>JAYKKT010000078.1:19270416-20615000 GCA_036023115.1 Brasenia schreberi | reverse complement strand
TTGGTTGGTTCGTCCACCTTGGCTTGATCAAGTTTTGCTTTGCTTTAGTCAGGCTTGTCTCACCTTAATTCGACTTGAATTGGTTGCACAACTAACCCATTTTCCTTTGACTTGCCTCGGTTTTTTAGTAGGGAGATGAACATATGTGGCTTCATTAAACCCACGAGTTTTAATTTGCCCTTTTTTTCATCATAAAAAAAATCAGTCTCGCCCACTACATTGGTGAGTATTGCATGTATCAGTTGTGAACTTTTTCAAACTCCATTTCTTTCGGGCAAATCTCTTTTGCTTTCTTATCCGGAGATAGCCTCCTGAGATCTTATCAATTTTTGGAATTAAATCCGATCTAGCCATGTCATGCAATTTCTTAAAGTTCACATCCCAAACGAAAATGCTATAAATTAGATGAATCAACAATGTAAGTAAAAATAATATCCTTTATCATTGATATTCAACTTGAACATAGACTCACGTACATAACCCTTCCTAACAAACATGCCTTCCTTAGATAGAATAAACTTGTCATCCTCAAGTATACTTTTAAACCCTATATAAGTAAGAGAACCAACACCAAAATTTTTCTTTCAACCAATACAAAAAACACATCCTTAAGAGTAAGAACTTTACTCAAAGTAATTTTGCATTTAAACATTCCTTTACATTTTATTTGATCCGTAGAAGCATTATATATGTAGAAAATCAGTTCTTCTTCTACTAAAGTTTTGAAGCATCGACATGCACAATAAAAGAGACAATAATGCTTTCATCTATGCTTATCTTATATTATTTATAATTATTTCTTCATGCTCATGCAATTGCTCGATGATGGATCTACAATCTTATAATTATTGAAATGGGTAACAAGAAATTTCTTACCTTTAGCATCCTCCATCATGTACCTCACTTCAAGTTTGTTCGATAGGTCCTCTACACACGCCGATGATAGGTAGGTATGGAATAATACATCTGACATGTAATTAAGGATGTGACTCATGCAAATATAATTATCATTATCTCAATTTTATCGTTTGCAGGCTTCTTGAAGGGTCACATGCTCCTTCTCATTATGCTTTAGCGCAATGAGATTATACACAACCTTCAAAAAGGTACGAAGAAAGCTCATCTTTTTTTACCACCATAAAATATTATCACCATCAAACCTATCTAACTTCATGAAGTTGGGTATATCTTTCGATGAAAAATAACGACCAAATAAACATAAAGATTGTTTGGTTTCTTGAGTGGTTGGTACATGAGAGATCAGATTCAATACCTTAAAAAGGAAGGTTAAGATAGAGTTATTCTTTGAGGTGTGATAAACAATAACTTTTAGGTTTATTTGTCGCCACCGATATTAAATAACCAATTGCAATGAACCCTAGAAAATACCTTCAAAATACATGAAGACCCTCAGTTCATCTTGTACGAACACATTTGAGTCTTAGACAAACCGAGAAAGTAAAGATGATAATATTACATTTCAATTAGCGCTACAATAAGACTTGTAAATTCTCTTAAAAATGAAGTATGAAAGTACTCAAACTGTAGAGAAAGGTTAGATAAATATTGTTTAACAACACCACTATGTATAGATGCGGTGAAGATGTAACTCATGTGGTACTACTAATGAGTATAATTATCACTCAAGAAAGTGACTTTAATATCATAATATGGCTACTAATTATATTATACCATAAGTTAGTGTCACTATAAGTGTTACTAGTGAGCACAATTGTCACGTAAGAGATTGCTTTTAGTGCCACAACGTAGTTGCTAATTATACCATAAGTTACAACCACTATTAACTACTAATGAGTATAATTACCACTCAAGTAATAACTTTTAGTGCCACAATTTGTACCATAAGTTACAAACAACTATCAAGTGTTATTAAAGAGCACAATTATCACGAAAAATATATCTTTTAGTGTCACAACATGGTTGCTAATTGTACCATAAGTTATAACTACTATCAAGTGCTACTAATGAGCACAATTACCACTAAAGGGATAACTTTTAATACCACAATATGACTGTCATAACTCCTAACCAAGTCCTTTACAAATCACCCAAAATCCTCCACCATTTCCAAAATATATTTGAAAATTTATCACTTTGAAAATCTTATAATTTTGATAAGGTATCTCACAATTTGAACATTTACCTACAACAACGTGAGTTTCACTCATCTAAATGAAGTAGTAGACAAACTTTAAACTATCCAATCCAATTGAAAAAGTGCGTATGTCTTACCTATAAGATTCTAATGTCGGTATATATCATGTTCAAATGGACACAACATCAACTTTTTGCTATTGATTTGTAGTTTAAAAAGTGGATAAAGAGGCAAAGAATATAGAGTTACTCATACTAAATAGTAGAACCTCAAAAATGATAAAGAAGATATAATGACCTAAAGTTCTTTAAGGACATACTTTGAATTATGTAGGTATATGACTAAGCAAATTAAGAAAGTGACAAAAGATATGTTAGGTGAATCTAAGGGCAATGTACGAGCACAATAGAAAGTTTGGTGGTAGAGTGAAGTGGTACATGATAAAGTTAAGGTGAAGAGGACATGTTAAACATTGTATTATGCTAATAAAATGGATGAACTTATGAGACTTATAATAAAGTAAAGAAAGAAGCGAGAAAAGACCGTTAGTAAAACAAAAGTCAAAACTTGTGAAGATTAATATAAAAAGCTCAACTTGAAAGAAGGTAAAAGAGATATTTTTAAAATAGTTAAAAGGTATAGATAAGAAAACTAAGGATAATCTTTTGTTAGATGCATCAAAGATGAGGATGAGAAAATTTTAGTGCAAGTGATGATATCAAAATAATTAAATAATTTATTTTCATAAGATTTCTAACAAAAATATAGGTACTAATATTAGTTTAGAAGAGTTAACCAAATAAAAAGAGTATATAAATCACAGCTTCTACTAACATATTCAAAGGAATGAAGTTAAACAAGCTCTTAAATATATAAAGATTGATAAATCTATAGGACGAGACAATATTCCTACAGTGTTATATAAAATCCAAGGAGAGATGGTTATCACTTGGCTTAAAAGATTGTTTAATGAAATATAGAGAAACCAAAATATGCTTGAAGAATGAAAGATGAGTATATACAATAAGAGAGATATTCAAAATTATACAAATTATCGAGGTATCAAGTTGATAAGCCATATTATAGATTTTGGCAATGAATTATTGGGTGTAAGCTGAGACAAGTATCGAGTACAATAGAGAACCAATTTTAGATTCATGCTAAGGAGATCTACTATTGAGGTGATTAAACTATTGAGACGTCTTATGAAACGTTATAGAGAAAAAAAACTTTACGTAGTATTTATTAATTTAGAAAAAGCTTGCGATAAGGTACCAAGAGATATTCATTAGGGAATCTTGAGAAAGAGAAGTATCACATTGATATATATCAATCTCATAAGAGACATGTATGATGATGCACAAACACGTGTAAAGACCCATGAAGGAATGATAATTTTTTTTGAAGTTAATATTGAGTTACATTAAGGATCAACTTTAAGTTCATATTTATTTATATTGGTTATTGATGAGTGAACAAAACATATTTAAGATGAAGTACCTTGGTGCATATTATTGCATATGATATGTGTTAATGGATGAGTATAAAGAAAAATGAATAGAAAATTAGAACTATGGGAAGAAAATTAGAAAATAAGGCTTCTGACTTAGTAGAACAAAGACACAATATAGGGAATGCAAGTTTGATCATTTGGTTACTTTAGATGACATAGAAATTAAGATTAGTACACATTATATTACTTCTAAGAAAATATTTAAATACCTAGGATTAATTTTTTAAAGGGATGAAAAAATTGATGGAGATGTTACACATAAAATTAATATACATTGGTTAAAATGGAAAGATGTATCAGATTTTCTATATGATAAAAAGATACAATTAAAGTTGAAAAGTAAATATTATAGAGCAACATAAGTAGGCTTGCTTATGGTATATAAGCATCAAACCCACTATGTTTTATGGTTCTGAGTCATCTATAAAGTATATCTATTGCAAAAATAAAGATGTTAAGATGGATTTGTTGTCATACAAGCAAAGACCGTATACATAGTAGCGTTATTAGAAACAACTTGGGAATGATACCAATATTATAAAATAAGAAAAAATCATTTAAGATAATTTGAAAACTAGAAAGACGACCAAAGGAAGCTCAGTAAGAAGGTATGGAAAACTAAACAGTGAAAATGTTAAAAGAGAAAGACCACAAAAGTCTCAAAAACTATTAGCATGGCATATGATCGAGCTTTATGTAAACAAAGAATTCATGTAGGTGACTTTATCTAGTAGAAAAGGCTTAGTTGTTGTATATATATATATATATATATATATATATATATATATATATATATATGTATATATATATATATATGTATATATATATATATGTATATATGTATATATATATGTATATGTATATATATATGTATATGTATATATATATGTATATGTATATATATATGTATATGTATATATATATACATATACATATATATATACATATACATATATATATATACATATATATATATATATATATATACATATATGTGTGTGCATATGTATGTACATATAGAAAGCAACTAGTTAGAAAGGTGCGCATGCAGTAAAACCAGTAAGAGTTTCAGTTTTATAAAGGAGCAAGAAATTTGTGAAATGAAGGTAGTATGTTCGAAAAGAAAAAAAACACGTTCAGTTCGTCAAATTCAGAACTTGCTTCAACTTATGCTCAGCTCACTCACAAGCCATCGAGCCCGAACATCAACGTTACTTCATGTTAATGAGATTAGCGACTGCAGCCTCTGTAGGTGTGATTCGTCCAGCTCAATTATCAGCCCCAGCTATGGCTATTAGTGAAAACAATGATCTGTTGCAGATAATTGGATTAGATATCAGGTTCACAATTTAGGATTTGGAGCAAAAAATTGATAAATACGTTATTATCATGGACAGAATGTCCATCACAAATTAGGTGCACAGGAAGCTACGACTGTTCCGGCTGGGAGGTTGATAAGGAAACAAACACAAATTTGATACTCAGGGCATGCACATCTGGCAGGAGTCTATCACGAGTTTGGCATGAGTCCCGGTTGTGCTGGTTTGTCTTTTAGCGCAGCCTTTCAAACTTATGGTGTGGCAATTCAAAATAAAATTAGGAAATTATTTGGTGAATAATGAATAATGGGCTGGGACGACAAAAAGGACTAAACATATGTTAATTCACAAGAATTTCTACACAAGTTTTCAGAATTGAGTAAAACTCGACGACTCTCGATGTAATCCAAAACAAAAAGGACGAACATACGTTAGACTTCTTAGATGTACATGCTGATATCTTTTCCCGTTCCTTAATTTTTGCAGATTTACTGTTTCTCGTGTCCCATTTCCACCTCATGCAACATAGATCTTTAGAGTAGAACAGACATAAATTATACAATACACTGAAAGTCTTTGGATCTCCAGACATCAGTGTAGTACCAGTTATGCCGCACACGAGTTTGACTTGTGCGCTCTCTCATGGGAAGACCATCATGGTCTTAAAATCCTGAAAAGCAAATTATATTAGTTAGCGGAAATCTAGAATTTTAAACATCGGTTGCTAAGGTATTAAATTATCAGTCAAAGCAGATCAAATTACTAATATGAAGATCCACAATCTCTCCAGTACAAGCTGAGCATCTGAACCAACTAGAATACAATGGAGTCGACTACAAAATGTCTTCATTCAAGTAAACACATTCCATAAATATAAAATTAACCATTTAACCTATGGCAAATTTATTAGCCACTACTTTCTTTACAGCGACAACGATCTTCTGCATGACCACAAAGATAAAAAAACCCACTTTCCAATCCATACACACATTTAAGAATATGCAGCATGTGATTTTCTTTTTGTGTTATAAGAGTCCGAAGCCTGACAGACACCCACACATGCACTTTCTGGGGTGTTGAACCCCCCACCAGCAGCAACGGCACTAGAGCGCCTTGCCACTGAGCTAACGCTCTCGATGCATATGCAACATGTGATTTACTTATATTCACCTCCATGCTTAGAGGTGCCTTCTTTTATGAAAAGGTCCAAGCGGCTCCCTTAAAATAGCACCAGGCAAAATGAGCATTTAGATTCCAATCCAGTGGGCTTCATTTTCCACGACAAATAGCCACTTTTTCCTTAGATGTGCCAACGAGCAAAGCCTCCGTCCCAGTCACAGTAGGGAGCTACCTTAAGAAGAAAGGAAGACTCGAAACTACACAATTGTCCTTCAACAGAAACAACACATATAATAGCAAAAGAAAAGGATCTTCAGTCAAATGAAATTCCAAAAGTATGCAAGCGAAGATCATGAACAAACCATGCTTCGTTCTCCTTTGATTGTCCACAAATGAGTCCCAGAAATGAACTTGAAACTGCTGCCATCAACAGACCAACTTCTCAAGACTGAACAACCAACAAGTTGGTACTCATCTTTTGATTGGACCAACAATGTTCCACATTCCTTCCTAATGCAGTCATGCAGTTTCTCCCATTTTATTTACGAGGGGTTAGCTTCTCTCTCTGCTACATTGCATCAACATAAAACAATTAAAGTCTATTTCCTGATTTGTATTCCAGGGATGTTTCTTAAGCCCATCTTTGATGCTGTCTTCCTGAACATTGCTGGCGGTCTCTGCAATCCTATGGAATTGCAGAACTGATTGGCGAGCTCAACCAACCTAGTTTTGTCTCTTCCAATTTCCCTGATGGAATTGTAGTATCCAAGCCAAGCATGATATGCAGCTTCCTTGATGCTGGCATCAACCGTTCCCAGTGACTTCTCAATCTGATTAAAGGATGCATGTCTTATTTCTAGAATATTGTAACCGTGCTTCTTCTGTTCGTGTGTGTGTGTCAAAATATGAGTATTGGGAGAAAGACTAAACCTTGTCCGCAAGATCTGGATCAATCTGTGGCACCATAGCCTTTTGAATAGGTAGATCTTTTATTTCGTCCATAAAATATTCCTCCCATGGTGCTAGAAGCAGCACACCCTTCCCATCTTTTCCTTCACGCCCAGTACGACCAAGACGATGAATGTATTGTTCACGATCAGAAGGTATACCCACCTGAAGAAGGTGTCTTAGCAAAGAATGATTCTTTTATTCCAAAGAGTACCAAAAAAGATGCCCCACATATATCATCTAAGGCACCAAGGCAAGAGAGACAATAATTACAACCAGGGATGAAAAGTCAATCTTGCGAATTGTAAAGCAGACACAGGAAGTCGAATCCAGGTCCTTTGAATCGTGGGACACAACTACTTGGATAGATACCGCTGAACATGCCATAGACCAAGTTCAATGCAACTTAGCAAAAGCCAGCTTCTTAACATCTATTGATCTCTTTTGCAAATCAATCCCCATGTTTATCAAAAACATGTTTAAGATCATGCCCTACTGGCCTGAAAAGCATGCTTTGGTTATTTATCGGTGACCTGGAGTTATGCAGGATTATAAGGCATGCTTTTGAGAAGCTACCACCAAACTGCTCTACCTAATGCCGATGAAGTTAAAACTAATGACTAATGGATGGATAGGGATTAGAGGTGATACTATACCAGATCTACGTGAATAGAATACCATGATGCACCAGAAATCCATAATTCTTCAACAAAAATCAAACTAATGAGTTTCATACCCAAATAGACGTGTCTAACTATATGTAGATGTGTGCGTTGTCCAATAAATATCTCCAGCAAGAGAATATTTACAAACCCTATGCCATCAAGCAACTTGCAATAGATAAGAACCGACAGCTACCTGCACAACCATGGTAACGTTGGGGTAATCCATCCCACGTGCTGAAACATCAGAAGTAACAAGAATAAGCCTCTTTGATTCTCGAAATTCATCCGATATTCGAGTGCGATAGAGCTGAGGCTTCCGAGAGTGAATTTCCCTGACATTCATTTTCAACCCAAGGAGAAGGTGGTACATGAGTGATGTTACCATTGCTGTTGCACAGAAAACAATAACCTGAATCAAAAACACAAATGGAAAGATCATCAGAAACTACATTTAATTAGTCTTAAGATATTAAAAATACATTTATGATGACAAACCTTATAGTCTACTACTTGTTGAATATGTTCCTTTAAAACGCAAGTAACCATCTGAAAGTGATTTTGGTGAGAGGCAACCAAGTATGACTGTGAAACCTGTGTCAGCAAAAATTTAAGCCTCTTGTTGTTTTCCCTTCTGACAAGTTGCAAGCAGCTCGAATATGAAAAATACAAAATGCAGACACTGAAAGAACAAGGAAGGTTTCATAATACTGACTGATGAGCTAGTCCAAAAAGCAGTGATTACAGATAGGTCCAACCAAAACCAAGCCTTCTCCCACATCAAGTAGGGTTGCCTACATGGATTCTTAGTTGTTGCTGTAATCGATCTTGCACAATATTATCATTCAACTCCAAGGAAGCAAGATCATATATTATTCATTCATTCCATTACTTTTGAGGCCTTCTTCTACCACATGTGAAGTATTCATTATCTAATGAATCACACCTTCACATACATGCCTTTCCAAATGTTCAAACCACCTTCAGTGTGTTTGGCTTCTCCTTACCAACAAAGTTTTTTGAAGCTGGCATCTCATCCCAACCAATATAGGCTTAATTTTGTGTTTGGCTTTCCTACGAGTACACTGTGCTCTCTGTCACATCTATTTTTTCTCATCAAATTATGGAGTTGAATGTTCAACAATCATCCGTCAACATGTAAAAATGTCAGTGGCTAAAACTCCATGAAATATTATGTCATTATCAGAAAAGATTGGTCACCGGTTATGTAACCCTTCCACATCAATATTACTGCAAATGTCTCTCAAAACCTAGTTCCTTCAAGAAGGCAAAGTACATAAGAAAATAAAAGCATATGCAAGCACTGGAATCTTCTGTTTGCTGCCACATGAAACATTTCATCGTTGAATTAATGACAGTTCTCCACACACACACACAGCGAAAATATGTTGCACACTGTGGGTCGAACTCAGACACTGAATTATGTGGCCCATATTTGAAATGGCCTTGATGAAAAACCAAAGTTCTTATTTTCCCTTTCACCATCTGTTTGAACATGTCTGACACAACAATTAATTGGCATTCATTGAGAAAAAAATAAAACAATTGTTAAACATCATCCTCTTCCTTTTGTCTTTAAATGTCGTTGTGAAGAAAATTGTTAAATTGGTTCCACAGTTGCCCTTCCAGGACTTTTTTCTTCTATTGAAACTTGGGCTGTGTTGTACTGGTATATGGTTTTATCAGACTTGTACACTCCATGAAGTTGGCTGGCAATTCCAAGGATATCTTTTGGCCCTCGCATTGAAATATTAATCTAAAATCGTTGACAGCCTGGTAAATTTTCAGCTACAGCCAACATGTATAACAACAACAACAACAACTAAGCCTTTTCCCATACTAGACGGGGTCGGCTACATGGATTCTTTTTTTCCACAGATCCCTATCGTGTGCCATGTTAGCAGTTAACACACAATAAGCTAGATCATTCTTTATTGTTTCTTTCCAACACTTTTGTGGTCGTCCTCTACCTCTTTTAATACTTTCCAAATTTAGTTTTTCATACCTTCTTATAGGTTTTTCTTCTGATCTTTTTTCTATATGTCCAAACCATCTTAAACGATATTCTCTCATTTTATCCTCTATTAACGCCTCTCCTAATTTGTTTCTAATAACCTCATTATGTATACGGTCTTTTCTTGTATGACCACTCATCAATCTCAACATCTTCATTTTTGTCAGAGACATCTTTTGTACATGTTCATGATTAACTGCCCAACCATAAAACATGGCAGGCCTAATTGGTGCTTTATAATATTTAGCTTTTAACTTTAATGGTATCTTCTAATCACAAAGAATACCATTTGCTCCTCTCCATTTTAACCAACCAACATTAATTCTATGCATAACATCTCCATCAATTCTTCTATCACTCAGAAAAATTGACCCTAGGTATTTAAAACTTTCCTTTTGGGGATGCAATGTATGTCAATTTTAATTTCTATGTCCTCTGAGGTAACCAAATGATCAAACTTACATTCCATATATTATGTCTTTGTTCTACTAAGTCAGAGGCCTTTGCTTTCGAATGTTTCTCTCCATAGTTCCAATTTTCTATTAACTTTTTCCTTAGACTCCTCTACTAATACAATGTCATCTGCAAATAACATACACCAAGGTACTTCATCTTAAATATGTTTTGTTAACTCATCAATCACCATTATAAATAAGTATGGACTTAAAGTTGATCCTTGATGTAACCCAATATTAACTTCAAAGAAGTCTGTCATTCCTTCACGAGTCCTCACACATGTTTTTGCACCATCATACATGTCTCTTATAAGGTTAATGTATGTCAATGGGATACCTCTTTTTTCCAAAGTTCTCCCAAGAACCTCCCTTAGTACTCTATCATAAGTTTTTTCCAGATCAATAAATATCATGTGAAGATCTTTCTTTTTTGCTCTAAAATGTTCCATAAGACGTCTCAAAAGGTGAATCGCTTCAACAGTAGGCCTGGCATGAATCCAAATTGGTTCTCTTATGTACTTGATACTTGTCTTAACCTACGTTTGATAATTCTTTCTCACAATTTCATAGTATGGCTCATTAACTTGATACCTCGATAATTCGTACAATTTTGAATGTCTCCCTTGTTCTTATATATAGGTATATGTGTACTTACTCTCTATTCCTCGGGCATCTTTTGGTTTTTCCATATTTCATTAAATAGTCTTATGAGCCAAGTGATTCCTATTTCTCCTAGTATTTTTCAAACTTCTATAGGAATATTATCAGGTCCTACCGATTTACCACCCTTCATATGTTTAAGAACCTCTTTGACTTCATTCTTTTAAATACGTCGGTAGAAATTGTGGTTTCTAAACTTTTCTGATTAGGCTAACTCTCCTAAGTTAATACTAACATCTTTATTTTCATTAAAAAGCTTATAAACTTAATTTTTCCATCTATTTTTTATATCATCATTTGCCACTAGAATTTTTTCATCCTCGTCCTTGATGCATCTAACATAATTAAGATCTTTAGTTTTCTTATCTCTAGCCCTAACTATCCTAAAAATATCTCTTTCACCCTCTTTTGAGTTGAGTTTTTTATATAAATCCTCCCAAATTTTAGTTTTTGCTTAACTCACGGCCTTTTCGCTTCCTTCTTTGCTTTCTTATAAGCCTCTAAAGTTTCACTAGTTTTCTTAGCATAATGTAATTTGTAACATGCCCTCTTTGCCTTAATTTTATTTTGCACTACTTCACTCCACCACCAAGCTTCTTTTTGTGTCGGTACACCTCCCTTAGATACACCTAATACATCTTTCGCCACTTTCCTAATATGTATAGCCATATTGTTCCACATGTACCAACATAATTCCAAACATCTCCTTGAAGGACTTTCTGTTTAAATATATCTTCTTTCTCGCTTTTGAAGTTCCAACATTTCGTCTGAATAGCTCGATGCACTCTTTTCTTCTTTGTCCATTTTTTTATTTGTAAATCCATAACTAAAAGTCGATGTTGAGTGGTTAAAATTTCTCCTGGAATTACCTTGCAATCTTTACAACACGCTCTATCTTTTTTTCTACAAATAAAGTAATTAATTTGTGTTTGTGATAAGCTACTCTTATAAGTAATTAAATGTTCATCTCGTTTTTTGAAGATTTATTGACTATAAAGAGATCAAATGCCATAGCAAAATTTAAAATCTCCCTACATTCCTCATTTATATCCCCAAAACCAAAGTTTTCATGAATCCCTTGATATCCTAATGTCTCGTTACTGACATGTCCATTTAAGTCTCCTCCTAAACAAATCATCTCCCTTTGTGGAATCTTTTGAATCACCTTATCTAACTCTTCCCAAAAAGTTGTCTTTATACTATCTTCTAGTCCTACTTGGGGTGCGTAAGCACAAACTATATTAAAAACCTTTGCTCCTAACACCAATTTCAACATCATGATTCGGTCGCCATATCGTTGTATGTCTACTACACTATCCTTTAAATCTTTATTTATGATAATACCAACTCCGTTTCGAGCTTTTTCTTTACCTGAGTACCATAATTTAAAACCTCTATTCTCTATCTCCTTTGCTTTTTCTCCAACTCATTTTGTCTCTTGTAAACATAGAATATAAATCTTTCTTTGAATCATAGTATCTACCACCTCCATTAGCTTACCGAATAATGTTTCGATATTCCAAGAACCAATACGAATCTTATTATCTAGAACTAGCTTCCTTACCCCCCACATCCGTCCATATTCAACATGCGAAGACCCTCTCTGAAAATTATTCACTACATTCGAACGGCAATGTAGCGGGACTAACTTCTTTACCCACACCCGTTCATGATGTGGGAACCCTCTCTACAATTGATTCTATACATTCGAGCGAAAATGTAGTGTCCCTTGCTTACTTATTATTACATTCGGGCTCTAAAGCACATCACTAGGAGGGGATGCCTCAAAGCAACACTCATAATTTTTGTAATATGTTATAAAAATCCGATGAAGTTTTACGCTAGTTGTCGGAAGCCTAACACAACCCTCCTCCTTTATCCGGGCTTGGGACCAGCAATTGCAAGGGTGATCCCTTACAGCCAACATGTATAAATTCTTAGAAATTTTTCTATTCTAGTTTTCTTTAATTCCATGTAGGGCCAAGTTTAATGAAGTAAAATAAAGCTATAAAGGTATGGAATCATGAAGCACTTCTCTGGTGATCAAATTAGGTCATAAATCAATATCAAATCCGTACATGTGAACCCATGGAATAGTAGATAACATCAATTGTTCTGATTAAAAATGTATGAAAAATGAAATTGACCATTTTATAATGAAAAATATGAAGGCTTGAAAAGAAACCAGTCAGCTCCACCAGAGGTTGGATTTCAACATGGTACTTCTAATCATTAAGTGACATCAGTCTATCAGGAAACGTGCTTGCAGAAATAATTCTTCTAAGAAGAAGGATGAAGGAAAGAACAAAGATGGGAAAGAGCTAGTTGAAGAGAGACGAATCATGAATCCTTCGACCTCCTAAAGCAAAACAAACAAAATAAACACATAAATCAAATTTTGGGAAAAAACACATTTATTAGTGGTATAAAGCAATGTTATGTGTATCACCCCGTATCGTATGATACGGGGAGTGTATCGTATGCTGGTTGTTTTGTTTGTTAAAAAACTCAATAATGTCCTAACTGAGTTCCACCAACCCAAGAATTAGGAAACTAGCCTAACTTAGAATTATTCTAGACATTTACTGATTTTTTTTATTTTTATAATATGATACGATATATATTAGAGAAGTGGCAAAAGATGTGTTAAGTGAATCTAAGGGAGACGTACTAGCGATAAAATAAGGCAAAGAAGGCATGTTACAAATTGCATTATACCAAGAAGACTAGTAAAACTTAGGAAGCATATAAGAAAGCAAAGAAGGAAGCAAAAAATGTTGTTAGTGACGCAAAAACCAAAATATGGGAGGATTTATATAAAAGCTTAACTCAAAATAAGGTTAAACAGATATTTTTAGGATAGCTAAGGCTAGAGATAAGAAAAATAAGGATCTTATTTTTGTCAGAAGTATCAAAGATAAGGATTAGAAGATGATATAAAAACTAGATGAAAAATTATTTCTACAAACTTTTTAATAAAAATACATATGGTAGTATTAGCTTAGGAGACTTAGCCAAAAAGTATAAACTTTAATTTCTATCAACATATTCAAAAAAATAAAGTAAAAGAGGCTCTTACATATATGAAGGTTGGTAAATCTGTAGGATAAGACAATATTCCTATTCAAGCATAAAAAATCCTAAGAGAGATAGGGTTCACTTAGCTCCATTGTTGTACTTAGCTCCAGTGTTGTCTGTATCGTACGATACGTATCGTATCGTGGGCCACCACAATACGATACGGGGCCCCGTATCGTAGGTGCGGGCGTATCGTACCGTATCGTGCGATACGGGCGATACGCCTTGGGACCCTTATAAAAGGTCCCAGCCCGAGAGAAACTCGCGATTTTTCGCGGGTTTCCTCTCTCCTTTTGGGTTCTTCAAGCTCCCTAAGAGTATGTTTTCGCCTCCTTGGTGTTCAAAGCTCTAAAATCGTGTCCTACGGTGTCCGTCAAGCCTCCAAACTCGGATTTAGGTATATTTTTAATATTTTTTTTCATTTTTTTCTTTTATATTTCTTGTTTTTTGTGTTATTTTGGTTTTTTTTTTGAATGACCAAATATGAAGTAATTAAGTGTGTGTATACGATTTTTATTGCATTCATGAAGTGGGAGACACTCGATTTGAGTGTTATTTGAAGATTGGGGGATTTACGAAGTGCTTTTATTTTCAGGTTTTTGTTTGAATTAAAGTACTCCATTGAAATGGCAGGAAGGGGTGGTAGAGACTCTCATTCAAAGTCTGATGATCCGGCATGACAGTGGGGTATACCAGTTGAGGGTTCAAGGTTAAAAATCAGATGTTTATTTTGTGAAAAGGTGGTTAGTGGTGGAATTTCAAGGTTGAAACACCACCTAGCAGGAACCAGAAAAGAAGTTGCTCCATGCACAGGCAGAGTTAGAAGTGTGCTAGAAGGTATTAAATGGCAATGCTTGCAGATGATTGAGAGCATACAGGAAAGGAGACAACAAAAGGATGATTTTCAGATGTGTGAAGAAGTTGATGATGCTACTGCCACTGGAGTTGGATTCACTGATAATTTGCCTTCAGATGTTAGAACAGATATTGATAGTAGCAGTTCGCGAGCACCTAGCAGAGAAAAGAGGGTTGCAGCTGAAGACTTTGGAGGTGGCAGAAGAGGAAGTTCAGGAATAAGTAGAGGAAGAGCTTCTTCTAGCATACATTCGTTCTTTCCTCCTTCCACTACACCTGGTGCTCAGCCAGGAATTCGTGCTGCTATGGCTTCAGAACAACTGCACGATCAAGCAGACCTTGCAGTGGGCAGATGGTTTTATGATGCATGCATTCCATTTAATGCAGCAAACAGTTTTCATTTTCAAGCAATGGCAGATGCAATTGCTAACATTGGTCCAGGATACAGGATGCCCTCTTATCAGAAGTTGAGAGGGAAGATATTAGATCAGACCGTGATTGAAGTGCAGCAATATTGTTCGACTTTGAGACAATCGTGAAAGGAAACATGATGCACTATCATGGCAGATGGATGGACCGATAGGCGAGGAAGAGCATTGCTAAACTTTCTTATATATTGTCCTAAAGGACTCATGTTTTTGAGATCTCTAGATATGTCAGAGGAGAGGCACGCTGCAGAGATCCTACGAGAGGAATTTGATACGGTTATACAGGAGGTTGGGCTAGAAAATGCAGTCCAATTGATTACAGATAATGCAGCTAACTACAAAGCAGCTGGAAAGGAGTTAGCTGATATTTATGGGACTTTCTACTGGACACCATGTGCAGCCCATTGTTTAGATCTCATCCTCGAGGACATTGGTGAGATGGATGAAATAAAGGCAGCAACTGAGTGTTGCCAAGATATTACAAAATTCATTTACAACCATACATTTGTTTTATGTATGATGAGGAGATACACAGAAGGTGCAGAGTTTCTTCGCACAGCTGCAACTCGGTTCGCAACAAACTTCTTATCTGTATAGAGTATTGTGAGACAGAAGCAAGCTTTAAAGAGAATGTTCTCCTCAGATGAATGGCAACAATTTACAGAGTTGCCACAAAACAGAAGGAACAAAAAGTTAAATGAGATTGCAGAAACGGTTTTTAGAAGTTCATTTTGGAATGCATGTATCAGATTATTGAAAATTACTTGTCCTTTAGTGAAAGTTTTGAGATTGGCTGACAGCGAGGAGAAACCATCTATGGGCTACCTTTATGAAGCCATGGACAGGGCAAAAGAAGCGATCAGAAATAACTTTAATGGAAAAAAAAAGAGATTATGTGCCCGTGTGGAAAATAATTGATAGTAGATGGAATAAACAATTGCATCAGCCTATTCATGCAGCAGCCTACTATCTAAACCCATCATTCAGGTACTTAGCAACCTTCAAAAGGGACGATGAGGTTAATCGAGGAATCATTGAATGTATCAACAGATTAGTCCCTGATGAGAGTATAGCAGATGCGATACATCGAGAGATGGAGATATATGATAATGGTCTTCACTTGATGGGTTTGCCTGTTGCAATTCGCAACCGCACTACGATACATCTAGGTAAATTGTTTATTTTCATATTTAAGTTTCATCTTACATTACTATGAATTATGTCTCTAATGTTTGTCTTTTTCTACATATGTTTGGTGGATTAGGTTTGAAACTGATTGTCCAAACCTTAAAGATTTTACAGTGAGAGTCTTAAGCCAAACCTGTAGTGCAATAAGTTGTGAAAGAAATTGGAGTGTTTTTGAACATATTACAAAGAAGCGCAACAGGTTGGAACACAAAAGACTAAATGATTTAGTTTATATTCGTTATAACATGCGCCTTCGTGAAAGGTAATGTTGTATTATTTTCAAATTTTCAATTAAATATTATTTAACTTCAGTCTTCAATTGTTAATATTATTTACTAATTATTTATCTTTGTTTGTCGTAGGCAATTAAAAAAAATAAATAGAGAAGAAAGTCAGTTCGATCCAATAAGTTTGGATAATTTTGATATATTAGAAGATTGGGTTATGGAAGATACTGAAGAAAATGCCCTCCTAACTCAAGACGTTGCTTGGATTAATTTGGAAGGAGCGCAACAACAACATCAAGGAAATGAATTTGATTTCCAAGAAGAAGATGTCGCTGATAATGATGATGAGGATCTGTAAACAAGGAGAAGATGAAGATTATTTAGTTGATCCTGGTTACAATTTGTAAAATGTAACCATGTCCGTAATCTGTATTTCATTTTTTGGATTCAAAATATATAAATTTGGATGCAATTGTTCAATGTTGAATGTTCAATCTGTACCAAAATTATAATATATGAATTTAAAGCAATTACCAGATTTTTCTTGAATTTTTCCTGAATTTTTTTATTTTTTTCGGATTTTTACTAATTTTTATTGATTTTTAATTAATTTTTGTATTATTGTAATATTAAAGTATGATACGATACGCCCGTATCGTGGAGCCCAGCGATACACAATACGATACGCGTCAGACAACACTGGTATAGGCAGATGAATGATGTCCATCAACCAGTGTTGTCTGATGCGTATTGTATCGAGTATCGCTGGGCTCCACGATACGGGCAATACGCTTAATTTTTTTATTTATTTTTTTGAAAAAAAAAATTTAATCAAAATTTTTTTTGAAGGTTTCTGCTTTCTGGCCTCTCTTCGCCCCTCTTCACAAATGCCGAATCTGCTGGAATAACATGATCTTGCTTTCTATGGTATTGACTATTGAGCACTATCCTATATGCTCGATATTGGTTCTGATTTGGAATCCAACATCTTAAACCTGGTTTGTGGCAAACCTTGTTGAGTATTTACTACGTAGGGTTGCACCAATCTGAGCACGGGAAGTGACTCGAGCAGATTCACAGATTCGGGTCGCGGCATGCCCATAAGGTGTCGCGTTGACCAACTTTGGTTTCTTCAATGAGAAATCAAGTTTTGGAGTAGGGCTGATAATTAAAAAAAACAATCTTGTTAAATATCACTATGTTCATTATATAGTTATGAGAAAGAAAATATCATCTCGTATATGTTAACTCATGATATATTGGTAGATACAAATATGGATTTAAAATATATTTAAAAGATAATTGTTGTGCAGGTAAAAAACCTGATAAAAACATAATTTGAAAAACCCCACAAGTCATCGGTCAAAAGCTCTATACGTAAATAAAATAAATGAAAAATAACTTATAACAAAAAGCGCAAAACTAAAATATTCTTAAGATAAAACCAGACTCACTCACTCTAAATACTAAATATGGACTCACTCACTTTAAATAATATTGTACATGACAATACAGTGATACACAGAATCGGTTCAAATAAAAAAGAAAAGAGTTAGAATCTACCCCAGAAAGGCTTATGTGAGTAACCATTAAATCTATTATCTTCTCTTTTCCACAGGTGATAAACCTATTTCTCGCCCGATCATCGTTTCAGAAATCTGACACAGAGAGGAAGAGAGAGATCATTTCATCTTTCTACAACGAGCAATGCAACACGGATGATGAATGTGTCTAGGGGTTTCGTCATTGAAGAATCAACGTCCAAATCTAGGGCACCGAATAACGTCATATGAAGGATTCATCATGGAGAGGCAACCGAAAAACACAAACACAAAGGCGGTGGAGTTCCCCTCTTCTGCCGTTGCCCGATTAACCAAAAAAAAATTGATTTTTTTTTTTTTTTAAATAAAAAAAATTGGGGCGTACGGGCGATACGGTGCGATACTCACCGTTTTACGATACGGGATAGTGTATCACATGTGAAGCAGTGCGATATGGATAACACTGCCATCAACTCTTCGATGAAATGTTCAAGAGAGATGTTTACCTGCACATGAAGTGTTCGATGAGATGCTCAAGAAGAGATGATTAACATGAACATCAAGTGTTTGACGAAATGTTTAAGAGAAACGGCAAATTCAAGAAAAGGGTATAGAAGATTAGTACGTGTTGCAAAAGAGTGAGATTGGATGGATTGTCGTACAGATAAAGAACGTTGCAACCAGGAAGGTTGCTAAAAAAAGAGAAAAAAAATCAGTTTTTTTGGTAAGTTTGGAGTTCGAAGTATCTCACTCCCAACTTGAGGGGGGGTGTTGAAGAATATGCATATTTAGTGTTCTTAGTGTTAGTTTTATAATTTCTGGTGTTTTAGGTATTATTGTAATTGCCCGTAGTACTAAGGGCATTTTAGTCATTTTTTGTTTTACCGCTCATTATATAAAGGCTGATAAGTTGTATTAGGGTTAAGAGGTTGTGTGTAAGAAAGAGAGAGAAAGACGAGGGGCGGCCTCCATTGGAGGTCCGCCCTTCCTTCGATCTCTCATGTTTTCCTCTTCAATGTTATTGATCTTTCATGTTTTAATCTTCCGCTACGCGACTTTAAAATCTCAACATACATTGTGTTAGTGGATGAGTCTAAGGAAAAAGTTAATAGGAAATTGAAATTATGAAGAGAAACATTAGAAAATAAAGGCTTTTAAACTTAGTAGAACAAAAACATAATATATGGAATGTAAGTTTGATCATTTGGATACTTAAGGGGACATAGAGATTAAGATTGCTAAATATTGCATCCCTCATAAGGAAAGTTTTAAATACCTAGTGTCAATTTTTTAAAGTAACGAAAAAATTGAGAGAGATGTTACACATAGAGTTAATGCTGGTTGGTTAAAATGAAGAGGAGCATCAGGTATTTCATGTGATAAGAAGATACCATTAAAATTGAAAGATAAATATTATAAAGCAACAACTAGAGCTGCTATATTTTATGATTCTTAGTGTTGGGCAGTTAATCATCAACATGTACAAAAGATGTTTGTAGCAAAAATAAAGATGTTGAGATAGATTAGTGGTCATACAAGAAGACCATGCATAATGAGATTATTAGAAACAAATTGGGAGTAGCACCAATAGAGGATAAAATGAGAAAAAAATCATTTAAGATGGTTTGGACATATAAAAAGACAACTCACAAACGCTCCTATAAGAATATATGAAAAATTAGATTGTGAAAATGTTAAAAAAGAAGGAGGACAATGACAAAAGTGTAAATAATAAAGAACAATCTAATTTATATTGAGTTAACTGCTAACATGGCATATGATGGGGCTCTATGGAAACAAAGAATCTACGTAGCCGACCCCATTTAGTATGGGAAAAGGCTTAGTTGTTGTTTGTATAATATGATATGATACACCCATCTCATAAAGAAAATTATACATGATACGATTAGTTACAAAGCGAATCGCAAATGTATGAAAGAGATCTATACCATCTGTATATCTCCTCATCAAACATAATACAAAAGCATGGTTGTACATAAATTTGGTGATATCTTGGCAATACTTAGTTGTTGCCTTTATTTCATTCATCTCTCCAATATCCTCAAGGATGAGATCTAACCAATGGGTTACACATGGTGTCTAATAGAAAGTCTCATAAGTATCTGCTAACTCCTTCCCAATTGCTTTATAGTTATTTGCATTATTTGTAATTTAAACATCGGATATCACCTTATCAAACTCTTGCCTTAGGACCTTTAAAATGTCTCTTCTCTGACATGTCATGAGATCTCAAAAACATAAGTCATTTAGGACAATAGAAAAGAAAGTTTAACAAAGTCCTTCCTCGCCTATCTATCCATCCATCTGCCATGATATTGTATCATGTCTTCTTCTATAACTCTCTTAAAGTCGAACAATATTCTTGCGCATCAAGGACAGTCTTATCTAATAGCTTTTCTCTAAACTTTTGATAAGAAGACATCTTATATCCTTACCAATGTTAGCAATTGCATTTGTCATTGCTTGAAAATGAAAATTATTTGCTGTATTAAATGGAATGCATGCATCATAAAACCATCTGCCCACTGCAAGGTTTGCGAGCTCATATAATTGTTCTGAATCCATAGCAACACGAATTCCAAGTTGAGCACCATGTATAGTGTTAAGAGGAAAAAATGACTGTATATAAGAGGAAACTCTTCCTCTACTCTTTCCTCTTCTACCACTTTCACTTCCAACATCTTTAACAACCCTTTTTCTCCTGGTTGGTGGTTGAACCTACTATCAACCTCTATCCTACCGTCACAAAGAATATTATCACCCAATCCAACAGCATCATATTATCACCCAATCCAACAGTATCTCTTCTATAGACATTGCCATTTAATGGCTTCTGGCAATTTCCTAACTCTGCCCGTGCAAGAAGCAATTTATTTCCTAGTCCCTGTTCACCACTAACCACCTTCTCACAAAACATTTATCTTCAATCATCATACCGAGATTAAGAATCCATAACACCCCTTCTTACCATCTCAATAAAATAAAAGCACTTCATAAATCCCCAATCTTCACATAACACTCAAATAGAGTGTCTCCCACTTCACAAATACAGTAAAAATAATATCCACGTACTTCATAACTTTATAATTTGTCATTCAAAAAAAGAAAAATGCATCAAAAAACAATAAATAAAAAAAAACTCAAAATGTATGACTACAATGCGAGTTTTGAGCCTTCCATGGACGGCGTAGACCACTTTTTTTGGAGCCTTGAAAACCAAGGAGGGGAGGAGCCTTGAACAGAAGCCAAAACCTGCAAAAATGTGGGTTTTTGTTCGGAGGTCCCTGATCGTATCCTAACTATATCGTGCGATACGAGCGATACTATCCGTTTTATTCGATATGGTGTCGTATCGCACAATACTTTTTGAAGTGCGATAGATTATGTTGTATCATATCGTGGAGCTCCATGATACGGATAACGCTGGCTGAGAATGAGCTCCCTCACGTCCTCCTTTTAGTCATTTTCTTGAATCGGATCCTTCTGAATTGTTGGACCCGATTCAGGCCCAAATTCAATCCTTCTGGTGGTGTTCTCAACTGTACTCATGTGTTGGGGACAACTGGACACGGTTTTGGCACGTTTGGAGCAAGTATGCAGCAATCTAGCATAAGATCAAGTGAGTTTAAGACCAAACGAGTTCTCCATTGCGCATAAAAAAAGCAAGACATTTTTAAAGTAATGTACCTTCTCAAGGTAAAGAGGTCTCTTCCGACAATTTTGAAACAGTTCCTTTCCAAGAATGTTTTGACTTTTCCTTTCCTTCTCAAACAAGGAATCTTTTTATCCCTATTAAACTATAATGTATTTCCAAAGACATATCTACTTTTGAGGGTATTCGAGATATCTTAATAAGTTTAGCTCATCAAATGCTAAGGTCAATGAGATAACACTAGAGTGTGTAAGTAAGCCAATGGGATAAGACAAAGGTTCGAACATCAAACCTTCACAGGAGTATCTAGCATTCCCAATCCCACCGTGTCTATATAGACATGATCCTTCTTCAACACAAGTTGCGAAATTCTGCGTACCTTCACAAAATATACAAACATGGAATGTGACAACAAAGTGACACATGTTTTAAATAAGCAAAAATGGGGGGAAGAGGGAAAACCTCTTTCGCAATTGTAGCTGAAAATAGCATTGATTGTCTCTGTCGTGGCACACAATCAACAATTTTCTCTATGTCCTTACGGAACCCCAAGTTCAGGAGTAAATCTGCTTCATCTAGGATTAGTACTTTGAGGCCCATCAAGCGAACAGAAAAGCCTGATCTACATTCAATGTGGTCCAATAACCTACCAGGGGTTGCAACAATAATCTACGGAAGAAACAACAGACGACAGGCAAGTCATAATGCCATAGAGTAGCAAGTTTAGATCCATAACAGATCAAGAGACATCTATGCCAATTAGAAATGTGAAAAGACAACAATGCTTTTGTGAAGACAGGTGAGAAGGATTATTGATATCTTGGCCATTGTCTTTTTAGGCATCCGCTTTTTTCCATATTAAACCAAGACAAAACGAATATAGAAAGAATAATTCAACTATGTAGCCATAAAGTGCTGAATACTAAGCTGTTCCCTGAAAACGATCTTGTTTTGATCCAATTTCATACACTATTCAAAAAAGGGCAAAAACAAGAGAAATAATGACTGACCTGACAAGGCTCTGATTCCAATCGTTTCTGATCAACCTTGAATCTTGTCCCTCCGATTAGCGTCTGGACACCAATCCCATTGTGGTATTTTAGCAAGACATTGGCCTCAGCTGTAATCTGACTTGCGAGCTCTCTAGTGGGGCAAAGAACAAGAACTAGTACCGGTGGCAGCCTCTGATCCGAACTACCAGAACCAGCCTTCAGAACTGCTTCAATTGCAGGAAGCTGTTTTTCATAAACTTATAACTGAAGAAGCCAAGAGATTGAAACATAAACAATTCAACACAACATGAAAGTTCAAAGCATACCAAAAAAGCTGCTGTCTTTCCCGTTCCAGTTTTAGCTTTAACTAGAACATCATTTCCTGTCACATATTTGATAAAACCACTTCAAAAAATTGCTCAGCATTCACAAGAATAAAGAAGATATGCATGTTTGGAATAACAAAACATGGAAAATGGTCAGCTTCATGTTAAAAAAAAGCAGTAAATGAAGAGAGGAATCAGAAGTTAGGATACCTGATCATTGCATACTTGGCTGAAATTTGAAACAGTGAATTACCTTTCAATTATAAACAAACAATTTTCTACTGGTTATTTGCGATCAATATATGGCTTCCCGAGAGTGAGAAACTTTCACAAGTTTTTAGTTACCAATATTTGTGATTCACAAATATCAGTAACAACTTCTAGAATACTGCTAACGATGTTACTTGAAACATAATATGCTTATAGTTTGAATAGAGGAAATTCTGCATGTCTGCATCTGAAAAGTGTGCTTTTTATTCTTCATTCTTTCTCTCAGAGACAATAAGGAGCCAGCCTGGTGTCATTTTTGTCCTCATTGGCTTCGTTTAAGCTTTTCTTGCGCCAAAGCCAATACTTTCCAATATGGAGCAGAAAAGACAACAGAATGACCAGACAAAGCAATCGGTCAGCAAGCTACTTGTAGTGGGTAAGTCAGTCATGTTTGCCCACTCTAGTGGTCGCTGAGAATAATCCCTCCTTTCACTCAATCGGTAGTGAATCAATGAACTTCAGTCTCTGTGGAGGTGGATCTCAGTACCAACTACGGTGTCCTCCAAGATAAAGAGTTGGTTGTTCTGTCTAGATCTCATTATGTGGTCATTGCAATATTTCAAAAGCACCTAAAACTAATAACAATGCTAATGTTGTAAAAATTGTACTATTTCGTACGATACGATACGATTTTATTGTGTATCGGATGCAAGGCCAACACAACACAAGTTATCGTGCCGTATCGTATGAGTCGATACTGATTTCTCTGAACATATAAACCAGAGACCCACAAGTTTTTTTTGGATGTTCTACTTACTATCGAACCCCTTTTTCCCTCTTGTATTTGCAATCAAACCCTTTTCCCCTTTTGTTATCTTTCATTTGCTTGATTTCGTAAAGAAATCACACATTTTTCTCTCAAACCCGTGAAAATCCATAGAGTTACTACCAAATCCGTGGCATACTCCTTTTCTTTAATTCCTAATCTTTTTCACTCAATTTTCATTTGAAAAAATTGAGGTTTTCATAGATTATGAGATTCCTCTCCTTTCAAAAGCTTTTTTCTTCTTGTTGTTCATCTTTTCTCGGCTTGATAGCATCCGATCAAACATGGAAGTACTATACCCCAATGTATGAAGGCAATAGGCGCGTGCATAGGTGTATGTTTTATAACGAGGTTATGTATGAAGGTATTTTCCGTATGAAACACCATCTTGCAAGAACCAAAAAAAAATGTAAGTGTTTGTCATCGGGTACCCGAAGTTGTAAAGTTTGAAATTCAACAAGTTTTAGAGACTACAAAGGAGAGAAAAAGATTAATGTAGCGAGAGCAAAAATAGGTGGTTGGGATATATCTTAATAGTTTGAATATGCTTCTCGAGAGATATATGATAAAAAATGCATAGTGTGGCTAAGGTGGAGGAGACAACTGAGGAGACAAGAAGAAGACAAAACAACAACTAAGCCTTTTACCATACTAGACGGGGTTGGCTACATGGATTCTTTGTTTCCATAGATCTCTATCGTGTGCCATGTTAGCAGTTAACTCACAATAAGCTAGATCATTCTTTATTGTTTCTTTCCAACACTTTTGTAGTCATCCTCTAGCTCTTTTAATACTTTCCAAATTTAGTTTTTCATTCCTTCATATAGGTTCTTCTTTTGATCTTCTTTCTATATGTCCAAACCATCTTAAACGATATTCTCTCATTTTATCCTCTATTGGTGTCACTCCTAATTTGTTTCTAATAGCCTCATTATGTATACGGTCTTTTCTTGTATGACCACTCATCAATCTCAACATCTTCATTTTTGTCAGAGACATCTTTTGTACATGTTCATGATTAACTGCCCAACCATAAAACATGGCAGGCCTAATTGGTGCTTTATAATATTTAGCTTTTAACTTTAATGGTATCTTCTAATCACAAAGAATACCATTTGCTCCTCTCCATTTTAACCAACCAACATTAATTCTATGCGTAACATCTCCATCAATTCTTCTATCACTCAGAAAATTTGACCCTAGGTATTTAAAACTTTCCTTTTGGGGATGCAATGCATGTCAATTTTAATTTCTATGTCCTCTGAGGTAACCAAATGATCAAACTTACATTCCATATATTATGTCTTTGTTCTACTAAGTCAGAGGCCTTTGCTTTCGAATGTTTCTCTCCATAGTTCCAATTTTCTATTAACTTTTTCCTTAGACTCCTCTACTAATACAATGTCATCTGCAAATAACATACACCAAGGTACTTCATCTTAAATATGTTTTGTTAACTCATCAATCACCATTATAAATAAGTATGGACTTAAAGTTGATCCTTGATGTAACCCAATATTAACTTCAAAGAAGTCTGTCATTCCTTCACGAGTCCTCACACATGTTTTTGCACCATCATACATGTCTCTTATAAGGTTAATGTATGTCAATGGGATACCTCTTTTTTCCAAAGTTCTCCCAAGAACCTCCCTTAGTACTCTATCATAAGTTTTTTCCAGATCAATAAATATCATGTGAAGATCTTTCTTTTTTGCTCTAAAATGTTCCATAAGACGTCTCAAAAGGTGAATCGCTTCAACAGTAGGCCTGGCATGAATCCAAATTGGTTATCTGTTATACTTGATACTTGTCTTAACCTACGTTTGATAATTCTTTCCCACAATTTCATAGTATGGCTCGTTAACTTAATACCTCGATAATTCGCACAATTTTGAATGTCTCCCTTGTTCTTATATATGGGTATAAGTGTACTTGCTCTCCATTCCTTGGGCATCTTTTGGTTTTTCCATATTTCATTAAATAGTCTTATGAGCCAAGTGATTCCTAATTCTCCTAGTATTTTCCAAATTTCTATAGGAATATTATGTGGTCCTACTGATTTACCACCCTTCGAATGTTTAAGAGCCTCTTTGACTTCATTCTTTTGAATACGTCAGTAGAAATTGTGGTTTATATACTTTTCTGATCTGGCTAACTCTCCTAAGCTAATACTAACATCTTTATTTTCATTAAAAAGCTTATAAAATAGTTTTTCCATCCATTTCTTATATCATCATTTGCCACTAGAATTTTTTCATTCTTGTCTTTGATGCATCTAACATAATTAAGAGCTTTAGTTTTCTTATCTCTAGTCCTAGCTATCCTAAAAATATCTCTTTCAGCCTCTTTTAAGTTGAGTTTTTTTATATAAATCCTCTCAAATTTTAACTTTTGCTTCACTCACGGCCTTTTTCGCTTCCTTCTTTGCTTTCTTATAAGCCTCTAAAATTTCACTAGTTTTCTTAGTATAATGTAATTTGTAACATGCCCTCTTTGCCTTGATTTTATTTTGCACTACTTCACTCCACCACCAAGCTTCTTTTTGTGACGGTACACCTCCCTTAGGTACACCTAACACATCTTTCGCCACTTTCTTAATATGTATAGCCATATTGTTCCACATATCACAGGGTGCACCAACATAATTCCAAACATCTCCTTGAAGGACTTTTTGTTTAAATATATCTTCTTTCTCACTTTTGAGATTCCACCATTTAGTCCTAATATGTATAGACAAGAAGAAGACGAGATAAGGAAAAAAGTGTAGGTTCTAATGACAGTAGCAGTAGAGTTGGTTCTTGTTCCACTGCAATATCTCCTGCTCGCCCGATAACTACGAGGGGTAGTAGAGGAGGTAGAGGCAATGGAATGCATTATTTTTTCTCTAATCAAGAGTTAGATCAACTATGGTTTCAAAGGAGATGATTCAGAAAGTATATCTAAAGTGCGTTGAGATTTTTTTTATGACAATTGCCTCCCTTTTAATGTTGCAAATTCATTTTACTTTCAATGTAAGGTGGATGTTATTGCTAGTGTGAGATTAGGTTGCAGGGTCCCACTTATCATGCTTTGAGGGATAAATTGTTAAAAGATTGGTTGATATTATATGTTAATGGAGTTCCAAATTTAGGAAGTCGTGAAAGCTTACGAGTTGTTATAGTATGGTTGATGGTTAGACAGACGATCATCGTAGATCATTAGTAAACTTCTTGGTCTATTGTTTAGGAAATATTATTTTTGAAATCCTATGACCCGTCCTATATTGATAAATAAAACTGCATATAATTTGCTCTCTATTTTTTAAGATATTGAGGATAAAGGGGTTGAAAATGTTGTTCAATTCATTACCGACAATGCTGCAAATTTTAGAGCAGTTGGTAAGATGCTTGAATCGAACCATCTATTCTTAGTATAGACCCCATGTATTGCACATTGCATAGACTTAATGCTTGAGGATTTCAGTTCAATTAATGAAATCAAGGAAACTATTAATACATACAAAAATGTTATAAAGTTTATTTATAATCACTCATCTCTATTACATTTAATGAGAATCCATACTAGTGGAAAGGAGTTGATTAGGTCTTCGATGACAAGATTGTTATGACTAATCAAAGTCTTGTGATATGAAAAGATGTTTGTATATACATGGGGCTCCATAAGTTGATCGAGAAAGAAAAAGGGGATTGCTATAGTAGATATTGTTTTCAATGCTAATTTTTGAAAGAAGTACAACATATTTTTGTGGACGATGTATTTTAGGTCAAGGTAAGGAGAATGATAGATAGTGAAGATAAATGATGCAATAGATAAGGCCAAATTGTAAATACAAGCAAACCTTGATGACAAACGATCACTTCCAAAGAAGGTTTGGAAGATAATTTTGATGCAGGTTGGAACCAAAAAATGCATCGTGATTTGCATATGATTGCATATTTTCTTAATCCCTCTATTAGATTTTCTCCCAACTTTGTAGAGGATGAAGTTAAAAAGGGAATATTTAATATAATTGATCTTAGTACAAGATTTATCTACTTGGTGCAACATTCGTTTAGAGCCAAGCAAGTATATACATAGTGCTGGCGATTTTAGAAGGCCAATTGCAATACTAACTCCGCTCCCAAATACGAGCAGATATAATTATTGATAAGTTATAAATTATTTAATTTTAAATTGATTATGGCTTGTAGTGCTTCTCAATTCTTATTATTATGTTTTATTTTAGATGAATGATGAGCTCACTTTAGTGTAGATATACCAAACTTGTCGAGGTTTGCTCAACATTCATTAAGCCAAACATGTAGTTCAAGCAAATATCGAACACATTCACACAAAGAAGAAAAGCAAATTGGAGCATGGTCATCTTCCTGATTTGGTATATATTGCATACAATATGAAGTTAATGCAAAGGTAATAATTGAATATGTTTGTTGCTCCTTAGTCTTTATTCATAATCAGTTGATTCATATATTTGAATGATTTTGTAAGTATACAATAGCATTGTACTCTTTCTTTTGTTTTCTTTATATATACAAATGCAAAGAGATATAAGAAAGGCAAGGTGCCATATGATCTACTTAGCTACAAAAATGTTGACATTCTTGATGATTGGGTCGAAGAAAAAGAGACCTCCATCAATTTAGCGGATAAAAACTAGAGAGCATTAGAGGTAGAAGGAAAGATTGGAAATGACAATGTGAAAGATGTTGAATTGGAGGACCCAATTATGGAGGAGGACGAGGGAGATGATGATGATGGTGGTGATGATGATGATGTTAGCGACCCTAACTATAATGTTTATGATGCATTTGTTGATTATGATCCACGTTTTGTGGAATGACACCTTGAAATTAAACTCTGTGTATAAACTTAAAGTATGATCTTTGTAATTTGTATATATGTTTTCAATTTTGTATTGTAAGCTAAAGATTTTGAACTTTGTAGTTTGTTGATTCGATTGTGTTTAATCATTAATGTTGTTGTGACTTTGTGTTTCCTATGTTTCTAACAATTTGTTATCATTTATTGATTAAATTCAAAATTTCCTATTTTTTAGATTTTTTAATGATTTTTCAGATTTTTGAACATTAAACAAGCTATTTTGCCCTTTGTGATACCGGCATCGATATGGTTTTTACAACATTGACTAAAACAGGAAAAACTCAATGTCCCCAGGCTTCTGAATCATAGACAAAAACTTTTAGGTGAAGACACAAAATTGAAATAATTAATCGACTTCGAATCCTACAATTTTAGATATCATATGATACCACTAAATGCCAATCATTGTTTGGAATGTTCATACGAGAAACAAACGGCATGATCAGAAGGGGAAAAAGAAAACCAATCTGACACAATTAGCTTCGATGAACACCATATACTATACCTCCAAGGCAGACTGGAAGTGTAGCCTCTTGTACCATAGTCATTTGCACATAACCAGATGAAGAGAGTGCTTTAATTGTTAAGGGAGAAATGTCGCACTCATCGAATCTGTGGTCAAGATGTACCTAAAAGTCAGCGACTAACATACAGGATGACAATATCCATGTTTTGAACTTACTCCAATTCCGCTGAAAAAAAAATTTAAGCATTTAAGTTGGACAATAGACCTAACCAGAGAAACTCATAGAATTTATGTCCATATATGGGTGGCAAAAAAGCAGACAATATAGACATGGGTGCTGAATGAAGAAAGATAACTGACGTAAAAAAGTGTATCATGCATTTTATATCAAATGGCATTCTTTTTCCATCATACAGATGACCTCATCAAATTATTAAAACCATAGTACCATTGCTCTGTTGCTTTGTGCAATAGTATATGGATGTGAAAACATGACTGAGATAAAATCTTGCAGTCACATAATTTTCCACCAAAGATATAAGCATTGAAACAGGTGGCACAGCCAAAAAAGCTTGTCAGGAATTGGTAGTGCAGAGAAGAATCGCATCTGGCTGTTGGTATAACGCTCTGGCCCAAACGTACAGAAAGAGACCCATTTGGTTTGAGACATTTTAAGTCGACATGGTCAATAATGAACGCAGGCAACCCCCTTTATCGCACCTTAGAGCCCTTTGGTTTAGGATGCACGGCAAGCTCTGTCAACAAGTGTGATTCTTTCTGTTACTGGGATTACTCCTTGTTATATGAGATTATACTTATATCAGTTTGACAATATTTCGTAATCGATATTATGTATTGATTTGTGAATAAACGATTTGTGTTGAGAGATTATTTAGAATCTCGTAGAAACCTCTTCCCATTTCCCCTTTTTTCCACAATCAAAAGCCTTACATGCGCATCTCAGAAGTATCTAATCATCCCTTCTGCGCACTGAGAAACCATTTGGAAATAACCTTCATATATAACCTAAAACCTTCATGCTACTGCCATAGTTACCCAATGTAGCAATGCTCATTAGAGAACGTATTCAAGATAAGTTTTTCAACAACCATTTGATAAAGGCATATAGTTTTCCTACTCAGCCGAAATTCTGACTTTATGAAGTCCCTCAAAGGATGCATGCCTGGGAAGCGTTTTCCCTTGCCTGGTCTTGGATAAAGCTATTGTTGTTTTAGAAAAACTTTAGTGCTATATTTGGTGGTTAGATTGTTACACTCCACCCTTATGATCTAGCCCCAAATCCAACTATACCGATCTGGGACATGACATATGGGTATAGACTCACTTATACAGAGTTTCATTACCAAAGACTGGCACAATGGAACATCCGATGCATTGTTCAGTCACAAGTGTGTAAGTATTTGTTGAACCACTCAGTGAACATATAACCACAACACCCCACAATTTTGAATAATTGATGTGCCTTTGACATTGCCTGCGCTAATGCACAAAATCTCGTGATTCAAGATTGATCAAACACAATTATGATTCATATATCAATGAAAAGCTATGTTGCACGGGTACACCCTTTTGGGCCCCATACCCGTACCCGGTACATTACCGGGTACGGGTACATGTATGGGTACGTCTGGTACGTACCCATACCGCGATTGTCATACCTGTATGCGTACCCAAGATTGGGTACGTCATGTACAAGTACCGGGTACGTGAATGGATCGGGTTGACCCATACGGATATGGGTCAACCCGATTCAAAATGTACAGTATAAAAGGTATCCCTAATCTCCTGCGTGCGTCTCTCTCCTCGGCTCACCTGCGTGCGTCTCTCTCTCTCCTCAGCTCATCTTGAAGACTGCGGGCTCACCTGCATGTGTCTCTCTCCTCAGCTCACCTGCATGCGTCTCTCTCCTCAACTCACCTGCGTGCGTCTCTCTCCTCACCTCACTTGCGTGCGTCTCTCTCTCTCCTCAGCTACCCAAGATCGGGTTTTTGCAAGGTTTTATGCCTGGTACTCATTGATGAAGTTTTTGTTCATTGGAGAACAAGCGGAAGCAGTTATGAATGATCTATATTGTTCTACCAGGGATGAACTGGAGTTGTTTGCCCTATTTCTGTTGTTGATATTTTCTAGTTAAGGTGTTTGGTTATGGTGGTCTGGTCTTCCTTAGAAATAAGAGATGGGAAGCACATGTGTGCTTATTTATTTGTTAAATGACCGTTTTCGTTTTGCTTTAGGTGTGAGTGTATGCCGTCTCCGTGATTCTGATCTCTGCTTGCTTAGTGTTTACCCTTAATGAATTGTGATGGGGTACTGGTACATCTTCACATTGATTTCATTCTTATCTTGGTTTTCTGCTCACTTGGTGATTCTTGTGTTGTTCCTTTTGTTATTGTTGTTTTTCTTTAAATGTTTTTTAGTTACCTAAGTGTCACTTATTAATGTGTTGCTGCTAAGTGGACTGTTACTGATCTTTTATGGTCTATGTACAAAGAAGACCTAATGTTTTTATGGCTATTTCAGATGTGCTACTGCTAAGTGGACCGTTAATGTCACTATAGGGTGCCTTTTGTACATCACTATGGGGTGCCTAATCTTAAAAACATAATGTGCTGTGACTGCTGTCGCATTGCCCGTCTTCTAAGTGGACTGTTACTCTGTTGTGCTGCTGCTACTCTGGATATCCTCTCAAATATGTGTTGATCTTTTTGTGTTCACGTATTGATCTTTTTTATTGGGGATTCTTGTTCTACCCGTATCCGTTAAATGTTTTTTAGTTGTCTTCTAAGTGGACCGTGATTATCCAGTTTGATTGGGGATGAAGGTGCTTCTATTTCTGATCTTTTTGTGTTCATATGTTGATCTATGCACAGTTATGTTGTTAATATAGGTTTTATATTTCATTAAATATGTTGGATATTTTGTTGGTTTAGTTGTATTATTGTAATTATTATTGCATATTATAATATGATCTTAAGCTACTGCTAGCAATATTCACTGCCCATTATATGTATATTGCATAGTAATGAAACCCTCATTTTGTTTATTTTCAGATGTCTAATATGTCTGCAACTCGTAGTACATCGTCTGCTTCTATCACTAGTAAATTTGCATTTGGAAAAGGGGAAAAAGGTTGCCCACTTTGGGCATATGTATCCTTGTTACAAGACAAAAAGACAGGAGGTGGAAATGCAAGTTGGCGGTGTAACTACTGTGGTTTAACTTATAAAGGTTCATATTTTAGAGTGAAGTGTCACTTATTAAAGGAAAAAGGAAATGGCATAGTTGTTTGTTCGGGTGTTACTTATCAATATCTTTCAGAGACGAGACAAATTGAGAAAGAAGCACATGAAAAAGTTAGACAATTGCAAGTTCCCTAATCTACTGGAACTACAAGTTTGAATCCACCTACATTTGAATCGTTTGATGGAAGTAAGAGAAAAAGAATAAGTGAAAGCTAATTGGCAAAAGCATTTAACAATGAAGCAAGGGATCACTTGACATGTGAAATAGCTGGAACTATTTTACTATGTTGATTTGCCATTCAATGATGGCTAGAAATCCCTATTTTTGTTAGCTTCATTCCGCGTATGTTTTCAAACAACTACGAGTCTCGAGTTTTCTTCCGCTAGCTACAATGCTATAAGAACTTCAATGTTGCAAGAGAAAAAGGCTAAGAAGACCTTTGATAAATTTTATGGTGCACATAGTTCCGAAGGCGGTCTATGTTTCTTGAAGGCTATTATTGGCTCGAGAGGAGATTAAAAATAAACATTATATGGTCAGTAATTGATTAGAGATGTAATTAATGAAGTTGGGGGCTGAAAATGTAGTGCAAATCATTACCGACAATGTCTTCTGGCTGTTTACTGCCAAGTTGCTTGAGGATGTTGATTGAAGTTGACATTCCTCGTATATTTTGGACTCCTTGTGTGGTGCATACTTTGAATCTTGCTTTGAAAAATATTTGTGCTCCTAAAATAAAAAATAATGAGGTGTTTATGTTTGAGTGTCATTGGATTCTTTAACATTTGATGATGCCTTTCATTAAGAATTTTATCATGAATCATTCCATGAGGATAGCCATCTATAATCAATTTGTGCATCTAAAGCTACTTTCTGCCATTGCTTTGATACAGATTTGCATTGTAAGTGATGCTTAAACGGTTCAGAACTTATAAGCATGCTTCCAATCTATGGTCATTAGTGAAGAATGGTCTCACCTATAGAGAAGATGATGTTCAAAAGGCTAAATTTTGCCTTTATGAAAGAAATAATTTTGAATGACCTTTGGTGGGATAAAATTGATTATATTCTAAGCTTTACAAAGCCCATCTATGAAATGCTTCGATCTTATGACATCGATAAGCTCCAGGACCTTCATTTGGTTTAGTATATGAAATGTGGATTACAATGATTGAAAAGTGAAACTAGCAATCTATCAACATGAGGAAAAGAGTTGAATCAACATTCATCCTTCTATGAAGTGGTGTTAACATCTAATTTCTAGATGGAATAAAGTTGCACACCATTTCATTGCTTGGCTCATTCTACTTAATCCTAGTAAATTTAATTAACTTTAATTTATTTACTTTTCTTAGAAATTTGGTTTTTATATTATAGTAATCATAATTTATGATTTTATTGTATTGTAGGTATTATTGTAGACAATGGCTTGAGGAAGCTCCAAAGCAGAGTCCCCTCATCGAGACAATGAGATTTGTATGGAGGAAACAAATGCCTAAAGGATTGATTTCCTAATCCTCAATGATGAAAGGCGAAAGTTGTACGAGTTTGTTAATTCTCAAGTGGTGAAGAAGAATTTTCCAGCTTTGATTCGGTTTGCAAGATAGGTGGGACTTGAAACCAAAGGAATGGTGGGTCATGTATGGAGCTTCAATCCCCAAACTTCAAACCATTGCTTTGAAGCTCCTTTCACAACCTTCCTCTTTCCTCTTGTTGTGAAAGAAATTGGAGCACATATTCCTTTATCCACTCCGTGAAAAGGAATAGGCTAAATCCCAAAGAAAGTTGAAGATTTAGTTTTTGTCCATACAAATCTTCGTCTTCTTCTCAAGGAAGAATAAGAACTATAATGAGGGTGAGACTAAAATGTGGGACATTGGTGGAGATGAATGGGATCCATTTGAAGGAGTGAAATTCTTGAAGTTGCTAGTCTATACTCTTGATAAACCCAGTTGTAGGTTGTTTTTTCCTTAATGATGAGTAAGGAAATGTTGAAATTCGAGTGTTGTTGGAGTTTAATTTTTGTAATCATCTTTAGAAGTTGTCACGTTGAACAACCCAAGTATTATAATTTCTTATATGTAGATGTTATGCTATTGGTTGAACAACTTAAGTTCCCTTCTATATGTTTATGTTGAAATTCATGTGTGTTTAATGATTTTATGTTTATGTTATCATGATTTATGATGTGATATAGTAGATTAAATTATAGATAAATATATATATATATATCGGGCCCACCGAGAAAATAAATATATATTGCATACTAGTATATAGTATAGTAAGGGGTCGATCCTGAGAGAACTAATTCAATTAGCTGGACGTTTGCAAATTCTTCATGCCTTTAGCACAAATCGATTAGAGTATCAGGTGCAGTGCACGGTACTATACTATGCAGGTGCAAGCGTAGATGGAGCATTTGATGATACTAATGAACGATGTTTCAAAGACATGATAACAATAAGCAATGAAATCAACAATTAGACTAAGAAAATACTAATGAACATTTTAAATAAGTGTGAGCTTCCATCCACTAGAAAATATTAGGAGTAGATGTAAATCCACATATACGATTTAGGGATTAGTGATGCTCGATTATGTTTTTCTGCGCAGATACTGAGGAGTAAATCTCATTTTTCCTAATGACGATGTATTATGCCATTGATTCAACATGGCTCAAATCAACTTTCTATGGTGGGTGGAGATTAGTCATGGGAGCAACCGGGTCTTACAGATTGTATCAACAATTGCATGTAGAGATTTAGAAAACCAATGACAGATTATAGATGATGGAATCACACTAGATAGTGGATTAAATTGAATAGAACCTTATATAGCTTCTACTCTAGATCTCTTCTGTAAGTGAGCTTGATGAATTTAGACCCGGATCTAAGGGACTTCGTATAGTACGACAAATAGCAGCAAAGACGTAATTAGGGTGACCCATGAACATCATATAGTTCCTTGCTAGATCTACGCAACATATGCATGAATAAACGGATCTGCCCAGCTTTTTTCAAAGTGGAACAATCTACAAAACTAACCATGCCTGTATGTTAATATCAAGGTTTTAAATTGTATGCGTTGTGAAAAACATTCACAGGCAATGCGAGGTGAATGTAATCACAATCGTAGCAAGATTCTTGAGTTACATCTGGCTGAGATGTTTCAATGGTTTCATCACCCCTGTAACCAAGGGAGGTCTAGGTACACATAGCATAGAAGAAAATCACAAGATCAAAGCGATATAAGTGATACAACCCATGTTAAACACTTGGAGAAACAAATGTTACTTCTACTTGGATGTTGGTAAACTTGAAAGCTTCATTGATGGTTGATCGAAACATAAGTTAGATATGAATTAATTTTCTTAGTTGGACAACAATTTTGGAGTTGCAGAAGACCATCTAAGAAGTTGTATGGGAGGTAAGAAACAAGGTTATATAGGCGTTGAAGGTTTATACTAATAGTTAGGGGTGTCATTCTATATTTAGATTGTAATTATGTTTCTTTTAATTTAAATACTAAAATTTGTTTCTGCCATTCTATGTTTGTTTATTGCTTTCTGCACCATAATACTCTTTCTTCTTTACATGCCATCTTTTCCTTTTTATATGTGTAGCAAATTATTTTTTAACATCTGGAGTGTTCCTTGAGTTTGTACACTTTAATATAAATTCCACATCTTACTCCAATTCTATCGGACATGCGATATTGGATTAGGTTCAATTCCAAGAAACTATCCGCAGAAAATCCAACATTTTTCCTCGAGACAAGAGAGTCCAGCGCATAATTTTTCCATAAAATCTTGAAACCTAATCCAAGACACACCACTGATTCATGCTTCAAATATGAAGCAAAACTTTCTGGTTGCAAATGCAACAATGACTCCTTTGAATGGCCAATCCTTCGATTGGAAATCTGCCTGAAATTTTTAGCATCAATACCACCCACCACATTCCCCATCCCATAAATTCTGCACTCCGTTTCTGAACCCATTTCTCGTCCGTTTTCCGGGAAAGAGACAAGATTTCCCTCTCCAGAAAATGTTGAATAATCTCTCCTCGGATTGTTACTCCCAAACAACCCCGGATTCTTAAAGAAACCAGACAAACCTGAACTGTCATTTTTACCTAACTTTATAGTGTGCATTGCAAAATGATCCACCCTAGAATTCCATAAAATGGCCGCCGACGATGAAAGACTCGAAAACCCCCTTCGGGACACAAATTGCGAAGAATTCTCCCTAAATTCCCCCGATTGAATGGAATCTAAATGCCTTACCGATGAGGGCAACGGTCGAACATCCGAGCGCGGCTCAGCCGGTTCCGGCGGCTCCAGTGGACCGTCGTCCTCGTTCCAGAGATCCTCAGCGCCGGCCTTCATGAATCGATCGGCCAGGGCCTTGACGTGATCGTCGGGGGTCATCGCCCGGAAATTCAATCTATCCGACGCGTCGTAGCCGCTTCCGGCGATGCGGCTCCGGATCTGCGACCGGATCCTGGCATCGTAGAGTTGCTTCTCCTGATGGAGCAGCTTCCTCTCCTTCTCTCTCGCCTTCTTCTCGTGCATCCTCTTCCATTGCCACTTGTTCAGACCTCCCGGAAACGTCCTCTTCCCTCCCCCCATCAGCTGGACGAGAGAGACGGGGTTTAGGGTTTAAGGAGGCGAGAGTGGAACCTCGTGCCTGGGTTTGGATACGGGTATCGATTATGATGCAACCAGAAAGGATGTTAAATGAGCTTTCCAAATCGGTGTCAAACCCGATCCGTTTTCGATTCAGTTCGTTTTCGTGTACCCATCTTGAGATACAAAAGGACTCAAGGGTGTGTTTGGTTCGTAGTTTAAGGATCCTGGTACTAGAACTACAGCCATGGACCATGGTTTCACGGAACTATAGTTTTATATTTGATTGGTGAATAAAACCGACAGTTGAGATCATGGTTATGGTTTTCAATTCGCACATAGAACTGCTTCCCTAGTTGCCACTAATTCCGTGTTTAATTTACATGGAACTCGAACAAAATTTTTGGTTTGTTTTTCGTAAACATTGTAGCATATCAACGAAACACCAAAGTTTATTATTTAGTTTGCACTCTTACCCCACGAATCAGAGAACCACTAAAGCCTTTTTTGTTACTCATCAACAAAAGAAACACCGAGAACAATTTCTTACATGATCAAGGCAATCCTACCATATAACATGAGCTAAGCTTGGATCATTCCCAGGTTCCTCTTGTTACAGATAGGGTGGCCATTCTCAACAACCTTATCTGCTAACGGCTGGACTGAGTAACCGCCGGATGGTTACCAGATTTCACGGTAACCGTCCGAATTCGGAGTGCTTAGTAGAGGGAAACCCAGCAAGCAAGCCAGGAGATCAGGAGCAGTCTTTGCTCTATAAATAGAGCAGAGAAATGACACGAAACAAGTATGAGTATGAAAAATACAAAGAGACAATCAAAAGAAATACAGATCTTCTTGGAGTAAGCCACTGTGAGGAAACCTCGTACAGCTTCAACAACAACTCACGCATCCGCTGCTACAACGAAGAAGACGACGATCTGGTTTAGCATAAACTTCGAAACAGAGTCTTCAAGAAGGAGGTCAGCGGCTCCATCACTAGTATTAGAGTCTAAAAAACCCTACAAAAATGAGGAAGACCAGAGTCTAAAAAACCCTACAAAAATGAGGAAGAGAAGGTAAGAGAAAAAGAAAAGAAAAGAAAATAATTGAAAGAAGGGGACAACGAGATAGGAAAGAAACAGAAAAAAACAAGAGAGGGAAAATCCGACAGTAAGACAAGTAACATCGGCAACGGCTTGACAGAGCCCAAAAAGGCCGAAACATACCATATCTGAAGCAAAAAACGTCGACAATGGCCTAATAGAGCCCAAAAAGACCGAATCAAGGCAAGAAGCGTCGGCAATGGCCTGATAGAACCCAAAAAGGCCGAAGCAGGCCAGATCTAAAGCCAGAAACGTCGGTGACGGCCTCATAGAGTCTAAAAAAGCCGAAACAGGCGAGATCTGAGCTAGAGAAGGCACCAACGGCCTAACTAAACTAGAAAGGCAGCCAGAGCATTTCCTCTCTCTTTATTCTCCCTTCCTCTCTCTCTCTCCCTCTTCTTTTTCTTTCCATGTATACTCTCTCTCCTCCCTTTATATTAAATCCAAAAAAAAAAATGGTTTTCAGAAAATCGCGGGCCGAAAACCAGTGGTTTTCCGAAACTGCCAACGGTTTCTAGAAAACTGCCTTGGGCAACGGACTAAAAAGTCATTTCTGCCTTGGTTGGTTTTATCTATTTACGATTTTGCCATCAGCAAAATTATCCAGATATTTTTCAGGTAAAAAGACTATTTTGCCCTTATTAAGCAAAAGGTCCATTTTACCCTCTAGCTATTTGTGAAAATTACAAAATACTGGGCTGTCACTTTACCTTTCTGCCCTTCTTGGTTTAGATAATTTTTTTTCTGCCATCTAGTCAAAAGATAGATTTACCCCTATATTTTTGAAAAAATACAGATTCGGCTTGAGGGTTAAAATTACAATTTTTACAATTTTAACCCCGATCAATTACGAATTTTATAAAAATACCAAAGAGTAATTTTACGAGTTTGTCCTTAGGCTTTTACAAAAATTATAAAATGGGACAAATAAATAAAATTATGATTTTACCACTAGTATTATTTTAAGGGGTACAAAGGCAGAAACTCTTCGAGAAAATTTCAAATTTGACCCAAAGAGCTTATGAAATTATCGTTGGTCTACTTGTTTGATATTATGCATCATTCTAACATGATTCCTGCTATGTATGCTCTTGGTTTTGTGTTTGTTTTCTTTTTAGACCGTTTAATTGTTACTATTGCCAAACATATAAAAAGGAGTTTTAGGATATGTGTGTTTGAGTTGGCAAAAACTGAAAAGTTGAACGGTCTTAACTTCTAAACGTGGAAGAGAAGAATCTCACTTGCTCTAACACTTGAAGGTGTTGAGTATGTCTTAAAGGAAACCATGCGTCCGCCACCCTTAGACGCAAATGAGCAACAATTAGAAATATATAAAATATTTCTAAAAGATGATACTATAGGAAGAATAATAAAAATTACAAAATACTAGGCTGTGACTTTACCTTTCTGCCCTTTCCGGTTTAGATAATTTTTGTTCTGCCATCTAGTCAAAAGACAGATAAACCCCTATACTTTTGAAAAATTATAGATTCGGCTTGAGAGTTAAAATTACAATTTTTACAATTTTAACCTTGACCAGTTACAAATTTTACAAAAATACCAAAGAGTAATTTTACGAGTTTGTCCTCAAACTTTTACAAAAATTATAAAAAAGGACAAATAAATAAAATTATGATTTTACCACTAGTATTATTTTAAGGGGTATAAAGGCAGAAACTCTTCGAGAAAATTTCAAATTTGACCCAAAGAGCTTATGAAATTATCGTTGGTCTACTTGTTTGATATTATGCATCATTCTAACATGATTCCTGCTATGTATGCTCTTGGTTTTGTGTTTGTTTCCTTTTTAGACTGCTTAATTGTTACTATTGTCAAACACATAAAAATGAGTTTTAGGATATGTATGTTTGAGTTGGCAAAAACTGAAAAGTTGAACGGTCTTAACTTCTAAACGTGGAAGAGAAGAATCTCACTGGCTCTAACACTTGAAGGTGTTGAGTATGTCTTAAAAGAAACCATACGTCCGCCACCCTTAGACGCAAATGAGTAATAATTAGAAATGTATAAAACATTTCTAAAAGATGATACTATAGGAAGAACAATAAAAATTACAAAATACTAGGCTATCACTTTACCTTTCTGCCCTTCCCGGTTTAGATAATTTTTGTTCTGCCATCTAGTCAAAAGACAGATTTACCCCTATACTTTTGGAAAATTACAGATTCGGCTTGAGGGTTAAAATCACAATTTTTACAATTTTAACCCCGATCAGTTACGAATTTTACAAAAATACCAAAGAGTAATTTTACGAGTTTATCCTTAGGCTTTTACAAAAATTATAAAAAGAGATAAATAGATAAAATTACGATTTTACCACTAGTATTATTTTAAGGGGTACAAAGGCAGAAACTCTTCGAGAAAATTTTAAATTTGACCCTAAGAGCTTATGAAATTATCATTGGTCTACTTGTTTGATATTATGCATCATTCTAACATGATTCCTGCTATGTATGCTCTTGGTTTTGTATTTGTTTCCTTTTTAGACCGCTTAATTGTTACTATTGCCAAACACATAAAAATGAGTTTTAGGATATGTGTGTTTGAGTTGGCAAAAACTGAAAAGTTGAACGGTCTTAACTTCCAAACGTGAAAGAGAAGAATCTCATTGGCTCTAACACTTGAAGGTGTTGAGCATGTCTTAAAGGAAACCATGCGTCCGCTACCCTTAGACGCAAATGAGCAACAATTAGAAATGCATAAAATATTTCTAAAAGATGATACTATAGGAAGAACAATCATGTTAACCTACATGGAGGATAACTTGATCAGGGTCTTCGAAGAATACGAGACCGCTAAAGAGTTGTTTGACTTAATAACAGCTAAGTATGATATAATTGTAAAATTGCATGTGCAGTTGTTACTACAAAAGTATAACTCCTTCAAAATGAAGAAAGGAGACAATGTAGTAGAGTATGTAAACCACATGCTGGTAATGGATAGAGACTTAGTTGTAGCAAAATCAGTCATCCCTGAACCGATGCAGATATCAACAATACTAAACAGTCTACCCCCATTATGGAACATGGTCACCACTGTCCTAAGATTAGTGCCTGAGATTAACCTTTTTGAGTTGCCCCTAAAACTAGCAATAGAGCAAGAACACATGCTCAAAAATAAGAAAGAAAAGTTGTTAGTGGTATAGGATGAGATAGCGTCTAGCTCCAAAACCAACCAAAAGAAAAATAAGAAGTTTGGCAAGAATAACAAGAAAGACGGTCAAAATTTTAAGAAATCACAGGAAACTGCTTCTCGGATCAAGTGTTTCAATTATACAAAGATGGGACACTACAAAAAGGATTGCCGAAACAAGAAAGGTGGAGAAAACAACCCACAGCACGGACAGTCGGAGAAAGAGGACATAATCTGCGTGATTTCAGAATGCTTATATTTAGACTGCCCAGTGATAGGTTAGTGGATAAACTAAGTAGCTACACGGTACATCTTAAAGACCAATGAAGGAGCAATAGATTTGAAGGAATACAAACCTAGGGAACATCGAGTTTATATGGGAAATAGTACTTTCTTGGATGTTCTGGGTATTGGGTCCTTCAGGATACATGTACAAGACAAACTAATTGTATTGACCGATGCGTTAATTGTGCATCTATAAGGCGCAATCTGGTCTCAGTCCCTACCTTGGTAAAGATAGGTTTTGAGGTTAGGTTCATTCCTAACAAGGTGATTATGGAAAAATATGGGAGAATATTATTCTCTGGGGAATTTGATGTAGAATAAGGATTGTTTAAACTTTGTGATAATGAAATTAGTATATCTTTTGCTTATATTGAGAGTGCCTTTACTGTTGATGTGAATATGTGGCATAAATGCCTAGGGCATATAAGCCTAAAAAAGTTAAGGAAATTATCCAACTTTGACTTATTACCTAGATTTGAGGGAAATACTTTCAACAAGTGTGAATCTTGTATACGGAAAAATGACGAGGAAAGTTTTTCCCAAGGAATAACAAGGGAAACAACCTTGTTGGATGTTATTCACACAGATTTATTTGGACCTTTTAGAGTAAAGACACATCGGGGAAAGGATTATTTTATAACCTTTATCGATGATTACTCAAGATATATGTATCTATATCTTTTGACACATAAATCTGAGGTACTTGATGCTTTTAAAGAATATAAGCAAGAAGTGGAGAATCAATTAGGGCATTCGATCAAAGTCTTAAGATCAGATAGAGGAGGTGAGTATACCTCGGCAGAATTCTTTGAATTTTGTAAAGACTTTGGTATTGCAAAACAGAATACAATGCCCAAGACACCTCAGCAAAATGGTATAGTTGAAAGATACAACAGAACCTTGTTAAATATGACAAGGTCAATGTTAATCGATGCCTCTCTTCCAAGGGTATTTTGGAGAGAAGCAGTAAGTACAGTGGTTTACATACTCAATAGAGTACCATGTAAAGTTGTATTCACTACACTATATGAGATGTGGTTTAGAAGAAAACCCAACCTAGGTCATCTTAGGAGGTAGAGATCTCTTGCACATGTAAAGATCCTTAATCAGTCTAGAGATAAGCTAGATAGTAGGTCCTTGAGATGTATATTTATTGGATATCCAAAAGGTTCAAAAAGATATCGGTTTGATCATAAGGACCATGGACTCACTAAAAGTAGAGATGTTGAATTCTTAGAAGATACTAAGAATCACATCCTGAAAAACAATGAGCAATGTGTTCATGATTTGGTAGACTTAGACCAATCATCTTTTGAGCCCATTGAAGATCTTTCTGAAACTACCTATACCTTAAGTGGACATAAGAGGCTAAGAATCACTCCATCCTACTTAAAGGATTATGATACTTATCTTGCAGAAAAAGTGTGTAATTTGATATATTTAGATGAGTTGATTGATAACTTGAATTATCAGCAAGCAATGAACTCATCAGAAGCGACAAACTGGGAGAAAGTCATGGATGATGAAATTGAATCCATTGAGAAAAACCAAGTCTGGGAATTGACTGATTTGCCAAAAGAAAGGAAAGCTATAGACTGTAAATGTGTTCTGAAAAAGAAATACAAAGTCGAAGGTACAATCGACAAGTTTAAAGCGAGGTTGGTTGCAAAGGGTTTTTCATAAAAAGAGGAGATAGATTATGTTGAGACATATTCCCCAATTGCAAAATTTGCATCCATACGTATAATCCTAGCAATAGCTGCATATTATGATTTGGATTTACATTAGTTAGATGTAAAGACAACTTTTCTGAATGGAGATTTAGAAGAAATCATATACATGCAGCAGCCCGAAGGATTTGTGGTTGAAGGCCAAGAAAATAAAGTATATAGGTTGAAAAAATCCCTATATGGCCTGAAACAGTTACCTCACCAATGGTATTTGACTTTTCAAAATGCCATTATAGAACTTGGGTTTGTGGCTAGTAAACTTGATCACTGTGTATTTGTTTGGAACAGTGGGAGCCAATTTGTCGTCCAATCATTATATGTAGATGACATATTGTTGACTGAAAATGACAACAAGATGATTGTGAAAACCAAGTCATGGTTGAATTCTAAGTTCGAAATGAAGGATATGGGGGAAGCATCCTATATCCTGGGAATAAAGATCTCTCGAGATAGAGAAACTAGACTCTTATGCCTGAGTTAGGAGAGAGATATTGACTATATCCTCAAGAAGTTTAAAATGGGTGAATGCAAGTCTGCAGATACACCTGTTGTAAAAGGGGTCAAATTGAGTATGGCTGATTGTCCTGGTAAAGGAGACAATAAGCCTAATGTTCCTTATGCACATGTTGTTGGTAGCTTGATGTATGCTATGTTGTGTACAAGACCTGATATCAGCTTTGTTGTTAGTCTTGTAAGTAGATATCAAAGTAATCATGGTTGACAACACTGAGTAGCTGTGAAAAGGATTTTAAGATATCTGAAAGGAACAAAGGACTTGAAACTATGTTTTTAAGTAGATGAATTGAAAGTGGTAGGATACTTAGACACTGACTTTGCTGGGAGCAAGGATGACAGCAAATCAACCTCAGGACAAATATTCTTATTTGGAGGTGGTGTTGTTTCTTGGGCATGTAAGAAACAGGGTTGCGTAGCATTGCATACACAGGAATCTGAGTATGTAGCTTGTTGTATGGCTGCAACGAGTGTTGTTTGGATAAGCTGCTTCATACGAGAATTGAAGTTAGAAATAACAGATAAGCCAGTAGTTATCTATTGTCATAACAATGCAGCAATTACTCTTATCAAAAGTGGAGCTGATTGCTCCAAAAGCAAGCATATAATGGTAAAATATCACTATGTTCTTGATATGGTTATGAGAAAGGAAATATCCATCTCATACATGCCAATAGAAGATATGTTGGTAGACCCCTTAACAAAAGGCATAACAGAGGAACTTTTCTCAAAATATGTTACTAACATGGGGTTTGAGATATGTTTGATTGTTGTGTAAGGTAATAACCATACAACGAATGACTGGTGTTGTATAGGTAAACAACCATACAACAGATAAATTATTGTGGAAGGAAATAACCACACAAAAGATTCTGATTGCAATAGTAATCAAGAAATGACTTAACTAGGTAAAACCTAAGAAAAGTAGGAGAAAAATCAGTATGTCAATATACTTGGCTCGAATGGCCAAGTGGGAGATGTTACAAATAGGGTGGCCATTCTCGGCAACCTTATCTAGTAACGGTTGGATTGACCATCCAGTCTGTTACCAGAGAGGGTTACTGATGGGCCATCAGTAACTGCCAGACGGTTATCGGATTTCATGGTAACCGTTTGGATTCAGACTGCTCAGTAGAGGGAAACCCAGTAGGCAAGCCAATAGATCAGGAACAGTCTCTGCTCTATAAATAGAGCAGAGAAATGACACGAAACAAGTATGAGTATGAAAAATACAAAGAGACAATCAAAAGAAATACAGATCTCCTTGGAGTAAGTTGTGAGAAAACCTCATACAGCTCCAACAACAACCCACTCATCCATTGTTGCAATGAAGAAGACGACCATCCGGGTCAGCATAAACTTCGAAACAGAGTCTTCAAGAAGGAGGTCAGCGGCTCCATCACCTCTACTATTGAAGTGATAGCATATAAGTAGTATTTAAGATCTTGACGAGCTTCGATTGCATTGATCAACAATACACCATAGAAGAAGAAGAAGTAACAACTAAATAATTAATGAGCGTCCCAAACAAAGTGGAATTAAGGTAAAAGAAGGACCATTTCCTTGGATGAATTCCAAATGGGATCAAGTTTCTCGACATGCATTAGATAAAAATGTGTCGGATATGTAACAATGCTAATAATGGGGTAGCTGAAGATAAATACTTCCCAATTTTGAGGCACAAAATATACCACCACCATCATCACCTGCTTGCCATTTTAAAAAGAAAACAAAACAAAACAAAGCAATTTTATACCTCACAACTATGTGCTATTCACATCACGTAACCATGGCACCGAATCTGTTTAAAGCACAGAATATACCACAATAACCACCATAATAGGTTGATAAAAGAAAACATAACCTATGACCTATATGAATTATTTATCACATACTTAGGAAAAGAATGAAGAAACAACAAAACCAAACAAGTAACATTATATAACAGATCTTCTGAATCCACATCCATTCTCATCCACTTCAATACACTTGCTTGAATTACTATTCAAGGTAAAAGCTAACAAGGCACTTGTTCGAGTTACAATCCAAAACTATAATGTACTAATGACATTAAAATTTTGATCAATACAAAAATAACTCAAATCTATCCTCCTTGCATGGGCAGCATGTTCCCCTTCAAACTCCTTATGTCTCATGATGTTTTTGTGGGCCTAAGTGAAAGAAAAAAAACAAGTTAGTTCCATAATATGAACAAGAAATTCGAATAATATAATGAAATTCAATATAACTATTCAAAATACTTACTATTGTGATGATTTTCCCACATCATGTTTGTCAATAAATCTCTTGGTGGCTTATTATTATCATGTTGTGCATGCAACCAACTTTGAAGAACTTCATTGCAAGGTTCTCTAACATAGTTTCTTTTACCATGGCTAATACCATCCTCTTCATAAAAAAATAGAACATGACTCATGTATAAGAATAAAATTATGTAAAGCATATGAACTATTACAATTTATACTTGTAATTGATATGAAAATGGAACTTTGGTTTTAATATGGAAAATCATGTCTTTGGAACTCTAAACTATTGTTGCTCAATGCGTATCGTATTGTGTATCATTTGGTCCAAGATACGTATTGTATAGCCCCATATCATAATTTAATACTAAAAGATTGGTAAAAATAAAAAAAGAAAAAAAACATAATAAATACAAAGAATTCATATAATACAAAAATATAGTACATATTCACCATTCAATAATTAAAAAAAGAATTACATGTTTTGAAGGAGTACATGACATCTTTAGAAAAGATAAAAAAAAACCTTTCAAAATTGGAAAAAAATATATTTACATATTATCATTAGGATCATCAAGTAAATCAAAATCAAAATCTTCATCTCCTTAATGATATTGTTGTTTGTGCTCCTTCAAAATTAATCTATGCAATGTCTTCTTAGGTTAGGAGTCCATTTGCTTCATTATCTTCCATAACTCACTCCTCTAATATATCAAAATTATTCAAACTTATTCGATCAAATTGGTTTTCTTCTTTATTTAACCTTTTTAATTGCCTAAAAGAAAAAAATATAAGTAATTAGTAAATAACATTTGCAATTAAAGTCAAATAAAATATTGAATTAAATTTTTAAGTAAAACTAATACAAGATGAGCTGCATGTTACAACGGATGAAAACTAAGTCATTAAGCCACTTATGTTCTAAGCTATTGCGCTTTTTTGTGTAGATGTGTTCAAACACTCCAATTCTTTTCATAACCCATTGCACTAGAGGTTTGACTCAGAACTCTTATTGCAAAATCTCTAAAGTTTAGGCAATCACTTCCAAACCTATTCTGCCAAACATCTCATTATGGTTTCCTTCCAATGCTTTTGAGCTTTCTTCAGTCTCTTTTCTAGTGTTCACCATCTTTCTCTTTAACCGACCTGCATTAATTGTGTTAAAAAAGTCGGTGAGTATTTCAGTTCTTGCTTAACTATACAATTGAACAAGAAAAGGCTTACAAAGAAATGGATAATGGAGCATTGTTTTTATATTAGAAATCATGATTGATTCTCTTATAAGCTTTACTTCAAGAAATTATGCTTGGGATTTTCTTAACTAAAAAAAGGATTTTGTTGAACTAGAGCTGTTTTAAAAACCTTGCAATATAGAGTTAGATTTCAGAGTTCAATTCTGAACTAGAAAGTTAGATCTCAAAGGTTAATCATGCAATATTCAATTTTATATTGTAAGCTGATGACTTCGGAGAAAGAAGCCTAGATCAGCTTAACTAAGATTTGGAAATTATTATGTTGTGAGTCAGCCCAATCTTAGTATTTTGTGGCAAACAAGGTAAAAGAGATGGTTTACAAGTGTCAGCCTCTCCATTCTTATGTTGAAATGTGAGTCCATCAATTTAAGAGAAGGACTTTGATGCCATTTGAAATCAGAATGTTGTGGAAAACTATTTGATGAAATAGTTGGTTCGTGATGTACATACCGATGTCCTATCTCTATGGAAAGAGATTTGTGGGATCTATCACACATACAATCTTTGAATTGAGAGAAGAGATCTACCTTGTGCCCTTTGATAAAATTGACTAGAACAAAGCAAGGTATTCGGGTACAAAGGTTAGCTAATGTTTCTTAGTTATCTCCGACTATGATGTTTCAATATGAGAGATTGCTTGTCCTCGACAAATAATAAGCATTCTACTTCAATTCTTTGGATTTCCATCTTCATCCATGCATGTTAAGTTACTTTGCTAGTGTCTCTCCACCTGATCAAGGGGGAAAAAGAATGACAATAGTAACTTCTTATTTTCCATGGTCTCGTATAAACAAATGTACATATGCACATACATAATATTGTATGTATATGATTAACACATATGATACGATATCCCATTTTTTATATTTTATACCAGTATTATCCATATCATACCATATGTGATACGATATGAAACGTATCGTATTGTGAGACTCCATGATACAATACACCATGATGTATCGTTAAAGAAAAGTTATTGAGCTGTTGTATCGCACGATAAAAGGCATATCACCCGTATCGAAGATCTGCTGGAATGGGGTGGAACCCATCCGTAGCATCATTCTCTATGCCGATCTCACACGTGAAATTTATCAGGTTTTTTTGGTTCCTCCTTATCAATCCAGGCCAAACAAAGCAAGGTTTCACATCACTTGGTTCAAGCAATCTCTCCTATGTTTCGAGCTCTGCCATAAGCAATTCAAAGGTCAGGTCAAGTGGTTTCAGGATTGCAGGATGGTGGTGTTGCCTCCGAGCAATCGTCCAGATCACATGAGTGGACATTATGTTGGAATTTTCTTGCTTGATTCCAGCTTCCTTCGAGCTTTAGGTTTGTTGTCATCGAGCTCTTCAAGGTACGCCTGCAGAAGAAGGTGAATGTGATCTTGGTTTATGTTTGAGGTTTCCTCACAGCAGATTTCTTTTAGAAAAGAAGTTTGTATGTGTGTTTTTCTAGTCTCTGTATATTTCAGGAATATTTGTAACTATATGCACTGCTTAGTATTTATAGAGCAGTGCGAGCTCCTCATTTTTTCCAATTTTTCCTGCTGGGTTTTTCTCTTTAGAAGCATTTGTATCCAGATCGTTACTGTGATTTCTGGTAACGGTCTGACTGTTAAGATTTTGCTGTTATGGCAATCTGTCCTTAAACCATAAACATGGGTAACCAGCCGTTACTTGTACTGGGTTGCCAAGAATGGTCACAGCCTAACATCTCCCACTTGGCCATTCGAGCCAAGTGTACTGTCATACTGGTTTTCCTCCCACTTTTAAAGGGCACTACCCGTTGTGTGGTTATTTTCCTACACAACAATCAAACATACCTCAAACCCATGTTCGTAACATGTTTTGAGAAAAGTTCCTCTATTATGCCTTTAGTCAAGGGGTCTGCCAACATATCATTTGTTGGCATATATGAGATGGATATTTCCTTTCTCATAACCAAATCATGAACATAGTGGTATTTAACCATTATATGCTTGTTCTTTGAGCAATCAACTCCACTCTTGATAAGAGTAATTGATGCGTTGTTATCATAGTAAATGACAACTGACTCGTCGATTATTTCTAACTTCAAATCATGTATGAAGCGGCTTATCCAGACAACACTCGTTGCAACCATACAGCAAGCCACATACTCACCTTCCTGTATATGCAATGCTACATAGCCTTGTTTCTTACATGCCCAAAAAATATCATCACTTCCAAATAAGAATATTTGACCAGAGGTAGATTTGTTGTTATCTTTATTTCCAGTAAAGTCAGCATTTGAGTATCCTACCACTTTCAGTTCATCTGCTTGAAAACACAATCTGAAGTCTCTTGTTCCTCTTAGATATCTTAAAATCCTTTTTACAGCTATCCAATACCATCATCCAGGATTACTTTGATATCTACTTACAAGACCAACAACAAAGCTAATATCAGGTCTTGTACACAACATAGCATACATCAAGCTACCCACAACTTGTGCATAAGGAATGTTAGGCTTATCGTCTCCTTCACCGGGACAATCAACCTTGCTTAGTTTAACCCCTTTTACAACAGGTGTAACAACAGACTTGCATTCACCCATTTTGAACTTTTTGAGGATATAATCGATATATCTCTCCTGACTCAGGCATAAGAGTTTAGATTCGCTATCTTGAAAGATCTTTATACCCAGGATATATGATGCTTCCCCCATATCCTTTATTTCAAACTTTTAGTTTAACCATAACTTGGTTTTGACAATCATCTCATTGTCATTCCCAATCAATAATATGTCATCTACATATAATGATAGGATGACAAAGTGACTCTCACTGTTCCAGACATATACATAGTGATCAAGTTTATTAGCCACAAACCCAAGTTTTATAATAGCATTTTGAAAGGTCAAATACCATTGGTGAGGTAACTATTTCAGGCCATATAGGGATTTTCTCAACCTATATACTTTATCTTCTTGGCCTTCAACCACAAATCCTTCGAGCTACTGCATGTATATGATTTCATCTAAATCTCCATTTAGAAATATTGTCTTTACATCTAATTGATTTAAGTCCAAATCATAATATACAGATATTAACATGATTATTCTTATGAATGTAAATTTCGCAACTGGAGAATATGTCTCAACATAATTTATCCACTCTTTTTGCGAAAAGCCCTTTACAACCAACCTTGCTTTAAACTTGTCGATTGAACCATCGACCTTGTATTTCTTTTTCAGAACTCATTTACAACCTATAACTTTCGTTCCTTTTGGTAAATCAGCCAATTCCCATACTTGGTTTTTCACAATGGATTCAATTTCCTCATCCATGGCTTTCCCTCAGTCTGTTGCTTCTCATAAGTTCATAGTTTGTTGATAAGTCAAGTTATCAATCAACTCATCCAAATCCACCGAATTACACACTTCTTCTACAAGATAAGTGTGATAATCCTTTAAGTAGGATGGAGTGGCCCTAGGCCTTTTATATCCACTTAAGGTTCCGGTTGTTTCAAGAAGATCTTTTATGGATTCTAATGATAATTGATCTAAGTCTACTAGATCATCAGTATACTCATCATTATTTTGCAGGATGTCATTCTTAGTGTCTTCTAAGAATTCAACATCTTTCCTTTCAATTAATCCGTGGTCCTTATGATAAAGTTGATATCCCTTTGAACCTTATATCTCAAGGACCTACTATCTAGTTTGTCTCTAGACTGATCAAGGATTTTTATATATGCAATAGATCTCCACCTCCTGAGATGACCTAGGTTGGGTTTTCTTCCAAATCACATTTCATATGGTGTAGTGAATATAACTTTACATGGTACTCTATTGAGTATGTATACCGTTGTACTTATTGATTCTCCCCAAAATATCCTTGGTAGAGAGGCATCAATTAACATTGACCTAGTCATATTTAGCAAGGTTCTATTGTATCTTTCAAGTAAACCATTTTGTTGAGGTGTCTTGGGTATTATATTTTGCTTTGCAATACCAAAGTCTTTACAAAATTTAAGAAATTCTGAAGAGGTATATTCACTACCTCTATATGATCTTAAGACTTTGATTGAATGCCCTAGTTGGTTTTCCACTTCCTACTTATATTCTTTAAAAGCTTCTATTGCTTCAAATTTATGTGCCAAAAGATATAAATATGTATATATTGAGTAATCATCGATAAAGGTTATAAAATAAACATTTTTATGATGTGACCTTACTCTAAATAGTCTACATAAATCCGTGTGAATGACCTCCAACAGGGTTGTTGCCCTTGTTGACTCTTTAGGAAAAACTTTTCTTGTCATTTTTTCTTATATAAAAGCTTTGCACTTGTTGAAAGTATTTTCCTCAAATCTATGGAGTAAGTCAAAGTTGGATAATTTTCTCAACTTTTTGAGACTTATATGCCCAAGACGTTTATGCCACACATTTACATCAATATTAAAGGCATAATCAATATAAGCAGAAGGATTTCCATTTTCATTATCATTTAATTTAAATAATATATGTTCTACATCAAACTCCCCAGAGAATAATATTCTCCCATGTTTCCCCACAGTCACCTTACCAGGAATAAATCTTTCTTTACTAAGGTAGGGACCGAGACTAGATTGCGCCTTATTGATGGTACAATTAATACATTAGTTAGTATAATGGGTTTGCCTTGTACAAGGATTCTAAATGACCTAGTACCCAAAACATCTGAGAAAGTGTTATTTCCCATGCAAACCTGATTTTCTCCTAGTTTGTATTCCTTTAGATCTATTGCCCCTTCCTTAGTCTTTGAGATATGTCTGGTAGCTTCAGAGTCGATCCACCAACCTGTCACCGGGTGGTTCATGTATAAACATTCTGATATCACGCAAATTATATCTTGCTTCTCTAACTGTTCGCACTGTGGATTGTTTCCTCTACCTTTTCGGTTGTGGCATTCCCTCTTCTAGTGTCCCATCTTTCCATAGCTGAAACACTTGACTCGAGAAGCGGTTTCCTGTATTTTCTTAAAATGTTGATCGCCCTTTTTGTTATTCTTGTCAAACCTTTTTGTTTGATTTTTTTTTTGGTTGGGTTTGGAGCTAGACCCGATCTCATCTTATACCACTAGCAATTTTTATTTCTTATTCTTGTTCATATGTTCTTGCTCTATTGCTAGTTTCAGAGGCAACTCAGAAAAGTTCTTGAGGGCAGTGGTAAGGATTGTTGATATTTGCATCGATTCTGGGATGACTGACTTTGCCATAGCTAGGTCTCTAACCATTACTAACATGTGATTTACATGTTCTACTATGTTGTCTCCTTTCATTTTAAAGGAATTGTATTTCTGTAGTAGCAACTATACATGTAGTTTGGGAATTGTCATATTTGGTTGTTATTGAGTCAAACAACTCTTTTGCGGTCTCGTATTCTTCGAAGATCCTAATCAAGTCATCATCCATGTATGTCAACATGACAATCCTTGCTAGTGTCATCTTTTAGAAATGTCTTATACATTTCTATATGTTGCTCAATTGTGTCCGATGGTGGTGGACACACAGTTTCTTTTAGTACGTACTCAACACCTTCAAGTGTTAGAGCAAGTGAGATTCTTCTCTTCCATGCTTGGAAGTTCAAACCATTTAATTTTTCAATTTTTACCAATTCTGACACACATATTCTTGAATTCATTTTTATGTGTTTGACAATTATAACAATTAAACGGTCTAAAAAAGAAACAATAAATGAGCAAGAAAATACACATTAGGAATCTGATTAGAACGATGCATAATATCATAAAAACGAGTTGAAAATAACTTATTTCTTAATAAATAAATAACTTGGGATAAATTTGTAATTTTTTCAAAAATTTCTACCTTTAGTAATTTCTAAAAAATACCAGGGGTAAAATTGTAATTTTAACTATCTATCCACTTTTGTAATTTTTTGAAAAGCCCAAGGACAAACCCATAAAATTACTTTTGGTATTTCTGTAAAATTCGTAATTGATCGTGGTAAATTTGTAATTTTATCCCTCAATCTGAATTTGAAATTTTCTCAAAAGGATTGGGACAAATCTGTCTTTTGACTCAGTGGTAGAATTATAATTTGTTGAAACGGGATGGACAAAAAAGTAAAACAACAACCCGGTATTTTATAATTTTCACAAACTATTAGAGGGTAAAACTGACTTTTTGCTCAATAGGGGCAAATAAATCTTTTACCTAAAAATATCTGGATATTTTCATAATTTTGTCCTATGACGTTTCGTAATATCTGAAAATCGGTCGGGGCAGAATGAACTTTTTAGTCCACTACCCGAGACAGTTTTTGCGAAACCGCTGGTTTTTAGCCCACGGTTTTCTGAAATTGGCTGGCGATTTTCATAGGGTATAAAATCCTGAGAAAAGAAAAAGGGAGTCTGATTAAGAGGGAGAGAGAGAGAGAAACGATTGGATTTTCTCCTGGCCTGCATTTCTCCATGGCGGTCGACAACCTTTTGTGGCACTCTTCAACCTTTCGGCCTACAGCCTTTTGCCCTGCCCTATCTTGACTCAGGCAGGGTTTACCCTCTGCCATGTCACGGCTTATGTAGAGCTCCAAAAAAAAAAAAAGGAAGCTCTCTCCTCTTCCGTATTTTTTTTCACATACTAATCGCGTACCTGATTTTGCAGGGTCAAGAACGAGTCCCTGATACCAAATGTTGGAATTTTCTTGCCTTATTCCGGCTTTCTTTGAGCTTTAGGTTCATTGTTGTCAAGCTCTTCGAGGTACGCCTGCAACAAAAGGTGAATGTGATCTTGGTTTCTATTTGAGGTTTCCTCACAGTTGATTTCTTCCGGGAAAAAAGTCTATATTTGTGTTTTCTAGTCTCCTATATTTTAGGAATATCTGTAACTATATGCAATGCTCGATATTTATAGAGCAATGCAACCTTCTCCTTTTTCTCGGTTTTTCTTGTTGGGTTTTCTTCTTGAGGAGCCTTTGTATCCGGATCATTACAATGATTTTCGGTAACGGTCCAACTGTTAAGATTTTGCTGTTATGACAATCTCTTCTGAAACCGTAAACACGGGTAAAGATTGGATAGCCAGTCCAACCGTTACCTGTGGTGGGTTACAGAGAATAGCCATAGCCTAACACATTGCAGTTCGATGAGAATGATATGTTTAGTCTGCCCAAGCTATTCGTGACCCTTTAAGAAAAAGAGGAAATTGGAAAAAGATAGGACAGAGTTATGCATCTCTTGTTCATGGTGCTATTAATGTGCTTGGAAAATGAGGTTTTTGTGGTAACTCTTTTAGGTTAAAAAGATCCTTAATTTTTATGATTTTTTTTAGTATGAAAATGATGCAGTACTATACGTTAAATATGGTATCATGGACCAAACCAAAATGATACACGATATGATATGAACAACACTGTTCTATACTATGACATGTGGAAAAGCAGACAGTCTAGACTGTTTTTAGGATTCTTTGCTTCTATCATCCAGCTTATTCATTTTTCCTTGTGATGAATTGATTCCCATAAAGTTCTGCAATTATTACCGCATCCTTTCATTAATCAACTTTTCAACTTTCTCTAAGCATAGCTTGTCTGACACAGTGTTCAGGATCAATGGTTTCCGTGGCCCACTAGATTTCCTTGTGTTGAAAAATTAATTTTCATGAGGACTGCAGTGGTATTGCATCCCTTAATCCCTCAATATTATGCGTGATTGCGGAGTTAGGGTATGCGATTGAATAGGAGATTTTTGTCAACCTCAGTTGTGGATTATTCATAATGCCTTTAGAGCAGACTGATGTTATATATTCTGCAAATCCTCTCTGAGCCTTTCTTATGCCATGCACCCATTGACAACTCTATTCTATCTTCGCTTTTAGCTTTTATAGTTGCTGAGATGTTTCAGTATTAAGGCCAAAATATTTTGTTTTCTAGTGGGAGTGTGCTCAATGATGCTCTCCGATTCAAGCAAGATTAGAGAAGATTTCGTGCTATTACACTCATTTTGTGTAGTGCGGACATCTGTTCATGTAGCTAACTCTTGAGCGCAGTGTTTAACGTTTCTTCTCTTAAGATTTTCACTAACATGGCTCTGTTGTACTTACTTAAACTACAGGAGGACCTATACTATCCACATCCTCTCATACAGGACATCATTTGGGAAGGCCTTTACCGGATTGGAGAACAAATTCTAACACATTGGCTTGGATCTCTTCTGAGAGAGAAGGCTCTGCATACTGTAATGCAACCCATACACTATGAGGATGAATCCACCCGGTACATCTGCCTTATCCAGTGAATAAGGTGTGTTCCCTTAAATATGTTTAGGTTATAAAACATATCCTCAAAATGGACTTCGGAACAATAAGGGTTGATCTCTAAGTAACGTACAGATAATGCTCCTTACCTTCAGAAAGTATTCGCCAAAACAAAAGCATTTTCCATTTTCAGTGCTGCCAAAAATCTTTAGTAGTGAATAAGGTTTCATACCTTAAACAAAGTAAGGTTTATTATCCTAAATAGGACAACTCACAGATGTGTTCCTTTCTTGCAGGAAGTGTTGGCCTAGATTTAAGCATCTTTTTCTTCTTTGTGCTGCCAATGGTATTTCAATCATTCTTTTCATTAGTAAAAACTGATTAGAAGATGGTAGTTTTCAAGGATTATATTGTTACATACAATGGCATTGAAGGTTTTGTGATTGCTTGGGCAGGCTAAAACGGAAAGTATCTGATTGGATGGATTTAGGTGCTCCTTTTTACAACTGAACTTTTAATTTTTAAACAGAGAGATTGGTAATAGAGCAACTTAAAAGGTTTTGTGGTTGTATTCTTATGTATCTCAAGTCCTGGTAAAGTAGTAAGCAACTAGAATGCACCAACTTTTTGAAAAACCAATCTACGTGGAAATGCTCACTGTGTTACGTGGAATAATTGAATAGTACACTCATACTCCGTGTTTTTCAAAAGTGTGCTTGAGAAATATGAGATTCTGTTTTGCTGGGTTATGCTTCATAAACCTGCACAGTGAATCGTCAGATGGGAATCAGGCTTCCCAAACTCTTACGGATGTAATCAGTTACCTGCACAGTGATTTGTCTCACAAAATAAATGTTTTATGGACTGTTAACCATGTTCCAGATACAAACAACAACAACAATAACTAAGCCTTTTCCATACTAGACGGGGTCGACTACATGAATTCTTTGTTTCCACAGAGCCCTACCATGTGCCATGTTAGCAATTAAGTCACAATAAGCTAGATCATTCTTTATTATTTATTTACACTTTTGTGGTCATCCTCTACCTCTTTAATACTTTCAAAATCTATTTTTTCATACCTTCTTACATGTTCTTCTTTTGATCTTCTTTCTATATGTCCAAACCACCTTAAACAATATTTTCTCATTTTATCCTCTATTGGTGCCACACATAATTTATTTCTAATAACCTCATTATATATACGGTCTTTTCTTGTATGACCACTCATCCATCTCAACATCTTCATTTCTATCACAGACATCTTTTGTACAAGTTGATGATTAACTGCCCAACACTCAGAACCATAAAACATGATAGGTCTAATTGCTGCTCTATATTATTTACCTTTTAACTTTAATGGTATCTTCTTATCAAAAATAATACTTGATGCTCCCCTCCATTTTAACCAACTAACATTAATTCTATGCATAACATCTCCATTAATTCTTTCATCACTCTAAAAAATTGACCCTAAGTATTTAAAACTTTTCTTTTGAGAAATGCAATGTGTGTCAATTTTAATTTCTATGTCCTTTGAAGTAACCAATTGGTCAAACTTACATTCCATATATTCGGTCTTTGTTCTACTAAGTCGGAAGCCTTTACATTCTAATGTTGCTCTCCATGGTTCCAATTTTCTATTAATTTTTTTCCTTAGACTCTTCCACTAATACGATGTCATCTGCAAATTATATACACCAAGGTACTTCATCTTGAATATGTTTTGTTAACTCATCAATCACCATTATAAATAAGTATAGACTTAAAGTTGATCCTTTATGTAACCCAATATTAACTTCAAAGAAGTCTGTCATTCTTTCATGAGTCCTCACACATATTTTTGTACCATTGTAATGTCTCTTATAAGATTTCTATATGTCAATGGGATACCTCTTTTTTCCAAGGTTCGCCAAGGTTTTCCAGATGCTCTTCCTAAATTGTATCCTGTTTACTTCCTTGTAGACTTTGCACTTGTAACTTCATGTGCACTTCAAAAGACTTCGCTTCAATCTTTTTGATTTACATCGTTCCTGTTTTACCTTGCATGAGACGAAAAACTGTTGTCATGGTATTTTAACTATTTTAGTTTCTTTTATGAACAAGGCTAACAAATTGTTAAAATATTAGGCCTTGAATATGCTTTGTTGTTGGGTGGAAGACCCGAATTCTGAGGCATTTAAGCTCCATCCCCCGAGAGTAGCGGATTTTTTGTGGGTGGCCAAAGATGGAATGGAGTTGAAGGTATACGAAATTGATTTGTAAAATGTCATCATGCTTGTATAAGGTTATATTTAACGTTAGGAATTCTTTTGTCTTTTGTTCCAAAAGTAATTGAAACTATGAAACTTTCTATCATGACTGGCTTTTAGCTGTTCAAGTAATAATTGCAACTAAGTGTGTTGATGAGTGTAAAATAGCTCTCATGAAAGCACATGATTTCATAAAGAATTCACAGGTTTTCTTCTTTGATTGCATTCTCTCTTCATTAAGGCTGTTAAATGATGCCATGGTTCAAAAAATCTAAACTTTTATTCCTTATTCGAAAGATTTTAGTAGACCCTCCTCGTGACCTCAGTGTTCATATCGCCACATATCCAATGGTTCATGGTGTTTTTCAATAGTTGACCAGGCGTGGACCGTGTCAGATTGCATTGGAGAAGCATTTAAGGTGATGAATCTCTATTATAGGCAATGTTGATTGCTTATATATGGCATCTTCTTAGATTTTCCTTACATCTTATAGGCTTTACTTCTTTTGTCAAAACTACCACCAGAAATGGTGGGAGAACCTGTGGCAACAGAGAGGTTGTATGATGCTTAACCACCCAACATTGACTTTTAGTTATGGATTTACAAGTAAAAAATGGACAAAAAAAAGAGAGTGTATCGAGCTATTTCATTATGTGAGTGCCTTGACCGCAATCCACTACTCTGCTGAATGTACTGTGGTAGCATCTCTTACTATGTTATTTATGTTCTACACTTAATTTCTTATTGCACACTTTCTTACATATTCAAATAAAACAAAATTTTGAATTTTGTAGTAGGAATAGCTTAGGAAGACGAGCTTGAACCATATGGAGGTAGATAAGTAGAAAGTTGTATTGTTACGACATCATCTAAAAAGAAAAATGCCTTCGAGTTAGCATATAATAGATGACCACAATGATAATATGAAGAGGGGCACGTGGAGTCATCACATGTGAATCATCCAATGATTTAGCTATAGTATTAGATAAATTATGCGGCAACTTCTTCAGGGTACCATGATGAAGCAGGATTTTTAGAGCTTCATCGACCACAACGACAATATGAAGAGGGGTGCATGGAGTCATCACATGTGAATCATCCAACGACTCAACTATAGTATTAGATGAATTATACAACAACCTCTTCATGGTACTATGATGAAGCAAGATTTTTAGAGCTTCATCCTAATTAGTACCCTATAGAGGGTGACGATGATGTCGCTCCCCCAGTTTTGGAATTACTCGCTAGCTTTGTAGGTCACATTGCATATGTGATTTGATACGTGGAGGAAATTCATTTCCTCAATTATAAGTTAAAAATCTTAGATATGTTACTAACATTGTATGAAAGTATGCAGGGATTATTGAAATTGGTGACATGCCACATGAGATATAATACTTTGGTTGAGTAGTTATTTTCATGAGAAATAGTAGTACCAGGTAGTTGGTATGTATAAACACACAAAATTTTATCAAAAAGATTTTTTAGAATTTCCTCTCTCACAAGTATATTTAAAAAAAAGGGTTTTTAAAGTCAAAAGGGGGCATTTGAAACCAAAATAAGTCTTACCTACAAAAGCATTGGATAAGGAGAAGGAGCAGGATCTCAAAAGACTCAAATTCGATGATGGTTTGGGCCTATGCCAAAGCATTGTATAAAAAAAATCCAAAAATGCACTGAATTATGACAATCCTACACTAAGCAACCCTACACCTATCAGAAGGTTAAAGCGGGCCGAAAAGGTAAAAGATCAACTCAAGAAGCGAAGGCCAGGAGACACGACATGAAGACATGTCACTCAGTCATACAAACAACAATGTTGTGTCGTTCTATGTTGGGACTCTAATAATTTGTACATCTACACTAGGTAACCTAGACTACTTGTAATTAGGATGCCTAAGTGATAGATAGAGCCGCATGAGTCATGGATGAGCTTGTAACTGGATGAGACTAGGTCCACCAAATTCAAGTAAGTTAGGTTGGAGCAAGATGGCCTAACCATAGCACAACAAGCTGACCGTGATGCATCAAGATGGCCTCACCATGGCACAACAAGCTGACCATGGTGCTACAAAATAGCCCAAAACGTGGTACAACAAGATGGCCCAAAACCATGGTGCAACAAGACGACCAAAACCGTGGCGCAACAAGTTGGACTAGCCATGGTGTGACCAGCTGGCCCATGGAACAAGCTAGAAGGGGATATTCCTAGGATGTTCCCTAGCCTAGAAGGTTCTTGCGGCAGCCAAAAATGCTATAAATACCCTTCTTTGAGCTGAGAATTAGGAGGAATCAAGGGAGAAGGAGAAAGAGAGACCAAGAATAGATAAGCCAACCCCAAAGAGGAGGATGTCCAAGGAAGAGAGAGAGAGGAAGGGAGGGAGAGAAAAAGCCTCAAGCCATCCTCTTCTACCTTTTTTCTAGTTTGTTCTTGTTGTAAACTTTGAGTTATCATCTCCAAACCTTTGTAAGCTCAAGAAGGGCAACCATTTTGTGGAATATCATCGCAAAGGAGGACCATCCCAATCCAAAAGTGCAAAAGAAAGAGCCATAGGTAAGAAAAATCTACAACTTTTGTAAGATTTCATTTCTTCTACCCTAATATATGCTATATCTTATACATTCTCATTTGTTCTATACTTATATATTATATCATACCTTTTCTCCTTCCTTCGTTGCATTGATTGCTTCCAATTCAATTCAAGAAGCCATAAGAGGGATATAGCTGCCATGTTTACTTATGATGACATTAGTATGTAATCAATCTTATGGTGGATTAATCACCCATAGGTTTGTGTTGCGGGAGGGTATTGGGCTATGATCACATATATTTTCCAAAAGCGCAATCCTGCTCAAAGAGATGCCTCCAGAATTTATATGTAGCTGAGTTCCTCCATACCCAAGCACAAGTCCTTAGCATGATTTTTGCCAGCAAAATTTAAATCTATACTAGACCGAAAAATTTTGTTTACAAAAATAAAATGGCACCCCTGATGGAACTTAGGTGTTAGATGAGTCATTTTAATCTAGTCACATTCTTTCTAAATAAGTTAATTCCAAAACCTTTTTCTAAATTCTTTTAAAAAACTTAATCATAGGTTTGAAATTTTGAAGCATATACCTTGTCAAGTTCAGAAGATTCGATTGAGGATGTGTCGTAAGGCCTCATTAAGCTCCATAAGTCGGTTTTCAAAAGCGATAAAAAAGTCTTATAAATTGCTTTCACAAACCCAAGAAGATAGAATCACTTCTTTAAAGAGAGAGATGAGAGAGTTGAGATTGCCACCTTAATCCAAGAGGTTGATGTGGTTGAATCTTGCTCTTCTCATAGAAAACAATTCTAGGCTCGTCAGAGGACAAACCATGTCTGAAAGACCAAACTGACTTCAAAATTTGAGGAAAAAGAGACAAACCTCGAATCATTCACCATGAAAGGTAGGAGAGCCATACAACAATTACTGAAAGGTTAATCAAAGGAAAAGAAGGATTACTCACTATCAGATTTCTTACCATCTGATTATCAAACTGATCGTGAGGACGAAATGCGATTTATATGACAGCAATGGAGATCCTAGTTTTCATTTGCAACTCTTCTCCCGAAAGTCCTACAAGAAAAAGGACTCGTCCAAATGGGTCTATTGGTTCCCAAACTCTCTCAAGGGGAATGCATCAAAGTGGCTGGCCTCATACTGTTTGAGCCAATTCACCACCTTCGAAGAGCTTGCCAATTGATTCATGCAAAGATTCTCACACAACGTAGAGGTTACCCTAACTCTCAATACGTTGAGAGATGCTAAGCTAGCTCACAATGAAGATGCTAACACCTTCATTATGAGATGGAGATCTTTGCTTGGGTAAGTCACGAAGCTCATATCCGAAGGTTGTGCGGTGATGTTGATTTTGAAAATTTTTAAAACTGATTTAAACGCCCTCATCTCTTCTCATAAAATCAGTACTTTCAAAAAGCTTATCAAAAAGTTATCGCTTTTTAAAACAAACCTAAAAAAGAGTGTACGAGAACCTTTGGAAAGCTAAGGGCTTCTCTTAAAGGTCAAAGCCAAAGGTTTATGGGTCATCTACCCTAGATGGAAAGGTAAAATCTCAGAGAGTGACAAGTGTTAGAGTTGAACCTTCCTCTTCTAATCCCACTAGACCTTCTAGGCCCAAGTCCAAACTACCCATCCCACAAGTACAAAAAAATGAAAAAGATATGAAAACATAAAGAGAGAATATACGCATCTAGAACAACTACTTACATAAGTGTTAGACATTCTCCTATCACAAGGATTGGTGAGCTTACCACCGATTCCCGAAGGGGTCACCCCTAAGGGATATTTTCTTAATGAATTTTGTAAGTATCATAGGCTAAAGGGCCATGATAAGAATAATTGTTTCTCTTTGAAAAATAAAATAGAAGACTTGATTGAGCATGGCAAACTTTACATCTCTAAAGAGTCAGAGCCTTGCCAAGCCATTTTCAAGGAGCCCTTTCGAAAACATGCAAGCACGGATGAAAGATCCAAAGAGGTACGTTTCTCTCCCAAGAACTCTCATGAAATGACCATTGATGCTTGCTATGATCACGCATTCCACACGGTTCACTCTATTTGCCACATACCTCATGGTTCTCTCGTAATATTAAGAAAAACCAAGCAAGTAGTGATCTGGGCAGTGCTTAGTATCCCGTCCCGGCTAGAGACTTATAGTTATTCATGGTATGCCAAAATCTACGCACCAACATAGAGCCCAAGTAGGACCGAGCCATAGGGAAAGTATTGAGGAGGTTACTAGGTCCGAAATGATCTACCAACCCCCGCACTTGGGGAATAAATCAAGTAAAAAAGAGGTCATTTTACTTGTCCCTCGAAAAACATGTATCAATCTTCATTCATCCCATGGCATGGACAAGGATAAGGACATTGTGTTACCTCAATATGATCTAAAAAAGCATTTAGCATGACTTCCAATCAACATGTCTATTTTAGAGTTGATCAAAATCTCGCCTAAACATAGACATGTATTGGAGGAAATTGTAGAGAAAACCAAGGTTAGGACATCTATAACTCTCAAGTCATTGTCTTTCTTTGTCTCACCCATTCTCGCCCAAATTCAAATCATCTTTTTTCGAAGACGAGTTGCGTAGGTCGATAATCTCCCACAATTATGCCTTGCACATAGAAGTGGTTTTGAATTACCATCCTCTTGGAAAGTGTTTGGTCGATGGTGGAGGTGGTATAAACAACCTCCCTTTGCATATGGCCCTCCAAGTTGGAGTTCCATTAAAGACGCTCAAACCAAGTATAATCATCATCACGGGGTATGATGACAATTCCTCCCATTCCCTCGGATCAATTGAACTTCCCATGGAAATTGGCCCAATTCAACATGTAGGGTTGTTTCATGTCTTAGACATCAACCCTTATTACAACTTTTTGTTATGAAGGCCTTAAATACACTCACTCAAGGCCGTCCCCTCAACCTTCCATAAATGTATTAAGATCCCTTGAGAAGATAAGATCATAATTGAATTCGGAGAGGATAACTCAAACCTCAAAGGAGTTTAAAGCACCCTATGCATCACGAGTGAGCCATGTTAAGACCAAATTTGCAAAAAAGTAAAAGCAATCATGGAACCAATCCCTAGTGAATTGCCCTCTACCTCTAACCTCTATATCTTAGACTTCTCCCAAAGACCTAAGGTATATAGCATATCCCACTCTATAGAGATAATTTTGTTTAGTTTTTATCTTAAAAGACTTTCATCTCCTATATTTCCCTTCACTTCCGTCTTAATTCTCCATTACTTTTGTAGAGGTTTTTATTGTTAGAAAAACTCAACATTTCAAAGCTCCATTCTTTACACTACAAGACCTTAATCCTTAAACAAAATGAGATCTAAATTGGTAGGTTCTATTACTACTTTAGGACTATAATGATAGGCTTTTTCTCTTTTGGGGATAAATGGTATGGGGTACGGGGAGAATTCTCGCGATCCCTTTTGAAGTGTCCTGTGGTATAAATAAAGGAGATTTTAGGGAAAAACTCTTTACTCTTTGAAATAGGAAGACCTCTATATTGGAGATTGATTTTTTCTTCCTCTTTTTTTTCTATTTTGTCTTTTTGACGTATTGGGTGTTTGTCAATTTCTTTGGAGAGAGTGAGATAAGGGAACAATTTATCCCTCTAGATACTTGATCTAATCAAGTATGCCATATTTCAAAATAACACATACTATTTGAAAATATTTTGTTGTTGTAGATTAGACCCTATCTTGTAAAATATGGATTTTGAAATGTTATTTAGTGATTTTGAAAGCACTCCACCGTTTCATAGAGCACTAATTCCGAGTTAGGAGACATATATTCAACTTGGTCACTCTTCAAGAAACTAAGGACGGTTTTTTGCAAAATCATTTCAAAAGAATTGGTAGTATACTATAGACATGATATCTTTTTAGATATTGAGAATTTATAGGGTCTACCAAGTTTCTTCTCTCGGCATCGAATTAGCCAATATGCATTATTGGTTGTTGCTCCTCTTATGATGTAGGGACCCTCCTATTTGGACCGCCACTTTCCAAGAAGATGTGAGACCCGTTGGTATATGGTTTTCAATATGGGATCTCCTACCTTAAAGTAATGAGCCTTCATGTGTTTTTCATAATGTTGGGCTATCCTTTGTTGGTACGCTTGCACATGATCTATGACAAGGAGTTTTTTCTCATTAAACAAGTCGAGCTCTACTAGTCTAGCTTGTTGTAGAGTCTCTACAAGTAAATAAAGTGTAATGAATGTTTGAAATGAGTGCAACTTGGTGTCAATTGAAAGTACGACATTTGTGCCATAGACCAATTCAAAAGGTGTGGTATTTATTGGAGCCCGGATGGAAGTCTTATAGGCCCATAATGCCTCATCTAATTTCTCATGACATGTCTTCCTAATAATGCTTATGAGGGCCTTGTTTATCGCTTTGGCTTGGCCGTTGCCTTGAGGGTAGTATGGCGATGAAAATTATTGTGCGATACAATAAGTTTTATACAACCTTTTCACTTTTATAAGCGTGAAAATTTTCGCTCCTGGTTTTTGAGACCGAAAATGAATCTTTTCACACCTAAGTCGTTTCTACGAGTGTGTCAGCTAGCTTACTCAAACTAGCAAAGGTTTTTGAAAATATTCTAACCTTCTGGCAATTGGGGGAAAGCAGGATCTTTTCGTTTAAACCTTATTGAACCGATGCTCAAGGGTCAGTTTAAATGCTTAGAAACTTTGTTTTTACAAAACTTTGAAATATCTGTGTTTTATGAATTCGATGTATGCCTTGTTTGCAAATTTTATTATGACTTTTTGGACAACCCTAAGTCTTTGGAGTTTTAGCTATTTATGCTTGATATGTGTGTGAATATGTGGCCTATTTTCAACGTGGTTTTGTGCAAGGATTCGGGTCTTTTGAAAGTGAGCGAATGCAAGGAGTGAGAAGGCTCAAGTGCACGTGGGTGTCCTTTGTGTGCAATTAAGAGCGAGAAGGCTCAAGTGCACGTGTGTAGTTGTGTATCATACACAAATATTACATTTCGGGGGGAGACTTCGCTCCATTATTACAACCCCATATCGAATTGAATTTACTTTAAACGAGTAATGTAAAACCGAATGTAAATAATACTTACAAGTGGTCGGTTTTGCCTCTCGAGTCACTCAGGTCCGTCCTTCTTGGTAGCCACGAGGTAAGTCCCTTTAGGGGGGTTCCAACGTGAGGCTTGGGTGTGGATTCACTTGGGTGTAGCCAAGTGGGTTTGGGCTTAGTCTTGGCTGGGTTCGGCCAAGGTGTCTTGGTTTAGGATATAGTGGGTATGGTCCTAGCTAGGTCTAGGCTTTGGTTTAGGAAAATGGGCATGAGCTAGGTGCAGCCAACACCTAGCTTGGTTAGGATTTAGAGGGGGTAGATCGAGCCAAAGGTGGGTCCTAAGGTGCAGGTTAGGGTGCGGGACTTAGGTGGGGCACGACAAAGGTGTGGCTGGGGCGTAGCAGGGGCACGACAAAGGTGTGGCTGGGGCGTAGCAGGGGCACGACAAAGGTGCGGCTGGGGCGCAACAGTCGCGTGGCAAGGGCGCTACAAGGTGTGCAGGCCGGGGTGTTGGATAGGGTGTAGGCCGGGTGTGGTGCGCAGCAAGGTTGCAGACTGGGGCGCCGCAAGATGCACGCCAGGGAGTCGGTGGTAGGGTTGGCTAGGGCTAAGTCGGTGGAATGGTGAGGTTGGTTTAGGGTGATTTAGGTGGAGTTGGTGATGGCTGAGTGGAGTCGATTGAGGGGTTATGGGTAGAGTCGGTTGGGTGAAGTAGGCTAGGTTTAATGGTAGATGGGTTAGGTCGGTTAAGTGAAGTGGGCTAAGTCTAGGCTAGGTTTGGGTTAGGTTTAGTGGCTAGGTCAGGGTTAGGTTTAGGGATCTACCTCTTGGAGCCGAGTCTCTCTTGTACAGCCCATGTCCATACCATTTGCAGCCGTGTTGTTGCAGCCCCAAGCTAGGTCTTGATCAACAAGGCTTGAACCCACCTCACCCTTAGTTGAGCCCACATGACTATAGCCCACCAATGTTGACTTTTGCACCCACTCTCTCTCTCTCTCTCTTCCCAAGGCTCCCAAGCAAGTTTACGTGAACTTTTTCACCCCCCCTTGGCCTTATTTATAGGCCAAGGGGTGGGTCTTGGGTTTGGATATTGGATTTAGGTTTTGAGATCCAAATCCGATCCAAACACTATTTGGGACTGGATCTGGATATTTATGTTCAAATCCAATATAAAATCTTCTTTCTTCAGTCCTTTTTGGTGCTTTGAGAGGGGTGGTTTTGCACGGGCCCTGGCTTCCTCAGTGCTCCGTTTTGGGTTGGGTTTTTCCCAACCTTCTTGTCCAACCATCTTCTCACCTTCCGAACTTCGTTTTGTCTGATTTCTGATTTTTCAAGCTTAGGGTTGGATGTCAGACAGTTTCATCGGTGCTTTGGCTTTGTATTTCACATTTTGGGGCTGAAGTTTACTTCTCGCCTGGATGCTTCTTTTACTTTTTGGCCCTGTTTTCATCCGGTCGGGCTGAATTTTTGCTTTTTGACCCGTTCTGGAGCTGCTTTTCGATCAGGCTTCACCTGCTTGATTTAGCTGCTTAACAAAATTTGGGTTGTGGCTCGGGTTTAAGAACCTTTATTTTAAAGGATTTTTAGACAAAAGTTTAAAACTTTGCAACTCCGGGGTTTTGAAAGTTTAAAATTGGTTTGAAAATGGTTTTTGAAAACTAGGTGTTTTGTTTGAAAATAATCTTATTTTGGGGTATTTATAGATGCCCCTCTTTGGCATTATCCAAATGTATTTGGATAATGGCAAAGAAGACAACACCCCTTTTTGTTTTCTCCCTGAATTCGTCCTCGAGAATATGGATCGTCTCAGTTTTTTGAGAAAAAAACTTTTTCCTTATGCCCGATAAGAGGGGATTTTCGCCAAAGGGGACTTTTCCTAATGTGGTTCTAGTCCTAATTGGGATCATGCATTTGACGACCATGTGTTCACGCATGAGTGGATGACATGGATGATATGCTAGAAAAGATGGTTTTCTAGAGACCTGAATTATGAAATGGTCGAACTTGGGAGGCTTATGAAGACTGGCTGCACCAAGTAAGTTGTTCTTATGTTGCTCGATGTTCGGGGTTTTTCTCAATTCGATTTTGAAAGAGAAAAAACCCTTTTAGCTTCAATCACAAGGATTTTCAGCTTCTTGCGTTTCCCTTTACTTGAGTCTTAACACTCGCTACTCTAGCGGAGGTTTTATAGGGAAATCAAGAAGCATTTCAAAATTTCTTCGCCTTACCCAACAATGTCTAATTGTCAAACAAAATGAGATTCAAGTAAGTAGATCCTATTTTTACTTTAGGACTCCTTGAAATGAATCTTTCTTCACTTGGGATAAATCATAGGGATAGGGAAAGAGTTACCACGGTCCCTTCTGAAGCGTCTCGTGGTTTGAGGCAAAGAGGCGGAAAACTTTGCTCTTTTGAGCTTTTTGGCAATTTTTTTCTTTTTCTCTCGTAGAGGACCTCCCTTTGGGAGGATTTTCTTTTTCCCTCTTTTCCATCGAAGAACGATTTTTCTTTGCAATTCTGCTTTCCTTTGGAAAGAGACTTTTTTGGAGAGATTTCCTTTTTTTTTTTGCTTTTTGCCAAATTTTCCTTTTGAGGAGGAGAAAAGAAGAGGGGAAAGACTTATCCCAATGATTTACTCGATTCATCCCAGATTAGCCTATTTAGAAATAGCATGTACTACTTGCAAGTATTTTGCTATATTGAATAAGGCCTTCCTTTTTAAGATGAAGACTTTTGAAATGTAACCCATCGATTTTTGAAAACTCCGCTTTTTCACAAGCATCGATTCCCTCATTCAGGGTCACACGATCCACTTTGATCCTCACTCACGAAGTTTCAAAGGAGATTCCCTCAAAACATTTTCACAAGGGTATTCAGCTTAGACCCTACACATGGTATTTTTTCAAATATTGGGCATTTATAGGGTCTGCTAAATTCCTGCCCTCAACATCGATTAACCAATATGCATTGTTCGTGGTGGTTCCACGCACAACATAAGGACCATCCCACTTGGGCCGCCACTTTCCAAGTGGATGTGGGCCACGATGGTAGATGATTTTCAATACAAGGTCTCCCACTTTGAAGTGGCGAGGCTTCATATGCTTTTCATAATGTCGGGCTATCCTTTGTCGGTATGCATGTGCTTGATCCATAGCAAGGAGCCTTATTTCATCTAACAAATCAAGCTCGGCCATTCTAGCATGCTGAAAAGTCTCTAGGGGGAGGTCGAGTGCAAGTGATGTATGGAATGAATGTAATTTGGTATGAATGGGGAGAATGGCGTTTGTGCCATAGACCAACTCAAATGGCGTGGCATTTGTGGGAGTTCGGATGGAAGTCCTTTAAGCCCATAAGGCTTCATCAAGCTTCTCATGCCATGTCCTACCCTTCTCTAAGGTTTTCTCAATGATACTTATGAGAGTCTTGTTGGTGGCTTCGGCTTTGCCGTTGCCTTGAGGGTAGTAGGGCGATGAGAAGTGATGAGTTATATCATAGGTGATACATAACTTTTCCATCTTCTCATTCTTGAAGGAAGTGCCATTATCATACACTAGGTCTCTTGGAACTCCAAATCGAGCCAAGATATTCTTCTTAATGAATGCCACTACATGTTGCCCCTGGACATTAGTCAGGGAGGTAGCTTCAACCCATTTAGAAAAATACTCGGTGGCTGCTAGGATGAACCTGTGTCCATTTGATGCATTTGGGGAGATTGGTCCTACGATGTCAAACGCCCACATGGTGAATGGCCATGGGCTGACAATGGAATGCAAGGTTGATGATGGAGTATGAATGGCGTGTCCATGCACTTGACATGGGTGACATTTTCTAACATGATCATGACAATCTTGCTTTAGAGTGGACAAAAAATAACCGGCTTTAAGTATTTTCATAGCCATCATGTTTGCATTGACATGCCCTCCACATTCTCTATCGTGGAATTCATGCATTATAGTTCTAGCCTCCTCAAGGTCTACACACTTCAATAAGATGCCGATAAAACTCTTTTTATAAAGAATCCCTCCCAAAATCATGTATCGAGTTGAAATCTTTCAAATGAAAGCTTTGTCTTTAGAAGAAGCTAATTCTGAAAATCCTCTATTTTCTAAGAAATCTTTAATGTCTTGAAACCAGAGTTTTTCAGTGGAATTTTGGTTGTTTTGGTAAATCTCCAAATCATGGATGGATGGAGTGGGTGAGTGCCATATTTCTAAGGTTGGGTTCCCAAAGTGGGATCAACACTTAGGGTTGATCCTAAGGATGAGAGGGCATCTGCTATGTCGTTGTCCTCTCTTCCTACATGTGTGAGTGTACATGATTTGAAGGAATCAACCAGTTTGGTAGCCAATTCGTGGTATGGAAGGAGTTTTTCATTTTTGACTTGCCAAATTTTCAAGACTTGGTTTATGACAAGTAAAGAGTCTCCAAAGACTTCGATGGATGATGCCCCTAGATTTTTTGAAATTTTCAAGCCTTGTATGAGTGCTTCATATTCGGCTGTATTATTGGAACATTCAAAATCTAGGCGAATAGCAATGGGGATTTCTCCCTTTTCAGCCTGCCCCTCTTTGGTTTCTTGCCCCATTAAAGTGCATTTTACATACTTGGTTTTCATTTAAATAGTTTTCTAACACATGGTTTTGAAAATTGTTTGTAAAGATGCCCTCGTCGGGCATTTCATCAAGTATGGGATATGAATCTCCCAAGGGGAATTCGACCACATAGTCAGCTATGGCTTGTCCCTTAATGGAGGTTTGATGATGAAATTTTAAGTCATACTCCATTAAGAGGAGCTGCCTTTTACCCAGCCTACCCGTGAGGATAGGTTTTTGAAACAAGTGCTTGATTGGATCAAGCCTAGACACTATCCAGATCTCATGATCTAGGAAATAGTGTCTAAATTTCTAGCAGGCCCATACCAAGGCTAAGCACGTTTTCTCCATGGCTTGATAATTTCTTTCATATGCCAATAGAGTTTTCAAAATATAGTAAATAGCATACTCTTTGTGGGTATCATCCTCATATTGAGCTAATAAAGCACCCAATGCATTCATATGCACATAAATGTAAAGTAAAAGTGGTTTTCCTTGCTTTGGAGGTTTTAAAACCAGAGGATTAACCAAATACACTTTTAATCTTTCGAAAGCTTTTTGGCAATCGTCGTCTCATAGAAACTTCACCCCTTTTCTCAAAAGCTTGTTGAAAGGTTCGCATCTCGTTGCGAGGTTTGAAATAAACCTTCTAATCGATTTGAGGCGACCTTGGAGGCTTCGGATTTGGGTTAAGTTGGAGGGTGGAGACATGTCTATGATGGCTCGACACTTAGAGGGGTCGACTTCAATGCCCCTTTGGCTTACTGTAGACGCGCGAAAAATCCCCGCTTCTCACCTTTTTAGGGCTTGGAGCGGATCCTCTCGTGTGTCTAAGGCCTATTTATGCAAACAGGGCGTGCCAGCTAGCTTACCTAAGCTAGCGAAGATGTATTTTAAACTGACTTCTAATCGTGGCGACTGTGAGCAAGCGAGCTCTTATCGTCGCAGACCTTCTTGCACCGATGCGCAAGGGTCAGTCTGTACGCTTTGCAAAAATCAAGTTTTGGGATAGAAAGTCTACGAAGCGGTTCGAGGTGTCTAATTCGGGTCTTTTAGATGCGGTTGCATATTTTAGATCACGTGAATTTGCACGTGCCTAAGTCTTTCCTTTTATCCCTTTTCGGGCCACCTAGTTTGTGTGTTATGAACACTCCACTACATGGGCGAATTCGAGCGGGGCTTGCTTCGATGCAATATGCGTCCTACCTCGTGGTACGGCATATATGCAATGCAAACTCACGCTACTCCAAAGGGAAAACCCGAATGTAAAGACAATACTGAAGAGAAATAATCGAAGGGAAATAACCGAAGAGAAATGACTTGTAAAGTAAAATGCCGAAGGGAGATATGTATATAAAGTATGTATATGAGCCCTTACTCGGGTCTTGCAAATAAGAGCGAAGGCTCAATGTGGGTGCGTGCTTGAATGGAAAGACTTACACACACGACATGAAATGAAACCCAAATAGTATAGGTCGGCCCTTACTTGGGTCTTTCAAATAAGAGCGAAGGCTCAATGTGTGTGAGAGTGCTTGAATTGAAAGACTTAAACACACGACATGAAATGAAACCCAAATAGTATAGGTCGGCCCTTACTTGGGTCTTTCAAATAAGAGCGAAGGCTCAATGTGTGTGAGTGCTTGAATTGAAAGACAACGCACCCAACTTAAGCAAAACCCTACAAAATCAAAGTATATATATATATATATATATATATTTATGTATTAGGGGCTGATTAGGCCCGTGTGTGTTCAAAATCGTGCACAACTAAGAGAGTGCACGTGTGTGGGCGTGCCAAGCCATGTTATTACAAGCGGGGGGAGACTATGCTCCGTTATTACAACCCCGTATCGAATTGAATCTCAAGCAAGTATACAACTAAAGACCGAGTTAGGCACTTACTAGTAGCTGGTCCGTAGATGCCTTGCTTGAGCGTGGGCTTGGTCTTCGCCTTGGGCTGCAAGAGGGAGCTCCGCGAGGTTGAGCGACAAGGGGTGCTGGCCGGGTGCCTTGAAGGTGGCCGGCTGCTAGCAAGGGTGTCGCCTTGACGTGTGGGATTAAAGGGGCTAGGTAAGGTCACTAGGGGGAGTGTAGTGTTGGGGAATATGGCACTAAGGGAAGGAAACTAGATAGGGGAAGGATACGGCTGGCGGGTGGCTGGCCAAATGACAAGGTGACAGTCGGTTGGAGTGGCTGACTAGGAGCTTGGTGGTGGCGGGTATTTAGGGAGTTTGGTTTCGGCTGAGTGAGAAGGGTGGCAGCAAGTGTAAGGGCTGATGTTAGAGTGGTAGGGGAGTGGATTAGGAGGCTGAGAGTGGAGAGGGAGTGAAGAAGTAGTAGGGTATGGCGTAGGGGACTTACCGGGTGAAGAGAGGGTGGCGCTCGGCTAGGGGGAAATGGTGCAGGTGGTGGTGTTCGGTTGGGCTGGGGAAGCGATGCAGGTGGTGGCGGGATGTGGAGCAGGTGGTGGTGCAGGCGGAGCAGGTGGAGCAGGTGGGATTCGGCTGGACTTGGGGAAGGAGAGGACCCGGCTGGGATGGGTAGGCGGTTAGCTCATGGAACCCGCCCCCAAGGGGGGAGGGGTTTATATAGGGATGGGTAGGTCGGTTAGGGCTGGGTTTTTTGGTAGTGGTTAGGTGGTTTAGGTAGGGTGGTATGATGATAAGGTGGGCTGGAAAGGGTAGGGCCAGATATTTTAGATACTAGTGGTTTGGGTAGGTTGTGGGCTTAGGGTGGTTTAGGGGTTTAGGGTTTGGTTAGGTGGGTTGGTTCTAGGGTGAGGTTTAGTGAGTTAGGTTAGGTGATTAGGTTAGGATTAGGCTAGGTTTAGGGAAATTAACCTAGGTTTAGGGAAGGATTAGGGAAGTGGGTTAGGTGATTAGGTTAGGATTAGGCCGGGATTAGGGAAGTAGGTTAGGTGATTAGGCTCAGATTAGGGGCGGATTAGGGTGGAAGGCTAGGATTAGGTATTTTGGGTTAGGTTTAGGTGAAGGAGCTCCCTTTGCATGGCCCATAGACCTTAACCACATCATGTTGGTGCAGCCCTAGGTTAGGTTTTGGCTAATTACAAGCTTAAACCCACTCAATTAGGCTAACCCACATGATTAATCCCAAACTTGACACACAAGTCAAGCTTAATTACAACACACTTGATCTTATCCATCCCCACTCTCTCTCATGCCCATAATCCCACGTGAAATTCAAGTGGGCCCCACCTCCGTTTATGAGAAGGTGATGTGGGCCATGGATATGGATATTGGATTGGATCTCTAGATCCAAATCCAAATCCAATTCCATACATGGGTTTGGATTGGGATCTGGATATATATGGTCAAGATCCGATCCAAACTGAACTCTGACTCCTTCGAGCTGTGTTCGAAACGAACGGTTTGTGTGGAGCCTGACAGCATCAGTGCTCTGTCTGCGTTGGGTCTTCGCCAACATGATCGTCCGCCTCTATTTTTACCTTCCGGAGATGACTTCAAATGATGTTTTGATGATAACAGGGTCTTGGACGTTCGAGATCCTGGGGGTGTGGATTTGATACGAGAGTTGTTGTGCCGGGCTTGACAGGTGCTCCTGTTCCGAGCTCTTCCTTAGCTCTCCTGGTCCTGTCTGGATTAGGCCAAGCTGCTTTGGGGTTCTAAAACATGTTTTAAAAAGGTTTTAAAATGCCATATTATATGTTTTGGAAATATAAAGTTCAAAACATATATACAGGGTTGCTTGGAAGGCTCCTGGGTTTCCAGACTCAAAATGACCCTTTGGGGTTGCTTTTACAAAACCAGGTTGTTTTGAGGAATTCGTGGGATTTCGGGGTATTTACACTTACCATAAAACCTAAAAGCTTACCAGATTCCACTCTGAAAACACACTTTTGAGGGTTTAGTTTCACTTTGTAAAGCCTCAGTCTTTCGAAAAGTTTTTGCAAAGATTCGATGTGTGTGCATCGGGTTTTTGATTTCACCAAGAGATCATCCACATATACTTCTAAGAGCTCATGAATTTGATCATGAAAAATGATAGTCATGGCTCTTTGGTATGTGGCACCAGCATTTTTCAATCCAAAGGGCATAACTGTGTAACAATATGTGCCCCAGGGTGTGGTAAAAGCAGTTTTAGCCTGATCTCTTGGGGCTAACTTGATTTGATTATAACCCGAGTAGCCATCCATAAAAGAAAACATCTCATGATCTGCAGTGTTGTCTACTATCAAATCAATGTTTGGCAAAGGGAGGTTATCTTTTGGAGTGACTTTGTTCAGATTTTTGAAATCGAGGCAAATTCAAATTTTCCCATTGGATTTTCGAACTACAACCATATTTGAAAGCCAATCAGAATACGCAATGGGTTTTACAAATCCAGCCTTTAAAAGATCTTCTAAACCCTCTTTCACTTGAGAGTGTACGTTCGGATGGATTTTTCTAAGCTTTTACTTTATAGGTTTTGCATCTGGTTCTAGGAGAAGACAATGCTCTACAATTTGTGGGTGTAGACCCGGCATGTCTTCATAGGTCCATGCAAACACATCTATGTAGGCTTTCAGGAATGCAATGAATGATGCTTTTTCATGCTCATGCAGACATGTGCCTATCTTAATACGCTTTGGTTTTGACTCACTCCCTAGGTCGATTTCTATAAAATCCCCTCCTACAGAATTCGAAGGTTTTTCTAAGTCAAGGATTTGTGAAACTCGGGAAGCTCGGAGGTTTGAACCTCCTTAGGGAAAAGGGGATCCTCCTCCGTGCTTTGATCATTCTCGAGGACTTTGAATTCTAGGGAAGTTGGAGTTGATGCATGCTTTTCACAAACACCTGGTTTTGGTTTTGAAATTTTTGCAAGTTTTGAAGATTTTGGGCCTTTTATAAAGATGACTTTTTCTTGAAATTTCTTGGCTTTTTCCAAATTTTCACCAGAAGCTGGTATGTACAAAACTTTATTTTTGGTATTTTCTGGTTTTTCCATTTTTTTGGTTTTTTGTAAAGACAAGACATTGGGAGTAATGCAAATTACACTTTTTTTGGGTTTTTCACAATTTTCCAATGTTTTTGGGTTTTGAGGTTTTTCCAATTATTTTTGGATTTTGAAATTTTGCAATTTTTTTGGCTTTTTGGTTAAGGAGGGGTCTTCCATCATACCTACAAAGAAAATGCCATGAATTAGTCTCTAAATAAGAGATTTAAGCCACAGGTCTCGGTTTTAGTAGGTTCCAGGGCACCCTTGACCCAACTGGTCGTAGGTGGTGGTTCTGGGGGTATGCTTGGAATGTAGGCTATCCCATACCTATTTGGATTTGGATTTGGTAATATGGGCTCTAGACAACCTCGGTTTTTTTTTCCCTAAACTTTGGTAGGGCATGTAACCCATGTTTAGCAATATGTTCTAAGGTTTTTTGATTTTTGAGAATTCTTTGTACAAAGGATGACCTTGGAACTTACTGTCATCCATGGCATGCTCAAATGACTTTTTGTTTAGGGATTTTAGAAATATTGGGAGTTTGGATTTACCTAGGATGGTCACGACTTTTGGTAGGCCAGCTTTGGGCTGCCCCTTGACGTACACGATGCTCATAGGTTTTTGAAGGACGAACTCATATGGTTCGTCCAAGGATTTCACGGGGTTGGTCCCGTAGGTCTTATGACTTGATAAGTAGGGGAAGTTTTGAATTCCCCTTAGTTGTGGATGACTTTCGCCCAGAATCACCATGATTTGGTTTTCATGGGGAATTTTTACACACTTATGGAAGGTGGATGGCATGGCCAAAGGCTATGTATCCATGGTCTTCCCAGAAGTAGGTTGTAATGGGGGTGTATGTCTAAGACATGGAACACCCCTGCATGGGTTATGCCCCCTATTTCTACGGGCAACTCTATGGCTCCCAAAGGCTTCGATGCATTTCCATCGTATCTAGTCATAACGATGGGGCTTGGGTTTACAGAAGTTAAGGTGACTCCAATTTGACAAGCCACGTGTAGCAAAAGGATGTTGAGACCTCCTCCCCCATCAACCAAACACCTGTCTAGAGGATGGTGATTCAGTATCATCTCGATATGCAGGACTTGGTTATGGGTTTCATATGGTATTTCTATTTCATCTTTCGAGAACACAATTGGTATTTTTGCACAGATGGGTGCCACTAAGAAGGACAAGGACTCAGGAGTTATAGTCGAGTTATAGTCCAAAATGGCAAGATGGAGTCCGGACGACAAAGTTGGAGAAAACCCAGCACCAGACGGAGTGCTGATGAAGCCAGTGCTCGCACAAAACGTCCGCTTCGAAAAGCTAAGAAGGACAATCCAGAGAAAATTTGGATTGGATCTGGATCATAAATATTCAGATCCATATCCAAATAGTGTTTGGATTTAGATTGGATCCAAATAGTGTTTGGATTGGATCAGATCTGGACAAAAATATCCAGATCCATATCCATAAAAATGTTAGATTTGGATCGGATATGGATCTCAAAATATTTGAGATCCAAGATCCAGATCCAAATAGTGTTTGGATCAGACATGGATTCCACGATCCAAACCCAAGGTACATATCCAAGACCCACATCATTTGCCTATAAATAGGAGTGAGGGAGTCTCCAAAAGTTCATGTGAAATCCACTTGGGGAGGAGCTTGGAGGAGAGAGAGGGTATTAAGGTGAGTGCTTAGTGCTTTCTTAATTTTATTTAGTGGGTTAATTGTGGGTTTAAAGAGGGATTAGTGTGGGCTGCACCACCTTGATTAAGGGCTGGATTTGCTTGAACAAGAAGGCTTTGAAGTGGGTGATTTGGAGCTTGAGCACACCCCAAGATCGCGCCCTAAGGTAAGCCTAACGAACTCACCTAGCCTATCTCTCTCGAATACCTCTAAACCACCTAAACCGACTCCACCTAGAGCTAGCTGAACCCACCTAGCTAACCCACCGTTCCAACCGACACCACCTAAACCGACTCCACCTAGACCTAGCCGAACCCACCTAGCTAACCCACCATTCCAACTGACACCACCTAAAACGACTCCATCTAAACTGCAACCACCTCCACTTCATCGCCTGCCCTTACCGATCCCTACAACACCACTGACCTCACTCTACTTCACCCACAACCACCTAACCTCTCGGCCCTACCTCCATTGCGCTAACATCGTCACCCAAACACCCCCTGCGCTCTGCCCGCGCGCTACTGCCGCCCTGCACGCTCCGCATGCAACACCCGCTCTATTGCCGCCCTGCGCGCTGCACCCGCTCCACTGCCACCCGATGCACCACAGCGTGCCCCGCACCTGTCACCCCGGCCGAGTCTTTGGCACCTAGCGCCTGACTCCAGCCGACACCCTGCCACCCAACCAATTCTACCCTATCTTCACCCTACCACTACCACCAACTCCCTGCCACCTTACCACGCCACCGACCTGCCATACACCACCTCCTAGCCTAGCTTCCACGACCTAGCACCGACCCCAACTCCCTTCATCACATCCACCACCTTCCATCCCACCGCCTTACACTCCCACACCCCACATAGCACCCCTGTCGTGATCTCTTGCCTACCACACCCCACATCATAACCTATCTTTTGCCATAACCCCACACGAGCCACCAAAACCCGTGACCTCCCTTACCTATCCCACTAAAGCTACTAACACCCGCACCCTACACACCCCCGTGAGCCTTACCTCTCAAGGCCCAAAGCCCCACCAAGCTCAACCTCCGGCCATCCACTTCACCCCTCAAGCTTCAATGGGAGCACGTCCTTGGTTGCCCGAAGTGAACCACAAGCCCAAGTACAAGCAAGTGAAGATGGACCAGCTATTTGTAAGTGTCTAAACTTGGTCTCTTCCGCTAACTTGCTTTGTACTTAATTCAATTCGGATACGGGGTTGTATTAACGGAGCGTTGTCTCCCCCTGAGATGTAATATTGTTGCTTGACACACGAGACACATACATGCACTTGAGCCTTATCTCTTATCTTGTACACGAGACACACACGTGCACTTGAGCCTTAGCTCTTATCTCGTACACCAAGCACCCACATACACAATTGAGCCTTCGCTCTTACTCCAAAGACTCTAGTAAGAGCTGCGTGAGTTGTCGTTAAATTTACACACTACACCCATGTGTGCATTGAGCCTTCGCTCTTATCATATATATGTATTCCATTCAGCTGGATTGATACTTTAAGTCATGTGAGTTGTCATTTAAAATTCCACACTCACACCCAAAGACACCCGAGCTCTTGCTCAAGCACCTTCACGCACGTTTTGGCCTCGGTAACCTCTAAGATATAGTCATATCTATATAGTTTCAGCTGCGTGAGTTTTCCCGATTCAGTTGTGTGTGTCTTTTAATTCCGGGTTGTTAATTTTCAGTCGTGTGAGTTGTCTTTACATTTATACACAACACACACGCACACGTTGACGACCTTCGGGCTCATATATATATATAAGTATTTCCCCATTCTGCAAGTTAAATTTCAGTCGTGTGTGTGAGTTGTCTTTACATTTATACACAACACACACACACATGTTGACGACCTTCGGGATCATATATATATACGTATTTCCCATTTCCGTACTTTACATTTAAGTTGAGCGGGGTTTTACATTCTAAGTTGTGTGAGTTGTCTTTCAATATATACACGCACACATTGAGCCTTTCCGCTCTTATATCTATATCTCTCTTCCGCAATTTCTCTTTAGTTATGTCTTTTAATTTCGGGTTTTAAGGTTCAGTTGTGTGAGTTGCATTGCATATCTGCCATACTCGAGATAGTGCGCATACTTGCATCAAACAAACCCCGAACAACCCGTGCAAACATGCCAAGACTTAGGCACTTTATGCACACACCTCACGCCTAGGTAAATAAAACTCAAAGACATAGATATGTGCAACGCACGTAACTTAAATCTGCAAATAGGCATACAATCGCTAAAATACTTTCATACTCTTTTCAAAAGTCCCTGCTTGTTCAAAATCGATATTTTCTAAAGCGTACAAACTGACCCTTGAGCATCAGTTCAAGAAGGTTTGCGACGAAAAGAGCCCACTTGTCCACAGTCACCCCATAAGTTAGATATTTCAAAATATACTTCGCTAGTTTGAGTAAGCTATCTGGCACACCCTTTTAAAGCAACTTAGACACGAAAAAGGTTTACTTCAGGCCTAAGAACCTAGAGTGAAAATTTTTGCGTGTCTACAAAGCCGAGTCCCCCTTGTGCAGCCCATGTCCATGCCATTTGCAGCCATGTTGTTGCAGCCCCAAGCTAGGTCTTGATCAACAAGGCTTGAACCCACCTCACCCTTGGTTGAGCCCACATGGCTATAGCCCACCAATGTTGACTTTTGCACCCACTCTCTCTCTCTCTCTCTCTCTTCCCAAGGCTCCCAAGTAAGTTCACATGAACTTTTTCATCCCCTCCTTGGCCTTATTTATAGGCCAAGGGGTGGGTCTTGGGTTTGGATCTTGGATTTGGGTTTTGAGATCCAAATCCGATCTAAACACTATTTGGGTCTGGATATGGATATTTATGTCCAGATCCAATTTAAAATCTTCTTTCTTCAGTCCTTCTTGGTGCTTTGAGAGGGGCGGTTTTGCACGGGCCCTAGCTTCCTCAATGCTTCATTTTGGGCTGGGTTTTTCCCAACCTTCTTGTCCGACCATCTTCTCACCTTCCGAACTTTGTTTTGTCTGATTTCTTATTTTTCAAGCTTGGGGTTGGATTTCTGACAGTTTCATCGATGCTTTGGCTTTGTATTTCACATTCTGGGGCTAAAGTTTGCTTCTAGACTGGATGCTTCTTTTACTTTTCGGCCCTGTTTTCATTCGGCCATGCTGAATTTTTGCTTTTTGACCCATTCTGGAGCTGCTTTTCGATCAGGCTTCACCTGCTTGATTTAGCTGCTTAACAAAATTTGGGTTTTGGCTTGGGTTTAAGAACCTTTATTTTAAAGGATTTTTAGACAAAAGTTTAAAACTTTGCAACTCTGGGGTTTTGAAAGTTTAAAATTGGTTTGAAAATGGTTTTTGAAAACCAGGTGTTTTGTTTGAAAATAATCTTATTTTGGGGTGTTTACAACTTTCTCAATTTTGAATGGAGTGTGAATATCCGACACTAGGTCCCTTGAGACTCCAAACCTAACCAAGATATTTTTCTTAATGAATGTCACTACATGTTGTCCTTAGACATTTGCCAAGGACTTAGCTTTAACTCATTTAGAAAAATATTCATTGGCTCTTAATATGAACCTATATCCATTGGATGCTGTCGGGAAAATTGGCCCTATGATATTAAATACCCACATGGTAAAGGGCTATGGACTAGTAATAAAGATGATGGAATGTGAATGGAATGCCCATGCACTTGACATTGGTGACATTTCTTGGTATAATCATGACAATCTTAATTGAGGGTAGACCAAAAATAACCCGCTCTAAGTATTTTCATATCTATCGTACTTGAATTGACATGGTCCACATTCTCCATCATGAAACTCATGCAAAATGGTTTTAGCCTCATTGTGGTTAATGTATCTCAATAAGATACCCAAAAAACTCTTTTTATATAGAACCTTGCCCAAAACAATATATTGTGTTGAAATTTTTCTAGTAGAAGCTTTGTTTTTGAAGGAGGTAAATTTAGAAAATCCTCCATTTTCTAATAAGTTTTTAACATCTTGAAATCAAGGATTTTCTTCTTGATTTTGGTCATTTTAGTAAATCTCAAAATCTTGGGTTGATGGAATGGGTAGACGCAAAATTTCAATGGATCGGGCATTGAGGGTAGGGTCAATCCTTAGGGAGGATCCAAAAGAAGACAGAGAATCTGCCATGGTGTTGTCCTCTCTACCAATTTGTGTGAATGTATATGATTTGAACGAGTTGACCAACTTAGTAGCCAACTCGTAGTATGGAATCAACCTTTCATGTTTAACTTGCGAAATTTTCAAAATCTAGTTTATAACAAGCATGGAGTCTCCAAAGATTTCAACACATGATGCCCCTTGTTTTTGCAAGGTTTTTAGGCCTTGTATGAGTACCTCATTCTCGGCCATATTATTTAAACATGAAAAATCCAAGTGAAACGATATTGGGATTTGTTCCTTTTGAGGGGACATGATGATGATGTTAACTCCTTCTCCTTATCTATTTCTTGCCCCATCAAAATATAGTTTTCATACGTGATTGTCGTTGTAACAATTGGACAACACATGATAGTGCCAACTATTTGTGAGTATACCATCATCGGGTATTTCATCAAGTATGGTATACGCATCTTCAAGGGATAGATGAGTCACATGGTCAGTCAAGGCTTGGCCTTTAATGGAAGTTTGATGATGAAACTTTAAATCATATTCCATTAAAAGTTGTCATTTGCCTAGCCTACCCGTAAGGATAGGTTTTTCAAAAAGATGCTTAATAGGGTCGAGTTTAGACACTATCCAAATCTCATGGTTCAAGAAATAATGTCTAAATTTTTGACACGCTCATACGAAGGCTACGCATGTCTTCTCCATGGCTTGATAATTCCTTTCATATGCCAAGAGAGTTTTTGAAATATAGTAAATGACATACTCTTTATGGCTATCATCTTCATATTGCACTAGTATGGCTCCCAATGCCTTTTTATGAATGGAAAGATATAAAAGCAAAGGTTTTCCTGTCGTTGGAGGTTTCAAAATTGGAGGATTTATCAAATAGGTCTTCAGTCTTTCAAAAGCTTCTTAACGCTCGGAGTTCCAAAGAAATTTAACACATTTTCTCAAAAGTTTATTGAAAGATTCACATCTTGTTGCCAAATTAGAGATAAAGTGTCTAATGGCTTGGAGATGACCCTGGAAGCTCCAAATTTGAGTTAGGTTGGATGGTGGAGGCATGTATATGATGGCTCGACACTTGGAGGGGTCAACCTTTATACACATTTAATAACCATAAACCCTAAAAGTTTTTCCGACTCCACTCCAAACACACATTTTTGAGGGTTTAGTTTCACCTTATAAAGCCTAAGTATTTCAAAAACTTTTTGCAAAGATTCTATATGAGTGCAATGTGTTTTTTATTTTACCAGAATATTGTCCACATATACTTCCAAAAGTTTATAAATATGGTTATGAAAAATAGTCATCATGGCTCCTTGGTAAGTGGCAATGGTACTTTTCAAACCAAAAGGCATAACGCTATAGTAGTTTGTGACTCAAGGTGTGGTAAAAGTGATTTTGTATTGATCTTTTGAATCTAACTTGATTTGGTTGTAACCCGAATAGTCATCCATAAAAGAGAATATTTCATGATTAGCAGTGCTATCAATAATCAAATCAATATTAGGTAGAGAAAAATTATCTTTTAGAGTAGCTGTGTTCAAAATTTTGAAATCAATGCAAATCATAATTTTTTCATTTGATTTTCGAACAATAACTATGTTTGAAAGCCAATAAGAGTAAGTAATGAGTTTTATAAAACCAACATTTAAAAGATCTTCTAGACCCCCTTTGACTTGGAGATGGATATCATGATAGATTTTCCTAAGTTTTTGCTTGATGGGCTTGACACCAAGTTCTAAAGGTATGGATGAGCTTGTAACTGGATGGCACTAGGTCCACCCAATTCAAGTAAGTTACATTGGGGCATAGTTCAACAAGGTGGCCTAACCATGACACAACAAGTTGACCGTCATGCATCAAGATAGCCTCACCATGGCACAACAAGATAGCCTAGAACGTGGTACAACAAGATGACCCAAAACCATGGCATAACAAGACTAGCCATGGTGTGACCAGCTGGCCCATGGAACAAGCTAGAAGGGGGATATTCCCTAGCCTAGAAGGTTCTTGGGGCAGCCAAAAATGCTATAAATACCCTTCTTTGAGATGAGAATTAGGAGGAATCAAGGGAGAAGGAGAAAGAGAGACCAAGAATAGAGAAGCCGACCCCAAAGAGGAGGTGTTCCAAGGAAGAGAGAGGAAGGAAGAGAGAGAAAAAACCTCAAGCCATCCTCTTCTACCTTTTTTCCTGCTTTGTTATTATTATAAACTTTGAGTTATCATCTCCAAATCTTTTTAAGCTCAAGAAGGGCAGCCATTTCGTGGAATACCATCACAAAGGAGGACCATCCCAATCCAAAAGTGCAAAAGAAAGGACCATAGGTAAAAAGAATCTACAATTTTTGTAAGATTTCATTTCTTCTACTCCAATATACACCATATCTTATACGTTATCATTTGTTCTATGCTTACGTATTATATCATACCTTCTCTCCTTCCTTCGGTGTATTGATTGCTTCCAATTCAATTTAAGAAGCCATAAGAGGAATATAGCTGCCACATTTACTTATGATGACATGAGTATGTAATCACTCTTATGGTAGATTAATCATCCATAAGTTTATGTTGTAGGAGGGTATTGGGTTATGATCAAATATATTTTTCAAGAGAGCAATCCTGCTCGCGAGAGATGCCCCGAGAATTTATATGTAGATGAGTTTCTCCCCGAACGAGTACAAGTCCTCAACAAAATTCTTTGAATGATCATTAAATCATTAAAGTCTAAGCAGATGCATCACTATTTTCTATAAAAAATTTCTATAGATTTCAGCGTATTACATAAACCTTGTATGATCTCCGAATTTTCTAGCCACTATCTCTAACTAAAATATTCTAAAATTTTGTTGGTGAGTGGTACACATACGTCTAATATCCGATAAAATTCTAATAAATTTTAGACATGGGTGAGATTGATAAAAGAAATCATTAAGGATTACACCCAACTCGAAACCAAACCTATCTATGACAAAAATCCTTTGATAGATGTTTAGTAAAACTATCATAACTCGACCGTTGGTATCTAAATACCTCAAAAATGGCTTCGTTGGAAAACTAACATCTATAGCTTTCTAAATTGATAATTTTATAGAAATCAGAAGCCTACATATAGAGATACGAGTGTTTTATTGATACTTTCCATCTCAATCACAAACACTATCTGAAGTTTCAGAATAACATTCGGTCAGAATTTTTCTCAGGTTTTAATTTGATCATTGAAAGACTCAAAAATACAAATATTTTTTTTAATAAAACTTCAGACTTAGTTCTCACACAAGTAAAATTTTCGGGAGTGTTGGATCCCCATAAGGTGACTAAAAAAATATAAACTCTCATACTATAAAACAAAACCAATTATGTTTTCACATAACTAAATCTGGTTTGGCCAAGTGAAATCGATACCTTTTTGAAAATGCGGTTTTTACCTGAATTTTTTGAAAAACTCCACATTTCAAAATCACTCTTCCTAATTGTATATGATGACCTTTGAGCGTTGGTTCAAGAAGGCCTATGCCGACAAGAACCAAATTTGAAAGTTTGAGTAGACTTGTTGGCACACTCACACATAATGTTTATAAGCAAAGTTTTAAGTTCATACTAGACCACAAAATTTTGTTTACAGTATGATATTCTACAATAATTTGGGTTATCTAAGCAAAGAGGATTGTTGATTTAGACTTTGGTTCAACCATTGTTCACTACTTTTATTGAGAGATGACAACCTGACAGTAATAACATCTATATACCGTGGGGTGAGATGACTATCACTCTCCATGATATCAATTAGATTTTAAGCCTTCTAATGAGTGGTTGCCTTGTAGCCTTCACAATAAGACAAAGATGATGCATAAGATAGATATAATGGTTGAACTAATGGGCATGAATTATGATTAATAAAGTGGTAAATGAATTTTGAAGGTGTAAAGTTTGAGATGCTCTATGTACATGCTTAGAAAAAGGGGATTATGTTTTAGCAAAAGGCATTGTTATTTTTTTTATATCACATACAATGTATAATATGTTAGGATAAGTTGAGGGACATGGTAATGGTTTCTATCATTCAATTATTGACTTTTGCATTACTGAGAGTTGGTAAGTATGCTTAGGGTGAAACTATATTGACTTGCTTATACAAAAAGTTAGAAAAGACTTCTCTCACACCATACCAACTTAGTGGTCGTAATACTTTGTTGGAGGTACAAATTTCTCCATTATATTTGTTTCAGTTTAACAATAAATCAATATCAGCCTACTTATTTGTTTAAGTAATAGAATAATATTTTTATATGTTGTAGGCATAGATTTATGAGTATTTTTTGGCCTTTAGAGTTAGGCATCGGCATGTGTGGGTTGATGGGCAACCTCATGTGGCTAGGTAGATGAGTACTATCACTTATAGGGATTGTTTTGCTCCATATCATGGGCAGTTGGACTCGATGCAAGCTCATGAGATATGTGTTTAGCAATACGTATTTTATTGTTATTATTTGTTCATGTTTCACAAATGCATCCAATGTTTAGATATTGTAGAGTCGTATATGTCATACCGAGTTGCTCATCAATTGGGTCATTTTTTGTCCATCCTGATTGAACCATTAAGACCCATTATAGCATATAGGTTAGCAAAATCACACACCTACAAGGTATATTATCATCTACAATGGAATTCACATATCTCACACTACCTTGCAATACAATACTATGGTGTGCAAATGTCATACTTGCATGAATACATTGAATCATATATAAGTTGGTATATTACACGAACATATCCATTTTATTGAGAAATTTTGTGCATCGATATGGATACCTCCATCCTACATCGAGTAGTCACCCTTCAACTACACAAATAGTAGATCAGGTAACATAGTAATCTTTTTATTTGTCTTTTATTTTACACTTTATTTGTTGAAAGTATTCATCTATCTTTTACTTTTATTATAGTATGTTATTGATGTCTTGCGGACGATGAGACCTATGATTCGTGCATTGAGACAATACCTACATCTATTGTCATTACATCATGATGTGATGGATCTCATTGATGATTGTTAAGAGAGAGTATACAAAATGATGATTAACCACATACCCAGCCATAATAAGAATAGATGTGTCTATTTCATATTATACGTGTAACTAAGTGAAAGTGTGTGTATTGTATGTTGTACATGAATAATTGTATTCAATTTTCCTCTTCTCTCATGTTTCTCGATATCTCTCACTCTTTCTCCATATATATATAAACATTGAATGATCACCGAGCACCTTTCATCACAAGTCAAGAAATTTAAGTATAATCATTGTATAATTAAGCAAATTTGTAGAATTAGAGTACAATTAATCAAGTAGGTAAAGCGATGCAATGATGTAGACAGAAAGAACATGCAACATAATACATAAATTGCTAATCATTGTCCACATTGTATACATTATCATCACCCAGTCCTCTTAGTTCAAGATAATATATAATACACACATGGAATGATAAATCTCATTCAACAACTTTGTCATGTCTGTAGCACTGCTAAGGTGGAATGCATCCGAGATCTATCTATCACATGTATCTTCAAAAAATACAAACAAGGTAACTAATCAAACTCAATACAACAAGTCAATGCAAACAAGGTAACCAATATATATAAAATTTCGTTAGATGTTCTTACCACTTAAAAATATCACGTTGATTCATCATAGCACATATACCACACATCATACATGTGATTGGTCGTCGTCTGCTAATAATAAAAGAATTGATGTTAACCCAACCTTAAAGAGTTATACTAGTGCAATGTTTCATAGTGTGACTATGACCCAACCCTTATCAAGCATCAATATCCATTGCTCAAAAAGACACTTACTATCCTCTCAATATGCAATGAAATATAGAATAATGCCGACACCTCCCTCCTCTATAAAGACTATAATATACATATCAATGACGTATGAACTCTCTAAAACTCAATCTATGAGTTTCAGGCCATCATGGCTCACCCTTTATTAAAAGTTTTCCAATGATGCGGTATCTACAATTACCATATCCAAGAATATTTACTCATCTATCAACATAAGGCTCATAAACCATGGTATTTGCATCTTGTTGGATTATTCAAAATCTAATCTTCTGATAGCCTTTCTACCATGTGATGCATCACTATGTTGAGTAATGGAATTCTATGCACTATCAGATATATGGTCAAAACTACCTGAAGAAGAAACACCAAATCTAGGAGATGCTCTACCTTTCCTTGAATAACACTCTTCTATACATGCTCCTATAAAGACAACTCCCTCTTAATAGATCTGTTGGAAGGTTTGTCTTTAGGACGCCCAAGAGGTAGCTCCTCGAGTGTAGTGTGATGATGATTCAAATGCTCGTCTAATAAGTCAACCAACTTATTTTGTTTTTCTATATTAAGATGAGTCAATAGTTTGTAGACAATGTTATATATCTTAGTTATCTTTCTTTAGTCCTTATCTTCACACTCAAATGTGAAAGACCTTTTTACTTCTATGTTAAGCTTCTTCAAAACCATATCAATTGAAAAAAATTAAAGAGACTCACCACCCTTGAAAAGAATAATAATATCATGAGTACATGGTAATTCATATAATTACTGCATTATACATCAACATGAATGGGGATCAATATCTACTATTTATACATGACTCATCTCTTTGATAATTAGATCAAGCGCATGACATGAGACTCTTCTCTCTAGAATTTTTATCATCTCTTATGTACAATCAACATAATTTATGCTAACAATTCCTTATTTCTCAAAAGATTTCTTTAGTTTTGTGACTTACAACTCTATCAATGAATGGAGTTGGATCCATACTATAACAAACCACCCAATAGAGCTACCAAGAAGCCCTTTTAGCCATTCATGTGCAACCTCAATCATGTCGACCAACACAATATAAGCAATACATGATTTGAAAAAAGTAGTGATATACATATGTAGAAACAACCATACTCACTTACTAGTTAGTTGTATAAGTATCATAATGCACCACCTTGTCCGTCCATGTGAGACATAAGAAAGCGCAATAGATATAATTATCCACTTTTCCTTCATTATAGCTAATGCCTCTATGTACATACTCTCTTCCACTCATTTAATAACTTTCCTCCAACTGCAACCAAATAAGATGACTATTCTTTACATAAACTGAATAATATATTACTCAATGTTCTTTGCAATATGATATTTACATAGGAAATGTGCTACCTCTGAGAATATGATCTCTATTATATTCATAAGTGCAAGATCATGATCACTAGAAACTACATAGAGAAATTTATTCACCATATACAATTCCATAAGGCACCTCAACACTCACATAATCATCTTCTTTTTCTATACCTATAAAGGCAAACGCCATAGAAAAATTCTTATTTATTGACGTAAATTATATAATCTCTAAGAAAAACATTTTACATCTATGAATAAATAAATATTTCTTATTAATTAAAATAAACATCAACAAATATAACAAAAAATAGCTTATATTTGTTTGTCTTGCATGTGCAATCAAACTTCAGTACCTTTGAGAATGCACGTAAAGTGAATATTGATGTATTTGAAGGGTATGAGATTGTGCTTTTGACATGAAAAGCCAGAACTTATGTATTATATAGATTTAGATTTGGGAGGTGTTCTTGATAATTACAAGTCCACTTCATGCTACTTGATTACCTTTGTAGTGGGAGCGATAGTCTAGACTTCAAAAGTTTATTGTCTTGTCAACTACTGAAGTGGAATATATTATTATTAATGAAGGTACTAATGAGTTACTTTAGATGAAAAGGCTTCTTCAAGGGTTTTACTTTATGCAACCAAGGGTCAGCCTAGATGCTTTGAAGATTGATTTAGATCAGATATGATTTCAAATCCACTTCAAGAAAATCCAAGAGACTTAATCAAATTCGTGAACTAGGTGTTTTGACAAAAATTTTTGCTAAGTTATGAAAAACAGAAACTGGTTCTATTTTTAGACCTTGTTTCCTGAATTTTTCCAATAGCTTTTGAATCTCCAAAAATTATGAAAAATTTGTAGTGAATAAACACCAATGTGTAGATTTTGAAACTATTTTTATTTTATTTTTGAGTAATGTGACTATTCATAATTAAATCTGGGAATTATCTATGTTCAAACACTCGGAACTGTTCTCTTACAAAAATACAGAAACTTAAAGAAAAGTCTGTATCTCGGTGTATAGAGCTTTGATTTTTGTGAGATTGGTCTTGTTGGAAATCTATGAATGTCAGATTTCGAATGAACTAAGTTTTACTAAAATTGGACTACTACAAATAGAGTTATGGGATGATTACCCAAGCTCTCTTGCAGGAAATACAATTTTGACAAGGTTGGTTCTAGATTTTTCTGATCTTACATACTTTTAGATACATGATTGCACACCCTAAAATTCTAGGAAATTAATTTTATCCTATGTGGACTTGTGTGTGAAGATGACATGTTCCAAGTTTCAGGTCAATCGGAGTAGAGATATGGAAAGAAAAAATAAAACATCAGACATTTGCAGAAATGATCAAAACAGAATGTAGAGAGGTAGAGAATGTAAATGGCAGAGATTTTCTGTATTTACAACATAGATGATGCATTCATCCGAGATTAAGTGGCATAATCATAACAAACTTAAAGTAAATTATTGAAGAGAAATTAATGTAAATGTATATATTAGCTTAAGCATAGAGGGGGTTAGGAGTTATAGGAGTTTATAGAATATAGAGAGGTAGAGAATCAAGAAAGCAAACAAGTAGAGTGCATAAACATGAAACGAAATTGGCAGCATTTCTACTTGCTATTACAACATGGGGAGAGACAAAACTCCATTAATACAACCCATTTTTCAAATTGAATAGGAAAAAGAGAATCAAGATTATCAATGGAAGAAGAATGTTCACTTACCAACCCTCCAAAGGTGCATGATTTCAAGAAGGAGGTCGACCCCTTCTTCTTCTTTACTCAATCTCTCTTTTCTCTCTTGCTAATTCTCTCTCTCTCCTAACTCTCTCTCACCCTTCACTCCAGCCTAGGGAAGCTTCTCCAATCTCCAAGATGCTGGAAACGTCCCCCCTTGGCCTCTATTTATAGGCCAAGAGAGGGGCTGCTAGACCCTTCCTTGGAGTGGGTCAGTTATGGGTTTCTTGACCCAAATTTGGATCTGGTTGGGACTGGTTCTCATGGCATCACATGGCCCTTTGTGGTCCCTTCCTTGGTGAGTACATCCAGCCTCCATGTGGCCCATTTTGGTTCAGCCAAGGTGAGCTTGTTTTAGCCAAGGTGCAACCCACAATCCCCAAGACGAACTCGGTTAGGCAAGGTGCGGTCCCTTGCCTCCGGCTAGGTGTTCTTTTAACCAACTGAATCATGACCAGCCAAGGTGCAGTCCCTAGTTCCTAGGTGGGCTGGGTCATGGCGAGGTGTGGCCCCAAGGTAGGCTAGGTTGGTGCGAGCCAAAATGGGTCCAATCGGCCAAGGTGGACTAGGTGAGTTAGGCTAATGTGGTTCGGCCAAGGTGATTGTGATTCAAGGCAATTCGGTCTAGACAAGGTAGTTTGATCAAAGCTAACTCATGGGTCACAGTTAGCAGAGGCAAGATGGGTCTAGGCTTGGTCAATTGAAATAGGTTCGGTCAACTAGGCTTGATTGGTGAGGCTTTCCACTTGGATTAGTCTTTGATATTGTCTTTGATGGAGCTATGCCTTGGTTCATGACTTGGGTCTTTCCTTGGTCCATGAATTGAAGTCCTGCTTTTTGCTTCGTTTGGGTCCACCTGAACTCAGTCCCTACTTAAAACCCAAGATTTTGGTAGCTATCAAATACGAAGCGCAATGTCTTCTTGACGCAAAATTTATCTCAATGACCTAGTATATAAATTGGTTGTTCTACATCATGCCAACATAAAAAGAAGAAGAGACCAAACTATGCATAGATTGCCAAAACTTCAATCAGGCTACCCTAAAGACTAGCATGTCTTTCCCATAGCCGACATATTGGTAGACAGGTTGCCACCCATGAATCCTTTCCTTCATTGATGGTACCTTGGGTTATAATAGGATCAAGGTTAGCAAAGTTGACATCTAAAGAATGACATTATTATGCCTTAGGGTGTATGGGATGTAGAATGTTTAGTCATGCCTTTTAGCCTAAAAAGATACAGGTGCTATATACAAAAGAACCCTGGACTAAATCTAACATGACTTAATGGATAAAAGTATGGAAGTTTATTTGGATGATGTAGTCATAAAGTTAACCAACTTTGATAAGTATTTGACCGTTGTTTATCAAGCTTTTAGAAGGTTGCACTTACATAATTAGAAATTGAACCCTAATAATTGCACAAAATATTCCTTTGGATTCCTAGTGCATAAGAAGGGTATTGAAGTTAAAGCTAACTCATATAGACAAGTCCAACATAGAGTTGCTGAATTTCTTAGGCTAGGTTAGCTTCCTTAGAAGCATTATCGACAATGGTACTGGAAAGTTTGTACTATTGTCCTAGAGAAACCATTGAAGTTATACATATTTGTCTCAGATAACTCAATCAGCACCCAACTCATACACGCAGTTGCCTTATAAGCATTGATAGAAGATGCTCTCTAGATACAGATTCTTATGCACATTGAAGAAATGATCTCATATTGAGAGCCTATGCTTTTTGTTGTATTATACATTTAAGTTGATCTAATGTGCTATCTCCTTAATCAACTCATCTTACAAAAGTGGGTCATTTAGTTATGTTTAATTTGAAATATCTGTCACGTAAGGTAGTGAAAGGCTAAATTGTTGCCAACTTTCTAGCCCACTGTAGATGTGAATTTTTATTTTGAAGTCTACGTAGAGACTTGAAATTAAATTCGCAAACTACATTATGTGTGCGAGCATGCTAGCTAGTTTGCTCAAACTAGCAAACATGATTTCTGACTTCGGTAGCGATCGTGGACAAGTGAATTCTTTTCGACATAGGCTTTGTTGAACCGATGCTTAAGGGTCAGCCTAGATGCTTTGAAAATCGTTTGAGATCTGATAGGTTTTTAAAACCAAATTACAATCCCTAACAAAAATCATGATTTTACTTCTTAACTGAAAAACATTCCAAGTCTTGAAAAACAAAATCTAGTTCTGTTTTCAGATGCTTGTTTCTGATTTTTTTAGACATTTTTAAATCTTCAAAATTCTTAAAATTTTACAAAAGATAGAACTTGATGTATAAATTCATAAACTATTTTTATTTTTATTTTAAATAGTGTATATTTATTCAATTAAATCCAAAAATATACCTCACTCAGATATTCATGACAGATCTGTAATAGAGAATAAGAGATTTAGAAAAATGACTGTATCTTTATGCTCAGTTCTCTGATTTCTATAAAATTAGTCTTATTGGAAATGTATGGATTTCAATTTTCCAGTGAGACCACTTTCAATAAAAATGGTTCAATGTGTACAAAGATATGGGGTAATAATCCAACCTCTATTGCAAGAACTTCTAGTTTTACAAAATCTGTTCCGATTTCATTAAATCTTCTCCAGTTTTATTCACGATGTTACACAACCCTAAAATTCTTGAAATTTTTATGTATAGTGTATCTATGTGTGTATTAAACATGCAAAATTTCAGAACATTCATAACAGGAGATAATGAAATAAAAATTAGTTATTAGACATGTGTAGAGTGTCGAAAACAAATTTTCAGGTTTTAGAAGATTCATGCATGCATATCATCCGAATTAAAAACAATCTACAGTAATTTAAATAAATAAAATTATAATTATATCCTAATCATAGAGGAGATTAATAGGTATATGATCTTATATTATATGTCAGAGTCAAAAGGATCGAAAATCAAACACATAACAAATAATATATGAATGTGAAAGAGACGGGGCAACATATGATCCTTAATTAATATATCAATGTGGAGACATGAGCTCCTTAATTACAACCCCATTAATCTTAATGAAAGAGGAGAATATAATAATTGAAAGATGTAAACACCCCAAAATCCCACGATTTTAGAAAACAAATTCCTGGTTTGCAAATCAACCCAAAAGGCCGTTTTGCATTTTTAAAAACCCAGGAGCTTCTCAAAAAGCTTGTAAATACTATTTTGAACCCCGTATCCAATATAGACTTCTTAAACTCAGGCTAAGTCCCATTTTGCCAAAAAGCAAAAGATGAACAGGTAAAGTAGGGAAGACGACACCTGATAAAGAAGCAGCCTAGAAACCAACCCACAAAGGCCAAATCCAAAGCACCCTCAGAAACAGGGGCAGAAGCCCAAAAGCAGCACCCTAGCTTGGTAAAAGCCAGGGTCAAAAGGCGAAAGGAAGGCCCAGGCCCGATGTAGAATGCAAGCCCGGCACACCCAGAAGCCACATCAAATACATCTACCCAAGCAGCGTGAATCTGAGCCAGAAATGACAAAATTAAGCAGAAATGGAGTCCAGAATGGCGAGATAGAGTCCGGACGACAAAGTTGGGGAAAACTTAGCACCAGACGGAATGCTAATGAAGCTAGTGCCCACACAAAACGTCCACCTCGAAAAGCGAAGAAGGATAATCCAGAGAAAATTTGGATTGGATCTGGACCATAAATATCCAAATCCATTTCCAAATAGTATTTGGATTTTGATTGGATCCAAATAGTGTTTGGATTGGATCAGATCTGAACAAAAATATCCAGATCCATATCCATAATAATGTTGGATTTGGATCGGATATGTATCTCAAAATATCCGAGATCCAAGATCCAGATCCAAATAGTGTTTGGATCAAACATGGATTCCACGATCTAAACCCAAGACCCATATCCAAGGCTCACCTCATTTGCCTATAAATAGGAGTGAGGGGGTCTCCAAAAGTTCACGTGAAATCTACTTGGGGAGGAGCTTGGAGGAGAGTGTAAACACCCCAAAATCCCACAACTTTCTAAAACCAATACCTGGTTTGCAAATCAGCCCCAAAGGGCCATTTTGAGTTCTGAAAACCCAAGAGCCTTCCGAACCCTATACATATTGTTTTAAAACCTGTAAATATTGCTTTAAGCATGTAAATAGCGTTTTGAAAGCCTCGTATCCAAATACGAGTTGTTAAACCCGGGATAAGCCCCATTTTACCAAAAGCCCAAGACAAACAGGTGGAGCATGCGAAGACGACACCTGATCCAGAAGCAGCCCAGCAAGCCGCCCACGAAGGCCAATTCTAGAAGCAGCTTCAGAAACTTGTTTTGAAGCCCAAAAGAGCATCCTGGCCTGATAAGAGCCAGGTTCGAAAGGCAAATGGAGGGCGCAAGCACGAAGCAGGTTGCAAGCCAGGAGCACCAGAAAGTCAGATCGACCATTCTCATCCGAGCCTCAAGATTATGAACCAGAAAAACCATGAATGAGCAAAAAGAGAGTCCGAAAAGGCCAAAAGGAGTCTAGACGACAAAGATTGGGGAAACCCAACACCAGACGGAGCGCTGATAAAGCTAGGGCCCGCACAGATCGTCTACCTCGAGAAGCCAAGAAGGACCATCCAGAGAAAATTTGGATTGGATCTGTACCATAAATATCCAGATCCAAATCCAAATAGTGAATAGTGTTTGGGTTTGGGCTGATCCAAATAGTGTTTGGAATTGGATTGAATCCAAATAGTATTTGGATTGGATTGGATCTGGACCAAAATATCCAGATCCATATCCATAAAAATGTTGGATTTGGATCGGATATAGATCTCAAAATATCCGAGATCCAAGATCCAGATCCAAATAATATTTGGATTTTGATCCAGATCTCGAACCCAAACTCAAATCCAAGACCCACTTCACTTGCCCATAAATAGGAGTGAGGGGGTCTCATAAAGTTCATGTGAATTCAAGGGAGGAGCTTGGAGGAGAGAGAGGGTATTAAGGTGAGTGCTTAGTGCTTTCTTAATTTTGCTTAGGGGTTTAATTGTGGGCTAAATAGAGGATTAGTGTGGGCTGCCCCCACCTTGATTAAAGATGGATTTGCTTGAACAAAGAGGCTTAAGGTGGCTGATTGGAGCTTGAGCACACCCTAAACTGCCATTAAGATGTAAGCCCTACTAAGCACCCTAAACCCCTCTTCTTAACCCTTCTAAACTACCTAAGACCTACCTTAATCCACCACCCTAAAACCCACTTAGGTTAACCCAACACAACCAACCTTAACCTAATCCCCCAACCGCCTCACATCCACCACCTAAGCCTACCCGGGTCCCCCCCCCCCTATGCACCGCACGCGCGCCAGGCACTCAGGCACCACCCCCAGCATTCAGGCGCCGACCCCCCGTGCGCAGGCGCCTACCTTAGAGCTCAGGCGCCGACTCCCGCGCCAGGCACTCAGGCACCACCCCCAGCATTCAGGCGCCGACCCCCCGTGCGCAGGTGCCTACCTCAGAGCTGAGGCGCCGACTCTCGCGCCAGGCACCGCCTTGGCGCCTAGTGCGGGTCTCCTACCCCAACAGTCTTGGATGACCTGCCCGACTTTCCCTTAGCCGACCTAGTTCCCCTACACACCCCACTACATACCCCATCCGTGACCATCTTGCCTAGAACCCCCAACTCCCATCCACCGCCTTAGCTCCCACACAACTGCCTCATATCCCAACATCTGTAGTACCCTATACCGTATCCCATGGAACCCCCAACTCCCATCCGTGATCCTTAGACATCCCATACCCAACCAAATCCGCTAACCTCAGCCGTGACCTATCCCATATCCCATCTCTTATCCCACACACCTCACCATCACCCCACCTAAACCATGCCGTACCCATCCCACACCTAATTAAACCCGCAACCTTAGTGTAGTGAACCTAAAAACCTCAAGCTTAAAGACTACGTTCAACCATCTTTCGCTTCAAGCTTCAAGGAAGACTCATCCGTGGGTGCGAAGCCAAGCAAGTCCATGTAGATTGGAGTGGACAAACATCCAAATCACGTAAGTGTTTCAAATTCAGTATTTCATATCTCCTTCTACACTTAATTCAATTTGATATGGGGTTGTAATAACGGAGCGTTGTCTCCCCCCCGGGTTGTAATAAAGTGGTTTGACACACGAAGCATACACGAGCACTTGAGCCTTAGCTCTTAACTCGTACACAAGCACCACGTGCACGATTGAGCCTTCGCTCTTACTCCCAAGACTCTAGTAAGAGTTGCGTGTGTTGTCTTTACATTTACACACTCCACACACGTGTGCATTGAGCCTTCACTCTTATTATATATATATATATATATATATATATATATATATATATATATATATATATATATATTTCAGTTCAGTTGGGTTGTTACATTAAGTCATGTGAGTTTGTCTTTCAATTACACACTCGCACCCAAAGAACACCCGAGCGCTTGCTCAAGCACCTAACGCACATCTTGGCCTTAGAAGCCACTAAGATATAGCTATATCTATATATTTTCTGCTGCATGAGTTTTCCCGGATTAGCTGTGTATGCATTTCAATTTCGGGTTTTAAATTCAGTCGTGTGTGTTATCTTTCAATTTATACACATACACACACGTCACAATTAGCCTTTTCGCTCTTATATCTATATCTCCCTTCTGCTGCATTTTACGGTTCAGCTGTGTGAGTTGCATTTCAATTTATACACAACACTCACGCACACAATTGAGCCTTTTCGCTCTTAAGATATAGATATATTTAAATTTCTACAATTTACATTCAAGTCGTGTGAGTTGCATTCAATTTGGGTTTTCCCTTCAGCTAAGTCTTTAAATTTCGGGTTTTACATTCAAGTTGTGTGAGTTGCATTGCATACTCTCCATACTCAAGCTAGAGTACATACCTGCATCACATAAACCCCAAACAAATCGTGCAAACACGCCAAGGCTTAGGCCATTTGATGCACACACATCGTGCCTAAGTAGATAAAATTGAAAGACTTAGGGTCGCCCAACCCTCGTAAAGTAAAACTCACCCAAGTGCATGATTTTCCAAAGATTTCAAAATACTTAGTCGTTCAAAATCGATTTTGAGGTTAAACTTGTTTCAAACGAAGTCTCTAAGCGTACAAACTGACCCTTGAGCATCGGTTCAAGAAGGTTTGCGACGAAAAGTTCCCGCTTGCCCACAATTGCCTTTTAAAAGTCAGATATTTCAAAACATACTTCGCTAGTTTGAGTAAGCTAGCTGGCATGCCCTAAAAAGCAACGTAGATTGCGAAATGGTTCACTTCAGGCCTAAGAACCCGGAGTTGAAAATTTTCCATGTCTACAGATTTGGCACGCCCGGTGGGACGTGGGTCTTATGAGAAACCGATTCATATAAACAAACCTCATGAAAAATTTTCAAGGAAAAGTGTTTTAACTCTTTTGTTTGTTGCATTTCATAGTTGGATTTTAAAAGGATCGGAGCCATGTCAAGTCTAGGCTCCCAAGAAGTGTCTAGCCATGCCTCATGCGCATCAAGTTCTCATTCTAGAAAGTTTTTGAAAACTCGAGATCAAAGAGAAGAGATCGAGGAGTTAAGAAGGGACTTTGAGGCCAAGATCGCTGCTCTTAGCCAAGAGGCTGAAGCAACTGATTCATGTTCGTCACATGGCGAACCAAAGGCCAAAAAGAAAATTGAAAAAACTCGAAAACACAAGGAGACCTCCGCAATCGAAGGCAACCAATACTACGAATCTTTCACTCACAAGGATCGTAAAGCCCTACAACAGCTGCTGAAAGGGCAAAACAAAGAGAAAAGAAACTACGCCCTGTCTGATTTTCTTCCTTTAGATTATGAAACAGACAGTGGTGATGAAATACCGAATTTCCATCGGTATGATGGCACGGGAGACCCTACATCTCACTTGCAACTTTTCTCTTATCGAGCCCATAAGAAAAAGAAGGACTCGATGAAATGGGTGTATTGGTTCCCTTTATCCCTCAAAGGCATAGCTACCAAATGGCTAGCTTCCTATGATCTTAGTCAGTTCGCTACTTTTGAAGAGTTAGTGAACTGCTTTATGCAGAGATTCTCGCATAACGTAGAAGTGACGCCCACTTTAAACACATTGAGGGATACGAAGCAAGGCATGAACGAAGACGTGCATGCCTTTATTGTTCGATGGAGATCCCTCCTTGGGCAAGTCCGAGAACCAATATCCGAAGGATGCGCAGTCATGCTCATCTTGAATAAGTTTAAAAATGAGTTGAAAACCCTTCTCTCCCTTCACGAAATCTCAACTTTCCACAAGTTGATAAAAAAAGCATCTCTTTTTGAAACAAATTTGAAGAAAGGGATTTACGACCACTTGTGGAAAGGGAATGTGGTTTCAAAAACTCGCTTGGATAAGCCCGGCACTTATGGGCTACCCACCATGGACAAAGGGGCAAAACCCCACAAAGTCGCCAATGTCTGGGTGGATCCAAGCTCGGCAAGCACTTCTAAAAATTTTGAAAAATTTGAAAATAAAAGGAAGAAAATTTTACAAAACCCTTTGAAAAATGGGAGTATACTCCACTGGGGCAACCTGTGTCAGAGGTCCTAGACCTCCTACTTGCCCAAGGAATGATCGAACTCCCTGAAATTCTCGAGAGAATCACTTCCAAAGGGAGATTTTTAAACCGATTTTGCAAGTATCATCGGCTCAAAGGCCATGTTACAAAGTGGTGTTTCTCCCTGCTTAATAAAATTGAGAACTTGATAGTAGAAGGCCGGCTCCAGGTCACTGAGGAGCCAGAGCCTGCCCAAGCTATCTTTAAAGAACCCTTCCCCAAACACGCAAGTACCAGTGGGAAGGGCAAAGAAGTATGTGCTCTCACGATTTCAAAGAGTCTAGTGCATGCATATCATTCTGGTTTTGTTACTTGTGCATCTACTCTTATCCTTCATAAGAAACCCACCCAAGTAGTGATCCGGGGACCACTCAGAGTTCCGTCCCCGGTTAAACCAATTTTAAAAATTTAAGGTGCTCCAAAGCATACAAATAGAGCCACGATAGGTGCGAGCCCTAGGTTGATCGTGGGGGAGGTGACTAGGTCCAGAAGGGTCTATCAACCCCCACATCTACAAAATGCTAAAAAAGTAGTCAGTATACCTGGCCCTTCAAAAGCATGTATTCCTAGAGTCTCGCCAAAAGCGGACAAAGGCAAAGTAGTTTTAACCTTGTACGATTTCAAAAATCATCTTTCAAAGATTCCTATTAACATGTCCATCCTAGAGTTGATACAAACCTCGCTTAGGCATAGACTGGTTTTAGAGAAAATTCTAGAAAGAGCCAAGGTTAGCTCAAACATAACCCCGGAGTCCCTATCGACCCAAGTGGCGTCTATAGGTGCAAAAATGCCCATCATGTTCTCAAAAGATGATGTAGAAAGACCCTATGAAACCCACAACCAAGCCCTACATATCGAGGTGGTATTGAATCACCACTCTCTGGATAGGTGCCTAGTTGATGTGGGAGGAGGGCTCAACATCCTTCCGCTCCACGTGGCGTACAAAATCGGAGTCACCTTGACATCCGTGAACCCAATCCCCATCGTAATCACTAGATATGATGGGAATGCGTCAAGACCCTTAGGATCCATAGAATTACCCATGGAGACCGGAGGGATAGCTCACATGGGGGTGTTCCATGTCTTGGACATCCACCCCCACTATAACCTATTATTGGGAAGGCCTTGGATACACAGCCTGCATGCTGTACCATCCACCTTCCATAGGTGTGTTAAAATCCCTTTTGAAGATCAAGTTGTGGTAATTCTAGGAGAGAGTCACCCACAGCTTCAGGGAATCCAAAATTTCCCGTGCTTGTCAGGTTCCTAGGCTCACGAGGCCAATCTGGGGCAGACCTTGGTCGAGCCACCAAAGCTCACACTCAAAATACCTAGGAAGGTCGTGTACATCAAGGGGCAACCCAAGGCTAGCCCCCTCAAAACACTAACCATCCCAGGAAAGGCCAAGAGTCGCCTATTTCAAAAACCCCTAGACAGAAAGCCTTATGTGCATAACATAGACGTCCGCAAGTTCCAGGACCATGACTCATATGAAAATTTTTCCAAAAACAAAAAATCGTGGAACATGCTGTTGAATATGGGCTATATGCCATACAAGAGTCTGGGGGCACAAAACCAGAGTCTCATAGAGCCCATAGTGCCTAGGGCCAATCCAAGCCAATATGGGATCGACTATATTCCTAAAATACCACCAAAGCCACCCCCTGTGACCACCTAGGTCAAGGGTGCCTTCGAGCCTACCCAAGCAGAAACCTACGATTTAGACCTCTTGTTTAGAGTCTAACCCGTTGCGTTTTCCTTTGTAGGTGTGATGGACGATCCCTCAACCAAAAACACAAAAAAAATTGAAAAAGCTCGAAATTCAAAAAATTGAAAAACCCTAAAAACCAAAAACATTTGAAAATGATGAAAAACTCGAAAAAAGAGTTGTTTGTATAGTTCGTAAAGTTTTGGTTTTACAAAAACCCAAAAAAATCGAAAATTTAGAAAATATCAAAAGCAAAACCCTGTATATAGCTGCTCCTAGTAAAATCTTGGAAAAAACCAAGGATTTTGAAAGAAAAGTTGTCTTCATAACAAGACCAAAAATTTCGAAACCCATAGAAATCCCTAGTCAAAAACCAGGTATTTTCAAAACCCATGCATTAAGCTCAAATTCCCTCGGACTCAATATTCTCGAGAATGATCAAAGCCCGGAGGTGGATCCCCTTGAGAAGGATCCCACTTCCGAGCTCCCAGAATTTCATAAAATTCTTGATTTTGAAAAACCTTCGAATTCAGTAGGAGGAGATTTCATAGAGATAAACCTAGGGAGTGAAACCAAGCCCAAACACATTAAGATAGGCGCATGTTTGCATGAGCATGAAGCATCATCATTCATTGCATTTTTGAAAACCTACATCGATGTGTTTGCATGGACGTATGAAGACATGCCGGGTATAGACCCAAGAGTCGTAGAGCATTGTCTTCCCTTATATTCGGATGCAAAACCCATAAAGCAAAAGCTTAGGAAGATACATCCGAATGTACACTCACAAATCAAGGAGGGTTTAAAAGATCTGTTAAAAGCCGGATTTATAAAACCCATTGCGTACTCTGATTGGTTGTCAAATATCGTTGTTGTTCGAAAAACCAATGGGAAAATTCGAATATGCATCGATTTCAGAAACCTGAACAAAGCCACTCCAAAGGATAACTTTCCTTTACCCAACATTGATTTGATAGTCGATAGTACTGCAAATCATGAAATGTTTTCGTTCATGGACGGCTATTCAGGGTATAACCAAATCAAATTAGCCCCACGAGATCAGGCTAAAACTGCTTTCACAACCCCATGGGGCACATACAGCTATACAGTCATGCCCTTTGGTTTGAAAAATGTCGGCGCCACCTACCAAAGAGCTATGACTACAATCTTTCACGATCAGATTCATGAGCTCGTAGAGGTATATGTGGATGATCTCTTGGGTAAATCAAAAACTCGATGCACTCATCTCGAATGTTTGCAAAAGATTTTTGAAAGGCTTAGGCTTTACAAAGTAAAGTTAAACTCTCAAAAGTATGTGTTCGGAGTAGAATCCGGGAAGCTTTTAGGATTTATGGTGAGGCAAAGGGGCATTAAAGTCAACCCCTCTAAGTGTAGAGCCATCATCGACATGACTCCACCCTCCAATCTCACGCAAATTCGTAGCCTCCAAGGTCGCCTACAATCCATTCACAGGTTTATCTCAAACCTTGTGACTAGATGCGAACCCTTCAACAAACTTTTGAGAAAAGGGACGAAATTTTTATGGGATGACGATTGCCAAAAATCTTTGAAAGATTAAAAGCATACTTAGTTAATCCCCCTATTTTAAACCCTCCAAAGCAAGGAAAACCTCTTCTGCTTTACATTTTTGTGCATGCAAATGCTTTGGGTGCCTTATTAGCTAAATACGAGGATGATACCCACAAGGAGTATGTCATCTACTACATTTCTGTAAACACCCTAAATTTTCCAAAATTCAAAATTCTCAAAAACACAAAAAGCTCGTTTGAGCCAAAACGACAATCTGTTTTAAAATGCAAAAACAGGTACAAAAGGCAAAAGGAGAGCCCCGGCAAGAAGAAGGATTCAAGCCCAGAGTTTCAAAAGACACCCCCTGATAAAAAACAAGAGAAAGCAGAGCCCTTCGAAGAAAAGCCCGAAACAGTGAAAATCAAGCAAAACAGAGTCTAAAATGGCGAGATGGAGTCCGGACGACAAAGTTGGGGAAAACCCATCACCAGACGGAGCGCTAATGAAGCCAATTTTAATGAGTCCGGACAACAAAATATCCGCCTCGAAAAGCCAAGAAGGACCATCCAGAGAAAATTTGGATTAGATTTGGACCATAAATATCCATATCCATATCCAAATAGTGTTTGGATTTTGGTTGATCTAAATAGTGTTTGGATTGGATTGGATCAAATAGTGTTTGGATTGGATCAGATATGGACCAAAATATCCAGATCCATATCCATAAGAATGTTGGGTTTGGATCGGATATGAAACTCAAAATATTTGAGATCCAAGATCCAGATCCAAATAGTGTTTGGATTTGGATCTAGATCTCAAACCCAAACCCAAATCCAAGACCCACCTCAAATGTCTATAAATAGAGGTGAGTGGGTCCATTTCAAAGGGTTCATGTTGATCTAGTGGGCTGCACCAACTTGAACCTAGCTGCACCAAGGCATGGACCGCGTGCTTGAAAGTGGGCTGGACCGAGTAGAGGTGGCTGGACCTAGTGGACTGCACCTAAGGTAAGCCTAAACTAAACCTATCCCTTCTCTCTATACCCCTCTAAACCTAACCCGCATTAGCCTAATCCTAGCCACTACTTAGGCCAGCCCTCACTGCCCTAGCTGGCCAAACCCAACTTAGCTGGCCTCCCTCCTTGACTTGCACCGCCTAACCCACCACCACCTTAACCGGTCGCCCCCAACCTAGCCTTCATCACACCACCGCCTCCCTTTCCTAAGTGCAGCCGAGTGCACCTTGCACTCGGCTCTCACTCACCTACCCACCGACTCACCTGCACTTAAACCACCCCCACTTCGCCACCATCCAAGGCTCCACCTGAACTGGGCCTTGCTTAGACCCACCTCAAGCTACCTAAACCACCACTTAGCCCGACGAGTTGCTGGCCGAACTCCACCCTAAACCACCTAAAGTTCGGCCAGCCTTTGGCCAAGCCCTACCTTAAATAACCAAGCTCGGCCAAGTGTTGGCCGAGCTCTACCCTAGACAAACCAAGTTCGACCTACCTTGGTCGAACTCCATCCAAACCACCCCAAGCTCGGCCTACTTTGGCCGAGCCATCCCTAAAACCACAAGGCCAGCTGGTGCAGGCCGTGTTCCTTCTCTTCACCAAAACCAGGCCTGCCACTCGGCAGGCCACCTACCTAAAAACACACGGCTAAGACTGGCCGTGCTTTCCTCCCGTTTCCCTTAACCTAGCCAAGGTCTGCCCTTTGGCAGTCCATCCCTTAACTAAAACCACAAAGGCCTGCCACTCGGCAAGCCCTCTCCCTATAAGCCCCACACGGCCTGCTAGTGCAGGCCGGGCTTCCCTTCCTTTACCAAGAGCAAGGCATGCCACTCGGCAGGCCACCTATCCCCAAACCTCCACGGCCTGCTAGAGCAGGCCCTGTCCTTTCTTCACCCCCAAGCCCATAGCCTGCTGGGGCAGGCCGTGTACCAGCTCGTCCTCAACCTGGCCATCTCCCTTGGCCGAACTCAGTTGAACCGCCACTTGACCTGGTGCCAACTGCACCCCTAGCCGACCTTCCCCTAGGACCAAACCGAGCCCTCCCATATCAAACCTAAACTAGTTAGGACTGAACTGAAACCTAACCAAAACCTAACTAACTAGCCCATAATCTACCCTAACCGACCTTCCCTAGGACCCAACCAGGCCGAACACTAGCTCAGCCCTAGCCGAACTACCCGGCTGTAGACATCGAAAATTTTCAACTCCAGGTTCTTAGGCCTAAAGTGAACCTTTTCGCAATCTACGTTGCTTTTTAGGGCATGCCAGCTAGCTTACTCAAACTAGCGAAGTTTGTTTTGAAATATCTGACTTTTAAAAGGCAATTGTGGGCAAGCGGGATCTTTTCATCGCAAACCTTCTTGAACCGATGCTCAAGGATCAGTTTGTACGTTTAGAGACTTCATTTTAAACAAGTTTAACCTCAAAATCGATTTTGAACGACTAAGTGTTTTGAAATCTTTGGAAAATCATGCACTTGGGCGAGTTTTACGTTACGAGGGTTGGGCGACCCTAAGTCTTTCAATTTTATCTACTTAGGCACGATGTGTGTGCATCAGATGGCCTAAGTTATGGCATGTATACACGATTTGTTCGGGGTTTATTTGATGCAGGTATGCACTCTAGCTTGAGTATGGCGAGTATGCAATGCAACTCACACAACTTGAATGTAAAACTCAAAATTTAAAGACTTAACTGAAGGGAAAACCCAAATTGAATGCAACTCACACGACTCGAATGTAAATTGTAGAAATTTAAATATATCTATATCTTAAGAGCGGAAAGCCTCAATTGTGTACGTGGGTGTTGTGTATAAATTGAAATGCAACTCACGCAGCTGAACCGTAAAACGTAGCAGAAGGGAGACATAGATATAAGAGCGGAAAGGCACAATGTGGCGTGTGTGTATGTGTACAAATTGAAAGACAACACACACGACTGAATTTAATAACCCAAATTGAATTGCAGTATGGCTCTTATTAGAGTCTTGGGAGTAAGAGTGAAAGCTCAATGTGTGTGAGTGTGGAATGGAAAGACAACGCACACAACTTGAAAATAACACCCCAAATTGAATTGCAGTATGGTTCTTATTAGAGTCTTGGGAGTAAGAGTGAAAGCTCAATGTGTGTGAGTGTGGAATGGAAAGACAACGCACACAACTTGAAAATAACACCCCAAATTGAATTGCAATACGACTCTTATTACAGTCTTGGGAGTAAGAGCGAAGGCTCAATGTGTGTGAGTGTGGACTGGAAAGACAACGCACACAACTTGAATGTAAACCCACGCAGCTGAATTTATATAAATAGAGCTATATCTTAGGGGCTGCCAAGGCCCATGTGTGTGCCAAAGTGTGCAACTAAGAGCGGAAAGGCTTAAGTGCACGTATGTGCTTGTGTGTCATACACCAATATTATATTTCGGGGGGAGACTACGCTCCATTACTACAACCCCATATCAAAATTTAATTAAGTACCAAAAGTAAAGACTTACAACTCACCTAGCCCACTATGTGGGGTGTGTCTAGGACGCGTACCCCTTGCTTGTGGAGCTCGGGTCACATGAGAGTGGAACCGAAGAGCTTTGAGGCTTGGGAGCACTTGAGGACTTGGGAGAGGTGTTTGAGTGGGCTTGTATGGGTCTTGTATGACTTAGGGTTACTTAGGTTGGTTTTAGGATGACTCGAGCCAAGATGGCTAGAGTTTGGTTTGAGGTGGGCTTAGGATAACTCGGGCTGACTTGATGCAGCCCGGTTATAGGCCTTGGAGGGGCTGTTTTAGGATGACTCGAGCCAAGGTGGCTCGATTTTTGTTTGAGGTGAAGCCCTAACTAGGTTAGGTTCAATTCAGTTAGGTTAGATTATAGGCTTTGGTTTAGGTTGTGGGCAATTTACTAGGTCATGTCATTCCAAGTGCTGGCTATGTGTAACAAGGTGAGGCCAAGTGAGTTCTAGCCGGATGTGTATCCTAGAGTGTGTCCTAGGTCAGGTTTGGTTGCAGTCAAGGCCAGTTAGTTAGGTTTTGGTTAGGTTTCAATTGAGTCCTAACTTGTTTAGGTTTGATATGGGAGGGTTCGGTTTGGTCCTAGGGGAAGGTCGACCAGGGGTGCAGCTGGCGCCAGGTCAAGTGGCGGTTCAGCTGGGTTTGGCCAAGGGAGATGGTCAGGTTGAGGGTGAGCTGGTACATGGCTTGCTCTAGCAGGCCATGGAGGTTTGGGGATAGGTGGCCTGCCGAGTGGCAGGCCTTGCTCTTGGTAAAGGAAGGGAAGCACGGCTTGCACTCGCAGGCCATGTGGGGCTTTTAGGGAGAGGGCCAGCCGAGTGGTAGGCCTTTGGGGTTTTAGTTAAGGGATGGCCTGCCAAAGGGCAGGCCTTGGCTAGGTTAAGGGAAACGGGAGGAAAGCACAACCAGTCTTGGTCGTGTGTTTTTAGGTAGGTGGCCTGCCGAGTGGCAGGCCTGGTTTTGGTGAAGAGAAGGAACACGGCCTGCACCAGCAGGCCGTGTGGTTTTAGGAATGGCTCGGCCAAAGTAGGCCAAGCTTGGGGTGGTTTAGATGGAGTTCGGCCAGCAATTGGCCGGGCTAAGTGGTGGTTTAGGTAGCTCGAGGTGGGTCTAAGCAAGGCCCGGTTCAGGTGGAGCCTTCGATGGTGGCGAAGTGGGGGCGGTTAAGGGCAGGTGAGTCGGTGGGTAGGTGAATGAGAGCTGAGTGCAAGGTGCACTCGGTTGCACTTAGGGAAGGGAGGCGGTGGTGTGATGAAGGCTAGGTTGGGGGCAGCCGGTTAAGGTGGTGGTGGGTTAGGTGGTGCAGGTCAAGGAGGGAGGTCGGCTAAGTTGGGTTCGGCCAGCTAGGGCAAGTCAGTTGGTGGCTGTGGGGTTCGGCCAACACTTGGCTGGACTTAGTTGTGGCGGTCTAGGGTGGTGATAGGATTAGCTAGGTATACTTAGGTTGGGTTGGGTTAGAGGGTATAGAGAGAAGGGCTAGGTTTAGTTTAGGCTTACCTTAGGTGCAGTCCACTAGGTCCAGCCACCTCCACTCGGTCCAGCCCACTTTCAAGCCCGCAGTCCACGCCTTGGTGCAGCTAGGTTCAAGTTGGTGCAGCCCACTAGATCAAGCCTTGGTTAACATGGCTCAAGCCCACTTCACTCGTGAGCCCACATGGCTAGGTCCCTCTCTCACTCTCTCTCCTCCCAAGCATTTGCATGAACCCTTTGAAATGGACCCCCTCACCTCTATTTATAGACATTTGAGGTGGGTCTTGGATTTGGGTTTGAGATCTGGATCTAGACCCAAATCTAAACACTATTTGGATATGGATCTTGAAGCTCAGATATTTTGAGATCCGTATCCGATCCAAATCCAACATTTTTATGGATATGGATATGGATATTTTGGTCCAAATTCGATCCAATCTAAACACTATTTGGATCTAATCCAAATCCAAACACTATTTGGATCAACCCAAACACTATTTGGATTGGCCCAAATCCAAATACTATTCACTATTTGGATTTGGATCTGGATATTTATGGTCCAAATCCAATCCAAATTTTTCCCTGAATGGTCCTTCTTGGCTTTTCGAGGCGGACGTTTTGTGCGGGCACTGGCTTTATCAGTGCTCTGTCTGGTGCTGGGTTTTCCCCAACTTTGTCATCCAGACTCCATCTCACCATTCTAGACTCCGTTTTGCTTGATTTTCACCGTTTCAGGATTTTCTTCGAACGGGCTCTGCTTTCTCTTGTTTTTGATCTTGGGGGTGGCTTTTGAAGTTTCAGGCTTGAATTCCTCTTCTTGCCTGTGCTCTCCTTTCGCCTTTTGTACCTGTTTTTGCATTTTAAAATAGATTTATCGTTTTGGCTTTTAAAGAGCATTTTGTGTTTTCAAGAGCTTTTTGAAATACAGAAATTTTGGGGTGTTTACAGATGCCCCTCTTTGGCATTATCTAAATTGATTTGGATAATGGCAAAGAAGAAATACCCCATTTTGGTTTTTCTCTCAAATTTTCTCGAGAATACACCACTTTTTATTTCGCAAAACCCTGTTTTCTTTTACCACAGGTGGAGATTTTTAGCAAAAGGGGGCTTTTCCTAGCTGTTTTTCCTATGTATGATCATGCATGGATGACTTTTTGAATGCATGCATGGAAAACTTTTATTTTGGGGTTTTTGAGCCCGAAGAGAGCCTTTTGAGGCGGGCTGCTCTGAGTAGGCTTTTCTCATGTCTTTTTGACATTTTTCGAGTTTTTGAGCTTTAGAGAGAGCCTTTTGAGGCTGTCTGCTGTAAGCAGGTTCTACCCTTGTCTTTTTGACATTCGTGGGTTTTCCGAAAATTTCTTTTTGAAAAGGAACTCCTTTTAACTTGTATCGAAAAGGACTTTCACTTTTTCATACTTCCCTTTATTCGGGTTTCAATACCTACTACTAAGTAGAGGTTTTTGGGTAGGAAATCTTGGAAAACATTTCAAAGTTCCATTTCCTACGAAACAAAGTCAAGTTCTCAAACAAAATGAAATCCAAATAAGTAGATTGTATTCGTACTTTAGGATTTTCGCAAATTCGAACCTTTTTCCTTGGGGATAAGCCGTAGGGATATGGGAAAGAGATACCACGGTCCCTTCTGAAGCGTCCCATGGTTTTAGGCAAAGAGTCAAAAAATCGCTCTTTGGAGCTTTGGCTTTTTGTTTCTTTTTTTCACAGAGGGTCTCCCTTTGGGAGTATTTTTTCATTAATTCCTCTTTTCTTTAAAGGAGAAGACCTCTTTGGGGGGAGTTTTTGTATTCTCCTTTTTCTTTTGAACGAGAAGACCTCTTTCGGAGGAGTTTTTGTATTCCCTGTTTATGAAGGGAAGACCACTTTCGGAGGAGTTTTTGTATTCTCGTTTTTTTTCTTTTGGACATAGCCAATTTTCCTTTTTGGAGAGAAAGCAGAATGGGGGAAGGCTTATCCCTTTGGTTACTCGATTCAAACGAGATCGTCCTATTTCTTAATAGCATCTGCTATTCGAAAATATTTTGATATTTTGAACAAGGCTTAATCTTGTAAGCCAGGGATTTTTGAAATGTTGCCAATTCATTTTTGGAAGACTCTACCTTTCGTAAAGTATAAATTCCTCCATTCAGGGTTATACAATCAACTTTGATCCTTCTTTCAAGAAGTTTCAAAGGAGTTCGATTTTTCAAAATCTTTTTGAAAGAATTCAACATAAGCCCTTTTGAATATATGGGCATTTTTCAGGTTTTTGCTAATTTCTACCCACAATATCAACAAAATTTTCGATTTTTGTTGCCCTTTTGAAGACATGGGGACATTTCTACTCGAATTGCCACCTTCTTGGGCTTTCTTTGGGGTGATATGATATGGATGTGATGCATGCTATGCACTCCATGTGACTCAAAATGGAAATACATGCTTTTATGCAATGGTGAACACATGAAATGTACCTCACAAGTCATGAAGGAGATACATTTTCAAAATTGGTTCTCCATGGAAGGTGTCTAGGGGCTGCATTTAAAATGCCCCTAGCTTGATGGAAATTTCGCATGGCCATCTGGTGAAGGGCCATGGCTTTTCAAAAGGATTTTGGATGGACAATGGTATGTTCATGTCCATGCATTTCCATGGTTTTCCTAACATGATCATGATACTTTTTGCTCAAGGACGGGAAACATAACCAGCCCTAAGTGATCATCATGGCCATCAGGTTTTGATTTTGACACGGTCTCCATATTTTCATTGTGAGACTCATGTTCTTATCCTAACATGATCAAGGTTTTCATATAAACCAGAAGTTGAAAATCTTTCTTTTCAAAGTCATATGTAGGTTTAAAATTTTTGAAACTTTTAGCAATTTTGGGAAATCCTCCCTTTCTATATGAAGATGGTTTCATACTAGCCCTTTTGATTGAAATATGTTTCCTATACTTGATTTTGGTCAAGCATGGTTTTTGGAATTCATTTTGATAATTCGTGCCTTCATGGGGCATTTGATCAAGTATGGGGAATGTGTCTCAAAAGAGGCACTTCAGCCACACGACATAGGGCTTGTCCCTTAATGGAGTCTTGAGTTTTGAACTCATACTCCGTTGAAAGGGGCTGCCTTTTACTTTGCCTATCTGTTTAAGATAGGTTTTCAAAATGAGTGCTTTAGTGAACATCATTCCCTTTTTCATGACATGGGAGATGAGGTCTCGAATTTGGAGGCCTACAGCAAGGCCAAGAACGATTTCTCTTTTGGCTTGGTGATCTTTTTCACATGCCAATAGAGTTTTTCGAAAATGTATGGCACATTTTGTATGAACAACATCTTCACTTGATCAAGTCAAGCACCCAATGCATTTGTGAAATGCTAACCCTTTTTCGAGATTCTCATTTCTTTTTGAAATTTGCCTTGAAGGTGTTGGATTTGATTCGTATGGAGACATGCCTATGATGGCTCCATTCTTAGGGGGGTCGACTTTTATTGCCCTTTTGGTTTTTCAAAACCCTGAATTCGAGTTCTAAGATTATGTCTAGACTCGATGCACATGAATGATTTCAAAGTGTAATGCATGATGCTTATGCACACACTATGGGTTAAACTCATTTATAAAAATCCCCAATTTTCCACAAGTCAAGGATTTTACGAATTTTAGGAAGCTTGGAGGTGTTTATTCCTCCTTGATTTGGTGATTCTCGAGCTTTTCAGTTTTGAAAAAGCTCTAGGCAAAAGGGGTGGACCGAACCAGCTTTTGGATATTTGTGGGTTTTGGGAGTATATACAATTTTTGAAAAGTATTTTTACAATTTTCGAAAAAGGACTTTGTATATGGCCAAAGGCTTTTGAAACAAATTTCTTTTTGGAATTTTCAGTTTTCCAAATGTTTTTGAGATTTTGAGGGTTTTCAATTTTTTTGGTTTTTTGGTAATATCCAATTTTTTTGGTTTTTTTCAAAAGTAGGGATCTTCCATTGAACCTACAAAGAAAACATTCATGAATTAGACTCTAATTAATAGGTCTAAGACATGGGTTTCAGTTTTAGAGGTTCTACAGGGCACCCTTGACCCAGATGGTCTTAGGTGGCGGCTCTGGGGGTATGGGTGGGCTGTAGCCCAGTCCATATCATTCCCTATTGGCTTTAGGTAGGACAGGTTCTAGCCTACCTTGGTTTTGGGTTCCCAGGCCCGCGTAGGGTTTATATCCCATTTTTAGAATCATGTGACAAGACCTTTTGTTTTTCGAAAAGTTTTGGTATAATTCATGGTCTTGGAACATGGAATCGTCCATGTCAGGGATATATACCCTTTTGGATATTGGGGTGATGGAAGACTTGGGCTTCCATACGACCCTAGTTTGGGAGATTTGTTTCTCAAGGGAATCCGTGCTCGGTCCCTTGGGAGACTTTGGATATTTCGGGGTGATGGAAGGCTTGGGCTTCCACACAACCCAACTTTGGGAGGGTTTTTCTTCAAAGGAAGCCCATCTTGGCCCTTTGAAGCACTTTGGATGTTTCAGGGCGAGGGAAGACTTGAGCTTCCACACGACCCTGGTTTGGGAGACATTTTCTTCAAGGGAAGCCAAGCTTGTTTCCTTGAAAATTTTGACCTGTTCCCTAGGTGTAACTCGTGATGCCCCTAGGGATGGATTTTTTTGTTTTAAAGCCATAGTCTTGGTTCCAGGGTACACGACTAGGCTTGAAGAAGTGGGTTTTCCTATGGCAGGGTTATTAGCTCCTAAGATGTCGATGCATGCATTAGGGGTCTCCATGTATACCATTTTTTGAACTTCTTCTTCTTTTTGTTTTTGAAATTCTTTTGGGTGGTGCAGAATATTTGGCACACCCTGAAAATCCTCTAACTTAGGCACATTTTGTGGGTTTGTGTATGCATGGGTGTGAGCCAATGCATCTGATGACCCTATTTTGAGAAGAGAGATTTGAGAAGGATAGGCTTCAGGCATACCTCTTTGTGGCTTGTCTACCTTTTCAGGGTGAGAGCAGGCCGATTTTGTGTCCCACTGTGTGTTTGTGCCTAGACTTAGGAATTTCACTTGAGTTTTTCGAAATTTCAAAGTTTTGTTTTTCAATTTTTTTGTTTTTTTGCAAGATTTCAAGATTTTTTTGAGTTTTCGAAATAGACAAATCTTTTTTTTTATTTTTCTATGGATTTTGAAAAGCTTTGAGATTTAGGAGTGGATGACTCGTCCCTTTTTCGGGATTCGTCTTTAATCTCCAATCCTTTGTTGAGTTCGAGTTCGGTTTTCATTTCACGATCCTTATGTGCCCTAGAAGAGCTACTATGTGATTGATGGGCTTTAAGCTCCTTGCTTAAAGCATCCATCTTTTGAAATATTTTTTGAATATCAGCTAGCTCCTTTTGGGCCTTTTTTGTTTGAAAAATCTCTTTTAGCCTACTCAATGAGGTTTTTCTTGGTTTTTGCTCCATTTTCTGCAATTTTCTAAGTATGCACGATTTATGAAAAACACTTTTTTTTCAAAAATTTTGAGTGTAACTTATTTGTTTGAAGTCTACTTAAGTCCTGGGTCCTACCGGGCGTGCCAAATCTATAGCCATCGAAAATTTTCAACTCTGGGTTCTTAGGCCTGAAGTGAACCTTTTCACAATCTACGTTGCTTCTTAGGGCGTGCCAGCTAGCTTACTCAAACTAGCAAAGTATGTTTTGAACTATCTGACTTTTAAAAGGCAATTATGGGCAAGCGAGATCTTTTCGTCGCAAACCTTCTTGAACCGATGCTCAAGGGTCAGTTTGTACGCTTAGAGACTTCGTTTTAAAACAAGTTAACCTCAAAATCTATTTTGAACGAATAAGTGTTTAAAACTTTTGGAAATCATGCACTTGGGCGAGTTTTAACTTTACGAGCATTAGGCGACCCTAAGTCTTTCGATTTTATCTACTTAGGCACGATGTGTGTGCATCAGATGGCCTAAGTTTTGGCATGTTTGCACGATTTGTTCGGGGTTGATTTGATGCAAGTATGCACTCTAGCTTGAGTATGGCGAGTATGCAATGCAACTCACACAACTTGAATGTAAAACTCAAAGTTTAAAGACTTAACTGAAGGGAAAACCCAAATTGAATGCAACTCACATGACTTGAATGTAAATTGCAAAAATTTAAATATATCTATATCTTAAGAGCAGAAAGGCTCAATTGTGTGCGTGGGTGTTGTGTATAAATTGAAATGCAACTCACGCAGCTGAACCGTAAAACGCAGTAGAAGGGAGATATAGATATAAGAGCGGAAAGGCTCAATGTGGCGTGTGTGTATGTGTATAAATTGAAAGACAACACACATGACTGAATTTAACAACCCAAATTGAATTGCAGTATGGCTCTTATTAGAGTCTTGGGAGTAAGAGTGAAAGCTCAATGTGTGTGAGTGTTGAATGGAAAGACAATGCACACAACTTAAAAATAACATCCCAAATTTAATTGCAGTATGGCTGTTATTAGAGTCTTGGGAGTAAGAGCGAAAGCTCAATGTGTGTGAGTGTGGAATGGAAAGAAAATGCACACAACTTGAAAATAACACCCCAAATTGAATTGCAATACGACTCTTATTAGAGTCTTGGGAGTAAGAGCGAAGGCTCAATGCGTGTGAGTGTGGAATGGAAAGACAACTCACACAACTTGAATGTAAACCCACGTAGCTGAATTTATATAAATAGAGCTATATCTTAGGGGTTGTCAAGGCCCATGTGTGTGCCAAAGTGTGCAACTAAGAGCGGAAAGGCTCAAGTGCATGTATGTGCTTGTGTGTCATACACCAATATTACATTTCAGGGGAAGACTACGCTCCATTACTACAACCCTGTATCAAAATTTAATTAAGTACCAAATGTAAGGACTTACAACTCACCTAGCCCGCTATGTGGGGTGTGTCTAGGAAGCGTACGCCTTGCTTGTGGAGCTCGGGTCACATGAGAGTGGAACCGGAGAGCTTTGAGGCTTGGGAGCACTTGAGGACTTGGGAGAGGTGTTTGAGTGGGCTTGTATGGGCCTTGTATGACTTAGGGTGACTTAGGCTGGTTTTAGGATGACTCGAGCCAAGATGGCTCGAGTTTGGTTTGAGGTGGGCTTAGGATAACTCGGGCTGACTTGATGCAGCCCGAGTATAGGCCTTGGAGGGGATGTTTTAGGATGACTTGAGCCAAGGTGGCTCGAGTTTTGTTTGAGGTGAAGCCCTAACTAGGTTAGGTTCAGTTCGGTTAGGTTAGATTATGGGCTTTGGTTTAGGTTGTGGGCAATTCACTAGGTCATGTCATTCCAAGTGATGGCTGGCTGGGGGTTTGGGGATAGGTGGCCTGCCGAGTGGCAGAACTTGCTCTTGGTGAAGGAAGGGAAGCATGGCTTGCACTCGCAGGCCGTGTGGGGCTTTTAGGGAGAGGGCCTGCCGAGTGGGAGGCCTTTGGGGTTTTTTAGGGAGAGGGCCTGCCGAGTGGCAGGCCTTTGGGGTTTTAGTTAAGGGATGGCCTGCCAAAGGGCAGGCCTTGGCTAGGTTAAGGGAAACGAGAGGAAAGCATGACCAGTCTTGGTCGTGTGTTTTTAGGTAGGTGGCCTACCGAGTGGCAGGCCTGGTTTTGGTGAAGAGAAGGAACATAGCCTGCACTAGCAGGCCGTGTGGTTTTAGGGATGGCTCAGCCAAAGTAGGCCGAGCTTGGGGTGGTTTAGATGGAGTTTGGCCAGCAATTGGCCGGGCTAAGTGGTGGTTTAGGTAGCTCGAGGTGGGTCTAAGCAAGGCCCAGTTCAGGTGGAGCCTTGGATGGTGGCGAAGTGGGGGCGGTTAAGGGCAAGTGAGTTGGTGGGTAGGTGAGTGAGAGCTGAGTGCAAGGTGCACTCGGCTGCACTTAGGGAAGGGAGGCGGTGGTGTGATGAAGGCTAGGTTGGGGGCAGCCGGTTAAGGTGGTGGTGGGTTAGGCGGTGCAGGTCAAGGAGGGAGGCCGGCTAAGTTGGGTTCGGCCAGCTAGGGCAGGTCGGTTGGTGGCTGTGGGGTTCGGCCAACACTTGGTTGGACTTAGTTGTGGCGGTCTAGGTGGTGGTAGTATTAGCTAGGTATACTTAGGTTGGGTTGGGTTAGAGGGTATAGAGAGAAGGGCTAGGTTTAGTTTAGGCTTACCTTAGGTGCAGTCCACTAGGTCCAGCCACCTCCACTCGGTCCAGCCCACTTTCAAGCCCGCGGTCCACGCCTTGGTGCAGTTAGGTTCAAGTTGGTGCAGCCCACTAGATCAAGCCTTGGTTCACATGGCTCAAGCCCACTTCACTCGTGAGCCCACATGGCTGGGTCCCTCTCTCACTCTCTCTCCTCCCAAGCATTTGCATGAACCCTTTGAAATGGACCCCCTCACCTCTATTTATAGACATTTGAGGTGGTCTTGGATTTGGGTTTGGGATCTAGATCCAGACCCAAATCCAAACACTATTTGGATCTGGATCTTGGATCTCGGATATTTTGAGATCCGTATCCAATCCAAATCCAACATTTTTATGGATATGGATCTGGATATTTTGGTCCAGATCTGATCAAATCCAAACACTATTTGGATCGACCCAAACACTATTTGGATTGGCCCAAATCCAAACACTACTCACTATTTGGATTTGGATTTGGATATTTTTGGTCCAGATCCAATCCAAAATTTTCTCTAGATGGTCCTTCTTGGCTTTTCGAGGCGAACATTTTTGTGCGGGCACTGGCTTCATCAGTGCTCCATTTGGTGATTGGTTTTCCCCAACTTTGTCGTCTGGACTCAATCTCGCATTTCTGGACTCCGTTTTGCTTGATTTTCATCGTTTTCGGCTTTTCTTCGAACGGGCTCTGCTTTTTCTTGTTTTTGATCTTGGGGTTGGATTTTGAAGTTCCGGGCTTGAATTTCTCTTCTTGCCTGGGCTCTCCTTTCGCCTTTTGTACCTATTTTTGCATTTTAAAACAGATTTGTCGTTTTGGCTTTGAAAGAACATTTTGTGTTTTCGAGAGTTTTTGAAATACAGAAAATTTGGGGCGTTTACACCTTCCACCTCCCTTGGCCGAACTCCCAAGACCCTACTCGAGTCACCTTGGCTCGATTTACCTCTTGCTTAGACTTACCTAGGTGGGTTAAGGCCATATCCTATACCTCAAAACAAAACCCCACTCGAGCCATCTTGGCTCGAGTCATCCTAAACCTAACCTAGTTAGGTCAAGCCCACATTAAAACAGCCCCTCCAAGGCCAAAACCCGGGCTGAACCAAGTCAGGCCGAGTCACCCTAAGCCCACCTCAAACCAAACTCGAGCCATCTTGGCTCGAGTCATCCTAAAACCAGCCTAAGTCACCCTAAGTCATACAAGGCCCTTACAAGCCAACTTAAACACCTCTCCCAAGTCCTCAAGTGCTCCCAAGCCTCAAAGCTCTCCGGTCCCACTCTCATGTGACCCGAGCTCCACAAGCAAGGCATACGTGCCCTAGACACACCCCACATAGTGGGCTAGGTGAGTTGTAAGTCCTTACATTTGGTACTTAATTAAATTTTGATACGGGGTTGTAGTAATGGAGCTTAGTCTCCCCCCGAAATGTAATATTGGTGTATGACACACAAGCACATACGTGCACTTGAGCCTTTCCGCTCTTAGTTGCACACTTTTGCACACACACAGGCCTTGGCAGCCCCTATGATATAGCTCTAGTTATATAAATTCAGCTGCGTGGGTTTACATTCAAGTGGTGTGCATTGTCTTTCCATTCCACACTCACACACATTGAGCTTTCGCTCTTACTCCCAAGACTCTAATAAGAGCCGTACTGCAATTCAATTTGGGGTATTATTTTCAAGTTGTGTGCGTTGTCTTTCCATTCCACGCTCACACACATTGAGCTTTCGCTCTTACTCCCAAGACTCTAATAAGAGTCATATTGCAATTCAATTTGGGGTGTTATTTTCAAGTTGTGTGCGTTATCTTTCCATTCCACACTCACACACATTGAGCTTTCGCTCTTACTCCCAAGACTCTAATAAGAGCCATATTGCAATTTAATTTGGGTTGTTAAATTCAGTCGTGTGTGTTGTCTTTCAATTTATACACGTACATACACGTCACATTGAGCCTTTCCGCTCTTATATCTATATCTCCCTTCTGCTGCATTTTACGGTTCAGCTGCGTGAGTTGCATTTCAATTTATACACAACACCCACACACACAATTGAGCCTTTATGCTCTTAAGATATAGATATATTTAAATTTCTGCAATTTACATTCAAGTCGTGTGAGTTGCATTCAATTTGGGTTTTCCCTTCAGTTAAGTCTTTAAATTTCGGGTTTTACATTCAAGTTGTGTGAGTTGCATTACATACTCGCCATACTCGAGCTAGAGTGCATACTTGCATCAAATAAAACCCCGAACAAATCATGCAAAAATGCCAATCTTAGGCCACTTGATGCACACACCCCACGCCTAAGTGGACAAAATTGAAAGACTTAGGGTCGCCCAACCCTTGTAAAGTTAAAACGCGCCCAAGCGCATGATTTCCAAAAGTTTTAAACACTTATTCGTTCAAAATATATTTTGAGGTTAACTTGTTTTAAAACGAAGTCTCTAAGCGTACAAACTGACCCTTGAGCATCAGTTCAAGAAGGTTTGCGATGAAAAGATCCCGCTTTCCTATAATTCCCTTAAAAAGTCAGATATTTCAAAACATACTTTACTAGTTTGAGTAAGCTAGCTGGCACGCCCTAAAAAGCAATGTAGATTGCGAAAAAGTTTCACTTCAGGCCTAAGAACCCAGAGTTGAAAATTTTCGGTGTCTATAGATTTGGCATGTCCGGTGGGACCCAGGACTTAAGTAGACTTCAAACAAACAAGTTATTCCGAAAATTTTCAAAAAAAGTGTTTTTCAAAAATCGTGCATACTTAGAAGTTGCAGAAAATGGAGCAAAAGCCAAGAAAATCCTCATTGAGTAAAACAAAAGAGATTTTCAAAACAGCCAAAGAATGAGAAGCACTAGCTGATATATGGGCGATTTTTCAAAGAATGGATGTTTTAAGCAAGGAGCTTAAAACCCATAGCAGCTCTTCTCGGGCGCACAAAAGTCGTGGAAAGAAAATCGATCTCAAACTCAACAAAGGATGTAAGGTAAAAGGCCAAACCCTAGAAAGGGGCGAATCCTCCACTCCCACATTTCCAAGTTCTAGAAAATCAAAAGAAAAATCTGGAAAAGATGTTTTTCTTTCAAAAACTCAAAAAAATCTTGAAAACTTACAAAAAAACAAAAAAGTTGAAAAACAAAATTTTGAAATTTCGAAAAATTCAAGTGAAATTTCTAAGTCTAGGCATACACACTGTGGGACATAAAACCCATAGCCCACAAAGAGACGAGAGTGGAAAACAGGAAGGTTTCGAAAAGGAACGCCTCGTGAAACCCCGGGAGCTAAAAAAAGAGTCACCCGAGAAAACGGCCTGCTCCCACCTTGAAAAGGTAGACAAGCTACAAAGAGGTATGCCTGAAACCCATCCTTCTGAAATCTCTCTTCTCAAAATAGGGTCATCAGATGCATTGGCTTACACCCATACACACACAAACCCACAAAATGTGCCTAAGTTAGAGCATTTTCAGGGTGCGCCAAATATCCCGCACCACCCAAAAGAATTTCAAAAACAAAAAGGAAAAGAAGTTCAAAAAATGGTAGACATGGAGACCCCTAATGCATGCATCGACATCTTAGGAGCTCATAACCCTACCATAGAAAAAATCCACTTTTTTGAGCCTAGTCTTGTACCTTGGAACCAAGGCTATGGCTTTGAAACAAAAAAATCCATCCCTAGGGTTACCACGAGTTGCACCTAGGGAGCAGGTCAAAAACTTCAAGGAAGCAAACCTGGCTTCCCTTGAAGGAAATCTCTCCCAAACCAGGGTCGTGTGGAAGCTCGAGTCTTCCATTACCCTGAAATATCCAAAAGCTTTCAAGGGATCAAACTTGACCCCCCTTGAAGCAAAACTCTCCCAAAACCGGGTTGTATGGAAGCCCAAGTCTTCCATCACCCTGAAATATCCAAAATCTCTCAAGGGGCCAAACACGGCTTCCCTTGAAAGCCATAACTCCCAAACTAGGGTCGTGTGGAAGCCTAAGCCTTCCATCACCCCTAAATCCAAACTCCCCTTATCCAAAACAGAAAGCGTATATACCCATAACATGGACGATTCTATGTTCCAAGACCATGAATTATACCAAAACTTTTCGAAAAACAAAAAGTCTTGGAACATGATTCTAAAAATGGGATATAAACCCAACGCGGGCCTGGGAACCCGAATCCAAGGTAGGCTAGAACCTGTCCTACCTAGAGCCAATAGGAATCGATATGGATTGGGCTACAGCCCACCCATACCTCCTGAGCCACCACCTAAGACCATTTGGGTCAAGGGTGCCCTGTAGAACCTCTAAAACCGAAACCCATGTCTTAGACCTATTGATTAGAGTTTGATTCATGAATGTTTTCTTTGTAGGTTCAATGGAAGATCCCTACTTTTGAAAAATCCAAAAAAAAATAGATGTTGCCAAAAACCAAAAAATTTTGAAAACCCTCAAAAATCTCAAAAACATTTTAAAAACTGAAAATTTCAAAAAGAAAGTTATTTCAAAAGCCTTTGGCCATGTACAAAGTCCATTTTAGAAAATTGTAAAAAGCTTTTTCGAAAAATGTATGTACTCCCAAGAACCCAAGTATCCAAAAGTTGAACCTGTCTACCCTTTTGCCTAGAGCTTTTTCAAAACTGAAAAGCTCGAGAATCACCAAAGCAAGTTGGAATAAACACCTCTAAGCTTCCTGAAATTCGTAAAATCCTTGACTTGTGGAAAATTGGGGATTTTTAGAAATGAGTTTAATCCATAGTGTGTGCATAAGCATCATGCATTGCATTATGAAATCATACATGTGAACAAACATCGGGTCTAGACATCGTCTTAGAACTCGAGTTTATGTGAAACCAAAGGGGCAACAAGAGTCGACCCCCTAAGTATCGAGCCATCATAGGCAGGTCTCCATACGAATCAAATCCAACACCTTCAAAGGAAAATTTCAAAAGGAAATGAGAATCTTGAAAAAGGGTTAGCATTTCACAAAAGCCTTTCAAAAATGTTTTGATAAAAACCTCCCAAGCATTGCAATTCATGCATTGGGTGCTTGACTTGATCAAGTGAAGATGTTGTTTATACAAAATGTGCCATACATTTTCGAAAAACTCTATTGGCATGTGAAAAAGATCACCAAGCCAAAAGAAAAATCGTGCTTGGCCTTACTGTAGGCCCTCAAAATTCGAGACATCATCTCCCATGTCATGGAAGAGGGAATGATGTTCATCGAAGCACACATTTGAAAAACCTATCTTAAACAGATAGGCAAAATAAATGGCAGCCCCTTTTTCAATGGAGTATGAGTTTCAAACTCAAGAACTCCATCAAGGGACAAGCCCTGCATCGTGTGGCTGAAGTGCCTCTTTGAGACACATTCCCCATACTTGATCAAATGCCCCATGAAGGCATGAATTTTCAAAATGAATTCCAAAAACCATGCTTGACCAAAACCAAGTATGGGAAACATATTTCGATCAAAGGGTTGATATAAAACCATCTTCATATAGAAAGGGAGGATTTCCCAAAATTACTTTCTCAAAAGGGATCAAAATTTCAAAAATTTAACCCTACATATGACTTTGAAAAGAAAGATTTCCAACTTCTGGTTAAAACCTTGATTGTGTTAGGATAAGAACATGAATCTCACATTGAAATATGGAGACCATGTCAAAATCAAACATGATGGCCATGACAATCACTTAGGGCTGGTTATGTTTTCCATCCTTGTGCAAAAAGTATCATGATCATGTTAAGAAAAACCATCGAAAGGCATGGACATGAACATACCATCGTCCAACCAAAAAGCCTTTTGAAAAACCATGGCCCTTCACCATGTGGCCATGCGAAATCATGCATCCCCATCAAGCTAGGGGCATTTTAAATACAACCCCTAGACAACTTCCATGGGGAACCAATTTTGAAAATGTATCTCCGTCATGACTTGTGAGGTACATTTCATGTGTTCACCATTGCATAAAAGCATGTATTTCCATTTTGAGTCACATGGAGTGCATAGCATGCATCACATTCATATCATATCACCCCAAAGAAAGCCCAAGAAGGTGGCAATTTGAGTAGAAATGTCCCCATGTCTTCAAAAGGGCAACAAAAATCGATTTTTTTTTTGATATTGTGGGTAGAAATTAGCAAAAACCCGAAAAATGCCCGAATATTCAAAAGGGTTTATCTTGAATTCTTTCAAAAAGATTTTGAAAAAAATCGAACTCCTTTGAAACTTCTTGAAAGAAGGATCAAAGTTGATTGTATAACCCTGAATGGAGGAATTTATACTTTATGAAAGGTAGAGTCTTCCAAAAATGAATTGGCAACATTTCAAAAATCCCTGGCTTACAAGATTTAGCCTTGTTCAAAATATCAAAATATTTTCGAATAGCAGATGTTATTAAGAAATAGGACGATCTCGTTTGAATCGAGTAACCAAAGGGATAAGCCTTCTCCCATTCTACTTTCTCTCCAAAAAGGAAAATTGGCTATGTCCAAAAGAAAAAGAAAAAAATGAGAATACAAAAACTCCTCCGAAAGTGGTCTTCCCTTCATAAACAGGGAATACAAAACTCCTCCGAAAGAGGTCTTCTCGTTCAAAAGAAAAAGGAGAATACAAAAACTCCCCCCAAAGAGGTCTTCCCTTCATAAACAGGGAATACAAAAACTCCTCCAAAGAGGTCTTCTCCTTTGAAGAAAAGAGGGATTAATGAAAAAATACTCCCAAAGGGAGACCCTATGTGAAGAAAAGAAACAAAAAGCCAAAGCTCCAAAGAGCGATTTTCCGACTCTTTGCCTAAAACCATGGGACGCTTCAGAAGGGACCATGATATCTCTTTCCCATATCCCTACGGCTTATCCCCAAAGAAAAAGGTTCAAATTTGTGAAAATCCTAAAGTACGAATAAAAACGGCTTATTTAGATTTCATTTTGTTTGAGAACTCTGTAAATACCCCAAAATCCCACGATTTTCCCAAAACACCTGGTTTTGCAAAAGCATCCCCAAAGGGCTATTTTGAGTTTGGAAACTCAGGAGCCTTCCAGGCAACCCTGTATATATGTTTAAACTATATATGTTTTAAAATATGTATAATATAGTTTTAAAACCTTTAAAAAGATGTTTTGAAACCCCATACATTCGCTCAAAATCGCCCAACTTAGGTCACTTGTGCACACACACCTAGTTGGCCCGAAAAGGGATAAAAAGAAAGACATAGGCACGTGCAAATCCACGTGAAAATAAAACTTGAAACTATACAAATCAGCCCAATCGAACACCTCAAACATTTTTCTTAGGTTATCATGTTTAAAGCTCGATTTTTCTAAGTGTACAGACTGACCCTTGCGCATCGGTGCAAGAAGGTCTGCGACAAAAAGAGCTTGCTTGCTCACAGTCGCCCCGATAGAAGTCAAATTTCAAAACATTTCTTCGCTAGCTTAAGCAAGCTAGCTGGCACGCCCTTTTTGCTAAAATACGACTTAGACACACGAAAAGATTTGCTTCAGGCCTAAGAACCAGAGGTGGGGATTTTTTAGCGTCTACAGACTTGGCACGCCCGGTGGGACGTGAGTCTTTTGAAAAATCGAGTCATATTAGAAACCTTGCAAAATTTTTTCAAAAGGTGTCATTTTAACTCTTTTTGTACTTCATACGTAGGATTTTGAAAGCTTGAAAGCATGTCGAAAACAAATCCATGTGAAGTATCGAGCCAGGGCTCATGCGCATCAAGTTCTCACTCTAGGAGGTTTTTGAAAAATAAAAACAAATAGAAGAGATAGAAGATTTGAGAAGGGATTTCGAGGCCAAAATCGATGCTCTTAGCCAAGAGGCTGAAGCAGGCGATTCATGTTCATCGAATGGTGAACAAAAGGCCAAGAAAAGACCTGAAAAACCTCGCAAACATAAAGAGGCCTCCGTAATAGAAGGCAACCAATACCACGAGTCCTTCACACAAAAGGACCGTAAAGCCCTACAACAGCTACTAAAAGGGCAAAGTAAAGAGAAAAAGAGTTACGTCCTGTCTGATTTCCTATCTATGGATTATGAAATAGACAGTGACGATGAAATACCGAACTTCCATCGGTATAATGGCATGGGAGACCCTAGGTCTCACCTGCAACTTTTCTCACGTCGAGCCCATAAGAAGAAAAAGGACTCGATGAAATGGGTGTATTGGTTCCCTCTATCCCTTAAAGGCACAGCTGCCAAATGGCTGGCTTCCTACGATTTAAGCCAGTTCGCTACTTTTGAAGAGTTAGCGAACTACTTTATGCAAAGATTTGCACATAACGTAGAAGTCACGCTGACTTTAAACACTTTAAGGGATACAAAGCAAGGCATGAACGAAGACGTGCATGCCTTCATTATTCGATGGAAGTTCCTTTTAGGGCAAGTGCGAGAGCCAATATCCAAAGGATGCGCAGTCATGCTCATTCTGGATAATTTTAAAAATGAATTAAAGACCCTTCTCTCTCTTCACGAAATCTCAACTTTCCATAAGTTGATAAAAAAAGCATCCCTTTTCGAAACCAATTTGAAGAAAGGGATATACGATCACTTATGAAAAGGAAGTGTCATTTCGAAAACCCATTTGGAAAAGCCCATCACTTATGGGCGACCCACGATGGACAAAGGGGCAAAACCCCACAAATGTCTGGGTGGATCCAAGCCCGGCGAACACTTCGAAAAATTTTGAAAAAATAGAAAACAAAAGGGAGAAAAACTTCCAAAAACCATTTGAAAAACGGGTGTACACTCCGCTGGGGCAACCTATGTCAGAAGTCCTAGACCTCCTACTTGCCCAGGGCATGATTGAACTCCCCGAAATTCCCGAGGGAGTCACTTCCAAAGGGGGATTTTCAAACCGCTTTTGCAAGTATCATCGGCTCAAAGGCCTTGATACAAAGCGATGTTTCTCCCTTTTAAATAAAATCGAGAACTTGATAGCGGAGGGCCGGCTTCAGGTCACTGAGGAACCTGAGCCAGCCCAAGCTATTATTAAAGAACCCTTTCCCAAGCACGCCAGTAGCAGTGGGAAGGGAAAAGAGGTATGTACCCTCGCATTTTCAAAAGATCTAGCGCATCCAAATGAGTCTGGTCGATCCACTTATGCGTCTACTCTTGTACTTTACAAGAAACCCGCCCAAGTAATCATCCGGGGACCACCAAGAGCTGAATCCCCAACTAAACCAGTTTTAAAGATTCAAGGTGCTCCAAAACTCACAGTTAGAGCCATATTAGGTGCGAGCCATACTAGGTTGGTCGTGGGGGAAGTAACAAGATCCGAAAGGATCTATCAACCCCCGCACCTATAAAGTGCTAAAAAGGTGGTCAGTGTGCCAGGCCCCTCAAAAGCATGTATTCCTAGAGTTCTGCCAAAAGCAGACAATGGGAAAATCATTTTAAACCCTTATGATTTCGAAAACCACCTTTCAAAGATTCCTATCCACATGTCCATCCTAGAGCTAATACAAACTTCGCCTAGGCATAGACTCGTGCTAGAGAAAATTCTAGAAAGAGCTAAGGTTAATTCGAATATAACCCTTGAATCCCTGTCTGACCAAGTGGCGTCAATAAGAGCAAAATTGCCCATCACCTTTTCGGAAGATGATGTAGAAAGACCCTACGAGTCCCATAACCAGGCCCTGCATATCGAGGTGGTTCTAAATAACCACTCTCTGGATAGGTGCCTAGTCGATGGGGGAGGAGGGCTCAACATCCTTCCACTTCATGTGGCGTATCAAATCGGAGTCACCTTGACTTCTGTAAACCCAAGTCCCATCGTTATCACTGGATGCGATGGGAATGCGTCTAGACCCTTAGGATCAATTGAACTCCCTATGGAAACGGGAGGGATCACACACACGGGGGTGTTCCATGTCTTGGACATCCACCCCCATTATAACCTGTTGTTGGGAAGGCCCTAGATACACAGCTTGTGCGCTGTGCCATCCACCTTCCACAGGTGTGTTAAAATTCCTTTCAGGGACCAAGTCGTAGTGATCCTAGGTGAGAGTCACCCTCAACTTCAAGGGATCATAAACTCCCCTTGTTTGTCGAGTTCCCAGGCCCATGAGGCTAACCTGGGGCAGACCATGGTTGAGCTGCCAAGGCTCACATTGAAAAACCCTAGGAAGGTCGTATGCGTTAGGGGACCACCCAAGGCTGGCTCCCTCAGAGTCCTGACCCTTCTAGGAAGATCCAAACATCCCTTATTTCCAAAACCCCTGGACAAGAAGCCATACGTACATGATATGGACGACAGCAAGTTTCAGGACCACGATTTGTATTCAAATTTTTCAAAAAACAAAAAATCATAGAACATGCTGTTGAACATGGGCTATGCATCCTATAAAAGTCTAGGGGCACAAAATCAGGGTATCCTAGAGCCAATCCTTCCTAGGGCCAACCCAAGCCGATATGGGATCAACTATACTCCCAAAATACCACCAAAGCCACCCCCTGTGACCATCTAGGTCAAGGGTGCCCTGGAGCCTACCCATGAAGAAACCTACGATTTGGACCTCTTATTCCGAGTCTAACCCGTAGTGTTTTTCCTTTATAGGTATGATGGAAGATCCCTTTTACAAAAATACAAAAACATTTGAAAAACTCAAAATCGAAAAAATGGAAAAATTACAAAAACCAAAAACATTGGAAAATCAAAAACTCGAAAATAGAGTAGTTTGTATAGTTCCTAAAGTTCTTGTTTTGCAAAAACACAAAAAAATAAAAAATCTACAAAATACCAAAAAGATTTTGTACATAGCTGCTCCTGGTAAAGCTTTGGAAAAAGAAAAGGATTTCGAAAGGAACGTCGTCTGCATAACCAGACCAAAGATTTCGAAATCAATTGAAATTCCAAGTGTAAAACCAGGTCTTTTGAAAATCCATGCATCAAATTCCCTCGGGTCTATAACCCACGAGAATGATCGAAACCCAGAAGTGGATCCCCTTGAGGAAGATCCCACTTCTGAGCTCCCAGAATTTCATAAAATTCTCGGTTTTGAAAGACCTTCCAAATCAGTAGGAGGAGATTTCATAGAGGTGAACCTAGGGAGTGATTCCAATCCCAGACTCATTAAAGTAGGCGCATGTTTGCATGAGCATGAAAGATCAGCATTCATTGCATTTCTACGAACCTACTTAGATGTGTTTGCATGGATGTATGAAGACATGTCGGGCATAGACCCCAGCATTGTCAAACATCGTCTTCCCTTAGATGCGGATGTAAAACCCATAAAGCAGAAACTTAGAAAAATACATCCGAATGTACACGCACAAGTCAAAGAGGGTTTAGAAGATCTGCTAAAAGCCGGATTTATAAAACCCATTGCGTATTCCGATTGGTTATCAAACATCATTGTGGTTCGAAAAACCAATGGGAAAATTCAAATATGCATCGATTTCAGAAACCTGAATAAAGCCACTCTAAAGGATAATTATCCTTTACCAAACATAGATTTGATAGTCGATAGTACTGCAAATCACGAGATGTTTTCATTTATGGATGGCTATTCAGGGTATAATCAAATTAAATTAAGTCCATGAGATCAGGGTAAGATCGCATTCACAACCCCATGGGGCACGTACTGCTATACAGTCATGCCCTTTGGTTTGAAAAATGCCGGCGCAACATACCAGAGAGCCATGACCACGATCTTCCATGATCAGATTCATGAGCTCGTAGAAGTGTATGTAGATGATCTCTTGGCAAAATCCAAAACCCGATGCACTCATATCGAATGTTTGCAAAAGATTTTCGAAAGGCTTAGACTTTACAAAGTAAAGCTAAACCCTCAAAAATGTGTATTCGGGGTAGAGTCCGGAAAGCTTCTAGGCTTTATGGTGAGCCAAAGGGGTATAGAAGTCGACCCCTCTAAGTGTCGAGCCATCATAGACATGGCTCCACCCTCCAATCTCACACAAATTCGTAGCCTCCAGGGTCAATTACAGTCCATTCGCCGGTTTATATCAAACCAGGCGACTAGATGCGAACCCTTTAACAAACTGTTGAGGAAGGGCACAAAATTTTCATGAGATGACGACTGCCAAAAGTCCTTCGAAAGACTAAAGGCATACCTGGTTAATCTCCCTGTTTTGAATCCTCCAAAGCCATTTCCGTGCATGCGAATGCTTTGGGAGCTCTATTAGCTCAATACGAGGATGACACCCATAAGGAGTATGCCATCTACTATATTTTGAAAACTCTCTTGGCTTACGAAAAGAATTATCAAGCCATAGAGAAGACGTGCTTGGCCCTAGTCTGGGCCTACCAAAAATTTCGACACTATCTCCTAGATCATGAGATCTAGATAGTGTCCAAGCTTGATCCAATCAAATACTTATTCGAAAAACCCATTCTCACTGGTAGATTGAGAAAATGGCAACTCCTTCTAATGGAGTATGACCTGAAATACCATCACTAGATCTCCATTAAGGGGCAAGCCCTAGCTGACTATGTGGCTGAGTTCCCCCTGGAGGACGCATATCCCACATTTGATGAAATGCCTGATGAAGGAATATTACAAAACCATTTTCAAAACCACATTTTGGCAAACTCTTTCGAAAACCAAGTGTGGAAAATGCACTTCGATGGGGCATGAAACCAACGAGGGGGTGGTGCTGGGGTCATCCTCATATCCCCTGAAAAGGGCGAGATTCCCATAGCAGTCCGCCTAGATTTCGAATGTTCCAACAACATAGTTGAGTATGAAGCACTCATACAAGGCTTAAGGATTTCAAAAACTCTAGGGGCATCATGCATCGAGGTCTTTGGAGATTTGCTCCTTGTTATAAACCAAGTTTTGAAAATTTGGCAAGTGCGAAATAAAAAACTTCTTCCATATCACGAGTTGGCCACTCGATTGGTTGAGTCATTCCAATCGTGTAAACTCACACACGTAGGAAGAGAGGATAATGGCATTGCCGATGCCCTCTCCTCCTTGGGTTCAGCCCTAAAGGTCGATCCCATTTCGGGAACTCGATCCTTAGAAATATGGCATGCGCCCAACCCATCCACACACGATTTGGATATTTGCCAAAATAACCCAGATTCTGTTGAAAAACCTTGGTTTTACGACATCAAATGTTTTCTAGAAAATGGGGGATTCACCGAGGATGCCACATCCAAAGATAAGGCATTCATCCGTAAAATTTCAACCCGATACATCATTCTGGGTGGGGTTCTATACAAAAAAAGCTTTACCAACATCCTACTAAGATGTATCGATCTAGAGGAGGCTAGGATTTTATGCATGAGTTCCATGATAGAGAATGTGGAGGTCATGTTAATGCCAACATGATGGCAATGAAAATACTTAGAGTGGGCTATTTTTGGTCCACCCTGAAAAAGGATTGCCACGACCATGTTAGGAAGTGTCATCCATGTCAAGTGCATGGGTACGCCATTCATATCCCATCATCTGCATTGCATTCCGTGGTCAGCCCCTGGCCATTTACCATGTGGGCGTTTGATATCGTAGGCCCGATCTTTCCAAAGGCATCGAATGGGCATAGATTCATTTTAGCAGCCACTGAGTATTTCTCCAAGTGGGTGGAAGTCATTTCCCTGACCAACGTATAGGGGCAACATGTGGTGGCTTTCATTAGGAGGAATATCTTGGCTCGATTTGGGGTTCCATGAGACCTTGTGTCCGATAATGGCACCCCATTCAAAAATGAGTGGATGGTCAAGTTGTGCAACACGTATGGCATAACTCACCACTTCTCCTCGCCCTACTACCCTCAAGGCAACAGCCAAGCCGAAGCCACAAACAAGACTCTCATTAGTATAATTGAGAAGACTTTAGAGAAGGGTAGGATGTGGCTCGAGAAGCTGGATGAAGCCTTATGGGCTTATAGGACTTCCATCCGGACTCCCACGAATGCCACACCATTTGAATTGGTCTATGGCACAAACGCCATTCTTCCCATTCATACACAATTGCATTCATTCCATGCATCCATTAAACTCGACCTCCCCCTAGAGACGCTTCAGCATGCAAGGATGGCCAAACTAGATTTGCTAGATGAGAGGTGACTCCTTGCTATGGATCATGCTCATGCATACCGGCAAAGGATAGCCCGACATTATGACAAACACATGAGACCTTGCCACTTTGAAGTGGGAGATCAGGTTTTGAAAATCATCCACTATCGTGGCCCACATCCACTTGGAAAGTGGCGCCCCAAGTGGGATGGACCCTATGTTGTACGAGCAACCACCACGAACAACTCATATTGGTTGATCGATGTAGAAGGTAGGAATTTAGCAGATCCTATCAATATTCAATACTTAAAGAAGTATTATGTGTAGGATTTGGGTTAAATTCCCATTTTCGAAAACCCTTAGGGATAGCTGCTTTGAAACTTCGAAAGTAAGGTTCAAAGGCGAATTGTGTGACCTTGAGTGAGAGAATTTGCACTTGAGAAAGAGTGGAGTTTTCCAAATACGTGGTTACATTTCAAAATCCTTCTTCTTACAAAGAAAGGCCTAGTTCAATATAGCAAGATACTTGCAAGTAGTACATGCTATTTCTAAATAGGCTGATCTGGAAGGGATCGAGTGTGACCTTGGGATAAGTCCTCCCCTCTTCTCTTCTCCTTCCAAAAGGAAAACGTGGCCAAAATAAAGAGAATTCCCCCATAAAAAGTCTCTTTCCCAAAGAAAGAAACCAGAATCAATAAGAAAAAATCGATTCTCTTGTGAAAAAGAGGGATTAAAGAAAAAATACTCCCAAAGGGAGACCCTCTATGAAAAAAAGGAAAAAAGAGGCCAAAAAGCTCAAAAAGAGCAGTTTTTCTCCTTCTATGCCTTAAACCATGAGACGCTTCAGAAGGGACCGTGGTATCTCTTCCCCAACCGACCCCACTAAAGCCTATAAACCCCCCCCCCCCCCTTGTGGGGTTTTGCATGAGTTTTTGGGGTAGTTCAGCCCTTCCTCTCCTCTCTCATCCCTTTCTCTCTTCTCTCACCTGCTCCCCCCTTGGAACCCGGCTAGCTCCACTCCACGCCACCTCCATCCTTCGGCCAGCTCCACTCCATGCCACCGGCTGCAACATCCCTTCCACTCGGCTGCACCTTACCACCCGCCACCTCCATCCTTCGGCCAGCCTTCCATCCCCGTTAGTACCCCATCTCAACATCTCCTCTTCTTCACTCCCCTCCATTCTTAGCCACACACCCGCCACCTTTCCTTAGCCTAGCTAACATCCCATCTACCCGGCTGCACCACCTGCCACCTTCCATCAACCGGCCATACCACCTGCCCCTCTTCCCTTAGACAGCCCCTAGCTAACACCCTAACCTTACCTCTCCCTAAGACCTACCCCAAGCCTTAGTGGCAGCCCCTAACTAGCATCCTCACCTTCCCTTGCCGCGCCCATCCAAGGAGCTCCCTCTTGCAGCCCAAGGCGACTCTTTAGGCCAAGCACAAGCAAGTCACACCCGGACCAGCTATACGTAAGTGCCTAACTCGATCCTTGTTATAGACTTGCTTATACTTAATTAAATTTGATACGAAGTTGTAATAATGGAGCATTGTCTCCCCCCGCTTGTAATAATGTGGTTTGGCACACCCACACACACGTGCACTTGAGCCTATTCTGCTCTTAGCTGCACACAATTATAGCACACACACGGGCCTAATCAACCCTTAAGATATAGCTATACTTATATAATTTAAGTTGCGTGGGCTTTAGTTAAGTTGTGTGTGTTGTCTTTCAATTTTCACACTCACACACATTGAGCTTTCGCTCTTATTTCCAAGACCCTAGTAAGGGCCTATTGCAATTTCGTTTTGGGGTGTTTTACTTCAAGTTGTGTGCATAGTATTTCAATTCTACACTCACACGCATTGAGCTTTCGCTCTAACTCCCAAGACCTTAGTCAAGGCCTATTGCAATTATATTTGGGTTTCATTACATGTCGTGTGCGTAGTATTTCAATTCTACACTCACACACATTGAGCTTTCACTCTTACTCCCAAGACCTTAGTCAAGGCCATATTGCAATTATATTTGGGTTTCATTTACAAGTCGTGTGAGTTGTCTTTCAATATACACACAACACCCACGCACACATTGGCGACCTTCGGGCTCATATATATTATAAGTATTTCCCTTCGGCTATGTCTTTAAGATTTGGGTTTTAAGGTTCAGCAGTGTGCGTAGTCTTTACATATATACACGGCACACACTTGCACAATTGAGCCTTTCTGCTCTTAAGATATAGCCATATTTCCCTTTTGCAATTTCCCTTTGGCAATTTACATTACGCAATTTCTCTTAAGCATTGTCTTTCAATTTTGGGTTTTCCCTTGGAGTTGTGTGAGTTGCATTGCATACTCGCCATATTTGAGCTAGAGTGCATACCTACATCAAAGCAAACCCCGAATCAATCGTGCAAACACGTCAAGACTTAGGCTATTTTGATGCACGCACATCGTGCCTAAGTAGATTAAAATTGAAAGACTTAGGGTCGTCCAACCCTTGTAAAATCAAAATCGCCCAAGTGCATGGTTTTCAAAAGGTTTTAAAACACTTCTTCATTCAAAATATATTTTGAGTTAAACTTGTTTAAAAAACGAAGTCTCTAAGCGTACAGACTGACCCTTGCACATCGGTGCAAGAAGATCTGCGACGTAAAGATCCCGCTTTCCTACAATCACCTTCAAAAAGTCAGATTATTTCAAAACATACTTTGCTAGTTAAAGTAAACTAGCTGGCACGCCCATAAAGCGAAGTAAATTGCGAAAAGGTTTACTTCAGGCCTAAGAAACCCGTAAGTGAAAATTTTCGGTGTCTACAAACTCGACTTTGTTTTGTAGGAAAGGAAATCTGAAATGTTTTCCAAGTTTTTCTACCCAAAAAAACCTCTACTTAGTAGCAGGTATTGAAACCCGAATGATGGGGAGTATGAAAAATGGAAGTCCTTTTCGATACAAGTTAAAAGGAGTTCCTTTTCAAAAAGAAATTTTCGGAAAACCCACGAATGTCAAAAAAGACAAGGGTAGAACCTGCTTAGAGCAGACAGCCTCAAAAGGCTCTCTCTAAAGCTCGAAAACCCGAAAAATGTCAAAAAGATATAGAAAAAACCTGCTTGAAGCAGCCAGCCTCAAAAGGCTCTCTTCGGGCTCAAAAACCCCAAAATAAAAGTTTTCCATGCATGCATTCAAAAAGTTGTCCATGCATGATCATACGTAGGAAAAACAGCTAGGAAAAGCCCCCTTTTGCTAAAGATCCCCACTTGTGGTGAAAGAAAACATGGTTTTTACGAAATAACAAATGGTGTATTCTCGAGAAAATTTGAGAGAAAAACCAAAATGGAGTGTTTCTTCTTTGTCATTATCCAAATCCATTTGGATAATGCCAAAGAGGGGCATCTGTAAATACCCCAAATTTTCCAAAATTCAAAACTCTCAAAAACACAAAAAGCTTGTTTGAGCCAAAACGACAATCTATTTTAAAATGCAAAAACAGGTACAAAAGGCAAAAGGAGAGTCCCGGCACGAAGAAGGATTCAAGCCCGAAGTTTCAAAAGCCACCCCCTGATCAAAAACAAGATAAAGCAGAGCCCGTTCGAAGAAAAGCCCGAAACGGTGAAAATCAAGCAAAATGGAGTCCAAAATGACGAGATGGAGTCCAAACGACAAAGTTGGGGAAAACCTAGCACCAGACGGAGCGCTGATGAAGCTAGTGCCCGCACAAAATATCCACCTCGAAAAGCTAAGAAGGACCATCTAGAGAAAATTTGGATTGGATCTGGACCATAAATATCCAGATCTATATCCAAATAGTGTTTGGATTTGGATTGGATCCAAATAGTGTTTGGATTGGATCGGATCTAGACCAAAATATCCAGATCCATATCCATAAAAATATACGGATCTCAAAATATCCAAGATCCAGATCCAAATAGTATTTGGATTTGGATCTAGATCTCAAACCCAAACCCAAATCCAAGACCCACCTCAAATGTCTATAAATAGAGGTGAGCGGGTCCATTTCAAAGGGTTCATGCAAATGCTTGGGAGGAGAGAGAGTGAGAGAGGGACTTAGCCATGTGGGCTCATGAGTGAAGTGGGCTTGAGCCATGTTAACCAAGGCTTGATCTAGTGGGCTGCACCAACTTGAACCTAGCTGCACCAAGGCATGGACCGCGGGCTTGAAAGTGGGCTGGACCGAGTGGAGGTGGCTGGACCTAGTGGACTACACCTAAGGTAAGCCTAAACTAAACCTAGCCCTTCTCTCTATACCCCTCTAAACCTAACCCGCATGAGCCTAATCCTAGCCACTACTTAGCCCAACCCTCATTGCCCTAGCTGGCCGAACCCAACTTAGCCGGCCTCCCTCCTTGACTTGCACCGCCTAACCCACCACCACCTTAACCGGCCGCCCCCAACCAAGCCTTCATCACACCACCGCCTCCCTTCCCTAAGTGCAGCCGAGTGCACCTTGCACTCAGCTCTCACTCACCTACCCACCGACTCACTTGCCCTTAAACCGCCCCCAATTCGCCACCATCCAAGGCTCCACCTGAACCGGGCCTTGCTTAGACCCACCTCGAGCTACCTGAACCACCACTTAGCCCGGCCAGTTGCTTGCCGAACTCCACCCTAAACCACCTAAAGCACGACCAGCCTTTCGCCGTGCCCTACCTTAAATAACCTAGCTCGGCCAGGTGTTGGCCGAGCTCTACCCTAGACAAACCAAGTTCGACCTACCTTGGTCGAACTCCATCCAAACCACCCCAAGACCGGCCTACTTTGGCCGAGCCATCCCTAAAACCACATGGCCTGCTGGTGTAGGCCGAGTTCCTTCTCTTCACCAAAACCAAGCTTGCAACTCGGCAGACCACCTACCTAAAAACACACGGCCAAGACTGGCCGTGCTTTCCTCCCGTTTCCCTTAACCTAGCCAAGGCTTGCCCTTTGGCAGGCCATCCCTTAACTAAAACCCCAAAGGCCTGCCACTTGGCAGGCCCTCTCCCTACAAGCCCCACACGGCCTCTAGTGCAGGCCGGGCTTCCCTTCCTTTACCAAGAGCAAGGTCTGCCACTCGGCAGGCCACCTATCCCCAAACCCCCACGGCCTGCTAGAGTAGGCCAAGTCCTTTCTTCACCCCCAAGCCCATGGCCTGCTGGGGCAGGCCGTGTATTAGCTCGCCCTCAACCTGGCCATCTCCCTTGGCCAAACTCAGCTGAACCGCCACTTGACCTGGCGCCAACTGCACCCCTGGCCGACCTTCCCCTAGGACCAAACCGAGCCCTCCCATATCAAACCTAAACTAGTTAGGACTCAACTGAAACCTAACCAAAACCTAACTAACTGGCCCATAATCTGCCCTAACCGACCTTCCCTAGGACCCAACCAGGCCGAGCACTAGCTCAGCCCTGGCCGAACTACCTGGCCACCTCCCTTGGCCGAACTCCCAAGACCCTACTCGAGTCACCTTAGCTCGAGTTACCTCTTGCTTAGACTTACCTAGGTGGGTCAAGGTCATATCCTTTACCTCAAAAAAAAACCCCACTCAAGCCATCTTGGCTCGAGCCATCCTAAACCTAACCTAGTTAGGTCAAGCCCACATTAAAACAGCCCCTCCAAGGCCAAAACCCGGGCTGCACCAAGTCAGCCCGAGTCACCCTAAGCCCACCTCAAACCAAACTCGAGCCATCTTGGCTCGAGTCATCCTAAAACCAGCCTAAGTCACCCTAAGTCATACAAGGCCCATACATGCCCACTCAAACACCTCTCCCAAGTCCTCAAGTGCCCCCAAGCCTCAAAGCTCTCCGGTTCCACTCTCATGTGACCCGAGCTACACAAGCAAGGCATACACGCCCTAGACATACCCCACATAGCTGGCTAGTGTGGCCCGAAATGTAATATTGGTGTATGACACACAAGCACATACATACACTTGAGCCTTTCCGCTCTTAGTTGCACACTTTTGTACACACACGGGCCTTGGCAGCCCCTAAGATATAGCTCTAGTTATATAGCTTGATCACACCCCAAGACCGTGCCCTAAGGTAAGCCTAACGAACTCACCTAGCCCATCTCTCTCGAATCCCTCCAAACCACCTAAACCGACTCCACCTAGACCTAGCCGAACCCACCTAGCTAACCCACCGTTCCAACCGACACCACCCAAACCGCAGCCACCTCCACTTCATCGCTTGCCCTTACCGAACCCTACAGCACCACTGACCTCACTCTACTTCACCCACAACCACCTAACCTCTCGGCCCTGCCTCCATTGCACTAACCATCATCACCCGAACATCCCCTGTGTGCTGCCCGCGTGCTACTGCCGCCCTGCGCGCTCCGCACGCCGCACCCACTCCACTGCCACCCGGCGCACCACAGCGTGCCCTGCGTGCCCCACACCCGTCGCCCCTGCCAAGTCTCTGGCGCCTAGCGCCTGACTCCAGCCGACACCCTGCCACCCAGCCTATTCTACCCTATCTTCACCCTACCACTACCACCAACTCCCTGCCACCTTACCATGCCACCGACCTGCCATACACCACCTCCTAGCCTAGCTTCTACGACCTAGCATCGACCCCAACTCCCTTCATCACATCCACCGCCTTACACTCCCACACCCCACATAGCACCCCTACCGTGACCTCTTGCCTACCACACCCCACATCATAACCTATCTTTTGCCATAGCCCCACGAGCCACCAAAACCCGTGATCTCCCTTGCCTATCCCACTAAAGCCACTGACACCCACACCCTACACACCTGTGAGCCTTACCTCTCAAGGCCCAAAACCCCACCAAGCTCAACCTCCGGCCAGCCACTTCATGCCTCAAGCTTCAAGGAGAGCACGTCCTTGGTTGCCCGAAGTGAACCACAAGCCCAAGTACGAGCAAGTGAAGATGGACCAGCTATTTGTAAGTGTCTAAACTTGGTCTCTTCCGCTAACTTGCTTTGTACTTAATTCAATTTGGATACGGGGTTGTATTAACGGAGCGTTGTCTTCCCCTGGGATGTAATATTGTTGCTTGACACACGAGACACATATGTGCACTTGAGCCTTAGCTCTTATCTCGTACACTAAGCACCCACATACACAATTGAGCCTTCGCTCTTACTCCAAAGACTCTAGTAAGAGCTGCGTGAGTTGTCTTTAAATTTACACACTACACCCACGCTTGCATTGAGCCTTCGCTCTTATCATATATATGTATTTTCATTCAGCTGGGTTGTTACTTTAAGTCGTGTGGGTTGTCATTTAAAATTCCACACTCACACCCAAACACCCGAGCTCTTGCTCAAGCACCTTCACGCACGTTTTGGCCTCGGCAGCCTCTAAGATATAGTCATATCTATATAGTTTCAGCTGCGTGAGTTTTCCCGGTTCAGTTGTGTATGTCTTTCAATTCTGGATTGTTAATTTTCAGTTGTGTGAGTTGTCTTTACATTTACACACAACACACACGCACACGTTGACAACCTTCGGGCTTATATATATATAAGTATTTCCCCGTTCTGCAAGTTAAATTTTAGTTGTGTGTGTGAGTTGTCTTTACATTTATACACAACACACATGCACACGTTGACGACCTTCGGGCTCATATATATACATATTTCCCATTTCTGCACTTTACATTTAAGTCGAGTGGGGTTTTACATTCCAAGTCGTGTGAGTTGTCTTTCAATATATACACAACACACACACACATTGAGCCTTTCCGCTCTTATATCTATATCTCCCTTCTGCAATTTCCCTTCAATTATGTCTTTCAATTTCGGGTTTTAAGGTTCAGTTGTGTGAGTTGCATTGCATATCCGCCATACTTGAGATAGTATGCATACTTGCATCAAACAAACCCCGAACAACCCGTGCAAACACGCCAAGACTTAGGCACTTGATGCACACACCTCACGCCTAGGTAAATAAAACTCAAAGACATAGATACGTGCAACCCACGTAACTAAAATCTGCAAATAGGCATACAATCGCTCAAATACTTTCATACTCTTTTCAAAAGTCCCTGCTTGTTCAAAATCGATATTTTCTAAAGCGTACAAACTGACCCTTGAGCATCGGTTCAAGAAGGTTTGCGATGAAAAGAGCCCACTTGTCCACAGTCGCCCCATAAGTCAGATATTTCAAAATATACTTTGCTAGTTTGAGTAAGCTAGCTGACACGCCCTTTTAAAGCGACTTAGACACGAAAAAGGTTCACTTCAGGCCTAAGAACCTAGAGTGAAAATTTTCGCGTGTCTACAAAAGACAAGAGAAGAAAGGATCCGTAGCGAAAGATGGTGGCCGACGGTTGGCAACGGCGAACCTCCTTCTCCTTCTTCTTTCTCTCTTCCCCTCTCTCTCTCTCTCTCTCTCTCTCTCTCTCTCTCTTTTTCTCTCCCTCTCTCTCTCCCTCCCTTGGATCGTGGGATGCTGGAATTGATGGATGCTTGAGATATCCGATGATTGAGAGATGCTTGATGGAACTTGATTCTTGATTGGATGCTTGAGAGATCCTTGGACTCAATGATTGATTGCTGGATTGGATGCCTTTGCAACCCCCCTCAAGAGCCATTTTATATGCAATAAGTTGCCTCTTTACTACGGTTCTTTGTAAGTCAACTTGCCCCATGTAATATGGTAACTTGCTTACCAAATCGAGCCAAAGCTGCTACACCCACTTGCTAAAGTCGGCTAGATATTGACATGGCAAGTTGGTGTTATGTTGCCATGCTAAAACTGACCAAATTGGGTGTTGATAAGTTGCCCAATTTGGCTGAAATCAATTGTTGGTAAGCATGACACAATTAGAGCACCAATCAGGATCTGACTGCTTGTGGCCTAAAACAATATATGTAAATAGTGCGATGAAGAACAATTTTGTTTGGTTCAACATTAAAAAAGTGAGTAAATCCAGGTTCTTATATGAGATCTACAACACACTGTTTTGTAGAGCATAAATTATTATTGTTCATGCTGAACTCGGAATGGTAAGTGGCTGACATCGGTTGGACTTGGCTCGACTTAAAATGCTAAATTGATCGAACTTGACGTGGTAAGCTACCTCCTTATGGCTACCAAATCAAGTAGGGTGGGGAAAGGCAAGTGGCCTTGCTATCCATTTGCTGAGTTCGGCTGGCTGGCCTTCTTCCTTCCATGTTGAAGTTGACTTAACTTAGTAAGATGCTGGCCATGTTGCTGAATTTAGTCAATTGCTTGGAAAGGTAAGTGGCTGGTCCTATAATGCTACTGTTCACTTGCTGAGGTCAACCAACCCTTGAATGTGGTAGATTGGCCTTGTGACTTACCAAATTGTGTATCAAGGTTGCCAAATTACATACTAAGGCCACCTATGGTAAGCCATATGATTCATTTATGGTAAAATTGGTAAGTTTCCTCTTGGTGGCTTGCCAAATCGAACACCCTAGCTTACCAAATTGAGCCACTTTCCTTCTTTGAATGTCGATTTCCTTTCTTCAATGCCGACCTTCCTTTCTTGATCGTCGACCTTCCTTTGTGGACGCTGACCATCCTTTCTTGAATGCCGACCTTCATTTTTTTGACACCAACCTTCTTTTCTCAAGCTACTTGCCTAATACCTGAAACTAAAAATGATAGATTACTTTGCCCAACAATGCCAAAAGTGGTAAGTGCTTGGTCGTTGCCTTTTTGGTTCATACAATCTTCTCTTTTCAGAGAATTTGCCTCCTTTCGATCCAAGTTTCATATATGGCAGGTATGGTTTCAAACACTTTCTTTAAAACAATTTATATATTCAAAAACATCAAATTTAATGAAATATAATATTATTTTAAAAAAATACTAAGTTTCATTCCCAGTTTTTGTTTGCATGGGTGACCTACTCTCGCTCCGTGAGTTAGTCTTTAACCACCTTAACCACTTTAACCCTTTTCATATAGGTATAGGATATCGAACCACTTTAACCACTTTAATGGGTATAGGGTATTGAACCACTTTAACCCTTCGGTATAGGGTCTCAAAATGAGACTATTCTGGATCGAGCGAATTTCTAAGGTCTGTTTTGAATTTAATTTAAATTTCACGGGTTTTCAAATTTTGTAAATTTATAAATTTGTAAATATTTTTGGGTTTGATTCCCAATGTCTCATTTTCATTTGTTTCTTTAAAAGAAATTGTTTGAAATCATCCTTTCTTTAAAGGCGATCATTTAAAAAAATAGAATTCTTCCAATTTGGTCTTGAGGGCAAAAATAGTTACTTCTTTGATATACTGTCAAAAGTGGATTTTTTTCAGAATGATGCAATATACCATCATTTTGGGGTTGATACAAAATTTTGACACAGAAATGAGTCCATTTAAGGTGTCTTTATTTGAAAAACCTTTAAAAGACCCAAAACTACAATTTTTGTTTAAAAAGACAGAATTTCTAAAAGATAAAAAAAAAATTGTTTTGAAAATTTTTTTAGGTGTTTACACCCACCACCCATGTGTTGAGGTTAGCAATCCACGATACATAGTTGAAGTCGTACTTGCCAACAAGTCATGGAAAGTAATGTTTGATAGGTCAAATATAGCAAGTGTAAGAGTTTGTGTGATCTTCATAGATGAATGTATATGGATATTTACGATGAGTATAGACCAAGGTACTATACCTTTATCCATAGATTAAGCATAGTACTAACCAATGAGACCAAGGTCCTAGAGGTATATGACGATTTATAAGTCTTTCTTGAGCCAACTTACATGTGAATACTAGTATACCAACGTGAACCTTATAGTTTTCAATCATAATGCATTACCCCAAAATGGGATTATTTTCAAACAAACACCTGGTTTTCAAAAACCATTTTCAAACCAATTTTGAACTTTTAAAAACTCCGGAGTTGCGAAGTTTTAAACTTTTGTCTAAAAATCCTCTAAAATAAAGGTTCTTAAACCCGGGCCAAAACCCAATTTTTGTAAAGCAGTTGAACAAGTAGGTGAAGCCTGATCAAAATGCAGCTCCAGAGCAGGTCAAAAAGAAAAAGTTCAGCCCAGTCAGTTGAAAACAAGGCCAAAAAGCGAAACAAGCATCTAGGCCAGAATCAGACTTCAGCCCCAAAATATGAAGGATGAAGCCAAAGCTCCAATGAAACTATCAGAGGTGAAACCCCAAGCCTGAAAAATAAAAAATCAGACGAAATAGAGTCTGAAAGGTGAGAAGATGGTCAGACAAGAAGATTGGGAAAAACCCAGCCAAAACGGAACACTAAGGAAGCCAGGGCCCCTTCAAAACCGCCCATCTCAAAACACCAAGAAGGACTAAAGAAAGAAGATTTTGTATTAGATCTGGACAAAAATATTCAGATCCAAACCCAAATAGTGTTTGGATCGGATTTGGATCTCAAAACCCAAATCCAAGATCCAAACTCAAGACTCACCCCTTGGCCTATAAATAAGGCCAAGGGGGGGTGAAAAAGTTCACGTGAATCCTTGGGGAGGCTTGGGAAGAGAGAGAGAGAGAGAGTGGGTGCAAAAGTCAACTTTGGTGGACTTTAGCCATGTGGGCTCAATCAAGGGTAAAGTGGGTGCAAGCCTTGTGGACCTAGACCTAGCTTTGGGGCTGCAACAACACGGCTACAAATGGCGTGGATATGGGCGGCAACCATGGCTGCACAAGGTGGACTCGGCTCCAAGAGGTAAGTCCCTAAACCTAGCCAACTTGACCTAACTGACCTTGAGCCACTACACTACCCTAAGACAACCCACCCTAAACCGACTCCACTACACTTAACCTAAACCTAACCCAGCCACCACCGACTCCACTAAACTCCACCCTAACTAGCCCAACCAACTGCACTAAGTCATGCCCAAACACCTAACCACGGCTGGCCCTTTGGCTAGCCCGCACCCCACCTAAACCAGCCACCCTACCAACCGACTCCACCCAACCATAACCGACCCCACCCTAACTAGCCACAACCGACTCCACCCTAAACCGACTCCACTGCCCTACCCACAAGACACCCTACCTAACCCATTTTCAAACACCCGCAGCAACCAAACCGAGTGCACTTGGCACTTGGTCTGCCTCCAACCACATATCCCATTCGGTTGTCCCATAGGCTAGACCGCACCCCACGACCTGCCCTTCGCTCCCCCTTTGTCGGCCTGTGCCCCACCTAACCACGCACCCCCCACGGCCTGCACCCCAACCGTGCCCCACCTAACCATGCACCCCCACGGCCTGTGCCCCAACTGCACCCCACCTAAACCCAGCCCCACTCGGCCACACCTTGGCTCGACCTGCCACAAGTCTGATTGAACCTAGCTACCCCAGCCCACACTAGCTGAACCTAGCTACAAACCAGCCCTAGTTGGCCTGCACTATGTCATGGCCACCTCCACCTAGGCCTGTCCCAAAGCATCCCCATAACTCACACCCTAAATCAGCCGAGTGCACCTAGCACTCGGCCAAGACTTGTTGGCCTGCACTAAGCCATGACACCATATCCCACAGCCTACCCTTGGCTGGCCTAATCCCACGACCTACCCTTGCTGTCCCACACCTGACCTAGACCCTTCAACCAAGTTGGGCCATCCTAGGACCCACCTTGGTTCGAGCCACCATTGGCTCGACCTGCCCCTTTCAAAACCCTAACTAAGCTAGGTGCTGGCTGCACCTAGCTCATTCCCATCTTCCTAAACCAAAACCTAGACCCACCTAGGACTCGACCAACTAAATCCTAAACCTAACCGAGACACCTTGGCCAATACCAAGCCCACTCCCACTTGGCTGCACCCAAGTGGACACACACCCAAGCCTCACCTCGGAACCCACTTGAAGGGACTTACCTTGTGGCTGCAACGAAGGATGGACCCGAGCGACTCGAGAGGCAAAACTGAACACTTGTAAGTGCCATTTACATTCGGTTTTACATTACTCGTTTAAATTAAATTCAATTCAGAATGGGGTTGTAATAATGGAGTGAAGTCTCCCTCCAAGATGTAATATTTGTGTATGAAACACAACCACACACGTGCACTTGAGCCTTCTCGCTCTTAACTACACACAAAGACACCCACATGCACTTGAGCCTTTTCACTCTTATATTGCACACGATTGCACCCATATTGAGCCTTTTCGCTCTTAAGCTAAACGTATATACTTCAATTTGGGTATTTACTTTAGTGAAAGTTGTGTGAGTTGCAATTAATTTCGGGTGGATTTAATTTCAAGTCATGTGAGTTGCAATTTCAATTTCACACAACAACACCCACGACCACTCGAGCCTTTCCGCTCTTCACACTCACACACATTGAGCCTTTCCGCTCTTAAGCTAAACGTATATACTTCAATTTGGGTATTTACTTTAGTGAAAGCTGTGTGAGTTGTAATTTCATTTCGGGTGGATTTACTTTAAGTTGTGTGAGTTGTCATTTAAATTTCACACGAGAAACACCCACAAGCACTCGAGCCTTTCCGCTCGTTACACTCACAAACATTGAGCCTTTTCGCTCTTAGGATAAAACATATTTATATATTTTCAAGTCGTGTGAGTTTTACTTTAGTGGAAGTCGAGTTGTATTTCCCTTTGTGTGGATTTACATTTAAGTCACGTGAGTTGCTTTACATTTCGGGTATTTACATTAGTGAAAGCTGTGTGAGTTTCACTTTCATTTCGAGTATTTACATTAGTGAAAGCTATGTGAGTTGCACTTTCAATTTTGAGCTTAGCTCGCATCATTACTTTCAAAACCTGAAAATGATTTCTGCATCCTTGCATTCGCTTACTTTCAAAAGCCCCGAATCCTCGCTCAAACCACGTTGAAAATAGGTCATACATTCACACACTTATCAGGCCTAATAGATAAAACTCAAAAGACTTAGGGTCGTCCAAATAGTCATAATAAAAATTGCAAAGAAGACATACATCGAATTCATAAAACCCTGATATTTTTGAAGTTTAGTATTTGATTTGAAAATTTGAATTTTCTAAGCGTTTAAACTAACCCTTGAGCATCGGTTCAAGAAGGTTTAAGCAAAAAGATCCGGCTTTCCCACAATCACCAAAGAAGTCAGAATATTTAAAAAAAAACTTCACTAGTTTGGGTAAGCTAGTTGACACGCTCGCAGAAATGACTTAAGCATGAAAAGGTTCATTTTTGGTCTCATAAACCGGGAGTGAAAATTTTCATGCTTACAGTTTATAATTACATCTAAAATGTATAAATAAAGTAAACCCTTAGACAATGATGATAGAGGTCCACAAAGGTATTTGGGGAGAAATTGTGTGAACAAACAAAATAATTGTTTATATTGTTACAAACTCGGTTCTCGATAGTGTATTTAGGATACTAAGAAATGCTTCATGGTGGAGCAAATACTATGGAGAGGAATGACAATTCATCATTGAAAGTAAAGAGTAGGCTCAAAAAGGTTAATATACCCTTTCAAAGACTTCAAGTGATGTTGATGTTGTTGGATTAATTTTATGGTTAGCATTAATTAATTATTAGCCTAATTATATATATAATTAAATAATTAGTGCTAAATCAATTACTAAACTCGGGACAGATTGGTTCCTTATTAAATGTATGCAGTATGTGATTGGTTTGATTACCCGTGTATCATCTTTAGATAGGGAGCTCAACTTTAAGCTTAATTTAGGTTTTCTATCATGATATTAACCAAAAAAATAGAGAATTATTGAATATGATAAAAGTGAAAAGAGAGTAGTTACTTTTTTATGATAATTCATTTGAAAAGTTTTCTTAAATAAACATAGACATCCTTCTTTAAACATCGGTTACTTGACACACGTCGTTATCCAATAACTATATGATTGAAACTAGTACTATATCTCTCGACTTATCCTAGTACATAATAATAAATACTCAAAAATTTGTCAGAAATATTTTTCAAAACTTCTTCTTTTACAAGAAAAATTGTGGTTGTAGGTCTTCAAAAGTTTCTTTCAATAAAGACACCTTAAGCGAACTCATATCCATACCAAAATTTTGTGGGAACCTCAAAATGAAGTTACTTCAATCCCTACCAAAAAAAGATCAAATTCTAACAAAATACAAAAATGACCATTTTACCCTCAAGGTTGTACTAGCAAAATTTTATTGTTGCAAGTGTATTTATTTTAAAAAAAGGTTATAAAAGTTAAAAAAGGGCATTTACAATCAAAATAAGTTCTAACTACAAAACCTTTGCAAAATGATCAGTTTACCCCTACTTAATATTTTAATTAAAAAAGATGAAGAAAGAATAAACATATATAAAACATGGCAGAGAAGGAGCGGGACCTTAGAAGACTGAAGTTCAGTGATAACTCAAACTCAGGCTCAAGTGTCAAGTGAAAAGTTTGAAATACCTCGACAAAGGGTGATCCTACACCAAGCAACCCTACACCCATAAGAAGGTTAAAGGGGTCTAGAAGGGTTAAAGAGATCAACCCACGAAATGAAAAAGGACAAAATCATTAATCTAAAATAAGAAAATCAAAATACCCAAAATACTCATAACCGAAAAAAATTCTACACCAAGTGACCCTACACCATTAAAAAGTTAAAGCGATCTAGAAAGGTTAAAGAGATCAACCCATAGAACAGACAAGAGAAAAAGCACCATCATTGCCTACCATGTGTGCGACCACGGGTTTCTCGTGCCACCATTGGACACCATGAACCACTCCCAAGCCTCCACGTGTCACAAAGTAATAAACGCGGGACCCACCACGTGCCTGGCGGGACCCCTCGGCATGTGTCACCAATTTAAGTCAAACCCCAACTTAAGTGAGTTTGCTTACCTTGTGACGGCAAGTAAGATCATTATACTTTCAGCCCAACTCCAAAACTTGCATGCATGCACTCTTGCACATGGGTCCTCTTGTTTTTGGTTCATTTTACCAATGCAGAAGCTCACACTCCTTTCTCCACTCCGTCTACACTTCCTTAGGCTTGTGTATACATACACACACAAGAATTGCTTGGTTAGACAACAAGGAAGAGGAAAGAAGTTACCATTCAATTGATTCAAGCAATAACCTGGAGTGGTGGTACCCTCTCGGCACTTTTTAAGTCTCGCCCCACTTTCTCTCTACAAGACACCACCACACTCTCTTACTACACTCCTCACAAGTAGACTAGATGCCTCACACACTCACACATGACTCCTTTTATAGATAAGGGCCGGGTGGCCAATGCCCTAGGATATTCCACAAAATATCCTGGTGCTAGCCCTGACGCCCCTTAGCTGGCGCCAGGATGACCTTCTAGCCTCTTCTAGCCCCTTGACAGGTTATAACTTGCACCATTGCTAGACTAGACCCGACTTAATCCTCTAGGTTAGGTTGACCTATTTACAAGTGTGCTAGGTTCATTAGATGAGGTTGTACAATCTCCAAGGAGTTCAAACACAGGTTGCATCAAGTGTGTACATGTGATGCTTAGAGGGCGTTGTGTGCGAAGAACTAGAGGGTGCACTGGCATGTTAGTTAGCTCCACTGCAGAGTGTCAGTGCTAGAGTGACAACTCCACTCTGTAGCATGTCGGTGTTGTAGCAATGCTTCTGCTATGTGTTGGTGCTGCATTTCCAACACTTCCCTGTTGTGTTGTGCATGTGTAAGCACCTCGGAATCAGTCTTGTGACAATACTCTCCCGATTGAACAGGACCTCACCCCCGAGGTCTTGTAGGTGCTTGAACTCAAGATGACACTCTTCGACTGAGTTATGTCCACCTCTGCCTTGCTAGCTCCCTAAACATCCAGGCTTTAGTCAATTCTCTCTAGGAATGCCTCCTCGACCGATACTTGGCTCGTGCATCATCCCGCGCTTGTCCCTTGGCAATGCTCCCATGCACCCCCATATACCTCTCGGGATATGAATTCCACACACTTGGCTCGACCTACTCGTGGCACGCCTCATATTGACTCATGTGCCACCTCGATGATGTTGGTCACCTTGAGGGAGCTTCATCCTTGCTTGAACTCCCGACAGTTTAGACTCTTTGTTGGAGCTCTCGGTGTTCCGATGCATGCTCTACCTACACCACCGGCAACTCCGTCTTCTCCTCGACACTCTCCTTGGCCGAAGTATTTTCTCACACCCACTCTCTTTTAGGTAGAGTTTCTAAGTTTTGTCCAATCTTTATCTTTATGATGGCGACCCTACACCTATCAAAAGGTTAAAGTGGTGCAGAAAGGTTAAAAAAATCAACTCATGAAGGAGATAAAGAAAAAATCATCAATCTATAATAAGAAAACCAAAAAACTCAAAATAACCTTTATTGAGAAAAATCCTATACCAAGAGACCCTACACCACTAAAAGGTTAAAGCGGTCTAGAAAGATTGAAGAGATCAACCCATGAAGCAGATAAGAGAAAAAGCATCATCATTGGCTGCCATGCATGCGACCACGAGCTTTCTATGCACCATCGGATACCACAGACCGCTTGCAAGCCACCACGTGTCAACAAGAAATAAGTGTGGGGCCACCACGCCCCCTAACGGGAACCCCTAGCATGTGGGGACCACCCCCATGCGCATCCCTGCATGCCTTCCATGCGAAACAACTCTCACATTCTCAAACCTACTCCAAATGTGCCAAAATCGTGCCCAATTGCCCCCAACACATGGAACATGAGTCCAACTACCCTTCCCATGTTTGGGCACCTCTGGATGGATTGGATTTAGGTTTGAATCGGGTCTAACAATTCAGAAAGATTCGATTCAAGAAAATGCCTATAAAAGTTGGATGAAAGTGACCAAAAAGGGGGATTTCAAGTCAAGAGTGATAAGCCCAAGTAAAGAGGACATGAGGGAGCTCATTCCCAACCCAAAGAAGAGTTCATCAAAAGAAGAGAGAGAAAGAAAAAAAACCTAGAGAAAGAAAGCCTCAAGTCATCATCTTCTACCCCTTTTTCTTGTTTGTTCTTACTATAAGCTTGGAGTTATTATCTTCAATCCTTTGTAAGTTCAAGAATAATAGGGTCACAGTTATTTCATGAAATATCATTGAAAAATAGGGTCATCCCAATTCGAACGCGCAAAAAAGAGAGGGTCATAGGTAAGAGGAATCAACTATTTTCGCAAGATTTCATTTATTCTACCCCAATATACTCTATATCATATGCGTTCTCATCTATTCCATGCGTACGTATTTATCATCCCTTCTCCCCTTTCTTCGATGTATTGATTGCTTTCAATTCAATTCAAGAAGCCATAAGAGAGATATAATTGTCACATTTATATACAATGACATGAGTATGTAATCACTCTTATAGTGGATTAATCACCCATAAGTTTATGTTGTAGGAGAGCATAGGGCTATGATCATATATATTTTCTAAGGGAGAAATATTTTAGGGATCTATATGTAGATGAGTTCCTCTTTGAACGAGCATAAATTCTCAATAAAATTCTTTGAATGATCACTAAATCATTAAGATTCTAACCAGATGCATCATTATTTTCTATAAAAAAATTTATATAGATTTCAGCATACTGCACAAACTTTGTAGGATCTCTTAATTTTCTAACCACCATCTCTAAGCAAAATATTCTCAAATTTTATTTGTGAGTGACAAACATACCGGTCAATATCTGATAACATTCTCACAATTTTTAGAGATGGGTGAGATTGATAAAAAAGAGTAAGGATCAAACCCAACCCGAAATCGAACCTTTCTATGACAAAAATCCTACGATAGATATTCAGTAAAACCATCATAACTCGGTCTATATGTCACGCCCTAACCGTCGGCAAGGCCGACGACCCTCTCAACGTGACCGGCGCTCAACCAACACAGGGCAAGCCAGCCTTAACGGATCTCACAAGTGCAGCGAAATTAACTGTTCAAACGGCCTCCGATAGGGAATATGATCTAGGCTCCCTCTCCGAAATGCTAAGAGCCTGGAATGAAACTTGGCATCCGATTGACTCACACTACAACACGACAAACGTTTAAGAGTAAAGGCAATAAAGACACGTCCAATGCAAAGCCAAATGGCAAAAGCTTTATTGATAGCAGAAAGAAGTGCGTGGCCCCGGTGCGCTATACTGGTTAAGTTGGGGCATCTTCTCCTTACGAGAGTTTATTAATGGAGTTGCCAGGGTAGTTCTCATGCAGGGGCCCTGGTTACACAACCATGGCACTAGTTCACTAGTCAAGGGGTTACATTCTCCCCCACCTAAACTCTTGACGTCCTCGGCAAGATCCACGGTGATGCTCCTATAACTCTAAAGCTCTGGCGTGTTCGTCCGCCTGTCCACCCGTTGTACCTTCATCTTCTGCAGCTTTGGTTGTCCTCCAGGGCACAGGTACCCATAGTAGCTACGGCTTGCACATTCCATGTCCACATGATAAGCCTTATGCTCGTATGGAAGGCGGTTAGCAATCCGTCATGAACGGGCTCCAGTCGGCATGCCCGATCCCCTACCCTCAAGATGACTGGTTGAGGACCGTTGTCCTTCCAGACCGTTGTAGTACACTGTCTGACCACAAGACCATCGCACCACTTCAGATTCGTCCACTTCTTCATGCATGTCATTGCCTTCACAATCGAGCGGTTGGGCAAATCACGCCGCTCCTGTTCTTTAACGCAAAAGTTGTCTATAGTTGGCAGCATCTCAGAGTGTTGTACATCATCTTCTATCGTGCCTCCAACTGCCCTCCACGTCCTTCTCTCCTGTGCACTTACCTTGCATCCTTCGACTTGTCTTGCCAACAAAACACATACTTCGTCGTCTTCTAGCCTCTGAACTTGGTACCATTGTGTTACATTTTCCTGTCAGTCCTCCACTACCGACGACATACTCCTTCGTGCGATACACAAAATGTTTCACTCCTTCATTCTTTTATGGCATCCATCTCCGAAGACACCCTACCGCGAGGTATCCTTTGTTCTGCACCTTGCAGCGCCACACCACCTGTGGCGTTCCCCTACTTCTGATCTTCTTTGAGTCGAAGCGCTAACACCTTTTGAACACGACCATCATCCAAAGTTGAAGTGCGAACAATACACGGTTGATCGCAATCCTTAAAAACCACTACATTCACAATTGGTCACAACTCTGCACAACTCACCCTAAAGCACTCCCACCTAGTAGCACCTTATATTTCTCAAGCGACATCACTGTCAAGTTGGTTACCTCCGCATGCCAACTCACCCCGAGTTGCACCTTTGTCAACCACACCTACGGTATCCCTATCATTGACAATACTCGGCATGTATATGAAAGTCTTATCCTTGGGTCTGCATGATGTTGATCCCCCCACCCGGGCCTTTAACTGTCTCCTTGCACCAATCCTCATAGTGTCTTCCCTTGATTCGCCATTTGAAGCACCTGTCCTTTGCATGATGTTACCAGCGCGCGCAAAGTCCTCCTTCTTATGCTCACACTCGTATAGTCCTGATTGTTTCCGTAGTCTCTTGGTGTGGAAGATCCGCTTGGGCTATCACGTAAAGTGTTTGTCATTGTCACTCTTCCAACCATTCTGTCATTTAGTGTCATGCCTGTTCTTCTTCGAACTACTTGGCCGACGATTATCACATAGACGTTTTGTCGCCTCTATCATTTCAGAAAGGGGTCTGCAAATCGATCCTGTTCAGCTCTTCCTCCACCCATGACTCCAGCACATCAAGGAACTTGAACTGAACGATCTTTCGGGCTCCATGTTCGGATGCTCAACATAAGGATCTGGCATTCCTTCATGTCATCTTGCACGATCTGTCCTGCCTCCAGCCATCAAGCTTCCTTCTCTCGGCTACCGCAGTCTTCCATGGGAGAAACGTTCTCGTAGAGCCTGCCTGAACAGATCCCAAAACGTGGATGAGAGCCCGTCCTACCTCGACATCCTTTTTCTGGCGACACCACCACCTCATGGTATCGTCCTCCAAAAACATGGCCACACATGCCAGTTTCTCAAAATATGGATGCGAGTGCATCTTGCCTCGGCATCCTCCTCACTGCGGTGCCACCACCTCATGGTGTCGTCTTCCAAAAACATGGCCACACATGCCAGTCTCTCAAAATGTGGATGTGAGCGCCCCCTACCTCAGCATCCTCCTCCTTGCGACGCCAAACCACATGGCATCATCTTCTAGAAACGTGGCCCCATGCACCAGTCTCTCAAAATACGAATGTGAGCGCATCCTACCTCACCATCCTCCTCCTCGCGACGCCAACACCACATGACATCGTCTTCAAGAAACTTGGCCACACACGCCAGTTTCTCTCTTTCATCCTCTAGTAAAGGGAGTTCTCTAATACTTGCACATCGCAGCCCCAAGCAACGTCTTTCAGTTCTCGAACTTTGATGCGCCACGGTCAGTCTACTCCCCCACCATTCCCATGTCTTCGCCCCTGCCTAGGACCGAAGTCACCTCAGCTCATCCCCGTCTCCACTTGGTCCACACTCTGAATGACTTCCTTCGGTATCCTCCAGCATGGATGTAGTTCGTTGGAAGTTTAAGGGTTTGGGGCATGAACTTCCACGAAGCACTTAAGTTGGCTAGAAGGTTGGATGGTGCACTTGAGGTCTCATGTTATCAACGAGCTCCATCCGTCTACCTGGCACTTGCATTGATGCTTCAACCTCTAGCACTCCACATCACCAACGCAACCATTGTGACCGATCGCCCACACAACCCTACGTTATGTGGCATCGTCCAAGACCTTAAAAATACATATCAGGTATTACTTCACCTCACCAAAGGCAGCCTCCCTCCACATTATTGACACCCCAACTCATTGGGCGTGCTACGTCCTTCCAACCCGTGAGATGCTACCTTTCACGCTATGTCAACGTTGGCCACTACGACAGCACGACTTACGTGAACCCAAACGCCTCCATACACTGCTAAATCACGCCTTTATAACGATTGAAATCTCCATGACGGTACCTCACCTCACCGAGGCTACTAGGACTCGACTCTAGTCTGAGCGCTCCTCACCTGTCCTTGAGTAAGCCAATCACCAATACTCGTGCACTGTCTATCTTCACCTCTATGGCTTGCATATTGTGATGGCGTGTATATCCTCTTGAAAGCGCCTCTGTGCCTTTACAACATGCCCAGTCCCGATGTGGAGACTAGCACAATAGTGCTGTCACGTTTCACCATCCTACGTAACCTTTCGCGCGAGCGACATGGGCCACCCGACCAACCCAGGCGTTGTGGTGCAACCGCACATCCTCATCCTACGCTACTCTTCACGACTTACACTTGGTGACAATGTACAGGGTAACAGTCCTGACACACTTCACCGTCCTGCGCAACCATTCGCGCGAGCGACATGGGCCACCCTCTCAACCCAAGCACTACGGTGCAATCACACATCCTCATCCCTACGCTACTCATCGCGGCTTATACTTGGTGACAATGTCTAGGGTTTGGTGGGGTTCAGTGTGCCCCCTTCGCACGAATGTTTCCACTACATGATCGCCCTACACCCTAGGCATGACCATCATCCTAGGGGTAACCCAGAAGAACAACACCTCGTGTGTCGATCCTTCAATCCTCCTTTCTAATCTCCATGGCCGTAGTGCACCCCGTAAAGAGCAAACAAAACTGACATTGTTCGAGTCTCAATTTTAGAGTAATACCAGGCTTCCGGATACTATCGTCTCGATAGGGGGCCACACCACACCACTACTGATAGCCTGATCAATGGTCACTCTGCGTGCCTTGGGCTTCCAGACTCCCACAACTGTAGTATTCCCTTCGGTTGGCGTGCAAGCGATGGTCCTTGACCCTCTTCTTTTCCACCGTGCGTGAGCAAAAATGCATTCCACGAATTCTTCAGTCGAACGTCTAACGAGACCGCACAGGCTCTCATACCAATTTTGTTATGCCCTAACCGTCGATAGGGCCGACGACCCTCTCAACGTGACCGGCGCTCAACCAACACAGGTCAAGCCAACCTCAATAGATCTCACAAATGCAGCAAAATTAACTGCTCAAACGGCCTTCGATAGGGAATATGATCTGGGCTCCCTCCCCCGGATGCTAAGAGCTTGGAATGGAACTTGGCATCCGATTGACTCACACCACAACACGTCAAACGTTTAAGAGTAAAGGCAATAAAGACACGTCCAATGCAAAGCCAAACGGCAAAAGCTTTATTGATAACAAAAAGGAGTGCACGACCCCAACGCGCTACACTGGTTAAGTTGGGGCGTCTTCCCTCTACGAGGGTTTATGAATGGAGTTGTAAGAGTGGTTCCCACGTAGGGGCCCTAGTTATACAACCATGGAACTAGTTCAGTGGTCGAGGGGTTACATATATGTATCAAAATACCTCAAGAATAGTTTCTCGAAAAGCTCATATCTATATCTTTCTAAATTGATAATTTTCATAGAAATCGGATGCTTATGTATAGAGATATGATTGTTTTACTGAGACTCTTTATCTCAGTCATAGATACTGTCCAAATTTTTAGAATAGCATTCGATTAGAAGTTTTTCTCAAGCTTGTATTTGATCATCCAAAGACCCAAAATAAAAATAAAAATTTTCAATAAAACTTAATACCTAGTTCTTACTCCGTTTCGAGATTTTTGGATTCCCACAAAGCAACTAAAAAAATATAAACTCCTATATTGTAAAACAACTCCAATTCTATTTTCACATAACTAAATCTGGTTTGGACAAGTGAAATAGATGCTTTTTTGAAAAGGTAGTTTTGAGTTGAAATTGTTTTGAGAAAATTCTAGATTCCGAAATCACTTCTTAAGCATCTAGGTTGACCCTTGATGCCAGTTCAAGAAGGCCTATATCGATCGTAACCTACTTTCCTATAATCACTGAATAATTAGACAAATCTGTTTGTAAGTTTGAGTAAAATTATTGGCATGCTCGCGCACAATTTTTGCAAGAAAAGTTTTAAGTCCATATGAGACAAAAAAAAAATTGTTTACAATAATGCATATGATTTGATACAACAGAAACAATAATGCCTTATGCTCAATCATAACTTCCCTCCACTCAGCACGTAACCAAAGCATCTTGAATTCATATCTCCAAATTTCATTTGCAGTTTCACTTTGTTGTAGTCCATGTCCATAAGTTTCGTGATTATATCTATGTTATCCATCACCTCCAATAGTTATAATGTGGTGACCCATCATAAAGTTGAGAATGTCATAGACGCCATAGAGAATTATAATCATCTCATCCCATAAGTTATTAGTAGCACTTATGTTATAATAACGCTTTAAATGATGAACTTCATCATTATAGCTTTAAGAAGCTACCGCATAATCTATTTCAAACTTGGGCTAGATCATAGAATGATTCGCTTGTGATGACTTGACATCCCTCGTTCCCTACGGGCGATACAATCTTCTACTATGTGTCAACCCAAAGCATTGTACTGTCTCGAAAACGTTGTAACATAATGACCTTTTTGTCGGCTGCCTCCATATAGTACATTGTCATCACTAAATACAAAAGAAATGTTTCATTAGAATTTGTGAACATGCAACAATATGCAATCTAAGTAATATAATATATAATATTACTCATATAAAATTACATCTGTATATATCTATATATATGACATATGATATGTATACATAGAGGTGACAGACTTGGCCACATCATCTCCTGAGAAGGAATGCAGTCTGACCACGCTTTGCAAAACAAGATATGAGCTAACCAGGTCATCCTTTACAACGTCACATCTATACTAGTTGTTTTAACAACAAAATGCAGTTTGGGTACAACTCTTCCCAAGGAGCATTCCGAATATCTTCTCTAATGCCTCCAAACTACCAGCCACTAGAACAAAGAAAGAAGAAGAAAATACTGGAGAAGATGTCAATCAAATCAATCTCACGAGATACGATGACCTTTTTCTTCTTCTCCTTCCTTTCACATGGGTGGTCTTGCCGATGTTGTCTCTCGTGAATACACGTCAAGAATTAGGATTGATGGTAAGGGAGATTAACGAGAGAGGATGCAGCATGAGCACAAGGAATGGTAAAAGTGGGTGCAAGCCGAAAGAGAGATAATCGGAGAGAGACATCTCAATATATAATGTGTAAGGAACAATTTTAAAAAAATGAAGGTGTATTTTTAGTAAAATGGGTGTATAGCTACTAACATCTATTATTGTGTGAATGAATGCCCACCATGCACCAATTCATTGATTCGACTTCATCAGATAGGTGGCCATTTTGGGGTGTTTGCAACCTAGGTTAGCCTTGGATGGAACCGCATAAACAAGGTCCTACATGGCTTGTGTTTGAAAGCATAATGGTTTAATCCCATACAAACCATATTGATAATGCTTAGAAGGTATAACCAGTGTTATGTGCATCGCCCATGTATCGTAGGATATGGGATGTATTGTATCGTATCGTGAGAAATTATGATAAGATACACTACACTATATCGTATGATATCATGTATCGGCCCTATATCGTGTGATACGATGTTCCTCGCTTATAAAAATGTTTAGGTTTGTAATGTGATTTTTTTTATACTTTTTGCTTGAGTGTTGCTCTTGGACAATGATTAATCTTCTCTTGTCCCCTTTAGCAAGAGAAAGTCCTTGCCTTGAAAGGCGATCTCCTAAGAATAACAATAAAGCTCATAAGAATAAAAAGTTTTCAAAATTTTTATCACCCATAAAGGTAATTAACTTAATCAACTTACCAATTATCATCAAGTCCAACTTTGGTAGGTTTTCAAAATTCTCACCAATGAAAAAGACAATTAACTTAAGCAACTTACCAATTATGATCACATTTAGTTTTGGTAGGTTACCTAAAAAATAAATAATTTCAAAAACAAACAATTTTCTTTAATAACTTACCAATTATGACCACATCATAGAATTGGTACCACGAATTAGGAAACTAACTTATAATAGTTTTATTTTTACTGATTCTTTTATTTTTATTTTTAAAATATTATATCTTTTTTTTTTTAATTTACAATATGATACACCTTTATCATAAACAAAAATGATACATATGATACACGATACGGTATGGGTACAAAAACACTGGGTGTAACCATGTGTCCTGCCTGACCAGCGTGAAGAGGATCGCCTCCTCACGTTCTTCTCACTCACTTTCCCTCCCGTTCTTACCTAGCAGCAACTGTTCCTCCTACAGTTCATTCCATTTTTCCATTAATCAGCTACGATGACCTCTCTTTTCTTACCACTGTTCAGTGGACACCGCTTTCTTTCTAGTATTCCTCTCCTCTTCTTCGTCCATCTTATCCTTCTTCTGGTCAAGTTTTTCCTCAGTTCCAGAATTTCACTACCTATGAGGTATTTGGGATGTCGGATCTTTGATAAACCTTTTAATTTATGTCCTTTGGTGATTCTTTGAGTGGGATTTATGCCACTGAGAAGAGGTTTCGCTCTGTTTAAAAATTATTGTTGATTTCAACAATTTCATTATACGAGAAATTGCTTGTTCTACTTTGCAGTGAAAGTTCTTCGAGTTGGCTTTTCTAAAAGGAATGGGCAAAAGACGTGCCATCGGGCAGTAAATAGCAAGATGGAGAAGATAGTTCTCAAGGAATCAAAGGCAGATCAAGTATCGCCGTCCACTGTTGTTTGTAAGCACGTGGTCAAAACCCTCGCCCTCTTTTCTTGCCTTTGGTCGTATCATATCAATCACCAACAACACCAGTACGCCTAATACATATGTGGATATCGGTATCGAAACAACAATTGCAGTAAACTTTTCTTATCGTTTCCATCTTGGCTGACCTGTTTAGCCAATTGGAAGATTATTATCGATGCTTCATATATGAGAATATAAAGGAAAAGGTCAAATATGATTTATTCAAGAAGCTTTTGAATCCACTTTCTAACCTTAACTGGAGGCCCCAATAAACCCTTTCTGCCTAGCTACTCGGAACTGAGCCACATTAGTTGTTTCCACTCAAGTCTCTGGTGTTTTGTGCACAATTTGTTAGTTGAAATAGCCATGCATATGAGTAATCAAGGTAACACCTTCTGATCCCAGAGATCTATTTTTGTTGATCTTGAAAGGCTTTATATTTTGTATTTCTCATATAGAATTTTGTATGTGGCAAGGGGTTATTTTCATGGGCACATATCTTCTGGAAGGCTCTCCCATGGCCTGTAACTCGATCTTGTAATCATTCCATCAGTTCTGGGAGGCATGTTAATCCTGAATCTTTTTGTCTGAGCTACTTAAAACTCACAGTCGTACAAGCTGCAAGTCTGAGCTATTTAACTACGTGGAAGACCTAATGTTTAGCAACCCCCGATACAAATTTGTGGTAGTCATTACAACATGATCTAAGATCGTCCGTTTTGATTCACTGGAGCATCTTAATGGGTTCAATAAAGTTCTTGTTCCCTTTTTTACAACTCATAGTGTGTCTTAATGGGTTGTTGGAGATCTCTTATAGCTTGAAGTTGAAGCATTTTTCCCTTTTATGGTGGTTTGAACAAGAATGTAATATAAATGACTTGTTCAAGAGCTCTATGCATGATGGAATAAGAATTCTTGTTTTGTGTTGATTGTTTGGGTTGTGAGTTGCCCTAGGTAAGGGGAGACACATATATTCTTTAAAATTTCCAAGCTGTGTTTGCTTTTATGTGATCGAGGCCACAACTCTAAATGGAATTTTGCATCTGGAATCACGGATCAGGTAGGGTTCGCCTTATAAATGGTATGTCTTTCAATATGCGTTATCATCTAGCTATATTATGGACCTCCTCATTCTATTTGAGACTCTTATAGGTATTTGAAATACTGTTTGTTGTCATGTTATAGGTGATTGGTTTAGATTCATGAGTGCATGAAATACTATTCAACTTGTCTCTCATTCTACTTGTGATTCTCATAAGTGTTGAAATACTTGTTATTGCCATTTTATAGGTGGTTATGAACTAATAAGTTTTTTATTTTATTATTCTAGAGAGCTTCAGTGGTCGGCACTTTTTCTACTTAATCCAAGGTCTCGAGTTCGAATCTTGTGAATGGAGAAAACTTATTTGTTGTTTTTTGACATCATATCTCTAAAATTGTCATCATAACATAATAATCACTTTCTATTTAGAAAACTGGACTCAACGAGTGTATGAATTTGTTAAGAAAATAATTTTATTTTGTTGGCATTGTTACCATCCTTTTAACATATACAGACATTGGTTTGATTTTTGTGTTCGTGCATATAACTACAAATTCATGAAGTGATCTGGCTAGCCCCATTAAAGCACCCCTGTAGGTTTGAAACCGTAACCAAAGGATTTCACAGTTTCTTTGGCCTTCTATGATGTATTCTAATCCCCTTATTGGTTTCCAATGTTTGTATAATCTGGCTAGCCCCATCCTTTTTTCACTTATTGGAGTTTTTTATGAATTAGCTGACCCTGTCTAGTATGGGAAAAGGCTTAGTTGTTGTTGACATTGTTGGATTTTTTATGAATATTTTCTATTAAAGAAACTGTGTAAATACATAGCTATGTAAGGGTTTGTATTTTTATAACCCTGATTGTGATGTTATACACTTAGTATAATACATACCTATCTATATATCCTTGTCGTATTGGAGAAAGGAGGCAGGGAACTCCTCCATTTTTAAATAGCAGAAAGAGCACTGTGCATGACCAGATGCATTGATAATAAGTGAAACCAAATAGTTGAACTTGCAAATCCAACAATAAAACAAGTGTCGGCTCTCAAATACTTCAATTCAACAATAACAATATCTGCCCAACAAGATACAACCAAATATAGAATAATTATGAAAAGGAATTGAGGCACCAGATTTAACGTGAAACTGCTCGAGAAAAGAGGGAAAAACCATAAAGGTACATATGCCTAAAAACTCGACTGTAGAAGAGAGAAAGTAACAAGCAAATGGTACACAAGAGAGCCTCAACGATAATGATAAAGAAATATCAAGAATGTAAATAAAACTGTAATATCACCAAAACAAAATATAGAATTGAAGAAGATCTCACCCAATGTGTATTAAAAATTCCACTGAAATAGAAACTATCAAAGAAGAAAGAACCCATAATTAACAAGTCCACCTTTTGAAGGTCATGCTTGTGTGTTACATTGATCTCTCATAAAGAAATCATATGCATTTTCTCTCTCTTCTCACAATCAGATGTACACATGAAGTCTCAACCACCTTAAGTAAAAGTAGGTTTTTTTTCTCGTGTGTTAAAGCAAAATCGGGTCCCCATCCTATGTTCCACTCTCACTGCTTAGTGCATTAAAATGTGAGCCCCTTTTTGCTGGAATAAAAGGGCATAAATGACCATCAAATTCTCTCTCCAGCCAAAGGAGACCATGATCTTCACTTATGTAAACACCCTAAACAAATTTTGTAAAAGCATACTCTAAATTTTGAAAACAAACTTGTTTTAAATCCCTACTTTAAATTGAGAATTTCACAAAATCATTCAAACGAAGATTTCAAAATTAAATCAAAGCTAAGGAATTAAACGAAAGCCAAGTCCAACAGGGATAAGGCCGAATCATCCCTCCGAAGAATTAGCGAAGATCAAGGCTATAGTTAAAGCAGGCATCATGCAGGGATTGAGTTTAGGTGGACCCAGACGAAGCAAAAAGCAGGACTTCAATTCATGGACCAAGGGAAGACCCAAGTCACGAACCAAGGCATGGCTCCATCAAAGGCAATATCAAAGACTAATGCAAGTAGAAAGCCTCACCAATCGAACCTAGTTGACCGAACCTATTTAGATTGACCAAGCCAGACCCAACTTGCCTCGGCTAACCGTGACCCATGAGTTAGCTTTGATCAAACTACTTTGGCTAGACCGAATTGCCTTGAATCAATCACCTTGGCCGATTGGACCCATTTTGGCTCGCACCAACCTAGCCTACCTTGGGGCCACACCTCGCCATGACCCAGCCCACCTAAGAACTAGGGACTGCACCTTGGCTGGTCATGATTCACTTGGTTAAAAGAACACCTAACCAGAGGCAAGGGACCGCACCTTGCCTAACCGAGTTCGTCTTGAGGATTGTGGGTTGCACCTTGTCTAAAACAAGCTCACCTTGGCCATGGAGGCTGGATGGGCTCACCAAGGAAGGGACCACAAAGGGCCATGTGATGCCATGAGAACCAGTCTCAACCGGATCCAAATTTGGGTCAAGAAACCCATAACCGACCCACTCCAAGGAAGGGTCTAGCAGCCCCTCCCTTAGCCTATAAATAGAGGCCAAGGGGGGGACGTTTCCAGCATCTTGGAGATTGAAGAAGCTTCCCTAGGCTGGAGTGAAGGGTGACAGAGAGTTAGGAGAGAGAAGAGTTGCTGCAAAAGAGAGAGAGAATTTGCAAGAGAGAAAAGAGAGATTGAGTGAAGAAGAAGGGGTCAACCTCCTTCTTGGAATCATGCACCTTTGGAGGGTTGGTAAGTGAACATTATTCTTTGATTCATAATCTTGATTCTCTTCTTCCTATTCAATTGAGAAAGGGGTTGTATTAATGGAGCTTTGTCTCCCCCCGTCTTGTAATAGTAAATAGAAATGTTGCCAATTTCGTTTCATGTTTATGCACTCTACTTGTTTGCTTTCTTGATTCTCTACCTCTCTATATTCTATAAACTCCTATAACTCCTAACCCCCTCTATGATTAAGCTAATATATATATTTACATTCATTTTCCTTCAGCAATTTATTTTAATTTTGTTGTGATTATGCCATTTAATCTTGGATGAATGCATCACGTATGTTGTAAATACAGAAAATCTATTTTCAACATTTCTGTATATGTCTGATGTTTTATTTTTCCTTTTCATATCTCTGCTCTGATTGACCTGAAACTTGGAGCACGTCATCTTCATACACAAGCCAACATAGAATAAAATTAAGTTCCAAGAATTTTAGGGCCATGCAATCACGTAACTAAAAGTGTGTAAGATCGGGAAAATCCAAAACTAACCTTGTCAAAAATATATTTCCTACAAAAGAGCTTAGGTAATCATCTCATAACTCTACTTGTATTGGTCCAATTTTAGTGAAACTTAGTTCATTGGAAAGCTAACATCCATAGATTTCTAACAAGACTAAGTTCACAAAAATCGGAGCTTTGTACACCGAGATATAGACTTTTCATTAAGCTTATATATTTTTGTAACAAAACAGTTCCGAGTGTCTGAATACAGATAATTCCCAGATTTAATTCTGAATAATCACAACATCCAAAAATAAAATAAAAATAGTTTCAGAATCTATATATTGGTATCTGTACACTGTAAAATTTTCATGATTTTTGGAGATTCGGAAGCTATTGGAAAAAATTAGGAAATAAGGTCTGAAAACAGAATTAGTTTATGTTTTTCATAACTTAGCACAATTTTTCTTCAAAACGCCTAGTTTACGAATTTGATTAAGTCTCTTGGATTTTCTTGAAGTGGATTTGAAATCATATATGATTTAAATCAATCCTCAAAGCGTTTAGGCTGACCCTTGAGTATCGGTTGAAGAAGGCTTAAGACGAAAAGATCTCGCTTCTCCACAATCGCATAAAGTCAGATTTACAACTTTGCTAGTTTTAGAAAACTACATGGCACGCTCACGCATAAACAACATAGATTGAGAAGTTTGTTTCAAGCCTCTACATAGGTTTGAAATAAAATTTTCACATCTACAACTACATTGATCAATTTCTTCCCAATCTTGCATAGGGTATCCACTCTGGTGTAATGTCCGTTGAGTAAATCCTTAATGAATAATGCGTAAAGATGACGTGTGTATGCCTCTGTAGGTATTAGGAAAACGTTACTTGCATTGGGATGACAATTCCTGTTAAAAGTAGTTCATTGGGATGACAATCATTGATGATCGCCGAGGACGGTAAGGATTTGAGAATGCTACCAATAGCCCATCAAACAGATGAGAGAGAAAAAGAGAGAGATATCTGACATTTAAAAAACAGTGAAACCCTTGGCAATGCGCGATTTTGTGCACAAGAGATTCATCTCACCACGAAAATTAGTCTCCAAATCTTCCAGCATTTCCCTCGGCATATCTTCCAATCAGATTCAATCTTACCTCTTCAAGAACTACCCCCTCAGAATCTACCTGCGTTCCTCGAACGGCCATTTCATCAACGGTCACTCTCGGCTCCAACCAATAATTCACCCGAGATAGCAACTGTGAACTGTCCGTCCGTTAGGATGAATCTCTTCCCGCATTCATTGTTCCCTCCATTGCTGACACCATGCTTACAAGAACAGTTTGAGAATCATTTGTACCATTTAAGTATCTCGAGTACGTTGAAGTGGTCGAGCTCATATATATATATATATATGAGTGCATTCCTAAAGTTTTCATCTTTGGAAGCTTTCAAATCGTTCTCGAGCAGTTAAGAGTCTGTGTATGAGCTGTTCTGATAATGTGGAAGCTTAAGTTTTCAGAAGCGAACGACCGATGGCTGAGGACGGTGAACAACCATTTGGTAGGGAGGTGTGGGATGGTCAAAAATTCTTTCTTATAGCTTCATAGTACGGCTCATCAACTTGATACATCGATAATTTGTACAATTTTAAATATCTCCTTTATTCTTATATATGGATATATGGTTGTACTCTTCCTCCACTCTTTAGGCATCTTTTGGTTTTTTTATATTTTATTAAATAATCTTGTAAACCAAGTAGTTCTCATCTCACCTATACTTTTCATACTTTTATAGGTTTATAGTTTGGTCCTACAAATTTTCTAACCCTTATAAGTTAAAGAGCTTCTTTGCTTCACTCTTTTGAATATGTTGGTAGAAATTGTGATTTATATACTCTCTTGATTTTGTTAGCTCTTTAAGCTAATAGTAACACTTATATTTTCATTAAAAAGCTTATGAAAAAAAAAATCATCTAGTTTTTATATCAACATTTATCATTAGAATCTTCTCATCCTCATCTTTGATGCAACTAATAAAAGTAGAATCCTTAGTTTTCTTATCTTTAGCTTTAGCAATCCTAAAAATATCTCTTTCACGTTCTTTTAAGTTGAACCTTTTATATAAATCCTCATAAATTTTAGCTTTTAGCTTTTTTTTTGTCTTTCTTATAAGCCTCCCAAGTTTCATTAGTCTTGTTGGTATAATACAATTTGTAATATATCATTTTTATCTTTATCTTATCTTACACCATTTCACTCTATCACCAGCCTTCCTTTTGTGCCAATACATGTCCCTTAGATTAGATTCACCTAATACCTCTTTTACTACTTTTCTAATATGTTTAACCATATTATTTTATATAAAGGTGTACCTACATCATTTCAAGCATCTCTTTGAAAAACTTTATGTGATGTTGAAAATCAATTTTGCAAACTTTATGGACTTTTTGAATTCTCCATACTTCAATCAATTATAAGACGTCTTTGGTGGCTTATTGTTATCTTATGCTCTTCCGGGAAATTGTGGGAGCTTTTGGTAAATATATTTTCTATATGGGCACTAGGAGGGTATCATACACACGTCCTTTCAGCAACTACTAACCACTAACTCCTGTTATAGGAAAAACAGAAGAACTATTAGATTTAAAATTATGTTGATACTTGAGTTTCGATGTACTTAGATAAATTGGTAGTTGCTTAATTATCTGCCATGTCTCTCTGTATTCAATGTCATCAGTCAGATGTTGGGTTCCATTCTTTTCTCAAGATAAAGCTTGGCATGGTGCCAAAGCTGCAATGATAGACCATGTCTGCATTAAGGCTTCAAAAGTTTAAAGTATATACTGTATTGAGATACATATCTTTTGTGGCTTTTGAATATATGGAGCAAATTTGCACAGGCTCGTCCATGCTTAATATTATCAAAGAATTATGAGTCTTTTTCTAATAATGCTATTACATTGTATATGTGGATTGAGATTATGCTGTGAGATACTTCCAGTTGTAGCCATTTGTAACTTCTATCTAAATGAAAAATCATTTATAAAGTTTAGGCTTGTTGTAATCAATTTCCTGTGACTGAAAGTTTTCTTCTCCCACTGTCATCATTTGCATCTTTATATATTTTTGGTATCAATTACTTTTTAGGTTTGAACAATGTATATTTATTAGTATTATTAAGTTTATTTGCATAACGTTAGTGTTAAAATGTAATTTTAACAATGTATATTTATTTTATTTTATTTCTATTTCTATTTTCGTTCTTGAATGAAGTAGCCATTGACTACTTTCTATCTAATAGCTAGTCTTCTTCTTCTTCTCTCTCACCCCTACATTGGAGGGCATCATGCACACTTGAGGTCTTTTCATTGGCGTGGATCCAATAAATTGATTTTAAAAGTTTCTTACAAAGTAATTAGATGCTTGGTTCGACTGCAAGTGAGGTCTTACTAATCTGCCAGTGAGAATCTTAGAAATATGAACAATTGGGGGGGGGAGCAACTCTCTTCTTCAACAAGCTTTGCCCTAATGCCTCGATCACCAGAACTATAAGGGTTGTGCAGCCGCGACAACTACTAAAGGTGTTGTATGGTGGTTAAGAGGGTTACGGTGCGATGCGGTCCAGATTCGTGGGTTAAGAGGGCCATGATCACAAGCCAAGGTACGTTGAAATACAGTAATTGAATCTCGACTTAAAATTTACGCCGTCTGATCGACGACTAAAACCCACGATTTTTCATGGGTTTTCTCTCTCCTCTTGGGTTCCTCAAGCTCCCTAAGAGCCGGTTTTTGCCTCCTTAGTGTTCAAAGCTCCAAAATTGTGCCCTACGGTGTTCGTGCAAGCCTCCAAACTCGGATTTTGGTATATTTTTAATGTTTTTTCCATTTTTTTCCTTTATATTTATTGTTTTTTTGTGTTATTTCGGTTTTTTTTTTAATAACAAAATATGAAGTTATTAAGTGTGTGTATACGATTTTTATTGCATTCATGAAGTGGGAGACACTCGATTTGAGTGTTATTTGAAGATTGAGGGATTTACGAAGTGCTTTTATTTTCAGGTTTTTGTTTGAATTAAAGTACTCCATTGAGATGGCAGGAAGGGGTGGTAAAGACTCTCATTCAAAGTCTGATGATCCGACATGGCAGTAAGGTATACCAGTTGAGGGTTCAACGTTAAAAATCAGATGTTTATTTTATGAAAATGTGGTTAGTGGTGAAATTTTAAGGTTGAAACACCACCTAGCAGGAACCAGGAAAGAAGTTGCTCAATGCACAGGCAAAGTTAGAAGTGTGTCAGAAGGTATTAAATTGCAATGCTTGCAGATGATTGAGAGCATACAGGAAAGGAGACAACAAAAGGATGATTTTTAGATGTGTGAAGAAGCTGATGATGCTACTGCCACTGGAGTTGGATTCACTGATAGTTTGCCTTCAGATGCTAGAACAGATATTGGTAGTAGCAGTTCGCGAGCACCTAATAAGAGAAAGAGGGTTCCAGCTGAAGACTTTGAAGGTGGTAAAAGAGGAAGTTCAGGAAGGAGTAGAGGAAGAGTTTCTTCTTCTAGCATACATTCGTTCTTTCCTCCTTCTACTACACTTGGTGCTCAACTAGGAATTCGTGCTGCTATGGCTTCAGAACAACTGCATGATCAAGCAGACCTTGTAGTGGGCAGATGGTTTTATGATGCATGCATTCCATTTAATGCAACAAAAAGTTTTCATTTTCAAGCAATGGCAGATACAATTGCTAACATTGGTCCAAGATACAGGATGCTCTCTTATCAGAAATTGAGAGGGAAGATATTAGATCAGACCGTGATTGAAGTGCAACAATATTGTTTGACTTTGAGATAATCGTGGAAGGAAACAGGATGCACTATCATGACAGATGGATGGACCGATAGGTGAGGAAGGACATTGCTAAACTTTTTTGTATATTATCCTAAAAGACTCATGTTTTTGAGATCTCTAGATATGTCAGAGGAGAGGCACACTGTAGAGATCCTATGAGAAGAATTTGATAAGGTTATACAAGAGGTTGGGGTAGAAAATGTAGTCCAATTGATTACAGATAATGCAGCTAACTATAAAGCAGTTGAGAAGGAGTTAACTGATATTTATGGGACTTTCTACTGAACACCATGTGCAGCCCATTGTTTAGATCTCATCCTCGAGGAAATTGGTGAGATGGATGAAATAAAGGCAACAACTGAGTGTTGCCAAGATATTACAAAATTCATTTACAACCATGCATTTGTTTTGTGTATGATGAGGAGATACACAGAAGGTGCAGAGCTTCTTCACACAACTGCAACTCGGTTCACAACAAACTTCTTATCTGTACAGAGTATTGTGAGACAGAAACAAGCTTTAAAGAGAATGTTTTTCTCAGATGAGTGGCAACAATTTGTAGAGTTGCCTCAAAATAAAAGGAACAGAAAGTTAAATCAGATTACAGAAACGGTTTTTAGAAGTTCATTTTGGAATGCATGTATCAGATTATTGAAAATTACTTGTCCTTTAGTGAAAGTTTTGAGATTGGCTGACAGCGAGGAGAAACCATCTATGGGCTACCTTTATGAAGCCATGGACAGGGCAAAAGAAGCAATCAGAAATAACTTTAATGGAAAAAAAGAGATTATGTACCCGTGTGAAAAATAATTGATAGTAGATGGAATAAACAATTGCATCAACCTATTCATGCAGCAGCCTACTATCTAAACCCATCATTGAGGTACTCAGCAACCTTCAAAAGAGACGGTGAGGTTAATCGAGGAATCATTGAATGCATCGACAGATTAGTCCCTGATGAGAGCATAGCAGATGCGATACATCGAGAGATAGAGATATATGATAATGTTCTTCATTTGATGGGTTTGCTTGTTGCAATTCGCAACCGCAGTACGATGCGTCCAGGTAAATTGTTTATTTTCATATTTAAGTTTCATCTTACATTACTGTGGATTATGTCTATAATGTTTGTCTTTTTCTACAGATGTTTGGTGGAACAGGTTTGAAACTGATTGTCTAAACCTTAAAGATTTTGCAGTGAGAGTCTTAAGCCAAACCTGTAATGCAACAGGTTGTGAAAGAAATTGGAGTATTTTTTAACACATCCATACAAAGAAGCGCAACAGGTTAGAACACAAAAGACTAAATGATTTAGTTTATATTCGTTGTAACATGCGCCTTCGTGAAAGGTAATGTTGTATTACTTTCAAATTTTCAATTCAATATAGTTTAACTTCAGTCTTCAATTGTTAATATTATTTACTAATTGTTTATCTTTGTTTGTCGTAGGTAATTAAAAAAAATAAATAGAAAAGAAAGTCAGTTCGATCCAATAAGTTTGGATAATTTTGATATATTAGAAGATTGGGTTATGAAAGACACTGAAGAAAATGCCCTCATAACTGAAGAAGACGTTGCTTGGATTAATTTGGAAGGAGCGCAACAACAATATCAAGGAGATGAAGAATTTGATTTTTAAGAAAAAGGTGTCGCTGATGATGATGATGAGGATCTGCAACAAGGAGAAGATGAAGATTATTTAGTTGATGATCCTGATTACAATTTGTAAAATGTAACTGTATCTGTAATGTGTATTTCATTTTTTGAATTCAAAATATGTAAATTGAGATGTAATTATTCAATGTTGAATGCTCAATCTGTACTAATCTTACAGTATATGAATTTAAAGTAATTACCTGATTTTTTTTTTATTTTTTTTTTCAGAATTTTACTAATTTTTATTGTTTTTTAATTAATTTTTACATTATTTTAATATTAAAGTACGATACGCCCGTATCGTGGAGCCCAGCAATACACATTACGATACGCGTCAGACAACACTGCATATTTCCTTTATAAGGTAAGTGATAACCTTTTAATTAGGATGGTGTGATCCTAGGTCTTTTATGTCCACTTAAAGTTTTGGTTTGTTCAGAAAGTTTCTCAATGGGTTTGATTGATGATTGATCTAGATCTATTAGATAATCAATATTCTCCTCATTATTCTCAAGTATGTCATTCTTTGTATCTTCTAGGAATTCAACATCCCTTCTCTCTATGAGTCCATGGTCCTTGTGATAAAACTGGTATTCCTTAGATGTTTTAGGATATATAATAAATATTCATCTTAATGACCGACTATCTAGCTTATCTCTAGATTTATCAAAGATCTTTACATGAGCGATAAATCCCCACCTCTTAAGATGACATAGGTTTTATTTTCTACCAAACCACATCTTATATGGTTTAGAGAGTACAACTTTACATTGTACTCTATTTAGAATATACATAGTTATATTTACTACTTCTCTCAAAAATACTCTTGGCAGAGATGCATCTATTAACATAGACCTTGTCATATTCAGTAAGGTCCTGTTATATCTTTCTGCTACGTTATTTTGTTGAGGTGTTTTGAGCATTATATTATTCTTTGAAATACCACAATCTTTACAGAATTCTAGAAATTTTATAGAGGTATACACACCACCTCTATCTGATGTTAGAACTATGATTGTATGTCCCATTGGTTCTCAACTTTCTGCTTATATTCTTTGAATGCTTCAAGTACCTCTATACATATGTATATCTCGAGTAATCATTAATAAATGTTATGAAATATAACTTCTCACTATGAGATCTTACCCTAAAAAATTCACATAAATCAATGTGAGTGATTTCTAATAAGGTTGTTACCCTTGTTATTTCATTAGAAAATATTTTTCTTGTCATTTTTTCTTATATATAGGCTTCGCATTTACCAAGTGTTTTCCTGAAAATTTGACAATAAGTAAAAATCCGATAATTTGCTTAACTTTTTCAAACTTATATGTCCTAGGTGTCTATGTCACACATTTATATCAACATTAAAGATACAATCGATATAAGCATAAAATCCTTCTCTTTTATTTAATTTGAAAAAACATTGTTCGTCATCGAACAAACCTAAGAAGGTTATCCTTCCATGGTTCTCTATGGTTACCTTGTAAGGGATAAACTTGACTTCAAAATCTTTTTTAACGAAGGTAGAGACCGAGACCAAATTGCACCTTATAGTTTGCACAATTAGTAGATCAGTTAGAACAATAATATATCTTGTATATAAATCCTAAATGACCCCACACCAATTATATCTGAGAATATATTATTTCCCATATACACCTTATGTTCTCCTTGTTTATATTCTTTTAAGTCTATGACTCATTCTTTACTCTTTGATATATGTCTTGTTGCTTTAGAGTTAATCCATTAACTAGATATTCGACGATCTATATACAAATATTCTGAAACTATATAGATTATGTCCTTCTTCTCCGATTGATCACATTGTTGGGTATTTTTATTGCCAGTCTTCTTGTTGTGGCAATCTCTTTCATAGTGTCACATTTTTCCATAGCTAAAACACTTGACCCGAGAACCAGTTTTCTGTGATTTTTTAAAAGTTTGACCGGCTTTCTTATTATTCTTGCCAAACCTTTTGTTTGATTTATTTTTTCTGGTTTGGTCTAAAGCTTGTTTCATTTGGTTACTTCAGAGGACATAGAAATTAAAATTGGCACACATTGCATTCCCCAAAAGAAAAGTTTTAAATATCTAGGGTTAATTTTTCAGAGTGATGGAAGAATTGATGGATATGTTACACATAGAATTAATGCTAGTTGGTTAAAATGGAGAGGAGCATCCGGTATTCTTTGTGATAAGAATATACCATTAAAATTAAAAGGTAAATATTATAGAGCAGCAATTAGGCCTGCCATGTCTTATGGTTCTGAGTGTTGGGTAGTTAATCATCAGCATGTACAAAAGATGTCTGTGACAGAAATGAAGATGTTGAGATGGATGAGTAGTCATACAAGAAAAGACCGTATACATAATGAGGTTATTAGAAACAAATTTGGTGTGGCACCAATAGAGGATAAAATGAGAGAACATTGTTTAAGATGGTTTGGACATATAGAAAGAAGATCAAAAAAAGAACCTTTAAGAAGGTTAGAAAAACTAAATTTGGAAAGTATTAAAAGAGATAGAGGATGACCACAAAAGTGTTGGAAAGAAACAATAAAGAATGATCTAGCTTATTGGGAGTTAACTGCTAACATGGCACACAATAGGGATTTGTGGAAACAAAGAATCCATGTAGCCGACCCCGTCTAGTATGGGAAAAGGCTTAGTTGTTGTTGTTGTTGTTGGTCTAAAGCTTGTTTCAATATCTTCTTGAGCTACTAGCAAATTATTTTTTTTATTTCTATTTATGTACTCTTTTTAATTGTTAGTTTGAGAGATAACGTAGAAATTTTGTTTCACTTCCTAATCTTAAGGTCGTGGCAACCATATTTCATGAAAGGAGAAGACTATTTAGGATAATTGATATTTGCATAGCCTCGGGGATGACCAATTTTGCTACAACTAGGTCTCTTGTCATTACTAACATTTGGTTTACATGTTTCACTACATTATCTCGTTCTTTCGTTTCATATGAGTTATATTTTTATAGTAGTAACTGAACATGTAGTTTAGGTGTAGTGTCATGTTTAGGTGTTATTGAACCAAACAACTCTTTTGTTGTCTCATATTTTTTAAATACCCTAATTAGGTCATCTTCCATATAGGTTAACATTACAGTTTTGATTATGGTATCTGTAGACGTGAATTTTTATTTCAAATCCTTTTAGAATTTGAAATCAGACTCTCGAACTACGTCATGTGTGCGAGCGTGCCAATTAGTTTGTCAAAACTAACAAAGTTCAATTTTCTAACTTCTATAGACGATTGCGGACAAGTGAGATCTTTTCATCGTAGGTCTTCTTAAATCGGCGCTCAAGGGTCAGCCTAGACACTTGGAAAATGTCTGGAATCCATTAAATCCGAAAAACCAAAAACCCGATTTTACAAGTTTCAGAATTTGTGCCTAATTTCCTGATTTCTGAAAATTTCAGATTCTGAAAATTGTAGAAACTGTTCTGTTTCAAAGACCTGTTCTCTGATTTTTTTAAATATTTTCGAGTCTGCAAAAATTCTGAAAATTTTAAAGAATCAATATATACACGTAAAGAATCATGTTATATTTTTATTTTTTATTTTACTTCTGTAAATCCTGAGAATTAAATCCAGAATCAGTGACTATTCAGAAACTTAGAACAGTTCTGTGTCTGTGATTTAGAGGCTCATAAAAATAGTCATATCTCTGCATTTAGACATCCAATTTCAGTAAAATTGTTTTTCTGAAAATCCTCAGATGTTAGCTTTCCAAAGAATCAATTTGCATACAATTTAATTCAGTATTTACGGAGATATGAATAAAAGAACAGACATATGTTTCTGAACATTTTGTTTCTGCATAACCGAATCTGATTTTTGACAATGTTCATAGATTTAATTGACTAGGGAAACAACCACATAAAATCTTCAAAATTTTACATAATGATTCCTGATATGTCTAGATTGGATGTGCAAAAAATTAACTTGATTGGATCAGTCGTTCGTTCAAATCAAATCCGTGTTCAGGTATATGCAATCATGCACTTTCAAAAGTTCAGAATTGCAGAAAAATTCAAAGCGTTCCCTTGATTGTTTGGAACGATTTTCAACCTATAACCAATCCTAAAATTCATGCAGATCATAGAGGTGTATTTTTTTTATCCTATTCATGAAGATTAAAGGATAAATATTCATGTTTTGTATCAACATGGGTCATTAACACGATCTTTAGTTTAGTCTTGATACAAATTTTCTGCAAACCTACAAATTTTGAGTTTTTCATTGATCATATTAATACAACGATTGATTCAAACCTGTGGAATCAAAGAGGAAGATGACGTGGAGATTCTAACATGACCAAGAAACCTCCATGAGCAGACGTCGGTCGGCGGAGCAGGGCGGACCAGCTTTCTTCTTCTTCTCCTCCTTCTTTCTCTCTCTTTCTCTCTCTTTTCTACTGTTCACGGATTGGTCTTTGGCAGTGAGTGGTTGATGGTCTTGCAGCCTTCTTGAGCCCCTTTTTATAGGCCACGAGTTGCCCATTGGCTGTAGTCATTCATAAGGCAACTTCCCTTACTGTAACTTAGTATAAGATGGCAAGAAGGTGCTGCTCAAGGCCTTCCAAACCAGGCCAAATGCTGCTACACACACCTGCCAAACTCGGCTCAAGCTTAAGAAGGAAGGTGGGCTACTGTACTGCTGACCTTGGCCAACTTGGAAGGTTGAAATTTGGCTGATCTTCAAGCTGCTCACTACTGGTCTTAGCCCAACTTGGAAGGTTGCCAAACTATGCACTCAGCTGGAGCTGCTCACTTGTTAAGCCAATCGTAAATGAGACCTTTAAATATTGTCATAGCTGATATTCTGAAATAGACATCCCTCCTTAGTAGATTCTAGATTAATTTCCTCAGCACATTAGTGGGACGTATACTAGATTCATGATCTGCAAACACTCTGACTATTTCGGAATTCATCTCACGATTGCAGAAAAACATGTTTGGCCATTGCAAAGGTTTCCCTTGTTGCTGCCTACTTGCTGAAGTCGACTCAAACTAGATTTGGGAAAGTGCCTTGCTATTGAATTCGACCAACTAACCTTCCATTTTGATGTTGTTTATTGAGCATCGGTTTGGTAAGTAGATGCTGTCTGAAAACCTACCAAAAACAAGCCCAGTGTGTAGTTTTCTGCACTTGCTGCTCGCTGGGATCGGTTGGGGCTGAAAAGGGCAAGTGACTTTGATGGCCTTCACTTACTAAAATCGACTTCATTTGCCATATTTTTGTCCACTTGATAAGGTTGACTCAACTTTGTAAGTTGCTGGCTCTCTTGAGGCTATTCACTTGCTGAATTTAGTTGCTAAATTCAACCACCATTATGGAATCGGGTGAGGCTTGATGTGGGCAGAGTTGATATGGTAAGTTGCTGGATTTGGCCGATATATTAAGTGAAGTTGGCTGTGGAAGATGAGTTTCCAAGGTGACGTTACAGCACTTCCATCTTATGGTCGATCCAGCCATGCTGCCAGCATAGGTTTCCCTGTTAAGGAGACGCTGAACAACCGGTTGAGCTGCTTCACGTTGTTGTAGATGGATCTACCTTCACCAACCGCCACCGTTTGCTGCTCTGCTTGTCATGCATGGTGTTAAATTTCTCTACGAACTCGTTCATGATGCTCGAACAGTTGGTAACCATAGCAAGGTAAGTCATCAGAAGAGTATCATTATACTCTACAAGGAAATCGTCTTGAAATTTCTCAGATTCAATGGCAGGCAATTTCCTAAGCAGACTAGAAACATACTGAGCCAAATTTTCAGCAGCCATGTATATGGGATACAATTCAAGGTAAAAAGAAAAGGGGTTCGGCCTCCTCTTCTGCTCTGCTCTATATCCATAATTCTTCATTTAGGTAGAAGCAATGAGAAAGCAAACATCGAAAGGGAGTCTGGAGCATAATATTGTCAACGGTCAAATTCAACACAGATGCCGAATAACAATTATGAGCCATCAACCTCCTTATCAAGATAAGTTATCCTGACTCCACTATGAACTGATGGTTCTTTGTCATAGGCCTGGTAATTGAGATCATGAATTATTTGAATTCCTTTGCAGATGCCATGTTGTCGCAGGGCGTTCCTTAGCAACAGGTTTCGGAATACACCGCTCCGTCTCTGTTTCATCAATAGCCCTTTTGTAATACAATGGCACTTCCTTTGCTACTGCATGTGGTAAAGGAATGCACTTAACCAGGCAGTGGCGACGTTGTCGCGATAAGGCAATTGTTGTTTCGAGAAATATTACATCTTTCTCTTGTTCAGCAAACATTTTCAGGGGCACTTTTTAAAATTGTGCAGTTCATCCCATGTGCTGTCATCAAGATTCCTAGTGGATAATTCATGCTGCACAGGTAAAGTGCTACAATGACCATCCACAACCTGCTTCCAAGGTGGTGGCATTAAATATGACAGATTGCCTTTGGGCGCAACCAAATGTTTTGGCCTAGTAGGATTTTCAAGCCAGAACTGGCAACGCTCTTGCTGAGTCAATATCTGCTTCCTTTCTTGATTGATCTTAGCATAAAACCAAGACTAGCCGTCCCCTGCATACCAACGTATCTTTTCCCTTTTTTTTTTTTGGAGTTTGTAGTCAGTAGACAGCAATCTGTAACCTAACAGGGCAAGTTCATAATCTCGCAACATGAATGCATAGTCCCTCTAGTATTATAGCTTCATCTGCATCAAGGTGCTTGCCCAGATCTTTTCATCCCAGGAATTCCTGGAGCACTGCCTGTAACTTTGGCACTCGTGTTGCCCCACCTATCAGTTCATCAACTTTGAGACCTGAATGTTTCAGGACTTCATTTATAGGGATCAGAGATTGCTCTCACAAATCTCCACATAATTCTTCAAACTTCTCATGAGTAATAGTACTCCTGAAATCACGATCATCATAAAGAGATTCCACTGATATAGGTGTTACCGTATTCGCACTTAAGATTTCTTTGGTGCGCTTAACTTGTTTCTTTAATTTAGCCATCGCCTTAAGAACTTTCTTACATCAACCCTGTTTCCCACCCGAGAATTGAACTCATCGGCAAAATGATCTACCAAGCATGATTCCATGGTTTGGTCACCAAGCTCTATAGTCCATCTTACACCTTTAACTTGAAATTGGTTGATGGATACTGTCTTTCCAAGCTCTTTCGTTGAGTAAGACAAGAAGTATACGAGAGCAGCATAAGTATTGCTAGTTGGGATTTCTGGAGTAACAGCATTCCTGCCATGGGATCTTTGATGTACCACACATAAGAGTTTCTTTGTGAACATTACACTGGTTCTGCTGACTGGACTGTTCCCTATTTGATGGGATATCAATCCCTACGTGCTGAATTGGTGCAGCATCAGTTTCTGTTAAATGGTGCTTCATAACCAGACAAGTTTTAAAAGGGAACTGGTTCATGTATTGATGGTCTTTGATTCTGACAGTACTCTTTACTTCTTCATCTATTCGGAAACTTGTCCAAAGGATGTCAGCATCTTTGGGTTCATCACTATGCCATCAAAACAGATCCTAGTTCATCCATAACATGCCGTGCTGGAGTTTTGCTGGAATCATCAGTTCCATTCACCGTAATGTCCTGGCCTTCCACTGCCAATGTCACACTGGATCTAATGCCTCCTCTTGCTTTTGCAGGAATATTCAAATGCTGGCCTCCATTACCAAGTTCCTCGTTGTTGTTACAGCAACTTTATCATGTTGATCTGCACATAATAAGCTGAAGCCGCAGCACAGTAGAACCTCGCAATTCATTTTGATGAGAACAATTTTATTACGTAACAGGGCTAATTCAGAAGTTTAACATGAGGAAACCGAACACAGAATATAAGCAAGAACCATTAATAAATAACCACTTCGAGGGAGACAACAATTTCACATGATGATCTCAACTGAAGTTATCAGGATTATACTTATGAGAGTGTTTAAGCACACCCATGTTACCTGCATACTTGCTGTGAAAGTGGTTATGCAAATCCATGTTACATGCCTACCTACTATGAAAGTGTTATGTTACATTTTTGAAAACCAACTTTCATGCTCGCTGGATTTACTCCATGAGTGTTGGAACATTAACCTTATTTTCAACACCAAAGTAACATAACGACAATAGGTCATAATGCAAAATGGCTACCGATCAATATATCAATTGCATGTCTCTAATAACCAAACATAACATGGATATGTTACCAAATGTGTTCGATATCAAACCTTTCTCTTCGAAAGCCATCGTTCCTGCATCAATCTTTCCTTTCTCTTGATGATACCAACTTTCTTCTCTGGAAATTGATTTCTTTTCAAATATGAGCTTTTCTTTCTGGGAAGCTCACTTTTCCTTTTTAACGCCTGCTTTCTTTTTTTGGGTGTCCACCTTCTTTTTCATGTGTCAACTTGTCTTTTTGATACCTGTTTCTTTTCAAATGGCAAGTTTTCAAAATATTTTTCAACAGAAATCTTTTAAGGAAACGAAATCCTGCTTTTCCAATGCTGAGGGTAAAATCATTATTTTTATCCAATTTTGTCCAAATTCAAAATTTTCACAAAGAGAAGCACTCTTTCATCATTTTAAGAATTCCACAAGATTTTGATACCAAAACAAGCTCGTTTGAGGTCTTTTTTATTCAAAAACCCAAAATTACCAAAAATAGTTAGTTTCAAACATTTCTAAAAAAAAATTGGGTGTTTATAGTATCATCTCTAAGGTAAGTTTTGCACTCTTTTTTTTCTTCTTCTGATACGGTTGTTGCAGTAGGTGGTGGAACTGTATCCTTTTAAGACATAATTTATACCTTCAAGTATAAGTGCTAAAGGGATGATACATCTTTTTCATACTTGAAAATTTAGACCATTCAATTTCTTGGTTTTTACCATCTTTGGTACATAAATCCTAAAGTTTATTTTAATTTGTTTCATAAAAATAGCAATAGGACGATCTAAAAAAGAAAACAACGAACCAGGTGTGTTAGTAGACTGCAACAATTTGCAACAATAAATAGGTACTATTTTGAAACATATATTTAAGTACCTATAAGTATTTTCAGTTGATACTTAGATATTAATTGAAAAAACTTTTAACTTGATTATGCTATTTCAAAACCAGCCAAGGGACGAAACTATTTTAAAAACCTCAGGAATAATTCAAGAAGTTTATCTTTTTCTCCTATTTTGAAATATTTTAAAAAGACTTAAAGACAGAATAGTAAAAAGACACCTAATTTTTTTATAAAATTTGGGATAAATAGAGGGTAAAATTGTAATTATGCCCCTCACCCAGTTTTTGTAATTTTCTAAAAAGACAGGTGTAGTTCTATCTTATTATAGCATGACAGAACTTTGAATCTTCATTCGTCTCGGAGCAAACGAGTAATTTTATATGTTGGTATTTCGTAATTTTCAAAAATTGTAAAAGAATATTCAAAACTATTTTTTTACTTAAAAATATCTCAACTTTTAATTTTGTCCAATACCATATTTTAAATTTTTAGAAGACACCAGAGACAAAAATGGAATTTTAAGTCCTGAGGCGGTTTAAGTGCCCATGGTTTTCCCGACGTAGTTTCGAAAAAACACTGAGCGATTAGAGATTGTTTGAGAAGTGGAAGAGAGGCGACGGGGAGAGGGAGAGTAAAGTGAGAGAAGAGAGATAAGGAGAGGGGAAGAAGAAGAGTTGGTCATCGTCGCTCTACCTTTCGATTGAGTCTGTCGCTCTGCCTCTTCCTGCTTTGCCTTCTCTTACCTTTAGCTGGGCTTGTCGCTCTGTCTCTTACCGCTCTGCCTCTGGCTGAGCATGCCACTCTACATCTTGCCTGCTTTTTGTTTTGTTTTTTTTGTTAACACACTATTCTGTGTGTAGGTTTACGACAACCTTGCTATGATATCAATGAAGGGTTGAGACCGGCCTTGCTACTTGTATGAATGATGGAGGTTGCAGCGGAAGGTGAAGGAATAAGAAAAAAAGGAAAGGGTGATCGTACATGGTTTCTCTCATTCGCAAAAAGATCTCATAATGTTTTCTTTTCTCCAATCACTATATCTATTGTATTCTTTGTGCAGTATTTATAGACTTCTTTTTCCTTATTTTCGTATCTCACCTTTCCGTTATAAGTCATTTTATGTTTGTAATGTTATTGGTTTAATTCCTCAAACTTTATTGTTTTTATTCTTATTTAACACTTTACGCCTTGAGAGAATGGCCATTTTACTTACCAAATACGCCAGTCTTCTATGCACAACAACAGTACACACAGGGTCCTTGTTTCTGCAATTGGTTACTTGCGTCAGCGAGACTTCCAAATACTAATCTTTTTTTCCATTCTCTCTCCGTCTAGCACGTTGGTGGTCCGGCCCTTTTTTCTGGAAGTTCAGCACAGAAGTTTTTTATGTGCAACTGAACACCCCAAACCCCTCTCTCCTCTCGCCATTATCTTCTTTGCATTCTCATTGTTTCTTTAGTCTTCCGTTACATTGTTTTTCCTTTCATCCTTCGTGCCTTGGGCTTGCATAAAGCGCCATAGTGGCCATATCGCTCAGGTAATATTTGCTCTTCATTTCTTATTCCGAATTTCTGCATTTTATCCTTCATTACCGCGTTCTTAGCACTAATAACACGTTGTCAGATGAGAAAGTTTATGGAAGTCTTTAGTAACAATATCTAGATTCTATCATGGTCTTGGTCCTGTTAATGTATTCTCTGTTTTTGTGTGTGTGTGTGCCCGCATGAATGCATGTGTGTCCAGCTTTTCCAATCTAAATTTTTCATACAGTCCGACTTTACTCGAACCAAGCCTTTTCCCGTAATAGCAGAGCCAGCTAAATGGATCTCGCGTCCATTCGATCTTGTGTCATATTAGCATTTAACTCAGTCCCCATTGATCATCATTAAGCCGTCGGGTCAGCCACAGGGTTCCTGTCTGAACTTGGACACAAATGGTTCTAACAATTAGTTGCAGACTGAAAGACAGATGCACAAATTGCACGAGGAATTGGCCATGGTTTCGAGTCAAACTGATTGACATTTCTATTTAGATAAACTTCTCAGCAGCGCACCTGCATGTACAAGGATTTCATGCACTTGGGTCGATCAGGCATCGCCCAGCTGGACCTTCTGTTTGGAATGTGTCCTTTGCTTGCTTGGGATTAGATTCAAAGTTGGTTTCTTTATACTGATCTTGCATCAACTATATGTGCTCAAGATGCCGTTAATGCAACCAAACCAGATGACTGGACCAAGAGGACCCAATCAGTCTACCCATTGGACTCATCAATCATCTGCACCTTAGCACCCACTTTTGTTTGAGTGCAGTCGGATCCAGAAAGAATTGGAGCTCAACGACAAGCTGCACAAAGAAGAGGTTTGCCGTCTTAATACTATATATATTGTCTAATCAAGTGATGTTTTGCTAATCGCAGACACACACACATACACACCAGTGATGCTTTTGCCAAGAATGAAAAGCAAGTGGCACAAAAGCGGATTAAGCAACTTCTATGTTTTGGCAAGGACATACGAGGCAGTGCGAGGTTACTACTGTTCTGCTCTTAAGAAACAGAGGAAGGGGGTGCCTCCTTTCATGCCAACTTTGACTCCTGAATCCTTCTCACTGAAAAGTAGGAGGTGGAGCCAGTTTCAAGTTTCTTTTGATCTTATGAAGTTCTGATCATTATCAGCATGTACTGAAGCTGACAATAGCACATCAGGAAGAGACTGAGGAAATCAAGAAAATGCGTGACACATGGCTGGCAGAGGAAGAGCAGAAATTCATGCATGAGATTGACAGGATACAGTCCAACAAAAGCATGGTCATCCTTCATCGCGAACTCGCACATTCGTGGAGGTGGCAGCCTCATGGTCCGCAAGAACTCGATCAACTCATTCTTGCAGGTTTTTCAAATCATAGCCAATACTAACAATTCTTGGAGGGTTTTCAAATTATCATCAATACCTAACCCCATATATATATATGGAAACCGGGTCCTATTCACTTGTGATATGTTCACTCATGATCCCACTGCTTTTAAGTGATATTAGTATAATTTTAAAAAATGTAAGAATTTATTATACTCACAACCCTGAACACTGGAAGTGAGAGTGATCAACATCAGTAGTGCAAAGGATCCCATCACTCTCTCTCTCTCTCTCTCTCTCTCTCTCTCTATATATATATATATATATATATATATATATATATATATATATATATATATATATATATATATCTGTGTGTGTTTGTGTTTAATATAAAAGTTAAACACTTAGTGAGATTCATTAACATAATTGTAACCATATGATCCTAGAGGAGGAAAGGGCACACTAGCCAGGCTTGGCTCTCTAAGCTAGGTCTAGGATTGTGCCCAAGCGGTCATCATGTAGGGTATGTAATAAACAATTAAGCCTTTGAAGTTGGCTACACGGATTCTTTATTTTTGTAGAATTTTTATCACTGTCATGTAATGTGAATCGAAAAATCCTAATATGGGTTAATGTGGTCGACATGGACCAGACCCAAACGTCACCAGCTGGATCTTGAAAATGTACCAGGCAAAAATCTGGCAGATCCAGGTTAACCTGATTTTGACCAGGACCGGGGGACATGTGGGCCGTTATGCCCAGACACACCATGGGAAAAGCTTCTCTCCGTATGAAGTGCATTTGGTACCGATTTAACCAAAAGAAGAGCTAATTTGTGTTTGGTATTCATTCGAATTTTTGTTGTGAAAGAAAGATAACTTAATTATGCAATATATATATTGTGTGTAAAATGTATGTTTAATATGCTTCTTATTTTAGATAATTTTTAGTTTTTTATAATTTCAACCATTCATCTTAAATAGTTAATAGTTTGAATAACCTTTTTACTCAATCATCAGATATGTGGTTGAGATTTTCAAAACTAGGACAAGGATGTTAGATTTTATGATAGGGAGAGAAACTCATCTATTATATCTAATATATTTCAACCATACATTTAAAGACGGAGACGGTTGAGATCAAATCTCAAAAGCTAAAAAGTTCAAATAATTTTAAGTATGACATGCAAAGAGTATATCTATACTTTTTCTTTTTGGGATTTAATTTCAATCATCCATCTGATTGACGGGAGAGAAATGCTAGATAACTGTATTATTTTTCAGTGGTAGTGGAAATCCGTTCCTCTCCCATATATATATATAATATATAGATATATATATATATATATACGTATGCGTCTCTCTATATACATCTCAATGCTGCATGCTAAGTGCAGGCAGTGAATCACATCCAATCGACTTGACATCTACTTCTCCTTCCCTCTGGTATATATTCCTCCTGTGGCTGCTCCATCCACCTATCTAGGGATGCTTCTCGACACCGCCAGCGAAACTCTAGAAACTCCGGGGAATCCCACCGACTTCGACCAAGCTACTTCAATGATGCAAAATGAATGCTTTTAACCTGTCGGAGAGATGGACGATGCGACAAGGCTTTGTAAGAAACCAGTCATTCGAAGACTGAAATTTTCAGGAGTTAGAGATGGCTTCAATGAGGAAAGCCATGAATACAACATCTATGATACCAAAAAGCCAGGATTACATTTGCCCTTCTGGAGTTTGTATGGGTCTCCTTTATATTTGGGAACTTTGTGTATAGTATATGGTTGTACTGTATCAACTTTGAAGCTTTACATATGGCTCTGCCCCATGTAATATTAACACAACTTGCATATATGCATTACATTTGCCCCTTGTGCCTGTTTTCTCTTGCATTTTCAGTAACGTGTTTCATGCCAAGTGTTGAGAATTCGATGCAATTCTCTTTATGCGTTGCTTTTTCTTAAACAAGTTTTGTACCTAGAATTAGACATGACTGTTTCATATTTGCTCTGAGACATGAACCTGAACCGATCAGATTCCATTCAGTTCTCATTACAGTTGTAACTGTTAGTTCTGGTTATGGTTCCGAATTGAACAAAAATAAAAAAAAATGTAAAATGCTTTTGAGAAAAACCTATAGAAGGGGATTAACAGAAGAACACAGGCTTCGTTAGGGTTCCGAATTTGATTTGTCAGTTCCTATTACAATCGGTTCTGGGACCGGTTTGATTCCAGTTCGTATTAGCAGGCCGGCTCCAACCTGGCTATGTATACATATAAAAGATAATTATCACAATACTTTATCATTGACAGTGATTGCCAATGTTTCAAGCAGTAATTTTGCAGACTTAGATCCAACTCGAAATCAGCCAATCTGAATTGTCAGTGACTTTTCGGTTTGCTGTGAACCAGTTTAGCAGGTCACCAAATCAACAGGTTTGTTGAATGGATTGAATCAAACAGAACTTGAACAATTTGGTCCTTGACTCTCTTGCGATAGCATCCCTAGGTTGCACGAGCACAAAGCAGCATCCACTGCGTGCATGGACGAAGCAGCCTCATGCTGCTTCATCCATGGTTTCAGAAACAACTTAACTGAGATCAACAGTTCGAGTTTTCCAAATTTTCTTTTCTTTGTTTCTAGAAGGATAACTCAGAGAAACCACCTTTCGAAAGGGTTAGAATCAATGTAAAACTCCATGGCTGGCACACTCGATGCCAGTGTTGACGCTGGGCATAGTCTTCCATAGGGAGTAGCATTGATGGAATCGAATCTGACTGCCTGTTTAGCCGCGAGATTCCTTTAATAAAGATGGAAGCACAACCTAATAAAGTCTCGTTTAATTCATCTTAAAGATAAAAGGGTTGATTATCCAAATTGAAGCTACCACAAGGAAACACATTTGGCAACTAGAAGTAGCTTTTCCTCATAGTTTACATCTTCATGCACATTGAGATTCAACCCATTCTCCTCAATAATAAATTAAAAAAAGTTAAGAAGAAAAGGATTCAACTCCTTGACAATCCAAGCAGCTTCTTCATTCCTCCCCATGTTTCCTAGATATAAAGCAACTATACAGAGTTATTTTAAAACTGTGGCCCACAAGACCAAAACCACTAATTTAATCTGAAGATGTGCAACACAATCGAAAAAGGAAGCCAGCCTCACCATTATCTGCAAGGAACATCATCCACATAATAAGCATGAAAGTACTAGAGAATTCATCAAGCATGATAGTGAGCATGTAAAATCCTTAACCTACATCAATAAATTCACGAAATCATTGCACTTACCATTCCCTAATCTACATAGGATGTCCTTGTTGTATCCTTTCTTGAATATGCATCAGGCAAACTGCAAAGCCATGTTGAATTCATATACTGCAATATAACTTAATCCAATACATGCATTCTTGTACAATTGCAATCATAGTCAGCTAAACTATTGGAGAATTCAACATCTAAGGCATTTTTACATCTTCAGAATTTTAAATGAATATCCTCAGGCTCTTTTACATTAAAATAAAAATCCAGGCACTAGTCACTTTCATGGTTAGGGCCATTCACGATTAGTATGAGTTGCGAGTGTAAATCAGATGTGGTCGGTTGTACTCATTATTTCTGTAAGTTTATGTTCTCACACGCAAAACTTTGCAAATAGCACAGCACATGTGATTAAAAAATTACAGGAGATGTTCCAGGTGTCTACATGTTGGACATGTTATTGAATCTTCAGCTTTTGTGGTACCACGCCTGAAGTATATTTAGAGTACTGACGCAATCCACGTTGATCCAGTTTCCCGTCAATACATATCCACCATAAGAGGAGACTCATCTACAACAACTAAGCCTTTTCCCATACTAGACGGGGTCGGCTACATGGATTCTTTGTTTTTACGTAGCCTTATCATGTGACATGTTAGCAGTTAACTCAACATAAGCTAGATCATTCTTTATTGTTTCTTTTCAACATTTTTGTGGTCGTCCTCTACCTCTTTTAATACTTTCAAAATCTAATTTATTTCTAATAACTTCATTATGTATATGGTCTTTTCTTGTATGACCACTCATCCATCTCAACATCTTCATTTCTGTTACACATGTTCATGATTAACTGCCCAACACTCATAACCATAAAACATGGCAGGTCTAATTGCTGCTCTATAATATTTACCTTTTAACTTTAATGATATCTTCTTATCACAAAGAATACTTACGCTCCTCTCCATTTTAACCAAAATTCTATGCATAACATCTCCATCAATTCTTTCATCACTCTAAAAATTGACCTTAGGTATTTAAAACTTTCTTTTTGGGGATACAATGTGTGCCAATTTTAATTTCTATGTCCTTTAAAGTAACCAAATTATCAAACTTACATTCCATATATTATGTCTTTGTTCTACTAAGCCGAAAGCCTTAAATTTCTAATGTTTCTCTCCATAGTTTCAATTTTCTATGAACTTTTTTCATAAACTCCTCCACTAACACAATGTCATATGCAAATAGCATACACCAAAGTATTTCATCTTAAATATGTTTTGTTAACTCATCAATCACCATTATAAATAAGTATGGATTTCAAGTTGATCCTTGATGTAACTCAATATTAACTTCAAAGAAGTTTGTCATTTCTTCATGAGTCTTCACATATTTTCACACTTTCGTACATGTTTCTAATAAGGTTTATGTATGTCAATAGGATACTTTCTTTTTTCCAAAGTTCTCCAACGAACATCCCTTGGTACCCTATCATAAATTTTTTCTAAATCAATAAATATCATGTGAAGGTCATCTTTTTTGCTCTAAAATATTTCATAAGACGTCTCAAAAGGTGAAGGTCATCCCTCGATACTTGTCTTAATCTACGTTCAATAATTCTTTTCCATAATTTAATACTATGACTCATTAACTTGATATCTCGATAATTCGCACAAATTCTAAATGACTCTCTTTTTCTTGTATATGGGTATAAATGTACTCACTCTTCATTCCTCGAGCATCTTTTGGTTTCTCCATATTTCATTAAATAGTCTTGTAAGCTAAGAGATTCTGTTTCTTCTAGAATTTTCCAAACTTCTATAGGAATATTGTTTGATCCTACACGTTTACCACCCTTTATATGTTTAAGAGCCTCTTTGACTTATTCTTTTAAATATGTCGGTAGAAATTATGGTTTATATAAGCTAATACTAACATCATTCCTATACTAAATTAGAAACTAGGAATAGGAAACTATAGAAAAAGAAAGAAAGTTTGAACTGTAACTTTGATGTGAGTGATGAGATAATAGGTAAGGCAGCCTCTTTCTTTATTTTTTCCCTTACCTTATATCAAATCAATAACTCAATAAAAATGATATTATTCTAAGAACAAAATATTTGATTTGTTTTGTTTTTTTCTACCAATAGGGGCCCTCCCTTCACCACCTCTATGGGGATGGTCTATTGGGTTCATAACTACTCCTCTTACTACAGGACGCTTACCTAGCCAACATTTAGATCCGGCTCTACCCGAACTTTTCTGGTTCGCATTTGTACTATAATTTTCTCATCCTCGTCTTGGATGCATCTAACAAAATTAAGATCCTTAGTTTTCTTATCTCTAGCCCTAACTATCCTAAAAATATTTCTTTCACCCTCTTTTGAGTTGAGTTTTTTATATAAATTCTCCTAAATTTTAGCTTTGGATTGACTAATGGTCTTTTCCACTTCGTTCTTTGCTTTCTTATACGCCTCTAAAGTTTCACTAGTTTTCTTAGCATAATGTAATTTGTAATATGCCATCTTTACCTTGATTTTATCTTCCACCACTTCACTCCACCATCAAGCTTCTTTTTGTCCTCATACACCTCCCTTAGATTCACCTAACACATGTTTCGCTACTTTCCTAATATGTATAGCCATATTGTTCCATATATCACAAGGTGTACCAACATAATTCCAAGCATCTCCTTGAAGGACTTTCTATTTAAATATATCTTCTTTCTCGCTTTTGAGGTTCCACCATTTAATCTGAATAGCTCGACACACTCTTTTCTTCTTTGTCCACTTTTTTACTTGTAAATTCATAACTAAAAGTTGATGTTGGGGGTTAAGTTTTTTCTTGGAATTACCTTACAATCTTTAAAACACGATCTATCTTTTTTCCTACAAACAAAATAATCAATTTATGTTTGTGATAAGCCACTCTTATAAGTAATTAAATGTTCATCTCGTTTTTTTAATATTGTATTGACTACAAAGAAATTAAATGCCATAGCAAAATTTAAAATCTCCCTACCTTCCTCATTTATATCCCCAAAACCAAAATTTTCATGAGTACCTCGATATCCTAATACCTCTTTACCGACATGTCCATTTAAGTCTCCTCTTAAATAAATCATCTTCCTTTGTAGAATTCTTTGAATCATCTTATCTAACTCTTCCTAAAAAGTCATCTTTATGCTATCTTCTAGTCTTACTTGGGATGCGTAAGCACAAACTATATTCAAAACCTATGCTCCTAGCACTAATTTCAACATCATGATTCGGTCACCATATCATTATCACTATCCTTTAAATCTTTATTTACAATAATACCAATTCCGTTTCGAGCCTTTTTCTTTCATGAGTATAATCATTTAAAACCTGTATCCTCAATCTCCTTTGCTTTTCTGCAACCCACTTTGTCTCTTGTAAACATACAATATGAATCTTTTTTCGAATCATGGTATCTACCACCTCCATTAGCTTACCGGACAATGTTATGATATTCCAATAACCAATACGAATCTTATTATTTAGGACTAGCTTCATTACCCCTCGCATCTGTCCATGGTGAAAATATGGAGACCCTCTCTATAATTTGTTCACTATATTCGGGTGACAATGTAGGAGGTCTAACTTCTTTACCCACACCCGTCCATGACGTGGAAACTCTCTCTACAATTGATTTACTATATCCATGCAAAAATGTAAAGGCCCTTACGTACTTTTCACTGCATCCGAGCTCTTCAGTGTGTCGCTAAGAGGGGATGCCCCAACGCAATGTTCATAATTTGTATAATCCATGGTATAAAAATCCGACAAAGTTTTACGCTGGCTGTCAAAAGCCTAACGCAACCCTCCTTTATCCAGGCTTGGGACCAGCCATGCAAGGGTGATCCCTTACATGGGCAGAGTTATAAGAGGAGTCTCATCTAAGGAAATAAATTTATGAGGTCTAGTGTGTGTCGGATGCATCAAGCACCATCATGCCACCACAAGTACACATTAATTAGTCATGATGCCAATCTATTATTCGGTACTCATTTTTACTCAAATTTGAACACCTATTCACTTCGCAATGTCATGATAGAATTTTGATTTCTACAACATTTTTGTTTATTCTGAAAAAGCCATAATAGGCAACTTGATTCGTAAAGCATAGCAAAGGAAGAACTTATAAAGAGAAATACTAAAAAACAGTTGCTTTAAAAAGATAAATTATTCATTGATGAGAAGGGATACATTTTCAATGACATACAAAAGGTAGAATGTGGTTCACCTTTTCATGTGATTAAGACAGCAAAGTTGAAAAGCTCGATCAAACATGTTTAATCATTGTGAGCATGAGCCAGTCACCAGTGTAATAGGTCCATAACAACAACAACAACTAAGCCTTTTCCCATACTAGACGGGGTCGGCAACATGGATTCTTTGTTTCCACCGATCCCTATCGTGTGCGATGTTAGCAGTTAACTCCCAATAAGCTAGATCATTCCTTATTGTTTCTTTCCAACACTTTTGTGGTCGTCCTCTACCTCTTTTAATACTTTCCAAATTTAGTTTTTCTAACCTTCTTATAAGTTCTTCTTTTGATCTTCTTTCTATATGTCCAAACCATCTTAAACAATGTTCTCTCATTTTATCCTCTATTGGTGCCACTCCTAATTTATTTCTAATAACCTCATTATGTATACGATCTTTTCTTCTATAACCACTCATCCATCTCAACATCTTCATTTCTGTCATAGACATCTTTTGTACATGTTGATAATTAACTGCCCAACACTAAGAACCATAAAACATGGCAGGCCTAATTGTTGCTCTATAATATTTAACTTTTAACTTTAATGGTATCTTCTTATCACAAAGAATACATGATACTCCTCTCCATTTTAACCAACCAGCATTAATTCTATGCGTAACATCTCCATCAATTATTCCATCACTTTGAAAAATTGACCCTAGGTATTTAAAACTTTCCTTTTGGGGGATGCAATATGTGTCAATTTTAATTTCTATGTCCTCTGAAGTAACCAAATGATCAAACTTACATTCCATATGTTTTGTCTTTGTTCTACTAAGTCGGAGGCCTTTGCTTTCTAATGTTTCTCTCCATAGTTCCAATTTTCTATTAACTTTTTCCTTAGACTCCTCCACTAATACAATGTCATATGCAAATAACATACACCAAGGTACTTCATCTTGAATATGTTTTGTTAACTCATCCATCACCATTATAAATAAGTATGGACTTAAAGTTGATCCTTGATGTAACCCAATATTAACTTCAAAGAAGTCTGTCATTCCTTCAAGAGTCCTCACACATGTTTTTGCACCATCATACATGTCTCTTATAAGGTTAATATATATCAATGGGATACCTCTTTTTTCCAAAGTTCTCCAAAGAACCTCTCTCGGTACCCTATCATAAACTTTTTCTAGATCAATAAGTATCATGTGAAGGTCTTTCTTTTTTGCTCTAAAATGTTCCATAAGACGTCTCAAAAGGTGAATCGCTTCAATAGTAGATCTGCCTGGCATGAATCCAAATTGGTTCTCTGTTGTACTTATACTTGTCTTAACCTACGTTCGATAATTCTTTCCCATAATTTCATAGTATGGCTCATTAACTTGATATCTCGATAATTCGTACAATTTTGAATGTCTCCCTTGTTCTTATATATGGGTATAAGCGTACTTGCTCTCCATTCCTCGGGCATCTTTTGGTTTTTCCATATTTCATTAAATAGTCTTGTGAGCCAAGTGATTCCTATTTCTCCTAGTATTTTCCAAACTTCTATAGGAATATTATCTGGTCCTACTGATTTATCACCCTTCATATGTTGAAGAGTCTCTTTGACTTCATTCTTTTGAATACGTCGGTAAAAATTGTGGTTTATATACTTTTCTGATTTGGCTAAATCTCCTAAGCTAATACTAACATCTTTATTTTCATTAAAAAAATTATAAAAATAGTTTTTCCATCTATTTCTTATAATACATGCAATTGGTCTATAATACAAAATATTCTTATTGACCCAAAGAAAAGAAATGGTGACAACTAGTATAACATATTAGAAAGATATATAGAGTAATCGATCTATCATACTTATTTTTTGACCAAAATGCCATCTGGCCTTTCATCGAAAACACCAGCTTATCAAATTTTAGAATTTCCCTGTGTAAAGGACTAAAGTCTCCTCCTCTTGATCTTAATAACTTAATCTCCATCCATAAAACAAGTAAAAGACATTTCTCAAAAGAGTTTTGTATAAAGTTTATTAAATGAGAGAATTTACCCCAAATGTAGGGAAGTATCAGAATCTTCATGCTTCATACATTTAGAGTTGTACAATATATATCTGCCAGCCAATTCTTTCCTTTTATGCCAAATGTCATCAAATGAATGGCAATCAAGGCATGGTTTTTCTGGCAGCAATCCTTGAAGCCCTTGAACCTGTGAAGAAAAAAAACAGAGTAGCACACCCTGAGATTTCAGTCGTACATAAAGGTAAAATCAACCAATACTCGAATAATGTATCCATCAAAATCTAGGGATGGCAAATGCACCAAACCTGTGGGACCCAACCCGCTCAGGGAGGATTGGGAACCTGACAAGACGTGGGATGGAGTGGGCTGCATAGTGAGTTGAGGTCGGGTTTGGGGTGAACCCAGTGGCAGATCTAGAAAATAGTTTTAGAGGGGGTGATGTACATAGTTCATCATGTTAGGGGGGACGAAGCATGAATCTCAATCACATATTCACAGGAAAACATAGGTTTTACTGTAAATTTTCAAAAATTCAGAAGGAATGGCCGCCCCCCCACCCCTCCATGTAGATCCACCATTGGGTGAACCCACACCGACCTGCCCCCGGCAGTGTTTGTATAGAATAATATCAAGTTTGTTTCACAAGCAACAAGGTAGCTTGCATGGTCAAGATGCATCTTTACTTTTAAGATTTGATGCTCAATTTTCATAGTTGGCATTTTTTTAACTTGTGGTTCGGGTTGCGTGTGGTGCCAGTTCCAGTTGTGAATCCTGGAATCCACGACTCAGATCAGAGTGGACCCTGTAGGCTTTTATCACCTGCAGGTTGGGTTTGGGTTCAGGGTAAACCTGCCCCAACCTGACCCATTGTCATCCCAATCATAATATGATATACCCTATGGGTTAATTCTGTACTATCAAATTGGACCCTCATTTTACAGGATTCCCATTAGGTTTTGTTATACTGTATAGTACAAAAGTGTACGATATTTTTCTTTATTTAATGAAGAAAAAGTAAATTAAAAAGCTAAAAAAGTACATACAGAGAGAAGGTATGACACAGTAAAAGATAACATCAGGTGGCACGGTGCAATAGACATTGACAAATAGGTGAAAAGAAAAGCAATAAACGATATCATCACATTTTATCATGCAAATTGACACATTGCTTTGGACAATATTCAAACATGGATTTTATATGATCTAATCGTCAATTGGATTTTATACTTTTTACGTGAAATCTGAAGTAAGATTCTGGCTGGATTTTGGATAACTTCAGATTATTTGACATGATTAAGGAAAGGTCTGCTTCTGTGGTGCCTAGTTCTTCCTTCTAGCGTCCTTTTCCTTCAAAAGGAGCGGAACTTTACTATCAAACTTGAGTTTTGATCTCCCAAAATGTGCCTAGTTCTTTGTTACATATTCATGATGTGGACTATGTTGAAGGAACCATAAGCATGTAAAATCCACCTTATCATAGTAGGTCCTAACCATGTAAGCACCACTTTGGAGCTTTAGGCACATCAAGAGAAGTGTTTTAACTTGAAATGTGAGAGACGTGTAAAGGGAAAGATTCAACATTGATCACTCAGACAGAAGCAGCTGTATTTTATGCATAACCACCACTCAGCCATCTCATGGCAAGGTTTTCCCTAGGAGAGATTTTCAACACAATATATTTGTTGGGAAATCTTGAATGCCTTAAAAAATTTAGTATAAAGAAAACTGAAAATATATAAGAAATAATATTTCTTATTTCTTAACATCATTTTTCATAAGAAAAAGTACACAAAATAGTTAAACAAATGTTTATAAAGCCAAAGAAATGAAAAGAGAATGAAACAATGGAATTTAAAATGAAAAACCAAATCTGCTCTTGAAAATATTGGAATGGTTGCTTGGTTTCAAAATAACATGCTATTTTCATGTAATATTCCTACTTTTAAATTGTTTATATTTTCCAAATATTGCCAAAAGTGTTGGTTATGATTGTTAAACAAAGATAGGGCAAGTTAATGTGTTACAACGAGTGTTGTTTGTATCGTATCACACCGCATCATTTTTAATACTAAAAAATTGAAAAAATCATGATAATTCTAAACAATTCATATAATTTCATAAATTGAATAAATATTCATCAATCACCATTCAATTTTCAATGTATAAAGTATTTACGTAATACATCCTTAGCAAAATTTCAACTTCCATAATTAGAAAAACGAATTACTATTGTAATCGCTAATTTTCATCTTCTTCTCCTTGTTTTAGATCATGAAATAGCATAATAAAGTTATAAACACCATCGTACTGTAGCTTTATTTGCAATTATAGAACCATGCAATCAAACCCATCTTGTGCTAAAAAAAGATTTCACATTCTACTTAATCAGAATGAGAAGCACTATTGTTGGTTTCCTTTCAAATCAAGATATGATATCATGTTGTTGCATGTCAATTATCAAAGCACAGGCCTTTCCAACAAGAAACATAATAATAACCAAAACCATTTCATATCCCTTAAAACTTTGGAACCTAAACAAGACAAGGGAGATGTATGTAAGAAAAGATGGCATACTCTATAGGTAATAGAGGGTCTAATAAGCAATTGAACAGTCATACACAGGCCTTTCCAGCAAAAGGGACTTAACTATTGAAAATTTGCAATACTTCAAATAGAACTGGAAAACAAGGATTTAGGATATATTTATATAATGTATGTGTGTATACGTGCAGGTGAGTGTATGCTATTAGATAGGCTTAGGGTGTACAGGCGGTATGCCTTCTATCATGCAATACATACTCTATCATACAATACAAAATGATAAGGTATCCTATACGATACACTATAGTGTATCACACCGTATACGTCTACGATACGATATGTATCTGTTAGAAAATAGGGTCACTCGGGCCCGGCCCTGACTGGCCCTGGCCCACTGGGCCGTCTGGGCCCCTTCTTCTCCTTCTTGTCCTCCCTTTGTACTCTCTCTCTAAGTCTCCTCTATAAATAAGCCTAAAACCTCTTTGTATCAATCAAGCTTTTTATGGCTAATGAATAAAGATTATTTATTTAAGTTTGCTTTGTGTTGATTATCTTTTTCGTATGCACTTGTTGCTCTCGGCTATAGCACTTTCTAAGGCTTCGTGATTATTACATTATAGTGCTATCCATTCATCAATCTTCTGTAACTACATTGAAGCATCGTCTTCATTACATGGTATCAGAGCCATTTTGCAATCGTAGAAATATTATTATCGCCTCAAGAAGCATGCCGATCGTATTTTGTAAGTTTACCTCTTTAGTTTCTTTCTCCTTTAAATATGAATGATAAAGGGGATTCAGCTTTCGTCTAACAGCCTCAAACTATAAAATATGAGTCCAATCTATAGAAAATTATTTATATTTCAAAAAATTATGGAGCTATGTAAGTGGTTCGAAGGTAGAACCCTCTATCAATGCCACACTTAAACAAAAAGAGAAATATGAAGGAGGTCATAGAACAATCCTATGGGTGCTCATGAATAATGTAAATGAGGACACTAGGGACACTTTGACCGATTTCACCAACGCTAAAAAAACATTGGAAATATTTAAAAAAGTCCCATGTTCAAAGCGATGTGGCTCATAGGATGGCATTAAGAGACAAATTGGTCTCACTTAAATAAGGAGAAAAAGTGGTAAACGAATTTTTTGGAAAATACTCCAATGTTTGTAATCAATTATATGGTTACAAAAAGAAATATACACAATGTCTTAGTGAGAGACAATGTAAAGATAACGAGGATTTTGTATACCAATTTCTAAGAAGTCTCCAGGAAGAATTTAAAGGGGTAAGATCATCACTCATTCATAAAAAATGTTTTCCTACAAAAGAAGAGATTCTTACCGATCTTCAAATGGCGGAAACAAGAATGAATGAAGCAAGACTTTAAAGAAACACCGCCTTGGCCGCATAAAAACCCGAAGCAAATATGAAGACTTACCGACCTCCTCATTTCAAAAGTGAAGAAGGAAGAAAAGACATTATTTGCCATCATTGTAGAGAAACCGGACATATAAGGCCAATTTGCCCTAAATTGAAAAAGAAGGTGGCCTTAGTAGAAGAACATGCTTCATCTTTCATCCTTACATTTTAACAAAAATTAAAGCAACTTCAAGCCCAAATGAAGAAGAAAGCAACAATTGGTGTGGCTTGCTCCTCTTCAACAAAATAAACTCAAGGTATGATCTCTTGTATTCTTGATTCGGGTGCTTCGTTTCATATGACTTGTAATGAACATATTTTAAAATCATGTGTTCAAAAACCCTTATCATGTGTTTATACTGCAGATGGGACACAATTAAATGTTGATAAAGTTAGTGACTTGCAAAACAAAAATTTCGAAGTTTTCAAAATTAGTGTTATTCTAAAACTAAATTTGAACTTACTTTCTGTATCCCAAATTTCGGATAAAAATTATGTTATAACATTTTCATCCACGGGATGTATTGTACAAGATTATCTCTCGAAGAAGGTGATTGGGCGTGGCCATAGAGAGGGCGAACTTTACATTTGTTAAAGAGTTGTAATATGAATGTGTCGTGTTTATAAGATCATGTTCTTGTGTAATATCATGTAGTAGACGTGTTATGTCTTAGTTGTAATAATTAATATTGATTAGGGGTAAATTAGGAATTCAAGTTAGAAGTAGTATAAATAATAGAATTAGGGTTAAGGTCATTAAGTAAGTAAGGGGTTGGATGGTTGCACTAGGGCAACCACAGGAGATGTTTTGGGGAAGATTGGAGGAAAGGTTTTGTAAGTTTTCTCAATCTTGATTAATGCATTTATTTCTTAAGATGGTATCAGAGCCTATTATGCGAGGAAATCTGAATTTTCTTTATTGAAAGCAAGAAGATTTTATTGAATCATTGATCAAAAGTTTTTTGGAAAGGAATCCATCAAGTATCAACTGACTTTTTATGGTTGAATCAGTTTATTTGGGCATGTGAATTCCATCATCACGATCAGCTTGAATTTCTTTGATATTGATTTCATTAGAGTTCTGATTTGGGCACGTGAAGAATTCCATCATCAAGGTTGAATTTCTTTGATATCATTTTCATTAGATTTTTGATTTGGGAAAGTGCAAAATTCTATCTTCAAGATTTGTCTGTTGGCTATTGAATGATTCAATTAGATTTCGATTTCCGATTTGGGAAAGTGAAGAATTTCATCATTAAGATTTGTTTGTTAGCTCTTGAATGATTCAGTTATATTCTCCCATCATCAAGTATCGGTTAACTACAAGATAGTCTATTGTGGCAGCAACATACAATTTGTTTAAGTCTTGTTATTCAAACTTGTTCAGATGAGAAGTAAAGGAAAAGAAGTTGACAACCAGATGGAAATATCTGAATTCGGTACCAATGAAAAGTTAGAACATTTTTAAATTACATCTACTAAATTGGATAGCAGGAATTTCTTCGAATGGTCCCGATCAGTGGAATTGGCCATTATAGCAAGGGGGAGATGGGCACACCTAATGGGACACACACAAAAACCAGATATTCATGATACTCAATATCCAAGTTGGAGAAGAGAAAATGCTTTAATTTCATCTTGGTTACTTCAGTCTATGGTTCCATCGATTGCAAAAACATTTATGTTTCTTAAATATGCTTATGAAATCTGGAGTGGAGTATGTGAAGCTTACTCCCGGAAAAAGAATGTTGCAAAGGAGTATGAAATATTAGAAATAATCAAAAATTGTAATCAGAAAACTTGATCCATTAGTGAATATTATGCAGATCTTCGAGGATTGTGGGATGAACTTTTATATTACACCAATATTAAGTATTCATCATGTTATACTGAAAGAAATGCAAAACTGAAAAGAAAAAAGCATTTGATTTACTGTGGAGTGTGAACTTAGATTTTGAGTCAATAAAACTCAATGTCTTAGGAAGAGATGAGTTACCTTCATTGGGCACATTATATTCATTATTGATCAGGGAAGAGGATCGAAGAAATCTTGAAAAGAACAACTCTCCTGGTACAGACCAGCATGCACTACAAATAAGAGGAGAAAACTTAAATTTTCGAGGAAGAGGAGGATACCAAGGACGTGGATGAGGACGTGGCAGATCTAATCCTGATGGAAAAGAAAAACTCATTTGTTCTCATTGTGGTAAATCCAGACACTCAAAGAAATATTGTTAGGAATTACATGAGAAACCTGACTATTATAAGAACAGAAATCCCTATGCTCAAGCTGCTGAGAATTCTTCTTCAAATACAAATGGAATGCAAGAACTCATTAAGAGGATCGAAGGACTCGAAACCAGACTATCTGAAAAAGCTCAATCATCTTCCTCTCAAGCTACAATAGCTCAGGCTACTCACTCGGTGAAGGGTAATCCCTCTTATTCTAATTCAAAAGTTTAAATTATTGATTCAGGTGCAACATACCATATGGTAGGAGAATCATCCTATTTTTCAGAATAGGAACTTCTTCTAAAACAAGAACCTATTAAGTTGGCAGACGATTCGTATTCTTATATGATTGGACAGGAAAGTGTACTCACCTGCTTTTCAGATTTAAAATCAGTTTACCATGTTCCTAGCTTTCCTATAAATCTCCTTTCAGTCAGTGCTTTAACTCGAAATATAAACTGCAGTGTAACATTTTCTCCTACTGGTTGTGTATTTCAGGATCTGAAGTCGGAAAAAATCTTTGGTCATGGTAGATTACAAAGGGGCTTATATATTTTGGAAGACAATGTTTAGGAAGAAACTCCTTTTAAAGCTTCAGCAACAACTATTCAAGATTCAGAAATTCAGCTTTGGCATTATCGTCTTGGTCACTTTCCTATTTCAAAACTTCACTATGTTTTCCCTCGTCTTAGAGTTAATAAACCTCTGTTTAAATGTGAAGTCTGACAGCTTGGGAAACACCAAAGAGCCACTTTTCCCTTAAGTGACTCTAGAAGTTCTCAGCCTTTTGAACTCCTCCATTCAGATGTATGGGGTCCCAGTCCTGTTACCTCTTTATTTGGTCAGAGATATTTTGTGTCATTTATTGATGATTGTACTCGCCTTTCAATTATATATTTAATGAAATCAAAATCAGAAGTCTCTTCTATTTTTCCAATTATTCATAAATTTATTCATACCCAATTCAATGCTTCAGTGAAAATTCTTCGTTCAGACAATGGGAGGGAGTACATTAACAAGCAATTAGCTGAATATTTACATACTCATGGTATAGTCCATCAAACTTCATGTTCATACACCCCTCAACAAAATGGAATCGCTGAAAGAAAAAATTGTCATATTCTAGAAGTGGTCAAGACACTTTTACTTCAAAGCAATGTTCCTAAACTCTATTGGGGAGAAGTTGTTCTTACTGTTGTTCATCTGATCAATAGAATGCCTAGTATTGTCCTTGAGGGTAAAATCCCTATGAAGTGCCTCAATAAAGAATCAAAGCCTTTTCATATAGTTCCCTGTATTTTCGGTTGTACTTGCTTTGTACATGTTCATTCACCCAATCGAGATAAACTTGATCCTAGAGCTGTAAAGTGAATCTTCCTTGGTTATTCTAACTCTCAAAAGAGTTATAAATGTTATGATCCTCTAGCAAAGAAGCTATATATTTCTATGGATGTTACCTTTACTAAAACCACCCCTTATTATTCATCTAAGGGGGAGTTAACACAAACTCCTCAGCAAAATTCTCCCTATGTCCTACCATTAGCTCCTGATGATGCCAGAAATGAGACAGATGATACCATAAATGAGGACAGACAATAAGAGGAGATCTTAACTTAAAAGAGATGATCAAGAAATATTATCTATTTTGAAGAGGAACAAGCCCATAGTACAAGTACCAAAGATATTTTCCTGACTCAGATCCCCAAGAGGAAGAGGTAGAAGATCTAGATATTCCTATGGCCATCCGGAAAGGTAAACGCTCTTGTGCACGGTATCCTATTTCAAATTGTATCTCATATGTGAATACAACCAAAGAATACCAACATTTTGTTATGAATGCTGAGAAACACAAGATCCCTAAGAATTTTACAGAGGCAAATCAATGTCCTTTATGGAGAACTGCTATAGAAGAAGAACTCAAGGCACTTGAGAAAAATAAAACCTGGACAATCATATTATTACCTCCTAACAAGAATGTTGTAGGATGCAAATAGGTATTTTCTATCAAATATAAGGCAGATGAAAGTATTGAAAGATATAAAGCTAGATTAGTTGTAAAAGGATATAGCCAGTCATATGGTATTGACTATACTAAAACATTTGCTCCTGTGGCTAAACTTACTTCCATACGGGTACTCCTCAGCTTGGCAGCTAACTTGAATTGGGATTTGTGGCAGTTAGATGTTAAAAATGCTTTCTTGCAGGGAGATTTAAATGAAGAAGTGTACATGGAACTACCTCTTGGGATGTGTATAAAAATAACGAATTATAGAGTGTGAAAGCTAAACAAATCCATTTATGGACTGAAGCAATCACGTAGAGCATGGTTTGATAAATTCAGTAAAGCATTATGCAATCTTGGATATCAAATAAGTCTCAATAATCATACTATCTTCTTCAAGAAGAGCTCAAAATTATCTATTCTTGTTGTCTATGTTGATGATATTATTGTTCCAAGTAATGATCTTAAAGAAATATCAAGGCTGAAGAAAAATCTCCATAAACTATTTGATCTAAAAGATTTGGGTCGACTTCATTATTTCTTGGGAATAGAGGTGTTGTATTCAATTCATGGTATTCTTTTAACTCAAAGGAAATATGTAATGGATCTTCTTCTGAACACACATTTGCTTGACTGTAAACAAGTGATATCCCTATGGCAGTGAATCAGAGATTCCCACTGTAGATAGTGAAGAGTTTAGAGACATATATAAATATCAGATGTTAGTGGGTAAGCTTATTTACTTGACAATTACTCGTCCAGACATTACTTATGTTGTGAGAGTAGTGAGCAGATATATGCATTCGCCTACAAAAAATCATATGGATGTTGTGAATAGAATCCTTTGATATCTCAAATCAACTGCAGGAATGAGCCGGTTCACATGATGTCAGAAAATCAACTACAGGATATGTTACATTACTTGGTGGTAATATTGTGAAGAGTAAAAAACAAACAGTGGTACAAGCTATGTGTGAAGGAAAATGGGTGTTCTCATTGATCAGTGAACTCGAATTTCCTTCTAATCATTATGTACCTCTATATTGTGACAGCAGTACTGCTATTCAAATAGCTTCCAATCTAGTATATCATGAAAGAACCAAGCATGTAGAGATTGACTGTCATTTCATCAGATAGAAGATATCTAATCATGAATTCAAGCTGGAGTACGTTCCATCTTCAAAACAGAGGGCTGACTTTCTGACTAAAACTACTATCAGCAGACAAAATTAAAGAAGACATTATCCAAGTTGGGTGTTACAAATGTCTTTCACCCAACTTGAGGGAGAGTGTTAAAGAGTTGTAATGTGAATGTGTCGTGTTTATAAGATCGTGTTCTTGTGTAATAACGTGTAGTAGACGTGTTATGTCTTAGTTGTAGTAATTAATATTGTTTAGGGGTAAATTAGGAATTCAAGTTAGAAGTAGTATAAATAATAGAATTAGGGTTAAGGTCATTAAGCAAGTAAGGGGCTGGACGGCTGCACTAGGGCAGCCGCAGGAGGTGTTTTGGGCCAATCTGTCACGTTTTGTAAGTTTTCTCAATATTGATTAATGCATTTATTTCTTAAGAACATTATGGACTATTTGCATAGTATAGGATATGTTAATATTTTGACAAATGATACTCTTTCATGGCATAAGAGACTAGGACATCTTAATGCTCAAAAATTGTATCAATATCCTCTTGAAATGAAATTTAAGAAATCCTTTTTTCAAAGATTGTGTTCTTGATAAAATGCAACATCTTCCATTTCCAAACAAAATACATGTTACAACAAGACCCTTCGAAATAATTCATTCGGATGTATGGGGTTCGGCACCCATTTTGTCTAAAGGAGGCATTTCCTATTATGTTATTTTGTAGATGACTTTACTAGGTATACATGGGTATATCTTTTAAAAGCAAAATTCGATATCTTTCAAAATTTTGTTATTTTTCATAATTTTATAAAAAATCAATTTGATTACGAAATTAAGATTTTTAGATCTGATTCAGGAGGAGAGTTTATGTCAAAGGATTTTAAAAATCATCTCAATACGTTTGGAATTATACATCAAACTTCTTGCTCTAAGACTCCTCAACAAAATGGTATTTCCGAACGTAAGCATGAACATATTTTGGAAACCACAAGAACTTTGCTTTTATCAAGTAGTCTTCCTAAAAATTTCTGGGCAGAAGCTATTATGACTGCAGTCTATTTAATTAATCGGATGCTCTCTTTGGTTTTACAAAATATGTCTTTTATAGAAAAACTATTTAAAGTTTCTCCCAACTATTCTAGATTGCGTGTTTTCGGATGTAAATGCTTTGTTTATACTGACAAAGATGATAAATTATCATCTCGAGCCATAAAATGTGTCTTTCTAGGATATGGAATAACCAAAAAAGAATATAGGTGTTATGATTGTAAAAATGATAAGCTTTATGTATCTCGAGATGTTAGATTTTTTGAAAATGAATATGTTTTTAAAAGCATGGATGATGATAGTTCTCTTAATGACTCCTTTTATAAAATCAAGACTCTTTACGATGGTTCTATTGAGCGTGAGAGAAGCTCGTCTCTGTGGCAAAAGTTACTCGGAGCGTGTGATTATGAAGAGACATTTGCTCAGTTTGCAAAAGCATCATGATACGGTTCAGAATCATCCTCTCCTTGGCGGCACTTTGGTTGGGAGATGCTTTATCAAATGGAATGTTAAAAAATGCTCTTCCTACATGGAAGTTTGGAAGAAGATACATGTTTAGATTCCACCTGGATATGGTGCCATTAATGGTGGGAATAAGGTTTGTAGACTAAAGTAAGGAGGCATTGTATGGCCTCAAAACAAAGTCTCCCAGGTGCTTGGTTTTGGAAGGTTCACTCGGGCTCGGTGAGTATCCTTTTTCTTCCAGTGCAAAGTCATGATTTTGACCATCTCTGCTTTACTCGAAACATTCTCAAGATGCAAACTTACAACGCTTTTGCTTTTGGTATGTAGATGATATGATTATTCTCGTGGTGATGATAATACTTGTATCGCTAAGGTTCAAGCTTGATTCTTAGCTCAACATCGATTTGAGATGAAAGATCTTAGGAAGCTTTAAGTTACTTTCTTGGGCTTGAGATTCTATTCTTCCGGTGATGGCATATTTATTTCTCGAGCTAAGTATGCCTTGATCTTCATTTCTTGGAGGCTGGTAAGTTGAAGATGGCTTGCAAAAATTGAGCATACTCCAACTTGAACCAAATATTCAGATTTACTCCCTCACGGGATGGTATTTTACTAGATGTGGAACCCATGGATCGGTAAAGGCACAATGCTAGACTAGTGGGAAAACTCATCTATTTATCTCCGTGACCGGATATCTCCTATGTTGTTCATGTGGTTAGTCGGTTCATGGTTGCATTACGCTCGTATTCCACATATGTTGTTGTTCTAGAATTATACGGTATGCTCAAAGGTACCTCTTTCATGGTCTTCATTTTTTTTGTTGATTCTCTTTGATTCTTGGAGGTGATATTCATATGCTTTGATTGGGGTGGTCCAATTGTTGATAGGAGAGATCCACCACGAGATATTGCATGTTCTTGGTGGAAATTCTCTTATTGACTTGGAGCGAGTAAAAAGCAAACTCATGGTTCGCAAGATCAAGTGCGACGGAAATTTAGGGCATTTTGGCTCTGAGGATTTGTGAGTTATTATGGATGAAGATTATGTCTGGCGACTGACCTCAAAATAAAATATGAAGCTCTATGAGATTGTTACATTGTGATAATAAGTCCGCCATTCAAATTGCCTTATGGCAACCTTGATGTTCGGCATGATCGGACAAAGCACATAGAGATTGGTGCTATTCATTCATCAATCTTCCGCAACTATATTGAAGCATCGTCTTCATTACAATATCGCACCGTATACGAATAACACTGGTTATTGTTAAAGGATGTTAATAGGGTAGATATTAAGGTGTCGTTTGATGTTTTATGCATGTTCACGTCATTTGTAAGGGCCATGTTACTTTAGTAGTAATTAATAAGTATTAGGGGTAGTTTAGGAAATCAAGTTAGACAGGGTATTAATAGGTGTAATTAGGGTTTAGTCATTAAGCTAGAAATAAGCAAAACGGTTGTACAAGGGGAGCCGCAGAGAGAGTCTGTGCAGCATGCCTCCAATCTGCAGCATATTGTAAGTCATTTTTCTTTAGATGGTATCAGAGCCTATATGGCTATTATTTTGATGATTTTGTGAAGAAGAATCGTTGATTTAGATCATTTGTACGTTGGAATCGTGACAGAGTACTTTTGTGAAGAAGTAACTCAAATTTCTCAAGTTATTTAGTTCTTCGTCCAACACTTCAAGGGTTTCTACTCAGATTTCTTGATATTTACATTAGACGTTGGAGTTCTTATTCAACAATATTCATCTAACAGAAGTCCATCCATCCAATCACATTGAACAGCATCATTGCATGGTTCAGATGCGTTGAACAATTCTCATATTATGATCAGATATTAATCTATGGTGACGCAATATTGACCTATATGTATTCTAATTTGGGTTTGTGGTGAACATAATCTTAAGAGAAGTGGTTATCTCTGACAATCAAGAACATATAAACAGCTTACGACAAAGGGATTTTTTTTTTAATCAGAAATAGAGAGGTAGGTCCATCGCCTGTGAACAGATTCATAGGTAGTTTCATCGCCTGTGAACAGGATCATAATATATTATTGATGTGTATCAGCTTTTCTCAAGAAACAGGATTTCTTCTAACAGAAATTTCTTCTTGCACTAGTATTAGCCGAATTTCTTGATTTATTAAATCGTTCCTAGAAGAAATCTTTTCTGTATTGCTACTTGAATCAGATTATTAAAGATAATCTTTCGCAGAACTGACTATCAATGACAAGTAAAGGCAAGGCGATTGAATCTCCAATCATGATCTCTGAATAAATCATGAATGAAAAAGCAGAAAATCTTCATGTTACTAGGATGGTAAAAATTATCTAGAGTGGTCTCGGTCAGTGGAACTGGCTGTTATAGCCAGGGGGAGATGGGTCTATCTCATGGGTAAAACACCTATTCCAGAAATTCATGATACACACTACCTTATTTGGAGACAGGAAGATGCCCTAATTTCATCTTGGCTACTTCAATCTATGGTTCCATCTATTGCCAAAACTTTCATGTTTCTTGAATCAGCACATGAAATTTGGTGTGCAGTCTCTGAAACATACTCTAGAAAGAAGAATGTGGCCAAAGAATATAAGATTTTAAAAAAGATCAGAAAATGTAAACAAGGAACCCGCTCTATCAGCGAATATTATGTAGATCTTTGAGGTCTCTGGGATGAACTTCTCTATTATACGAATATCAAGTGTTCAGCTTGTTACAATGAAAGAAATATTGAGACTGAATTTAAGAAAGTATTTGATTTATTGTGGGGTGTGAATCCTAAATTTGAATCCGTAAAGGTGAATATCTTAGGCAGAGAAGAGCTTCAGGAATCTTGAGAATGATCATGTTCTTGATACAGATCAACAGGCTTTTCAGGTAAGAGGCGATAGGCTTTTCAGGTAAGAGGCGATAGTTCTCATTTTCGTGGCAGAGGTGGACACCAGAGTCGTAGTCGTGGTCGTGGTCGTGGACGATTTCATTCAGATGAGAAAGAAAAACTTGTTTGTTCACATTGTGGTAAATCGCACCACACCAGAGATCACTGTTGGGAGTTACATGGTAAACCTGATTATTATAGAAATCGTAATACCTCAGTTCATTCTCCGAAAAATTCAAAATTATCTGAAAGTTCAATTCTAAGCACTGATGGAATTCAAGAGATTATCAAAAGAATAGAGGGTCTTGAACATAGATTATCTGAAAAATCCTCTTCTTCATCTTCCCAAGCTACTGTGGCATAGGCTACACATACTATAAAGGGTAATCACGTTTCTCCTTTTCACTCTAAAACTTGGATAATTGATTCAGGGGCTACAGATCATATAGTAGGAAAATTATCATATTTCTCAGTATACAGGACTCTCAAAGACTAAGAACCAATTAAGTTGGCATATGGTTCTTTCACTTATATGATTGGACAGGGAAGTATACCTACATATTTTTCAGATTTATAATCAGTATATCATGTTCCCAGCTTTCCGATAAATCTTCTTTCAGTTAGCTCTTTAACTTATGCCTTGGACCAACATTATTCGTATCGTACCGTACGATACACCCCAATATATCGCTATAACCAAAGTATCGCACCGTATCGTGCGATACGGGCCATATCATACGATACGGGCGATACGCCCTGAGACCCTTATAAAGGGTCCCGTACCGACCGAAACCTGCGATTTTTCGCTTCGCAGGTTTCCTCTCTCCTTTTGGGTTCCTCAAGCTCCCTAAGAGTTGGTTTTCGCCTCCTTGGTATTCAAAGCTCTAAAATCGTGCCCTACAGTGTTTGTGCACGCCTCCAAACTCGGATTTAGGTATATTTTTAATATTGTTTTCTATTTTTCTTTTATATTTGTTGTTTTTTGTGTTATTTTATTTTCTTTTAAATGACAAAATATAAAATTATTAAGTGTGTATACGATTTTTATTGCATTCATGAAGTGGGAGACACTCCATTTAAGTGTTATTTAACGATTGGGGATTTATGAAGTGCTTTTATTTTCAGGTTTTTTTTTGAATTAAAGTACTCTATTGAGATGGCAAGAAGGGGTGATAGAGACTCCCATTATCGGTCTGATAATCCGGCATGGCAGTGGGGTATACCAGTTGAGGGTTCTAGGTTAAAAATTAGATGCTTATTTTGTGAAAAGGTGGTTAGTGGTGGAATTTCAAGGTTAAAACACCACCTATCAGGAACTAGGAAAGAAGTTGCTCCATGCACAAGCAGAGTTAGAAGTGTGTCAGAAGGTATTAAATGACAATGCTTGAAGATGATTGAGAGCATATAAGAAAGGAGACAACAAAATGATGATTTCCAGATGTGTGAAGAAGCTGATGATGCTAGCCACTGGAGTTGGATTCACTGATAGTTTGCCTTCAAATACTAGAACAAAGATTGGTAGTAGCAGTTCGCGAGCACCAAGCAGGAGAAAGAGGGTTGCAGCTGAAGACTTTAGAGGTGGCAGAAGAGGAAGTTCAGGAAGGAGTAGAGCAAGAACTTCTTCTACCATACATTCGTTCTTTCCTCCTTCCACTACACCTGGTGCTCAACCTAGAATTCATGCTGCTATGGCTTCATAACAACTGCATGATTAGGCAGACCTTGCAGTGGGGAGATGGTTTTATGATGCATGCATTCCATTTAATGCAGCAAACAGTTTTCATTTTCAAGCAATGACAGATGCAATTGCTAACATTGGTCCAGGATACAGGATGCCCTCCTATTAGAAGTTGAGAGGGAAGAAATTAGATCAGACCGTCATTGAAGTGCAATAATATTGTTCGACTTTGAGACAGTCGTAGAAGAAAACGGGATGTACTATCATGGCAGATGGATGGACCGATAGACGAGGAAGGACATTACTAAACTTTCTTGTATATTGTCTTAAATGACTCATGTTTTTGAGATCTCTAGATATGTCAGAAGAGAGGCACACTGTAGGGATCCTACGACAGGAATTTGATAAGGTTATACAGGAGGTTGGGCTAGAAAATGTAGTCCAATTGATTACAGATAATGCAGCTAACAAAAAAGCAGTTGGGAAGGAGTTAACTGATATTTATGGGACTTTCTACTGGACACCATGTGCAACCCATTATTTAGATCTCATCCTCGAGGATATTAGTGAGATGGATGAATTAAAGACAGCAACTGAGTGTTGCCAAGATATTACAAAATTCATTTACAACCATGCATTTATTTTGTGTATGATGAGGAGATATACAGAAAGTGCAGAGCTTCTTCGCACAATTGCAACTCGGTTCGCAACAAACTTCTTATCTGTACAGAGTATTGTGAGACTAAAGCAAGTTCTCAGATGAGTGGCAACAATTTACACAATTACCTCAAAATAAAAGAAATAGAAAGTTGAATGAGATTGCAAAAACAGTTTTTAGAAGTTCATTTTGGAATGCATGTGTCAGATTATTGAACATTACTTGTCCTTTAGTGAAAGTTTTGAGATTGGCTGATAGCGAGGAGAAACCATTTATGGGCTACCTTTATGAAGCCATGGACATGACACAAGAAGCCATCAGAAATAACTTTAATGGAAAAAAGAGAGATTATGTGCCTGTGTGGAAAATAATTGATAGTAGATGGAATAAACAATTGCATCAGCCTATTCATGCAGCAGCTTACTATCTAAACCCATCATTTAGGTACTCAGCAACCTTCAAAAGGGACGATGAGGTTAATCGAGGAATCATTGAATGTATCGACAGATTAGTCCCTAATGAGAGCATAGCAGATGCGATACATCGAGAGATGGAGATATATGATAATGCTCTTCACTTGATGGGTTTGCCTATTGCAATTCGTAACCGCACTACGATGCATATAGGTAAATTGTTTATTTTCATATTTAAGTTTCATCTTACATTACTGTGAATTATGTCTCTAATGTTTGTCTTTTTCTACAGATGTTTGGTGGAACAGGTTTGGAACTAATTGTCCAAACCTTAGAGATTTTGCAGTGACAGTCTTAAGCCAAACCTGTAGTGCAACAGGTTGTGAAAGAAATTGGAGTGTTTTTTAACACATCCATACAAAGAAGCGCAACAGGTTGGAACACAAAAGACTAAATAATTTAGTTTATATTCGTTGTAATATGCACCTTCGTGAAAGGTAATGTTGTATTACTTTCAAATTTTCAATTCAATATTGTTTAACTTCAGTCTTCAATTGTTAATATTATTTACTAATTGTTTATCTTTGTTTGTCGTAGGAAATTAAAAAAAGTAAATAGAGAAGAAAGTCAGTTCGATCCAATAAGTTTGGATAATTTTGATATATTAAAAGATTGGGTTATGGAAGACACTGAAGAAAATGCCTTCCTAACTGAAGAAGACGTTGCTTGGATTAATTTGGAAGGAGCACAACAACAACATCAAGGAGATGAAGAATTTGACTTTCAAGAAGAAAGTGTCGCTGATGATGATGAGGAGGATTTGCAACAAGGAGAAGATGAAGATTATTTAGTTAATGATCCTTATTACAATTTGTAAAATGTAACTGTCTGTAATCTGTATTTCATTTTTTGGATTCAAAATATGTAAATTTGGATGCAATTGTTCAATTTTGAATGCTCAATCTGTACTAAACTTATAGTATATGAATTTAAAGCAATTACCAGATTTTTCTTGAATTTTTTCAGATTTTTTTCATTTTTTACTATTTTTTACTAATTTTTATTGATTTTTAATTAATTTTTGTCTTATTTTAATATTAAAGTATGATACGATACGCCCGTATCGTGGAGCCCAGCGATACACGATACAATACGCATCAGACAACATTGCCTTGGACTGTTGTGTAACTTTTCATCCTACTAAGTGTGTATTTTAAGATTTAAAGACGGGAAAAATCTTTGGACATGGTAAACTACACAAAGGATTATACATTCTTGAAGATCACACTCAGCCTTCGACTTCTTACAGTGTTTCAGCAGCAACAGTTCAGGATGCAGCTCTTAGCCTTTGGCATTGTCGTTTGGGCTATCTCCCTGTGTCAAAAATTCCATATGTTATACCTCAACTTAGAGTCCAGTTAAATAAATCTCAATTTGAATGTGAAGTCTGTCAGCTTGGAAAACACCAAAGAGCTTCTTATCCTTTGAGTGATTCTCGACAATCTAAACCTTTTGAACTTATTCATTCTGATATATGGGGTCCAAGTCCAGTCACTTTATTGTTTAGTCATAAGTATTTTGTCTCCTTTATTGATGATTGTACACAACTCCGCCCATGTAAGGGATCACCCTTGCATTGCCGGTCCCAAGCCCGGATAAAGGAGGAGGGTTGTGTTAGGCTTCCGACAGCCAGCGTAAAACTTCGTCGGATTTCTACAACATGGATTACAAAAATTATGAGCATTGCTTTGGGGCGTCCCCGCCTAGCGACGTGCTGCAGAGCCCGAATGCAGTAAGAAGTAAGCAAGGGCCACTACATTTTCGCCCGAATATAGTGAATCAATTGCAGAGAGGGTTCCCACATCATGGACGGGTGTGGGTAAAGAAGTTAGTCCCGCTACATTGCCGCCCGAATGTAGTGAAAAATTTTCAGAGAGGGTCTCCGCATTTTGATTATGGACGGATGTGGGGGGTAAGGAAGCTAGTCCTAGATAATAAGATTCGTATTGGTTCTTGGAATATCGGAACATTATCGGGTAAGCTAATGGAGGTGGTAGATACTATGATTCGGAGAAAGATTCATATTCTATGTTTACAAGAGACAAAATGGGTTGGAGAAAAAGCAAAGGAGATAGAGGATACGGGTTTTAAATTATGGTACTCAGGTAAAGAAAATACCCAAAACGGAGTTGGTATTATCATAAATAAAGATTTAAAGGAGAGTGTAGTAGACATACAACGATATGGTGACCGAATCATGACATTAAAATTAGTGTTAGGAGTAGAGGTTTTGAATATAGTTTGTGCTTACGCACCCCAAGTAGGACTAGAAGATAGTATAAAGACAGTTTTTTGGGAAGAGTTAGATAAGGTGTTTCAAAAGATTCCACAAAGGGAGATGATTTTTTTAGGAGGAGATTTAAATGGACATGTCGGTAAAGAGGCATTAGGATATCAAGGGATTCATGGAAACTTTGGTTATGGGGATATAAACGAGGAAGGTAGGGAGATTTTAAATTTTGCTATGTCATTTGATCTCTTTATAGTTAATACAATCTTCAAAAAAACGAGATGAACATTTAATTACTTATAAGAGTGGCTTATCGCAAACACAAATTGATTACTTTATTTGTAGAAAAAAAGATAGAGCGTGTTGTAAAGATTGTAAGGTAATTCCAGGAGAAAACTTAACCACCCAACATTGACTTTTAGTTATGGATTTACAAATAAAAAAATGGACAAAGAAAAAAAGAGTGCATCGAGCTATTTGGACTAAATGGTGGAACATCAAAAGCGAGAAAGAAGATATATTTAAACAGAAAGTCCTTCAAGGAGATGTTTGGAATTATGTTGGTACACCCTCTGATATGTGGAACAATATGGCTATACATATTAAGAAAGTGGCGAAAGATGTGTTAGGGGTATCTAAGAGAGGTGTACCGGCACAAAAAGAAGCTTGGTGGTGGAGTGAAGTAGTACAAAATAAAATCAAGGCAAAGAGGGCATGTTACAAATTACATTATGCTAAGAAAACTAGTGAAACTTTAGAAGCTTATAAGAAAGCAAAGAAGGAAGCAAAAAAGGCCGTTAGTGAAGCAAAAGCTAAGATTTTGGATGACTTATATAAAAAACTCAACTCAAAAGAGGGTGAAAGAGATATTTTTAGGATAGCTAGGGCTAGAGATAAGAAAACTAAAGATCTTAATTATGTTAGATGCATAAAAGACGAGGATGAAAAAATTCTAGTGGCAAATGATGATATAAGAAATAGATGGAAAAACTATTTTTATAATCTTTTTAATGAAAATAAAGATGTTAGTATTAGTTTAGGAGATTTAGCCAAGTCAGAAAAGTATATAAACCACAATTTCTACCGACGTATTCAAAAGAATGAAGTCAAAGAGGCTCTTAAACATATGAAGAGTGGTAAATCGGTAGGACCAGATAATATTCCTATAGAAGTTTGGAAAATACTAGGAGAAATAGGAATCACTTGGCTCACAAGACTATTTAATGAAATATGGAAAAACTAAAAGATGCCCGAGGAATGGAGAGCAAGTACACTTATACCCGTATATAAGAACAAGGGAGACATTCAAAATTGTGCGAATTATCGAGGTATCAAGTTAATGAGTCATACTATGAAATTATGGGAAAGAATTATCGAACGTAGGTTAAGACAAGTATCAAGTACAACAGAGAACCAATTTGGATTTATGCCAGGTAGATCTACTATTGAAGCGATTCACCTTTTGAGATGTCTTATGGAACATTTTAGAGCAAAAAAGAAAGACCTTCACATGATATTTATTGATCTAGAAAAAGCTTATGATAGGGTACCGAGGGAGGTTCTTTGGAGAACTTTGGAAAAAAGAGGCATCCCATTGACATATATTAACCTTATAAGAGACATGTATGATGGTGCAAAAACATGTGTGAGGACTCATGAAGGAACGACAGACTTCTTTGAAGTTAATATTGGGTTACATCAAGGATCAACTTTAAGTCCATACTTATTTATAACGGTGATGGATGAGTTAACAAAATATATTCAAGATGAAGTACCTTGGTGTATGTTATTTGCAGATGACATTGTATTAGTGGAGGAGTCTAAGGAAAAAGTTAATAGAAAATTGGAACTACGGAGAGAAACATTAGAAAACAAAGGCCTCCGACTTAGTAGAACAAAGACAGAATATATGGAATGTAAGTTTGATCATTTGGCTACTTCAGAGGACATAGAAATTAAAATTGGCACACATTGCATTCCCCAAAAGGAAACTTTTAAATACTTAGGGTCAATTTTTCAAAGTGATGGAAGAATTGATGAAGATGTTACACATAGAATTAATGCTGGTTGGTTAAAATGGAGAGGAGCATCAGGTATTCTTTGTGATAAGAAGATACCATTAAAATTAAAAGGTAAATATTATAGAGCAGCAGTTAGGCCTGCCATGTTTTATGGTTCTGAGTGTTGGGCAGTTAATCATCAACATGTACAAAAGATGTCTGTGACAGAAATGAAGATGTTGAGATGGATGAGTGGTCATACAAGAAAAGACTGTATACATAATGAGGTTATTAGAAACAAATTAGGAGTGGCACCAGGATAAAATGAGAGAACATCGTTTAAGATGGTTTGGACATATAGAAAGAAGATCAAAAGAAGAACCTGTAAGAAGGTTAGAAAAACTAAATTTGGAAAGTATTAAAAGAGGTAGAGGACGACCACAAAAGTGTTGGAAAGAAACAATAAAGAATGAGCTAGCTTATTGTGAGTTAACTGCTAACATGGCACACGATAGAGATCTGTGGAAACAAAGAATCCATGTAGCCGACCCCATCTAGTATGGGAAAAGGCTTAGTTGTTGTTGTTGTTGTTGTTGTATTGATGATTGTACACGTCTTATAATCATTTACTTAATAAAAACAAAGTCTGAAGTTGCATCTATTTTTTCCATTGTGCATAAATTCATTTGTAATCAATTCAATGCTTCTGTTAAAATTCTTAGGTCAGATAATGGGGGAGAATACATTTGGACTCAGTTACAAGACTATTTACGATCCCAATTGGGACTCAGTTACAACACTATTTACGATCCCAGGGGATTGTTCATCAGACTACATGTCCTTATACACCCTAGCATAATGGTATTACTGAACGAAAAAATCATCATATTTTGGAAGTAGCCAGAACACTCATACTCCAAAGTAATGTTCCTAAATTCTACTGGGAAGAAGTTGTCCTTACTGTTGTTTATCTCATAAATAGAATGCCAAGCAATACAATCCAAGGAGAAAGTCCTATTCAGAGTCTTGATAAAGAATCAAAACCATTTCATCTAGTTCCTCGTATCTTTGGGTGTACCTGTTTCGTACATATTCACCTTTCTTATCGTGATAAACTAGATGCAAAGTCAGTGAAATATATCTTCTTTGGCTATTCAAACTCTCAAAAGGGGTATAAATGCTATAACCTTTTGAGTAAAAAACTATATTTTCATGGATGTCACTTTTTCATAACTTACTCCCTATTACTCTTCTCAAAAGGAGTCATCTACACCTCCTCCTTCTCTCCTTCCACTAGTTCCTAGTGAGGGGGAGTATCATGATACAGCTGATCAGAGTGAGAAGGTATAATAGCAATCAAAAGAGATTCTGACATATAAGAAAGGACTATGGAAGATTGTTGACTCTCAAGAAGAACCATGTACTAAAAAGATTTCCCCTGAATCATATCCTCAAGATCCTCAAATGCAAGTAACAGATGACCTGGAGATCCCTATAGCTATTCACAAAGATCAACGTACATGTGCAAGATATTCGATTTCTAATTATATTTCATATACCAATACCTCTCAGAATTATCAAAGGTTTGTTATGAATGTTGAGAAACATAAAATCCCTTCGAAGTTTGAAGATGCAATCAAGTGCCATTTATGAAAAGCTGCAATTGAAGAAGAATTGAATGCACTGGTAAAAAACAATACATGGACTATTGCACAGTTACCTTTTGATAGAAATATTGTAGGATGCAAGTAGGTATTTACTATCAAATATAAGGCAGATGGCACAGTAGAGAGATATAAAGCTAGATTGGTTGCTAAGGGATATAGTCAGTCATATGGCATTGATTATACAGAAACGTTTGCACCTGTGGCTAAACTCACTTCCATTAGAATACTTCTCAATATGGCAGCAAACTTGGGATGGGATCTATGGCAACTGGATGTTAAGAATGCTTTCTTACAAGGAGATTTGAATGAAGAGGTGTATATGGAACTACCTCCAGGAATAAATATAAAAACATCTTCTAATAGAGTGTGCAAACTCAATAAAGCAATATACGGGCTGAAACAGTCTCCAAGAGCTTGGTTTGATAAATTCAGCAAGGCAGTTTACAGTCTGGGATACAATAGAAGCTTCAATGATCATACTACATTTTTTAAGAAAGGATCCAAAATATTCATTCTTGTTGTTTATATTGATGACATTATTGTCACAGGAGATGACCTTGAAGAAATATCCAAGCTAAAAATGAATCTTCATAAATTATTTGATCTTAAAGATTTGGGTTGTCTTTACTATTTTTTGGGCATAGAAGTTCTCTATTCTAATAGAGACATCTTCCTAACCCAACGGAAATATTTAATGGATCTTCTCGAAGAAACACAAATGCTAGAGTGTAAACTGAGTGACATTCCAATGGAAGTAAATCAGAAATTTTTCAGTGGTAATAGTGAAGAGTTCAAAGACACACAAATATAAAAAGCTGGTTGGAAAGCTCATATATTTAACTATTACTCAGCCAGACATTACTTACGCAGTTGGTATTGTGAGTAGATATATGCATTCACCAACCAAGAATCATATGGATGCAGTGTATAGAATTCTTCGATACCTCAAATCAACTTCAGGAATGGGCTTACTCTATTCAAAATCATCAAACTTGGATATTGAACTTTATTCTGACGCAAACTGGGTTGATTCATATGATGACAGGAAATCAACTACAGGCTTTGTTACTTTACTTGGTGGTAATATTGTATCTTGAAAGATTAAAAAACAAACAGTGGTAGCAAGATATACTGCAGAAGCAGAATACAAAGCTATAGCACAAGCCATGTGTGAAGGAAAATGGATATCTTCATTGATCAGTGAACTAGGATTTCCATCTAATTATTCTATACCACTATACTGTGATCGCAGTACAGCAATTCAGATGGCCTCTAATCCAGTTTATAAAATATATATATATATATATATATAGAAATTGATTGCCACTTCATTAGAGAGAAGATATCTAATGAAGAATTCAAGCTGGAGTATGTTCAATCTATTAAACATATGACTGATTTCTTAACTAAAGCTACTATCAACAAGCAATTGATGGAAACATTATCCAAGTTGGGTGTTATCAACATCCTTCGCCCAACTTGAGGGGGAGTGTTAAAGGATGTTAATAGGGTAGATATTAAGGTGGCGTTTGATGTTTTATGCATGTTCACGTCATTTGTAAGGGTAATGTTACTTTAGTAGTAATTAATAAGTATTAGGGGTAGTTTAGGAAATCAAGTTAGACAGGATATTAATAGGTGCAATTAGGGTTTAGTCATTAAGCTGGAAATAAGCAGAACGGCTGCACAAGGGGAGCCGCAGAGAGAGTCTGTGCAGATTGGAATACCTCCAATCTGCAGCATATTATAAGTCTTCTTCTTTTTTTTATCAATACAAAATTTATTGGTAAGAGTTACAACACATGAAAATGTGTTCCTCATTCTATTCCAGTCAACTGCTTTTGTATAGATAATAGGTTCATAGACGTAATCTCCGTGAAACTAGACCAATAGTGAATCCGTTGAGATCCTTTTTATTTCTAAGTATATTGTAAACATTTCAACAGTAATTGTGAATACCATAGCAGTGATCCTCTTTCTATTTTATTCACTCATTTTTGTTACATCTGTTGAATCAAATCCTTTTGAAGACACACTTTATTAAGCACATAAGCTTCATGAAAGCAGCGCCATGAAAGAAATATGCCAACTTGATTATTTCTTTACCTTTAATTGAGACTGCTCAAGTTGCTCCAACAGCAATTGCTCCTGGAAAGGCATTTTCTTAGTAAGATTAATACAACATTGTCTATAAATGACAAAGATACACATAAGATTACAGAAGAGTTATGGACGTTAGAAGTCTTTAGAAATATAAGGCATTCTGAGCACCTTCCTGTCCTTCACAGACAGTATTCCCTTGTTTAGTTGAGATTCAAGGTTCTGCAATTCCTTCAAACTCAAGCTCGTGAGCTCCTTGCCCATCATCTGCCTACAGGAATAAAAGTATTTATAGGAATTAGATTATGCACAGATGGTGATGCTAGGGATCAACCAAGATGACCAAAATAGTACATGTTAGACAAACGAAGTCTGTTGATCTCTTCCTTCAACATATTCACCTCAGCTTCATGCCTCTGTAGGAAATATAGATGGAATATAAATTTGAAGGAAGGATGAAAGCAAGGACAAAAAATCATATCATACTTCACTTGCTAAAAAATTATGAGCCTCAAGAGCTACTTAATTATTATAAATTCACATCATCAATTGTTACAAGCACAACAAAGCAGAGAATAGAAGTAATGTTAGCTTAGTAACTTGGTATGGGTGACATCTAAGCTGATTGGTGTTTTTTTCTTTTGTGAAACTCAATACTGGCCTAAGGTCAACCACAACTCCCTACCAATCTGGCCGACTCAGCCAAGTCTCAAGTTACCAAAATTTGGAAGCAAATGCCTCAATATCACATTAAAAGCATCAATCATACCCATTTGTCATATCGTGTAGTTTCTTAAGATACATGTTTTTTATAATTAAAAGAGCTAAATAAAAAGTCTAAAACCTTCAGAAAGTTGCAAAAGGAAAAATGAGCAAAAGTTTGAAACGAAGTTCAAAGTAGGGGTTCCAAGCATCAAAAGTTATTCAGTGAAATACTAAAATACATTCCCACTGTATGCGTCTGAACATGTACAGAGAGAGACAGTTTCTAAACTTTCAAAAGGTTGTCTGCACAATAATGGAGAAAACAAGCTATGGTAAAGGTTTGCACATAAATTAGTAGTTTCGAGTGAATATAAGAAATCCATATTCAGTAGCTCAACATTGGTTGAAAATGATTCCTCTAGGCCTTAAAAGGACACAAAATGAAAAGGATGAGAATATACCTTTCCAAGTTTATAAAAGCAAAATCAAACAGTCTGTGATGTGTCTAGGGAAAGCACAGGCCTTTACCTATGTACTTTTGAAAAAGGACATCTATTTAACTATAACCCAGTCTTGGACGTTTCTTCAAGAAAGGGCTCTACTTTTTTTTAAATTCTTGAGCAGCTTCTTGGGTTTCCTGATTGGAATCCTTCATATCTTGGCTTGGATCTTGGACTTGGTCAATACTCTTGATATCCTTGATGGGATCTTGACTTATCAGCCAAGACCTTAGAAACCGTTGGAGGCCAACCCCTTGGGGTATATTTTGAAGGCATCAGCCCGTGTGGCCTGATCATGCAATCATGTGAGAAATTAAGAGAAACGGTGCAGGGTTATCCAGCGTCCTCTAGAGGTTTTAGACCCTTTATGGTGTTTCCCAAATTTGAAATACATCGTTATTTATCTAGTTGCATGTATTTAAATATATTAAATTAAACACTCATAACTAAAAAGTTAACGAAAATAGAGGTGTGTGCAAATGAGAGCAAGTGCAATTTAGGTGGCAATAATCCTTCAAGTAGATTAGCTTTGGCTTAGGAATCAACTGATACAGCTCCATGAATCTTGGCGTGGTGGGTTATCAGTAGATCTTCAATCATCTCCATTCATTCCAACTCCAATCTAGGCATCTCTTTTGCAATAAAGAATCAATTTGTCTTGTATGTAACCATACAATGTTTTTTTATTCAGAGGAACAAATCTATCGTCTCATGGCTCAGCACAAAGATGCAGTGTATATATTATATTATATGATATATATTTGGTTAGCCTCATAGGACAACTCATGCACAGTATCCCTCTTTGAATTTAACCATGTCCCAGACTCCCAAAAACTCTGACATTGCTCAGTAGAACCATGTATGATATCTATTTATCAAGTAAGATTAATGCTTGGATAACTTCTCACTAATTAAAAGATAATTAGCTGTGTAAAGGTGAAGAAACTAACCATGTGTCGTACAGTATTCACATTATAACGGTAACATTTAAATAATTATGTGGTGCACCTCTCACATGCTGAGCAGATGAAGCCTTTCTCAAAAAGGATCCACTAATGCAGCATATGAGTAATAAATAGTAACTATACAGGTGTAATTTCCTAGCATAGTTAATCGTTTATATTTATTGGTGTTTAATTTGCTTTTTCTTTAACTTATGATTTTCTCACTGAGTAGGTCATATGCTTCTATTCTGTCTTGCTCTGATATATCACTTCAGTAAACAATATCTGATTATTTGTAATAAAATTTATCTGAGTGTTGCACACTACAGTTTATAAATGCATGATATAGAGGTCATCAGAACAATCACAAAACTTTAAGTTTGCAACCTTGTTGAAAGCATCATGTGCCCGTTTACATTTGCAAAAGACTTCTCTTATGGATCTGTCGAGTTTTTATCTGGGTTAACTCCTAAGTTGAAAACCACATTTGAGTTTTCATTGAAGGGGATACCAGACATCCTCTGTTACCTGTCATATTGCTTTCAACAAACAGTTTACACTTTAAACCAGAAAACTATGTACACAGGAACTACAAGGAGCTGCAAGTATATTATACATTAGAATTTCTATTGAAGGTAAAGTAAATCTGTGCTTTCTCCCAGTTTAATGTATATTATTGGTTAAGTTTGAGACGCCACAAACTTAATCAAGCTTTTCTTATTGTTCAAATTTGAGGCGTCAACATAATGAATTTCTTCACCAGAAAAGCTCAGAATGTTCCAGGCCAAGAGATGGGCCGAGCAATTACACCTCTTAAAAATTTGTCCTAATTGAAGAACACACTGCATTCAACAGAAGAATTATAACACTTATATTTCAAATGACAGATCGAGCTAATGAAGCAGACCACAGGACGAGGACACAGTAGCCATACCACCATGATTACTTTTCTCCTTGAGAATAAGATAATAAGGCTACTAGATTGAAAATTTTTAGAAAGGAAACTACACATTCTTCAATGGTATACCTCTGTCCCAGCATCCAGCACAGGGCTCAAATGGTCAACAGCTTTGTTGTATCTCCCAATAGTTTTGTTCATGCTTCATGAAAAAGAAAAGAGATTCAGAATCAACTACTTTCTTGTATTCATCCATTCTTGACGATCAGATAACAGTAGTCAGCATGAAGTCAGAAATATTTTTCAACTACAATCAAACCAAATATCTGATCTGGAGCAAATGTGGCATATTGCTTAAAAAGGAATAAGGTGTAGATACGAATATTATATATATATATATAGACACACACACATGAATGACATTAAATTACAAAATATGCATGCCCGAAGAAAACCCACAGTTATGATAGCATAACCTGATCATTCTACTTTATTTGACTCCAGGCAATGGAAGAGTTGCAAAATTAGATGCCTAAATAGTTTATCACAATGCACAAAATCAAAGATCACTAATAGTCAAACTCATACATCATTAAGAATCCATAAATGTGCACATTTAGATACAACATCAAGCACCATCTTTTACATATTGAAAATACTTAGACGCTGCTCAAAAGTTGACATGCACATCATCTCTGGCACAGAAAATCATATATCGCTAATTCAACTTCTATACGACATTTAGATATTACACCAACTTCTAACAAAGGGAAAATATCAGGTTCGTTCAGGTATTTGCTATCAATAAGCATCATCAATGGTGCATAAAATTATAGATCACTGGATCAAATTCTACACGGACGAGCATTTAGATAAAAGAACACACACCACAGGAAAAAAATTGGATGTTCTTCAAATAATCGATATTCGGATGCATCCTCAGTAGTGCGCAAAATCGTATATCAGATCAAATTATATAGAAATAGACATTTAGACACAATATTATAGAGCATCCTTCTATGTAGAGAAATAGATACCTTCATGTTTCCGTCAAGCATCACCAACTACGCAACCAAACACATACTTCAAGATTAAAACATCATGTTTGACCCCTTTAATGCCAAATCAACTAAATAAAAAGCATATGAGAAAACATGGTTCTTTCTCAAAATAAGAAATAACCAAGAAATTACCAATTGCTAGCAAAGTCAAAGAGCTTTCCGGTGCTGGAGAAGATGATGACTGCAATCTCGGCATCACACAAGACAGCGAGCTCCTTTGCCTTCTTCAGCAACCCGACCCGGCGCTTTGAGAACGTAACCTGCCTAGAGGTAATGTTCTCGATCTTCTTGATCTCAATCTTTCCTCTCCCCATTTTCTCTCTTTCCTCTCTTCACCCAATACCATGAATCCACAAACAAGTTGTTAAAGAGAGGTTCCTCAGCAAAAAGATTAAAGAAACAGGAGATAGGGCTCCAAAAACGCACCATATTTATTGCTGAATGCCACATTAAGATGATTGGTAGCCCCAAAACGGGAAATCTCTCGAAAATGGGAAGGTGGGTGCGACTCATTTCGGGGAATTTGAGAAATTAGATGCCAAGAATAGGAAAACAAATATAAAATGGCAATGTGGATATGCCTCCTTTTGAGGGGGGGAGGAAGGTGAGAGATGCCACATTTGGAGACCGTTGCTAAAATTCGAAAGGGTTCCATGTTGGGGCTGGCCATCGTTTTCACCAAATCTGGAAAGGGAGATGAGCCCCTGGAGGGAACTGGCCTACTACAATGGTCACGGGTGTAAAAGAATCCACTTAACTGATGCAAACGGGCGGTTTGTTTTTTTGAAGTTGACTGGAACAACCCCCCCCCCCCCCCCCCCCTCTCTCTCTCTCTCTCTCTATATATATATATATATATATGGAGAGATAGTAGTAGTAGCTGTATAATCTTTAAATGTGATCTTACTAAAAACATTTCCACTAATGATATTTGAGATCAACAGTATACCACCATTGATCTGAAAAATTGAAAGAAAAGATGTTTTGCATCCAAAAACTCAATAACATTTTTTGAATTACATGCATCTTTGATTAAAATCAAACGATCTGTAAATCTAATTCAAATAATTGACAACCTTAAACGTAGACAATTGAATTTGTGAGAGTTCACTGGTTCGGGTGCAGGTTGGGCACTTCTTATTCGAACCACTTTGCTGTACCTGGTCAAATATATTTGGGTTTCCTCCCCGCCCTCGAATCCGAACCCAATCAAACATGTAATCACCACCCATTCAGGTCGGATTGAGTTAGGTTCCCACAGGTCGGGCAAACGTTGCAAACCTACTCGAATCCAATGTAATGAGATCTCGTGATTTCTGGAATCCAGTATTATAGATGGATCGAATAGTCACAGACTCTTTAACAACTTTTTCTCATGAAAATTATATCTTTTTCTTTCTGTTGTGAAAGTTTAATCCTTTATACTAATCGATTTTAAACCAGTAAAAAATCTAATTAAGGAAGTCAGTTCTAGCAATTCAATAATCGCGATCTAATATTCTCACTAAGAATCTAAATGGGTAAAATCCATATCCAAACTTTGTTGGTAAGATCCAATAACACAGGGACCATTAACAGTCAGTTCTGGTTCCAGTTTGGGTCCTAAACTTCCTCAAACCAAAAGAAATCACTACAAACAAATTTGAAATCTAATGAAGGAATTAAAAAAGAATGTAGAAAAAAGTAGTGCATTGATTGAGGGAAAAAGTGTTTTGTATTAAACATAATTGTTTTAAAAAATAAAAATAGAGGCAAGGTAAGATATATATATAGTGATCGGATCTTATCCACCATTGATATTGTTCACTCATGACCGGTCATTATTTTTGGGGTCATGGATTTAATAATATTATCTTTAAAAAGTTTAAATTATATTCATCACACCAAAAAATAATAAATTAACATGTCAAAAGTGGGTCCATAATACGCTTCAAAAGGTGAATTGCTTCAACAATAGATCTGCCTGACATGAATCCTAATTGGTTCTTCGTTATACTCGATACTTATGTTAACCTACGTTTGATAATTCTTTTCCATAATTTCATAGTATGGCTCATTAACTTGATACCTCGATAATTCACACAATTCTGAATATCTCTCTTGTTCTTGTATATGAGTATAAATATACTCACTCTCCACTCATATCAACATCTTTATTTTCATTAAAAATCTTATAAAAATAGTTTTTCATATAATTTTATATCATTATTTGTCACTATAATTTTTTCATCATCGTCTTTGATGCATCTAATAAAATGAAGATCCTTACTTTTCTTATCTCTATCCCTATATATCCCAAAAATATCTCTTTCACCCTCTTTTGAGTTGAGTTTTTTTATATAAATCCTCCCAAATTTTAGCTTTGACTTCACTGACGGCCTTTTTCGCTTCTTTCTTTGCTTTCTTATAAGCCTCTAAAGTTTCACTAGTCTTCTTAGCATAATGTAATTTGTAAGATATCCTTTTTGCCTTAATTTTATTTTGTATCACTTCACTTCACCACCAGGCTTCTTTTTGTGCCGGTACACCTCTCTTAGATTCACCTAACACATCTTTTGCCACTTTCCTAATATGTATAGCCATATTGTTCCACATATTAAAAGGTGTACTAACATAATTCTAAGCATCTCCTTGAAGGACTTTATGTTTAAATATACCTTATTTCTCGCTTTTGAGGTTCCACCATTTAGTCTGAATAACTCGATGCACTCTTTTCTTCTTTGTCCATTTTTTTATTTGTAAATCCATAATTAAAAGTTGATGTTGGGTGGTTAAGTTTTCTCCTTTAATGACCTTGCAATCTTTACAACACGTACTATCTTTTTTTTTTATAAATAAAATAATCAATTTGTGTTTGTGATAAGCCACTCTTATAAGTAATTAAATGTTCATTTCATTTTTTGAAGATTGTATTGACTATAAAAAGATCAAATGCCATAGCAAAATTTAAAATCTCCCTACCTTTTTCATTTATATCCATCCCCAAAGCCAAAGTTTCCATGAATACCATGTTATCATAATGTCTCTTTATCGACATGTCCATTTAAGTCTCCTAAACAAATCATCTCCCTTTGTAGAATTTTTTGAATCACCTAATCTAACTCTTCCCAAAAAGACGTCTTTATACTATCTTCTAGTCCTACTTGAGGTGCGTAAGCACAAACTATATTCAAAACCTCTACTTCTAACACTAATTTCAACGTCATGATTCAGTCACTATATCATTGTATGTCCATTCAGTCACTTATTTTTTAGGACTAGCTTTCTTACCCACCGCATCCGTCAATATTGAAAATATGGAGACCCTCTCTGTAATTTATTCACTACATTCATGTGTCAATATAGCGGGACTAACTTCTTTACCCACACCCATCTAAGATGTGGGAGCCCTCTCTACAATTAATTAACTACATTCGGGCGAAAATGTAGTGGCTCTTGTTTACTATTCACTGCATTCGGGATCTAAATAATATTTATTTATTTATACTTCATTATGCCTTTGTTGCGTATATTTTATAGCATTTTTCTAAGGCTTTGTAATTGGTTTTCCTTAGTGATATTTATCGATCTTCCGTTGCTACATTGAAGCGTCAACTTCATTACATGGTATCAAGAGCCATTTTTACAATCGTAGGAATATTGTTTATCTCTTCGAGAAGCATGCCAATCATATATTGTAACTTTACCTCTTTAGCTTCTTTTTTTCCTTGAAATATGGATGATAAAGGAGATTTAACTTTCGTTTAAAGCCTTGAATTATAAGACACGAGTCTAATCTATGGAAAATTATCTATATTTCAAAAATTATGGGGCTATATAAGTGGTTCAAAGGTGTAAACCTTTATTAATGTCACACTTGAGCAAATGAAGGAATATGAATGAGGTTATAGAACAATCCTATGGGTGCTTATGAATAATGTAAATGTGTATATTAGGAACACTTTGACCAATTTCACCAACGCTAAAGAAGTATGAAAATACTTAAAAAATCTCATGTTCAAAGTGATGTGACTCATAGAATGACATTAAGAGACAAATTGGTCTTACTTGGACAATGAGATAAAGGGGTAAATGAATTTTTTGGCAAATATTCTACAAAAAAGAGGTTTTTACTGAATTTGGCTACAAAAGGAAATATACATAGTGTCTTAGTGAGAGACAATATGAGGATAATAAAAATTTTGTATATCAATTTATAAGAAGCTTCTAGAAAGAATTTGAAGGGGTAAGATCATCTCTTATCCATCGAAAACTTTTCTACAAAAAAAGAGGTTTTTACTGATCTCCAAACGACAGAAAGAAGAACGAATGAAGATAGACTTCAAAGAGATACTGCATTAGCCACATCAAAACCCGGAACAAATATGAAGGCCTACCGTCCTCCTCGTTTCACAAGTGAAGAAGCAAAAAAAGAGATTATTTGCCATCATTGTAGAGAGACTGGACACATAAGGCCAAATTGCCCTAAGTTGAAAAGGAATGTGACATTAGTAGGAAATTGGCCAAGAGAACACACACACAAATGTGTGTCCTTATGACAAGCATCAAAGAGGGACACATGCGTGCGTTGCTAGCATTTGCATGGTCTAACATTAGGAAATTGGCCTTCTTAAATGAGGTCAAGAGATCAAATGTCTTGGGAATGCAGTAGGTGCTTGCATCTTTGGTGGGAGTATGCTTAACCTTATTTTTGGGTTATGAAGGGAGGTATAAGCCTAACACACATGCACTGTTGGAAAGAACCGTAGACATACATGCATAAAAACATAATATATAACAAATGTAAACATGCCCCAATCATAAACAACAATCGCAAATCCAAAATAAGTAATAATCAGGCCGTATAGAAAACAAAAGCAAAAGCAAAATCAGAAACTTATTTGTGCGAGTCATCATTGCGGACTTGCCTTAGAGAAATCAGCATCCCGCTGTGAGTATGTAGGGTACCTACACCTTCCTCTCAGGATAAAACACACATACAACTTGAAGAGCACGTACTTGGCTTCGAGTCGACTTCGACCACACCTCAGTCGCCTATAACCGGAGCAAAAAGAGGGATCTCTCATGAGTACAGGGACAAAATCATGAGTAGAGAGGCAGGACCATGGGAAGAGAGAGAGAGGAGAAAAAATGAACTGCGTGCTTAGGGAGGACCCCTAATCACCTATTTATAGGTGGGCATTTAGATTATGGATCGTGAATCCGATCCAAACGGCGCACCGCTTTATCCTCAACCATCTTGTCTTATGCTCAACCATCCCACCTTATTTGGAACCGCCTCTTCTTATCCTCAACCACTCCACCTTATCCGGAACCACCTCATCTTATCCCTATCCGTGATCTAGAAAATTTCGACCATTAGATCAAAAGTAACCAAGCCACAAGCCACAAGCCCAAGCCTCACCCGGCCAAGCCCCATGCATGCGCGTACGTGTGGTATAACATGTCCTCCCCAAGCTCTTTGAACTAAGGTTCATGAGCTACCAACTATATAAAATGACATATGTGTTTGTCACATCCATCAATATGAGACTAAACTTTGTCTCATCTTGATCATCTATCACAAAAGTTCCTCATATTTTACTTTTTATACTTTATGACTTTTACTTAGATTAATTAAATATATATAAGGATACTAATATGCATTTAATGCATATTAAATGTACATCAAATCCAACAATCTCCCACAAAGTCCTTAAGTGTAAAAGTGCCCTTTGTATGGTTTTTTACCTATACAATAATCAAACATATTTTAAACTCATGTTTGTAACATGTTTTGAGAAAAGAACTTCTATTATGCTTTTAGTCAATGAGTCTGCCAATATATCTTGAGTTGGCATGTATGAGATGAATATTTTCTTTCTCATAACCATATCATGAACATAGTGGTATTTAACCATTATATGCTTGCTTTTGCAATTATCAACTCCACTCTTAATCAGAGTAATTGTTGTATTGTTGTCACAATAAATGACATCTAACTCGTTGGTCCAACTTCAAATCACGTATGAAGTAGCTTATCCAAACGACACTAGTTGTAGCCATATAACAAGCCACATACTCAACTTCCTATGTATGCAATGCTACACAACTTTGTTTCTTTCATGCCCAATAAACAAATACATCTCCAAATAAGAATATTTGTCCCGAGGTTGATTTACTATCATCTTTGCTTCCAGCAAAGTCAACATTTGTGTATCCTACAACTTTTAGTTCATCTGCTTGAAAACATAATTTCAATTCCTTTGTTCCTTTACGATATCTTAGAATCCTTTTCATAGTCATTCTCAATCAATAATATGTCATCTACGTATAATGATAGGATGACAAAATGACTTCAATTGTTCGGGACATATACATAGTGGTAAAGTTTATTAGCCACAAACCCAAGTTTGATAATGACATTTTGAAAGGTCAAATACTATTGACGTGATGATTGTTTAAGGTCATATAGCGATTTTTTCAACCTATATACTTTATCTTCTTGGCCTTCAACTCTCTATCATTTGGGTTATTGCATATATATAATTTCATCTAAATTTCCATTTAGTAAAGCAGTTTTCACATCTAATTGATATTAGTCCAAATTATAACATGTTGATATCGTCAGGATTATTTTTATGGATGTAAATTTTGCAACAGGAAAATATTTCTCAACATAATCTATCTCCTCCTTTCACGAAAAACCCTTTGCAATTAACCTTGCTTTAAACTTGTTGATTGATCCATTGACCTTATATTTCTTTTTGAGAATCCATTTGCAGCCTATAACTTTTCTTCCTTTTGGTAGATCAGTCGATTCCTAGACATGGTTTTTCTCAATGGATTTAATTTCCTCATCCATGGCTTTTTCCTAGTATGAAGATTCAGATGAGTCAATAGCCTGCTAATATGTCAAGTTATCAGTCAGTTCATCTAAATCCAACGAATTACACACTTTCTCTATAAGGTGAGTGTGATAATCCTTTAACTACAATGGTGTGACCTTGGGTCTTTTGTGTCTACTTAAAGTTTTGGTTTGTTTAGGAAGTTTCTCTATGGGTTCGAGTGATGATTAATCTAGATCTACTAGATCATCAACATTCTTTTCATTAATTTAAAGGATGTCATTCTTTGTATCTTTTAGAAATTCAACATCCCTGCTCTCTATGAGTCCATGGTCATTGTAATAAAACTAGTATCCCTTAGATCCTTTAGGATATCTAATAAATATATATTTAAGGATTGACTATCTAGTTTATCTCTAGAATGATAAAGGATCATCACATAATTCACCTCCACCTCCTAAGATGTCCTAGGCTTAGTTTTCTACCAAACCACATCTCATATGATGTGGAGAATATAGCTTTACATGGTACTCTATTTAGAATATATACAGTTGCACTTACTGCTTCTCCCCAATTTTTTTTGGCAAAGATGCATATATTAACATGAACCTTCTCATATTCAGTAAGATCCTGTTATATCTTTTTGTTATACCACTTTGTTAAGGTGTTTGGGCATTATATTTTGCTTTAAAATACTATAGTCTTTACATAATTCTAGAAATTTTATAGAGGTATACTTACTATCTCTATCTGATCTTAGGACTCTGATTATATGCCTCAATTGGTTCTCAACTTATTACTTATATTCTTTGAATGCTTCAAGTGCCTCACATTTATGTGGTAAGAGATATACATATGTATATCTCGAGTAATCATCGATAAAGATTACGAAATATATCTTCCCACGATGAGATATTACCCTAAAAGGTCCACATAAATCAGTGTAAATGATTTTTAATAAGATTGTTACCCTTGTTATTTTTTTGAAAAATGTTTTTCTTGTCATTTTTTCTTATATATAGGCTTCACATTTACCAAAGGTGTTTTCCTAAAAAACTAGCAATAAGTCAAAGTTGGATAATTTTCTAACTTTTTCAGACTTATATGCCCTTGTCGTATATGCTACACATTCACATCAACATTAAAGACACAATCGATATAAGCAGAAAATTCTTCTTTCATTTAATTTGAACAAACTTTGTTTGTCATCGAACAATCCAGAGAAGACTATTCTTACATGCTTCCCTATGGTTACCTTATCGGGGACAAACCTGACTTCAAAACCTTTCTTAACTAAGGTAGGGATCGAGACCAAATTGTGCCTTATACTTGACACATCTAATATATCAGTTAGAACAATTGGTATATCTTATAAATAAATCCTAAAGGACCCCATACCAAGGACATTTGAAAATGTGTTATTTTCTATGTACACCCTATGTTCTCCTGTTTTATATTCCTTTAGGTCTATGACCCATTCTTTACTCTTCAAGATATATCTTGTTGTTCTGGAGTCAATCCACCAACTAGATATTGGGCGATCTATTAAGATGCATTCTGAAACCATGCAGATTATGTCCTGCTTCTCAGATTGACCATGTTATTGGGTGTTTCCACCGCCATTCTTCTTGTTGCAGCACTCTTTCTTGTACTGTCTCATCTTTTCACAGTTGAAACATTTAACCCGAGAAGCAGTTTCTTACGATTTCTTAAAGTTTGACTGTCTTTTTTGTTATTCTTGCCAAACCTTTTGTTTGGTTTATTCTTTTTCTGATTTGGTCTTGAGCTTGTTTCGATATCTTCTTGAGTTACTAGCAATTTATCTTTCTTATTTCTATTCATGTGCTCTTGTTTAATTGCTAGTTTGAGGGGTAACTCAGAAAAGCTTGTTTCACCTCCTAATCTTAAGGTCGTGACAACTATATTCCATAAAGGAGGAAGACTATTTAGAATAATTGATATTTGCATAGCCTCGAGGATGATCGATATTATTATAGTTGGGTCCCTTGCCATTACCAATATTTGGTTTATATGTTCTACTACATTATCTCCTTCTTTTATTTTATGGAGTTGTATTTTTGTAGTAGTAATTCAACATGTAGTTTAGGTTAGTGTCGTATTTAGCTGTTATTGAATCAAATAACTCTTTTGCAGTCTCGTATTTAGCTGTTATTGAATCAAATAACTCTTTTGTAGTCTCGTATTTCTCAAATACCCTAATTGGGTCATCCTCCATATAGGTTAACATTATTGTTTTGGCTATGGTATCATCTCTAAGGAATGTTTTATATGCTTCCTTTTCTTCTTGTGATGCAGTTGCAGCAGGTGGTGGAACTCTATCCTTTAAGACAATTTATACCTTTAAGTGTAAGAGTTAAAGGTATACGTCTTTTCCATACTTGAAATTTAGACCATTCAATTTCTCGGCTTTTGCCAACATCGATACACAATTTTTGGAGTTCATTTAAATTTGTTTGGCAAAAATAACAATAGGATGGTCTAAAAAAGAAAATAACCAACCAAGTGTGTTAGTAATTTGTAACAATATATAGGTACTATTTTGAAAAATATGTCCAAGTACCTATGAGTATTTTCAGTTGATACTTAGATTTCAATTGACAAAACTCTTAATTTGATTCTGCTATTTCAAAACTAGACAAGGGACAAAACTATAATTTTTTATTTTATTTCGTGCTACTATAATTTCTCAAAAACCTCAGGGGCAAAATAGAAATTTTACTCTTATGTCCTATTTTGAAAATTTTTAAAAAGATTCAAGGCATAATAGTAAAAAAGTACTTAGTTTTCTTGTAAAATTTATGGTTGATTGAGGGTAAATTGATAATTATACCCCAATATGTTTTAAAAAATTCTTAAAAAAGATAGGGGTAGTATTGTCTTTTCGCATAGTGGCAAAATTATGAATTTTCAATCATGTAGGGGTAACTTCAAAAATTTTTGTAATTTTCAAAAATTGTCAGAGGATATTTTGTCTTTTAATCTGTTAAGGGCAAAATTTTACTTAAAAATATTTGGACCTTTTTTTAATTTCGTTCAATGATAGATTTGAAAATTTTAAGAAATGTTAGGGGCAAAATAGACTTTTAAGCCCATTGCCCGAGGGGTTTCGGTGCCCATGGTTTTCTCGTCGTGGTTTTGAAAAACCACTAAGCGGTTTTAGATGGTTTGAGAAGAGTGAGAGAGAGAGAGTCACCGCAAAGACAAGGGAGAGAGAGATAGGCGACGGGGAAAGGGAGAGTACAGCGAGAGAAGAAGAAAAGTGAGAGAGGGGGAGAGGGGATCGAGTTGTTCTTCGTCACTCTGCCTTCCGGTTGAGTTTGTCGCTTCGCCTCTTACTGCTCTGCCTTCTTTTGTCTCTAGTTGAGCTTGCTGCTCCGCCTACTCTTGCCTCTAATTTTTTTTGTTAACTGGCTGCTCCATATGTAGGTTTCCAATAACCTCGCTTTTATACCATTGAGGGGTCGAGATCGGAGTTGATGCTTGTGTGAATGTCAGAGTTTACAACGGAAGGTGTGGAAGATCTGCAGAGAAAAAGGAATGAGAGAAGAATGAAAGGATGAACGTATACAATTTCCCTTAGACAAGTTACACAAGATCTTGTAATGTTTTTTTTCTCAAAATCACTCATTCATTGTATTCTTTGTACATTATTTATAGACAACTTCATCTTCTTGATTTTTACGTTTGGGCTTTCTGTTACAAGCCATTCTGTGTTTTAATTTCTGTAACGTTACTGTTTCTTTGTTGTAATGTTGTAGTTTCTCTTTTGTATAAGGTTTTTACAGCAAGAGATTGGTTATTTTGTGTTACATCAAACTTGTCTTGATCCATTGAGATTGATAATGGGATATTACAATTGCAATAGCTTCGAAGGGGAGAAAGATCTTATCAAAAAGTGTTTGGTTCCATATCATGTCCTCTTGAAGGGTCAACTCCCAAACTCCAGCCTCTGTCTCCAAAGTCGCATTCGAATTCCTTACTTTATGACTTGCTTGATCCAAAAACCATCTATCTTTTCAAATACCAGTCAATGTGCCATTTCCTATTCTCCATATCCTCCGTTGCCTTAGAATTTCAACGCTAGTGTGGACGCTTCTCCAAGTGCAACTACATTGACATCCACAATTTGTAGGGAGTATGGTAGTACATAGAAAGTTGGTGCCTTCAAGGTTCATGCCGTTAGTGAATAGGTCTACATTCTCAAGCTTGTTGGGCTAAGAGGGCTCAGTTAAGAACCTCCAAAGATCTCAATCCCATCCCACCTTTTGATTTTGTTTCACAAAGGGTAATCCATTAGATCAAATGCAACTTTCTTCTCCAACTTCTACTTCCTCACCAAAAGTTGCTAATCATGGATATGATATAGTCACACAAGGTAGAAGGAAACAACCCATTGTGTAAATAGGAACCAATTGGATAATAAATTTGATGACCACCTCCTTCCATCCTTTGAGCATCTTCCACTCTCTTTCTCGGACAAAATTGAACACTTATTCTTTGATCTTCCCACTAAAGGTGGGATGCCCAAATACTTCATATTCATCCACTTTTGGACTTCCATCTATATGGTAATAGGTACTTTTGAGCTAAAACAAGCTCTTATTTTTCCAGTTTTATATGTTCTCTGGATGTATTTTGGTATATCCTAAGCACTTTTCGGATTGCTTCAATCTCTTTTGGTGGTTCTAGCAAATAAGATGTTATCTTCTACAAAGAAAATGTATGAAATTTCTAGGAATTGTTTTCTTGTGTGTAAAACATGAGTTGGGAAAACTTTTGCAATGCAAGGGGATAGTTGCACCCCTTTGCCAGAGGCCTCTACTAGCAATAACACAACTAAGTTCCCATAATAGATGGGGTTAGCCACATGGATTCTTTATTTCCATAAAGCTCAATCATGTGATATGCTAACATTTAACTTAATATAAGCTAAATCATTCTTTATTATTTTCTTCTAACACTTTTGAGGCCTTCCTCTTGCTCTTTTAACATTTTCACAAGCTAATTTCTCAAACATTCTTACCAAAGCTTCCTTTTATCGTCTTTCTATGAGTCCAAACTATCTTAAATGATTTCCTTATTTTGTCATCTATTGGTATCACTCCCAATTTGTTTCTAATAACTTCATTACATATATGGTCTTTCCTTGTGTGACCACTCATCCAATTCAATATCTTCATTTCTATCACGAGCACCTTTTATACATATTGATAATTAACTGGCCAACACTTAGAACCATAAAACATACCGGGTTGAATTATTGTTCTATAATATTTACCTTTCAAGTTTAATGTTGTCTTCTTATCACATAAAATACCTAATGTGCCTCTCCATTTTAACCAACCTACATTAATTCTATGTATAATCTCTATGAATTTTTCCATCATTATGAAAATTTGATGCTAGGTATTTTAAACTTTCCTTATAAAGGATACAATGTGTGTCAGTCTTAATTTCTATATCATTTAAAGTAACCAAATGACCAAACTTACATTCCATATATTTTGTCTTCGCTCTACTAAATCGAAAGCCTTTACTTTCTAATATTTCTCTCTATAATTCTAATTTTCTATTAACTTTTCTCTTAGACTTATCAACTAATATAATATCATCTACAAATAACATACACCAGGAAACTTAATCTTGAATATGTTTTGTTAGCATGTCAATGACCAATACAAATAAACATAGACTTAAAGTTGATATTTGATGTAATATGATATTAACTTCAAAGAAATTTGTCATTCTTTCATGAGTCCTAACACATGTTTTTGCACTATCATGCATGTCTCTTATAAGGTTGATATATGTCAATGAAATACTTCTCTTTTTTAAAGTTCTCCAAAGAATATCTCTTGACACCCTATCGTTAGTTTTTTCTAGATCAATAGATACCATGTGAATGTTCTTTTTAAATCTAAAATATTCGATAAGATGTCTCAATAGATGAATAACCTCAATAATAAGTCTTCCTACCATGAATCCAAATTAGTTTTTTTTATTATATTCGATATTTGCCTCAACCTATATTCAATAATTATTTCCCATAATTCCATAGTACGAGTAATCAACTTGATACCTCGATAATTTGTAGAATTCTAAATACTTGGTTTGAAAGTTTTCCTAAGCTATCATCGATTTAAGATTGAAAAAGATACAAATATATGCATCCATGACCTAATTGTTAGAGAAACCCATTTGAGAAAAGCACCTCTCAAAGAAAAAGTCATTTGAGGAACCATAAGCCTTCATCATATCAAGTTTTACCCTAAAGAAACCTCTTGAAGCCTTGGTCTTCTATGTTATCAAGGTATTATCCATAATGAGTTTATGAGAGACAAAGGCACCTTTGAACTCATCAATAGTGGATGGCAAAATAAGCTTTAGTTTATTAGCAATTAATATGGTGTTGTTATCTGAAATAACAACCGGATAAATAGTTGAGCACGGTAAGCTTGAGGAGAATGCTAGAAGATAAAGGGTATGCTAGAGAACTCTAACCTTCATTTTCAATAGAGAAATATGAATGAATAAGGTATCATGCGATGAAATGGGTTCTCAAGAATCTGATTGTGCGTATCTCAATTGTCGATGGGGTTGCGAAAACACTCAATGTGCTCAAAAAGATGAAAAGATTACGTTATGTATACTCTTAGGGAACGTAAAAGAAAAAGGAAATTATGGTTGTATCATTGATTTTTGGATGTCATCTTTGATTAGACATGACTATTTATAGTCTTTCACGAAAATGATAAATAACATATCCCGATAACTCCCCGCTTCTCTATTCATGCTACTCTTTTCACCGCCATGTTGATTGAGGTATGTCAACTGACTCCATGATCCATAAGATCAATTCAGGTATATTGGCTTGTTCTCACACACTTGTTGTCATAATCCTTCACAAACCTTTACGAGCTATATGTGCCTTTCTTTTTGAGCTCTCTACCTCCTGCCATGTATGCTCAAACTTTCTTTATTCCTGGCTTACAACTAATCAAATGCATGTTAATTGGGTAGATAGAGTTTAGGATCAGAAGCTTCATCTTCGTCTCTAATTGTATTCATTACCTCATCATGTTATCATGTTTGGCCATACAATTCGATGGCAACTTCCTCTATTGTTTCTTATCTTTTTGGGTCTCCCCACATCACCACTTCTAGTTTACTTTTAGAATGATGTCTCACACTATTTTCGATGTTCATGCGATCACATGCCTTCCAATCAGTGGTGTTGATCCTATGTCCTTAGCAGATTTGAATTTCTACACCCTAAAACTCTCGCTACTTTGGTTTTGTCATTACATTGTTTGTGTTCGTGGAATCAAGGTTAACAGTGAGTATGCATGGTACATTTCTATTATTGTCTCGTATCAAACTATCACCCACCCCTTTTTTTTGTCTATATTCTACCATTAAGCCAATTATCCTTTTTAGGCCTTTTGGAATAGCAATCCTACCCATCTTTTAGGAGTCCACTATGGTTTCTTCAATTTTAGATTCACCTATACTTTTCCAAGTTCAGGTTTTCATACCTTTCTCTCAATGCATCATTATCAATATGCTTGGGCCTATCTCAAGTCTTATCTCTCCGACCTCGTTTTCATCTCTAGAGATCATTAATCGATCATGATCCATTACCTCTACCGAGATATCTTTATTTTCATCATATTTCTATGCCCTAGATTCTAGCTCAATCGCCAAATTCAAAGTGGATATCTATAGAATTGGATTATCAAAAAACTTTTTCCCTCAGTTCTTATTTTGTAGTACCTCTCTGTCATCCCAATTTAATCCAATTGTCACTCATCCATACTATTGTCTAGCCCCACCCAACTATTAGATAGCTCTTACTCAAGAATCATCACTAGAAAGAACTTGTTTCTGTACTTCTCGATTCATATCCTTGCCCTAGCAAGACTCCAACATTTTCTTCTTAATGGACAACCATCTATATGGAAATGACTAAAGTCTCGATTAATTACTATAAATAGAGGCTCATTGACTATGGGATGAATGTAGCTACTAGAAATAATGCCAAATATTATTGTAAGCATCCATCGGTATACCCCTAGACTCCTTCCATAGGTCCTTTTAGTTCATCAACTCCTTTCTCCTCATCACAAAAAAGGAAATGCACTCCTACTAGAATTATCAGGAGCAGGGTTCTACCTCGAATGATGAAGCCCATCATAATTGAGGATTTTACTAATGACCTTTCAGGCTCTATGCATGCAATTGCCAGCGAGAGACTTACATGTTTTCCTGAACCACATAACAAGCTACCTCCAAAGCATCCTGAGCAAAAAAGTAATAGATTATAGTGCATTCTCTACCATTCTAGATGAGTCTTCTTCCATCACCTTGTGAGAGATCATAACTTTCATGATCGAGCAACTTAATATAAGATCCTTCTCTCCTCCCATTCTGAATAAAATTAGTCTTGTTTGTATGTTATACAAACCCTTTGGAGAGACATAAGTCTTTCTTCTAAGCTGAAAAGATTGATTAAAGAAGCCCTCAAGATCTACATCCAAATTCGTGAACATTTTGATGCCAATTAGAATCATTGAGTCACAACCCAAGCCCAACTTTCTTCTTTCGGTAAGTGTCAAGAACACATATGCTACTTTTCTCGATAGGTTGCAGATGCTAGAAAATTCCATTGTAATTTCACTACTCAAATGAAGGAAGTATCTTCACGTATAGCAAACCTTGAAAATAAAGACTCGATTCTTCAAGTTGAGATTTCATCCCTCGAGGAGCATCTCGAGAAAGTTTTCTTGAGAGATGTTGGGAAAATTTGAGGGCAGTTTTACCGCGAATGTTGGGCTAGGTCATGTAGGCCACACGTGAGCTTAGAATATCATAATGATGATCTTATTATCATTTCTGGTTATTAATAGTTGATATAAAACATCTAATCTTCTCTACATGTGTAACTTATTCTTTTAGGTTCTTTTGAGAAATCTATTAAGATTAAAAATTGACATTTAATATTGTACATCATCCAATGTTGTTGCTTTGCTAAGCCCATGGCCGCTTCAAATTCCGAGTCGAATAACCACGCGAGATAATACGACTTGATATTAATGGGACATGACTTGCTTTCATTACCAAGGATCCTACTCTCCCTCATATTTCTCTTCAAAAAATTTCTTAACCTTACCTTTGCACCCAAGCTTTCCTGTGAAGAATGATTTTAACCTCTTCCCTAAATGACGTTCCCATAGCTTCGAGCAATTCTACTCCATCTAGAATTCCAACCTTAAGTTATCACATTTCCAATTGATCGACTATGACTATACCCATCTCAACCCTACCATGTCTGCTATAAAAGGTCTTAGAATTGTGGAAGAGGTGATCATCTTAGAAATCGTTTCATTCTATGCAAAGTGGTAGAAGACCTTCGCACATGACCAAGGCCTTCCAAATAATACATCTAATGGTTGGATCGAGCTGGTGCCACATACATCAATGACGGATGCAAGTGAGGAATTTTTGACCTTATACAACTATCCTACATCGACTTCCCTACTAACCTCAATCTTCTCTTTAGTTTTTTAGGTTTTTGGCTGCCAAACTCAATTATTTTATTCTCAAATTAGTAAAATAGGCCTGACCCTACTAGATATTCATGATATCACTAGACTCTCCTTTGATGGTCCAAAACTTCATTATTTAGGTTCTTCTTTTCATTTTTCTTTATTTTCAAAATTCTTTCATACAAATGATTTTTAAAAGCCAATGCATGAGATTCAGGGAGGTTGAACATGCCAACTTTCTTTTTTTTGGCTTTGCAAGTTCATGGTTTGCCCCAATATCATAGCAATCACCAAAGAATATCGTGTCATTGTTGAGGCCCTTTTTTTTTATCATCCTTTCAGGTTTTCTTATTTTTCTTGAGTACCCTTTTTCAGGGTATTCGATCTTTCATTTCTCAACTAGCCAATAAAAAACACCCAACACTGCTTCTAGCCCATGGTAGTTTCTCCAGTGATGGATATATCTTTATTTCCTCGGTTGCATACTCTTACTCTCATGGGTTACTAACTAGCTGACCTTAAATGGGAGAAATTATTTTTAGGCGAAGTTTTGTTGAAACTTTATTCTCAAACTAAGACATTATCAATGTGCCTCAGTAAACTCCTCCTCCTAGAACTTGAAAATAATTTTGATTTTTATCCGTTGAGTCATGGTAAATATATGATTCAACATATATCAAAAAAAGTATGCAACCCCATTCAGATCTCTTTAGTAGAGTGGAAATGATTTCTATGCTCTTGGGATTTGCTAAATGGCATTGGTGTATCCTCCTCTTCTACCCGAACAATGATCGATACTTCCCTTAATGCTTAGCACATCAATTCAGGCTTATCCAAGGAATTCCTGATCCTATTTATTCGATCAAGATGATAGCAAGTGGCGTAGCAATGTCGAATTCAGTAATCAACATGGTAACTAAAGCTAACCTCTAAATGGTAAGAGTTTCCCTTTTAATGACTTTACAACCAACCTAAAACCACTCTTGAATATGAAGAATGGTGATTCTTGGCCATATATACCATCTTCGATAAAGAACCGGATCGACTAGTTTACTAGCTCGACACCTACTGAACCGAGTGCCAAACATGTCATGATCGACTAGATTGTGTTGTTTCAAAGACATCCTTGCTCTAGTTCTCCGACCCCATCACTATAGATTACACTATAGAGCTAACTACATAAGATCCCAAGGAGGATCCCCATTGCATAGTAGATGTCTTAGAAGGGTAAGTTATCTTTTGTGGTATTTTTGTGTTCACTTTTCTTTTATCCTCTCTAACCATGTTAGCATTGTACATAGGTATCCGACACTCCCCAACCCCACGAGTTCAAACGAAGGTCTATTTTTAATGACCTCTAATTTGGTTAGGCCCATCATGACTCAATCAGGAAGAACCCTAAGCTTCTGCCTCGACCAAGTAACTTAGTACACCCTATGAAGAGGGTGTACACATCCCTGCTGATCAAACTACAACTGCTAATACACTCTATCAAGAGGAGAGGCGAGTTTCCACTCTATATTGGGTACCTCATGCCATTTTCTCATACTATTCTTAAGGAATTTCTTAATTAAATCAATAATCACTCTGTTAGTAGCCTCAGCTCGACCAGTCTAACCTAACATTGAAGCTCTCGAAAAAAATAATTACATTTTCTCGTGTGATTACAATCTCTTTATCAGCCATAATCGACTTGGATATTCCAAACCAAAAAATAATATAGATATTGATGAACTTGATCACTTCATCCTAGGATACTACTTTTAGCAGGAGGCATTCAACCCACTTAGTAAAGTAGTTTGTTACCACTGTAATGAACGTATGTTCTTTTGGATAGATCTTTCGATAAGGTCTATGGCCCAACATTAGAATGGCTATGGTTTGATGATTGGATAAAGTTCTACTGTCGGTGATTTCTACAACGGACCAAAACATTGGCATTCTTGACACCCCTTTGCATAATTTATGTTATCTTGATGTATAGTTGGCAAATAATACCAATTTTGATACATCAACCACTTCATTTTAGGCCATTACCGATAAGCTCCATAAATATTTCATAAACTTTAACCATCATTGTTTGAGCTTCATTCATATTCAATCATCTCAAAAGCAAATCTCGATGATTTCACTTATATAACTTACTATCCAACAAAGTAGAACTTAACACCCTACATTGAGTCTTAATATTCGAGCATTGTGAGGTTGATTCAAACATTTCACCAATGAATTTCTCCAATCATGAGATTTTTTCGTCGCTTGAATTGAGGTTATCACTGCCTCAGATCCATATACTACTTTACAACGTGAACTAGTTTGGGCTGCTAAATTATTTACCACTCAGTTTTCATCTCTAGGAATGAATGACAGTTTCACTTCGAGAAATGTTCCCAACAAATCTTTTGTTTGCTAATGTAAGTGTTGAAAGTTTGAACTAAGACATTGGTAATCTCCAGGTAATTGACTTATCATGACTTAGGAGACCATAAATTTATACCTTTCTTGCCCCAACAATAGAAATCAGCTTGGTATTCGGCTTGACTCCAAAGACGTTGAGAGCATACTTACTTTCCTCATCATAGAGATGGTATAAATGCCAATTCTTATGCCTTGATTACATCTTGATCCATCAAACATAACTAACCAAGGTTGCTCCGATATCATATTGTGTGCTACTTCTAAGGGGTAAGTGACCTTGATGCATACAAAATATGCCAAGAAATCAACCACTATTTGACCCTTCACTCCTTTGAGAGGACAATGTTTCAAATAAAAATATATAATTTGATTTCCCATTTCACTATCCTGCCTTGGAGGGTTGGATGGTCAAGCAAGTAATGCAAGATATCAACTTTACTTATCACCTATATTTTGATTGTGAGAAGATAATGTTCTAATTTAATACAAGAGCAATATAAGGCCAAGTGCATCTTTTCAGTTGAAGAATATTGAGATTCTACATTAGTGAGCAATTGACTTAAATAGAAAAAAGCCAACTCGGTATTGTCTTCAGTGTCTTATGTCAAGAGGGCACCGAAATAAATTTTATAACGATGATGTACAATTTCAATGGTTTCTCAAAAATCACGAGTACCAACACAGGCAATTTTTTTAGATAATTCTTTATCCTCTCAAATGCCAATTGTTGTTTTGTTCCCTAGATGAAGTCATGCCTGCCTTTTAACTTCAATAATGTTGTTAAAGGAGTCATCTTGCCTGCAACATTAGCAATAAAGCATCATTGATAACTGAATTGTCCGACAAAATTATGCAATTCCTTATCTTGGGCAATCGAGCATCAATGATGGTCCTGGCCTTTTTCAGGTTGACGTCGAACATCAATTATGTACTAAAAAACCTAGTAGTTGTCCAATGGAAATTGCAAAAGCACACTTAGTATTCAACTTTAAGTGTTGTTTGAAACTTTCATATTTGACCATAATATCATCAATGTATACTTTTATGGCTTTCCTGATTAAATCATGAAAAATACAATTTATCACTCGTTGATATGTGACAAAAATTTTCTTAAGTTCAAATGATACCACTACTCATTCATAAATCTTTAATGTCCTTGGTCATTGGAACACATCTTATCCATATCCTCAAAATTTTCTTAATTTGGTTATATTCCTAGGTGCCATCCATGAACAACAAAATCCCATGGGCAATTATTGCATCAATCAACATATTGACCATTAGCATAACATATTGATCCTTAGGAGTGACCAAGTTAAGATTTCAATAGCCAATGCATACCCACCATTTACCGGTTTCCTTAATAACATAAACAATATTAGACAACCAATCTACATACCTAGTTATTCTTATGAACTTGGCTTCTACAAGATGTTGTATCTCCTACCGGTTCTCTCTACGATTGCATCTCTACTTTCAACGAAATAGTAAACTCAACCAACTCTTGAGGTAGTTTGGACATTTCATGATATTCCTTGGCAAAACAATCTTTGTACCACTTGAGAAAATCAATAGAACATGATTGATTCTTGTTATACATTTAAGCACTAAACTTTATCAATCTGCAATCCCTCTTGAAGCCAAATTCACCTCAACTAGAGGATCTATTGAGATGAAACTTGTCTCATCCTTCTGGTTAGGATAATTGAATGCTACTTGATGTGAACCAAATAGTTGTTTGACATTCTAGTTGCAACAGTTTCTAGCCTTGCAGGAATTTTTCGACACATTTGGGATTGATAAAGAGAATGAACCTAGTAAACCGGGTACTCCTCTGTAGTCGCCAAACTAAGTCCACCACTCGCAACTTACAACATGAGCAACTCCCTCGATATAGCTCAATGTAGTATTGATAAGCCTGTATTTCTTTGCTATTGATGTTACCCTCAAACCCATCATCTTGTCTACTCGAGATGACACCAAGGAATGGCTCTCTCATGGGTCAATCAATGCTCAAAAAGAATGGTCCAAATCTACACCTCCAAAGTGCTTGGAGTAGGTCCTCAGTCTGTGCTGTGTTGAGAAGCTAAAACTGGGCGACCTAGATAAGATTGTCATCTTGTGGTGAGAACTTCCTCCCCCCTGCACTGGCTCCTCAAATGCCATGACAACAAGCTTCGCCCTTGTCAAGCAATTCCTCATCAAATGGGGGGCCACTGCAAAGGAAGCATAGACCTGATCCACCTACACTCTTTCCATTAGGTGATTGATGTCTCGTGGAAAACCCTAGTTGAACGCACGAATATTGGGACCTTTGCTAGGGCCCTTTTTGCTTCATGTGATTCTTCCCACAGTCACTACCTCCACATCGGTCTTTCTTCTTTCCAAAAGTAGAATATTGCAAGTCCACAAAGCTCTTCCCCTCGGCCATAACATTAATCACACAATTTAGATTCCTCCTTCTCAGCTCGGTCTTTGCCCATCCTTGGAGATCATCCTCCAAAAAGCATAACTTATTAGTCTCACTCATATCTTGAATCTCTCACTTTTGAGACTACTATTCTAGTTGTCATCGCAGACAGATTAGCAACCAATCTTTGACTATGGCAACAACTGGAATATGTAGTCTAACAATTAGAATATATTGTATTTTGATTGTTACTTTGACTACCTTATTCTAACTGTTCTAAGTAAAAGTTCAATTGGTCCAATAATGTGAATAAGGTTATTCCAACAAAAACATTACATGTAGTATCATTTGGACTGTGGGAATAGTCAAAATTTAGTCAATGATAGTTAGAAGTGTGTATTCTTGCCAAAATAATCTCAATAACAATAGTCAACATGGGATCCTATTGTAGAGGTGTTCGTTTCAACAAAAATCGGAGAAGTGGTTCCATGGTTTACGATTTAGAGTGCTCATATTCTCCACATGCATGTGAGAGTTGGTTCGTCAAAGAATCAAGCTTTGGACTGAGAGGTCAATATATAATTGGTATGTTGCCATCTTTGAATGGTGCATCAGCAAAGCAATCCCCTATGGACTACGAAAGACATTGTTCATTCATGTTGGTGAGATCAATGAGTAGGTGGGCATTCGAGAAAGGATCATCTTGAACTATGAAAATTAGAAGGAAAACATAACCTCAATTTTACAATGTTTTGTTACAATAGGAGGCCTAAAATTGGTATGCATGTCCTAAGAGTCGAACTCGTGGTCAATCTTCACATGAGTCAAACTCATGGTCTCGGGCCCCATAGAACTAGTATATTCAGGGTTAGAAGGGCACCATCGATTTAACAATGAAGTATATGGATGAATTCTAGAACTTCAAAAAGTATATCCTTTTCATTGCAAAAGAATAAAACAATCTTGACAATCATCATACCATAGAGTTTCCTATGATCACCTTCCAAAGCAACATCATTAACAAAAACTAGAGAAAGAGCTATACTATCTCTAGTTTTAGTAATTCTTATCAATAAAATAGTATACTCTATGCTCACGTCTTTCATATGAAAGTTACTAGACAAGAATTTTAGAGCATTTTCTTCAGTTATATCATTTTTAAATTAGCATTTATTAACCACATACAAACAAAAAATAACACCTTTTCCATCATGAAATTTGGACTAAACACATTTACTAGACAAATTTATTTTATATCTATAGGCAATCACAACTTGATCAAACTTTTTGATGATTTGATTAACATACATACTATTTGTTCCTCACTAACACCAATAAACCTTTTAGGTTGTTTCGTATATACCTCCTTTTCTAATTTACTATTTAAGAATGAAATTTTAACATTCATTTGGTAAATAATAAGCTTAAAAATAGTGACACTAATGGAACTATCTTAATTAAAAGTGCATATATATTAAAAATAATCAACTCTTTTTTTGAGTAAATCCTTTAGCAATTAATCTTGCTTCAAACTTATCACCAATAGCATCAACTTTCATTCTCTTATTTAATGTTTACTTGCAAGCTATAGCTTTAGACTAAGAGGGAGAGATACTAACTTCCATATTATATTTTTTATTATTGAATTCATCTTATATTGTATCACCTCTAAAAAGGAGCATAAAGAGACTATATAGCAATATGGTACTAAACTCACTATAGAGTAATTTGTTTCTTCTACTAGGAATATATAAAAGTATAATCCAAATGTCTCCGTTGTCCTTTTCTTTTTTCTTCTAGGCAATAAACTTTGTATTATATTAGTTCCAACTTGACCTTGATCTTGTCCACCTTTGCTTAGTATGTCGTTCATGTCTAAGGATTGAGTTGAACCTATCTTTTGGAAAATAACATCTACATTGATCGGGTATGAGTCTTTAGATTCAATTAGCATATACCTTGTTATTTTAAAATATTTGAAGAAGATGCAATCAATTTTTTTTATCCAATTTCTTTCTTTTGGATTCTAGATCTTTAACTATTGCCCTATAGTCCCAAACTCTTTAGTAACATAAGATAGGTTTTTGTTTCTCTAAAGTTTTATAGTGTTAACTATTGCAATCAATCAATAGTGTTTTACGTTAGAAATCAAACTGGAGTAAGATAACATGGTATTTATTATTTACATCAACACCCTATTTTTTCTTTCGGCTACTCTATTTTGTTGTGTCATATATAGAATTGTAGTTTGATATAAGATCCTAGTGGATTCAAAAATAACTTGGATTACAATATTCTCCTCTCCTATCCATTCTTAAGTATTTAATGTAAGACTCATGTTATACTTCAATGTGGTTTTTAAAATATTTGATTTTTTTCTAATGTTTCATATTTAGAATACATTAAGTATATTTAACAATGTCGAGAGTAATCATAAATAAAAGTTACAAAGTATTTCTTGCCACCTATGTCGGGCCCGCCATACAACTCACACCTAGATGTATAAGCTATGAGATATTTGAAGTTCCTTTTATTCTTTGAAAATGTAATCTAGTTATTTAATGAGCATGTGTAACACATTTATCAATGTATTGGGACATGCTCAAACTTGACCTTGTCATGTCATTTAGTTTCTTCAAATTAACATGTCCTAAGCAATGATATCATAGATCAAAAGATTCAACAATATAAATAGAAATATTATTCTCATTAATCATATTCAACTTAAATATATTGTCACATAAAAATAATTTGCCAACAAACATGCCCCATTAAGACAAGATAAACTTATCACCCTTGAATACAAACTTCAACCCGTACTTATTAAGGATACAAAAATTAAATTATTCCTCACAACAAGTACACATAATATATCAATAAGAGTCAAAACTTTGCCCAATATAAATCTAAGTTTCACCATCCCTTTGCCTTTGATTTGGATTGTCAAAGCATCATTAATGTACAAAACGAGTCCGTCTTCTTCATGAAAAGCTTTGAATAGAGACTTGTTCTTACACATGTGGCATGTAGCACTTTAGTCGACCCACTATAACTAAACATATTCAACTGTTAATTTTTTATATAACAACTACAAGGTTTTCCTTTGAAGAAATAGAATTCTTTCCTTTATTTTATTTCTTAGAAAAATCAACATTTCCTCTTATGGTGACTGGGCCTACCACAATATAAAATTGTCCTTTCTTTTTCTTTGGTGTAAAATCATTACCATGGTTCTCATGAGATTTATAAAAATCTCAATTTTGCTTCTTTCAGAGCCTCTTGGATTTTTCATCCTCAACAAGATAGACATTATCTTGAGTGGTTGACTCCTTGGTATCATCTTGCTTATGATATATTTCTTTAAGTGTAAAATGATTACCAAGTCTAATGAAATGTTTGTTAACACATTGAAATGATTATATATTGATTTTTATTTGATGTGATTGGGAACTACTTTCTTATCTACATTGATGCATTACATGAGTGTGCTTGAGTGCGAGTGAACATTATTAAGTATGGATCTACTCTCTTTACGATCGTATGGGACATCATTGAACAATGGATGGTCGTATCTGCTAGTGCTAACACGTGGGTGTTAGTGGGTGTGGGTAAATCATAATTCGTAATCTAAAATATCATGCTAGGAGCGTTATGGTTTCTCGGATGGACATGTCAGGTGATGCTTACCTGTCAGATACTTTGTTGGTCATACATGCTCACATGTAGATTGCACTTAGCAACTCGTGTCGTGTTGTACAATATGTCTAGGTTGAAGACATGTTGAGCAGTATGGTAAACTAATGAGAGTAGAGAGGGTTTTAAAAAGGAATAATTTTGGATACTAGATTTGGTACTTAAAATAAAAATATGATATGAATTGTTATGGATGCCATGAGACTAGGAAATGTCCCAGGTGACGGATATGATTTTGCATTTGTATCCATAATTGTGTGAAAGCATGACCCTAATTGTGTAGTTTTCAAAAATTGTTTGCCTTGTAGACCCGAGAGGTAGGACTTGATGTGTGGTTTTTACAACCTATCAAGATATGGGACCTGATTAGCTTGTGTTATGGCTTTCGGAGACCATGCATTGGGAAAAGAGGAGAGAAGGGGCCTCATACGACATGGTTGTAGTTGGACATGGTAGTGGTCTTAGTATCGAAATTAAGTTGCATTATTGAGTTGTGCTTATTTATGCATGCATGTTTTAGTTTGTAATGTTTATTTAAACTATGATATAGATTTTTATCTTACATGATCTATGATTTGAAATATGCATGTTTTTAGTATGTTCATGATTGTAAAGAGATAACATCCATCTATGAGCAATGTTGTTTGTACTCATAGTTTATTATATTACATGATCCGGTCAAAAGAAGCATTGGGACAAGAAAGTGATACCTTTGGAATTAGTATATCAACACGTGATGGTACTCAGTTAGTTGTTTGTAAATAGTTTTACTATTTTTATTATACTAGCATGTGTACTTAAACTTTGATTGTAAATAAACAAATATATGTTGACTATATTTTGAATTATGTGGGTTATGATACCATTAAATTGTCAATGATGTATGGAATTTGGCCACATGGCATGGACAAATATCCATGTTGGAGGAGTTCTATGGGGTCGTTACAATATATATATTTATATATGTGTGTACGTACAAACACATATATATATATATATATGTATATACATGTATGAGTATATATATATATATATATATGTATGTATGTATATATATATGTATATATATATATATATATGTATGTATATATATGTATATATATGTTAAAAGGAGCTATGCCTAGGGTGTTGGCCCAGCCCGGCCAATGTCCTTTGAAGAGTAGGGCCAAGCCAACATTTTACAAGCCCCCATAATATGAATATCTCTATCTTAAAGAAGGGAGAAGTTTATCTATATTAGAGGAGAAATCTATATTTTCATCCATATTCATCATTGTTATTTAAAATCGTCTAAGATCTGTTTGATTTCATGAAATTGTTCCATAATGGATGTTTTATAAACCTTTTATAATTATTAAAGTAGATAACTAAGAATTTCTTTTGGGTCTTTGATCATATATAGTCATCATTATGCCATTTCTACCTTGTGTAGCTGCTTCAATAGTTTTATTTTCTTTTCCTTCCAGCCTTGGAGTGGTAAGGTTATAGACAACCTTTAAAGTTGTGAGAAGAAAGTGTAGCTTTTCTAACCACCTTAAAAAAATTCTACAATTGAACTTATCCAACCTCACGAAGTCGGTGGTCATTTTCTTAGAGATACCACATCACAGATAATAAAGTCAAGCCTAAAGATTGTAAGGAAAATAAATACAGTCGGTAGTCATTTTCTCACTATGATTTTCCTAGTGAGTTGATGCACTCAACATCTTCACGATCAAATGAACACCTTTGCAATATCTCTTCCAAGCAAGGACAACGAGGAAGTTGTAATAAGTGGTGTCTCCTTCATGGTAGAAGAGTTGCAACTTTTCATTATTAACTATTTTTCTTAATGATGATGACTGCATTTATCCATCTTATATGGATTTATGAAGATGGCTCTTGAGAAGTGTTGCATCCCTTCCATCTACCAATGTTCAACAACTTTGAACTTTCACATCAAATAGATGTTGTCCTTTGATTTAAAGGGCACTAAGTGAATGCGTACCAATCAAGATACCTATTCATTAACAGGATATGCTCCCTTTGAAATGGTAATGGTGTTTATCCAATTCTAATCGGTGCATGTTTACTGGAAGGTCATAGCCATTTATTTGAATGGCTCTTGAAAGAATGAACCTCTCACAATAAACTCCATCATTAAGAGTCGTGACTTTTATTTTGAAAGAAAAGCATTCCATAATCTCCCACCATTTTTTAAAATAACCATTAAGATAATTATTTTTTATTTTTAAAATTTTTTCATCACATCATTCTAGAAGTCTCATAATTTCAACAAATGTATCTCTATTTGAACCTTTACCTAGCAAGCTATAGTTTCGCTAATCCAAGAAAAATGATAGACCAACTTTGGACCACTCGATCTATATGGATTAGTAAGCACAACTTGCATATATGACATCAACTCTATTTAGTTATGAAGCCTCCTGAGTTTGAATTGCATCATTTCCATTTCACAATAATTGGCCCGAAAATGACTCTAAAGCTTCTTTCACAGCCAAAGTTCCTCATTCATTTGGACTGGTTCTGGGGTCAAATCTTTTGAATTAGAAGCAAAAGTTTGCCCATCGATAGATATACGACTCAATTTCACACTCAAGATGTATTTGATAAGAAGTAACCCCGAAATAACTCTCTAAATTAAGAGAATTTCTACCTCCCGTACAACTTTTGGTTCTAAATCGCAAGGTTTCAGCATGAAACAGGTCGGCAAAGTCATACTCAAAGAGCACCCATTTCTTTTCACAAGAATTAATCCCTTGAATGACCCCCTATTGTGATTTGAAAAACTAAAGTAGCTGATGTTCAAATCTTGTAATTCAAAACCAAATGTGTGTTGAGAGGTAAATATTGGGTACGTTGTTGCACTCAAAATGCTTCAATTTCATTAATAAGAATTAACCCGAAATGACTCTATGAAGTTACTTTGAAAGCTAAAGTATGGATCAATTCCAACTATTTGGGTTCAAATCTTATAAATTACAACCAAAAGTTGGCTAAGACTGAGACATACGGCTCAATTCCACAATCAAAATGCTTTGATTCAACATGAGAAAAATTAGCTCCGAAATGACTCTCAAAGCCACTTCATAAGCAAAAGCAGCTACTCATTCTTTTGTTTGACCAGTTTCAGGCTCAAAGTTGGACGGAAGCAAGATATAGACCTCAGTTGTACATTCAAAGTGTTTCGATTCCATTTGACAAAAAGTAACCTGAAATGACTGTCTAAAGTCACTCCAAAAGTTTAACTAGCTTCTCATTCCTTCACTGAACTCATTTTACGCTTAAATCTTGTAATTTTGAGCCAAAAGTGTTGCGAGAGATAGATATTTGCCTCAGTATCGCACTCCAATTGCTTTGGTTCTATTTCACAAGAAGTCAAATCAAAATGACTCTATCAAGTCACTTCCAAAGGCATTGTAGCTGCTCATTCCTTTGTCCGACCCATTTCATTTTCAAATCTTGTCAATTCGAACCAAGAGTTGGCTGAGAGGTAGATATATGCCGAAGTGTCACACTCAAAATACATTCACTCTATTTCTCAAGAATTAACCACAAAATGACTCTATGGAGTCACTTTGAAAGCTAAAGTTACGGCTCAATATTTTGTTCAACTCGTTTGGCGCTCAAATTTTTGAAATTAGAACCAGAAGTTCGCCACACCTAGATATAGGTCTCAATGTCACACTCAAAATGCGTCGACTCAATTTCCCAAGAGTTGACCCCAAAATCACTCAATTCACTTCATCAGATATCTATTAAACAGGAAAAACACATTGGCAAATATCATACCACACAGTCGGTGTCTTTTCCATCACCAATATGAGAAGCGTGAATTGTAGGGCGATGGTGCCAGGAATAAGAAAAAGTAAAATCCAACCAACTGCTCAACCATAACTAAAGCTGCAAACTGCTAACAACAAAGACAAAACTCCAAGAACTTGACTAGGTATTCTAAAACTGGAGAGTGAAAAAATGTGCATATATCCAAAGTCTTCAGAAAAGGCAGCATTTATGTTACCATTCCTCAGTGCCTGCTTCTTGGCATGAAACGCTGCATTGAACAATCTATCCGTTAAAGGTCCAGATGATTTCACAGCATTGATAATCCGGTAAAGTTTATGAGCAGTCACATGTATCAATTATCCATTTGCAACATACAAGTGAAATTAAAATATGACCAGATCATTCCTTCAGAGCAACAACAAAATCAGCATTATCTCAAACAAAAATCAGAGATTCTATGAGTATGGAGACACCCAATACATCCAAACCCGCAGTTCGTTAATTTATATTAAGAGAATAGTATATCTCTTTCTTGAGCTTCTATGAGGACTAAGATGCTGAAGAACTTTGACATGGAAGATGTGAAGCAACAAAGAGGACTATGAGCTCATGGCCATGGATTGATTCCTAGCTAAGTGGAACTACACAAATGTATAGACAGCACAGGTCACTTTCACATTGCATCTATGCAAAAATAGCACTGCTGAAATATAAAGAAATACAAGTAGTTTGTGAACATGCGTCTCACTCGAAATACAAGTATGCCTCACTCAAAAAAATTCCTTGGTCCGCCACTGACCGAAAGACTTATTCTTTTCTGATTGGCCATATAGATGTATGCTGAAAGTAATCAGCTTAGAGATGAAGTGCGGAGTATTTACTACAAAAAATGAATAGGATTCCAGACAGTTGGCTTCTGGAGAAACTTCTTCAAAAAAAGAAAAGGAACAGGATTTTCAGGAATTAGAAAAAGGAGCTGCAAGTTACAATGATTCAAAATGTCCTTAACGCAATCTGCCCAAATTTCATAAAGGAAATGCTAACCAACTTCAGAGCATTACAAAAAGTAAGTGCAGGCCCATGGTTAAAACTGTGGCTATAGTACTGATAGCAATGAATAACCGTTGGCTATCATACATTTTCTTTTGCACTTTATCCTAAAAATATATGGTCTACGATTCAACCTCTAGTTTATAATGCAGGTCCATTGTAAAATCCTTGACTATTTTCCACACCCTAAAGAATTATCTCGTTCCACTACTGAACTGAGTGGAGAAGTGGATCGAGTCGGAGAGAAGAAAACAATAAAGAGACGACATATCACTGAATAAAATCTATTCGTCTTGAAAATCGTTTTTCTGAAGATATCTGCATGAGTGGAGAGAGAGAGAGAGATCTTGTGGGGTTAGGAGGAGACACATGCTTATATAGACTTACTTTCAGATTGACAATTAGAGATGTCAATACGGGCCGGCACAGCCCTGGCCGTGATGAGCCGGGCAGGTAATTAAATAATTAATTTTATTACATTATATATATATATATATATATATATATATATATATGGAGTTTTTTATTGCACGTATATATACATATATATATACATATACTACATATATATAGCTTTTTCAATTATGTTTACATATATGTAGTTTTTTTATTACATGTATATATATACATAGATATATGAATGCATATGGATACACATATATATAAAGTTTTTTATTATATATATGTATATATATATATATATATATGTAGTGTGTGTATATATATGTATGTATGTAGGTATATACATAGTTTTTTTTATTATAGTTAAGTTTGGATTTTAAGTAGATATGGATCGGGTCGTATAGATCCAATCTAATATCCAAGTACCTGTGGCCCTGCAGGGCAACCTGGCACAGCCCGTGTCAGCCCCCAGGGCCAGACTGTCAGGACCATTTGGCCCTGCTTCTAAAATGGGCCAAGATTTTCTGGCCAAGCCCTGCATTTTTCTAGGGCCGGGCAGGTCAAAAATAAGAATATCAACAGTTTGGGTCTCGTTTGAATCCAGTCAAACGGAATATAACCTAATTGGATTCTTCACTATCAGCTACTCTTCCGGTCTGAGTGGCAAATTGTCAAACAGAAGCCAACTCAACTTGCTATTCTTTATTTGAAAATAAAAATATATAGAAATTTAATTAGAGAATGAAAATTACATTCATGTTTGATTTTGGATCAAATATTGGCATTGAATCTGATCGGATTGTTGATTGGATCCTGTGTTTGGGAACTGAGCCAAAGTAAATGAATCCAGATTAGTGGGATATCCGAACTGAAACCTATACCATTGGATATCCCTACTTCACTTCCATACAAACAGATGCTTCTCCATGATAAGAGTAGTGTTCATTTTGGAATGTAAGGAACTTATTCTTTTTTCCTGCAAATGAGCATTTTTCTCATTAACAAGAGGGAAGTTCCAGTCATATGCCACATCACGAACCATGTGTGCCTAGAGCTCGCCACAATTCATTTGCGTGATGGATGGTAGATCATAGATTTCCATGGTAGACACTACTTTGCAATTGCACCGTTGAGATCTTCACATGGATGGTGGTGATATTGAAATCCATTTGGATGTAGAACGGGCTGAGACGCCAACACAAACTACTTTAAAATAAGAGTATGTCAAATACATAATCCTCGTATATGAATAACAAGTCTAAATATCATAAACCTTGCAATATTTTGAGTTTTATATAATATCTAAACCAAAATTATGTATAATTGCCTTGAAGATTACTATGTGACACAAGTATATGTGAATTAGAATATCATGGTTTGATCGGGCTAAGCCAGTGACAAGCCAGGCTGGGTCGGGACCCACTTCAAGCTGAGCCGGGCCCAACAGCCCAGCCCAAGAAGAGAAGGGTCAGGCGGGCACACCTGACGTTGAGCATTGGTTGGCATGAGTTTCTCAGATCACCTGACCCAATTGGAAAAAGCCAATTTGCAAGATTGTGTGATTTTGTCCAAGGGCTGCTTAAAAAATCAATCCCACAATTGCCCAAAGGGCCACCTCAACCCTGACTAGGGTGTCGACTCAGACAAACCTTCTACCTGCAGGTGATGAATTCAATAACACGGTATGTTTGTGTATTGTGATATATATATATATATATATATATATATATATATATATATATATATATATATATATATATATATATATATATATATATATATATATATTGATTAGATCATGTCCAATCTAATAATACCACTTATTATCATCCTTTATTTTTGAGGAGCATGAGTATAATAAAGTTGTTCTTTATATTTATAATTCTATAGTATAATTATCATATCTTTATAAATCTCAACCATCTAATCAAAGAAATACATGGGTAAAACTAAAATACAAAAAGTATAATTATTTTTTTCAGTAGTTTTATTTCATCCATCCATTTCTTTGATTGAATAAGTGAAATTTGTAAAGATAGAAGTGGGTATGTACATAAACATATATGTGTACGCATGTGTGTGAATCCAAGGATACTTGTAATGGAACTGATGCCAAAGGTATTATATAATGTCACAGAAATACCTCGGAAACAGGCCAAAGATTCAACTGAATCTAAATGAATTAGTGCATTAGAAAAAATAGTACAATTGGAATGCAGAAATTAGACCCAGATCCATTATTACACCCAAGTAATGTCAGTCTTCATGGAACAAAATTATGATCTCAAATACATGTGAATATTGGATCCAATTATCAATGTCTGGATCGAGCTACTTTCCTCAAACCGATTCTAAATAACATCTCCAATTACTTATTAGGCTTGTCAAATTCGGATAGGCAACTTTTAAAAATCCAAATCTACTAAATTCTTTTGAAATTAATCCAATTTCAAACATGTTCTAATCATTCTAATCTCATTACAAAAGGCCAAGCCACCGTTCCTCGGTGAATTATCTCGAGCAAAGCAATTCGACGTCCTGCTAGAGGGATTAGTTTATACGAAAACACGTCAGCTGCGAGCCAAGTAAACAACAGTACTCAGCTGAGTCAAGGCACCATTCACCAAGTAAAACAACGGATTATGGATACCGAATCAACAGACCTTTATCATATACCTGGTTGCTTCTCTGTCACAAATTTGTTTTATATGATATTTCAATTTGTGAATATATATATAATGATAGAATCTTGTTCATCATTGACGCTGCTCATTAATACTTAATCATTATTTTTTGGTAACATAAGTTTAATAAAATTATAGAAAAAGAGAGAAAAATGTTATGATCTTTCAAGAGTATATATTTATTAATCATGAATTTCTTATGCGATAATGATTGTCTGATCACCTTGATCTGATGGTTGTGATTAGGGTTGATCACTTTTATCGGATGGTGTCTTTGTGAACACCTAGGATTGCTCTCTCTCTCTCTCTCTCTCTCTCTCTATATATATATATATATATATATAGAGAGAGAGAGAGAGAGAGAGAGAGAGATTTTACATTAAAGTACAAGATTGCGCTGGCTCTAAGATCCATGATCAAGTCCTTGGAATCTTATCTTATTCTTAAGACACGCCCATGATAACCCATGTGATGCTGCCGAATCCAGCGGCCCCATGCTTTTACGCAAAAGACGAACAAAGGCTTTAAACTTTCAGGCATGACAAATAGGTCTTTCAGCTTTTCAAAAAAGGTGTGCTGTTTTTTTTTATTTTATTTTAGTCAAGGCCACCTCATTACCGATTCTTGTCAAGGCTTATAACTCGATGATGATGCCATGTGAATCGGCTTAAGGTAGTGGTCTAATCGAGCCAAGACTAGCTTGAGTACAAGCCAGCTCGACTCAACTTGACTTGTTAAGAAAATTCTCGGCTCAACCTCGAGTTATGTTCAAACAACTTGAGCTTGGCTCGCTGGGCTTGTTCGAGTTCAATGCAACCTAGATAGACTCGATTAAGCTCAACTTGAAAACAAGCTCAGTATGTTTGGATCTGATCAACCTCAACTCTCAATCTGTATGATGGCAATTGAGCTCGGCTAGCGAGCAACTCGAGCTAATATGAGCTCAACGAAGTGAAAAAGAAGAAGAGATGTTGACCACTTGAAAATAGAAAATATTACTGCATCACCATTAAAATTATCTATGCAGCCATACTAAAAGCGACGCATGAATGCCTCAAGCAATTTGGGGTGGAGCAATGCTAATGGTGGCCACAATTTTGAAAGGCACTGGTCACTTGAAGATGATTGTCATGAGCATAACATAGTTGTCTTTTCAGTCATACGAAACCATCAATACACTTTCAAAGACTAGAACAAAACCCTTTCCAAACACTTATACACGGGCAAACACATGCACAAATATATATATATATATATATATATATATAGAGAGAGAGAGAGAGAGAGAGAGAGAGAGAGACAATGGCATATGTATAAATTTATTCGTGCCCAAATCTCTCAAACATCTCTACTGTTTCGTAGGGGCACTCAACAATAGAGATTTGAATTTTAAAAATAAAATGTATCATTGTACTTTTCATACTTCACATTTAATATAAAATAGTACCTTTTACTTTATAAAATTCATTGGTCTACCATTAATGATGATGATTAATGGTGAAAATTTTTGAGTGGATTCCCTCCCTCATTTTAAAGATTAATTATTGAGATCTTTAAGTTAAAAAGTAAATAAATAAATAAAAATAAAAATATTAAGATATTTTTTTCTTTTAAAATTTGAATTTCAATAATCAATCTCATTGATCGAACGGTTGAGATTCTCGAGAATGTGCATGAACAATGCCCTCTCTTTCTCTCTATCTATATAATACTCTCTCGAGAAAGGTTGAGATTCTTAAGAATGTTTAATAGACTCTACTCTATCTATATATAATATAATGCCCTTATTGACAAGCTAAGGTTAGGTTGTCTTCTCTTGATAGAATGAGACACTTCAACTGCAGTGTCCCTTACTCCTCAAACTCTATACAGTCGCGGCACTACATCAAGCTTAGAAGTAATTTGAATATCATAGTTTTTTATTTTGTGAGATGGTAAATAGGGAACTCTTTCATTTCCATCGTTTCCCGTCAGCTGTTTTTTTCCAACCTGCAAAATTTCCTTGATAAAATGATTTTGCTTTGCAGATAAGATACAGGGTTTGGATCTTAATAGGGACCCACTTTAAAAATAAAGATCCTCCATATACATACACATATATATACATATATGAAATCAAATCCAGTCCACTATGAATATGCCCATTCACGCTTACCATTGCTTTTCAACGGTTTGAATTTAATTTTAAAAGTTTTAAGGGTTTTTTAAAAAGTAAGTAGGACAATGTTGTTACTGTAAACACTCGAAATTTTTTCAAGTATTTTCAAAAACTCCTAAATTTTGAAGGCCAATTTAAAGCTTTTATGAACCTTTAAATTCAAAATCCCCAAATTTTAAAGTTTAGACCTTCTGGGAGAATATTTCAAAATAAAGGTTTTAAATCCAAATAGCCCATGAGTTTCGAAGCAGGCGAAGACCCAATCCAGGCCTCGATTCTCGGAAAGAAGATAAAGTGTATCAAGATACGGATCAAGTTAAATCAGATTGATTCCCAAAAGCAGAGAAGATTGAAGCATATCAAGTTCAAATTCAACAACTTATCCAAATGGAAGGTCAAGACCGATCAAATCCAAGTTTGTCCGATCAAGATGGGGCCAACTTGGAACCAAGACTCGAGGCCATGGTAACACGCTCATTCAATTCTAGAAGATTTCAAGTGTAACTCAAAAGCAAAAGGTGGGAGCCGAATCAAAGAAAAAAGCGAATTCAAGTGGGTCGAAGTTTAAAGAAATCAGCCCAAACAAAACATGTTGCACATTGTAAGGTTGTTTAAAACCAACCGCATGCTCTAGGGCTATACCAAGCCATGGCACCTATACCAGCCCATATGGGCTGGTCCGAATCGACTCAATGAAGAACTACAAGAAGCCGGTTTGGAGCGGATCAAATCCACCAAGCTAAAGCTCCAACCCGCCCCACAAGAAACCACTAGAACCAGCCCCCCTTGGCCTATAAAAAGGCCCAAGAGGGGGGGCGGGTTCTATAACTTGGAGATTGGAGAGAGAAGAGAGAGAAGAGAGAGACCTTGGGTGGTGTGTGGTAGACTAGGTGCAGAAATTTTCAGCAAGGAGGGACGTCTTCTAGTGTGGGGGAAGAAGGGGAAGCTAGGTGAGAGCTTGTAGGAGTTGAGAAAGAAGGCCATCAAGAGGAAGGCCGGCTTCATCATTGAAACCCGGTCCTTCACCATCCAAAAACTCGTGTAAGACCTTTCTTACTTAATCTAAGTTTCATTCTCTTCCATTCAATTCATTAAATGGGGTTGTATTAATGGAGTTTCATCTCCCCCCGAGTTGTAATAATCTAGCTTTGCTGCCATTTCAATTTCGTGGATGAAACACTATACACCCACATGCACGCCAAGTGTTTGCTTTAATGCTTCTCCCTTCCTATATGCTATATACCCTCTATACTTCTAACCCCATCTATGTCTAAGCTATAAAGTACTTTCCATTCATTTATATTCCAGCAAATTTGCTTTAAGGGTTGTTGCATTTTAATTTCGTGTGGGTTATGCATCATTACATTTATAAAACAGAAAATCGGATTTCAGCATCTCTGCATATGTCTGTTTCTGTAATTTTAATTTTGTGATGATTGCTCCGATTGTCTCGAAATTTGGCACACTGATTCTACACACATTTGGACACTCTGTATAAAATTGACAAGATTTTAGGGCCGCTCAGCCATGTAATAAAAGCATATTAAGAACGACTAGATTTCTGCACCACTGTCTGCACAGTCGGATTTCCTGAAACAGAGGTTGGGTAAAAGTCCCATATCTCTGTCCACAGGAGTCCAAATTAGTTGATTTTTGATGTATTGGAAAGCTAACATCCATAGCTTTCTAGCAACATCAAAATCATCAAAATCGGAGTTCTTAGCAGAGAGATACAGACTTATCTTTGAGTTTCTGTATTTCTGAAACAGAACTGTTCGAGTCAGTGAGGTGGTCTGAGTAGGTTATTTGTTTCTGATTCGATACTGCTCCAAATGCAGATTTGAAAAAGGCTACAGTCTCTCCACACTACCAGCTTCGTTTGGTAAAATTTTGATAATTTTTAGAAGTCTGTAACACCTTGAAAACTCCCCTAGAAAACAGCTCTGAAAACAGAATTCTCTATTTTCAGCAACTTGTGTTTTTCCAAGTATTGAATCCGAGTGCACAAGTTCAACAAATTTTTCAAAGACACTTGTTTATGTAAAAGGGAATCATGTTTGCTGTAAAATGAAATTCCTAAGCGCTCAACACTGACCCTTGAGCATCGACTCAAGAAGGTGTGAGTGAAAAGATCCCGCTTGTACACAATCGCCTAGAAGTCTTACAAACATTTGCTAGTTTTGAACTAGCTGGCACGCTCGCGCAAGCGTAGGGGTGGAAAGTTTCATTTCAAGTTTGTCTCATAAACTTTGGAATGAGAATTTTCATGTCTACAGTTACTCATATCTTTTAAATGTAATGGTCGGACATGAGTGAACTGTGTAACTTTTGGGCAGATCCAATCACTCTCTATATACATTTATTCATTTATATAACAACTTGAGTAATTGAGTTAGCAAGGTTTTATAACATATATACATGTACATGTTACAAAAGCATGTGAGCATTACGAGTCAAATTGAGACATAGCCAGGCTTATTCCCAGCTCATCTTCCCAACAAATACAACCTGAAACCAACTCAATGGTCTTGTTAGGCTCCTACACTGACCAAAAATGAACCCGATACGAGCAATTAACTAGTTATTAACAAGGAGATATTCAACACACAACATTGCTCATTTTATTTATTGTGGTCGTCTCATTTGATTGTTGCTGGTTTGTCTCGTTTTGCTCATTTTAAGATGAGCTGAGTCATACTGAGCAGAGCTGACAACTAGATGAGCCGAGCGAGAAAGTTTGCTGGTTAAAGTTAATGACAATATTTTTCATTAAAAATGAACCATTTGCCCAGTTAAGTTAAAAGGCTTAGTTTCTTAATACATTCTCTGTTATAAAAGTAAAGCTCTCTATGTAATGCCCACCTAAACGAGGGCGTTAGCATGCTTTTATGAGATGTATATACATGTAAACGTTACAACTAAGTTTAGCCTTACGAGCTAAATTGAGTCGTGTCAGACTTATTTGCAGCTCATCTTCCTAACTCATACATGTTGAGCCTTGGTCTTACATGTTCGTCTCCAAAATGAGCCGAAAGGAGACGGATACTTGCTGAATAGCTCATCCCATTCGGCAACCAACCCACCTGCTAATAAGGAGATATCCAGCATATTACATTGTCTAATAAGTTGCTAATTTTGATTGCATCAAGGAGTCTGTGAACGAAGGGATCCGAATGTTCGTTTCCTTACATTCTTTCGTGATTTCGAATTGTTAAAACACAAAAGGTCGCCAGATTTCGGTGATCAAAGGTGGATCTTCAGTAACCTAAGCATATTGGGTCCATCTGTATGGACCGGTTAGATTCCATCTATATATAACATGATGACAAAGAAGGAAACCTTACCATAGCTAGCGAAGTTAGTTTTTAACAAAGCAGCAGACTTTATAAGGAGCTAAGTGTACCATTTTAGGACACTAATACCATATTTGAATTTACGAGTGTGGAGTCTACTAATCCCAGACCATACTCGAAATGGGAATACTAGATCATGATCCAAACCCAAGTTGGATTGGAGCTTGACATAACTAAATGGATCTATTCAGTTGTTGCCCCATTCCCTAATGGATTCAGATCCAACCGAACCCTCCACCCTTAATTCCTACATCCTTCCATTCCATTTTTAACCTCTGGGCTTTTGGATGTTTCTGTGTGTCATTCCATCAAACTTAATTGAGAACCGAAAATGTCCAAATATGGTGAAGGTATTTTTGTAAATCGAGTTAAAGGAAAAGATTTAGCATCATGATACCGTCAAGACGGTCACCGGCCTTTATAAGTCACTGAGCCAAGTACAACCCCGAGTCCCTTACGACTTTCCGTTCTCTCTCTCTCCATCATAGCATCATCATTACCGATATTTCATCTCTTTCTCTCTAGAACCTATCGCAAATCTTCTTCTCTCCCTCTCTATGGGAGATGGGAAAAGCCGCAGAAAGCCCCCGTCTGACTCACTCACCGTCGTCCTCCTCGACTTCTTCATTTTCGTCGCAAGATTTTGAGTTCACCGTCTCGTTATCTCCGGCATCCCGGAGATCCTCCTCCCAGTTGTGCCCCGCTGACGAGCTTTTCTTCAAGGGCCAACTACTTCCCCTCCACCTCCCTCCTCGCCTCCAAATTATCCATTCTCTCATTGCTCCGCCACCACCACCAGAGGATGCACCACCCTCTTCTTTCCGCTCTTCAGTCGCCACCACCACCTGTAGCCTTTCACCACTATCTACCATCACCACTACACATCGTCCACCACTACCACCTCCGCACCCGATGATCACAGTCGATTCGACCGGGTGGAGTTCCGATACGACGAGCTCAAGAGACTCCTTCAACAGCAGCTCCTGTGATTCCTCCCGTCGCACCAGCTCTGCCACCACCGACGACGACGATACCGCCCACCTCACCACCACCTCCCTCAAAAAGCTCCGCCACCACTTCCCGCGACTCCCTCTCAAAAAACACCCTCCGCTACCACCAAAGAACGTACCCCCGCCACTACCATTGCCATCACAAAAGGCCACAGCCGAAGTGTACCCACAAACGCAAATCGCCGAGCGAAACAACACCCAACCACCACCACCAGCATCGAAGACAAAATTACTTTCTTCCCTTTTCATCACTAAGAGCAAAAAAATGAGCAAATCTGCGAAGCAAGTGTTCCAGAAGTACATCAACAAGGTAAAGCCCTTGTATGAGAAGATCTCCCACCAGCCGGCAACGTCGAAGGGCGGAGACGAAAGAGGTTTCGTGAAGGAACGAGACAGTTGCAGCAGCACCATCAGCAACAGCAGCACCGGGAGCGCCAGCTTTCATCATCCGCATTCTCATTCTTTCTCCGGGAACCTTAGGTTCCCGAAGAGGAGGGACCATGGGCCTCGCTATATTGGGAGTTGTCCGTCTTCAATGAGGTCGTCGCCGAGCCATAGCGGCGTACTTGCTTACGGAGATTTTTCTTCTTCTTCAGCTTCCTCTTCGTCGGCCGTGGACCCCAGCAGCATGGAGGAGCTGCAGAGTGCAATCCAGGGTGCAATTGCTCATTGTAAGAAATCCATTGCCGCACCAGAAGACCGTGCAAACTGTGATTCTGTTGTCACCATGTAAGAGTTTTCTCTTCCAACTCGCCCCTCCTCTGTCTCTCTGTTTTCCTTTTTTCTGTTTTTGCTTTGTGAGTTGTTAATTTGAATTAATGGTAGGATTTTCCATGGGTATTCTGTTTTTTATTACTTTCATAGACATCAACAGCCCTGTCTTTGTCTGTGTAAGTTCTTAAGAAGATGAAACGGCTCATCGTTTGGCTCATCTCGTCTCTTCGTGAGATCACCTTTGGCTCAGTTTGCTGTAGTTTATAAGTACAAGCTTCAATCAGGTTTGCTGGTAAACTTATGATACAAACAACAAAAACAACAACTAAGACTTTTCTCATAGTAGACAGGATCCGATCTCTATATATATATAAATCGATTTGGAAAAGGTTGTAGTCTTTAAGTTTAGCTCGTATCTCGTCTTGCTTTGAGCTGAGCTTGTCTTTAATGGAAGTCGAGCCATCAACAAACAACAATCCAATGAGGCCAGCCATGAACTAGGCCCAGCTAGGCTTATTCGGCTCGAGTTACAGCCCTGAGCTTCAACTCGGTCTTCAAAGAACATGACCATTTGGACTTATGCGAGGAGACATGATCTTCTACGGATGCTCTGTGTAGATAGCAATAATGAAGCGGCCTCGTATCGTACACCGTTCATCTTGGGATGGACGGCCAAGATCGGCTGCTTGATGTTCGGTACTTGTAGGCCCGCTGATGTTGATTTGAATGATTCACTTTTGGAGGCTTTGAAAAGGTCAATAGCGACGCAGCTGTCTACTCTGTGGAGACGTATTCATGGGAAATTGTGTTGGAAATAAATTCCCTTCTTTGTTTCGTTGGCTTTTCCCTAGAAAGTTCTGCCATCATTGGTAGGAAAGCCAAAACCTACAATATTCTATTTTTTTATAGCAAAAGCTTTTTGTTACAGTATAGCCTTTCCCACTAATGTTTGGTTGGTTTAAGTGGGTGTTCTACTTAAGCAAGGTCTCGAGTTCAAATCTTGTGAACGGAGCAGTGACCTGACCTGATCAGGCTCGAACTCAATTAATCAGGGTCCTCTTCGGCTTCGAGATACCGGTGGTATATTTCGAAAGAAAAGCTTTTCTCACACCAAGTCGGGTGAGTTCGATTTATAGGTCAGTCTCTACTTAAATATAAAATATTTTGTTTTCTAATTTTTGAGTTGATATCTTTAAAATTGTGATCATATCATAACAATTTGTATTCACACAACTGGATTGATGAGTGTTTCATAAATTTATTCAAAAGATATTTTTCTTTTATGGCATTATTTACCATCCTTTTAACATATACAAATATAGGTTTGATTTTCGTATATATATATAGAGAGAGTGATTGGATCATGTATGCTGAAACTGTCTACTTATGTCTCACCGTTCCTTTTAGTGACATTTGTTCGATAAGGTTTTTTTTATTATTTTTCAAATATCCTTACAATCTTTAAAATTATACTTGTGCCATCGAAAAACAATTGTTGAATATATGTATAAGTTGTAGACAAAATCCAGTTTTCATATGTATATATATATATATATATATATATATATATATATATATATATATATATATATATATATATATATATAGAGAGAGAGAGAGAGAGAGAGAGAGAGAGAGAGAGAGACGCACACAACACACAAAGTGAAAGGTTATCTTTGCAAAGTATTTCATTTATTTGAATTTTCGATGAATATTTTCTATTAAGAAAACTTTACGTAAAATATGATTTATGGGGGAGGACATGATAGAATACATAGCTGAGTAAGGCCTTGTTTTTTCTATAACCTTGATTGTGATGCTATACACTTAGTATAATACATATCTATCTATATATCCTTGTTGTGTTTGAGAAAGGAGGCTTGGAATTCTGACATTTTTAAATAGCAGAAAGAGCAGAGTGCACCAGATGCATTGATGCATGTGGATGGCATTAAATCGGGCCTGGTCAAAGTTCACAAATCATATATTTTTAGTTGGGACGCACATGCCTTGTGCTGTGCATTGATGGAATCATGTCTGTGCTTCTGAATTTAGAACAGTAGAAGAGCCAACTGTAGCTTTCAAGACTCATATAATAAGATTCTACTGAATCAACACCACATGGATTTCTACAATTAATAACCACTGAATCAATGTGAGACCCAATATCCAAACTAAAGTTTTGGATCTTCTACACGTGGTCTTCTTTTTGGGTACAACGGGGAGGCTGAAACCAGATGCACACCCAGGGTTTCTAACTCATGAGCCATGATCCGTCGACATTCAAAGAATGAATGGCTGAGATTCAATCGTGCAAATATAAACAACAACTAAGCCTTTTTGCATACGAGATGGCTAAATGTCTGATTGTCACATGGCATTCCAGATCTATCATGTGTAATCATAGTAATTTTAACTTAGAAAAAAAGGTCATAAGATGTTCATTTGAACCATGCATTCACCACTTGGATTAGCATCTTAGCTAGATGTGTCTTAACATAATAATTTGAGGTCAAAAGGGATTTATGGCAATATATTGCTCTTAAAGGAGGAAGAAAGGAAAAGGCATTCTTGAAATGTTGGTGCCACGATTGAGCTGGATTTTGGATCTAGTTCACACAATAGTATCGTTGTACTCCAAAGTTGACAGACCAACTGAACCACAAGCAAGGGATCCCAAAGTCGGCAAATGGTGCCTCCATATAATTCTTGTTTTTGTCTACATGCATCTCGGCTTTCACTTAGAAAGAAACACTTATGAAGCTCATTGGGCAGCTTACAAGCCCCATGGTGTTCTCCAAGGCCATGAGGTGGAATCCATCTCGGTGCAAAAAAACAGGAGATTTGATCGGGCAAACAGTTTGTGGATCAAATGCCCAAGTCCATTCTCTTTGATCCAAATATGTATTTGGATCATTTAATTCGATTTTTGGTTCCATTTGTGAGTCATGTGTACCATTTGACAATTTCGAATTGATTTGGCCCGAATCCGACATAGTTGGAGGCACTAGATTCATGGTATGGAAGCCAACTTATGATATGTGAATGATGAAGGTGGTAGTCAAATGTTTGTGCATATTAAGTGAAATTCTCCTAGTGCTGTGCACCGTTGATGCTGGTGGGGAGTTCGACTCCTAGAGGGTGCATGTGTGGCTTCGGTCTCCACTTGTAACCAAAAAAATAACTCCTAAGCGAGAAGCATGACGTAAATTTATGACCAAAATATCAGTGAGGAGATTTCAATATTGTAATCAGCTCCACCCAACTGCACGTTTCTAATACACTTGATAATTATAGTCCACGCTTCAATCACATGGAGCCTGGCCAGTTCTCATGATCAAGTTTGTACATCAAGTCACTTATTGATCCTGCAATTGTAAATAAAATACCATGTTATGAACTTCGATTTTTGGCCAAGCATGTGCAGATCATGGAACGACTTAATGATATAACCTCAATTATTGATGACTTAATTAGTTTAATATACCAAGGATGTGCTTTTGGTGCATCTTAACCAAGATGAACATGTTATCTATGACATGAGATTCTTTTCCTTCTTTTTGTTCACCCATGCACACCCCAGGTATCGACCTCACCACCATGACATGGAAGTCGGATTCCCCTGCCAGATGAGCTAACTCTCTGCAAGATGAGATTGATCTTTTCTTAGGTTTTCAGTCAGAATCTAGTCAGGCAGACAATTAGTGAGGGAAAAATAGTCAGGACTACCCTAGTGGTCTTCGCGATAAACATGGTTTAAGTGTGTTTTCCTACATAAATTTACACGCAGCAGCAAATTCGTGACTGGAAGTTGAAGCGTCTAGGTAGCATATTGGTCATCATGTCGATGAGTAGCAATCCTCAATGGAAATCAACCAACTTTGGAGTTGCATCTGACATGTATAACATAAGGTTCTTAGAGTATGTCCAGTCTTCTATGTGAGTTTGTTAATGAAAAAGCTAAATTAGGAGCAAAAATTGTAGATAAACTTGATAAAATGAGCTAAGTTGAGTGTGGGGATGTCCTAAAAGAATCATCCCAACGATAGTTCCCAACTTCTCCATAATAAGTACATAATACTTGTCTTGAATGTACCTGGTGGGGTCTGCCAAACCCCATCTGCTTTTCAAGAATATATAGGAATTTGTGGAACCATACAAATGGAGGAGTTGTATTAGGTGGATGACTCAAAATACACCTAATGATCATATTTAGGTGGATGGCTCATGATAACCCTATAGTCTATATTTGAACTCGATCGAGGCCAGTTCCAAGCTCATATGCAAAAGGAGAAGGATGCATCATGCTTTTGACATGCAGCTAAAACATTGTAGGCTTTACTACCATGAATTGGAGACATTATGAGCATTCTCTTAGGACATCCTCTCTTAACGATGTATCATGGAACTCAAATGCAGTAAAAAGAAAGCAAGAGCATTTGCATCTTTGTCTTGACGTAGTGAATCACATGTAGAAAGGATTCTCATATCATGAATAGGGATAGGTAAAGAAGTCAAAACATAGTGAACAAATTGTAAAGAGAGCTTTTGCTTTTTAGTATAGATGGATGGCGAGGGTAAAGAAGATATTCATGGATAATAAGATTTGTATTGATACTTTTATATAAGAACATTGACTAGCAAGCTAATGGAGGTGGTGAATGTTATGATTATGAGAAAGATTCACATCCTTTACTTATAAAGATAAAGTTGGTTTGAAAAAAAGTTAAGAAGATTAAAAATACATGTTTTAAATTATGGTACTCAAGAAAAGAAAAAGGCTTAGAATAGAGATTGTATTATTATGAGGATTTAAATGATAGTGTAGTAGATATATAATGATAAGATGACTGAATTATGGATATGTGCGCAAAGAGGCACTAGGATATCAAGGTATTATGAAAACTATGACTTTGGAGATTAAAATGAGAAAGAAAAAGAATTTTCAAATTTTGTTATGGCATATGATCTCTTTATAACCAATATAATTTTCAAAAAATGAAATGAATATTTAATTCTTATAAGAGTGGCTTGTCACATACATAGATTGATTATTTTACTTATATAAGGATTGTTAGATAATCTTGAACATCAAACTTTAGTTTTGATTTACATGTAAGAAAGTGGATAAAGAGTCAAAAGAGTATATAGAGCTATTTAAAATAAATGATGAAACCTCAAAATGAGAAAAAAGATGTATTTAAAAAGAAAACTTTTTAAATAGATGCTTGAAATTATATAGTTATTGCGTGTAATATGTGCAATCATATGACCAAATATATTAGGAAAGTGATAAAAGATGTGTTAGGTGAATCAATGCAAGATAAAATTAATGGAAAAATGGCATATTATAAATTGTATTATGCCAACCAAACTGATGAAACTTGAGAGACATAAAAAGACAAAGAAAGAAGAAAAAAAGGTTATCATTGAAGCACAAACTAAAACATAAAGGGATTTATATTAAAAGTTCAACTAAAAAGAAGGTAATGGAGATATTTTTAGAATAGCTAATGCTAAAGATAGATTTTTTTTTTACTTTTGTTAGATACATCAAAGATAATGATAAGTAGATTTTAGTGGCAAGTGATCATATAAAAATATATGAAAAAATTATTTTTATAAGTTTTTTAATAAAAATGTAGGAACTAATATTATCTTGGTAGAGTTAATCAATGTAGAAGAGTATATAAACCATAATTTCTACTGACATATTTAAAGGAATGAAGTCATAGATACTATTAAACTTATCAAGGTTGGTAAATATGTAAGACTAGACAATATTCACATACAAATATAAAAATAAGAGGAGAGATAGATATCATTTGACTTACAAGATTATTTAATAAAATATAAAAAAACCAAAAGATGTCTAAAGAATAGAGGAGTAGTACAATTATACTTGTATACAATAACAATAGTTGATCTACATTGAGCTGAGTTGGGGTATCCGCTCTACCTCAAATTTTGAAAATCAACTCAAAGTTTATATTCCATGGTGGGATCCATGAGCTATAATACTTTGAACCATTAGAACTTCTACATTTACCATTGTATAAGAACAATGAAGACATTCATAATTGTACAAATTATTGATGTGTCAAGTTGATGAGTCATGCTAAAAATTATGAGAAAGGATTATTGAATATAGGTTAAGAAAAATATCGACTATAATAGAAAACCAATTTGGACTCATGTCAAGAAGATCTACCATTGAGGCAACTCACCTATTGAGATATCTTAAGAAACATTTTAGAGCACAAAATTACACCTTCACATGGTATTTATTGATTTAGTAAAAACTTATGGTAGAACTCCAAGAGATATTCTTTAGAAAACCTTGAAAAAAGGTATCCTATTGACGTACATTAATCTTGTAAGATATATGTATTATGGTGCATAAACATGTATAAGAATTCTTGAGGGGATGATGGATTATTATGAAGATAATATTGGATTACATTATGGATCAACTTTAAGTCTATATTTATTTACCTTGGTTATTGATGAGTTAACAAAGCATATTTAAGATGAGGTACCTTGGTGTATATTATTTGCAGATGATATTATATTAGTGGATGAGTCTAAGGAAAAAGTTAATAGAAAATTAAAACTATAGAAATAAATATTAGAAAGTAAATGCTTTGGACTTAGTAGAACGAAAACAAAATATACTCAATAAAGGTAGGTTTCATCATTTGGTTACTTCAAATAACATATAAATTAAGATTGATAACAATTGCATCCATCATAGGGAAAGTTTCATGCATCTAGTGTTAATTTTTCAAAACAATGGGAAAATTGATGGATATATTATACATAGAATTAATGAATAATAGTTAAATTAGAAAGGTGCATTAGGTATTTTATTTAACGAAAAGATACCATTAAAATCAAAAGCTAAATATTATATAATATCAATTAAAACCTTTATATGTTATATAGTTATGAGTGTTAGGATGTTAATTATCAAAATGTATGAAAGATGTCAATGACAATAATGAAGATGCTGAAATAGATGTGTGGTGAGACAAGAAAAAATCATATACAAAATGAGGTTTATTGTGCTGAAATAGATGTGTGGCGATACCAATATATAATAAAATGATGAAAATATGTAAACCAAAGCAAGCATTATTCCACACTAAGTGGATTCAGATACATGAATTCTTTGTTCTTTGTTTATTGTGCTCTATTGTTCACACCTCATGGTTCTCCATATCACCACCCTTCTAAATATTGAGACCATCTTACGAATCTTTCCCATTTTATGCTTGATTGGTGTCACATAATATTTTTTCCAATAACCTCATTATGGATTCTATGGCCACATATACTCTTCATTCATGTCACTACAATTTTAAGCACATGTTAACATGTCCTTGTGTGACTTTGAAGCTTCTGGTATCAAGAGCATCGCTTTATTGATTGATAATTATGCTCATTAGTAGTACATGTAGTGGTTGTAATTCATGAGCATTTTGCAATATGTTTTGACACTAAGAGCCACTTACTATGATAATTGTGCGCATTAGTATCACATGGAGTGGTTGCAACTTATATATATTTTACAACCATGTTTTGGCATTAAGAGTCACTTACTTAAGTGATAATTATGTTCATTAATAGTATATGTAATGGTTGTAATCTATACATTTAATAATCATTTATCGCATTAAGAGCCACCTTTTTGGGTAGCAATTATGCTCATTAGTAGCATATCATAAGTTACATCTTTACCATGTCTCTATATAGTGGTATTGTAAACAAGATTCATCAAACTTTTGTCCTATGTTGTGGGTGCTTTCTTATATAGTTTTTCAAGAGAGTTTGCAGGTCCTATTATAGCACTAATTAGATTTGAAATATCATCATCTTTACTTTGCTGGTTTGACCAAGACTCGGTTGCGTTCGTGAAAGACGAACTGAGGGTCTTCGTTGTATCCTAAAGATATTTGTCGAGGTCCATTGCATTCAATTATTTGATACTGATACAACAAATAAACTTAAGGGTTAATGTTTACCGTGCCTTGAAGAATAGTGATATCCTAACCTTTTTTTTCAAGGTTTAATTTCAATCTCTCAAGTGCTCACTACTAAAGAAACTATGCCACCTACCAGAGTTCAACTCGAATAATCTTTAGGTTTATTGTGCTCTAGATAGTTATTTTCTTATGAGAGATAACATCTAACTTTATTAAGTTGGAGATATTTGATGGTGGCAATTTTTTACAGTGGCAAAAGGAGGTGCACTTCTTTCTTATCACTTTGAAAGTCATGTATGTTCTTACTGTCAAGATTAGAGGAGAAAGAGAATGAACCCCTTGAAGAAGCCTATAAACAATAAAAGTGAGACAACGACGATTATATTTGTATGAATTACATGTCTAATGTCTTATTCAATACCTATCATATATCATCATGTGCAAAAGACCTATAAGACAAACTTAAAGCAAGGTATACGATGAAAGATGTTATAAGTAAGAAATTTCTTGTTACCGATTTCAATAATTATAAGAAGGTAGATCATTACAGAACAATCATATCAGCTCAAACAAATCTTGAATAATTTCAAACAATATAAGATGAGTATGGATGAAACCATAATGTCTATTCTATTATATACAAACTTCCTCCTTCGAAATATTTCAAAAAAACTTTGAAACATAAGAAAAAAGACATTTATCTTTTGCAATTGGCTAATCTTCTTAAGCTTGAGGAGGGATACCAAAAGCAAGATGATTCTAAAAGACCATCATACTCAAGAGAAAATTCATGTTAAAAGGAAACTAAGTCTATAGAATTCTCAAAGAAAAGAAATTAAGATTTCAAGCAATGGTAGAGACACCGTGCTTAAGAAAGAGAAAGATCAATGCTACATATTGTGGAAAGCCTCGTTATTATAAGAGTTAATGCCGATACTTGAAAAAGTTAAACAAAGACAAGAATCTAAATTCTTTTAAGGACAATCTTGTTGTCGTCATATCAGAAGTAAATATAAGAGAAGATATTAAATCTTGGTAAGTATACTCTGGTGCTACTCGTCATGTGTGCAAAAACCAAAGTCTCTTAAAAAATTTAGTAGAAGAAGATGAGCCAATTTTGTATATGGATAATGTTTCTGACTCAAATGAAAGGCAAATAAATAGTTGAACTCGAATTTTCTTTGGACAAAGTTCTTACTCTTAAGAATGTGCTCTTTATTCCAAATGTAAGAGAAAATTTGGTGTCGGTTCTCTTACTTAATAAGTATGGCTTTAAAAGTACATTTGAGAGTGATGAGTTTATTTTATCTAAGGAAGGCATATTTGTTGGAAAGGGTGGTTATCTATGTGAGTCTATGTTGAAGTTGAATCTCAATAACAAACATGTTGTTTATGCTTATATTATTGACTTATCTAGTTTGTGACATTTTCGTTTGGAGCACATGAACTTTAAAAAATTACATAACATGACTAAATCAAATTTGATTTTAAAATTGACAAGCCAATGTATTCATATTTTACTCGCATGCATACCAAAATCACTAGACTCCCATTTTCAAGAATTGAAAGAAGTTTTAAAATTTTGAACTTAATTCATTTATATGTTTATGATTTGTATGGTTGATTAATGATAGGAGAAAAAATATATTTTATAATTTTATTGATAATTGCACTAGACTTTGTTATATATATTTGATGTATGCAAATGATGAAGTTTTGAAAAAGTTTAAGATTTTCAAAACTTAAGTAGAATTTCAAAATGAAACTTTCGTTAAGTATTTGAGTCTACAAGAATCCTACATTGATTCTTATTTTCCATAACAAAATGGTGTCTAGAAAGAAAAATAGGGTGTTACAAGAAATTAAATTTTATGTTCTCATATTCTTATTTATCAAATGGTTATTAGAGTGAAGTATTTTTAATTACTTATTTTATTTTAAATAGAGTTTCAAATAAAAGGAATGTATTATCCTATATGAACTATAAAATAAAAGAAGTTATAACCTAAACTTTGTCAAAGTTTGAGGTTTTAGGGCTATTGTCAAAGTTTCGAAACCCAAAGAAAGAATTTGGGTGAAAGAAGAATTGAATGTATCTTCTTGGGATATGCCGAATGTAGCAAGGCATATAGATTCATTATAATTAAATAAAATGACTTATATCCTATTAATACGGTGATAGAGTCAAGAGATGCTATTTTCAAGAAGATAAATTTACCTAATTTTTAGATCTACAAATCACGTTCATGAAATGAATATGGTCTAAAACGTGTTGAAACTAGTAATGATAATATAGTGTTTAATACCTAGACGCAAAAGAAAAAGAAAGGCAAAGACTTTTGTATCAAGTTTCTATACGTTCCTTTTTGAAAGAACTTGTGAATCAATTGTAAGTCATGTACCATTTTGCTATAATATGGAAAATGATTATGAGACTTATGAAAGGCTATAAAGTCCCTCAAATTGAGTATTTTAGAAGGAAGCTATCCAAGATGAACTCCATAATAAATAACAAAATTTAGAAATGAGTAGATATTCCTCCCAGTTTTAAAGAAATGGGTTGTAAATAGATTTTTAAAAAAGAAAAAAGTTGATGAAATAACTGATAAATTTAAAGTTAGGCTTGTTGTTAGGGTTTTTTTCAAAATAAGAAATTGATTATTTTGACACATATATACTAGTTGTTAGAATAGCTACAACTAGAATTCATGTAGCCTACTGCACTTAGTGCAGGAAAAGGCTTGGTTTGATCGGTTGGTTGAAGTGAGGAAGGGTATGACTACAGATTCTGTTCAATCCATGACACACTAAAAGCATTATGGACATTGTACTTTGGATTAAAAGGCCCATATGGTCATAACTTAAAATAGTTGTTGATTAAGAGATCAAATGGAAGATGCTAATCTAAGTGTCCTTAGTGAATATGCAATTCAACGGGCTCACCATTCCATGTCTAAGATCGAAGATATCGATCCAAGGGCTTTTGGAGGTCTCTTCTTAATAGTGTTGTCTCTCTTTAAATAAAGAGAATACATTATGTAATTTATCCATGAATTTAAAATGGGATACGTAATGAATTCTTCTTCCCCTAAACTTTCTCACTTCTCTCCTAGTTTCTCCTCAAGTTCTCTTAGACCTCGTCAGATGGTCAATAACGGTCTCTTTCTATCTCGCTTCCCTCTTGTTTTGGTTGAATCCATTACATATCCAAATCTGTATCCAAACTGGATATATAAACCCTTTTGAAATCTGACCCGTTTGGCCCCGTTAGAAGAAAAAAAGAATTAAACCAAGCCTACCTTGACTAGGCTAATTTGATCGAACTTATTTTGTTTTGATATCGTACGATACGTGCGATACAGTATGATATGCCCACACCTGCGATACGGGCCGTATCGCACGATACGGTGCGATATACCCACACCTACGATACAGGCCGTGTATCCTACCATGGTGGCCCACGATACGATACGTATCGCATCGTATCGTACGATACAGACAATACTGGAAATATGTAATTCGATGGATTTAGATGAACTGACTGATAACTTAACATATCAACAAGCTATTGACTTATTTGAATCATCAGAATGAAAAAAAGCTATGAATTACAAAATTGAATTCATTGAGAAAAATCACAAAATTGAATACGGGTGCGCGTGCCACAGAAATCCGTCCTGTGATAGACACCGACTTCGATGGTGTGATTTCCTCACAAGCAGGACTGGATAAGAGGATTTTGAAGGCAGATATTGAAGTTACAGAAGACCCTACTGGTAGTTTCATCATCCCAAAATTCCTTCCTTCGGAGCTGGAAAAGAAGAGCATTCGCAGAACCCTCTAGGAGAACTCTTGTCATGAAAGTTCTTGCCGAAGGTTAGGATTCAAGATCTTGGACACCCGCCTTCAACACAGGGTTTACTAGTAGACTTCTGCAATGATTTTTTCATTGTAATGCTTGACATATTGTTGTTGATGCGATAATATATTCAGCTTTTGATGATGATAATGTAGTTGAAGCTTATCTTTTTGAACTCCATGAAATGTCCCCTGATCTGAGAACAAATATGAAACCGCTTGTGCTTTTTTGCTTTGAAGTTGAACCTTCCCAATCACTATTAGTGAAACAAATTATATTAAATTTATTTATAAGTTTATACCATATTCCGTGATTGGATGTAGACCGCACATAAAGCAAGATCCCCTAAATATAGGAATAGAGTAACCCCTATAGCCATCATAATAAATTTTTGAGTAGGTCTAACGCATGCTTTTCTTGTGAAACATAAATACCATCACAACTTTGCTTATTCTAGCCCAAGAAAAAAATACAATACATCCAAATCTATCACTTCAAATTCATAAGTCATGTCTTTTTTAAATTTTTTAATAAGCTTGGTCAATGACCTTGTAATATTAGCATCATCTATAAATAGATTCATAATAGTGATGTCACTATCATTCACCTTTGTATATAAAAAAATGGTCATTTTTTTAGATTTTGTAAGGTTCAAATTTTTTTTTGGTGGGGCTTGAAGTAGCCCTCATTTTGAGGTTCCAAGAAAATTTTGGGTATTTAGAACAACCTTTGACTTGAACTTTGGGAAGAAAATCTAATAAATTCTAATTAAATCATCTACAAAAATTGAAACAATATTGCCTTGTGTGAAGGAGTCCTTTGAGGTTCTGCCAACTTAGTATGAACCAGGTACTAAATTGTTTAAAGTTCTCCATTTTTTATTTAGAAAGGGCAACCTATTTTGCTTCCCGTATTGACAACCTTGGAAATTGGAAAAGTCTTTTTTCAAGTCATGTAAGTCCACCATCTAGAACTTTCACATCTTCTGCAACCCCTGAAAATGATAACACCCGAGTCTTTTACTATAATGTTCAATTGCCCAAGTCCTTCACCGATACAAAACATTTGCCTTATTTCTATCTCACATCTCATAATAATTGGCATCCTTATTATTCAATGTTTGTGCTGAAAAACCACCTTTAAATCTTTTTCTAACGATTGACTTACACTAACCAGTTTTGGTCTATATTAGGCACATATTGAACATTAGAGATGCTTTTGCTACTTTAATAGGTAGGGATAGCAATTGTGCCTCTTCCTTTCATAGCTATCCATACTTCATTATCAATTTAAACTTAGGTAATGGTTGCAGACCTGAGCTTGTTGGGGAGATTTTTGTCATGTGTAAAGTTAGGAGAATCATTATCAATTAACCAACACTACTTTAAGACACCACTACTTGAAAAACAAGCGGGTATAAAAGGTTGGTCCTCATCCTCTTTATCAACATTTTGAGTTTCTTCATCTGGTTCTTGATTCTTAATTTTGTATATCACATCTTCATGACTAAGTTGATTGCTTGCTACACCTTGCATTTGACCTTCCTTAATATTTAGAGGATGGCCATTCTTGTCAGAATGCTTAAATGGAGGATGATTTCTTTTTTGAATTCCGTACCTTCTCTCATAGTATTTTGTTGTTCTTGTGTTTGTAATGCATTATTAACTCTGACAAAGTGATCTTGGACATATCCTTAGTATTTTCTAAGATAGTTATTATTGCATCAAAGTTTTCAGGTACATGGATAAGAAGTTTGCTACCATTTCTTGAATCAGTGAACTCAGAACTGAGTAGTTTTACCCTATTTGCAATACTTACAAGCCCCTTATAGTAATCTTTGATGTTTTCTTATTCCTTCATCTTTTGCAACTTAAAATCTCTGGTCAAGTTCAACACTTATATGCCTTTGATTCTTTCGTCTTGTTAATAATCATTCTTGAGATTATCCTAGACGACCTTAGCTGACTTTAGAGATAATCCAAGTAAAATGGTTAGTGATACTTTTGAAAAGAAACATGTTTTTGCCTTGGACGTTTTGGTCTTCTTCTTGTTATGGTACTTGATATGAACTTGAGTTGGATTATTAGAAAGTGGAAAAACTTTGTATACTTCTTATACCCATATCTAGAGCATCTAAAAACGTTTTCATTCAAACAACCTGGACTTGGTCAAATTTTGCCATCAAAGATAGGAGATGCCATAGCCTAAAAATTAGATTATCCTTCCATAGTCATGAGATATTTGAAAGATGACTCAATTCAGCGATATGATGATACTTACATTTCCCAACAACATTCACAGATCCCTCATGTAGTGTAAGAATTTTGGGTTTACTAGAAGCACACATCAAAACTGTCCATCAACATGCACTTTTTTTAATTCAAGTGTAGGATTAAGTTTTCTTTTATCATCATCATGAGAAATTACAAACAAACAGATATTATATTAAAAACAGGCTGGGTGGATCGCAGTTATAGTTGGACGTCAGTTTGCAGATGAACCACAGGCAACTCATTAATGGCATCTGTGCTAGGACCTTTTAGGAAATGTTCACCGAAAGGGACCTTATTTTCTGCATCTGACACTATTTAATTAATCATGTCAGCAATCGATCAAAGGTGAAGAAAGAAAAAGATATCGGCGGATGTAATATATCAAGTAGTGATAAATTGAAAAGTGGGTATATGTGTGTGTGTTTATGCATGTATGGATGGATGTATGGACATAAATAGCGTTTGCCAAAAGTAAGAAACAATTTATGTTACAAGCTGATGATTTTCCTTTGGGGAGAGTGAGACCTTCCGCTACTGCTATTTTTATGCATTGATTAATGCGAGAAACCATCTACAGGAGTCACTAAATGGAACTAATTTCTGCTCTTACTCAAACAATCATGAATTATAAACTGGTTAAAGCCAATAGAGTAGTTGGTTCTTGGGATAATAAAGTTAAAGCATATTCGACAGCTGTTAATCCCTTTTCTGCAACCATAAAAACATCTGGTGGGATGGCCTTTGGTTGTAAACTAAACCAAATCTTTCCCCACGGTAGTGCGGTATCTGGTACACTAAAAGAACTACTTAAGGAGGTGAACCTACTGGTATTTCTCCTACACATACGTTTTAATATGAATGCGAAGTTCAGATGGCATTTGAAGCACTAGTGCTCAAAAGCTAGCATCATGTTGACAGATTGAACAAAGTTTCTACCGGTGAATATCATGTTTCATGGTGTTCTTGTGATTTGATCAAACAAAGCTAGCTTTTATATGAATATGTTTTTTTATTATCGAAAATACTTTAGGGTTTATGCAAGAAGACCAATAGTTCACCTGGCTAGGGGGCGCACTTACAAGTTGAACGTCATGAGTTTGAACATGGGGCATGCATGTGGCTTGGAACTCCCATTGTATACACCAGCCCCCACCCCAAAAGAATCTTCTTGTTTATTAAGCAACTACGAGAAAGTGGGTTGCATACACAACGAGGTGCATATCCCACTCATAGATTTCAAAACAATTATTTCTTCGTAGATAAAGTACCGATCGTTGTATAGCTGATCCCTCCCCTATATCGAAGTTTTCTCATAATGTATATCGACCAATATAAAACACGTTCTCTTTGGTCTCAGAGATGGGTTACCTCATACGAAATACAGTGATTTAACCATAAAACAAATATGCCTTAAAAAAAAAATCAGCTTCCTTGTACCATCGACCTTGGGATTAGTCTTATGTAGGCAAAACCTAAAAGCATACGATCAGCTAATTATGACATATATAAACCCCGCTTGTGTGAATCTTCTTGTGGATCATGATCAAATGGGTTGAGCAAGTATAGAGGTGGTTCGCTGGGAAATTAGCTGCTTAATGAACTAATACAGAGGCCCTTTGAAGTTTGAAGTTTGTCCTACTCACCTGAGCTGAAAGCCCGATCAAGAAGAACCTTCCATCTCCCCATGTATGAATCTTCTTTTGTACGAACGCTCTGCATATTGACGTGACAGCTTTTCTTACGAGTTTTGTTTTAAAAATCAAGAGTACTCTTGACATTAAGTAAAATTGGGTAGTCTTTTTATACAAAAATTAGTTATCTTGCACCTGTAAGAATGCCGCACACGGTTCTTTGATTCATATGTACATTTGCGTAAACTGAACTTAGGAAGCAGATACAAGCTCAAGCGAGCCCATGAAAAAAAAAACTTTTTATGTTCCACTTGTTTAGCTACGAAAACCAAATATGAATGAGCTTGGTTGTCTACTAGAAAATATTGGTTGGCCTTAGAGTAATCCGTGTCTAGAAGCTAGTATTTGTCCATAAAAAAAGTTTCAATATTATGGAAAAACAGATGAATTATCTTAGATGGTATTATCTATGTGCATGTGTATATCATATGTCAGATACAATTAAAAATGATATAGAGCTTAATTTTTAAGAGCTTTTTGTTACATGATGTGGGCTGAAAAGTTCGTTTCTTATGACAACTTAACCTTTTTCGAGGTAAATCTCATACTCATACTGTGGGTGTCTATTAAAACACTTCGTTGCTGTCCGTCTCGTTGGAAAAGGCATTATTCTTTCTCTACCACGAGGCACCACTTTTGAAGCTCGCCACTACATGGATAATTGTTGGAGTTGAATTAAGGACACCTTGAGCTTGTTATCTATCGTTTTAGTAAACAGGCGATCACCGTCCTCATGTGAAAAGGGTGCGGAACGCATTAGTGAGCATACTTCAAACTCTTCTCCACTGATCATTGCCTATCGATACTTTGGGAATACAATGAGCTCACTATCTACGTTCTACGGATAGGCGATCACCGTACTCATGTAAGGGCATTGAACCTATCAGTGAGCACGCCTCAAGCTCCTGTCAACACTTGTGAATAAAGAGATTTCTGTTGGTGTCGGAGGCTTCTGCAGATGGCGGCTTCCTAAACTTTGTACTAGAAAGTTCTTAACCTCAATGTTGGAGTGACGCGATTCATGAACTCCTAAAGAAAAGTGGTTATATGCAAGTTTCTTCAAGGAATGGGTTATGCTAATCTTTAGACTTATTCGTTGCCTCTAATATCTAATAGTTGAGTATAAAGAGCACAACGAATTCCTTGAAGATATAGTTGATTCTTGATGAGAGATGGAAGGCAAGTTTTCGTGGTACAACGGGTACTCTCTTCCCGTAGCACTCACGATGAGTTACCAACGAAGATAAGCACAGCGTTTAGCTCAACACTCAACTCTCAATTTACGGCCATGATGAAGAAGATGATAGAGATGCATTATTGCTGCTCACACACCTCAGGAAGAAGCCAACCAATCTGTAGTTCCGGCAGCCTCAGTTGTCCAACCAATTGCCGACCAAACAACCAACTTTGGCCGCACCATACTTGGCCAATTCTCCTCCGACGAACCAGCAACCCACTGCTACCCCTTTCTCACATTCCCACAAAGGTGACCAGATATGGTGAGCAGGGTGACCGCTGGTCTAGCCACTAAATCCTCATCCACCATTAGTGATCTCGAAAAACGTCGAGGAAGCTGGCCATAAGGAACCAGCAAAAGAAGAGAATTAGAGAACTAGCAAGAAAAAAACGACTGACCCGGCTCAACTCTTAAAAAAGAATGAAAAACTAATGTTTTTCATGCAACAAAAATTAGGAGCCCAGCCACAAGTGCGAAAAGCTTTGATGACTTACGATGACGATGAATCCAATCAATCTGACATAAAAAGTGGTTATGTGTAAATTTCATCAAGGAACGAGTTAAATGGGTTACGCTAATCTTTAGACTTATTCACTGCCTCCAATATCTAATTATCTAATGATCGAGTATAAAAAAAAACAATGAATTCCTTGAGGATATAAAAAGTTGATTCGTCATGGGAGATGGAAGGAAGGCAAGTTTTTATGGTGCAAAGATATCTTTCCATAGCAATTAGGATGAGTTACGAGCAGACATAAGCACAACGTTTAGCTCGACACTCAATTCTCAATTTGTGGTCATAATGAAAAAGATGATGGAGATGCAAACCAAGTTATTGGTGGACCTTATTGTGAGTAGAAGATGAAACCAATCGGTAGTTCTGGTAGCCTCAGTTGTCCAACCAATGGGCGACCAAACAACCAACTTGGACGCACCATATTTGGCCAATCCTCCTCTAACGAACCAGCAGCCCACTGCCATCACTTTCACATTGCCACAAAGTCACTTGGTTGACCAGCATACAACTCCTTGGATCAACCTACCATCATCCACCCTAGTTGATTAGCCTCCTTCCGAGTTACCCTTAGCCCTGGCCAACGTACCATTTTGGAACTCATTACCCTAGTTTAGCTGAGTCTATGACTCGTGTCTTTATTGAATTTTCAGATGTACTTGTTAGACCTAAAGGTTTTTCTCCACCTCAAGCCTTTGACCACCCTAGTCATGCAGTAATGTTCCTTGAGACAAAGAATAATATAATCTATTATAGTCATTTCTCTTCACTAGTCTTATTGTTGGAGGATGAATCTAGGAGATTTTACATTGATCATAGAGCTTCTAATGATGCTAGTGTGAAGGATAAGCTTCTTATCCCATCATTAAAGAGTTGAAGATGAATTACGTAAAGCATACTAGTTCTCTAAACTCGACTTAAGAGCCAATTATCACCAAATTCATATGGTATCTAAAGACATACAAGATTGTGTTTCGTACTCAAAAGCTCACTACAAGTTCTTGATTATGTCCCTTTAGTTCGACAAATCTCCAGCTACTTATCAGAGATGCTTGAATAAGATGTTCAAAAGCTTACTTTGCTGATATGTCTTTCTTTTCTTTGATGATATTTTGTTTTTTTTAAATCTTGGGATGATCATCTTATTTATGTACTCTTTGATGATATTTTGGTTTTTTCAAAGAATTCGTTGTAGAAACCTAATGCATGCCACATAAGTATAGGAGTTGGTCTTATGCAAGAGGAGCACCCAATTACTTATCAAACCCACATACCAACCCACAAGAAAAGCCATACAGAATTACTCACCATTATCCTATCTCTAGACAAGTGAAAACCGTATTTGAATAGAAGATGATTCACATTGTGGACTGACCACATAACTTGAAGTTTATTCTGAAGAAAAAAAGATCGCGACTCAACAACAGTAGATATGTAGATCTCTAAGTTTTTCTATTATAATTTTAAGAAAAATGTGTAGGAGGCGACTTTATTGTGGACGTTTTACCAAGCCAAAAGGAGGACCAACTTATGGTATTTTTCATTACACACTTCATACTTGCTTGTACATAGGGGACTTCTAGCATGTTTATTTAGACCTCTTGGAGCTCATGGACAAGATGTTAGCTCACTTGTCCTCCTACATACTCTATCTGGTTTGTAGTGGTATCAGGTAAAATTTTACTCCCCAATTTTGTGTTTCCATTGACTTTATTTTCAAAGCATATCATAGCTCATGTATAGGAGGGAAATATGAGTGTTTCTAAGACTTATCAAATGGGCAAATTTAATTTTATTAAGAAGTCATAAAAAGCTGAATTATCATTTGCTAAAGAGTGTACGACTTGTCAAGCCCAAAGTATAAGTCAAGTAAGGTTTTGAGTGCCGCAATACCCTTACCTATTCTATCACAAGTTTGTGAAGCAATCTCCATGGATTTCATTAAGGCCTTACCTCACTTGAATAGGTATAGAAGTGTTTACCTAATTGTAGACTGGTTCCAAATATATCCACTTCGAACTTCTCATAGTCAAAGTATGGGGTAGTGCACATGGTTAAAGCCTTTGTCAAGCATGCTACTAACCTACATGGGTTCTTAGCTATAGTTAATGACCAAGATACCATGTTCATTTTAAAACGTTTAGAAGGAATATAAATATCAATAAAAAATTAATACTTATTTAGTATGGATTATCATCACCAAACTGATGGCCCAACCAAAGTGGAAAACTGAACCCTTGGGATTTCTCTTCGTTGTTTCATACAGGTAAACCTAATGAGTTTTGAATCTTTTTCCTTGTGTGTAATATTTTCCTTGAGTTCTGAACCTACTAATAGTGTTTAAACCTTTTTTGTCGTTTCATACTTAGGATGATGATATCATTAAAGGAAAATATTGCTCGAGCTTAATAGCATGTGTAAGCTCAATTTAATGAGGACCAACCAGACCAAGAATTTGAAGTTAGAGATTGGATATGAGTCAAGTCTCATCCTTGCCAAGCTTTCAATCTAATCAACTTATCACAATCTAAGTTGCTTCATAAATATTATGGGTCATTTGAGATTATCAAGATGATTACCAAGTTGACTTATGAGCATTGCCTAAGGATCTGAACGTTCATATGGTATTCCATGTTTTCTACCTCAGTACCATGCATCTTACCACTCCCTAATGAAGGTGTTGGAGGACCAAAACAGGAGAAACATGGTAGAGATAATGTAGCCTACTAAATGTCACCTTGATTTAACCTAGATCAACAAGATTCTAATAGAGTGGTTGAGGTCAAGGTGCAGCTAATTGAAGGTCTAGGCATGTACAAATAGCTCTTGAAGGAATCAGCCAAATTGGAGAGGGATTGGAGTTGACCCAAGACCCAACTAGCTCATATATGCAAGTCAATTTACTAACATGGTAGGTTGATTTAGCATGTCATTAACTCATCCACCTCAACATCAATTTTATTTTGTTTTTCTTAAGTTGAACTAAGGTTTGCACAATTTAATATGTTTAAAAATCATTTAATTAAATATGACAACTATCTTATTTATTTTAATGAATTATAAAAAATTTAAAATGCCCTTGATCTATAAAAGGCACATATATGGACAAATTTTAGCATATTTGATTATGCATTATTAGTTAAATTTTCTTTTTTCTCTCTTCTTCTTCTTCCTCCAACTACTCAATCTTTGTAGTTCCCTCAATTTATCAACCAATACCTCATCAATTCGAACAATCTAGTTGACACCGATTAATTGAAGCTTGTCACTACCTTTGGCCAGCCAAAAGGCATCATACTGATTGTTGTTAGGTACTTTATATAGTTTTGGTGCATGATCACATGTTGTAAACCAAAACAAGTAAAAACTTTGGCGAGTCAAACAAAGGTTTGAGCGACAAAAGATTATACTTTTGAGTGTGTTTGGGGGCCAAAATATATCATTAGATTTTCAATAAAGGTATGTCATGATTTTACCTTTTATTTAATATGAGGTGAGTTCCTACTCATCCAAATAGAATGGTAGATAAGCTTTGAACCATCCTATTCAAATGAGCACGAGATCAATATTATTTATAAGATCATGGCACCAATAATATTCATCATTTATAAAATCATGGAACCAACACTAAAATTCTATGAAGTACCTCGTGCACGAGCACTCCAATAGATATATGCTTTCTGTCTATTAAAAGCAAAGGCTTAACCTGTTCTTATCACTTTTATAGAGCTAAGTACCTTTTACTAAATGATGCTTAATCAATAGGTTTTTGCAACTACTGCAATAGATGTATTTTCTCTCGAAGTACTTAAAACATGAAAGTTATTTAGGTACAAATCGAGCTTTCATCATTGATGATTTTATTGGTCACTAAAATCCCTCATCAAGCCTTTCATCAAAGGTCTATAAGATAATGCAAATTTGCAGTATAAAGTAATTGGAAATTACAAAGAAAGGTATTTAAATTTGCCGGCTTTAATGCAAATTTCACGATGCAATCATGTGTTGTTTGCCCCACTCAAGGGGGCTATTCATAAGGTGCTCATGGGTTGGATGGATTTGGAGATCAAAGTCCTCGCTTTCATTCCTATTTCGGAATCCTATCCTCATTCCAGTCTTTGGATTCTTGCAAGACTATCCCTGTTTTCGCTCCTGCATCCTCTGTGGATTCTTGCAAGACCCATCAAAGGAAAGACCAGATCTTTGCCTATTTCTGGCATGTAGTCCCTTGTGGAGACCCATCAAGGAGAAGACTGGATCATATATGCATTATAAACTAATTTTCCTATATAAACATAGGAAAAACCTATCGAGAACCAAAACTCTATGAAACTTCACCCTAAACAATCTAAATCGAAGTAAATTATGGCTCAAAGGGACCAAAACTTGCTAGAACCGAGAAGGGTCAAGGCTGGGTTCGAGGGGTGGGGACCTCCTGCACCATCCCCGTCCCAATCTCGGTCAGGGTTTTTTCCACTCTCCTCATCCCCGTCCTTTGTTCCCACTGCCCGAATCTACTCTATTCGGGATGAGTCCTCAAGGAAACAAGAATCCCTCTACAAAATCATGGAAACTTTTTAAAAGGACAAAACCAAGTTGGTAACTTTTCTCTCAGTGGAAGCTCTCCTCCAATCTCCATATGTGTCTGTATTATTAACAGAGCCCCTCATGTTCAAACGAGGTATATTTCATTCAGATCCCAAATGATAAGTCTTCAAAGCCCACATCATGATGACCAAACAGGATAATTCATTTTAGAAAATTTTAGCTCCTCCCTTGGCAACATCACATAAACTTTCTTGAGAAACTAAATATGAAAGGATTGATACCATGAGAAAAGTTGGATAAATCTTGTTTACAACACCATTATATATAAACGTAATGAAGATATAACTCATGATATGCTACTAATGAGCTTAATTGACACTCAAGAAGGTGACTTTTAATGCAATAGCATGGATGCACATAAGTTACAACCACTATGTAGTGTTACTAATGAGTACAATTATCACTCAAGTAAGTGGTCCTTAATGCCACAACATGACTCTCAAATGCTCATGAGTTAGTACTACTAATGAGCACAATTCTCACTCAAATAAGTAGCTTTTAATGTCACAAGATTGTTAAATACTCATGAGTTATAGCCACCATCAAGTATTACTAATGAGCACAATTACTACTCAAGTAAGTTATCCTTAATTCCACGATATGGCTGCAAAATGCTCATAAGTTATATCATTATCATTTTTTACCAATAGGTATAATTTCACTCAAGTAGGTGGCTTTTAATGCCACAATATGGTAGCAACCATAATCCTTCACCAAACACTTTTGTGTATTTTAAAGATCACCCAACATATCTCACTAATTTAGAAAAAAAGTTCTAGTTGTTGTATATGTGTATATATATGTGCATGTGTATAATGTATATGTCTGTGCTTGTAACTTATTAGTGCTCATGGAGTAGCTAATCCCATTATTGAGTGATTCAATTTAGTATGATCCCATGAGTCGGATTTAATAGATGTAGCTTCCAAAAGGAAACAAAGCATATGGTTATTAATTATGTACTATTTAATATGAAAAATATGAAAAGAGTATTTCTTTTTGCCATTGAAACTACAACAAAGCACTTTCTTACTGACAATGTGAAAGCATTATGAGAGAACTTATTGAGTTGCTCATGACTGACAAAGAAGCCTCCTTCGATGAATGAGCCTTAATCCAGGCAAGGGAGCTATGTATGCTAGAGAAAGTCCTCTCAATGCATTTTACTTCCCATCACACAAAACAGTCATATTAACGGACAACATCCCAAACACTAGACATTGCCATTAGCTTGGTTTGTTATAGTGTGATTTTGTGTGCGGTTGAGGTGTAGAAAGACTTAGTTTTACTATTACTAGATGTAATACGTAGGTCTGAGTTTGGTCAAGACCCTCATCCAAAAAGAACCAAATACAAGCAGAGAGAGAGAGAGATGGAGCCTTAAGGTTCCATTTGCTTTACTAGCAAATCTGTCAACTTTTGTCCTAAATTAAAGTAGGCATCTTGTAGAGGGTAGAGATATAGTTTGTTTGGGACCAACTTTATTCCCCATGGTGGTTGGAGGAGAGAGACCGGCATCGAAAACCACCATAAGGTTGGTTATAGTGAATGTTAGGTTGAACTGAGGTGTCGGTTCAGCCACAATGGGTTGGCATCAAATGCTTCATTCCAAGATTGGTTACCATATATAAACCTATTTTAAATGAGAGTGTCCCTCTTGTTTCCCAATAACATGTCTCTATCTACTTAGAATTTTGTCACTATTGTAGGAGACCTGGTTAAAGTTTTTGGGCCATAAAAGATCCTTAAATGGGTTCACATTTTAGGTTAAATCCAAATAAACTGCTTTCTAAGACTGAGTTAGAGTTTTTGGGCCATTTCATGATCATTTGATGTCCTATTGAGCATGGTCAAAGCATGAGACTTATGGCAAAATGTACTTCATATTTAGTTAATATTTTATTGTTGATTGTGCAATAGGAGCATCCAATTTCCTACATAAACAAAGTCATACCATCTTGTAAGAAGAGTTATTCGACATATGATAAGTAGCTACTTATGAGCATTGGATAATTGGAGACCTTACCTAATTAGGAGGTACTTCACTCTATAGACCGGTTATAATAGTTTAAAGTTCATCTCAGAGAAATAAGTTGTTGCTCAACAACAGGAGTGATGGATGTCTTACTGTACCAAAAGGAGGACAAACTCTTGGTGTTCTCCATGGTGGACCTAAGTTAGTTGAGCATGAGAGAGACATCCAACATATGGATAATGAAATCATGGAGTTTAAGGCTAAGGTGTTGGCCAACACCTCTTCCTTTCATCGACATTTGATCCATGGAATCTTGTCTATTTTTATTATAAATAATTAATTTCCAAATTGTTTGCATTGATTTTATTGTCAAATAATAACATTATCCATGCATAGGGTTATACAAGGATGTTTCCTACAATGTGATAATAACAAGTTATTGGTTGAATAGGATGACACTTCATATTATGTGATACTTTGAGTATATGTGTGTCTGTCTCTTTTAAACCTAAAGTATCATGACTAGAAGTTAGCAAGAGATTATTTTCTTAATGGGATCAAGTCTTAGGATAGAATGCTAAAAGTACATCCTTAGAGATGCCCAACTAAGTGATTAATATTATAAGACTACAATAGGAAAATTAGGTTGTTCCCTACAATCAATCATGATATAGGATATGAATGCATAATCATTAATGCATCAACTCTAAAGATCACATTATAGCCTTTATTATGTTGTTACCAATAAATACTTTTGCACCCAAGGTTTAGGTTCAAGACATATGTTCACGTAGTTCATGAAAGCATAATATGATGACTGATTTGGAAGATCACTTTAAACTTTAGGACTTTGTGGGGATTATTATAATTAATGTTAATTAATTATTGAGTTAATTAAACTCATGTGTATTAATTATATTTAATTCTTGTTAAGCATCCCTACATATTCATTTGATGTATATTTAATATATGTAAAAATCCTAAAGTGTAAAAGTTACATGTAAGTGACTTGTGCATGTGAAGACTATGAGACCAAAGTTTAGTCTTATATTGATGAGGAGAATAAACCCACCTATCCTTTTATATAGTTGGTAACTCATAAACTTTAGTTAAAAGAGTTTGGGGAGGATATGCTAGACTACATACACATGCATGCACGTGTTGGGCTTGGCTTGGTTTGAGAATTGTCTTTAGTCAATATTTTTGTACGAAAAAAATTTATTTAATGGTCAAATAGTTCTTACATGGGAATGATTATGGGATTGAAGAGGTACGTTGGCTAGATAAGATCCGTGATCCATCGTGTTCTCTATAAAGTGGGATTAAGGCTTTCCTAATCCGCACTTAAGCCTGACACACTCTTTCTCCTCCCGTCTTCTGTGTGCTTCTCTATTGTGATTGTTTGCTTCTCTTTCTCTCTCAACAGTTTGGCTTGAGTTAGGTATGTGCTCTTATCGTGTGTACATTTTATCTTGAGAGAATAGTATAGGAACCCATGCTTACTCAATAGTGGGGTACTGATTTCTCAAAGGTAAGTCCACATGAGCAACTCATACACATAAGTTCTTTCTTTGTGTTTCTTATTTTTTTGTTTTTTTCGTATGCTTTATGTATGGCTTTCTTTGGGTTTATGGTTGTTCATGATTTTGACATGTTTTTTATTATTACATATTCTTTATTTATACATGTAACCATCCAAATGGTATTCTCTTTAACAAAAGATCAAACATCAAACCTATTAGGGCTAGGAGAGTGAATCTTAAAAGCGAGAGGGAGACAACAATGAATATCAAGATCTACTCCATATTTCTTACTCAACACTCATGTCCATACCCCTGATGCACGACCAATCTCCAAATCAACTTCGCCATATATGCACTGTTGAGCATGGAAAGATTTTTCATCCCCAAACTCTCCACGTCCTTTATGGTATCCCACAGTTAATCATGTGAAGTTTCCTCTAATTATCCTCCACACCTCACAGGAAAGAACATCGCTTGTTTGCCATCACAAATCCCCGCTGGTACATTCAATAGTTTACACTGCATTCAAGGGGACATCATCTTTTGTACTGATTTGACAAGAGGCTTCGGCCCATGTAAGAAAAGTATGTTTTCCTGATGCATTCATGTAGAATGGGAACCCCTCAGTACTTTCGTAGATTATCCGGCAGGTTGATAATTGATACTTTTTTATTTACTCACCAAGTTGGGCAGCAACGTTGTTGAATGAGGCGAAAGAAGCCGATTTACCTAAATTGACTTTTCGACCCAAGCTAACACGAAGGATTGCTAGTGGTACGCTAACCTGCTGAAACGATGCTTCTGCAAACAAAATAAGATTGTCGAAAAAAATAGATGCGTGAGAGCTAGAGAAAGAGAATGGAGCTACTAGACTGCTTTTGCTGTTAGAGAGTCTATATATAGTCTGTATGTTATGTAAAATTCCCATCAAATTAAGAAAGAAGGGCTTTCTTTCTTAATTTCACGGGATGCGATTTTTTTTAATTAAAAATCGATTTAGGAAAGAATCTTTTCTCCCTACTAAATATAAAAAGTAAATCATAGTCATTTCTCTCATGCGAAAAACAAAAAACTTGGGATGGAAAACATAAAAGAGAAAGGAAAAGAAAGTGATATATATGAAAAACTCTTAAATCTCTTTTGTAGAAAAATTACCCAGTGAAAACTCTCTTGGAGAGAAACTATGCCTGGCGATTCACATTCTCATGACGATCACCCTCTTTGTGTTTCTCTCCAAGCCATTCAATTTAGATGGATCACTCACTCTTTTCGATGCATCATGTTCCCTAGGGCTGAGCCTTAATCGGTTAAAACCGATTAATTGAACTGAACTGAACCAAAAATTTTGGTTTAGTTCATTTCGACCCAAAAATGGTTCGTTTCATTTTAAAATTTAATAAAATTTCTTCGATTCGGTTTGTTTTCCATGGATCTTGAATAGGTTAACCCGAATAACTGATTATTTTTAACAAAAGTAAAGATGATTAGCACATTTTTCATATATTTTACTGTCCTTTAGTATTTCCTTATCTTCTCTCTACCTTTGATATTGTAATATTTTTTAATACTTTTTTCATGTACTCTTTCTAATGTATTGTTGCTGCCTTTGTTGTATGTTGCACGTCTTCAGCGGTTGTTGTACCAAAGTACCAGCTTTTTATTATGACATGTCACAAGATATACCACAATACCAGAAGAATAACATGTTGATATACATTATCAAGACTTCAAAATCGGTAAACTGAATAAGAGAACCCAACCGAAACAACAAATTTTAGTTTGGTTTATTGAGATATATCTATTAAATCGGTTTGGTGTCGATTTCACTTTACAACCATTAATCGGTTATTGTTTTTTTCGGTTTGGTTTCGAACCGATCGATGCTCATCCCTAACTCCCTATTCTGCCAAGCAACAACTCTCTCCATAGATCTCTCTCTCCCGATTTCCCCTTTGTCTCTCTCTTATTTTACATCTATTGATATTTCATTGTCTCCCCTCCGTATTTTTCTCTTTAGATCTATTTGTCGATCATCATTCTTCAGATTTGTCTGTCTTTATATGATTGTATTATGAGCAAAGATGTCGATAAATACCTTCCTTTGTAACAAAAAAGGAGGGACTCGGTTTTGGCTGAATTCCAGTGTGCATCAAAGGAAGGGCCTTGGCCGATGAAAACATGTGAGCCATATGCTTTGAGGTGTGTGGATCACGAAAAGGACAGCTTTGAGAATGACATCCACAAGCGTAAGGGTCTGAAGGAGCAAATGGCTCCTTTGTCGGACTACGATGACCCCTAATTGCATTAATTCTGTCAAAGATTGTGGTGACTGTAAACCAAATCAGCTATCCTTGTGAAGCCTGTATTTATGTTTTCATGCAATGCACCTTAGATATCAAAAGGGCTAAAAACTCCGTAACATCTTAATGTGGTGAAATGTATGGGCATGACAGGAACATCCATAGGTAGTCAGACAACAACAACAACAACAACAACTAAGCCTTTTCCCATACTAGACGGGGTCGGCTACATGGATTCTTTGTTTCCACAGATCTCTATCGTGTGCCATGTTAGCAGTTAACTCCCAATAAGCTAGATCATTCTTTATTGTTTCTTTCCAACACTTTTGTGGTCGTCCTCTACCTCTTTTAATACTTTCCAAATTTAGGTTTTCTAACCTTCTTACAGGTTCTTCTTTTGATCTTCTTTCTATATGTCCAAACCATCTTAAACGATGTTCTCTCATTTTATCCTCTATTGGTGCCACTCCTAATTTGTTTCTAATAACCTCATTATGTATACGGTCTTTTCTTGTATGACCACTCATCCATCTCAACATCTTCATTTCTGTCACAGACATCTTTTGTACATGTTGATGATTAATTGCCCAACACTCAGAACCATAAAACATGGCAGGCCTAACTGCTGCTCTATAATATTTACCTTTTAATTTTAATGGTATCTTCTTGTCACAAAGAATACCTGATGCTCCTCTCCATTTTAACCAACCAGCATTAATTCTATATGTAACATCTCCATCAATTCTTCCATCACTTTGAAAAATTGACCCTAGGTATTTAAAACTTTCCTTTTGGGGAATGCAATGTGTGCCAATTTTAATTTCTATATCCTCTGAAGTAGCCAAATGATCAAACTTACATTCCATATATTCTGTCTTTGTTCTACTAAGTCGGAGGCCTTTGTTTTCTAATGTTTCTCTCCATAGTTCCAATTTTCTATTAACTTTTTCCTTAGACTCCTCCACTAATACAATGTCATCTGCAAATAACATACACCAAGGTACTTCATCTTGAATATGTTTTGTTAACTCATCCATCACCATAGGCAGTCAGACATCCAAGTAAATTTATGCAAACACACATTTGTCCTGGCAAACAGTATGCCTAGTTTCCTTGTGTAGACGTACTTGAACAATTACGGATAGATGGACATGCATATAACATGCACAACTTTGCTATAGATCTAAAAAATACAGAACAATTGAAGCAAGGAAACTGCTTGTAGTAACTTAAGGAGATTGCTTTAAGGAAGATAATTTATTTACAATATGGTATAAGCAAATATAGGTATGAAAACCTGAAATCAAACTTTATTGAATGAATCTCTCATAATAGAGAAATTTTATAGAATCAAGCCATAAGGCTTCTATCCGTTTATGCATTATTTTCAAAGTGAAACAATTAATTGCATCTTAAAACATTTACATATCTCTAACCAATAGCCAACAACATATGAGATGTCATAATCCCAAGTGAAACATCTTAAAACAAAGGTCTTCAACAAATGGTCAACACTAGTGAAATATAGTCACAATACGGAGATCTTAATCACATAAAGATGCAACTTATTGTCTAACAAATAATTTTATCCTATAAAAGAGACACAAAACAATTGATCTACCAAATGATAAAAAAGAAAACAAGTTGGAAAGAGCACACCTTGAGCTGTTGAAATGGCATTATTGTAAATAATCCAAAAACATAAGGCATTTTCTCCACCACCCTAATTGATAAAGTATGTTAAACAATACAAAGCTAGATTTCGGGTATGGATCTAGGGAGATGGAGTCTCAAGAATTTGATCTGATCATCTTGCCATAGGGAACCCACCCTTGCCATTTCCCTTGCCAGACATACTCAGTACGGCCCGCCAACACTTTGCCCAACAAAATCCACCATGGTAGCTATCCTCTATCACTCCCATTTGCTGACATTCTTCATCCTCAACTCCACCCTCAAATGAACAATCATCTCCATCCTAACAGCCTCCCTTCCTCTCTCCTCTTCCTCAATTTTCCCTCATATTAAAGGTAGAGAGCATACTCTCTCTTTCTCTCTCACCATCTCTCGGTCACTCTCTCTACTTCACACAAAGAGGTTACTCTCTCTTATGGGTTCTCCTTGGCCGCCTGGAGCAGGAACTAGGGTGGTGGAGGGATGTTTCAGGAACAAGATCTACTTAACCAACCGAAGAAATAGGTAACTGCTCCAACCATCAAGTTCAAAAACCAGTAACTCCTTTGACTACCAGTTGCATTGATGTTGGAGTGAAAACAATTGGGATTCCTCTATTGTTGTGTTTGATTTTGAGTATCTTCAACCGTAACGGCAACAAGGGAGTTGGACTCGGTATGCCAGGATTGGTGAACCCAGTGCGTTGGTTCAAATGCTCGCCTGATACGAGCCAGCTATGTTAATCTGTATAATCACTCTCACGCCACCCAACTACCGTCTCTCTCCTCTCCACCATTGTCCCTACCGGTCATGAAGCAGCAATCGCCACTGCCTTGCCGTCACCATCCAACTGGCCTCCAGATTAGGCTTTGATACCATATAAGCAAATACATATATGAAAACCTGAAATCAAACTTTATTCAATGAATTTCTCATAAGAGAGGAATTTTAGAGAATCAAGCCATAAGGCTTCTATACTTTTTTATTGTATATAAGAGTGGTATTTATAGAGGAAGTGGAGCAATAAGAGGAGAAGCAACAACATCTAAAGTCCTAATGGCCAGGGTGGTCGTGGTGACCCTTGGTTCTAGTGGCCATGGTGGGTCTCGACTGTCCTTTCTTAACATATAGTGTACCATAGGTAGTCTGTTGTATCTCTTGTCATGTTCATATGTTCCAACAACTTATTAGTGCTTACACTAGCTTCCTCTACTTCGGGTATTTCTTTTTTGTACATTTCCAACAACATCTAAAGTCCTAATGGCCGGGGTGGTCCTGGTGACCCTTGGTTCTAGTGGCCATGGTGGGTCTCGGCTGTCCTTTCTTAACACATAGTGTACCATACGTAGTCTGTTGTATCTCTTGTCATGTTCATATGTTCCAACAACTTATTAGTGCTTACACTAGCTTCCTCTACTTCGGGTATTTCTTCTTTGTACAATTCTCATTGCATACCCTTATTCGCCCTTGTTGATACTGTAAACATCATGTAATTATGTTGAGCAATTACCTATTATCATGCAAAGACTTTCTGATTAGTTGTCCTTTGATGTCAATTTTCATCGAATGACATTTTGTCACATCTATAGTGCACTCAAAACTGTGGCATTTCACAAATATCATTGTAGATCAATAAGAGATTTCAGCTCCCTCTTAAATCATTAACTAAAGGTATGTTTGCATAGTAGATCATAAATGCAGTTCAGGTTGCATAAATTATAGAGGCAAGTGAAAATGCCATGAAAACCAAGCCATGCTTACTAGAATAAGTTAAGATTTAGTAGTTCCTACATAGGCATGTTCCATCAGTAGGACTTACTTTATAGAGTTGAAGACCATAGTTCTGCAATCAACAAGAATGTTGATCAAGACCAGTGGTGAATGATACATGCGGTTTCTAAAATTGTCAGTGGCACCTTCCCTTATACGATTTTTAGGATACGAAGTGCAGATATTGGTTTTCAAGGAATAGATATATCCTAAGAATGTTGTTGCTCATGAAAATAGACAGATATGGTTCCATGTCATGTAGGGTTGCCTGCCTGAGAAAGGATGTTGTCATGCACTTTTTCTTTCTCTTTCTTTCTTTTGAGATAATAATGCAGTCTTAGTTCTATGAAATTGCTATAAATAGGAAAATAACTCTGCATTTATAGCTTAAAAGATGATAAGGTTCCTCATTGATAGTATGGACTCAATACAAACCACTGCTCCACTCTGAATGCTTAACTCTGCCACTATTTGAGAACGACAGTATATTGATTGAATCATTGAAGTTCTTTTATCACTGAGAAACATGGTTGGACCTAAGAACAGTACTCTTCATAAATTATTTTTTATGATGACTCTTCACCTATTGAATAAATGATGTACGTGTGCAATGTGTGTGTATGTATATATAAATATAAATATGTGTGTGGGTGTTCTATATCTTTAGAATTATATATGTAATAATGTTTTTATTCATAGTCTCGTGGTTGTCATTATCCATTATGAAGATGTTTCCATGTGTGGCTCTTACAACATAAAGAAACGTATTCATAAAGCTTTAGCCAATGATAGGTAATAAACTAGTAGTTTATTATTAATTGCCCAAGAGAGATTGTCTAGTGTTTGAAGGGTGATGTTTGGATTCAGTTGCTATGGGCATTATGTGTGTTTTCTACATTTGCCATGTCGATGTTGATAATACATGTTTCTTTTGATAGGTAATGTTGTGGGCACCCCACTTGGTTGATCACCTCGATCTCAAGTGTGGAATTTCAGGCTGCAAGTTTTCTCGGTTTCATTGCATAGGTGAAGAATACAAAATGATTGACAGTGAGCTTGGGCATGTGTTTTGCTTAGTGTTGCTTAGTTCTTGTAATAATTCAACATTTCTTAGTTTTATGATGCGCTAGTAAAGAAATCTGTATTATGTGTTACTCTTAACGTTCGGTATTCCTTTCTGTATTCGTCAATGCAATTTCTATAACTCCTAACTTTGCCTCTTATGTTGGATGATTCGGTAATGCTTTAGCCATGCCACATGGTTCGTCACCTCGATTTCTTAGTTTTTTCTCAGTTCTTGCAATTTGTGTAATTGTTAAGATAGGTGATGTTTGGATTCAGTTGGTAACATTCATTTCGGTGTTGATCAAGAAACTAGTATCATGTTGGATGATTTTGTGTGTGTGAGATAGAGAGAGAGAGAGAGAGTTTGCAAGTATGAGGAGAATGCGGTAGAAATAGCGAGGGATTGGCAACAAAAATGCCACGAAATATGTGTGGCGTTTCTGTTGTCTTCTTGCTGGATTCCGGCTTCTGTCGACCTCTAGTCGTCGACCCTAGGTTTCTTGCTTGTATAGCTTTCTAGGTACGCCTGTAATGGAAGATCAAAGGTATGTGGTTTTTTGTTTGAGGTTTCTACGCAATGGGTTTTGCCTGGGAAGGTTTCCGATGTTTTGGTATATTTGACTGTGTGCGTTGCTCTGTATTTATAGAGCAATGCGTGTTCTTGCCTTTTCCGGTTTGTCCTGCTAGGCTTTCCTCTTTAGGAGCCCTTTTAACCGGATAGTTACCATGTAATCTAGTAATGGTCCAGCGGTTTTGATTTTATGGCCGTTATGGCCATTATGGCCATTCTTTCCATAATCGTGAACACAGATAATGGGTGGATGGCCAGTCCAACCGTTTCTGTGCTAGGTTGCCGAGAATTGCCACAACCTTACATCTCTCACTTGGCCATTCGAGCCAAGTGTACCGACATATTAATTTTTCTCTCACTTTTGCAGGAGTTTCCTAGTAATGTCATTTTATGATTGCTATTACAATCACTACCCGTTGTGTAGTTATTTACCTACATAACAATCAAACATATCTCAAACCCATGTTTGCAACATGTTTTGAGAAAACTCCTCTATTATGTCTTTAGTCAAGGGGTCTACCAACATATCATTTGTAGGCATGTATGAGATGGATATTTCCTTTCTCATAATCATATAATGAACATAGTGGTATTTAACCATTATATGTTTGCTTTTAGAGCTATCTGCTCCATTCTTGATAAGAGTAATTGCTGCATTGTTGTCACAGTAAATGATAACAGGCTCATCGATTATTTTCAACTTTAATTCATGTATGAATCGGCTTATCCAAACAACACTCATTGCAGCTACACAACAAGTCACATACTCAGTTTCTTGTGTATGCAATGAGTATCCTACTACTTTCAATTCATCTGCTTTAAGATACAGTTTCAAGTCTCGTGTTCTTTTCAGATATCTTAAAATCCTTTTTAAAGTTATTCAATGTTATCATCCAAGATTATTTTGATATCTACTCACAAGACCAACAACAAAGTTGATATCAGGTCTTGTATATAGCATAGCATACATCAAGCTACCCACAGCTTGTGCATAATGAACGTTAGGCTTATCGTCTCCTTCACCGGGATAATCAGCTTTACTTAGTTTAACCTCTTTTGCAATGGGTGTAACAACAGACTTGCATTCACCCATTTTGAACTTTTTGAGGATATAATCAATATATCTCTCCTAACTTAAGCATAAGAGTTTAGATTCTCTATTTCGAGAGATCTTTATATATAGGATATAGGATGTTTTCCCCATATCCTTCATTTCGAACCTTGAATTTAACTGACTTGGTTTTGACAATCATCTCATTATCATTCTCAGTCAACAATATATCATCTACATATAATGATAAGATGACGAAGTTGCTTCCACTGTTCCAAACATATACACAATGATCAAGTTCATTAGCCACAAATCCAAGTTCTATAATGTCATTTTGAAAAGTCAAATACCATTGACAATGTGACTGTTTTAGGCCATATAGGGATTTTCTCAACCTATATACTTTATCTTCTTAGACTTTAACTATAAATCCTTCAGACTGCAGCATGTATATGATTTCATCTAAATCTCTGTTTAAAAAAGTTGTATTTACATCTAATTGATGTAAGTCTAAATCATAATATGTAGATATTGCCAAGATTATCCTTATGGATGTAAATTTCACAATGGAAGAATATGTCTCAACATAATCTATCCCCTCTTTTTGCAAAAAACTCTTTGCAACCAATCTCACTTTAAACTTGTTGATTGAATCATTAACCTTATATTTCTTTTTTAGAACACATTTACAGCCTACAACTTTCCTTTCTTTTGGTAAATCAGTCAATTCTTATACTTCGTTTTCGTCACTGGATTCAATTTTCTTATCTATAGCTTTCTCCCAATCTGTTGCTTTTGATGAGTTTATAACTTGCTGATAACTCAAGTTATCAATCAACTCATCTAAATTCACCAAATTACACACTTCTTCTGTAAAATAAGTATGATAATCCTTTAAGTAGGATGGAGTGGTCCTAGGCCTTTTATGTCCACTTAAGGTTTCGGTTGTTTCAGAAAGATTTTCTATGGGTTCAAATGATGATTGATCTAGGTTTACTAGATCATTAGTATATTCATCATTATTTTTCATGATGTCATTCTTAGTATCTTCTAAGAATTCAACATCTCTGTTTTCTATCAGTTCGTGGTCCTTATGATAAAATTGATATCCCTTTGAACCTTTAGGATATCCGATAAATATACATCTCAAGGACCTACTGTCTAGCTTATCTCTAGACTGATCAATGATCTTTACATGTGCAATAGATCTCTACCTCCTGAGATATCCTAGGTTGGGTTTTCTTCCAAACCACATCTCATATGGTGTAGTTACTCTATTGAGTATGTATACCGTTGTACTTATTGCTTCTCTCCAAAATATTTTTGGTAGATAGGCATCAATCAACATTGATCTTGTCATATTCAGTAAGGTCCTGTTATATTTTTCAGCTACACCATTCTGTTGAGGTGTTCTAGGTATTGTATTTTTCTTTCCAATACCAAAGTCTTTATAAAATTTAAAAAATTCTGCAGAGATATATTCACCACCTCTATCTAATCTTAAGACTTTGATTGAATGCTCTAGTTGATTTTTAACTTCCTTCTTATATTTTTTAAAAGCTTCTAGTGTCTAAAATTTATGTCTCAAGAGATATAAATATGTATATCTCGAGTAATCATCGATAAAGGTTATAAAATAAACCTTTCCATAATGTGATCTTACTCTAAATGGTCCATGTAAATCAGTGTGAATGACCTCCAATAGGGTTGTTGCCCTTGTTGACTCTTTGGAAAAAACTTTTCTTGTCATTTTTCTTTATATACAAGCTTCACACTTGTTGAAAGTATTTTCCTCAAATCAAGGCAGTAAGTCAAAGTTGGATAATTTTCTCAACTACCCCAGACTTATATGCCCAAGGCATTTATGTCATACATTCACATCAACAATAAAGGCACAATCAATATAAGGAGAATAATTTATATTTTCATTATCATTTAGTTTAAACAGTCCATGTTCTACATCAAATTTCTTAGAGAATAATATTCTCTCATAATTTCTCACAGTTACCTTGCCAAGAATAAACCTAACATCAAAGCATTTTTTTACTAAGGTAGGGACCGAAACCAGATTGCTTCTTATTGATGGCACAATTAATATATCAGTCAGTACAACTGATTTGCCTTGTACAAAGATTCTAAAGGATCCAGTACCCAAAATATCTGAGAAAGTGTTGTTTCCCATGTACACCCGAGTTCTCTTGGTTTGTATTCCTTTAGGTCCATTGCCCCTTTCTTGGTCTTCAAGATATGTCTGGTACTTCTAGAGTCAATCCGCCAACCTGTCACCAGGTGATCCATATAGAGACATTTGGATATTATGTAGATTATGTCATGCTTCTCTAATTGTCCACATTATGGGTTGTTTCCTCCATATTTCTTATTGCAGCAATCACTCTTAAACTCAAGAAGCGATTTCCTGTTTTTAAAAACAAATTATCATTGTTTTTTTTATTATTATCAAACTTTTTGTTTGGTTTATTTTTCTTTTGGTTGGGTTTGGAGCTAGACCATATCTCATCTTATATCACTAGCAATTTTTCTTTCTTGTTTTTGCTCATGTGTTCTTGCTCTATTGCTAGCTTCAGACGTAATTCAAAAAAGTTAATTTTTGACCTTAATTCGAGGGCAGTGGTGACTATATTCCATTACGATGGAAGACTATTTAGGATAGTTGATATGTGCATCGGTTATGGGATTATTAACTTTGCCACATCTAGGTCCCGAGTCATTACCAACATGTAGTTTACATGTTCTACTATGTTGTATCCTTCTTTCATTTTGAAGGAATTGTATTTTTGTAGTAGCAACTGTACATACAGCTTGACAGTTGTGTCATATTTGGTTGTTATACAATCCAACAACTCTTTTGCAGTCTCGTATTCTTCAAAGACCCTTATCAAGTCATCCTCCATGTATATCAACATGATAGTTATTGTTATTGTGTCGTCTTTTAGAAATATTTTATACATTTTTATCTGTTGCTTAGTTGCGTTTGGTGGTGGCGGACGCACAATTTCCTTTAATAAATACTCAACATCTTTTAAGTGTTAGAGCAAGTAGGATTCTTCTCTTCAATGTTTGAAAGTTTAGACCGTTTAACTTTACAGTTTTTGTTAGTTCTGATACACATATTTTTGAGTTTATTTTTATGTGTTTGACAATTTATAACAATTAGACGATCTAAAAAGGAAACATTAAATAAGCAACAAAACACACATAATAGGAATCTGATTAGAATGATGCAGAATATCGAAAAAATGAGCTGAAAATAACTCATTTCTAATATATAAACAACCTAGGATAAATTTGTAATTTTACAAAAAAATTGCCTTTAATAATTTCTCAAAAAATACCAAGGGTATAACTATAATTTTAACTGTCTATATGCTTTTGTAATTTTAAGAAATGCCCAAGGATAGACCTGTAAAATTACTTTTTGTATTTCTGTAAAATTCGTAACTGATCGGGAGTAAATTTATAATTTTGTCCCTCAATCCGAATTTGGAAATTTTTTAAAAGGAAAGGAACAAATTTGTCTTTTGACACAGTGGCAGTACTGTAATAATCTGAACCGAGAAGGACAATAATCTAAAATAATAGCTCGGTAGTTCGTAATTTTCATAAACGGATGAAGGGTAAAACTAACTTTTTGCTTAATACCGGACAGTTACCGTTCAATTTGGTAACTGTCTGACGATTTTGATTTTATGGTCGTTACGATCATTCTTTTCGTAATCATGAACATAGATAACGGTTGGATGGTCAGTCCAACCGTTTTTGTGCTAAGTTAGCGAGAATGGCCACAACCTTATAATATAGACACTCTCTCTGTGTATGTAGCGTCGCTTCGAATTTTGGTCGCTTGCGTTATCATCAGCGATGTAAATGCCTAATTAATTACCGATCTGTTAGCTTCCGTCACACAGAAAACCGTTGTCCTTTAGCTAAGGAGGAAGGAAAGAAAAAACGAGGCAAAATGAGATCCAAACGCTCTACCCCCTCCTTTTTGTAACCGCCCCTCTCTCTGTCTTTGTGTGTAGGTGAGAAATTTAAAAAATATTTTTTTACCACAAAATGGGACTTCTTCTTTTCTCGCACATGAATAAGCTTTTCGGTCCTTCTTCCTTATATTTTTTTACTGCTCCCTTTATTCTTTCCCCTCATCTCAATCACTTATTACATTATATATATTATTTTTAACAAAAAATATATCAAAATCTATTAAAAAAATTAAAAAATTAAAATGAAAAAGATAAAAAAAAATATCGATTCAAAAAAAATTATCGATTTATGTTATTGATTTGGTTTTGATTTTTATGATTTTTAATTGTTTGATTGATTTTTTAAATGAGAATTAAAAATAAAAAAACTAGAGCATCCTCACGAAAGAAACATATCTTACTCATGTCTCTCTAAATACATCTTCTGTTAGAATGCCTTAGTTTTTGTTTTTTTCTTGATTTTTATGGTTATTGTTTTCACGTTATTGAGTTGTGTCTTTTTTATTATTAATTTTGTTTTTAGTTTCAATTTTATTGTTTTGATATTTTTCTATATTTTTTTTAATAAAATTCATAAAAGTAATGTTAACTGAAACCTCTATCACTCAATTAAAAAGAAATTGAGTAAGAGAAGCGATTTGATGAAATTGAGTGAGAAAAGTTGGGATAGAATGTAAAAAATAATAATATTTATATAAAAGTAATTTAGGTATTTAGCGAAAAAAAATAGTTGTGAGAATAGTAAAAAAATGTGAAGTAGCAACCTCTTTTATTGCCTGTTTCCCGCGGATTTCTCCGTTTCGTTTCATGCAGCGGCATTTCGTTCGTCGATAATCGTTGGATTTCTGGATCGACGGACTGCGAGAGTGGTGTACGGTTTGTTTGGTTCCCTTTCGGCGTTTCATTCGCCTTGGCCGCAGGCACCCCGGTAAATGAAACGGTCGTTTCTACCCTTAACTCTTTTATCTAATTCCATCCTCGTCCACAAAATTGTATCCACCACGTTTACGAACTCGACATTGCGTCAAACTTTAGCGAGAACGTCGTCATGCACACTCATGCTGTATTAACGCCGTAACCTGCAGACGTCAGCTTACGTTGAGTACAAGGGTATAATTGTCTAAATAAAATATAAGGTTACTCCAATATTAAAACGTGTCGCGAGAATCTTCGACCCTTTTAGGTGGGCCTCACGTTTGGTTCGATGAAGGGTCGGGAGTGCTCCACGTCATCAGGCCAAGAATGACGTGGCAACACCCAGGCCAATGCCAAGCGGCCCCCACGCACTGAGACCCAGATGATATTTTGCTTTTGTTTGTCCCCTCTGTTCGCCACGAGTCATCTGGTTATGTAAACACGGACAATTTATGCGACACGACATGAAAGTAGACACGAAAGAAACAGTGGTTGTGGATAAGTGGCTCTGCATGTGCATCTCGGGTTCTCTACGGCTCCGGTGTTGCTGATTACTTGGTCTTTCATGGTCGTCGTTGTTGTAGCTTTTCTGACATTTAGTTAATTTGCCTAAAATTTTATCGTCCCAAATTGGCCACTTCGTGCTTGTTGCTTCAAAACAGGTTGACACGACTACAACCCATCGTGTTGGCGTTGTGGTAGCCACCGAGGCATACTTCTTCATGTCATGTTTGAATTGGGTTCCGTATCGTGTCCCAAATTGCCAATTCAAGCCCTCTGTCTTTTGGTAAATCTCTCAAAGGTTCACAGTTTCTCTCTAACGTTAGCTAGAAGGGTTAAATTAGATAAGCTTAATATAAACCCTTATTAGTAAGGTGTTCATGAAATCGCCAGAACTGAAGGTTCGGCTCTAGATGTCTGGCAGTTTGCTTCGTTTAGTTATAGCAGGAAAAAAAACTGGTGGTTTGGTTTACGGTTTCATTATTGGAACCGAATCGAACAAAACATATATATATATATATATATATATATATATATATATATATATATATATATATATATATATATATATATATATATATATATATATATATGTTTTCGTGTTGTGTGTTCACATTTTATAGGTCATTAGTGTGTCTGAATATGTGTTCACATTTTATATGTAAATAAGGTTATAAAACTCTTATATATATACATACATATATATATATATATATATACATACATATATATATATATATACATACATATATATATATACATACATACATATATATATATATATATATATATATATATATATATGTATGTACGTATGTATAATATGTATATAAGGTTACAAAACATATATATATTTATATCTTTATAACTTTATATATATATATGAGTTTTATAACCTTATATACATATAAAATGTCAAACATACCAACAAACACACACATATATATAGTTTATATACTTATATGGATATAAATCTTGAGTAGTGTATAAGTTTATATATATATATGAGTTTTATAACCTTATATACATATAAAATATAGTCCGTAGATCCAAATAATCGACATAATAAATCATATTTAGCAAACCCTTAAATAAGTAGAACCATAGTTTAGAACTGAACCAAATCAGAACCGACAGTTCAGTTTGGTTTGGTTGTGGTCTTAACATGGTTCAATTTGGTTCTCTAAAAGTTAAGAACCGAGACTGGCGGTTTTGTTTGATATTGAGGCTAGAAAAGAACCAACTGAACCATGAGCACCCCTACTTATTAGTAAATCATTTTCTAAGCCATACGATTAGTTAAAATGGAGGGGCAGGTCGGGGATGTGTACACCTATACACCCAGCCCCGTATCTGAAACTCAATTTCTTGTGCCCTACCTGCCCCATCATCCTCATGAATGAACACGGGTTGGGTATTAAACTTTTTCACGGGTACTTATATCTCAACTCCAACCCAGGTAACGTTTTAAAAAATTTAAAGTATCTTTTATTAAAATCGCTGTTAATTAGCATCACTGATAAGCCTGTTTTGGGGGGAGAAATCAATAATGGGAGGCTGATAAATAGTTGAACCAACCGTTTTTTTTTCTTAAACTGGTACAACAACAACAACAACAACTAAGCCTTTTCCCATACTAGATGGGGTTGACTACATGGATTCTTTGTTTTCACATATCCCTATCGTGTGTCATGTTAGCAGTTAACTCACAATAAGCTAGATCATTTTTATTGTTTCTTTCCAACACTTTTGTGGTCGTCCTCTACCTCTTTTAATACTTTCCAAATTTAGTTTTTCATACTTTCTTATAGGTTCTTCTTTTTCATCTTCTTTATACATGTCCAAACCATCTTAAATGATATTCTCTCATTTTATCTTCTATTGGTGCCACTCCTAATTTGTTTCTAATGTCTATATATCCAAACCATCTTAAACGATATTCTCTCATTTATATCCTTCTTTTTCCTAAACTGGTGAAGAAAGCAAATCAATTCCCTTAATGCATGACAATCAGAGGCGAATTGATAAGTTGACACAGCAATTAGTGTTAATAAACATCATTAGCTGGGTGCTGTTGGCTTATTACCAATGCATTCAGCTTCTTTATGAGAATTACATTAGTTCGGCCTTCCATGTATGCCGAGAAAGTGTTCTTATGTGCTAATGGCATTGAGTGGCAGACCCACTTTAGTACGAGGTCACCTGAAATCTGAAAACTTCCTCCGTTTGCCACGAAATACAAGTGTGTCTCATCCCGAAATATTTCTCAGTCCGCCCCTGATGGATTCATGGAGACTTGCAACAATTTTTTGGGTTTAACTATCTTCACTGTTAACTCTTATTATTGAAAGTGCCAACATTGTTGGGCTACTTCATGATGGCCTCGCCACCGGTGCCGACTTAGGGGCAGTCCAATTTTAGACCCAGTATAACTTAGTTTAAGGACCCTAAATGATGGAGTTCTACATTAAGTGGTCCTAGCATAAACCTCTCTAGGGTGGTGTCTCTCAATAATAAATTAAACGGTGATATTCTTTTAATTAAAAAACCATTTCCATTGCTAGTCACTCGAGTAGGCTCAACCTTTTCCTTTCACATTTTAGATCTCTAACTCGGAACAGCAACGAAGCATGAATAAGAGAGAAATCCGAAAAGGAACTGATGTGCAATAGTAGACATGGCGGAGGCGGTTTAAACCGGGATCGAACAGGTCAGGAACCGGCTGGAACATCTCCCTTTAAGCCACATTGCTGGATTGTCAACTTGCAGTAGGAGGAAGCGCTCACGGGAATCAAACCCTTGACTGGCTGAGCGGCCCTTGGGGATATGGACCTCTCCCCATATTGCGACCTTATGATAAGAAGAAGCCCTCCAATTTGGTTTTGAATAATACTAGGATTAGCTTTTGTGAATCAGAAGAGGCAGGTCGTGCCAGGCAGAACTCAATGGATGCTGACATTGTTGATGACTTTCCATGTAGACAAGCCAATAACTTGATTAATTAAAATTATTCATTGCGGGGGAGCAAAATGATTGGTTGAAGTGAAGATTTCAAACACCCACCCCATGTGGTCACCAATTAGGTTTTCTGTGATTGATATCAAATTCAGAGTCCTTCCCGCTGCTGCTTTTAGCCTTGCAAGACCAACTTGCTATATATATATATATATATATATATATATATAGAGAGAGAGAGAGAGAGAGAGAGAGAGAGAGAGAGATTATGTTTAAGGATGCATGATTGGCTATGGAATCCAGGTGATTACTTGTGGAAACAATTATGAGCACCCAGAATTTTAAAGCATCAGTGGAGTCCTCAATTGTTTTTAATGCTTGATAAAGGTTTCTTTTTTTATGGATTCTGGGTTGATAAAGCAATGCAAAACAGCCACTTGGGTTACACTTGAAAGGATTTAGTACCTACGTCACATTGACGTACCACATTACTAACGTATTGTGTCACAGTAAATGCAAGTGACACATGGCCGAGATGCCATATAGGTATGTTACTTTAGTACTTTAAGGAATTTATTGCATTTTGAAAAAGAAAAGTCATTTTTGCATAATATCTGTTGCGTTATGTGCAAAAATGAGATGAGTAGGTCTACACATAGCCGGTTCTGGAACTGCTGGAACCCGACCCCGAACCAGGAAAGACCCGGTTTCAATTTCTACGGAACCCAAACTGTATTAAACCAGTTTGGCGGTCTGAACTTTTTAATATTTTTTCCAAAAATTATAATAATTTTTTTATTCCTAATGGTTTAAAACCTAAGCTGGAATCGGCGATTCCAAACCGGCCCGATCTTTGTTCTTGGTTTCAGGTAAACCGAAACTGGCCATGTCTAAGTAGGTCAACGTTGAGCTCATGATAAGCTCATTTTCTTACAAGAATAATGAGGCCAGGTATGACTTGGCTCGTTTAGTTGCACTGATCATGCTCAATCAGATTGTGGATTGAATGGAGTTGTTGAAGCTCATGCACTTGAGTACACAAGTATTTGTATGTATCTGTATTAACAAGCTAAAAGAATTAATTTGATGGGCAATATATCAATAAGAAAGATGGTTTCTTGCACACTCTAATACGTACACATTGTTGTGCACTCCTTTAAAAGTGGGAACGCAATTTGCAAATTTGAAACGGTATTAAAATATAAAAAAGGGGAAACAAATAACTATTATGCTCACTTTTTAAACGGCGGTCAACAAGTTAAATTTGTCAACTTATTTAATAATGATTTAAATAAGAGGTCTAACTTATAACTTGAATTGAACAAGAACTTGGTTTTTCAAAAAAGAAGTTACTAGACAAATTTAAACTTCTTAATTTTACAAGCAAGCTTATGCTAAGCTTGTTTAACATTAAGCTGAATTGGGAACCAGCTCACCTTGTCGTAAGTAAACAGAAGCAATTAAAACAATAAGGTTAGATTAGTGGCCAACGAGATGAAAATAAACAACCTTGGGTCAGCTTGTTTGATTTAATTCTCAGCAAATGTTTCATATTTTAATTTTAAGCGAAAGGGAAAAGAAGGGGGGAAATCATAAACCCGTGTCACCGTATCTTTGTGACATTGCTTTGAACACTCGTATAGGGAACTACAAAGCATAGCTACTAATAGAATAGTGAGTGTAGTAAAAGCAAGAGTAGAGCCTATGGTATGAAGCAAGGCAAGGCAAGGCAAGGCAAAGAAATTGACTGCTTTCCCCCACATAAAAGCTGGGTGAATCCTAGGTAGGAGTCATCGATTACATTCATGATCGTGCCAAAAAACTGATGGCCCATATGTCTCCAATAAATAAATAAACAATACATACTCTCTCTCTCTCTCTCTCTCTCTCTCTCTCTCTCTCTCTCTCTCTCTCTCTCTCTCTATCTATCTATCTATCTATCTATCTATATATATATATATATATATAGTGCTCAATCTCACATAGTTTTACCACTTCAACCACCGTACCTGGCCTCTACCATGTTCTACTACTAATTATTCATTGTTCAAAACTTCCTTCTATCAATCAAAACCACTACTGCCATTACTATCAAAACCGTCTAAAAAAATCATAAAATCAACTATGTACACAAATGTTGAGGTTTGTTTAGATGGTCTTAATGGTGGTAGTAATAGTTTTAAATGGTGAAATATGGGTCTGTATAATGGAGTAGTAGTGGAAAATGATAAATGATGACAGCAGGTAGTTGAAGCCATAGAACTATGCATAACGGGAGATTAAACACGAACCGCTATGCCTCCCCCGTCCCTCTATATACACACATAGTATTTGCATATATTGTGGTGGTATCCATTCTTATTTATGTGGATGCAACAACCAAATGTTAGATCCGATGATGCCAACATGTTTGCTTTAATAAACCATGAGGTTTGATTTTTAAGACAATTGCAGATCAATGGATTACAATTTCTAAAGAATGATGCAGGGCTTGTATGTATGTATGTAATAGGACTTCCCATTCACATCCTTTCCTATTTCATATGTCAACTGAATACTTTATCCAACCATAATTTTGTTGTGAAAGCTGTTTCAAGTTTATGAACTAGAGGCTTTGATGTTTTAAATCGCAATAGACTAGTGGATTGCCATTTTTTATGCTCCAAAATTGAGCCAATTGCCATGCTATTAACCAAAATTAGCACATGATTATGGAAAAAAAGATGTAAAACAAGCACCAATTACTAGCTTTTGCATTTGGATTTTATTGGCCTCGATCAAACAATACAACCATAAAGCATGGTAGTCACCGGAAATCATGCATTCATGCATGCACACACACACATATACATATGTATAATGTATATACATTATTCATGTTGGTGAATCATGTCTTCTTGGTGAAATATTTTAATTTGAGTGGATCTTGTGATATTTGGATAGAAGAAGAATATGCTGTTATTCCTTCTAATTTTCATTGTTATAATAAATCATGCATGACATATAGAGACAAAACCTTATCGTAGATCATCAAATCATGTCATACTTACTCTCCACACATTCAAATTCAATTCACAATCGATGCTATCATTCTAATCTACCAAAAGTTTTGAAGAAGATGTATAAATAATTTAGTGGCTCATTTTTATGTAGAAGTATCTTAGATCCATTTGGATCACTGTTCACTTTGTGCAAGTCAAGATCCTGTACTCCGAAATATCCCAAGATATGTGATGAATACATATATACTTATTAAACTTGTTATGTTAATAATAGGAAAATGAAAGAATTAAGTGGAATTTCATATGCATGAAAAATTGTTTTGGTGGACTTGCTTCATGCCACCCTAAGTGTACCTGCTCATGTGGATAGAACTTATAACGGGTCTCAAAAATAAGTAATTTACGCTAGGCCTTTATCCTTTTTTAGGTTCATTAGGGTTCTTATTGGTTGGAACTTCTAGTTATCTTGGTAGGAATTTTTTATCTTTATTTACCAATCTCGGCAAATTCCTTTTTTTCCACAAAGGATCGTGATGTTTTTCTATGGAATCGCGGGTCTCTTTGGTAGTTCTTATTTGTGGTGTACAATTTCATGGAATGTAGGGCGTGGTTATGATCGATTCAATAGAAAAGAAGGAATAATGTGTATTTTTCATTGGGGATTTCCTAAAAAAATCATCGTATTATTCTCCAATTCTTTATAGAAAGATATTCGGTCCATCATAATAGAAGTTAAAGATGGTATTTATACTGGTATCCTTTATATGGAAATAAAATAGATTTATCTATATGATCATCTATTTTTGTTTATGTCTAAAGCCACATATCATACCATTGCCATTAAATGAAATGAAAATATGTATTATGATATAATGATTGAAATAAACTGATGAGATTGCGCCTAGAAATAAAGAAGTCATTGCAATTACGAGAAGTAATAGGCCTACTAAAGTCACAAAAATAGAGGGAAACTTGAAATCTATCATAAAATCAGTGCCTATGTGTATTTAATTGATACTTCTCTTTGTTATAAACAATCTTTTTTTTTTTAGAATAATATATTATAATTATATATTAAATTATAAGTATATTATATTCTAAGTTATTAGAATATGAGTTCAAAGAATGTAGATCTAAACTAAATATGAAATTAGTGTACCTACGCATCCTTTTCCGGGAAATATATGTATGAGAATCTTATTATTTTCCTCCCCTACTTTCTAAAATTCAAGAGTTCATTATAATTTGATATGAGAGATGATTCATATGAAAAATGTATGATTCTCAAAGTGTTGCATATTTATTTTTATATCTTAGCTAGGTTAAAGCATTTGATATGTAACAAGGGAGCTTGATTTCTTTAATTTTTTTAATTAAAAAAGCACTATTTTGATCTTTGATCCCAAAGAAAAGGATATTTGTCCATCATCTTTTTTAGTAGAGGTTGGATAAAACAAAAGATGGATATGGAGAAAAAATCCTCCAAAACTTATGATACTAGAAATTCTTACTACAATGAAAAATTATGTTTATGTCAGCAAAGAAAACTCTATTTCTTATAACTCTTGTAAAAAACATGAACATTTTTTGCCTACATAGAAATAACTAAATCTATCGTTACACTTTGACTTGAATTTCTTTGGTTCAAGTTGAAAGAGCGGGAAGGAAACCATGTAACTGAAATAACTCACTCGAAATGCCTTTTAAAAGATTATGCGGTATGATTAGATCAACTAAACCTTATGGAATGAACACTCAGGTATTGTCTTCTTCAATGTTTGTTCAATTACCAGTTTACCTATGAATGCAATGTAAGCATTGGTTTCGGCAGTAATGATATCTCTCAATATACCAAAACTGGCTGTCACTCCGCCAGTAGTAGGGGATGTAAGGATTGATACATAGAATAACTTTTTATTTGATTGATAATTGTATAAAGCGGAAGATATTTTAGCCATTTGCATCAAGCTCAAACTTCCTTCTTGCATGCGTGCTCCTCCAGAAGCACACACCATAATAACTGGGAGAGATCTATCAGTAGCATACTCGATTAAACGGGTTATTTTCTCGCCTACTACGGATCCCATACTACCCCCCATGAACTTAAAATCCATAACCCCAATTGCTATGGGAATACCATTTAGTTTGCCTATGCCTGTTTGAACAGCCTCAGCTAAACCCGTCTCTATTTGATAAGAATAGATACGATCCCTATAAGGTTCTTCCTCAGAATGAAATTCAATAGGGTCTATAGAGACCATGTTTTCATCCATAGGATCCCAAGTGCCTAGATAATCAAAAGTTTGATTCTATTTGAACTACTCATTTTCAGGTGGTATCCACGTTATTCACAAATATTAATTTTTGAACGAAGAAATTTCTTTTAACTTAATCCATAACAATTTTCACATAGAACCCATAAATGTTTATATTTTTGATTTCTATCTAAATCATTTTGTCTTTTGAAATCAATGTCAGTAACACTAGTTTTTATTTTGATATTAGAGCTCTCAAGGCCACTCTCCCTTTCACTATCCTTACAAATGTAACTGTTAATATAATTGTCACGGGAATTGTTACTACCATTCAAAAAATAATTGTCACCATTACTATCCCTAACTCAAAGGTATCATATGAGATGAGACTACAAATGTCCTTGGCATCATTGAAATCTAGTATCTAGAACTGCCCTTATCACTCCAACTACTCATGATTTCCTCATTATCCTTTAGAGCGGGTTCTTCATTTCTACTGGTATTTTTAATAGACCAAGACTCGCACTTAGTACACACCTGCACTCTAAATCCTCATTAAACAATATTGAATTTAACCACCATTTTTCCATAAAGTGCTCTCCCGTCTCCTTTTATGTGTGTGGAGAGAGAGAGAGTCCTTTCAAGGTCCTAATGATATAAACTACAAAATTAAACTTAGAATGATAAAGGAAAGATGACAATGGTATATGAAGTAAGTGAGGGGAAACTTTACTCCCACTAACTTCATATTTTATGAGTTTGTACTTATGAGGCGAAACATCCATGGTCCTTCTAACCTAGAAAAGAACAATTGCAAAGTTTCCACTTAGTCATGACGCCAATAATGTACGTTTACAGTCTTAATCAACCATAGTTAAGCACAGAAAGCCATTCAGTCCCTTTATTATGTTACAATGGGGGAAGCCGAAGCCTAACACGAATGCACACACACATACACGCCCGCAAATAGAACTCACCACAAGCAACATGGAAGTCCAACGACGCAGTTGGATTCAGCTTGATATACACATTCTTTTCTTTTGGGAACATTCCCTTGTAAATACTATATGAAGTATATCCTAAAATTACTGTAGACATTAACGAGAGAGAAAGTTACATAAGCAAAGATACAAATATCATAGATAAGACAAATAGGCTTTAACTAAAATGATTTTGATGATTTTAGATGTGGTCGTGAATAAATCTAGGCTTCAACATACAGGTGGTTTCATGTTTTAGGTAAGAAAAGCTTTTGGAAGGTTCATATTTAATCACTGGAGTATCTAAATGGGTGCGTGCCCGCAGTTGAATGAGTGGGCATGCACACTACATATTTCTGTCAAACCTAAAATATTTCCTTGCTTTCACTTCAATCTGATAACGTGTGTGTGTGCGAGAACACGGAGAGAGAGAAAGAGAGAGAGAGAGAGAGAGAGAGAAAGAGAGAGAGAGAGTAACGAATTCAAGTCTGTTCCATAGATCGAATTTAACATCGGTCTTCAGAGATCATCTCATTGTCGCCCCAAATAGTTTACGCATCTCTTCGGCTGTTGGTATAGGGTGTTCGTGACTTTGAGGATTTTTTATCGTGCTTCAAAATAGTTCACCTATCCTTGAAATGCATTTTTAAACACATAACGTTTGGTACTTCATTTTGTGGTTTCCCAAGAGAGTAGTAGATGCATAATCTCAGTTTGGAATCACTGAAACTATTCATTGGCAAATTTAGCTCTAAATGACTTTTCAAGAAAAACTTCAGCTGTTTGAGTAGTACATGTGGATGATTTTGATGGTACAACACGCCGTCTTGAACTCGGAATTCCCAACATCATCATACAGAAAGGGTAGCATTGAGAAGCCAAGGATTTGGTTGAACAACTGCACCTTGTTACAAACTGATGAATGAGTGGTGCTACACTTATCGTCTGCCACTACTCATAATAGAAATTTCTCATTCATTGATGGGGATATGTTTTCGTCTCCCTGTTTCATGTTAAGCAGAACATTAGGATGTGTTCACCGAAAGGTTCAAGGAGAACTGAACCTTTATTTTTGGTGCTTCCTGTTTCAAGTTTCATTATGCATCAGTGGAACCTGTTGCTTGAGTGACAGTATTTTTACGTACCCAAATTGAGTAAAAAACTTCAGTACCAAATAGGAGGTGGGCGACAACAACTTGATCCAGGGGCTTCACATGAAAACCCAAGTTCATCCCTTCTTATGTTGCTATTTCACCTCACATAAAAATTTAACTTGCATCATGAAGGTTGTCATTCCCGTTTCATAGGTTATGTCTAATAAAGCAGAGATTGTGTTGATTATGGAACTTCCAGGTGCAGTCTGTGAAAGAAAGGAAAAGATCGATCCCAATGAGATGATTTGGAGAAATTTAATGTGATAAATGAGTGAGTGAGAGAGAGAGAAGATTAAGCTGGTTGGCTTGGGTATCGAGAGAGAGAGAGAGAGAGAGAGAGAGAGAGAGAGAGAGAGAGAGGATTAAGCTGGTTGGCTTGGGTATCTCGAGATATGTTGAAGTGGAGTTTGTAAAACAGTAAAGAAGTTGGACGATGACCACTATAAGAGGCCAAGAAAACGGTAAGGGAACCAAAACAAAATCGTAGAAGATGAACTTGCTTTCTTGGAGTAAGATGCGGGGTATAATCCCAGATAGATTACAATGAAGACCAAAAATCAACATATCCTACTTTAAGTGGGAAAAGATTTGATCGTGGCTTTCAAAATGTGGATAAGAGTTGGTGAAAGGTGCAGTTTATGTTTGTCGTAGTTACTTTAAGGCTATTTGTGAAATGTAACTCCAAGGAACTTGTCATGGAGCTCTGGAAACTTGTTCCTGAAACTCTGTAAACCAACACACGAAGTTCCATGGCATTACTAGCTTCCTGTCACCTTATTTGAAATTTTGGGTTCCTTTGGACCTTTTTCTCTTATGGTTATTTGGATTCCACGTTTGTCTTGTTCTGCACAAATGCCCGTTCTTCAGTTGAGTTACGTGACACTAACAGGCCCTTAAGGGTGTGTTTCATACATGGTCATAGGCTCCTGATACTAGAATTGCAGGCCTAGATCCACATGGCTTGTAATCATGATTTCGAGAAACATGGTCTTATATTTGATTCATGTGTGACGCTGATTAACTTGGCCGGCCATCCCTTGCCTATTTTGCCTTCATTAAGAATCTCCTAGTGGACTCATTTCTAGGTATAACTACGGACAGGAAAAACTCCCGCACACCTAATGGTGATTTTCTTTTCAAATCCACATTAAAACTTCGAAAATAAGAGACTAACCTTACAGAATCCGGAGCTACTTCAATGATACCTTAAAAGATGCTGGACTTGTGTAAAAAGAAGAAAGAGCAACAATCATCCTTTCCTTATTGGTAACATATGAATACCTCTTATTCCTTGAAGGAATACTTCATGGGCAAACCACTGCATTTTATCTGCAACAGGCTAGAATCTTACCAAGGAGCAAGTAAACCACTGGCGGTTCTGTCATCCTTGCGAGGCCATCATATGTTCACTCAGCTTTTATGCTTCTCCTCTTAAACTGATCACAGGTGACGCACAACGCCACATAGACTATACTAACAAAGGGAACAGGGTGCTGATTGAGTATCAAGAGTCCCTTTTATCTGTCTAGAGCTCAGTAAATCATCAATTAAGATGGTTAGACAGATGTTAGCAGATGCTTTCAGAATCAGTACAACCAACACAATGACATGCTTGATACACGAGTTATCGGGAGGACCCATGTACATGCCTGCCATGGACTACACAAGAACCATTCCTAGACAACCTAGAGAACAAGATGGGTATACACACGTCATGGAATCTAACATGCCTAAAGCACTGAATAAATCAAGGTAAACTGTTGCAGCATTTAATGATTAATTTTGAACCCTTTGCGAACATACGTGAAGCTTAGATATAAGAGTAAATTCTGGAACGAACTAAAATGTAAACATAATAGTTTGTAATCCAAAAGTAGATTTCATTTAGAATAAATACTGAAGTTGGGCAGGCATGCATTCTTAATCCAATAAGTTTATTGATTACAAACCTTTCTTCTTTTCTCATATATATGGTGTAAGAGGGTTCTCTCTCCTAGATAAATCACTCCCATATTTTTCTCTCTCTAAGCTCATCTCGCAAACTCCTTATTCATCTCTCTCCATCTACCTATGTTCGGAAACACCCAACCGTGATAATAATCTCTTACGCCCATCCATATATTCTTTGAACCCATTCTCATTCTCCTTACGTTGTACATCTCATATTCCTCTCACCTTATCTCTTGTTAACATACACCATTTATCATTCAATCGAATAACTCACCTTCGTTCCTACTCACCCCACACCACACGCTCTTCCGTTGGCATTGATCGTCTGTTACTCATCTTGGGGGCAATTGTGCATCATACAACACCGTTTTGCAACAGTTTGATAACATTCTTGATGGAAAATACCATAAGATTACATGCATAAACAATCAATACGCAACAATTATAAACATGCCAAAATAAAAAAACAGTCAAAGATCCGAAACAAGTCAAATATAAACTGTACAAGAAACACAACAACAACAACAACAACAACTAAGCCTTTTCCCATACTAGACGGGGTCGGCTACATGGATTCTTTGTTTCCACAGATCCCTATCGTGTGCCATGTTAGCAGTTAACTCCCAATAAGCTAGATCATTCTTTATTGTTTCTTTCCAACACTTTTGTGGTCGTCCTCTACCTCTTTTAATACTTTCCAAATTTAGTTTTTCTAAACTTCTTATAGGTTCTTTTTTTGATCTTCTTTCTATATATCCAAACCATGTTAAACGATGTTCTCTCATTTTATCCTCTATTGGTGTCACTCCTAATTTGTTTCTAATAACCTCATTATATATATGGTCTTTTCTTGTATGACCACTCATCCATCTCAACATCTTCATTTTTGTCACAGACATCTTTTGTACATGTTGATGATTAACTGCCCAACACTCATAACTATAAAACATGGCAGGCCTAATTGCTGCTCTATAATATTTACCTTTTAATTTTAATGATATCTTCTTATCACAAAGAATACCTGATGCTCCTCTTCATTTTAACCAACCAGCATTAATTCTATGTGTAACATCTCTATCAATTCTTCCATCACTTTGAAAAATTGACCCTAGGTATTTAAAACTTTCCTTTTGGAGAATGCAATGTGTGCCAATTTTAATTTCTATGTCCTCTGAAGTAGCCAAATGCTCAAACTTACATTCCATATATTCTGTCTTTGTTCTACTAAGTCGGAGGCCTTTTCTTTCTAATGTTTCTCTCCATAGTTCCAATTTTCTATTAACTTTTTCCTTAAACTCCTCCACTAATACAATGTCATCTACAAATAACATACACCAAGGTACTTCATCTTGAATATGTTTTGTTAACTCATCCATCACCATTATAAATAAGTATGGACTTAAAGTTGATCCTTGATGTAACCCAATATTAACTTCAAAGAAGTCTGTCGTTGCTTCATGAGTCCTCACACATGTCTCTTATAAGGTTAATATATGTCAATGGAATACCTCTTTTTTCCAAAGTTCTCCAAAGAACCTCCCTTGGTACCCTATTATAAGCTTTTTCTAGATCAATAAATATCATGTGAAGGTCTTTCTTTTTTGCTCTAAAATGTTCCATAAGACGTCTCAAAAGGCGAATCGCTTCAATAGTAGATCTGCCTGGCATAAATCCAAATTGGTTCTCTGTTGTACTTGATACTTGTCTTAACCTATGTTCGATAATTCTTTCCCATAATTTCATAGTATGACTCATTAACTTGATACCTCGATAATTCATACAATTTTGAATGTCTCCCTTGTTCTTATATATGAGTATAAGTCTACTTGCTCTCCATTCCTCAGGCATCTTTTGGTTTTTCCATATTTCATTAAATAGTCTTGTGAGCCAAGTGATTCCTATTTCTCCTAGTATTTTCCAAACTTCTATAGGAATATTATCTGGTCCTACCAATTTACCACTCTTCATATATTTAAGAGCCTCTTTGACTTCATTCTTTTGAATACGTCAGTAGAAATTGTGGTTTATATACTTTTCTGACTTGGCTAAATCTCCTAAACTAATACTAACATCTTTATTTTCATTAAAAAGATTATAAAAAAAGTTTTTCCATCTATTTCTTATATCATCATTTGCCACTAAAATTTTTTCATCCTTGTCTTTTATGCATCTAACATAACTAAGATCTTTAGTTTTCTTATCTCTAGCCCTAGCTATCCTAAAAATATCTCTTTCACCCTCTTTTGAGTTGAGTTTTATATGTAAGTCATCCCAAATCTTAGCTTTTGCTTCACTAACGACCTTTTTCGCTTCCTTCTTTGCTTTCTTATAAGCTTCTAAAGTTTCACTAGTTTTTTTAGCATAATGTAATTTGTAACATGCCCTCTTTGCCTTGATTTTATTTTGTACTACTTCACTCCACCACCAAGCTTCTTTTTCACCTCCCCTAGATACCCCTAACACATCTTTCACCACTTTCCTAATATGTATAGCCATATTGTTCCACATATCACAGGGTGTGCCAACATAATTCCAAACATCTCATTGAAGGACTTTCTGTTTAAATATATCTTCTTTCTCACTTTTGAGGTTCCACCATTTAGTCCGAATAGCTTGATGCACTCTTTTCTTCTTTATCCATTTTTTTATTTGTAAATCCATAACTAAAAGTCGATGTTGGGTGGTTAAGCTTTCTCCTGGAATTACCTTACAATCTTTACAACACGCTCTATCTTTTTTTCTACAAATAAAGTAATCAATTTGTGTTTGTGATAAGCCACTCTTATAAGTAATTAAATGTTTACCTCGTTTTTTGAAGATTGTATTGACTATAAAGAGATCAAATGACACAGCAAAATTTAAAATCTCCCTACCATCCTCGTTTATATCCCTAAAACCAAAGTTTCCATGAATCCCTTGATATCCTAATGCCTCTTTACCGACATGTCCATTTAAATCTCCTCCTAAATAAATCATCTCCCTTTGTGGAATCTTTTGAAACACCTTATCTAACTCTTCCCAAAAAACTGTCTTTATACTATCTTCTAGTCATACTTAGGGTGCCTAAGCACAAACTATATTCAAAACCTTTGCTCCTAACACTAATTTCAACGTTATGATTCGGTAACCATATCATTGTATGTCTACTACACTCTCTTTTAAATCTTTATTTATGATAATACCAACTCCGTTTTGAGCCTTTTCTTTACCTGAGTACCATAATTTAAAACCTGTATCCTCTATCTCCTTTGCTTTTTCTCCAACCCATTTTGTCTCTTGTAAACATAGAATATGAATCTTTCTCCGAATCATAGTATCTACCACCTCCATTAGCTTACCCGATAATGTTCCGATATTCCAAGAACCAATATGAATCTTATTATCTAGGACTAGCTTCTTTAACACCCGCATCCGTCCATAATCAAAATGCGAATGCCCTCTCTGAAAATTTTTCACTACATTCGGGCGGCAATGTAGCGAAACTAACTTCTTTACCCATACCCATCCATGATGTGGGAACCCTCTCTGCAATTGATTCACTACATTCAGGTGAAAATGTAGTGGCCCTTGCTTACTTCTTACTGCATTCGGGCTCTGCAACACGTCGCTAGGTGGGGACGCCCCAAAGCAATGCTCATAATTTTTGTAATCCATGTTGTAAAAATTCGATGAAGTTTTACGCTGGCTGTCGGAAGCCTAACACAACCCTCCTCCTTTATCCGGGCTTGGGACCAGCAATGCAAGGGTGATCCCTTACATGGGCGGAGTTATAAACCATATAGGAAACAAACAAAGCAAAAACAGAATCAGACAACTTATCTATGTGAGTCACCTTTCCATACTTGGTTTAGAGAAATTAGTAACCCACTATTGAGTATAAATATGCACTTTTCTCCCAGGATAAAAGGGAAGCAGGGAGTAGTCATTGTAGTTTGAGGGAAAATGTAGAAAACAAACAAACAATTACACACACATGATAGGAGTACACATCTTACTTCAGTTGAACTTCACCGTGTCTCAGTTGCCTTAGTCTAAGAATGAAAGGGAAGCAGGGAGTAGTCATTGTAGTTTGAGGGAAAATGTAGAAAACAAGAGTGTGAGAAGAGAGAGAGTGTGTCGCAATTAAGTATGGATTAAGAAAGCCCTAATCATTCTTTATAGAAAGGTGAAGGATCGTGGATCTCAGATCCGATCCAACTAATGCACCTCTCCACCTGTGATCGTTCATGCATAGGATCCATTTGATCATTAGACAAAACTTTTTCATGCAAAAAATAAACCAAAGACAATTCTAAAATCAAAGTCCAATCCCAACCCCAAGATCGGCGTGCACATGTGTTTAGCTTAGCATATTCTCCTCAAGCTTTTTGAACTAAGGTTTATGAGGTACCAAAAATATAAAAGAACATCTGAGTTTGTTCTCCTCATCAATATGGGACTAAACTTTTGTCTCATATTATCATATGCACAAGTCTCTCACATATGAATACTTTAGGACTTTCACATATATCAATGATAAATCAAATGAATATTTAAGGATACTTAACAAGAACCAAATGCAATTAAAACTCAACAACTAATTAGCATTAATTCTAACAATTCCTACAAAGTCCTAGTGTAAAATATCATTCTAAATCAATCATCATATTATGTTTTTAGTAATGATACCTTTCGATTTGAACCATTACCTAATTCAATATTATCATTAGAACTAGGTGAACATGTGTCTTGAACTTAAACCTTTTGTGTAACGGTATTATTAGTAACAACATAATAAAGATTATGATGTGATATCTAGGGGTGACGTATTAATGGTCATGCATTCATATCTTGTATCATAATTGATTTTAGAAAACAACCAAATTCTTATATTATGGCCTCACAATATCAATCATTTAGTTGGGCATCTCCAAGGATGTATGGCTAGCTTCCTACCCTAAAACTTGACCCCATTGAGAGAATAATCTCTTCATAACATTTAGTCATGACACTTTAGGTTTGTAGGAGACTTGACACAGTATCACATAGAAATAAGTGACATCTTATTCACCTAACAATTTGTTATTATCACATTAAACCTACTTCATGAGATCTCCACTCAATTAGGTTAGGTTGTCACTACTTGTGAATAACTCATAGATTTCAGACTCATTCCCAACTTAGATTTCTCAACTAGGGCTATTGATAAACCCTTAATCAAATGATTAGTTATACTATCTTTAGATCCATCAAAATTAATAAACATAGCCCCATCACAAACAAGTGCCCTTAGAGACTTGAGTCTGACTTAGATGTACCTCTGTTGCTTTTGGTTGTATTTGGAACTACTGAAATTATAGGAAGTGACTTCTTTATCATTGGTAAACTGAACATAAATCCCTTAAGTCATTATGCTTACAATCAAGTCTCATCCAAAGCACACGATTTTGTCTCAAAAGTAGAACAAGTTAATATGGTTTATTTCTTGGATTTTCAAGTGATTGTACCACTACCCAAAAGAAACACATATTCGATGATACCATTACTCCTAGAATTCTTTGCAATCCAGCTAACATTACTATATCATTCAAGAACAAAATGATATTTTCTGTAATGAAGTCTAAGAGAAATGGTTTCATTCAAATAGTGAAGTACTCCATTTAGGGATTCCCAATGTGTTTTATTTGAACAACTAATGTATTTACTCAACTTACATATGACAAAAATAATTTCTAAACATGTATAATTGATTAGATAAATCAAACTACCAATAATCTAAGAGTATCGTAATTTAGACACATGAATATCACTCTCATTCTTGAACAAAGCCTTAAATGAATCATATAAAGTGTTAACAGGTCTACAATTTGTATATCCAAATCTCTCTAAAACTTTCTTAACATAATGAGAGTGAGAAAATGTTACACCATAAATAGACCTTGTGATCTCAAGTACCATTAGAAAGAATTGATTAGATTTTATCATTAACAACTTCCTTTCAAAATTTAACTTCATGTGAGGTCATAGCCTATTAGAGGTCATAGGATCATCCTCAACATTGAAAATAATAAAATCACTTCCAAAGTCCTTGTATATCTTAGAATCTTTACCTCTCTTTGGTTCAATTATTTCCTCAAAATCCTTTGATATAAAAATAACACAATCAGGGTCACCCCCCACATTAGTCATCCTTTCTATATGAACGAAAATAGAACCAACAGTAGGATTAGGATTAATAGAAGACACACTTTAGAAAACATTAATCTTTATGTGAAACACATTTCCAAACAATGTAGCATCATACAGTTTCATAATTGTATTGACATCTATGTAAGATATATCATATCTAATGACAAAGAATCTGTATGCATAGCTAGTCTCTACAAAATATGATATTAATAGTTTTAGGTCCTAATTTCTTTCTCTTGTGTTCAAGAATGGAATAAGTTCTTTTGTAAGATACCCCAAACTATGAGATATTTGTAACTGATCTTTCAATTTTTTAAAATTCAAAGGAATTACTTTTCTTATGCTTATGGGGAACTCAATTTAGAATATGGCAAGGTATATTCAAACTTTCTCCCACATGTAGATAAGTAACTAGTTTTTCTTTAAAGTAAAATATTTACCATATCACATAGGGTTCTATTTTTTGTTCAACTATCTCATTAGGCTGAGGTGAACACAAAGTAATAGCCTCATATACAATATCATTCTTTTGACAGTAATCTTGAAATAGGTTTGACGTATGCTCTCATTCCCTATCAGACCTTAATCATTTAAGTACCTTAACAGTTTGAGTTTGGGCCTCATTTCTAAAATTTGAAACTTTTTAAAGTTTCATCTTTATTTTAAGTAAATATAATACTATCTACTACACTCATCAATAAACATAAAGAAATATCTTTTATTATCCTTAGTTGTTATTTTATTAAGAGGATATGCTAGATCACACACATGTGCACGCCAAGGTTGGGCTTGGGCTTGAATTTGAGAATTGTCTTTGGTCTATCTTTTTGCATGAAAAAGTTTTATTCTAATAGCCAAATAGATCTAATGCAACAATAGTTACGGGCGAAGAGGTGTGTCAGTTGGATAGGATCCGAGATATGTCATCAATCGCATTTTCTATAAAGCGAGATTAGGGATTCCCTAATTTGTACTTAATCCCATTGCACACTCTCTCCTCTTGCTCTCTTGTTCTGTGCATTTTCCCTCTGTCTATAGTGATTGCTCCCTGTTTCTCTTCTATTCTTTGGCTAAGACAACTAAGGAGTGGTCATGTTCGACTCGAGTAAGGTACATACTCCTATCATGTGTTTGTGTTTTATCTTGAGAGAAAAGTATAGATATTCATTCGTGACAAGTTCGCAAGAGTGACTGACATAGATAAGGTTCTTTGATTTTGTTTTCTCTTTACTTGTTCTTGTGCGGTTTATATATGGTTTTCTTTGGATTTGCACTTATTCTTGATATGGGCATATTTATAATTGTTGTATATTGGTTGTTTATGCATGCAATCCTACGGAATTTTCCATCAATCTTAGAGAAATAAGTATCCATACTAAACATGTCATCATCTACTACCCTCCAATTGAAAGTCGATTTGACCTTGATGCTAGAAAAGTTTGTTGATTCTCACTTTAAATATTGCTAACAACATATAAAAATCTGGTTGACCATGTTAGGGTTGCAAGCATTTATCGAGTCAGATTATTTCTATCCAATTATACTAATCTTAAAAGCTTAGATAAAATCATTGAGTAGAAAGAGGACATCATGTGGCACTGTTAAATGTTCTATTCGACATATATCGTTCTTCTCTTTACACAATAGTGAAAGATTTGTGGGTTATTTTAGATAAAAAATACAATACTAAAGACCTTAGTCTTAAAAAGTATTATGTGGCAAGTTTCTTAAGTATCAAATGATAGATATAGTAATAGAAGAAGAGTATAAAAGCCAAGAAACTTGTGGCCATTAAGGGGGCTATGGTTAACATAGTAACCAATGCACCTACATCTAGCAATGTGTAGCTATCTCTTAAACCTCATATCCTTTCAAATTTATAAGTTACAATACTTGATTATTGACAATGAGGTTAATGTGTATGTTTGTACTGATCGGTTTCTATTTGTGTCTTACCATGTTACATGTAGAAAAACGGGACTTTAGGGGATCAAACGATTGTTCAAGTCAAAGGCGAAGGGTATGTGGATTTGAAGTTTCTCTCGAGAATGGCCCCGACTCTTCAAGGAGTTAGGCATATTCCAACTATTTACCGAAATATCCTCGGTGGTCCAGATTTAGTTAGGGGGAGTTAAGGTTAGATTATAAATATAATAACTCGTAATTACATGACTTAGTAAAAGATGTTTCTTTAGGAAGAGTTATTTGTGTTATTTAGAGATTGTTGATTCTTATATGAATTTTAATGTTAATAAAATATATATTTTTTCTTCTTCTTTTATGGATAATATTGAATCATCTGATGTATGGTATACTAGGTTGGAACATGTTAATTTTGATTCCGTGAAAATAATGATAAATTTAAATCTTATCCCTAAGATTGTCATAGATAGAAAACACAAATTTAGTATTTGTGTGCAAACAAAACAACATAGAGAACTTTTTCATACGATTGATAGAAAATATGAAAGCTTGGATTTGGGGCACATTGATATTAAGGTTTATGAGCTATCAATAATATAAAAGAATATCTGAGTTTGTTCTTTTCATTAATATGGAACTAAACTTTTGTCTCATGGTCATCACATGCACAAGTCTCTCACATGTGATTTTTACACTTTAGGACTTTCACATATATCAATGATGCATCAAATGAATATTTCGAGATACTTAACAAAAACCAAATACAATTAACACACATGGGTTTAATTGACCCAACAATTAATTAGCATTAATTCTAATAATTCTCTACTCGTAGCAATGAACCACCTCACACCTATAGTCAAAGATTCACCTCAATATGATCAAAGGTCAGAAAATGTGTATTGCATCCACTTCGCAATTGTATTTCTCTATTCAAGCCTTGGGCCAAACACTTTTTAGGCAGTTCGACAACTACCGGATTAACAAGCGCTCACCAGAATAGGATGATAAGCTTGAGAACCACCTCTATTTGTATCACTTCCACCATTAGCTGAAACCCAATCACTTGTCCGCATGTCCTCAACATCGTGACCCTACCACCATCAGACAACCTCCAATCAGTAAACACCCACCACCAGCATGTCATTCACTCTTTGCCACCACTTAAAGAATTGCCCAACTAACTTCTTTGATGGAAATTTCCCATGCCACCCAACCGCGACTGCAATCTCCAATATTACTGCCGATCTCCTCTCCCTAACCCCCCCGACACACACACACACACACAACGTGCTCCAGCATTTTGAACCTAACCTCATTTAAGATCCAATTTTATATCGAAACCACAAATCTATCTTTTAAAACTTGACACTGTTTGAACCTAACCTCATTTAACAAAATCGTCTGATCCGGACCCAATCCTAGCGGACCGAACTCGGTTTATTTTGATTGCTAATATCTCACTTCTTTCTTGCTCAAAGCCCATCAATATATATACCTAGACATGGCCCCTTCAGAACCAGTCCGCCCGTAGAACCAGTCCCGGAAACAAAGAACCCTTGGTTTGGCTACAGTTCCTTGTTTTTAGAAACCAGTCCGAAACCAGAACCAATTATTCAAATTGTTGATATTTTATATAGTTTTTCACAAGTTGTTATCACGAACAACAAACTAGCTCAACGGCAAGGAGCTACACATCCTCGGCCATGGTGGGGAGTTTGACTCCCATAGTGCATGTTTTTTAGGCCCGTCCTTTTCAGAAGAAAATTCAACTGGTTCTCTTATATCAGAATCGGAATCACCCCATCACTGGCAGTTCCAAAACCATATCCAACTCTATATTGGTTCGGTTTTGGATCTAGGTTCCAATCAAACCATTGGTTCCGGTTTACCCATCAAAAAGTTCTTAGAAAACCTCTATCCAACAGTGTGTTTTTACTTTTTAAGTGTTTAGGGTACCATTCAGTCTCTACTGATTACAATACCTCCATTTACATTAGCATTCTCTCACACACATGTGCACACGATTATATCTTATTTGTTCTCGATCTCTTGATATGTATCTCTCTCATCCTTATTGTTTACAAATCCACCAACCAGTCACTTACAGAGGGCCATGACAAGAAATCCAACTTGAACACCACCCCACCTAGTTTATGTTAATTTTTTGTAGGGTGGGGCAAACTGTCTATTCAACCATTTAAGGTGGGTGAACTATGTGTAATAGTGATGAACTTAATCATGAGCAATAACTTTTTGATTGGTTTTAGAATTTCAAGTGATGTGGTTGGTCCACCTTGCCTCAATGTAGATTCTCTAATGCAATTGGTCGACTTTATCCACCTTAATTAGACAACCTGCTCCACACTAACGAGCCAAGCCAACTGGGAGCATGCACTCTCCGCCAACATCTATTATTCTTTCCCACGGAAATTACCAAAACCTTAACAGTTCCACCACCCAACTCCCTCGTCCCAAACTCCTATCATCAAGCACCTCTTCTCCTTCCACTCCTTTAATCGAAGAGTCAATATCCCATTATCCACAACTCAATTAGTTATTTGCACCATCGCACTACTCTTTCAACTGCCCCTTGCTCTTAATTAAGCTGGAAATCATGCAATGGTTGCATGCTTACTAGAGAACTACAACCAAAGTCACCACCTTGTTCCTCCATAAAACACCACCTCAAGCCTATCAGTAGTCCTCAATGGTGCCCTCAATTCCCTCATGATGAATCCCTCCCTTTTATATTTTCCTAATATTTGCTATCAAAAGTGGTGATGCAATTCAAATAGTAGCTATTAGAATCTACTAAAATGGGAGCATGATGTGGGGTGTGCCAAAAAAACTCTATCCCTCATTTTCAAGGATGGTGGATAAGGCTTTAGGCCTCAAGAATGGGTTCCTAGGAATTAGACTATGCGTATCTCAGTTGCTGCTAGAATCACCCATACGAATATGATAGAGAAAATGGTGTGCTCAAGTACATGTCAAAAATACTAAGTTACAACTACTCTAAGGAAAGCAGTAATGTAACAATAAAGTAAGAACTATAATTTTGTTGATCCCTTCTAATGAGGACATCGACTCTAACTCATTGACTTTGAACCCAGTCACCAAACCAAGCTAAAATGACTTTAGTCGAAACCAAACCGTTGGCTTGTGTTACAATAATACAATAGAATAAGTTGAAGAGCTCGTGATCAGATCCAAAACCCGTCTAATACCAGGATGAAACCCCACCTTTCGTAATCTGACATACTTTCATCCAATTGAAGTTGAAGTCATCCATTGTTATTCTAGTGACGAACTTGATGCAATTGAAGACACTCCTAGACATTCCAAAATTGTTACGAGTTAAGTTGATGTAAATTACATTATCTGTCTTAAACCCAAGTAGCCTCAATAGGTCAGGTCAAGCCCACTTTTTTTTTCTTTATTTCCTGCCTATAATAAGGCCCATATTGCTGGTCAGGTATTTCCTTTGTTATTTCTAGTATCAGGGATGTATTTAGTAAGTTTTGTAGAAAGGAAACTATAGCGGGTGGTCATTGAAAACTTTACAAATCTCTCAAGACCATGTTTCCTTGTACAAGGCATGTCCAATAAGGCATGTTCAGCCCTATAAATACCCCTTTTGAGTTGGTGTTAGACAACATCTTGTTCAGCCATTCTTGAAGTTAATAGAAGTTCTGCAGTTTCAAGTAAGGTTCCTTCCTAAGCCCTTCTTGTCTCTTTTTTCTCTTATCTAAGTCTTCTGCGAGGATTAGTGGTGAGTTGTTTACATGATCCTTATCGTGAATTCATGGCAGATTGCTTCAACAGACCTAGCACACATCAATTTTGGTGCTTTCATTGAGATTCAAACTCGAATTCCAACAGAAATTTTTTGCATCTCGTCAAATTGCATAAGTTGTTTCTTCTTATTGGCTCATCCTTTTGGGCTAAAATTTCTTTTTCCATTTGCAGACATATTGGGTAACCTTCTGACCAATTTTCAACTCAATCAAAGTTCAAGATCATAATCTGCAAGCAATTCCATAAAACTTATTATTGTAGTTTGAATTTACTTTATTTGGTACGTTTCTACTAACTTGTCTAAAACTGTCATTCAACCCCCCTATGGTTGGTTCTAGTCAATCTCACCAATCACACTTGCTCCATGACCATGATGAACCTTCAATTGAAGTTCTACATGACCTTACCTTTAATGAAGCCCAAATCCTAGCTCTTGAATGTTGAGTTGAAACACTTCAACATGAAGTGCATAGACTTAGCGAGTCATGAAGAAGGAGATGATGCGAAGATTCGTCTTCAAGGTCTTTGCCATGGATCCATGAGTGTTGAGGATTACATTAAGGACTTCGAGACCTTGATGATGAGATGCAATGTACATTAGCCGAAAGAGCAAACCATCGCTCGGTTCTTGAACGGATTGCAGTATGACATAGCCAATGTCGTGGAACTCCAACCTTATGTATTCATTGATGATGTCTTTAAGTTGGCCATCAAGGTGGAACAGCATCAAAGGCAGTGTAATGCACATACTTCTTACATTCAATCTGCCCTTAGGCCAGTTTCTTCGGTCCCCACCAAACCAACACCCTCCAAGGAATCGTCCTCCTCTGTTTTTGGTAAAGGAAAAGGAAAGGTACATGAGGCAACTGCAACAAATAAAGCACGTGATATCAAGTGCTTCAAATGTCTTGGGAGTGGTCACATTGCCTCCCAATATCCAAACAAGAAGGTAATGGTTCTCAAAGGATCTTATGAGGACATGAAAAGTGAAGACAAAAAGGAGCCCTCCAGCCCCAGTGATGATGAAGAGGTGGACGAAGAATATACTGAGCAAGGAGAACTCTTGGTCATACGACGGATCCTTATCACCCGCATGATGCCAAATGAAGAACAAAGGAAGTACATCTTCAACTCCCAATGTATAATCCTTGGTAAAGTATGTTCTCTTATCATAGACGGAAAAGTTGTGTAAATGTTGTCTCTACTGAAATGATAAGAAAACTCAACTTTAAACTTATTCCTCATCCCCATCCTTATAAGCTTCAATGGTTGAGTAACAAGAGTGAAGTCCAAGTGAACAACCAAGTTAGAATTTCTCTCTTGGTAAGAACTATAGGGATGAAATCATTTGTGATGTAATTCTCATAGAAGCTTGTCATTTACTGTTGGGTTGTCTGTGGTAATTTGATAAAAAAATTAGACATAATGGTTTCTGAAATACTTATTCTCTCTCCCACTATGGAAAGAATATTGTCTTTGTACCTCTTAGTCCTAAAGACATCCATCTTCCACCTAGTCCCCTCAGTCCTAAGATTCCCTTCTCTAAAGACCAAAATTCTTTTTGAAGATAGTCGGTTGTTATTACTTTACATGGGGTCAAGCCGGAAAAGGACAATGCCAACTCGGTTTAATCGGTTAGAGAATGCATAACACTAATGCTATAGTGAGATGTTCACCCACAACTCAACTGCGAGATCACCCCAGACCAACTCTAGACTTACCGGATGATTTGGGCGAATTGGCTATACTACTCCATGATTATAGGAATTGGTATTTGATAAGCCTACGGTTACCACCGAGAGGAACACATCATGCAATTCCTTGTTCGATGCTTAGATCCAATCAGGTGAAGCCACATAGATATCCTCTGACCAAAGACTCAAATTGAATTAATGGTGCAAAGAGATGTTAGAGGAGAATTAATCAACCAAGCAATGGTCATTTCTTCACCAATTTTATTGGTTAAGAAGAAAGATGGCACTTGGAATTTGCACAAATTAGAGCACTACAATGCCATTACTATGAAGTACTCGACTTCCCAATGCCAACGAGCTGGATGAGTTGCTAGATCAGTTACATGGAGCTCAATATCTTTTCTTGAAGATTGGATCCTTAGATCAGTTATCCATCTAGATTTTGACTGAAACGCCCCGGATATGAATGCAAAGGCTGCCTTGAAGGCGCGATCAGAAGGCCACTTTTATGAATGTATACATTATGCCTTTTGGGTCTGTCAATGCCCCAAGTACATTCATACATCGATGAACCAAGATCCTTCGACCTTTTATTAGTAAATTTGTTGTTGTATTTTGATGATATTCTAATCTTAATGAGGACAAAGAAGAACATTTAGAGCAACCAACAAGTCTTTGCGGACTACCAAGGTGGTAGAAACTCTATGCCCGACTTAAAGAAATGTTCTTTCTTAACCAATGAAGTTACTTTTTCTTGGTTATATTATCACATCCAAAAGGCATACAGTCGACCCAGGAAAAAGATAGAAGCAATCAGCAGTTGGCGAATTGCAAAAAATCGATCCATGATGTGAGAAGTTTCCATGGATTAGCCTCGCTACGAATTCATCAGAACTTTAGCTTCCGATTTATAGCCCACTCACCGATCTCATGACGGAGGAAGGGTTCCAATGGGCTTGTTGCCCAAAAGAGTTTTGACACCATTAAGGAGTGCATGTGTTCAGCACCTATCCTTGCTCTTCCCGACTTCAATAAGACATTTAAAGTAGAGTGTGACGCATCTGGAGTTGGAGTTGTCCTCATGCAACAAAGAAGGCCTATTGCCTATTTTCGCGAGAAGTTAAAAGGTGCGTGTTTGAATTATTCTACATATGATAAGGAATTTCATGCATTGATTAGAGCACTCCAAACATAGCAACATTACCTATTACCAAAAGAATTTATCATCCACACTGATCATCAAGCACTTCGGTATATTCAAAGTCAAGGGAAGCTTCACAAGAGGAATGCTAAATGGGTCGAATACCTAGAAGTCTTTTCATATGTTATCAAGTACAAGAAAGGAAGCATCAACATCGTAGTCGATGCCCTTTCTCACAGATATACTTTGCTTTTTGTACTTAGTGTTAAGCTTTTGAGTTTCGAGTTTTACAAGGAACTCTATGCAGAAGACCAAGATTTTGTTCCCTACTTAGCTCAAGAGAAGACAAATGTGGGTTATTTCATGCAAGACAAATTCCTTTTTCACTACGGGAGACTTTGTATACCTCATGGATCCATTCGAGAATTGCTTATTCATGAGGCACATAGCGGAGGTCTTACTAGTCATTTTGGAGAAAAGAAGACTCTAGAGACCCTTAAGGAGCACTTCTTTTGGCCAAGTCTTAGGAAAGATGTGCACAAGATTGTGGAGCGAAGCATAGCATGCAAGAAGGCCAAATGCCGTGAGGAGATAATGCACGGCTTATACAAGCCACTTCTCATTCCTAACAAGCCATGGGAGGATATTAGCATGGATTTCATCCTCGGGTTACCCCAAACCACCCACGGCAAAGATTATATTTTCATTGTCGTTGATCAGTTCTCGAAGATGGTACACTTCATAGCTTGTTGAAAGATGGTTGATGCAATGTATGTAGTCGATCTCTTCTTTAAAGAGGTCGTTCATCTTCATGGAGTACCACGGAGTATTGTATCGGATTGAGATTCCAAGTTCTTGAGCTACTTTTGGAAGACTCTTTGGAAGCGCCTTGGGATCAAGCTATTATTTAGCAATACTTACCACCCACAGACTGATGGGTAAATCGAGGTTGTGAACTGCACACTTGCTACACTTCTTCATGTCCTACTTCCCTAGAACATTAAGACATGGGAGGAGTTTCTTCCATGGGTAGAATTTGAATACAATGGTTCTATTCATAGTACTACTGGTCATACTCCCTTTGAAGCTGCCTATGGGATAAATCCACACACTCTTCTTGATTTGATTTTTTTGTCTACTAATAGCAAGTTGATGATGATACAACTAAGTTAGCAGAAAGAATACAACATTTGCATGCTAAGATTAGGCAAAACATCGAGACGAAATATACACAAATTAAAGAGAAGGTCAACCGAAATTGCAAGCGTATGGACTTTAACCCCAGTGACCTCGTTTGGGTCTACTTGCGAAAGGAGTTGTTTTCCTACAAACGTACTTCAAAGCTCATGCCTAGAGTTGATGGACCATTCAAGGTGCTTGTCAAGATCAATGATAATGGATACATGTTGGAGCTACTGTCTCACTATGGAAGTATCTTGCCAACCTTTAATATACAGCAGGATGTTCTATCCCCGAGTCCTTTCAAACCTGGAGAGAATGATGAGGACATCGACTCTAACTCATTGACTTTAAACCCAGTTACCAAACCAGGCTAAAATGACTTTAGTCCTGACCAAACCATTGGCTCGTGTTCCAATAATACAATGAAACGAGTTGAAGGGCTCGTGACCAGATCCAAAACCCATCTAACACCAGGATGAAACCCCACCTTTCGTAATCTGACATGCCTTCATCCAATTGAAGTTGAAGTCATCCATTGCTACTCCAATAATGAACTTGATGCAATTGAAGACACTCCTAGACATTCCAAAATTGTCATGAGTCAAGTCTAAGTAAATTGCATTACTTGCTTAAACCCAAGTAGTCTCAATAGGTCAGGTCAAGCCCACTTTTTTCTATATTTTTTGCCTATAATAAGGCTCATATTGTTGATAAGGTGTTTTCTTTGTTATTTCCAGTATTAGGGATGTATTTAATAAGTTTTTCATAAAGGAAACCATAGTTGGTGATCATTGAAAACTTTCCAAATTTCCTAGGACCGGGTTTCCTTATACAAGGCATGTCCAACCCTATAAGTACCCCCTTTGAGCTGGTGTTGGACAACATCTTATTCAGTCATTCTTGAAGTTAATAGAAGTTTTGAAAGTTTCAAGTAAGGTTCCTTCCTAAACCCTTTTTGTCCTTTGTTTCTTTTATCTAAGTCTTGTGTAAGGCTTAGTTGTGAGTTGTTGGCGTGATCCTTATCCTAGATTCGTGGCAGATTGCTTCAACAATAGGACGTGCCAACTTCCTTCATCACTACTTTGTGCTTCGGGATCTATTAATGTTATGGACCCAAGATTTTGTTGGGTTTTCTCAAGGTTTTGCCACATATCTCCTCTATCTTTAAGGCTCTCGAATGTCTATCATTTATCTCTCTCACTTTTTGGTGTAAACACACACTCCCTTATGACTTCATATTTGCAATCATGGAGGATGTGAATTGTACTCATGTCGGTTATATATCGAAAAGGTTGTCCTCATTGGTCTATTTTAAGTATAATTTTTGGGATTTTGCTTCTTGGAATCATTTGGGATTTATAAAGACAAAGCTCCTTTCTTTCACTCTCTATTCTCCTTGTAATCTTTTAACAATAGAGAATTTTTCTTTCTTCCAGCTTCCATGGGTTTTGATTCTAACTCGATTTTCCCTCCTACTGATGTATCAACAATTAACCTCACTTATTTTATCTTGGCATTCTGAGGTTCACTTGCGATGATGTCCCATTGTCCTAACTTCATCCACTCTTGGCCTGCAACGAATCAACTGTGCATTGATTGCGTGGATCGAATCCTAGAGTAGAATCATCACCTTTGAAAAAAATGGGTATTCATGACCTTATCATATTGTCTTATTTAACTATTGAGTTTGATGGCCACCTCCTTTATTCTTTATTCTTTCCTTTCTTTCTAGGTTTTTTGGCACAATAGCTTCCAATTTCCTTTTAGAATGATGTCCTCATTCATCTTGGATATTTAGATGATCACAAGTCTGCCCGTCAGCGGTGTTGATATTGTCTAGGGACCATGAGACCCTTGAGAGGAGTATGAAGAGTGTCACATGACCATTGCCCATGACAAGTTGGCTTTGTGGGAGCTCTCTCTACTTTTATAAGGTCTTTTCTTCAAGTTAGACTATTAGCTTGTGATCGTTCCATTCTTTATAATTCTTTGAATAAACTATGTCTCTCAAACTGAAGGATAATATTTCTTCAGGTACTAGGTATTTATGCACCTCGTATGATCCTCATCCTCAATTCCTACTAACTAATTGACTCCTCTTGGTAGGACCTCCACTATTATATAGGGTCCACCCCAATTGGGAAGCCACTTACCAAATTGTGGGTCTTTCATGGTTATCACCAAGATGCCTTTCCATACTAGATCTCCTTCTTAGATTTGCTTCACTCAAACACATTTGTTATAAGCTCAGGCGACTTTCTCTTTATTGGCAAACAAATTATCTAGAGCAATCAAACTATCCTCATAAGTTCTGTCATAACTGTGCACGTAATCTAGTTGTAGAACATTCTGCTTTGCCACCAAAGTGACTTCACATTGATTTCTATCAGCAATACTACATCTTGTTTATATGTCAAACAAAACAGGGTTAGACCAAACACTGGCTCTAGCTTTGTCAGACATCTTCAAATCGTTGGAGGACGTGTTTGTGACCTCATAAGCTTCAACTCCAACCTACAATACGCCTGAATGTACCAGCTTGGCGTCATAGCATTGGTGCGTGGGTAACGATTTCTCCAATTTCAATTCATTTGATTTGAAAAAGGGTCGTTTGCAAAGCATTAAAGAAGTGCAATATGAGTTTGTGCTAGGAAATTAGTTTAATTCAGGTCAGTTAATTGAGAAAATCGATGGGTTAAATAGCAAATTTGAGACATACAAATGACGCACGATATGATTGCCAAAATATTTCAAGAAGACAAACTGATGATTAACCATATGACTCTTCAATGGGAAAGGTCATGGCCAGCAGTAAAGCGAAGAGTGACGGAGCAGGTTGCTACACCTAGCATGGGTTACACTGAACGTATTTCATCTTCAAGAGGCATTGGAAGTTGAGCAATTCATTTGTGCTTGTAAAACATAGGATCTCTTGTCAATGCAACTTCATGCTTTTTCTGTCTCAATGAGTATTGGACGATTGTTCGAAGATTTGAACCGGTTTAGCACAATTTGAACCAACTCCAGGTCCCTTTTGAAGTGCCCCTAGAGTACAACCAAACAAGCCCAAGACGTATAAACATCATCTCTATCTAATGACTTTAGGAAATGGAGAAAGGGAAGAGAAATAGGATAGAAATTAAAAAGAGAGGAGACATTAGGAAGAAATTCATTCAATTCTATCTAAAGAAACGGAATTTACTAAACTAACTAATAAGAAACTCCAAGAACCAATATCTACCATTACAAACCTTGAATTAGCATCTTCAACATGAAGCCTTGATCTCTCACTACTTTAAAGCATTGAATCCTAAACCATCATCATAAAAAGGAGCAACTCCGTGATGTCATGTGCACCTTTAGTGGATCATGAATTGAACAATTTAACCTATCTATGCTCCGAAAAGATTCAATTATTTCAGTAGAAGGTCCGAGAATTGATATGAACATAAGAATTCAAGGGCAACTTCCCAAGTAGTGGGTAATGAATGCATAGCTCAAAAGCAATAAATATAAGAGAAGAATTTTATTAGGACCAAAGGCATATTTGCTTTCAACAATTCAGTCCATTGATATGAAATAATATTTTATTGTAAGCTTCCCTTTCCCCCATAAGTACAAATACATTCATTTTCTGAGAAAAGATGGACTACTAATTTCCACAAATTTCACCAAAAAAATCCACCAACAATAATAGAAATTAAGCGAGTAGGATTAGACTGAGGCATTAGTGTGATACTGTTCAGAATCATTAGGAAAGAAGGGTATTAACATGAACCTGGTCATGGCAACTAGTGATTCATTAGGAAATTAACACCAAAATATTAAATAATATCACAAGAAATAAAACGTTTAGAAATATAGCCCATGAACTTGCACATCCTATTCCGTGGTAAGTGTCTTTGGACATCCAGTCACTTGTTTTGCTGCATCATCGCCACAGCTCGATAGTCAGGTTTCCCATGCAACACATGTATAGAAGCTCAAGTGCAGTGATTACATACATTCGAAGAAATCAAAATAGGAAGGGATTCCACCTTTTACGTTCATCATAATATGACAATCCCTACACTTTTACAACCTAGAATTGCAATGACAGCAAAATTCACCTCTACTTCCTTTGACAGTGTTCTTCATCATTCACACCACTCAACAAAAGCTTTTCATCTCAAAACATCACAGACGAGAGGCACTAACTTCACGTTAGAAAAAGAGAGGGAATAATGCCCATTACTCCCTCGAAGGCCAGAAATTAACACCACAAGAAAATTAACTTCTTGGCTCAATGGAAATTATACACTTCCGTAGAAGGAGACAACAAAATAGAGCATGAAACACAAATAACCAACTTCCACCAACGCTCAAAAATAACACTATATTCAAATTGGAGACAAAATTACACAATCTTACAAATAAAAGTTAATTTACAACTCTTTTAACCCCAAAAATGGGCTAGCATACAACTCGGGCATGCACGGTAGCCACTTGGCAACCACCCAAGTATCTACACCCCATCCCATTTGGACTGATACTGACATCCGTACTCGTTCCCAAGTAAACCAGCGTTACTGTAGTATAACCTCCACTTCATGCAGGAAAAGTATGCGCTACAAATAAAAACCATCTCATGACATGTAGAAGACACAAAAATCCATCTGGTTGAACCTCATAATGGATTCCAGACCAACCAGCCATTTAGAAACTGACCACTTCACGTATTATGCCACATAATGGATGTGAAACTAACCACCATAAAGAAACTGACTTCTTGACAGAATACCTGCTAAAGGGGAAGTTTCCTTGTATCTGAATTTCCAAGAGACCAAATGCAACACATAAAACAGCAACTTGCCCCATTTTCCCAACCATCACTAACATAAGAAACATGTGTCAGCTAATAACTGCAACTTGCTGTTAAGCTATGAGAACGCATCAGAAACTAAACACTGTAAACAGGTACTGCTACTTTTACTAGAGAGGACAAAAAGAGGTAAACCTATGATACTAGAAAAACATCTTGAGAAAGTTCAGTAGTTCTGTGATCATAAACAGTAGACAGGGATCCACATGTTAAAAGAAGTAACTCCATACAGTTGCACATTGACAAAACAAAACCAAAACTTATGCACAAATGTTTCCTCAAACATAATCAAGAATACGTGTAACTAAAGTTCAATATGATTCATTTGAAAAAATAACCTCTGCAAGTCTAGATGATTCATATAACCATGTAATGGCTATGTTGTTAAATGTGTTCCACACATGTGCTTTATGCTCAGAAGAATTACAGCGTTTAGTCAGGCCTTTTAGTGGGCTTTTTCACTGAAAAATGTTATGGGTCAGATAAACTACATAACGTAACATGATCAAGGCAAAGAGGGCATATTACAAATTACATTATGCTAAGACGACTTGTAAAATTTTAGAGACTTATAAGAAAGCAAAGAAAGAAGCGAAAAAGGCCGTCAGTAAAGCAAAAGCTAAAATTTGGGAGGATTTATATAAAAAGCACGGAAAATGAACTAAAAAAACTAAAAAGATCTTAAACAATGAATAATGAGATGGATATTGAACTTCCCATAATGCCCAAAAATTTTGGTAGTGTTCAAGATTTTGTTAAAACCAAAATGCCCGAAAAGATGTATATGATATGAAAATAACTACTATAATGTAACATGATTCATAAATAAATTAACAATCTTAAACAATGTAATGAACTAATAAATATCTATCAAACCTTGCATTATGAACAAACTAAAAACTTTGACCAAGTATCACTAAAAAACTTATCCACATTTACATTCTCAATAACATCATTAAGAAAAACTTTAAAAGTTATAAACCCTAACATATGCAAACAATCATTAAGTGTTATTCTTTTGGTTACAATTGAGACCTGAAGCCATGTATGTATGAGGCGGGTATCGAACTCCCGACCTTCAACTTGTGAGTCGAGTCCCCTAGCCAAGTGAGCTGACACTCAAAGTGCATATAAGTTTTAATGTAATGCATAACATAACATCAGTTAAGAAAAGAAGACCAATATCCCATAGAGGTGGCATCATGAAACTTTAAAAGCATAGTTTCCTTCTTTTTAACTTTGTTTCCAATTCCTCGACCACATCAGCTCTTATAAGGTGCAGCACCATATGACATGGCTGAGACTCCTTCACTAATTAGAAAAGTATGAAAATCAAAATAACAAAACATAAGTCGTTTCCCATATTTAATCTGATTCATTGAATGAAAAGGAAGCCATAAAAACTGAAAAGAACAGTCAAAACCATCCAAAAAAGCAGGAAAAAAGTAAAAGGCTATCAACCATTGCTTCACTCCCTTTCTTTTTCAAGTGTAAGGAGAAATTTTTGTCAATTTTCAGAAGAGATCATGTAATTTGAAGGATTTCAGATGACCAATTGTAGACTTCATCAACTTTCTTCGCATGTTCTATTGAATCCGAGGTATTAAATTTTTTATTTAAAGTTTTTGGTTGGTAATCTTTTAGTCTTTTTGCGACTTTAGTAATGTTGACTCTTTTTTAGTTTTCAATGGTTTCACCTTCATCAATTAATGTGATAAAATATGAAACATTACTCGCAAGTGCAGGGAAACAAGACCTTTCTTGCTTTGTTAATTTGGTTTTTGTAAGTACCCAATCAATGAAGGAGTCACCTGTACGAAGCAACATCTTGTGAGGATAGGCACATACCGTATGGTGTGAGCCCTAAAACAGGCTGGCATGATTAAACAAATGGAAGAAAAGGCCAGGCAGGAGAAAACTATGCTAGCAAAGCTCGTGAGCTGCTACAAAATGAATACTGAGATGGATATTGAACTTTTTCTTTTCATTGACATTGTGTTAATTAGAGCTATTAAAGTTTTCCTTAATTAGAATATAACTGTAATGAATATGTTTTCAATGATAGTTAAAATTATTAGTTACTAACAATGTTATAAAGATAGTATAATAACAGTACATGTATCAGCACCTGAACCGATACAATTCAGGTACATATATCACAAAATGCATTTATCATACCGTATGAGGGTGTACCGTACAATATCCTGCAAGTTTCAAAATCCATATTTTTTTAAAAAAATCATAGTTCAAGTATGTTTAGACCCCCTCTAGGCCAGCTTCTTTGGCTCATCTTGCATGTCAATCCCTCCTTCTCTTCAAGACCAACTCCTTTCTCTCTAAAAGTCTCAATATGTATTTGGCATTCATTAATAGTCATCAATCCTTTGAAAATGAGGCCCAAGAGCAATGTATGCATTGATTTAGTTAGTTTTGACGTTGCACATTGCAGACTTTTTTCATGTTTTTTAAAGTTTTAACATTTTTTAATAATTTTTTAAAAAATAATTTAAAAATCACCTGTATGATACCATATGAGATATGGTACAGGTGTATCGATTGCCCCCATGCGATACAGGGTCCGACACGATATTTACAACATTGGTTACTAATACATGGTTTCAGTGATGAGGAATGTTATCCTACTGTTGTGATAATGCACTTCTAACGTAAAATTGTTAGTAACCCAAAGCTTCAGGTGTATCGTTATTCATATCTAAAGTTTTAAAAAAGAGAGATTTAGGAACCCAAAGCTCTTCACAAAGACAAAACAAAAATGCGACCAATTACCTAGACAATGGAGCAGTTGTACATGCTGCAGAGCTGAAGTAGTGCAGCCTGATTGGCAGGGTCCAGTGACCCTTGTATCGTAGCTGGATATCTTCCAGGTGATTGAGCGGAAACCCTTACCAAATTTGTTATCACGTACTCCTTTATATCTTTAACATCTTTCACAATGTCCTCTTCCTTTTTCCCAGCATTATAGAGATTCACAAAAGATGCAGTATAACCAACAGCTTCACCTATATCTGGAACTTCCGGTTCATCATCCACTCTTTCTTGCTCTGGCTGTGAAAGCAGAGTAACAATACTGTCGAGCATTTTACCCCATAAAATTAGAATATGTTGTGAATCCTGTAAAAGGCTTGGAGATTCACACAGAAGTCTGGTTGAAGCAACCAGACATAGCTTCATCTCTACGGCACCTGTTATCAACTTCAGATTCGGTATCCACAATTGTTCCAAAACCATCATAAAAAGGTTATCCTGAACCGCATTGATGGTGTTGACAAGAGTCGTGTGGCCATGTTTCACTAAGAACAGGGACATAAATATGAGGAGAGACTTTATGAACTTTATGGTTCTCTGCTTATGCAAACGTTGAAACAGAGCATTCCAAATGTGAGTCACAAAGGGAGATATGATTTCGTAGCTCAAGTTTTCTACCACCGTATTAACAATGTAGAAGCCGTACTCCTCAGTGCGAGCTACATTAATAAGCTTTTGAAATATACCAAGCACCTCGCTTAGCCTTTGGTTAAGTTCTGCGGGAGCCTTCTGGAGGTAAGCCTGCAGCAACCTCACAAGTGCCGGAATGTTCGCCTGCCTCACCCACAACTCCGGTGATAAAATTGGAACAAAAAGCTGCATATACGTAGCAGGCAGAGGCGGCCGGTTAATGCCAATCATCTGAGCAAAGATTTGAAGAGCGTAAGGCAGAAACTCAGCAATGTCTTCCACCAATATCTTTTGAAGAATGTCAAAGAGGCCAGCTTCCAAAGTTCGTATCAGCGAAGGATCCTTCTCACAGGTTCGCCTAACTAATGCTGCCACGGATTCAAATAGGTAGTGATTGAAAACCGGGTTCTTCGGATTCTTGCAGACCTCATTGAGTCGCGTCTTGAGACCAGCAATGCACGCGGCTGCAACGTCTGCATTGAACTCCGCAACTCCGAAAACCCGCATTATACACTTCATGGCATACTGATTCTCCTCAGACTCCGATAACTGGAAAACATTATACAAGTTGGTTATTAATGGAATTAAAAATGGTGCGATATCTGAGGCATTGTACCGTGGCCGACCATCATCTTTGACGAGCAATAACTTCTCAATGCAATTAGCAGCATAGGAATGAACCACATTTGATTCCGCAGTCAAGAATCTGACAACGTGGGGGATGAGCTCGAGCGCCAAATTCTTCGGAATTCGGCTTCGAAACGTGGTGAAGAACTTCAACGCATCGGCCTTGAGCATCGGCTGCGAATTCACGTCTGGGAACTTGAGTTCCGACTCGATCACTCCTTTGAAGAAGCTCTCCACATCCACAAGGTCGTTGCTCGCAAGCGAGACCACCAAGTATATCGCGCAATCCTTCTCCTTCCAATTCGTGGCCGGATTCGCAGAGTACTTCTCCATCATGGCCTGCACTTCCGCCGACACCAATACCCTCACTTGCGCGCGGTAATTCGTTACCAAGCCTTTCACAAGCTCGCACGCAGTCCTCCTTCTCGTGTCCATATCGCTTCCCTCGATATCCCTCCTCACATATTCCACATAATTCATCTCAAACAATTCTTCTTCGTCCTGGCTAACCCGAACGTTCGGTATAACGATGCTCTCACAGATCAACCTAAGCGTCTCCTGGCTCGCGAACAACGTATGATCGACGCTCATGCTAATAGTCGTCAAGAATTTGATGCCGGTAATCGTGAGCCTATCACGATTCGGCATCGCAGAGACGGCGACCAACAGACTCCAGACTGCGGACGCAAATGCAGGAAGGAAAGGACGGAATTCCTCCTCGTTCTTCTCCATGTAGAGATTGATGTTCTCGCAGACCGCCGAGCGGAGCTCATCTACAACCTCACGGGCTCCACCGGATTCGTCATTGTCAAGAACCGGATATGAAGTAGTGAGATACTTCTGGAACTCTCTCATCCATTCGTTCATATGATCCTCGAAGAACTCCGGAAGCTCCTGGAAGTTAAGAGAGAAGAAAATCCGGCAGCAAAGTCGCTGGCACTCGAACCACCGCCGGAAATCCGCACCGGAAGCTCCAGAGGCAGCGCCGGAGTCAATTAGACGGCCGGTTTGGAGGAATAGCTCAAGGAGCGGGGCAGCGAAGCCATCAATGCAGTATTTGAGATCGAGGAGCAGATCATTGGTTCTGTACTGGAAACGGAACTTCTTGAAGATGGAATTCGCTGCGGTGAGGACCCCGGACACGGCGGAGTAGTCGAGGGCAGCGGCCGCCGCCCGGAGACTGGAGATAATCTCCGGGAGGAGTCCCGGCCACGATTTGGGAAAATCTGATTTTCCGATGACGGCAAGCGACTCGCTGAGCTGTCCCTGGATGGGCGGGCGGGAGGAGAGCATGAGGCCGACGATCAAGGCCTTGATCTGCTCTTTCTCGCCGTCGGAAACGGCTGGAGAGGATGAATCCATCGGGGGAGACCATCGAGATTTGAGATGGTTTTTGAAGGCGACGGAAGCGGCGAGGCGCGCTTGATCGGGGCGGGAAGGGTCGGTGAGGAGGCGGAGAACGTTGAGGGCGTAGCCAGGGCGGTCGGCGGCTTCGGCGAGGTACTCCTCAGCCTGCCGGCGGGGCTGCCGATCAGGCGAGAGGGTTTGGAGGAAGCACCGGGTTAGGATTTCTAGGGTTTCCGGCGACGCGTCCATCATCGATCGAGAGAGAGAGAGAGAGAGATTTTTAGCTTCGGATGGTGCCTAGCCTACTGCAGGCACTTCTGGCTCCTCCTTTATGGTTCGGGTAATTCGGGTGATGAGACTCTTTCAAAATTCAAATTAAGTGGTGCTATGGAATTGAGCGGCTGGGTAAGTTTTGTTATCAGATTTGAATCTCACTCAACTAGATATCCTTAATAACCATGCCTTTTCCTCTCTCTTTTTTTCTACAGCGGGCATTGAACTCATCCCTTCAACTTGTGAGTTTCAGTCCCTAACCAGGTGAGCTGTTGCTCTTTATGCATAGACCTTACAAATCGGGTTGGGTTTTGGGTCACTATGTGTTCGGGTCAAAATGGGATGACATAGATGCTATCCAATTTTTGTTCGAGTCATTTTTTAAACTTGGACTGACGTGTGGCAAGTTCGGTCAACTTCATCTTGATGCAATATATATATATATATATATATATATATATCAATATTCTTATATTATTTATTTATTAATATCTTGTATTTACTTGTATAATATGTATATTGAATATGATATATATTGTAAATGAGAGCCAAATAAATGTGCACAACCATCCTCAAATGCACTTAACCATTTCTACCATTTATTTGTACGATCAATGGTGTATATTTGAATTTAAAAGCTAGGGACTTAATGCATTATATCTATTAAATTTTTTTAAAATTTAAATCTTCTTTGTTAATCATTTGAATCAAATAGTAGAGACATTTAAGTGGATTTAAGCACGGATAAATATGTGCATGAACTATGCTCTTATTATAGCCAACATACTACCTGCATATATATAATATCCGTATATATATAATCATATTGGATTTTTCAAATGTATTTATTTGAAGTCTACGAAAAAATGTAGTTCCTTTAGAAGCTTTGACAAACTCATACCAAATAGGTGAGCCAACATATGCTTCCTTGTAAACAACCCTAAGACATGTCATTCCAACTTCCAAAGTATAAGGAATTGGATGATCCGAAACGAAAACCAAACCTTATTTTCACTCTAACTGGGGCCAGCTACATAAACTTTGATTCAACATTGTGTTGTCTTCTGTCTTATTAGTATGTAACTAAGGGTAATATCATTTTATCATTTTCCTTCGATACTTTTTGAAGCCTTCTTTTGCTTCTTCTAAAGTGTTCACCATCTTACTTCTCACACCTTTCTGCTAGAGCTTTGTGACCCTCTCTCTAAATATGAAAATCACCTTGAGCATTATTTTTCAACATTTGTCTTTCTTTTATTTCTTCCAGATCTTTCCAAAGTCCCTCATATTTCTCTCTTTATCCACCTCAAGCATGCCCTACCTATTTATCGGTGTTTTCACCATGCATGCATATGGATTTTTTTGAACATTCTCCAGTTATTTAAATTAATTTTGTTCATGAACTAAGGAAAAATGATGCACTATATCACATCATACAACCAATAAAATATACACTATCAGCTTCTTGCATGACACATGTTTAATATATAACATTTATAACATTGACTTCTTGATATAATCATGTTATTTCATCAAAGAGAATTCCAAGATTTAGAGCAAGTAACCAAATATATCAATCAACACCCATATTAAATAATTTTTCTTTTTCTTTGATACAATGGGGAGGCTGAAGTGTGCCCTCCTCAGGTATCAAAATCATGACCTTCAACTTATGATCTGACTCCATGACCCGATGAGCTATCAGTCATTGTTATCCCAGGCTAAATAATTCTAATAGCATTACAACTCCTCGTCTTACCAAATAATTATGTCCAATTTTCAACTGATATATATAATAATCATTTATTCCCATCTTGATGGGATGCTTTAGTTATTGCTAATATTATGATTTAATGAAAAATATAGAACTGATTTGTCTCCTCTAATGAAGGTCACTGACTTCTAGCTGTCTTTGATATGAACCCCTTAGAATGTGAGCCACAAACTTCTTAATGGTCACAATCTTAATAAGTTAACCTCTATATTCTTCTTTTCTACTCACTTCGACATGATATGTTCAATATTTGTGCATACACTCTCTAATTGTGGTTGCCATGGGTCCTCAATTATAGGGAAAAAATGGGGCAAGCTGTAACAAGTGCACCTAAGATCATTTTGTGAGCCTCATAAGGTGAATTAGAGATTGCTTGTATAGTTTATTGAGGTAAGACCACACATGTCAAGCTTGAATTAATAAAAATAAACACATATTGACTCTAGATGGTCTCTTTAGCTGCAATCCAAATGACAATTTTGATGTTGAAGCAATATTATTAAAATTCAGAAAAGAGAGTCTCGTGGAGGCAGAATGTGATGCATACATGTATCACACAATATGACGTTTACAATCAAAGAAGCACATAATACATCAACCAATGTTGCTAGTTTGGTTATGATAAGTATATTCAATCAAGTGATGTAGGCAGATACACCATAGTGTAGTATGATGTCTCTAATTGCTCTACTAGCAAAAGTGATGATGATGAAGAAGAGGATAAATATATTAAGATAAGACAATTGATGATGTAGATATAGGAGATCAATTTGTAGAGCAACCAGAATATGACAATTTATACATCCCCATTGGCTCCGACAATGAGGACGCAGAAGTATTTGTAGACTATGATGAAATAATTCTTTACTGAAATATAAATCTTTCTAAAGGTATGTGAATAGGAATCATGTTAACTTCAAAAAACATTTGATAGATTTGTGAATTAGGCAGTATTATGATTTTATTTATGTGAAAAACAATAGCATTAGGGTGGCTTTGAAGTACAAGAACAATTGAGGGTTTTACATCCATGCATCCAAGTATGAGGGTATGGATATATTTCAAATAAAAACCTAAAAACTAATTCATAAATAACATAAACAATACAAAATAGGGTTGATTGATCCAAAATACATAGCAGAGAAGTGTTGTATACAAATTTTAAATCTACGCAACCTTAACTCATAATAACTTTCTTAAAAGTGAGAGGAACGAAAATAGGTTTTAGGACTTACCTCAAATCACTCCAAATACCTATGGACTCATGTTGGTTCTTTTCATAAAAAATCTTCTTATTCTACCGCACAAGGGTCAATCATTGCATTAGTGATTTATTTGGCTAATTCAAATCATAAATTTTTGTGCACTTAAGAAAAGGTGAGCAACAAAAATGGACTGCTGTTTTATAGATTGTTCTAAGGGTATTCCAAGGTTGATCTAAGTTCTCTAAAAGCTAGTTTGGGTTCCTAAATAGGATAAGTCTCGTCGAATAGGTTAGATATCTTGGATTTCTAATTTGGGATACCAAAAGGCTAAATTGTGTCTTGAATAAATCTATGTAGGTCCCTAAGGGTATGTTATGTTTAGTTATTTATTAGGATAACTAATGGATTGATGAAAATTCAACTAGATTGAATCGTGGAGGATGGGTATGTGTAGCTTATATAATAATTTGGGTAATATGGTTAGGCTTTTGCTATGATTTGGTTATGGGACAGCAAGCATAGATGAATATTTGGATGACTCGATCACAAGTATCATATAGATTAACAAGAAATTCTTCTGATAATTTAAAATTCAAAGTATTCTAGATGAGAAAATTCAAAGTATTCTAGATGAGATTTTGAGAGCTTAGGATATGCAAGAACAATATGCTTTTGTCGTAACTATTATGATGCTAATGTAAGATGTATGTTAACTACAATGCAATGTGTATGTTAACTATATGCAATGATCAAGGGCACAATTAGTATGCAATATTTAACCCTCAATGGATGCTTTGGAATATAATGGATCTGTGCGAATCTAATTAACATGCAAAAAACTAGAATAATATTAGGGTGAACTAGTGCACCAATATACCAATTGACTAAAATACTTATAATATATTTGAAGCAACAACTAACATACATCAAATATAATAACTAACAACTTAATAAATAACAAGTTCAAAACATAGCATTCATCAAGATTGAAGTGTGATTATACTACTAGTGTTGGTGTCACTACTACTATTGCCACTACCACTGTCACTTGGACAATAAACAATTGCACTAGTTGATGATTCCATACTCACTATAATAAACATCAGAATAAATAAATTATAAAAAAGTAAAAATAAATCAAGAGGTCATTATGAAATAACTTGATGAAGAGAGAACTCGGAGAATAGTGAAAGGGAGAGTGAAAGCAAAGAACTCATAGAAGTTGATGACCAGGAGCATAGTTACCCACCATAGAGAGAAAGATAGAGAAATCAATAATCAAAAGTATTGTCGCCCATCAAAGAGAGAAAAGAGAGGAAGGGAGAGAGAGAAAAGATAGTGAGGAGCATAGTCACTCATCAAAGAGATAAATGGAGAGAGAGAGAAGTCGATCGCCCACCAAAATAGAGAGAAAGAGAGAGAAAAGAGAGAATACTAGTGTCATAGAAAGACAAAGGTCAGCAGAGCTGGTGGTGGCCATCGACGGAGAGAGTAGGAGTAGAGGTGAGAGAGGGGCATGCACGGAGAGATGCATGCAAGAGAGAGGGGCACACATGGGAGAGAGACTTATTTTAAGTTTGGGTCGGGTCGACTTGACCGAGTGGACGGCTATAGCAGCGTTCATGTCACTAATAGCAATCAGGTCCCCTGCCAAGCCTTGCATGCTATAGCATTTTTTTGGTCCGCTAAAACACTATAGTGTGCTAACTATTAACTACATAGCCATGAACATACAATCATATTTTTGAATTTTAGAAACTACTAAATAAAATTCAAAACTTTGAAATTTGAAAACCCTTCAATAAAACTCATATTTTGAATTTTTTTGAATAAAATTCAGATTTTTAAACTGTGGAACCTACCATATATAAGAAGAGGCCCTTTTCAAAATACATTTTCAACCAAATTTATACATCAAACCCATCAAGCACATGCACTCGAGCTTACATATACATACCCTATGTTAATTGAGCCCAAGTACTAAATATAAATCCAAACATGTTTGTTTTGTTATTAGTAGCAAAGTGGGTTTAACTGTGACTCTGCCTTTTGACCTCCATATGGGTCATGGAGTATTGTTATTGCCCCTAATATACCAGTCTTAAGTCAATTTCTTTAATATTTTAACTCAGATTACGATGAGGGTTTTTCCCTTTCCTATTATGAGTTAGGATTGTTCAAAGGACCAACCCAAACCAATTGAAACGATTAATTCGATGGTTTGGTTTGATTAAAAAAAGAAAGAAAGAATTTGTACGCTTTGGTTCATGTTATGAAGGTTGGGACCAAACAAATCCTTTTAATGTATTCTTAGGGTTGCACGTAGAAATTTAAGTATAATGAGAATCATTAGAATGCGATTATCAGCCTTTTGCATATTCAATTAATGTGGTAACAGGAAGATAAAACTTACCATTTAGTTGGCGTCATTGTGGAACTGTGAATGTTAGAAGGCGTTGTGAGTTATTATGTGTCTTAGGACATATTTATGCCTTTAGGTTTTAATCTATAGCATATAATTATTTATATAGTTTGTATTTGGAGGTACTTTCTTTTTTTTCTTTTTGATGTAATGGGAGTCGAAGCCACATGCACACCCCAGGTATCAAACTGATGACCTAACCAGGTGAGCTATGTTTGTTGTTCTATTTGGTACTACTTTACATATGAACAACTTATTCTTGTAATTAACTTTTATTTATCACTTGATTGATTATGTATTATATACTACCATGGTATGGAATTGAACCAAAATGGAAGCAATGGTGTAGTTTGGGTCAGTTTTATGAATTTATCATGACTTGGTTTGATCGTAACTAAGCCTAGAACTGAACCAAACCAAGCCTAGAATACCTTTATCCATACGAGTCATGCAGTTTTGGTTTGGGTCATGTCAAACGCCCTTGCAGGGTGAGCTTCTTTGCTTATAAAGGCAACACAAGCTCGACATGTCAAAATAACTAGGTGCGGCTCACCTCAAATAGACCATGATGCAATTCAAAACACACATACACACACACATATATATATAGGGTGTACTTGTCACTTTATTCACTTTTCATTGTTAAAAATTTGAATAATTTATCTTAAAATATAGATCATTTATTTCAAGTACATATGGAATCAAGCACACTTTTTAAAAGTACAACAATCCTATTGCATTTTTTATTGTATTAATTTTTATTGAAATCAAGCATATATGAAAACTGTATAAAACTTTAAGCACTACTAATTTTTCTTGAAACTTCTGAAAAAATAATAAAAAAGGGTGAACCGCTGGTTCCGGTTCTACAAAAGGTGGAACTAGAACCAAACTAGGAGATCCCTAGTCTGGTTATGATCCCATTCCAACCTGCTTCCCGCCTGTATGGTTCCAGTTGAAACTGCCAGTCCAGTTCAAAACCGGACATGTCTATAGGCAAAGGCTTGGCATTCATTTATTTACTATTTTACTTATTAATAATTTGGTCATTTACGAGTTAGGTATTTTTATTGTATTAAATCAATGATTACATCAATTTTTACCTTGATCACATGTATATATGTATATGTAAAGAGTATAATGTTTACACTTGAAATCATTTAAAGATTCAATGAATTTAAGAAACATTTAATCTCTCTCTATGAAGAAGGTAGATGATGCAACCTCGATGGAAACCCATCTTGACCATTCGACGATACGAAAATCGTGCAGCTCCTGATAGTCTTGATCAAGTCTTTATGTCCAAGCCCTAAACCATACATTCCTCCCTTGATCTTCTGTTTCACGCTCTATCTGCCCTTTATCTCCCGTTTCGCACTCTCCCTCTCTCTCATTTTCATCCCTCCCCCTTTTTTGTGGTTGTCTCTCATGCAACTATTGACGAGCATGAACTTCATCTCTCCCATTCCGCCCAAGAACCATATCTCTCCCGAACGGCCCAAGAGGTTTGCACCTTTCCCCCTTTCCCTTTCTCTCCTGTTTTTGTCTCTCCCCCCCTTTTCCAGTCTCGTGCAGCCGTAGACGAGCATGAACTACATCTCTCCAATTCAACCTCTCCTATGGACGATTGGCTCTCTCTCTCTCCTGTGGTTGAGTGGCTCCCTCTCCCTCTTTCCTGCTTAGGTATGAGAATCCAGTCACCATTAAGGGTTTTAGGATATCAACATTGGTTTAAATATTTGATGGATGCACACTTTGCTACATATATTTCTTACATCTATTCTTCTATTCTTGATTAGAAGAGGTAGAGGATGATCACAAAAATGTTAAAGAAACAAGCTTATTGTGAGTTAAATGCTAACATGGCAGATGATAGGACTTTGTGGAAATAAAAAATCCATGCAGCGGACCGGGGAAAAGGCGTTATTGTTGTATTCTTGATTAGAATACCGGTTTTGATATTCTGTACGTCTAGATTAGATTATTGCTTTTAAGATCAGTTTGATGAGTATTGGACATGCGATCATTCCATGGGTTTCAGGAGATCAACCCTGATCGTCATTAGGGTAAAATGGGATTTTTTTTTTTTGTTTGATGAGCTGGGTCTCCTTATTGCTATTTTTGTTACACGATATGTGTTTTCCGTTTTTGTCTCTCTCTGTCTCATGCAGCCGCAGACGAGCAAGAATCTCTCAGTTCTTTTTTTGATGTTTGCGCTGCTGGATGTACTCTTTGCTATTTCTGTTACATGATCTTGGTTTCACTTTGTTTTCTACTATGTCACACGGGAGTGGGCAAAAATTTTAGGTACGACACGATTAAAGTATATAATATTATATATTATATATAATATTCAAGCTACAACAAGTGAGACATCGATTAACATAAGTACATGACAATAGCAAATACACAACTTTATATTAAAGCAAAACATATAAACTGTAAACAACTATTAATTTCATCATAATACACAAATCAATCTTTACTATCCGGACCCATTTATCTAAAAAGGCTCAAACTTCAAAATCGATACCATATTTTGAAGCGCATAATATCCACACAAAAGGAAGTGAAGAAGGTTTGCGTAGATATTTTTTACGTTATCGGCGGAGTTTCATGGGAGATTATGGAAGACAAGCTCAATGAGCATTTTGGAAACTATGGTGAGGTAACTGAGGTGGTCATCATCAGAGATAAGGTCATGAGTAAACTAAGAGGCTTCGGTTTCACCGTCTTCACGGATTACTCCCTCTTTGATCGGGTTTTCCGTGATAAATACACCTTAAACGACAGAATCGTGAGTTATAAAAAAAAATTATGTTTTTTTTCCATGCCGCACCGACACAATGTCAGTGTCGCACCCGTGTCGAGGTCGACACTTCACCTCTTAGAAGTGTCTGCGTGACTTAGGTTTTTTTGGCTATGGAAGATTGACTAGTTTTGTAGAGAGCCAGTTAGATATACTAAACTTAGATTGAGAAGTTGCTCAAGATTGATTAGGTCACCACTATGCATTAGTTTGTATGTTGTTGACTTTTTAATTTTTTTCCAGTATTTTCGTTGACGTTGTTGTATTTTCGTTGACGTGAGTTTGTGGCTTCTAAAATTCTTTTCCTATGTTTGACCTGATGTGAGTTCACTATGCATTACTTTGTTTATTTGTTATTTTTTGTTTTTGTTTTTGTTGTTGCTGCTGTTATCTCATTTCTGACAATTGAGCAGACTAATATACTGAAAGAAAGCTTGTAAACTCAATCAAAGAAGCTAACGTGTGGGGCTGCAAGTAAACATGTGGAGTGTAGGGTATTACCTTACACTCCAACAACTGATTTTGCTGAACTTGCTTTAAGGAAAGGGTTTTGTAAGTTACCATCTATATTAAGAATGCTTGAATATCGTGAGAAAAGTCACGAGGAGTTGAGATGAGAGGAATATGAGAAGGGAGGTAAAGGTTTTTCATAGTCTATATTCACATTCTTGATTGTTCAAGAAACTATATGTGTCAAACCTTCATTATTCTTTGCTATACCACTTTTTTCGTAGGTATGATATCACGAACCACAGTTTGGTATTGTGAACGTATTTTAGTTTATTTTCGTTATTCATTTGTATCAGAAGATAAAATGATACATAATTTGTATGAAAAGACCGTATACTTAATGGGGTTATTAGAAACAAATTAGGAGTGGCACCAATAGAGGATAAAATGAGAGAATATCGTTTAAGATGGTTTGGATATATAGAAAGAAGATCAGAAGAACCTTTAAGAAGGAATGAAAAACTAAATTTGGAAAGTATTAAAAGAGGTAGAGGACGACCATAAAAGTGTTGTAAAGAAACAATAAAGAATGATCTAGTTTATTGTGAGTTAACCGCTAACATGGCACATGATAGAGCTCTGTGGAAACAAAGAATCTATGTAGCCGACCCCCGTCTAGTATGGGAAAAGGCTTAGTTGTTGTTATTGTTATTTGTATCATACCTTAAAAGTTGGAAAATTCCTATACATGATTATTATCGGTATCTTGGCAAAACATATTGTGTTTGTGTGCTTGTTGGACAAGCTCCGGGCTTCTATTAAGTCTTGGGACCGTTGAGATGGTATATTGCTAAGAAGGATTGCATATTTCATTGTTTAATACAGAAGATTGCTCAAGTATGCTCAACTTTCTCAAGTATACGGTCTTTGGCTAAGAAGGGTCGACCTCTATGGCCTTTGGTTAACTATAAACCCTAAAAGTTTCCTTGATTCTACTCCAAACACACAATTTATAGGGTTTAATTTCAACATATTGCAACGGGTTTTTTATTTTATCAAAAGATCATCATATAAACTTTCAAAAGTTTATGAATTTGATCATGAAAAATAGTCATCATGACTCTTTGGTAAGTTTTACTTACATTTTTCAAACCAAAAGGCATAATATTGTAATAATATGTGCTTCAAGATGTGCTAAAAGCAGTTTTGGTTTGATCCTTTGAAAACAATTTGATTTGATTGTAACTCCAATACCCGTCAATAAAGGAAAATATTTCATGATCCGCGGTACTATCCACTATCAAATTGATATTGGGTAGTGGAAAATTATCTTTTGAAGTGACTTTGTTCAAATTTCTAAAATCAATACAAATTTGAATTTTCTCATTGGATTTTCGAAGAACAATGTTTAAAAGCTAATCGAAATAAAACCAGCCTTTAAAAGATCTTCTAAACTCTCTTTAACTTGGAAATGAAAATCATGATGAATTTTTTAAAGTTTTTGTTTTACGAGTTTGACATTGAGTTCTAAAGGGAGACGATGGTCTACTATCCTAGGGTCTAATCCAAGCATGTCTTCATAGGTTCATGCATATTCATGTATGATTTAAGAAATGAAATGAATGATGCTCTTTTAGATTCATGCAAATAAATTCCTATCTTAACACACTTAGGGTTAGACTCGGTTTCTAGGTTAACTTTTAAGAAGTCCTCTCCCACAAAACTTGAAGGTTTTTCTAAGTTAAGGATTTTATTGAATTCGAGAAGCTTTAAAGTTTGATCATCATTATGGATGAGAGGATCTATCTCCCTCCTTTGCTCACTCTCAGGTGATTTGGTTTCTTGGAAAGGATTATTTACAAGAGAATGACCTCACTCAGGATTGAGAATGTACACATGTCTTTGCAAAATCGATTTTTTGATTTGTACATGATTTTGAAAACTTGTTTTTTTGGAATTTTGTTTTTTCAAATTCTTATCATTTTCTTTGGTGTTTTCAATTTTTTTAGCTTTTTCAACACTAACAATAGGAGAAAAATGTAAAAGACTTTCTTTTTAGGATTTTCAAAATTTTCTATTGTTTTTGGGTTTTGAAAATTTTTCAAATGGTTTTGGTTTTTTTAAATTTTTTTTTTTTTGCATTTTTATTTCGGAAAGTATGATCTTCCATCAAGCATATAAAAAAACACTACGAATTGGATTTCGAATAAGAGGTTTAAGCCATAGGTCTCAAGTTTTGTGGGGCTCTAGGTCACCCTTGACCCAAGTGGTCTTAGGTGGGGGTTCAAGGGGTATCAATGGGTTATAGCCTAACCCATATCAAGCTGGGCTTGGTGAGGGGATGGGAGGTTTCAACCTCCCTTGTCCTTGATAAGGTGCATACCTCATATTTAACATCATGTTGCAAGGTTTTTTGAGTTTTGAAAATTTTGTATAGAGAAAATGGTCTTGGAACAAGGTGTCATTCATGGTGTGAGTAGAATTATGCACCTTAGCTTGTTTGGCACAACCTAGGATTCAAATGATTTTGGTAGGGAGTGGTTCACGTGGACTTGTCTTTATGATAACCCTTTCTTTATCACATGTTTTGCACTTAAAATACATGGGAAGGTTTGGACTCCCTTGAGACTCGGGTTGTCTTCTCTGGACACCACTACGACTTATTTTTTCATGGGATTTTTATGCATCTATTAAAGGTAGAGGGAACGGTTCGGAGTGAGTGTATCAAAGGTCTTCTCAACAACAAATTATAATAAGGGTTGATAATCTAGGACATGAAATAACCCTATATGTGCAATATGTCTGATTTCCATGGGAAGCTCAATTGATCCTAATGAATGAGATGAATTGTAATCATACCCGGTGATGACAATTGTATGTGGTTCTAGTCTTGCTATGGGAATTTCAACTTAGAATGCTATGTGTATAGGAAGGATGTTTAAACCTCCTCCCCATCGACCATGCACTTTCCAATAATGTGGTTATTCAATACTACTTCTATGTGTAAGGCATGGTTGTGGGTTGTAATGGGTCTACCCAATTCATTCTCGAAAAATATAATTAGAGTTTGGGTAAGAATGTGAGAGATGAAGAAGGATAGGGACTCGGGAGTTATTGAAGTGTTAACCTTAGTTTTCTCTAAAATTCTCTCTAAGACTTGTTTATGTTTAGGTGATATTTTCATTAACTCTAAAATAAACATGTTTATTAAGAGTTTTGACAAATATTTTTCTAGATCATATAGAGGTAACATGACATCTTTATCTTTGTCCATGCCATGGGATGAGTTTGGAATGCATGCTTTTTAAGGGAAGGTTAAACGACCACCTCCTTGCTTGTTTATTTTTCTAAGTGTGGGGTTGATAGATCCTTTTAGATTTAGTCGCCTCTATACTTTCCTTATGGCTCGCTCCCAATTGGGTTTTATTTTGGTGTTTTGTTATACCACAAATTTCTATGAAGGCTCTAGCTGGGGTGGGACTCTAATCACTCTCTGGATCACTACTTGCTTGGTTTTTTTAGAATTATGAGAGGGATGTGTGACAAGCAGTGTGAATCGTATGCCATGGATGATCAATGGTATTTTTACGAGATTTCATTTGAGATAGACATACCTATTTGGTTTTCCCACTTATGCTTGCGTGATTCAGGATTAGTTCTTTGAATATGGCTTGAGAGGGCACCAATTCTTCTTAGATATGGAGCTTTCCCTACTTTATCAAGTTCTCGATTTTATTTTTCAAGGAAAAACAATTATTTGTATCATGACTCTTAAGCCTATGATACTTATAAAAATCGTCCAAAAATCTTTCCATAGGGGGTGCTCCTTCGAGAATCGCAGTTTGGCTCACCAAGCCTTGTGGAAGTAGAATGTCTAGGACTTTCGTGAGCGCTTGTCCTAGATTCGTGTATATACTTTTTTTGTTTTAATACTTTTTCTCATTTTTTTGTTTTTTTTAAAAAGAGGATTTTTTTTTTGGTCTGAAAAGTTGAGGGACCGGATGAGGTGAGTTCTACTCTTACACTGGTCACTTTTTGAGTCTTTATTCCTCCTTCTAGGGCATGTTCTCATACGCTTCGTGTTTTTGTTTTGAAAAACTCTTTTTCTTCCATAGATCATCATAGATTCCTTTTTTAAAATTTGCTTAAAAAAATACTTTTTAAATTAATTTTTGAAATGTACTGATCTCACGGAGGGAGATGAGCACTTTTAAATCATTTTTAAAATTTTCAAGGATTAACATTACGACACAATCCTTGAAAATAGGCTCTTTCACTTGCCTCAATGGCAACCTTTGCATGAAACAAGATCTCATAGAGTTGGTATAGCTTCGATGTTGTGGGAAAACCTTTGCATGAAACAACTCGCTAGATCTTCAAATATAGCGAATTGGCTCAAGTTGTATGAAACCAACCATTTATATGCACTCCCTTTGAGGGTGTGAGGGAACCAATATATTCACTTAGAAGAATTCTTCTTCTTTTATGCTTTCTTGGAAAAGAGCTGTAAGTGGGATCTAGGATCCCTATTAATGTCATAACGATAAAAACTTACAACTTCATCGTCGCTATCGGTTTGGTAATCGAATGATAAAAAATCCGATAGCAAGTAAACTCTTTTCTCTTTAGATTGACCTTTCAACAATTGTTGGAGGACCCTTCTATCTTTAATTGTAAAGGATTCAAGATTTGGTTGCTCAGCCTCAAACTTAGAGGCTGGTCTTGGTTTTCGTGAGTGATGTGTTTTTTTGTGAGCCCGAGGTTGTTTTTCATGGGAGGAGCACAATTCCACCGCATAAGCGTCTTGGCTTAAGGCGACGAATTCTTTCTCAATCCTCAACTCTCTCAACTCCTTTTTGAGTGAGGCAACTTTATCCTCTTGGGTTTCTGAAAATGATTTCAATATTCTTTTAGAAACCCGACTTGTTGATCATGAGACTTGACTCGACACCTCAATGAAACCTTTCGAATTTGACATTTTTGAATTGTTGGAAATTTTGAACCTAAATGAAGGGTTTGAAAAAGAGAAGTTTAGAACACGACTTTAGAATCGATTTTTACTTTGAAGACTACCACATCAAAACAATTTTCCTAAGACCCAAGTCCCATCGGGCGTGCCATTTTTTGTTGATGTAAATAAAAATTTTCATTTATGGATCGACTTAAAATCTCATTTGTAAAAACAATGTGCGAGCGTGGTAGTAGATTTGCTCAAACTTGTAAAGATGATTTTCTGACTTTTTTGGTGATCGTAAATAAGTAGATTCTTTTCATCGTAGATCTTCTTGAACCAATGCTCAAGGTTCAACCTAGACGCTTAGAAAAGTGACTTGTGATCTAGTAATTTTGAAACAAATTTTCAATCAAAATGAAGTTTCCAAAACTGTTTTATTGTTCCGTTGGCAAAATCAATTTCAGTTCAAACCAGCTCTGTTTCCAACAACAAATGTAATTTTTTTGGTATTTTCTGGAGATCCAAAAATCCCAAAAAAATTACCTAAGCTAGGCCTAGGTATGTAGTTTATTGTGGTATTTTTATTTTGATTTATGATTCTAAGGATGAGCAAAATTAAATCTAGAAAGTTTTCAACCTTGGAACTCGGAACAGTTTTTGTGATAGAAATATAGAGGCTTAGAAAAACGCTTGTATCTCTTACGTAAACCTTTGATTTTTATGAAATTGGTCAAGTTAAAAAGTTATTTTGAATTTCTATATACAAAGTTAAGGGAATTTTACCGAGACTCTGTCGCATTATGTGTATTGTAGAAAGGTTTTATCTCTAGTTAAGTTTGTTTTTGAACAATTTTATTTTTGGCCTTACTCGTGTCTAAAATTGCTGCAAATTTTACTGGATATTAGACAATATGTGTAAGGTTCAAACCGATTTTTAGAATTTTTCACTTGCAAATAAGGGTTGAAAAATTCATGGATAAAACATATACAAAATACTGAAAATAGAGTTTTCTATTTAAAAGGATACTGAATATATCCGGTTTGATCTTTAATAAATTAATGATCATCGAAAGAAATTTAGATTGAGGACTTTTGTTTGTTTGAGGAGGAACTCATCTACATATAAATTCATAGGGCTATATCTCTCGAGTTGGAAAACTCTATTGAAAGATATATGCGATCATAGCCTAATACTCGCTACTTATGGATAGTTAATCCACTATAAGAGGGATTTACATACTTAAATCATTGTACCTAAAACTTAGGTGTTAATGCCTCTCTTATGACTTCGTAATTTAATAGGGAGGAAGCTCAACAATAAAGAAAATTATAATGTCTCTTAAGTATAGAATAAATGAGAGTTAGGTGTTAATGCCTCTCTTATGACTTCGTAATTTAATAGGGAGGAAGCTCAACAATGAAGAAAATTATAATGTCTCTTAAGTATAGAATAAATGAGAATGTATAAGATATAATTTATATTAGGGTAGATGCAACAAAATATCAAATAAGTTAAGGATGATCTTATCGGTTGTCTTGGACAAGGATTTGTAGCATTTTTCTCAAATATTATAATGATTTGAAGACAAATGCTCTTTAATAATACACTTTGAATTTAAATGAAATTGGAATGAAAAAGAAGAAAGGGAAAAAAAAAGGACCTTTGCCGGCAATGAAACTTGGAGGGCTTGGTCGGCGACTCCTTGGGGGATGACTTCTCCTCCTTCTTCTCCTCTCTCAATCTCTTCTTTCACTTTGCTAGAAATTCTCTCTTCAATTTTCGTCTCCAAAACCCAGTCCCAAGGGTTGAATTTATAAGCTTCTTGGGAATCCTCTAAAGAAGGAATATTCTTTTGGCATCCTCTTAAAGGGTTCCATGAGTTGGTTGGTTTTTGCTTAGCCCAAAATCTGATCCAATTCATTTTGTTGGTGTTGGTCACATAGGATCACATGGGGCACACGATGGTTCATGTTTTGGTCAAGGTGGGTCCTTGATGCAACCACCTTTGGGTTTGGCTCGGTGCAATCAGCTAAGTGCAACCCGTCCCTTTTTTGGTGTTGTTTTTGTCATAAGAGCAACCCGCCTCTTGCAGCCTTGGTCCCATTTGGTGTTGACTTTGACTCAGACTAGGCCTTGACCCGTCTTGGCCAAGTGCAACCTTGGGTTTCTTCAAGTGCCACCCTTGGTTTGGTCGTGATCCATCTTGGCTGAGCACGATCTTTGACTCGGCCTGGATGTTCTTGGGTGCAGCCTATGTCGAGCTTGGCTAGCTTGGTATAGCTCCTTGGGTTCGATTTTGATTTGAGCCCCTGTAGCCTCTCCTTGACTTGAATTAAGTTGCTTTTGGGTAAAACTTATCTCGATCTTGTCTTGGATAAGTTTTTACTTCATAGCTGGTTTTGAACTTGACTTGAATTGTACTTGCTGTGTAGCATGACCATGGTTGGTCTTGAGTGATGAAGCAAAAACTTGGCGATTTTCAAAACACACTTTCCAAAAGATATTTTGAAATTTCGAAATCCTATTCAAGTTCAAGATAAAGATGCAAGACATGGATTTGGATAATCTTATTGAAGGGGGAGACTAAATCCAGTTCATAAATAGGTGCTTACATCATAATGATGTCAGGATTATGGACCTAAGAGTGAGCCGTCCCCCATACTCGACCATCTAGATCCTTCTCAAGCCTTGGCAGACCATTTTATGTACAACTTAAAATAGAGACTATATGCAAGCATCATTTATGCCAAAGTTTATATAACTTTAGGTGGTAAATTAGAGATCATACTTTTCTGATTCAATAATTTTAATCTACTAAAATATAAATAGCAATATCACTTATGCAAAGTTTTCACTGCTCTATAATATTTGCAACTAAGACGCCATCATTTAAACTTGACAATTGAAGGGAAAACATTTGGTTCTACACTATATGTGACTTGCAACAAGCTTTTCATTTTCCTTTTATCTAATTTCACGTGTCTTTTTGAAAATAACTTAGCATACTTTTTGAATTATTTGATCACCACTAAACAAATTATGAGTTTAATAAGGAATGTAACAAATATCATGGACCAAAACTTCTATACCTGCTTTTATCTTTACCACAATTACTCCCTTTTCATCAACCTTTACTCAATTATTATCTCTAAGTCAAACCTATGAATTCACTATATTATCAATAGTGTAAAACAATTTTTTATCTTCTATTATAGTTATTGCAACCACTGTCTATAGATCAAATATCATTTTAGTGTTACTTGCATTAACATGTCATAAAACCATTAGTTTCCTCTTTTGTAAAATTAGCATTTTGTTTTGCTTTCTAAGAAATATCCAAACCTTCTACAAAAGTAATATTGTTTTCCCTTGAAAAATTATCGAAAGGTGTCTTTATCTTTGTCTTTGTCTCTACCCTCTTTTTTATCATTAAAATCCACCTTAGCCTCTTCCAAGACTTGGAGTACTATTTTGATAGCCACCTCATCCTATGCATTTATCTCTTCCTCTACTCTTTTGATCACTAAATCTTACCAGTTTTTTCCTTGCTTGTGTTTCAATCTTGGACTAGAATTCTTACACAATAATATTTTCTGTTGATGTGTTCAATCTTTTTTCATGTGCTAAAAGTGAACCAATTAGCTTATTAATAGCATAAATAGAAAGTTCTTTAGATTCTTCAATAGCTGTCACAACATCAAATTTAGGAGGCGAACTTTGTAACACTTGTTTTAAAACTTTTTTATCATAACATTCTCATCAAAAGTCTTTATAAGATTAATAATAATATAAAGATGAAAAAAGAAATCCTAGACTAATTGTCAACCTTTTATAAAAAACTGTCTTAAACTCTTTATGTAGGGTCTTTAGTTTTACCATGGTTATCTTATTATGTTCATGATATTCTTGCTTCAAAATAGTTCACGCATGTTGTGAAGTCTTAGCATTGGCAATATGTGGGAATATTGATGTGGCACTAAATTATTGTATCATGAGAAATGCTTTCACATCATTATTTGGATTTAGATTTTTCAACTTTTTTTTCTTTGTAACCATTCTCTGCCAAGTACCATATATCCTGTGAGATAAAAATTATTTGTATCATGATCCTTCAAAAATTATTAATTTCTTCACTAAAAAATAGACAAGAGACTCCAACAGATTAAACATGTTTTGATTATTTGTTATACTAAATCCTCCCTAATGTTACTCTTCTTTAGCAACACCTGTTACTATGCAATCGGATTAAACTCGATGCTCGGATACTAAGAATTGTTGTAATATATAATGGAAAAGTTAGAAAAAAGGAAGAAGAGAAAGATAAAAGATACACTTTTCTATCACATATGACAAAAAAATGAAAACGTGCATACATTTAAAGAGATAAAAAATAAACAAAAATTAACCCAGCTTCTTACATTTTCTCCACACTCCCTAAAACTTATAAGAAAATAATCAATAACAGTAACTCCATTTTACATGTTCTTAAGTTTAGAATCATACCTTAAAAAAAACTACTTATGACGCACCATGATCATCACCTCACATGATAACATTGACATGTATTGATTTGACTCATCATTTCTTTCTCCTTTAGCGTCATTCTCAATCATCATCCTGCAAGTTCTAACATGGAGTGCATTAGACGCATGGCTGCACGAATACATGATGCACATGCATTTTGTCATCTCGTCGTCTGATAATGAGTGAGATGCATTGTATTTTCTATTGCGACAAAATTTACCTATGGTGGTCATAGTTTCAATAACTAAAAATATCATCCAACGATACTAAAAATATGATCACCACATAATAAAAGAAGCTTGCTCCGGGCAGGGCATGCATATTGAGCATAGATATGCTTGACCACTGTTTGCCTAGATCGAAATGAGCAGTTCAAGCCAGCATCAACATGTAGTGGTGTCCGGTTTGGATCTGGCGACTGGTTAAGTCGGAGTCGAAACCCTCCCAGAAATAGAGCTGAATCGCAGTTGGAGGACTGCACTGTTCGATCACAGTTATCGGAGAACCAAAGTGGAACTAGAACCGGCAGTTCCAAGTGGTTCTGCCTTCCGAATCTAAAATCTTACCTTTATTCTATGAAATTTTCAAAATGAAACCAGAACCAAAAGAAAATGGGCTTAAATCCCTGACTCAAAAGCGGACCTGGCATGGATGGAAGCTCAACTGGACTCAGATCCAGAGGGAACCGGTTCAGTTTCAGTTCCAAGTTTGGGTAGAACAAAAAATGTCCGATTGAGCACCGAGAACATTAGCTCAATGGTGGGGCGCTTAGCGCTGTTGCTGCTGGTGAGGAGTTTGACAACGTGCACGTGTGGTAGGCGTCGGCCTCCTCTTGTAACAAAAAAAATCTGTTCGATTGAAATTAGTAATCGAAATTAGACCCAGAACCAGTCCATCTAACATCTGGTTGTTAACTCATTTAAGCTTATTTAATCGGGTATATCGTGTCTAGTACACATGCGTTAGAAACCATACGAAAACTGGGATGACAGGTACAAATGTAGTCAAACAGTTTAAGAGTGTATAAGTTTTAAGATGATGTTACCTTTTGCTTTACATGATCAAGATAGTTTTTAAATAATAACCAAAAAGAAAGTATAACTTTGATTATCGTGCTCGTGTTAGACTCATCAATTCGGAGCTTGTGTAGCTCACTCAAACATCTAAAGAAGGTGAACAAGACCCATTCGTGCAAACAAGATGAATCTGAAACAGTCCCATCCATTTTCGTTATCATAGAAAAGAAGGCTCAATAAAACAACAAAGAATAGGAGATTTCTTGAATAAAAATTATAAAATCGTACATAAAGAACAAGGCACCCATGATAACAGTAGTTCACCTTGAGAGGTCATCTCCTACAGAGACAAAGCAGATAATTGCTGAAAGGATGCTCTATCTCTCGTTTTCGGCATACGAATAACTTGAACAGCAAAAAATTATTATCCACAAGCATTAAAATCACTCCGTTCACCGCTCTTCACACGTTCTCATTCAACTAGAAAATGAGAGAGAGAGATGGAAGAGGAGAATAAAAAGAAAGATTTACACGAAGTCAAAGATACAAAAAAAGTTGTTGGACTCGTCGCAAGGGCAAGTTCTATATATATAGAGAGAGAGAGAGAGACAGAGAGAGAGAGAGAGTGAGAGAGAGAGAGTGGTGACAACAATAAGTTTGGAGCTTCTTCTTGGTTTTTAACTCCTGTCCTTTATCCCGTGATGAACAGAAATAGTGAAAAAAGTGCGTAGATGGAGCGTCACATGCACATCGCTTACGACCCTTGCTAATAAATTCTACTCCTTTTTATCATGTTCCTTCTTCACTGCACGGCACATTCATACGAGAGAGAGAGAGAGAGAGAGATGGCTGTACTGCATCCGGCGGAGCCCAGAGCCACCCCAAGGCTGACCCTCTACTCCCTACCAACAACCCAAAAGCTGGAAAACACTATACCAGAAGGGCTGGTTACCCCGCCACTGCATCCACCAGTCTCAGTCCCATTCCTTTGGGAAGAAGAACCGGGCAGACCCAGATTAACCTGGATATCTAAGGACATGACCAGTACGGCGAAAAGGTGCCTTGTTCTTGACCCACCTCCAAGACTCCTCAACAACCCTCAAACCAAAAACTCCTCTTCCATCAATCACAATTCTAAACCAAAACCAAGCATTAGCAGCCTTGATGATGATGAAAATTCTCGTAATAGTGTTTTTAGTTTACCTTATTTTGTGGGACATTACCCTCCAAAACTTGGCATCGAAGAATACCCACATAATGAATATGGTCATAGTGAATGTATGGCGATCATGGTTCATGATGACTATGGTAAAAATGGTCATGGTGGTGAAAGGATAGGTTGGTTGGTCAGATTGAGGATGAATTGGATGAACATCAAGAAAAAGAAGAAAGCAGTGGCTGCAGCTGATGAAGAAACTGGGTTGGAGTTGGTGATGGGTTCCATTAAGGGATATTGCGATGGTGATGATAATGGTCATCCAAGTTGCAGCAACGATGCTAAGATCACGAGGGTCACGAAGAAACGAAGCATCACCGGTTCTCCCTTCATGGTATTTAGACTCTCTCTCTCTCTCTCAATATATATATATATTTTGGAACCACAGTGATCATTTCTTGAATGGATTTAAAAAAAAAATCATGTTATATGTTCTACTGGAAAAACACACATATCACTAGATTTTGGAACCAAAGTAATCATTTCTTGAATGGATTTTAAAAACATTTTCATGTTACATGTTCTACTGGAGAAAAAAAATGTTGTCGGTAAAAGCTTGGGAGGGTCTGAAAGGTAAACTTCATTTCTTGTCATTCTGCGACGATGGTATCATGAAATATAAATTATATATTACATAAATTTGTTTCTTTTATTTTAAATAGCTTTTAAATAGTTTTTAAGAGAAATATCGCTGAACCTCTTGTTCATATTCTTTTCTCTTCTTTCATAGATTTAGAAGATTTTTATTGTGAGAGAAGATATATTTCGAATTTCTTGAATTATCCTAAATACTCAAAATATATAACTTTTCTTTTGGTTACAAGAGGAGGCCGAAGCCCAATACCCACACATGCACCCTCTGAAAGTATTAAAATATAGTAACTTTTGAAAAAACTCTCCCTAAGCACTATGCCAAACACGGGAACGGTGACAGTTTATGAGATATGTGTGTTTTGCAAGATCCTTAATTTATTGATTCGTACTTTGTGAAGAATAATGTATCAGGCGGTGCATTGACGCCCATGCACGAAGTCGGTGACCATCATTGTTTCACAAAATTATGTACTTTGTGAATGACCGCCGAACCAACCAGCTCCATAAACAGTGGCAACCCTTTTTTTATCATTGAGAAAATGCTTTTATTTATTTTTTATTTCTTTTAATTAGCTTTTAAAAGTTTTGAATTTCTTTGTAAACGTGAAATACAAATATACTTTACCCAAAATACAAAGTATGCCTCATACTAAAAGAATTCATGAATCTGCCACGAGAAAGAGTTACACTTTGTAACCATCAAGCATGCCTAACTACATGTCTTGGGCCCGTCGAAAATATTTCTCTAGTTTCTTTGCTTTTTGTTTGTAATAATAATTAGGTGATCAATAATGTGACTGCTTGTGTGCAGACAAGTATATGCAGGAGCCTTAAGCAAGTGGTCAGGCCAAGGAGAAAGAATGCAACAAATTCACGTATGCCGCCTACATCTCTGTTGCTGCCCCCAAATGGATCCATTAATTAACCGTAATGTAAATGTGGAAAAAGAATTGCGTCACCAAGACACACGAGAATGACACCAAGATACGTCATTTTTGTTCATTTTCTTGTATGAATCAATGCCGTAGGAGACACGGGCACAAATTGAGTCTTCATGGCGTGACGTAACAAGGAAATATAATATAGTTTTGGTTGTTCTATCTGTTTCGTTTTTTCTTGTTCAGATGATATGTAGTGGGTAAATCATGCACCAATCTGGATGACTAAATAAATCACCAATGTTTTTCTTTTCTTTTCTTTTAATTTTTTGCAACCTGAGGCTACCGCTATAAATATGGGCTGGCCCACATTTTAAATTGGGCAAGAAATAGTTGGCGCTTCTATATATATATATATATATATAGGGTATTACAGCAACATTAATATATCCTAATGCATAGTCTTACACAAATAAGTCAATCATATCATATTTGAGATCGATCATTGATATTTGAATTATTTGTATAATGTACATTGTGTATTAAATGCAAAGTATAAGAGTACAATAATACTTTTAATTTAAATCTTTACTTTTCATCTAAAAGATCAAATGGTAAAAATGTTTGTGCAATATATATATATATATATATCAATTATGTCTTATCATGCATACTCATGTTTCCTCTTTAGTTTCGAAATGTATGAGTATAATAAGAGTATCTTTTATATATTTTCAAACATCATTATAACTTTTTAAATGACACTGATGCTCTTTAAAAAGTAAAGGAAAAACCTGAGTACGAAGTGTTTGATCTACCGGAGGCTAACACACATATATGCCTTGCCCGGTGAGCTAACGCTTTGGCTTCAATTAATGCGCAATGTTAGGCCAGGATGATAGCTACTATTAAAGTTAATTACGGTTCCAATAGTGACATTCGACAACCTTCATGAGCGGGTGGGTTCCCTTGTTCTAGTTGTTGCTTATTGGGTAGTTGGGAGACACTCATACTTTGACTCTGGGAGTCTCACCTTCAATCTCGATGACATTAATGTCAGTTATTTTAACCTATATATGCGAAAATATTTTTTTTTTTATTTCTTTTTTCTTTTACGTGGGTTTACAATTCTCTGGGACTAAGCAAAAGAAGTTTCTTTTTACACGTTCTGGCTTTGTATATGTTGGTGAGCATGCACACACACACACACATATACATAGGGCTGCCAAATAGGACAAGCTGCTTGTTTTAAGCTTGACTCAGCCCATGGCAGGTCATGTCAGCGAGTCGCTTGTTTCGGCTTGGCTCACATTAGAAAGGTGCATGTCTTAAATAGGTCTATAATTTTTATTTTATTTTTTATAAATGAAAACTTCATTAGAAAGATACTTCCGGACTTAAATAAGCAAGTTTTCCATCTTCTCCATGAAAATGTTATACATGTAAAATTCCTTAGCAACTTAAGTTTATGAGTTGGGTTGTGCTTGGCTCGGCTCATCCAGCTCACTGCTCGTGTCAGTATGAACTTGGCTTTGTCTTAAACGAGCAACCGACACAACCCAACAGACAAGCAACAATCAATTGACAAAGACCGGGAAGGGGCCCAGCTCGACTTACAGCCCCATACACCTCACACACACACAGAGGGGGAGAGAGAGAGAGAGAGAGAGAGAGAGAGAGAGAGAGAGAGAGAGAGAGAGAGAGAGAGAGAAGTATGAGCATAGCAGTGCACCTCTCTGGGTGAGCCAATGCTAGTTGTTAAGAAAAAAGACAAGGGAAATTAGAGAAATCCTTTACCCATTGAAAATTATTAAGGGTGGAAATCTTAGACGCGTCGTGGAAACCCAACACCAACCCAATCAAAGAAGTTCATGCTCGTGTCCGAGGCAAATGACACGAAAAGGATTTTGTAGCATTTGTGATGGTCCGTTCTTTTACAAGAATATGAAATCACATGCTGCGACCATAACACGAACTAAGGGATTGCTGCTTCGAATATGACATACCCCCACACGAGGACAACTTGAAGAATTCATGTTCACCGAAATGACAAGAAAATATATCAGGTCGCGATCAGGTTGACAGGTTCTTGACACGAGCTTGAAATGACATGACACGAAATGCGAAACTTCAATTTATATGAAAGTTTGAGAAAGATAGCTGTATCTTCAACTTTGATTATTCAACCATGACGCAGAAAGAGACGTGCCAAGTCAAATGCAACCAAAGCGTATGCTCATGAGTTGCCGTCAAATTAAGATTTGTGTTTCAAAATTTCAAAGTTTTTCTCCCCCATCATTAATGAGCTACCTGAATCATTGACTTCAAAACTTTTTTAAGAGAATTTTAGCTTTATATGCTTACCTTGTCATGAATTAAATTGCTACCTGCATCAAGCTTTTCATCAAGCTACCTAAGATTTGATGGAAATGGCATGATGCCACCTTACTTCTTTCTCGATTGCTTCTTTTCATGTAAAATTGCCCTCTCTCTCTCTCTCTCTACATCTATCTATCAATCAATCTATATATATTATATTATATTATATATATATATATATATATATATATGCTGTCACCGTGAAAATATTCTTGTACCCACCTTTCACTTTTAACGGCATGTGCGTAATAAGGATATCACTTACATGAATATGCATGCATTGTGAAACATAAAGCTGCATCTAATTTTCTTATATAGATAAATAGATAGATAAAGATATATCTGAAAAATCTATTATGTTCGTCATGTTATATACTTGATATATCCTTTAAAATCTCAACCATTCATATCAATAGAATGATGGCTATATTCAAAAGTTAAAAAGCAATAAGCATTTATGCACTTTTTGCACACAAACTTCATTCGTATTGTATTTTTTGCTTTTGAACTCAACCTTTCATTTCTTAAAATGGATGATTGTAATTTTAAAATCAGGTAAACATATTATAGTCACCCTTCATATACATGAATGTGATAAATGTGCACACCCATCAATGCTTAAATACACTTAAATATCTTTACAGTTTGATTTGTATGATCAACTGTGGACTTTTGAATTTAAAAAGTTAATAATACCGTTATACTTTCTGTACTTTGCATTTAACATGTATATTAGATATCTTTTAAAATAAAATTTCTACTATTATCATGTCAATCAAACGTTAGAGATGTTTAAATAGATTTAAGCAGATTAGGGTGCACATTGACTACCTCCTATATATATTGCAAAAAAGACATGCATACTTTTTATTTCTTTTTATCTCAATCATCCATTTTCTTGATCAGTTGAAATTTGTAATGTAATCACAAACACATTAGACTTTTTACTATATATATATATATATATATATATATGAAAATTGAATCCTGCAACATCCGACAAATGTATATTAATGCATTTCTTTTCTTCCAAGGGGCATCAATGTCATTTAAAATTAGTATTTAAAAAAATATAAAAAAACTTATTGTACGCATGCCTTCTTTGCTTATGAGGGGCATCAATGTCATTTAAAAAGTTAATATTTGAGAAAAAAATTTATTGCACTCATGAATTTAAAAAGTAAAGAGAATGAATGTATTAACATTATGGGAGGTGTGGAGTATAGAATCACTCTCTCTCTCTCTCTCTCTCTCTCTCGACGCGTTCACACACACAAGCCAAGTGAACAAGGTGAAACCCAAAGTAGAAAATAGACACGAGCACATCGTCACGGTCATCGAGACATGAAATGGATAAAAGGAGCAATACATGAAGGAGAACGGGAACGTGAGCTAAGCGAGTATTCCGGCAACTATGATCCAATTAGCTTATGATGAGACTCAGCAAAGCTTTCGGACGAGGATAAGGAATCCCAGGAAGGACCATCCCCTTGATTGGCTTCCTTTGCGTTATTTTACTAATATGTTCATCATGGTCTAATACAATGTGTGGACCAAGTTCCACAAACGGGTCCCTAACTTGATTCAGGCACCAAACGGGCCAGGTGTCCCACCATCGGACGAGGATGCTGATCTGCATTATTCCAAATAGAAAATCTCCAAAATTAAAGGAAAATAAATCGTGGAGTTAGTAATCTGTCATTTTAGAAGTATCCACATTTTCCTTGAGGAATAAGAAACAGTGAACTTCTGAATACCAACAAACAAAAAGAAAAGGAAAAGATGTTAATGGGGGCATAGCTTATCTTGGAAAGCATTAACGACAATCTTTGAAATTTCTGGGAAACATGATGAAGCTTACCATTCATTAAACGAAAGCTTAATCAACTTTTCTGCTACAAGTTATTGCCAATGGGACATGGCCTGAGGTTTGGCTCACAATCCGTAGGTCACGAGCTTGAATCCCAGGGGTGTACATGTAATGGGTGTCCGTCCACCAAACGAATGCAAATACACAAGACTGAAAATCTGAATTTAGTTATTACTTGGATCATGTTATTGGAGTGTCCGGAGACACGCATACAAGAGCTTCTTCTCCGCATAAACATCGCACACACATAAAGAAAAACTTCATATAAAATTTCACAGAGAAACAACAAAATTGATCCGAAACTGCTACCGCAAACTGACTTGAGAATGCAAAATTGAGAACATATGATACCATTTTTTGTAGTTTTTTCCAAATATACTTTGCTTTTCTATTCTAAGTGCTCATTCTATCCAAGATAATGAAGAACTTATCACCCTTAGTTCTTCGATTCAGGAAATCTTCAGTAATTTGAACAACACAGGGAGCAATAGCTTTACAGGCTAGGGGTTCAACTCACAAGTTGAATGTCATAAGTTCAATCCCCAGGGGTATGCATCTGGTTTTGGCCTCCCCTTTGTACCCAAAGAAAAAACTGACAGAAGAAAAGCTTTCGGTGCTTCACTTATTAGCCGATTTAAGTATTGGATTTCACTCGGCCAACTCTAGATATCCAAATTCTCCAACAAATATCACTTTTGTGATTTCTATTGGAAAATCACTCAACTATTAGAGGAATAATATTGGTCGAGGAAGAATTTTTGAGGAACATTGCCATTTGGTGTAGGGAGCAAAGGTACGGTAGAAGCTGTTGGAATTTTCTTGCATGATTCCGGCTTTTCGAGCTTCCGGTTCGTTATCGTTGAGCTCTTCCATGTATGCCTGCAACGGAAGATGAATGTGATTTTGGTTTTGGCTTGAGGTTTCCTCACAGCGGATTATTTCAGGGAAAAGTGTTTGTATGTGTGTTTTCCAGTCTCTGTATGTTTCTAACTGTATGCACTGTTCTGTATTTATAGAGTAGTGCGAGCTCCTCCTTTTTCTCAGGTTTTTCTACTGGGTTTTCCTCTTCAAGAGCCTTTGTATTCGAATGGTTACCGTGATTTTCAGTAACGGTCCGATTGTTAAGATTTTGCTATTATGGCAATCTCTCTTGTAACCATAAACACGGGTAACGGTTGGTTGGCCAGTCGAGCCATTACTTGTGCTGGGTTGTCGAGAATGGCTACAGCCTAACATTTCCCACTTGGCCATTCGAGACAAGTGTACTAACATATTGGTTTTCCTCCCACTTTTGCAGGGTTTACCTAGTAATGTCCTTTCATGATTGTTGTTGCAATCACTATCCGTTGTGTAGTTATTTCTCTACACAACAATCAAACATACCTCAAACCCATGTTCATAACTGTAAACACATTTACCCTTTAGAAAATTTGCTATTTTTGGCAGCTTTGGGTTTTTTAAAAAAAATACATCAAATGAGCTCGTTTTGGTATCAAAATTTTATAACAGCCTCAAAATGATGGAATATTACATCTCTTTCAAAAAAATTCGAATTTGGACAAAATTTTATAAAAATGACGAGTTTGCCCTCAAGATCAAATTGGCAGGATTTTGCCTTTTCAAGTGATTGTCTTCAAAGAAATGATGATTTTAAACAATTCCTTTTATATAAACAAATGAAAAAGGCAACATTGGGAATCAAACCCAAAATGTTTGCAAATTATAAATTTATGAAATTCCAAAACCCCTGATGTTCAAAAATAAATTAAATCAAACCATACCTCAGAAATTCGCCCGATTGAGAAGGGTCTCATTCCAAGACCTGATACCCAGGGTTAAAATGGTTCGACACCTTATACCCATTGAAGTGGTTAAAGTGGTTCGATGCCCTACACCCATAAAAAAGGGTTAAATGGTCAAGGTGGTTATAGACTGACTCACGGAGCAAAAGTAGGTCACCCTTGCAAACAGAAACTAGGAATGAAAGTCAATGCTTTTGCAAAATAATATTTGAAGATTTCATTAAATTTGATGTTTCAAATATAAAATATTTTTTTATAAAGTGTTTGAAACTTGCCATATATAAATTCGGATCGGAAGGAGGCAAATTCCCCAAAAAGAGGAGATGACATGAACAAAAAAAGGCAACAATTGAGCACCTACCAATTTTGGCGTTGTTGGGAAGGTAACCTGTCTTTTTAGTTACAAGTGTGAAAGAGGCAGGCTGGTGTCGAAAACAGAAAGTTGACATCCGAGAAGGAAAGTCGACGCTCGGAGAAGGAAAGTGGACAGCCAAAAAAGAAAGTTGGCGCCCAAGGAAGGAAAGTTGACATTTGAAAGGAAGACCGATGTCCAAGAAGGGAAAGTCATCATCAGCCACCGATTCCCAAACTCCATCCTTTACCACAGTTGCAGATCCTAACACGGTGGACAGTCTAGCAGGAGAGAAAGAGGGAAAGAGAGGGAAAGAGAGAAAGGGAGGGAAAGAAGGAAGAAAGAGGCCATTGTAAGCCTCTAAACATCCGTTACAGAACCTCCGCCACCGGCCGCCACAAGTCATCTTCCTTCCTTCATCTTACGGTACGTGAAATAAGTGGAAAGTCAGGCTAAGTTTGCATATTCCGGTGAATGTATTGATGAAAACAAACGATCCTTCGATATTTTTTTCTTTTAATTCTTTCTACTCCATGGATGATTGAAGATTTTAAACCTCTTTTCTTCCACGAATTAAGGCTAATCATTAAGCTACAAGTTCGTTTAAGTTGAAACTAGAACACACACACTCTTGCTGAAAATCTGGAATTTCAAAACTGCACTCTGCACACTACTGATCACGGATTTTTTTGTAATTATCTTTTGCTCCAATCAAGTCAAGATTTGGTTCGACTAAACTAGACATTTGCATGAACATATGGTAAAATTTTCAAGATTTTATACATTATTAAATATTGTCAATTCAATCTGAAAAGATTTACAAAAACCAGAACAGGTTCTATAAAGTCAAAAAATTTTGTAACATATATCTGCTATTTCTTGAATATCTATAACCATATTAAGCCAAATAGATTGAAAATAGTCTCTTTGGAAAGCTGACATCTATATATTTCCATCAAGACCAATTTCACAAAATTTGAAGGTCTGAGTACCGAAATATCTTGGTTTTTATGAACTTTTGATGTTCTGGTATAGGTCTGTTCCGAGTACCTGAATGATGTATAGTTTTATATTTAATTATAATAATTTCTAGTATTAAAATCCAAAACAAAAAATATTTTCTGATTCTGTATATATATGTTTGTCTTCTGTTAAATTTGCAGAATTTTTGAAAACTCATAATTATTTTAAAAAAAATCAGAGAACAGGTCTTAGAAAACAGAACCAATTCCTTTTTTTCAAAACCTGAAATTTTCCAAAGTCAAGAACTAAATCATGATTTCTTCAAACTTTCAAAGTAGGATATTGTTTTTCGAAATTTAACGGATTTCAAATAATTTTCCAAATATCTAGACTGACCCTTTAGCGTCTGTTCAAGAAGGCCTACGTTCATAAGAACTCACTTATCCATAATCGTTTAACGAAGTCAGAAATCACATCTTTGTTAGTTTTAGTAAACTAATTGGCACGCTCGTGCACACGACATAGTCTCGAGAATTTCTTTTCAAATCTTTATAGGTTTTGAAATAAAAATTCACATCTACAATAACATGTTTTGAGAAAAGTTCCTCTGTTATGCCTTTAGTCAAGGGGTCTACCAACATATCATTTGTTCATATGTATGAGATGGATATTTTCTTTCTCATAACCATATCATGAACATAGTGGTATTTAACCATTATATGCTTACTTTTTGGGCAATCAACTCCACCCTTGATAAGAGTAATTGTTGTGTTGTTATCACAACAAATGACAATTGGCTCGTCGGTTATTTCCAAATTCAAATCACATATGAAGCGGCTTATCCAGACAACACTCATTGCATCCATACAACAAGCTACATACTCAGCTTCCTATGTATGCAATGCTACATAACCCTGTTTCTTACATGCCCAAAAAACAGCACCACCTCCAAATAAGAATATTTGTCTTGAGGTAGATTTGTTGTCATCTTTGCTTCTAGCAAAGTCAGCATCTCAGTATCCTACCACTTTTAGTTCATTTGCTTTAAAACACAGTTTCAAGTCTCTTGTTCCTTTCAGATGTCTTAAAATCTTTTTTACAGTTATCTAATGCTGTCATCCAGAATTACTTTGATATTTACTTAAAAGACCAACAACAAAGCTGATATCAAGTCTTGTACACAACATAACATACATCAAGCTACCCACAGCTTGTGCATAAGAAACGTTAGGCTTATCGTCTCCTTCATCGGGACAATCAACCTTGCTTAGTTTAACCCCTTTTACAACAAGTATAACAACAGACTTGCATTCATCCATTTTGAACTTTTTAAGGATATAATCGATATATCTCTCCTAACTCAGGCTTAAGAGTTTAGATTCTCTATCTCGAGAGATCTTTATACCCAAGATATAGGATGCTTCCCCCATATCCTTCATTTCGAACTTTAAGTTTAACCATGACTTTGTTTTGATAATCATCTCATTGTCATTCCTAGTCAACAATATGTCATCTAGATATAATGATAGGATGACAAAGTGGCTCCCACTGTTCCAGACATATACACAATGATCAAGTTTATTAGCCACAAACCCAAGTTCTATAATGGCATTTTGAAAGATCAAATACCATTGGCGAGGTGATTGTTTCAGGCCATATAGGGATTTTCTCAACCTATATACTTTATCTTCTTGTCCTTCAACTATAAATCCTTCGAGCTGCTGCATGTATATGATTTCATCTAAATCTCCATTTAGAAATGTTGTTTTTACATCTAATTGATGTAAGTCCAAATCATAATACGCAAATTGCTAGGATTATTCTTATGGATATAAATTTCACAACTGGAGAATATATCTCAACATAAACTATCCTCTCATTTTGCGAAAAACCCTTTGCAACCAACCTCGCTTTAAACTTCTCGATTGAACCATCGACCTAGTATTTCTTTTTCGGAACCCATTTACATCCTATAGTTTTCATTCCTTTTGGCAAATCAGTCAATTCCCAAACTTGGTTTTTCTTAATGGATTTAATTTTCTCGTCCATGGCTTTCTCAGTCTGCTGCTTCTGATGAGTTCATAGCTTGTTGTGAATGACCTCCAACGGGGTTGTTGCCCTTGTTGACTCTTTAGGAAAAACTTTCCTTGTATACAAGTTTCACACTTGTTGAAAGTATTTTCCTCAAATCTAGACAGTAAGTTAAAGTTGAATGATTTCCTCAACTTTTCCAAACTTATATGTCCAAGGCGTTTATGTCACATATTCAAATCAATATTAAAGGCATAATCCATATAAGCAAAAGGATTTCTATTTTCATTATCATTTAATTTAAACAATCAATGTTCTACATCAAAGACCTCAGAAAATAATATTCTCCCATGTTTTCCCACAGTCACCTTGCCAAGAATAAACCAGATCTCAAAACCTTTCTTTACTAAGGTAAGGACCGAAACTAGATTGCACCTTATTGATTGCACAATCAATACATCAATCAGTACAACCAATTTGCCTTGTACAAAGATTATAGTGGACTAAGTACCCAAAAGATCTAAGAAAGTGTTGTTTCCCATGTACACCCGATGTTATCCTGGTTTGTATTCCTTTAGATCTATTGCCCCTTCCTTAGTCTTCAAGATATATCTGGTAACTCTACAATCAATCCACCAATCAATCACCGAGCAGTTCATATAGAGACATTCAGATATTACGTAGATTATGTCATGCTTCCCTTATTGTCTGCGTTGTGAGCTATTTCCTTCACCTTTCTTATTGCGGCAATCCCTTTTATAGTATCCCAACTTTTCACAGCTAAAACACTTTACCCGAAAAGCAGTTTCCTGTGTTTTTTTAAAAAATTGACTGCCCTTTTTGTTATTTTTGTCAAACTTTTTGTTTGGTTTATTTCTCTTTTGGTTGGATTTGGAGATAGACCTTATCTTATCTTCTACCACTAACAATTTTTCTTTTGTGTTTTTACTCATATGTTCTTGTTTTATTGCTAGTTTCAGAAGTAATTCTGAAAGGTTAATTTCTAGCCCTAATATGAGGGCAGTGGTGAACATGTTCCATGATGGGGGAAGACTGTTCAAGATAGTTGATATCTATATCAGTTCTGGGATGACTAACTTTACCACAACTAGGTCTCTAGCTATTACTAACATGTGATTTTCATGTTCTACTACGTTGTCTCCTTCTTTCATTTTAAAGGAATTGTATTTCTGTAATAGCAAGTGTACATGCAGTTTGGCAGTTGTGTCATATTTGGCTGTTATGTAGTCGAACAACTCTTTTGCGGTCTCGTATTCTTCGAAGACCCTAATCAAGTCATCCTCCATGTATGTCAACATGACAGTCCTTGCTATTGTGTCATCTTTTAGATATATTTTATACATTTCTATCTGTTGGTGAGTTATGTCTGGTGGTGGCGGACGCACAATTCCTTTTAGTACGTACTCAACACCTTTAAGTGTTAGAGTAAGTGGGATTTTTCTCCTCTATGTTTAGAAGTTTAGACCGTTTAATTTTTCAGTTTTACCAATTCTAACATACATATTCTTGAATTCATATTTATGTGTTTGGCAATTATAACAATTAGACCATATAAAAAAGAAACAATAAATGAGCAACAAAACATACATAGCAGGAATCTGATTATAATGATGCAGAATATCATAAAAATGAGCTAAAAATAACTCATTTCTTAATAAATAAATAACCTGGGATGAATTTGTAATTTTCCTAAGAATTTTTGCCTTTAGTAATTTTCAAAAAGTATCAGAGGTAAACTGTAATTTTAACTATCTGTCCACTTTTGTAATTTTTTAAAAATCCCAAGAACAGACCCGTAAAATTACTTTTGGTATTTCTGTAAAATTTGTAAATGATCGGGGGTAAATCTATAATTTTATCCTTCTATGTCTGGAATTTTCTCAAAAGGGCAGGAACAAATCTGTCTTTTGACACAATGGCATATTTATAATATATTGAACTGAGAAGGATAGAAATGTAAAGCAACACTCCAGTATTTCGTAATTTTCATAAACTATCGGAGTGTAAAACTGATTTTTTGCTCAATCAGGCCAAAACAGTCTTTTTACTTGAAAATATTTGGATCTTTTCATAATTTTGTCCTATGACAATTTTGTAATATCTGAAAACAGGTTGGGGCAGAACAAAATTTTTAGTCCGCTGCCCGAGGCGGTTTTTAGGAAACCGTTGTTGGTTTTCCAAAACCAAGGTGGTTTCGGAAAACCGCTGGTTTCAGTCACAATTTTCTGAAACCGCCTGGTGGTTTTCAGAGGGTATAAAAACATGAGGAGAGAGAAAGAGAGTCTAACTGAGAGGGAGAGAGAGAGAGAGAAACAGTTGGATTCTGGCTTGCGTTTATCTGTGGCAGACGGCGGCCTTTAGTGATGCTCTTCAACCTTTCGCCCTGTGTTTTTTCTGTGGCAGTTTTCGGCCTTATGGCCTATGGCGTTTCGGCCTGCTACTTTTCGTGGCGATTCTCAGCCTTCTGGCCTACGACCTTTCGGTTGTTGTTCTCAACTTTCTGGCCTACGGCCTTTTGTGGTTGTTCTCAGCCTTCTAGCCTACGGCCTTCACCACTGTTATTCAACGGGTGTCTTTGGCCACCCATGGCCTTAGCCGCTGACCATCGCGGCCTTCCCCCCTTCCTTTTTTCTGTTGTTCTGGCTGACCTCTGCCTTGTCTTGATTCAGGCAGGGTTTACCCCTCTGCCTTGTCACTGCTCATGAAGAGCTCCTAGAAAAAGCAGGAAGCTATCTCCTCTTTCAAGTTTTTTTTTTGTTTTTTGTTTTTCACAACACTAATCGCGTACCTGATTTTGCAGGGTCAAGAACGAGGCCCTAATACCATATGTTAGAATTTTCTTGCCTGATTCCGACTTTTCGAGCTTCAGGTTCATTGTCGTTGAGCTCTTCAAGGTACACTTGCAGCGAAAGATGAATGTGATCTTGGTTTTGGTTTGAGGTTTCCTCACAACGGATTATTTCTAAGGAAAAGTGTTTCTATGTGTGTTTTCTGTCTCTGTATATTTCTAACTGTATGCACTGCTCTGTATTTATAGAGCAGTGCAAACTCCTCCTTTTTCTCTGTTTTTCCTGCTGGGTTTTCTTCTTCAGGAGCCTTTGTATATGGATGGTTACCGTGATTTTTGGTAACGATCCGACTATTAAGATTTTGTTGTTATGGCAATCTCTCCTGTAACCGTAAACACGGGTAACGGCCGGATGGCCAGTCCAACCGTTACCTATGCTAGGTTGCCAAGAATGGCCACAACCTAACAGAAGCATCTCGGTAACGGTGCGACTATTAAGATTTTGTTGTTATGGCAATCTCTCTTGTAACCGTAAACATGGGTAACGGCTGGATGGCCAGTCCAACCGTTACTTGTGGTTGGTTGCCAAGAATGGACACAACCTAACAGAAGCATCTCTACGACTTCGCATTTGAGGGTAGGACTTCCATTTAACTATTAGCACAAACAACAATGCCTATTTGAAGTGATATAAACAAACAAAGATTTCATTCCTTCCAAAAGATAAATTTTACTTCTCTTTATACAAATCTCCACTCTAACCAAATCCAAATCAAACATCATTTATCATGAACACAAAGGAGCGTATTGCAGGAAGCAAGAAACCTGACAAGAGGACTTTTGAAGCCATTATTCACAGGTCTTTTCCCGTCATTCTTGCAACCACAGGCAACATAAATCATCTCCATTTCGTAGGCCACCATTGCAATGGTAGAGGACAGAAGAATAAGGCACAAGATTGTTGAAGGAAGTCCATGATTCGTTGTAAATGTGATCAATACTAGTTCGATTTGTAAAGGAGGAATTCATTTTACTTGCATCATAAAAGTGACCCATAGAAGGACGGAACCTAATTAGGCTTGTGATTGATAGACATCAAATATGAATTAAGCTATGAATAATACCTCAGTGCATAAGTGGTTGACCTAAGCGAGTGCTCCACTTAGGTCACATATGCGCCCCCCAATTTCTCCTCTAGGTTTTCTTTCGTTCCATAGATATGTAAATTACAAAGAAAAGGCTTTGACTTAGTGGCTCAATGTCAAAACCACTTAGATATAGCCCAAGATGAACCAAACATACGGTTGGCCAGACATGTAAAATTTGGAATAGGGATCAAACATAGGAAAAAATGGATCCTATTCTATGTTCTGATCATGGTGTGTTTAACTAGTGACCGTGATTAACGGTTCACTCTACAGCATAAACCATACTGCTAAATCAGCAATATATGGTGAAAGGGTTTAGTACTGCTTTTGCTAAATATGGCATTTAGACTACATTATGCATACTTCAGTTCACTGTAAAATGAGTGTAAACCTTAACCGTTGATTGAACTTCAGGAAGTTTGACAAGATCAAAATTTCTAGCCTTGAAATGCTGAACAATGTCTAGAATGAAAAGAAGATTCAAACGCATCTGTTTAGGGGAACCTAATTTCCTTTTCTAATCTATAGAAACTTATAACCAAAATAATGAGGCACATCCATTTTCAAAACCAATTCTGGATTAACCATGTAAAGTGTCATTGTTCTCTTCCTCTATTGTTCTGGATATGTCTTGTTAGTCTTCCATATAGCATTAAATAAATTTCTAAGCCATCTCCCCTAATATTTCAACTCCGCCCATATAAGGGATCACCATTATATGGCCGGTCCCAAGCCCGGATAAATGAGGAGGGTTGCGTTAGGCTTTCAATAGCCGGAGTAAAACTTTGTCGGACTTATTTACCATGGAATCTACAAATTATGGTAGAGCTCTGTGCAAATAAAGAATTCATGTAGCTGGCCTCATCTAGTATGGAAAAAGGCTTAGTAGTTGTTGTTGTTGTATCTCCCCTAATATTTTATATCTAAATAGGGTTATCATCTAGGGCTACAAACTTTTCAGATTTCATTAGTTTGAGAACCTCCTTCACTTACTTCATTGCTATGAATGCACCCAATGGTAGCATGTTGCATATTCACTTTCCCAAACTAATTTAAATACCGATACTTTTGTTTGAAAGCATATGAAAATAACTCTTTCACCTCTTCCTGATGTTGTTACATGTCACAACGAACTTATTGTCCCCATTATTGATAAATCTAACTTGAGTAAGGTCATTCATTCTCTAGACATAACTATCTTACAAGTAATTATTTCTTCTTCTTTTGAATTAGTTTTTATTACAAATTCTCACAAGCTTTGGTTCTTGTTTCACTAACCACCTTCTTTTCTTCTTTCCTTAATCCTCCCAATTTTCACGAATCTTGTTTTTATAATGTATTATAACAAGGGGCTGTCTGCAATTTGACATCTACGTAGTGGCACTAACTCTTTTCGTAAAGGCGAAGATGTATAGGCCCTTAAACTTCACATCATTTGGGGCCTTACGAGGGATTGCTCCAACGAAATTCTCATAACCTGTAAAATCCATAATAAAAAAGTGACACTGAGTTTTGCTCTCATCATCTACCCTCCTTTGACATTCATGCTTGGGACTGACAACAACAAAGTTAAAGAAGGAAGGTGAAGGCTTCTCACAAAGCCATCAATGAGGGTCTGATTAGAGATGGCAATGGGGTGGGGTAGGGCGAGTTTTCACTAAACCTGAAGCACACTAGAGACCTCTTATTAGACGGACTTGGGGATCGAACCCCACAATCCCTCAAGTATAACACGCACTGCCCCACTTCAACATATAATTTTTCTAAAAAACTCAGCTAATATCATATATTTTATATAAAATATATAACCTACTCTATATAACATATATATGCATGTATATATATAGATATATGTAAAATACATACTTAGTGTGAATATATATATATATATATATATATATATATATATATATCGGGGCGAGGTGGGTGGGGTGGGGCTGCTTGCGGGTCTTCTCTGCCTTGCCGGGGCTGGACCTTTTTCCTTGAGAACCCACCCCATGTAGGGCTAGGGCGGGGTGGATGTGGATACCTGTGGGGCGTGTAGAAATTGTCATCCCTAGTATTGATCATTAAATATAAATTGACTATCATTTTAACAGTTCATCGAAAAGCAATTAGTAATCGTGAAGGACACAAAGAAGACTACATCAATCAACACAACACTTTCTAGCTTATCTCACTACTTCAACATTTCTAATAATGTAATATTTGCAATAGCAGGAGAAAAATAATACACTTTTCCAATTAAATAAGCCTTATAATTGAGTATATTCAAGTTCTCAGAGAATATACAATTCCTGTAGGCTTCATGACAATATGAAATTGCTTCTCCAAGGAAATCCTTCGCAAGTCAAGTACCTGACGATGAAGCTCCAAGGAGCTGTTTGTAGGAAGAGAACTCATGAAGAAGGCAGTTTCTGGAATACCAAAACCAACCTAGCTACAAAATCTTCAGCTTTCACTAGTTAACGTTGTAACAGAACCTATTATTTTTATGCAGCTGCTTCATCATAGTTGCAAAATCTTCGGCTTACACGTACAATTTCATTGCTTATTTGAAATTTTATTTCTTAGGATCCCACTTCTTTGAGACCCTGGCTTGATTTCTTTTGAGTGCATATTTCTAAAATCAAGATACATTGTAATGGAGGTTCTTTTAGAAATAAAAGGAAGAACAGGAGATTGAACATTTCATTTTACGGCTGCGATGAAGAATGATTACCTTGGAGATAGTGATTGTCAATGAAATCTACGCAACATTTTCTTAAAACAAGACAATGGAGTTTCCAGCACAACTGTCTTAAAATAAATAACAACGATCCAATTCAAAACGAATATTAAATATTTTCTTCCATATACCAGCCAAAGAGGTTGCCACTATAGGTGAAAATTGTCGAAGAAGAAATCAACCTTTAAAAATCATGCATTTCAAGTTTCACTCTAAATTTTAATATGATATCCTACTAAAATCCTCGAATTTCAAGCCATTCTATATCCATTTTACACTAATCTCTAAACAATCAACGTAAGGTAGAAACATAAATACATGGAGAGAGAGAGAGAGAGATGTTACCAACTCCGGTAATCAAGCAAGAGGCGGTAACGACGTGCTCTTGAACAACGAATATCTTCAATTTATCCATCACACCCATCTCCTTTCCCTTATTTCCTTCTTCTCAACAACAATGAACCAACGAGCCAGTTCTTGCCAATAGTCTCTCTCTCTCTCTCTCTCTCTCTCAAATGAGGGTCGTTTTGAGAGAACCACCACGGCTCACCTTGATATATATATAGGCTTAGAACAGGCCTCTAAAATGACACAACCACTAACACTCGCAGATTCTCAAAGTAAATGATTACCTAGGAAATACATACTATATTATCGGAGCATCTCTTGGTGATAAGCTTCAACTAACTCATATTTAACTCTACTGTGATTTCTTAAGCAAAATAGAGTTCAGCCATACTTAACTCTATTGTGATTTCCTAAGCAAAATAAAGTTCAACCAACCAACTGGTCGGGAGTTAATTCTTGTTAACCCCCTTTCATGCAAAATAGAGCTGGCTAACCTTGCTCTTAGATTGGGTGCATCAATGTTCATGACATGGATCTAGTCATTGGACCTATCAAGCCTTGGTCTGGTACTGGTACTGTTTTGTTGCAGCTCACTATCACGTGAATCATCATCGCGTAGCTCAATAATAACAATGGCCAAGAACCAGAACTCAAGAAATCAGATTTTGATGTAGGATATCCATCAGACATATTTGAAAAGGTGAAATACGACCGTGAATCCTTAATAGCGTTTGGATATGTTTGACGCAGATCCGTCCAAATATTTAGACTCTATATAATATTTAACCCTCAAAAACGATAAAATGATTTTATACTTAACGTAAATACGAGCTATATTAGAATTTGTCTTCTATGACTTATTTTGAAAGGCCTTCAGTCTTTTTTTAAAAAATATCAAAAAGATGGATTTGCATGATCTATAAATTCTGCTAAAGAAATTGCATTGAAAATTAATACAAAACCTAAGTTTTGTGAAAATGTGTTATTTGTCGAAGGAAGCAATATGATGAAAACGGTGATATCAAACAAGATCTTTAGAAGAAATATTTAGAGTTGAGTATTTCTTACATATGGTAGATGAAGCAATTTTTTATTTCAAATTTGAACAATTCAACATATACAAAAGTATTTTTGGTTACTTATTTATTACTAAAAGTTGAAGTTATTGGAAGAAAATAATTTGAAAGAATATTGTCTAAATATTGAATGTTCTTTAAAATATAATGACTACTATGATGTCGATTGTTCAGATTTATTTTTAGAGAATAAAATTTTAAGAGAAATTATATTCATAGAAGATAATAGTCTCATTAACATAATCATATAAAAAGACTTGATTCTTTTTAAATTTGCAAATTTTAAAAAAATTATTTTTTTAGTTTTAAAACTTAAATGTAAAGTGATAAGACCTCATTTCAGTGTTTCGCTTTACGTCTCTGGTGAGGCACCCTTGCTTCATGGCATGCTATTCTGCTACAAATCGAACCATCTAATTCAGTGATTGTTGAAACTTCTCGTGTTAATCTCGTTAACTCTATGAAAACTGCCCTTAAGGTTTAACAAAATAACTGAAATTCCAAAGTATGTTCCCTTTTGAATAGTGTGTTGTAGGTTACGATCGATAAAGAAAAACATCAATCGATTTTATAGCTATGCACTTCTCAAAATTAGCTAAGTTAGTTTTGGTATGAACATCCCTCTAACTGATTCTCAACATATATATATATATATATATATATATATATATATATATATATATATATATATATATATATATATTCGTTATGAATGTATCTCTTTGAACCCTGCTTGCCTTTTCCAAAAGAAAAAGATATGTAGTTGGTTGAGTCATTCAAGAAACCTGGCCACACGCGCCAGTTTCTCTCCTTCCTCCTCTGGTAAAGGGAATTCTCTAATATTTACACATCGCAGCCCCAGCAACGTCTTTCAGTTCTTGAACTTTGATGCACCACGGTCAGTCTACTCCCCCACCATTCCCATGTCTTCGGCCCCGCCTGAGACCGAAGCTACCTCAGCTCATCCCCGTCTCCACTTGGTCCACACTCTGAACAACTTCCTTCGACATCCTCCAGCATGGATGTAGTCCGTTGAAAGTTTAAGGGTCTGGGGCATGAACTTTCACGAAGCACTTAAGTTGGCCAAAAGGTTGGATGGTGCACTTGAGGTCTCATGTTATCAACGAGCTCCCTCCGTTTATGTAGCACTTATATTGGTGATTTAACCTCTGGCACTCCACATCACCAACGCAACCACTGTGACCGATCGCCCACACAACCCTGCGTCATGTGACATCATCTAAGACCTTGGCACTACATATCAGGTATTACTTCACCTCACCTACCGAAGGTGGCCTCCATCCACGTTATCGGCACCCCAAGTCAATGGGCGTGCAACGTTCCTCCAACCCATACGACGCTACCTTTCACGCTAGGACAACGTTGGCCACTACGACGGCACGACTTACGTGCAACCACACGTTGCTAAATCACGCCTATGCTCCGATTGGAATCTCCACGACGGCACCTCGCCTTACCGAGGCTATCGAGACTCGACTTTGGTCCGAGTATTTCTTACCTGTCCTTGAGTAAGCCAATCACCAATGCACATGCACTATCTACCTTCACCTTTGTGGCTTGCATACTGTGATGGCACGTATATCCTCTTGAAAATGCTTTTGTACCTTCACAACGTGCCTAGTCCCGATGTGGCGACTAGCAAAACAGTCCTTTAACATTTCACCATCCTACGCAACCTTTTGCCCGAGCGACATGAGCCACCCGGCCAATCGAGGCGCTGTGGTGCAACCGCAAATCCTCATCCTACACTACTCTTCACGGCTTACACTTGGTGACAATGTACAGGGTAACAGTCCTGAAATACTTCACCATCCTGTGCAACCATTCGCACGAGCGATATTGGTCACCCTGCTAACCTAGGCACTCTAGTGCAACCACACATCCTCATCCCCGCGCTACTCATCACGGCTTATACTTGGTGATAATGTCCAAGGTCTGGTGGGGTTCATTACGCTCCCTTCACACAAACGTTTCCACCACATGATCGCCCTACACCATAGGCGCGACCATCATCTTGGGGGTAACCCAAAAGAACAATACCTCGTGTGTCGATCCTCCAATACTCCTTTCTAATCTCCATTACCGTAGTGCATCCCGTAAAGGGCAAACGAAACTGACATTGTTCGAGTCTCGATCTTAGAGTAACACCAGGTTTTCAGATACTATCGTCTTGATAGGGGGTCACACCACCCCACTACCGATAGCCTTATCAAGGGTCTCTCCGCGTGCCTTGGGGTTCTGGTCTCTCACTACCGTAACGTTTCCTTTAGCTGACGTGCAAGCGATGGACCTTAACCCTCTCCTTGTTCTACCGTGCGTGAGCGACAATGCTTCTCACGAAATCTTCAGCCAAACGTTCAACGAGACTGCACAGGCTCTGATACCAATTTTGTCACGCCCTAACCGTCGGCAGGGTTGACGGCCCTCTCAATGTAACCGACGCTCAACCAACACAGGTTAAGCCAGCCTCAACGAATCTCATAAGTGCAATAGAATTAACTATTCAGACGGCCTCCGATAGGGAATATGATCTAGGCTCTCTCCCCCAAATGCTAAGAGCCTTTAATGGAACTTGGCATCCGATTGACTCATACCACAACACGACAAACGTTTAAAAGAAAAGGCAATAAAGACACATTCAATACAAAGTCATATGGTAAAAGCTTTATTGATAGCAGAAATGAGTGCGCGGCCCCGACGCGCTAAACTGGTTAAGTTGGGGCGTCTTCCCTCTACGAGGGTTTATGAATGGAGTTGTTAGGGTGGTTCCCACGCAGGAGCCTTGGTTACACAACTATGATACTAGTTCACTGGTCGAGGGGTTACACTCAATCAACAAAAAAAGTTGTATTCATATTATGGTGAACCTCTCAATCGAACTAGCAATAAATCCTACAACCTTGCGTGCATAATCTCAACCCTACACAACACCATAAACAATATTATGTATACATATATACACCATAAACAATACCATGTATATATATACATATATAAGGTGATTGGATCCTTCACATCACTAACACTTTTCACTCATGTTTATCTATTACTTTTTTGTATAAGAGTGATAATAATATTTGCTTATTTTTTAGAAACCCTTATAATTTTTAAAGTAGATTACTATTTTCACACCACAAATTACTATACATAGCCTTTTTTCATTATTTCCAGAAGTACCCCAATTCCCTTATACTTCTCACTCTCTCTCCTTTGTTGCGAGCTCTATTCCTCCTTTGTTCTTATTGATGTTGATACCTTATTCTATAGTTGGGCTCATTGTTGTATAATTAGACAATGCATTACTCAACCCCATCAGAGCTCCTTCACCTTCTCTTACCAAAAAATGAAAAAGAAGAAGAGGTAAAGATGAAAAAGAAATTTGGGTAGTTGATTATATGAGAAATTTTGTGTATTTCATAGGTATGTTTGTGTATTCAATCGTATTTTGCTTTCATTGTGTATTTAATGTCATCAATCCAACAATTGTGAAGTCGCCATGAGTTAGGATAGAGACGCAACTAAGCCACATCTCTATGCTCGACTATGATCATCAAATTAAAAAAGATGAAGAAGAATAAAATTCGATAAATGACTTACAACATTCATTTTTTGTATCAAATCAACCACCCAACCACAAATACAATGGGTTTTATTTTCTTTTCTTTCTCTAATTCAATGAGAAATGTCATTAGTTTATTGGTTCTTTGATTTGATTGTTTTTCTTTTTTGAATATCGATTATAAATCAATAATTCCTAAATATTTTTAAAAGGCGACTTCAAACAGTTGTCGATAGCTTCAAAAAGTTGTTAGAAGATGTTGAAAATGATGTTAGAATCATCCAATAAGGTGTATGTTTAGTAGAGAGAGAAATTGTGTTAGGGGTATTTTGAATATTTTTTAAAAAGAGCATATGGATAGTAAAAAGGGTGTGCGCGTATCACTTTGGTTTTTTAAATTATACTCATTCCACAAAAAGTAATAGATAGACATGTTAACAGTGGCCAAATCTGATTTTAATATATATACACATGTATATATGCACATGTATATATATATATGTTAGTCGTGTGAGTATCATAGTTCAAAATATGATTAGTCCATGCGGATACAATCTTTTTCTTGTACGGACTCAACTATTGTTGCGTAACATAGGACAATATGGGAGGAAAGTTCTTCCATTATACTTTCACTAAAGCCAATTATTCAACATAAATTTTTTCGTCGCTAGACTCAACAATTTTCTTCCAACTAACACCAAATACAATGCATTTTCTTTCTTTCTTGTCCATCAGATAATATGTCCTTCAATATTCTTCACTAGATGCCACTTATATAACAAATATGTTAACTCCAAAAAATAATATCAATTACATTCATCAATGTAAACTCATGACACATAATATTAGATTAGGAAAATTGTCTAGAGTGTATTACTCTATCAAACACCTTAATATTCTAATATAATTTTGTTCTTTCTCCAAACTTAAGAAAGTGAACGCCATAGATGACTTTTTGTTCTCCTTTGTCAATTTAAATTTAGTATCACTCAATTTAATAGCATGTCCTCCTAAGTACAACAAAAGAGGATAATTATACATCTCATTAGTCATGGTCAACTTCCACAAGCCATCCACCTTACCAACTCCTTGAAGTGAAAATGGACATCTTGCTTTTTTTGTACCAGTTTAACATCTACTTTCAACATCAATTGCTTTCTTATATCTATAATGAACATTTATATTGCACCCAAGCCAAGTTTTACCATTTCCACCTTTCTATTTCGAACGAATTATTATAATCACAATATTATAATCTTTTTCAATCCTTTTTGTATAGTGATTCATCTCATCTCATCTCAATTACAAAATACTTCATCAATCTCAAATGCAAATGAATAATCAATTTCATAAGCTTCACGCCCAATTATTGTATTCTTTAATATAGAACCATTGATTTCTTTATTAATGTTATATTCATATTTGGTTCTATCTATGGGGAGCCATCTACGACAATTTACTACATATGTAGTAGGCTTCATTGCATGAAGAAGTGCTTGAAGAAGGAGAAGCCCACTTTCCTTCTAGAAGAGGATGCACCTGGCTCAAGCAAGGATACATGTACTTACGCCCTATAGCTTCTCAACAAAGTGCAGATAGAGGAGCCCCTTGACAATGTCCTATGGTACATTTGATGCTACTGATATAGATTTGATTTTGTAGAGTTGTATTGTTGGTTTCATAATTTTATGGGATAGTTGTTCAAAGAAAAAACAATGTCATTCTTGAATAGTATTTGGTACTTAATCCTCTTTATATTATGATGATAGCATCTAAATATGCAAATGTCACTTTCATGCTTGAAAAATTATACATCTATCATCATTATGTGACACGATGCAACATAGCAAAGCTAAATGTCTTACGACATAAATGTGTTAAATATGTTATGCATATTTAATGTTTAAAACACACACCAAATGTTCAATTAAACTATGAGTAGCACTCCTTGAGTTATCCCACCTTGTAGAGCTCTCAACTTCCTAAGTTGCAAGTTTGAATTCAATCCTTGGGGCATGCATACATAGCTTTGTCCTCCCAATTGATATTTCTCTATCTTGAATGTCATGTACTATATTATTTTTTTCCAAACAGCTTACTTGAGTTTCTAGTTTTTCCCAAATAAAGCTCAAAATCTATAGTGAGAAAAAAGAACATGTCCTTCACTAAGAGCATTAGCTCAACGGCACAGTGCTCTAGCATTGTTGCCCCTGGTGGGGAGTTCTACTACCAAAAGGTGCATGTGTGGGTGTGTGTTAGACTTTGGTCTCCTCTTATAACCAAAAAGAAAAAAGAAAGAACATGTCCTCCCCATTGATATTTCCCTATCTTTTATGTCATGTACTATATTATTTTTTCCAAATAACTTGCATAAGTTTCTAATTTTGCATAAGTAGCAGCTCAAAATTGATATCTATCAAAAGAACAACTTGTCTTGTTTCTTTAGGATAAGGTATGCCTTGTTTTTTGTGAATATTCAAGAACAATTTTTTTATATTTAGAAATTGCTTGAAGTTACTTGTAACTTATTGAAATTGCTTGCAGCATATAAATTAACTACTAAAGTCCCATATTTATAATTTATTGATATTGTTGCATAGTGCATAGATTGTTTATCGTGTTACTTAAAGAATTTGTAGTGTTATTGGTGATTTTTGTTCTTTTTGATAAGCCACTTATTATCAAGAGTGTGTGCCTTTGAGTTAGCAAATGTCAAAAATATGAATTTGTTTAACTGGTCTTTGATTGTCCTTCTAAGGAATAACCTCAATGAATATTGATTTGGAGAACAACATACTTATATGTTCTTGTAACTTGTTGAAATTGCTTGCACCATATATTAATTACTAAAGTTCAATATTTGTAATTTGTTGATATTATTGCATAGTGTGTATATTGTTTATCATGTTACTTAAAGAATTTGTAGTGGTGTTAGTAATTCTTGTTCTTGTTGATAAGCCACTTATTATCAAGAGTATGTGTCTTTCAGTTGACAAAATAAAAAAATGTGAATTTGTTTAAGTTATTAGAGCCAAAAGTTTATGTGAGATATCTTTAGAGTAAAACTCGTCAAGAAAAGTTTTGTTTGATAACGTTTATGGATGATTACTCAAGGTATGGATACATATAGATATTGTTTCATAAGTATGAGGCAATTGACATCTCCAGTTAATAAGCATTAGAGGTTGAAAACCAATTAGGTTGCAACATCAAAGGTTTGATCAAGGTAAAGAATTTACCTCTTCATAGTTTTGTGAATTTTATAAAGATTTTGGTGTATCATGACAAAATACTATGTCTAAAACTCCTCAACAGAATGATACAATTATATGGTATAATATAATCCTTCTAAGCATGATAAGATCCATGACATTATATGCTTCCCTACCCAAAGATTTTAAGGAAGAAGTAATAACTACAACCATATACATTTTGAATTGAGTTTCATAGAAGGTTGTATAGGCTACACCATATGACTTGTTGGTAGAAAAGTATACCTAAGCTACCTATGCAAAGCAGGCTAATAGTACGTATAAGGATCTTATATCAATCTAGAGATAAATTACATAGTAGATCTTTAAAGTACATCTTTATTGGATACTCTGAAGGTGACTTTTTTATGGTTTCACACCATCCTACTTTTTAAGTGATATTAGTTTTATCATAAGGATCTTGACATAATAGATAGTAAGGATATTGAATTTTTAGAAGGTTCTAAGAATGATATCTTATAAATGATGATGAGGATATCAATAATATTATAAATCTAGATGAATCAGTATTTGAATCCATAAATATCGGTCCAACTTATATTCTCTCATTTAATGAAATACTTATGTGGTCATAAAGGATGACACACTCTTTGTCCTACTAGCAGATCATAACGTTGATTTGTCCAAGGAGATGTACTACTCAATAAACTTAAATGAGATGATTGATAATTTATCTTATTAGATTTTTTATGAGTTGTCAATGGATGATGAAATTGAACATACATTAAAAACAAATCTAAGATTTGATAGATTTGTATACGGAATAAATGCCAATGGATGTAAATGATACTCAAGAAGAAATATAAAGTTGATAGACCGTGGATAATTTTAAGGTAAGATTTCTTACAAAAGAAGTGGTTGGATTATCCAGACACATATTCTCCCATCATGGAATTTGTATTTATAAAGTTTATTCTAGCTATTGCAACATTTATGATTTAGATTTGTATCAATTAGATGTAAAGTTTGTATTCTTAAATGGTGATCTTAATAAAACTATTTATATGAAGTAGCTATAGGTTTATATTGTTAAAAGCTAAGAAGATATGGCTTGTTCATTAAAAATCTTTATATTACCTAAAACAATCATCTTGTTAATGGTAGTTAACTTTTCAAAATATTATTATAGAACTTGAGTTTGTGGCTAATGAGTTTGGCCATTATTTTATATTCGGAGCAATAGGAGGTAGTTTGACATTCTATCTACTTTTTTACTAGGATACCTACCCTACACGTGGTGGATTTTCCACGCGACAGGTGGGGTGAGGCGAGGTAGTGTTGATGGTGAACCTATCTTAAGGTGTATATAGATATATAAATATATAACAACAATAACTAAACCTTTTCTCATGCTAGATAGGGTCGGCTACATGGATTTTTTGTTTTCACAGAGCCCTATCATGTGTCATGTTAGGGCTTAACTCACAATAAGCTAGATCATTCTTTATTGTTTCTTTCCAACACTTTTGTGGTCAACTTATATCTCTTTTAATACTTTCAAAATCTAGTTTTTCATACCTTCTTATAGGTGCTTCTTTTGATCTTCTTTCTATATATCGAAACCATCTTAAACGATATTCTATCATTTTATCCTCTATTAGTGTCACTCCTAATTTGTTTCTAATAACCTCATTATGTATATGGTCTTTCCTTGTATAACTACTCATCCATCTCAACATCTTTATTTCTATCATAAACATCTTTTGTACATGTTGATGATTACCTGCCCAACACTCAGAACCATAAAACATGGAGGTCTAATTGTTGCTCTATAATATTTACCTTTTACCTTTAATGATATCTTCTTATCATAAAGAATACATGATACTCCTCTCCATTTTAAGAAACGTGCATTAATTCTATGCATAATATCAATATCAATTATTTTATCACTTTGAAAAATTGACCCTAGAGATTTAAAATTTTCTTTTAGGGATGCAATATATACCAATTTTAATTTTTATGTACTCTGAAGTAACCAAATGATCAAACTTACATTCTATATATTTTGTCTTTGTTTTACTAAGTTGGAAGCCTTTGCTTGTTTCTCTCCATAATTCTAATTTTCTATTAACTTTTTTCTTAAACTCTTCACTAACATAATGTCATATATAAATAACATACACCAAGGTACTTCATCTTGAATATGTTTTGTTAATTCATCAATCATTATTATAAATAAGTATGGACTTAAAGTTGATCTTTGATGTAACCCAATATTAACTTCAAAGAAGTTTGTCATTCCTTCATGAGTCCTCAAACATGTGTTTGCACCATTGTACATGTCTCTTATAAGGTTTATGTATCTCAATGGGATACCTTTTTTTCTAAGGTTCTTCAAAGAATATCCCTTGATACCCTATCATAAGCATTTTTTAGATCAATAAATATAATGTCAAGGTCTTTTTTTTGCTCTAAAATATCCTATAAGACATCTCAAAAGGTGAATTGCTTCAACAGTAGATCTATTTTGCATAAATCCAAATCGACTCTCTGTTGTACTTGATACTTCTCTAACCTATATTTGATAATTCTTTCTCATAATTTCATAGTATGACTCATTAACTTGATACCCCGATAATTCTTACAATTATGAATCTCTCCCTTGTTCTTGTATATGAGTATAAGTGTACCAGCTCTCCATTCCTCGGGCATCTTTTGGTTTTTCTATATTTTATTAAATAGTCTTGAGAGTCAAGTGATTCTTGTCTCTCCTAAGATTTTCGAAACTTCTATGGGAATATTATTTGATCATACCAATTTACCACCCTTCATATATTTAAGAGCCTCTTTGACTTCATTCTTTTGAATATACTAATAGAAATTGTGGTTTATATACTTTTCTGATTTGGCTAACTCTTCTAAACTAATACTATTTATTTTCACTAAAAAACTTATAAAAATAGTTTTTTCATAATTTTTTTATATCATCATTTGCTACTAAAATTTTTTCATCCTCGTCTTTGATGCATCTAACAAAATTAAGATCCTTAGTTTTTATATCTAACCCTATCTATCCTAAAATATCTTTTACCCTATTTTGAGTTGAGTTTTTTATATAAATCCTCTTAAATTTTAGTTTTTTCTTCATTGACGGCCTTTTTTGCTTTTTTCTTTGCTTTCTTATAAGCCTCTAAAGTTCACTAGTCTTCTTAGCATAATGTAATTTGTAACATGTCCTTTTTACCTTGATTTTATTTTGCACTACTTCACTCTACCACCAAACTTCTTTTTGTGCTAGTACACCTCCCTTAGATTCACCTAAGACATCTTTTGTCACTTTCTTAATATATATAGTCATATTATTCCACATATAAGAAGGCATACCAACATAATTTCAAGCATCTCCTTGAAGGACTTTCTATTTAAATATACCTTCTTTCTCGCCTTTGAGGTTCCACCACTTAGTCTGAATAGCTTGATGATATAAATATATAAAAATAAATATATATGTATACATATTTATTACATTCTTTTAGGGTGTATGGCACTACACCATCTCCCCACTAGAGAGAGAGAAGGAAAGCCTTTTGTAGGACATTATGATATTGCTTTGATTTTCATATACTGTAATCTTTCACTATTTTTTTCCTTGTAATAAGATTGAAAAGCACATGATCCTATCGGTGTTTAGTTTTTTAAGGTTCTTCCTCATATACCTTACTATCTATAATGTAATTATACTGTTATTCTCATCTCTTTTTTCATTTGACAGGGTATTTCACTTGAGGTACAAACAAAAGTGGGATAATATATTGGCTTAGGGTGTCATCTCTTCCACAAGAGATTTGGAGTTTGATGTATGTGTGCTATTAGGAATCTACCTAACCGTACCACTCTTATAGAGTTCTTTTTTCAATGCACATCATAAATTATTTATCATGCTTACATTTGCTTTTGTGCTCAACTTTGCAACATGTAACTTATATGATGTTTTGAAGTAATCTTAGTTCGGTTTCTTTTCTTTTTGAAGGTACTTCTTGCTATGTGTCAAAGATTTCTGAGGCAATGTATGCATGTTAGTCTAATGGTCACAGAAAACAAGAAGACCAAAGATTCCATCTCCAAGGGCTTTGCTTTTGAATCAAAGGCAATAGCTAACAGGTGAAAACAGGTGAATACTCTTGTAATTCTGATGTACTATTGTGTTCATAAGGAAAGACTTCAATCATAAGGAAAGATTTCAATTTTCTCGCAGACAAATGACCAAAATTAATGGGAAGATTATTAGTATTGAGCCATTATGAGGTGGGAAGATGCAAATGTCGTGACTTCAAGGCAGGTGCAGGGCATGAACCTTGAGACCCGCAAGGTGGGTGTGGCCAGGTGAGTGAGAATATTTTTCCAGTAGGACATGGTCAAGTGGAGCTCCAATCTACCCCATTATCATTCATACAACATTGATATCATTGTCAAAATCATGTCATGGTTAAATTCTATATTCAAAATAAAATATGAAAGAAGCATTTTATCTATAAAGATTACTTGTGATAGATTATTGAGATTGTTGTGTCTCAATCAAGAGACACATATTGACTCTATGCTTAAAAATTTAGATATTGGATTACAGTAAAAGGGCTATATGATATCTGAAAGGAACAAAAAAAACTTAAAGTTGTGTCAGTCAAATGAGTTAAAGGTAATCGGCTACTTAAATGCTAACTTTGTTGGGAACATAGATAACAACAAATCAACCTATAGCGAGATTTTTATATTTAAAAACATATTTCTTGGTCATGCAAAATTAAGGATATATACCTTTGAATATATATATAAGAAGTTGAATAAGTTGCTTGTAATATGTTTGCAACAAGCACTTTTTAGATAAACCACTTCATATGTGAGTTGAAGTTGGATATGACCAATAAGTTAGTTGTCAAAGGCTCTCTTTGACGTTTAGGAGAAGAAATAAATAAAAGAGCTAACTCTAAAAGTAAGCATGTGTTGGTTAAATACCATTATATAAATAATATTCAAAGAAACCATTTATCGATATCTTATATGCCTATAGGGGATATGATAGTAGACTCTTTAACTAAGGGCATATTGGAGGACTTCTTCAAGTATGTTATTCATAAAAGTTTAGTATATACTTAATGCTCTTGTTTGTGTAGGAAAAGTGTATTTAGTAAAAAAAATCACATAACTCGAAAGAGCGTGAATTGTTATGTAGAAAAGATATTGATTACAAGAAACTACGTAAGAAGAATAACTCATGATGATTATATAAGAAAATTATAGAACAGTTGAGTAAACCACTAAATAGTGGAAAGAATCTAGTGTACTATGAGTAAGCTCAAGCGGTCAAGCAAAAGATGTAAACTTGTAAGGATGATGCATGGTCACATTAAGCCTCATTAGAACAAATTCACGAAGTTAGAAGGAGGTGGGCCTCCTTTCCTATATATATATATATATATGCACACTAAGATTACTTGAGGAAAATATTATTTTCACGTTGTAAGTTTTCACGACTTGCCTGTGGTACTGGTTTGCTATGAATTTTAATATATGTTTCTGCAACTCGCTTGTCTTGGGTTTTGTCTCCCATTGTAACAAAAAAGAAAAAGGTAGACGTTAACAGGGGACGAGCTAAGAGAGTATTTAACATCACGTTATAAATCTTTATTGAAATAAGAAATGGAATCGAGAACAATGAATTGGAACCGATTGCCCACTGGTTCCGATTCTAGTTTGTAACTTAATCAAATAAAAAAAACTTGTAAAAGAAAAGCCCAAACTCGTGGTTTGAACTTCAGGTTCTAGTTCAGGCCCATTCTCATTTCAATAAACAAGAAATTGTGAAGGTGTGTCTCTTACAATGTTCTAACTGGAATTGGACCTTAAATTTTAATGTTTGCGGTTCCAAGTTCTATTGTACATAAAATGTGAAAATTATCACTGGTGTGGAACGGTGGTTTCACATGATCAATTTGAGTAAAATGGTTTGGCACCAAGTGGAAGGTGGGCAACATAAACTGAATCTAGGGGTTTCTCACCAAAATCCAAGTCATCTCTCTCATGTTACTACTTTTCTCACATATCATTACTATTTGCAAATCAAACATGAAACCATAATTACATGCCCATATGAGTCTAGGCTTGTAGTTCTAGTTCAAGGGTCTGACACCATTAATGAAACACACCCCAACTGAACCGTTTACTACTCAAATTTGGTTATGGCTTCAGGTCGGTTTGAACATGTCTACGTAAGGGTTCTCATCAATTCCTTTGGGTTTCATTCTACCAAACGACATACTCCCCCACCAAACTAGAGCTAAAAAATGTGTGACTGTGTTGTCGTTGCCATGGTTTTGAAGGAAAGCTAAAGAATTTAACACAAAATCATCCAAAAACCGGAAATCCCCCCCCCCCCCCCTTTCCGGCACTTTGAGTTCCAGACCAAACTAACCTCTGTGGTCAAGTGGTTGTTTCTCTGGTGCTGTGGGCCCGCTTCACGAATCTCACAAATTTGTTGGACCCACAAATACGGGATGTGAATAAAAGGGTGAATGACAGATGACAATACGTCCAAACTCCAATAGTGATTGACGTAGTGAAGATGGTAATATGTCCATCTCTTCAACTTTTTGAGAAGTTGCCCTGCAACCACAAAAACCCTTTCATCTCCCCAGAATTATAACTTCATTCCAACGATGGGCATCCCTTTATTCGTTGGGAAAAGAGATATTATGCATGGGTTGGTTCCATTATACACATAGTGTGTGTGTGTTTTTGTGTTGTTAGGGATAGAAAATGAGTATGATATATGAGAGAGTGTAAGCTGTTACTATATAAAATAAATAAAATATACCCCATATTGTATCTGGCTTTTAGTAAGACTTTTTGGATTTGGTACATGAAATCATACTTCATAACTAATGAGATATGGATCCAATAAGTTGTTAGGGATATGAAATAAATATGATAAGCCGACATTGTATTTGACTTTTAATAAAAGTTTTTTAGATTTGATACACGAAATCATACTTCATAACTAATGAGATTTGGATCTCAATATCTGGATCCAATTTGTTGATAGGGATATAAAATAAATATGGCATACCTGACATGATATTGTATTTAGCTTTTAATAAAGACTTTGTAGATTTGATACATGAATCATGCTTGATAGCTAATGAGATTTGGATCAGGTATCAGGATCCAATGGTCGTGTTTCTCTTTTTGGTTATATCAGGAGGTCGAAGCATAACACACACCCACGCATCCACACCATGGTATCTATCCCTGCCACATGAAACACTCTACCGGTGTGGTAGTGTATGTTTTTTCTCCCATATCCTGATCCAGATCCAAGAGCGGCTCACCACAAGTCGAGGCCTAGGGTGAAAATTTGATATAGCGCCCACTTAGCTTGCAATTTATAAAATTTAAAGTTCTTCTATATTTATTTCAATTTAATATTCTTATTTTTTTCCAAAATTAATAAATTTCTTTAATATTTTATGACATTCTTGATTTCAAATAAGATGTTACTAATTTCAGATAGAAAGAAGTTAAAGTCATAAATTTTGATTACGTTTTCCATAAACCTTTTCACTTTTTACACAAAAACATATTTTTTACAGCAGTATTACTTGATGATACTTCTTTTTTAATATTAGACGTGTGACTATTTTAAAAAGCTTTAAAACATAAAATATCTTATTAGCAATGAAAAGCTTTCAAAAAAGAAATCACTGGAAAAAATGAAAAGGAGTAAAATCATGAGAGAGAGACTGAGATCAACAACTAAAATGAATAGTTCTATAAATGTGAAATGCTTTAATAATAATAGTTGCAGATATTATAGTTAAAAGTTTGAGAAAAATTTAGGCTGGAAGTTTTAAGGTTTGTGACTTCAAAATATAGAACATATTTTGGACGTAAAATCATTATAGGAGTTCATATGCCTTGAAACGTAAGGAAATTTAGGTCATAACTATAAGAGTAAAAACTTTTTGGGTTGAAAAAACTTAGTATCTATTATAAATGTAAAGTAATAGTAGTAGTAGAAATAATAATATTTTATAATTCTTTTATTTGTCACTTAAAAGTTTGAACAATTTGGGACCTAAATTTTAAGAAAAAACATTGTATGACATATGTGACTTAAAATATAGGAAAATTTGATGCCTAGTGAAAGTTTTGAGATCTAAGAAATTAGGGACAAAGAATCATAAGAGAAAAAAACTTAAGCTAACCTACAAATTTGGGGGCTCAAAATTTGAAGGGCGTAAAGAGGTAGCCTTACTCGCCCTACTCATAAGCGGACTTAGTCAGACTTTGTAAGACATATCTCCTTATGATTGAAGCCATTGACATCCTCCTTACTGATAATACGATTCCTTCTACCCCAACCTTAAAAAATACTACTTGGTTCGGCCTTTTACATTTCAAAAAGTCCAAGTAAATGGGTTTGAGTCAGAAGGTAAGCCTGTCTCTACTATTTTAATCACTCTTTTCTCACAATAGTTGGAATTTCACACCCATTTGGAGCACAAAACTTATGATATCCAACTTATTTTATTATTCAAATGATGAAACACAAGCTCTTGTAAGGAATTTTATATATATATATATATATATATATATATATATATATATATATATATATATATATATATATAGAGAGAGAGAGAGAGAGAGAGAGAGAGAGAGAGAGATGTTTGAAGCGTGTTCTATACGACTAATAAAGTACTAATGCGCATGAACATCTTGATTATGTTTGCTACTAAAGTATTCAATAAGTTAAAGCAGTTTCCTGTAAATACAGAGAATCAGACTTTCACAGTGTGACCATGTCGGCTACGAAGGGAGTCGAAAAAAATGCTCAGTTTCTCTGTCTAGGTTTCTCACACTAGAACAGTGATATCTATTCAAATTTCCGGTCGATAGATCCTTTGCTTTCTGTCTTCTTGTAATTATGTGAGTTCGGTGGCCTCACTGCCACCGTTTTTCAAAGTTTTGTGTGATGGGCGTTTGTTGTTTCCTCACAAGGAAGGGAGGAGAGCTCACTATCCATGGCTATGGCGCCCTCATCACTCTCTCCTTCTTCTTCCTCTCATTCGGCTCATTTTGAAGCGGCAGAGTGCACTACGAGCAACTATGACGAGTTCTCCATGCACAAGAGTGTGTTGTTCATGGATAGTCTCCAGGTTCTTCCCCCACCCTTGTCTTTCTCTGTCTCTGTGGAGACCGTATGCGATTATATGGTTTGATCATGTTTGTGAAACGTGCTCAGTTTTCCATTTGGTCCTCCCTCTCTCTCCCTAAGAGAAACCTATGTATGGTTTCGTGGGTGTTTTATGGAGGTCTTTTTGGTCTCTAAATGATATGGAAGCATGTAAACGGTGCTTTCTCTCTTTCTCTCTCTCTCTGTCTCTCTCTCTCACACACACACACATGCTTTGCAACTGCCTTTAGTTTGATTGGTGTTTTATAGGAGTGCTTAACTTCCGTGTGGTCTTCTGTGTTTGACATATAAACATTTGAGTAGTGGTGCTTTGGAGTATTTGGAAACGAAGTTTCAATTCTCTCCATCTCTCCAAGGGAAAAGGTCCATGGATCCCTAGCTTTTGTTTTGCTATGTCGCAAGGATTTTAACTCGTATATCAGTTTCTAATTTTTTCATTGTTGCTCTGTGAATGTACTGCCATAGTTTCTTCTCGATTATGGTGCTAATAATCTCTCTTCTAACTCACAATGGTTCATGGGGATCATCATGATTACGAGTAGCTACCCGCCATTTGTCCTCACATTGCTGAAACAGCTGTATTTCTTTTCTGTTGATGTTACTGGGCAGATCGTTTGCGAGGATTCAAACGAGTTAAGGAAATACAAACCTTGTAGTTGAAGTAAGGTGGACTTTTTATGGGAAATTTTGGATTACCTTTCTGTTTTGGAACCTCCAGGAATCACTTCAAGGATTTGGGACCCTCAAACTCCTTCCAAGTTGGGACCTTGTTTGGAAAACCAAGAGGAATTCAGATTATAATTTGGTTTCCTGAAAAGGTAGGGAAACATCATTTGAAATGTTATTCCCAGAACCCTTTTCAGTAAGAATCCTTCGTGTTGTGGGATTGGGAAGTATGTCCTCTCCAGAAAGGAAATTGAAATTGGTGGTTTTCATAATTAGTAGCATCCTAGTTACATTCCCAAATATACAGCTCCTGTATTTGCTTTTCCCCAAACACCAAAACATTGTTCACAAGCGAGTCAAAGAAGGATAACCATCTCTTAGCGCCAGCTCAAATACTTTGGAACCCAACTACCAATCACCATCTGCTGGTAAACTTTCTTACTAGGATGTAAACTTGAGGACCTCCTAGGAGTTGGGAAAACAACCACCATAGTTCAAGGGAAATGTGTTTTTGAAGGAACACATGAATTATTTTCATCATTTGAATTGAACTTAAAGATTTAGGCCTTCAACTCCCTAAAAGTTAGTAGTTTGGTTTGGTTTGGAGATGGATTTCTGGCTAAGAATGATAGGCTAGTGGTAAAACAACAAAATATCACTTTTAGGAAGATATGGGCTGCGCATGGCAAACCGTTGCTTTTACTTGATTTAATACTTAGTAGTGATTGATTTGGAATCATCTGATACCAAAATCAAGCCTTTTACCTCACTAAGAAGCTGTACATGGATTCCAAGTTGCCACAGAGTTCAATGTTATGTCACATTAGCATTATCTCTAAAAAACAAAGACATGTTATTATTGTTTCCTTCCAACACTTTAGAGGCCTTCCTCTCCCTTTCTAAAGTGATCATTATCCAAATTCTTACACCTTCTTACTAAGGCTTTATGTGGTTGCCTTTCAAAATGTTTGAACCACTTTAAACATGTATCTTTCTCATTTTATCTTAAATTGGTGCTACATCAAATTTGTCTCTAATAACCTCATTGTGGATTCAGTCTTTATATCTTTTTCCATGCATCCACCTCAACAGAGAGACGCATCAAGTAATTCAGGTGATAAGAAGACAATGTTAGAATTGAAAGATAAGTATTACAAAGCACCAGGTAGACCAGCAATGCCATATGGTGTTGATTGTTGTGAGACGTCCATAAACATGAAGAGAAGATGGCCATTGGAGAAGTGAAGATGTTGAGGTAGATATGTGTTGTACAAGGAAAGGCCTCGTGAGACCTTGGTCATGATCAGGTTATTAGAGAAAAAGTCAGGGTAGCACAAATAGATAATAAAACAAAAGGGACATGCCTAAGATGGTTTGGACATGTAGAGAGGCATACAAGTAAAGCTCTACTAACAAGGTGTGAAAAATTAAATAATAAATACTTTCTAATAGGGAGAGAAAGACCATAAAGGTGTTGGAAGAAAACAATAAAACTTGGTCTTGCTTTTTTTAGAATTAAATGCTAATATGGCACCATGGCGTCAAAGAATCCATGTAGCTGATACTGTGTAGTCTTAGAAAAGGCTAATAAGAGGACTCTATTCAAATGCTTGAATGGACTACTTTTTTGAAGGATCAGTTAGTCACTTGAGTCCTAACAAAGGAACATACTTCACCACAAATGTCCTTTATGAGGTTGATGTATATAAGTGGACTCCTTTCTTCTTCAAGGTTCTCCAGAAAAGTACCTGGTACCATGTCATAGGCTGCTAGGTCGATGAATATTGCGTGGAGTTCTTTGTCCCTAAAATACTTTATAAAATGACAATCAGTGAAAAGCATCAAACCGACCTCCTTGATATATATCTAGATTTGTTCTTTGTTGCATTGGATACTTGCTATAACCTTCTTTAAATAACTTTTTCCAATAGTCTCATGGTATGACTGATCAACTTGACATTCCTTTATTCTTATATATAGGTATTGACATCTTATAAACTAAGTAATTCCCATTTTTTTCACTAAATTTCACACTTGGATATCGTTTGGTCCAGTAGATATGCTAGATTTTACGAGTTCACGAACTCTTTGACTTCACTCTTTTGGATGCACTAAGAGATAGATGCGTTTGTGTATACTTATCAGTTATTTATTCCTCATAAGTAAATTTGACCACTTCTGTTTTCATTGTTTTCTAGGCAAAATATTAGGAATGACAACTATATCATCTCCATAGGGAGATGAGAAGCATGTTTCAGAGGATTTGGATCTTCTGATTTCTCGCCTAAATTTGCAAATGGGGTTGCTTTTACCAGGACATCACTGGAAACTGATTCCAGTGAGTTCAACTATAACCTCCTCTGATGTCGTTGCAATTGCTCATCCTCCTCGTCACTGAATGACTTTTCAAGTAACCATAGAAAATTTCCTTTACATTGATCATTTAGTCAACAGATCTGTCGGCAATTATGTTTTCTTTCAAAGATTCAAGACTATTACTATGGGCAGAGATGTAGACAGTTCTAACTTTGTTATTTTGTGTATGAATTGGAACGAACCCATGATCTCCACTAGATAGCCTAAGTATTTTTCCATTACACTAAGTAGTGTCTCTCACTGGTGTTGGATTTATACAAGTTTTTGTCATTTTACCAAATCGTATTATTCAATCAATGAACCGTAAAAGACTCATAGGATTGGAAGAACTTTGTTTATAATGATGAAGAAATGTTTTCTACTGAGTGGTTGGCAATTCTTTGTTTCTCTAGGATTTGAAGAAACTGAGGACACAACTGTATTCTGCTGCAGAATACTTTGAATTTTCATACGCAGATGGTGAACAGAAACAGATGTATGTACCATATGCTGATTATGTTCTTCACGGTTCATTTGTTTGTTTGTTTAGGTGTTTTTACAGTTAAGATTGCCTATTGAAATTCGTGCCATTGGTAATGTAGAGTGGTAGACACCTTGAAGGATTACATTGCAAAGGCATTGGTAAACACGGTTGATCATCTGGGGTCAATGTCATACAAAGTGAATGGACTTCTTAATGAGAATATGACTGAAATTTCTTCAGCGGAGCTCCAAATGGATTGCATTCAACAAGTAAGCATGTTCCTCTCTGTTATTTGAGGTTGTGCCATCATTTTGTCATTAGAGTTGAAACTTGAGTATATTTGGGTAGATCAATCTATCGAATATGGTGTGGTGCTTGATCACCCTGATCTCATGTCCTCAGATCTGAGGTGGTGGTGCTGCACAAGACACAAACAAGTATCTCAGTAGACCAAATGGCAGATCTCAAATCGATGAATTTTCTGTTTTAATTCATGATAGATGGTAACTGCACCTTGATACAAAAATTCTTGACAGCATAGAACCCCAAGGCCATCTCCTTACCCCCAAGAAACCTGCTGCTTTTGCCTTATGAAATAATTTGAGGTCCAGATTATCCACTGAAACTGTAGGATATCTCAAGTCTCTGGTTTGGATTAGAGACCCAAGGGTCACAGTACTTCATATCTAAAGATCCAAGGAACTCAAGCACCCTCCCTCCCTCCTCCTCGTTATGAATCCCCTGGATTCATGGATGTGTTGATCTTATGGAAATAACTAAATTATGTGACCCTTGTGCATATCAGAAGAAGGATGATTTAAGTATGCGATTTCATATTCATTTTGCATTAATTGATGCGTTTGGTCGCTTTGTTGCTTTAGAGAATTCAAATGTGCCAAGCATTCACTGATCGAGAGGGCCTTGTTCAGCAGTGTCTCAGCATAAAATATCCTATATACCACAAGCATTATGTATTACCAAGTAAGCAAATTCCAGTTTGTCATCCTTAACCAGATTGTGCATATTTTCATGTCAGATAACTTTGTTTAGCCGTGAGCAAATGAACGCTATCTGAAACTAAAATGTTTCCCCTTTCTTTAACTAGAGGACAATCTGTATTCATATTCAAAAGCCGTTGAAGTTTCCCAAGGACTGGTGACAATGAAAAAGATGAATGATGTACAACCCATTCGGGCTGGTATTATTGCAATTTCTCATGTCTCATTTAATTTCTAGTTACATAAGCCATCAAAAACCCTTTTGCTCAATGTTAAACGACCTTTTTATTTTAAATCATTGATATCGTTTTTCTTTTATTTGGTATTAGGAGTCCGGTCTACAGCAAGACCTCCTACAATGTAAGAGCAGATTGTGTTGTGGAAATGTTCCGTGTTATTTATTTCACAGAAGTTATAGAATTTCATGAGTGCAAAAACCATTTGGCAAGGGCACATTGACTGGGTTCCAACTAATTTCCTTGCAGACAGATGCGCTCTTCGTCACCTTCTCCAAGAATACGCTCTTTGTCACCTTCTCAAAGAACTGGAACCTTTGGCATTGCAGGTTCTGTACTGAGTTCTCACAGATTGGTTCTTTCTTTTTGTAACTGATTGGTATGTAGTGCTTCTTGATGCTTTTTGTAGCTAACAGACTATTCATCTCCGTTTCAGAAAGAAAGACAGCCAATTCCTTAGCTGCATCGCATCCTCTTGCTCGTTCTGTCTCTCAAAAACCAAATGGCCCAGCCGATCTTTCATCAAGCTCAGTCAAACGAGTAAGTTCACCTTATTTTCCTTCAAGTATGAGGACCATAATTTTTCTCATCAAGGTTCAGCTTAGCAGTTAATCTTGTCTCTCTGAATTACTTGTGGCCATTAGCTTTTGTAATAACTAAGTAAATACATGCGTTATCTTCATTTACACAGATATTCCATTTTCCTGATGCACTTATTGGCGTTATGTCCCCACTCATTGGGGATAGGTGTGGTTCTGGTTCTGCTTGTTGGCACATTTTTTTATGTTGGATGTGCCAAAAAGGTGCATTCATAGGAAAATAAGCTGAACTGCTCTGTGAATCTGCACCTTCAACCGATCCATGGTCAAGGGATTGGACTTAGAATGAGACTAACAAGTGGATCGCTAATCTAAATGAGTGGATCTGTACTATCTTAACGGAAGTTCCTAGTTGAATAGGTTTCAGAAAAGAAGTGACAGGAAGCTATGAACGATGGTGGAATGTTGCTATTAAGAGCATGGGAATAAGATAAATAAGCAACTGAAGATCCACAAATTTAGGAAGTCTTATGCCATCTCAGTTGGTACAATAACGAGCAATTAACTCCACCAGAACAGTCGGTCATGGTGTCCCTTTATTTTCTTCTTAGATATTGTATCATGCTAGCAGGTGGGATGGTGATTAACTCCACCTAAACCATGTTCTCCATGACTTTTAGGGATGATCCACTGGCTCCATCAACATAGGAATGGTATAAACCACCTTTTATAACTAAATGAGTGCTGGGCATATTTGATCTGTGTCTGACATTCTACCCTACTATAAGATAGGGGCGTAGCTGCAGAATTGGCGTTATGCCAGCAGGGTTTATATTTTGGATCAACCAATGTGGGTGTGCACTTTTAAACGAAAAGGAAATGATGAATCTACAATTCAGTGCAACAGAGTACTATGATTACAACAACAACAACTAAGCCTTTTCTCATACTAGATGGGGTCGGCTACATGGATTGTTTGTTTCTACGGAGAACTATCATAATTTGTAGAATCCATAGTAGATAAGTCCGACAAAGTTTTACTTTAGCTGTCGGAAGCCTTATGTACCCTCTTTCTTTATTTGGGCTTGGGACCAGCCATGCAAGGGTGATCCCTTACATGAGTGGAGTTAAGAGAGTACTATGGTTGTTTTTAAGAATTTCTTCACCTTCTTAGTTGTGAATTTAAGATGTAGATGGGGCTTGAGAATGTGTAAATGACCTCCTCCTGAGGAATTATTTCAAAAGGATTGGGTGTAGCAGTGGCGCAATAGTTAGATTAAGCCAGATCCTGTTACAAGCCTGAGGCCGAAGGTCTTCAGCTTGAAGTTTGATGCCAGGTGGTTCAAGAAGAAGCCTCACAATCGATCTCGTCTGATGTTTAATTTAGTTTGTCAAATATGATCTATTTACCTTAACCAAGGTTTACTCACACTAGGCTTTTTCGACTAAAGGATGTAATGCTTGGCCTTCACAGGTCACTCATCCTAGTCCAGTTCTCACCTAAACATGCGTAACTCTGGAGTTCTTGCGAGATCTGATGCATTGGTTCTGGAAAGATCACGACCTCCGAAAAGATTCAACAAAAGCCTTGGGACCAACATTGAACCCTCACCGTAACCAGTATAATCTGCGCCTCTTCTTAACAGTCAAAACTTGTACACAACATTTTCTTGTCTTGGGGAACGAAACTAGAGCTGCTGCTGATATCAATGTTTATGAAGAATATGTTTGAGAAGACATTACTTGATGGGTGTCACACATTTACATAAACCTGATTTTGTCTGCAGTGGCCTTCACACTCTCGGAGATCAACATCAATGCAGTTGAACGCCTGTGTAGATCGGAAAACAGAAACTGAACAGCAGTTCAGGAAAAGCAAAAGTCTCCTAAAATCCTTACTGAGCATCCGAAGATGAAATGGAAACACCTGAAGATATCCTTGAGATGATCAGCCAATTCCGATAATTCAACAGAGCAGTTGTACATTCAACAACTTCCGGTGGTGTTTCTGTTGGAGATTTCATTCATTACTTAGCAGTATATGTTTGTTAAGTATATCACTTGCCCCGTTGCAGACTTGGCAATGTATCTCGGGCACTTTTCAGCCTAATACGAGAAGTTGAAAGTATGTCTCGTAAGATTTTCATGTGTGAAGTTAAGAATAAATATACAGTTCAATTTAATGAAATTTGATTTCAACTGGTTTGACATTTTTGTGCAGCTTAAACCGCGTCCCCTATTCTGATATCCTCAATATGAGTAACAATCTTCAATCCTTATTGCTCATTCTCCTGGGTAAACCTAAACCGAGCCTTTTTCCACACTCAAGTGGGGCTGCTGCATGGATTCTTTGTCGTCCTTTCGGATCAACAGCTTGAAAATTTTCACAAAAGCTTCGCCCCTGTTGAAGATTAATACTCCTTTCTACAATCGAGCACTTCAGAAGTCATAACCCATGATAATCATTCCAGGTTAGCCTAGCGGGGAAGGTAGCTGCTGGGTGCTCAAGATTTGACTCTCTCTCTCTCTCTCTCTCTCTCTCTCTCTCTCTCTCTCTATATATATATATATATATATATATATATATATATATAGAGAGAGAGAGAGAGAGAGAGAGAGAGAGAGAGAGAGAAAACGTAGTCCCTGCGCACGATGATCCCTGCTAAACATCAGAATCGTCCAACACAACAAATCGTGGCCCTCCATCCTGTGAAATGAAGAGGGCCTCTCTGCCTGGGAACCCCCCCTAACCCATGCTCTCTCTCTCTCTCTCTCTCTCTCTCTCTCTCTCTCTCTCTCTCTCTCTCTCTCTCTCTCTCTCTCTCTCTCTCTCTCTCTCTCTCCTATTCTTAACGGATGTGGATGTTTCGCTTTACTATTCTCTAATGTTATGCATTTGATGTTGGCGAATCCATTGGGTATGATGATTTGGGGTTTGGGGATTTAGTTTGCTATTGTGAATAAAATGCGTTGTGCACATTGTAGACCATCCTCTATTTTTATGCATTTTTTATCAGGATAACCTGGTCGTGCATCTTTATTTGAATCTGAAAATGTTGCTCGAAAATGCAGTGTGTAGCATCTGTTGCTGGCGAATACATTGGATATGATGATTTGGGGATTGGGAATTTCCTTTGCTATCGTATTGGGTATGTTCTTTGAAAATTTTGTCAAAAATGCATTGGGTAGCGTGTGTTTGTTCTTACTACATTGGGTTGTGCTGGTTGTAGACCATTCTCTACTGTTACTACTTCATCTGAATCCGTTTGTAGCCTTAAGCACGACGATGGTAATTGAAATATGTATATTATTGTTTTTTTTTGTTTACAGACAGGCACGTTGAGTGGTCTCACTGGAGATAGACACACTCACTTTATAATATGTTAACCATCCCCTCCTTATACCTCTTCTTCTTTGCCTTTTATACGTACCTCTCTTTTCCTATTCTCTAGCTCACGACATCTATTGCAATATTGAGTGCATGTTGTGATGTGCTACCAATGTGTCCATCATGTTGATAATGTCATTGTGAAATTGTTTTGATATACTTCACCTATAAGACTAAAATGCAAGATAAAGTTAGTCATATTAATAAATGACTCAAATTGAACATAGTATAAGATATTTGAATACTCTATTATATGTATACTAACTTCATTGACACATTGGAAAAAATGTCAACCAATTGTTTGATGGTAACTAGAAATTTGAATATTCATCGACCCCTATATATTGGGCATGGTTGACCAATGAGGTGCAACAAAAGTCATAATATAAAAGACGAATAGAGTTAAAACTAGCGCATTAAAAATAATGTTTATAGTTACCTCTCCACACTAAGAGCCCTCTTCAACAAACCTTGCATAGGCAACAAGAGCTTCTTCTTTGTACTAAAATGAACAATAAATAACACTATAATACTTGTATACTTAGACTTGATTCTTACACTCTTTCCAAGACTTATACAAGCAAAAAACTCATCCAACAAATACATAATATATCTTGCCTAGACCTTGTCTTTAATAATCATAAAAATATGCCAATATTGAAGGTTTGCATGAATAAATGATCAATTTGAAGGTATGATACAAATAGATAAACAACAACAACAACTAAGCCTTTTCTCATACTAGACATGGTTGGCTATATGGATTCTTTGTTTCCACAAAGCCCAATCATATGCCATGTTAGCAATTAACTTACAATAAGCAAGATAATTCTTTATTGATTCTTTCCAACACTTTTGTGGTCGTCCTCTCTTTTAATACTTTCAAAATCTAGTTGTTCATACCTTCTTACAGGTTCTTTTGATCTTCTTTCCATATGTCCAAACCACCTTAAATGATATTCTCTCATTTTCTCCTCTATTGGTGCTACACATAATTTATTTTTAATAACCTCATTTTGTATACAACCTTTTCTTATATGACTACTCATTCATCTCAACATCTTCATTTCTGTTACAAACATCTTTTGTACATGTTGATAATTAACTGCCCAACACTCAAAACCATAAAATATGGCAGGTCTCATTGTTTTTCTATAATATTTACCTTTTAACTTTAATAATATCTTTTTATCACAAAGAATACTTGATGCGCCTCTCCATTTTAACCAATAAGCATTAATTCTTTGCATAGCATCTCCATCAATTCTTTCATCACTCTGAAAAATTGACCCTAGGTATTTAAAACTTTTCTTTTGGGGGATACACTGTGTGCCAATTTTAATTTATATATCCTTTGAAGTAACTAAATGATCAAACTTATATTCTATATATTCTGTCTTTGTTCTACTAAGTCGAAACCATTTACTTTCTAATGTTTCTCTTCATAGTTCCAATTTTCTATTAACTTTTTTCCTTAGACTCCTCCACTAACACAATGTCATCTGTAAATAATATACACCAAGGTACTTCATCTTGAATATGCTTTGTTAACTCATCAACCACTATTATAAATAAGTATGGACTTAAAGTTTATCCTTAGTGTAACCCAATATTAACTTCAAAGAAGTATGTCATTTCTTCATGTCAATGGGATACCTCTTTTTTCTAAGGTTCTCTGAAGAACCTCTCTTATACTCTATCATAAGCTTTTTCTAGATCAATAAATATCATGTGAAGGTCTTTTTTTTTTGCTCTAAAATATTCCATAAGATGTCTCAAAAGGTTAATCGCTTCAACAATAGATCTACCTGACATGAATCCAAATTGGTTTTCTATTGTACTCGATACTTGTCTTAACCTACATTCGATAATTATTTCCCACAATTTCATAGTATGGCTCATTAACTTGATACCCCGATAATTCGCACAATTCTGAATGTCTCTCTTGTTCTTATATATAGGTATAAGTATACTCTCTCTCCATTCCTTAGACATCTTTTGGTTTTTTCATATTTTATTAAATAGTCTTGTGAGTAAAGTGATTCTTGTTTCTCCTAGGATTTTCTAGACTTCTATATGAATATTGTTTGGTCTTACTGATTTACCATCTTTCATATGTTTAAGAGCCCCTTTGACTTCATTCTTTTAAATATATCGGTAAAAATTGTGGTTTATATACTTTTCTGATTTGGCTAACTCTCTTAAGCTAATACTAACATCTTTATTTTCATTAAAAAATTTATAAAAATAGTTTTTCTATCTATTTCTTATATCATCATTTGTCACTAAAATTTTTTCATCCTCAACTTTGATGCATGTAACAGAATTAAGATCTTTAGTTTTCTTATCTCTAGCCCTAGCTATCCTACAAATATCTTTTTCACCTTCTTTTGAGTTGAGTTTTTTATATAAATCTCCCAAAATTTTAGTTTTTGTTTCACTGACAGCTTTTTCATTTTCTTCTTTGCTTTCTTATAAGCCTCTAAAGTTTCATTAGTTTTCTTAGCATAATGTAATTTGTAACATTCTCTCTTTGCATTGATTTTATTTTGCAATACTTCACTCCACCACCAAGCTTCTTTTTGTGCCAGTACGCCTCCCTTAGATTCACCTAACATATCTTTCGCTACTTTCCTAATATGTATAGCCATATTATTCCATATATCACAAGGTGTACCAACATAATTCCATGCATCTCCTTGAAGGACTTTCTGTTTAAATATATCTTCTTTTTCGATTTTGAGGTTCTACCATTTAGTTTGAATAGCTCGATGCACTCTTTTCTTCTTTATCCATTCTTTTACTTGTAAATCCATAACTAAAAGTCGATGTTGGGTAGTCAAGCTTTCTCCAGGAATTGCCTTGCAATCTTTACAACACGCTCTATCTTTTTTTTTACAAATAAAGTAATCAATTTGTGTTTGTGAAAAGCCACTCTTATAAGTAATTAAATGTTCATCTCGTTTTTTGAATATTGTATTGACTATAAAGAGATCAAATGCCATAACAAAATTTAAAATCTCCCTACCTTCCTCATTTATGTCCCCAAAACCAAAGTTTTCATGAATACCTTGATATCCTAATACCTCTTTATCGACATGTCCATTTAAGTTTCCTTCTAAACAAATCATCTCCCTTTGTGGAATTCTTTGAATCACCTTATCTAACTCTTTCCAAAAAACCATCTTTATACTATCTTCTAGTCTTACTTAGGATGCGTAAGCACAAACTATATTCAAAACCTCTGCTCCTAACACTAATTTCAACATCATGATTTGGTCACCATATCACTGTATATCTACTACACAATCCTTTAAATCTTTATTTATGATAATACTAACTTTGTTTCGAGCATTTTTCTTACATGAGTACCATAATTTAAAATATGTATCCTCAATCTCCTTTGCTTTTTTTCCAATCCACTTTGTCTCTTGTAAATATAGAATATGAATCTTTCTCCGAATCATAGTATCTACTACCTCCATTAGCTTACCAGACAATGTTCCGATATTCCAAGAACTAATACGAATCTTATTATCTAGGAGTAGCTTCCTTACCCCCCGTATATGTTCATATTGAAAATGGAAAGACCCTCTTTGTAATTTATTCACTACATTCGGATGGCAATGTAGCAGGACTAACTTCTTTACCCATACTCGTCCATGATGTGAGAACCCTCACTACAATTGATTCACTAAATCCGAGCAAAAATATAGTGACTCTTGCTTATTTTTCATTACATTCGGGCTCTACAGCACGTCGCTAGGCGGGAACGCCCTAAAACAATGCTCATAATTTGTATAATCTATGGTATAAAAATCTGACAAAGTTTTACGCTAGCTGTCGAAAGAGTAACACAACCCTCCTCCTTTATCAGGGCTTGGGACCGGCTATGAAAGGGTGATCCCTTATATGGGTAGAGTTGTGTGATACAAATATATAATCAAAATAAATTAAAATGTATGTATTTACTATACCAAAACTTTTACGAAGGTCTATGCAGTGAGTGACTTAGACATACAAAAAAGGCTTCATTAAAATGAATAATAAAGAGAAAATCAATTATCCGGTACATGTAATGAATATACACACGTCTTCCATGCAATTACATTTTTACTGATATTTGAAGCCTTTCATCATATAAATAAAATGAAACTCAATTTCCATAAAGTTGCATAGGAAAAGCTATTTCGTCATGATCGAAGAGTTATACAATGGTATTTGGATTGACATGTGATGAAACTTTTACCTCGCTTGTCGAAATTCATCCATCCCAACTCCTCGTGACTTTTTTCAGAGTATTATGGTATTGATTGTGTCTTACATAGACTGGTTGGAGCATAAGCTATCAGCCTACTACGTAAATGTTTGTTGCCAAACTATTGTCAAAGCAAAATCTGCACTCCCCCCATACGTCGGCCTCATTGATCGAGTTCCTATAAGATTTTCAGTTGCCAAGGTATACATGTAATACAACAATATTACTGTTTTATAAAGTTCACAAATTTTTTGAAGCTTCCTATTAATACATCAGCTAATATAAAAAGGAAAAGCCATGAACAAAATATGAAATAGTAGTAAGAGTACCGACACAACCCAATGTATTCGCCCTACCCAATGCATTTTCGAACAAAATTTCCAAAGAACACATCCAATGTGATAGCAAACGGAATCTGCAAAACCTCAAATCATCATACCCAATGTATTCGCCAACACATGCTACACAATGCATTTTCTAACAACATTTTCAGATTCAAATAAAGATACTTATCCTGGTTGATTCGCATGCATAAAAATAATGGATGGTCTACAAACTGCCCAATGCATTTTATTCACAATAGCAAACGGAATCCCAAAATCCCAAACCATCATACCCAATGGATTCACCAACAACAAATGCATAACCTAACAGTAGAGAATGGTCTGGCAAAACATCCACGTCCGTTAAAAACAGGAAAGAGAGAGAGAGAGAGAGAAGTTTGCGGCAGGTTGTTCCAACCCTTTGAAAGGTGTTTCACCTTATTGCAATTAAAAAAAAAAGGATGGTAATCGTCTGGCAGACATCAAAATCATATGAAGACATGGATTTGCATCAATCTGTGGATCCCAGCCGAATGACTGTTCCAACCACTATAAATATGAGCTGCTTTAGTTATAAGGAAGAAAAGGATCTTCTTTCACACCAGTGTCACATCTACAGATGTATGCTCTCCAATAGGATCCCAATGTGTATGAGAGAGAGAGAGACCCGACAATTTTAGACCTGATCTGACAACCTAACCCGAGAAATCTGGTTTGAGGTCAGAATTTAAGGATTTCAGCTCGATCTTGATCAGGTCAACCCAGACCCGAACCCTACAGTGTGTGAATAAAATATAATATTATATATATATATATATATATATATAGAGAGAGAGAGAGAGAGAGGGGACCCGAAGTTGACCAGAACCCAAGGTTAAATGAATATGATCCCAAAAAAGGGTCTAATTTACAAGGTCGCCCATTTTTCTACCCGAACCTTATCCCATGACCGGATTTGCCAGGTCTAGTATCACCTGCATGTACGGTGGAGTGTCATGGGCTTGAGCTCGTGGAGCGTGCACCCGCGTGCCACCCATCATCCGGAGCTTTACAGTGACAGCACGCGCTATGTTGATGTAAACCCCTCTTTTACATTTATGTCTCATGTTTATGTGCTTCATGTTCAGTTGTAAACTTGGGTCAGTTGGGTCAGTCGGGTCGTGTAACTAGGCATAGGTTGTCCCTTGAGTCAGTCACATCGTAGGTAAGTTGCAGCCGGTTGCTGGCCAGGTGCAAACGTAACCGAAGGTGCACGATGAGGACGGTTACAGCAGCAGCCGTGTGCCTTAATTGGGGTGTTGCGGTTACACGGTACATGAAAGTCGAAGGGGCAGCTGCGGCAGGTGCTTTGGAAGCCGAAGACGAAGGGCCATCGTGCGGAGACGAAGGGCCATCGTGCGGAGCTAAAGGGTTGTTACAGGCGTTACCAGCCGGTTCATCTTATGGGAGATGAAGAGCCAGACGAACCCTATAAAGAGACCGTGCCAGCCACTTGGGAAGGGCTGGTTCCCCTGTGAGTGTCTTGTGAGTCCTTCACCGTAATCCTAGCTAGGTAGGCTGAGGTCCTACACGTCTAGAGAGGGCCAGGTAGTGCAGGTGCTTCACGTGAGGGTGAAGACCAGCCGTGTTCAGTTCAGCCGAGTGTCAAGTGCAGTCTTGTAATGTGCAGTGAAATAAAGATGCTGTCTTCTTTATGAACCGAGTGCTTTAGAGCTTGATCCTCTGCATGTGTGTGTGCGTCAGAGTCTTCGGTGAATGAAGGAGAGCTTCCGCAAGAGTTGAAGTGCAGCCGATCACCAGATCTGGCCTGGTAAACAGCTGCACGCGCAGAGAAAGTTTGGGCTGAAAGTGTCAAGGACAATGCTTTGCCATCACAGGTAAGTTCTTGTTCGTGAGATTCCGGATGAGAAAAAATTACTGTGACAGAGCAGTAGGCAATAATGCAAGCAGTTTGATGTGCCATTCAGATAGATATATACAATATGGGCTGCTTCTTCCTACCCAATGATTTACTTTTTGATTTGCAAAAGATGAGGATGCATTTCTGATGGGGGCAACAATATGAAGAACGTAAGCACCATTCAATTACATGGGAGGTGATGTGCTCTAAGAGAAGGTGAAGGCGGTTTCAGTTTCAAAGATGGCAATTGATCTATGGTGGTCATTCTTTATTTGTATAAGGTTTTTAAGCCCCAATGTTTTACTCAACGTGACCTCATGGACGCCCCTCCCGGCTGATCGCTTTCATGGGCTTGGAGAAGCCTTCTAGCGGCTTAACAAGTGATACAGCAAGGTAGATGTGTTGGAAAAGCAGGTGATGGCAGACTTTATCAGCTGCTCCAACTAAATGGCCCTTGGAATGAAGACTCTTTCCGGTGTACATTTACATCCGCTTATTCCGTAGATGTTATTAGACCAATTCCTTCCCATTTAGCCGACTTGCAGGAGTGCGCGCCCTAGTAGCTCGCGCATATACTGTCTCATCTGGATGTGAGGTTGGCTTCAGACATCACCATACTGCCCTTCCTCCGGTTCCAATGGTCATGGCGAGATAAGAATTCCGGCCTCTCCTATGGAATGTGCGTGCACAGACAATGGTAAAAATCTTCTTATTTTAATGTCTGCATAATGGGATTTCCAATCAGAGCAAAGCTGATGGTTCTTCCTACCTCTGAATGTCCTCATTGCAGATTAACAGGAAGAAATGATGCTCCTGCTTAGATTTCCTGTTCTTTTGCTTCAGTTGTTTGGTCCAACATAGCGCCTGACTGGCTGTTGTCTCTCCCAAGTATTTCGACGTTCCCTGACTGGTGTCCAGGTGCTATTTGTTCTCTCAAAGTTGTTCAAGGTTGGCACGACTCTATTGCTTTGTACACCTTCACCTTATGGAGAATTTTCAATGATGGCAATGATAAAAATCTTTCATGGCAAGAAAGGCACCGCAGAGGAGGTCAGTAATTTATCTATCAAGTTGGTTGATAAGTATGAAATTACTGACCTTCCCACTATTCTGTATGTTTGAGCAATTTCATCTAAACATGCTCACGTTCAGTTTCTTTCCATACCACCATTTGTAATCTTGCTTGCTCCTGGGAGCTCCTGTAATCTTATTTCATTATCAATGGAATTTCTTTTGTGAAAAAGAAAAAACCAAGACAACACTATCCATCCATACGATGACCAAGAAAATATGATTTCGTTCAGAAAATCCAAAGAATATCAAAAGAAATAAACAAAACAACATTGTATTAGGTTGATAGATACAGAATTTGAGTAGTTCTATCCTACTTGGTAAGGAAAGACTACAATACCACTATCATACACTTATATGTACATTATATTCATCTGTACGTACTAATACACAACATAAAAAAACGTACTATACACAAAATGAAATGACTTGCATAAATGACAAACGCATTTACATGGTGCACCACATTCATACCAATGGCAAAAAATGATGCAAGAATGGCGTTTTTGACGTTAAGCCTAGAAAGTCGGTAGAAGCCAACCCAAAGACCAGCCCAAGAATAAACCAGCACCAGCAAGGCTAACACCGACGGCCACTGCTAAGGCAAACTTACCCACGTCATAATTGTGCTCATCCTCCCTCTTCCTTTTCTTGTTTCGGCCATCTCCATGTTGTTCACCTCTAGCTGACAACAAAGGGAAGAGTGCAGAGAGCTGATCCCATGGCACCAGGGCACTGTCCTTGCATTTGAGTTGAAGGTAAATGGTCTCTAGTTGCAAGAGTCGGAACCACTGCTTGTACGCAAAGAGATGTGTCGCTTGCTTCAAGAAGAGCTTGATAATGTGTTCTTTCTCTGAATGTGCTCGTTGGGCTGCAGTTTCTGCCTCCCTTGCTCGCGTTTGGGAATGACAAAGGGCCTCTAATAACTGCACCTTGCTTGCATGCACATCTAAACTATGGAAGGTCCCACTTGATTCCTTGGTGCCTTCACAGGAGTTGCTGTACATGAATTCAAAAACAAAACGGGACTAAATGTGAAATGGCGAGGAAGTTTGGTTTAGCCTCAAAATTCCATGAAATGTTACACGAGTAAAGAGAACAAGTCGGAGAAAAGAAAAATAGCAGAGAAACGGATTTGCAAACACCCAGCAATCAATATCAACGGAAAGAATCGACGATCAAGGGATTAAAACCAAGAAGGAAAGGAAAGTTCCAGTAAGTCGGTGCATGTATATCTCAAAATTATAAATATTATGCTAATTCATGACACAAGAAACAAGCTTGATACATGATGGTATTGAACCAGCCTCCACATGGTAAATTTCAAATCAGCATCAATGCAAAAACCTACTAAACCACTTCTAAATGCTATAGAACTACATTGAAGATATTACACACACAAAGTTACAAACATGATTCACCTCCTGAAAAAAATAAAGCATCAAGATCTCCAATCCGATATGAACAGAGCATTTTCTAGAACAGAATATGGATATTAATATATGATGAATCATTTCAACTCTTAACAAAGACATCTGAAATCTGATGGTCAATCACATACAGCAACTCAAAACTCCTTAATACCATAATTATCACCGATGCCAGGAAATCAGAGAACACCACTGATCCATATATGAATATATCCACGAACATCTAACACACATACATACATACACATAGCAGGGCTATGTAGAGCAGGCAGGCCCAGCTTTTTAGGGGCCGGTTCTACAGACACACCATGATACCACTAGTACCAGGAAATTTGAGGGAACGATCACAACTCTGCACTAATATATGCATGTATTCCATAAGAAGAAAGAACCTTCCTCTACATACCATACATATATAATATATATGTGTGTGTATATATATATGTGTACATAGAGATTGTGGCTTATACTTAATGTAAAATAATGTTACTCATAATGTAAAATAATGGGTCCCACTGTATTTACTCAATGCTCAATGGTACCCACAATATAAAATAATAGACCCTAGTACAACAAATCTAGTGGAGTCCAACATGTTACAATGATTGAGTCCTATAATCATCACGCACACACACATATATATACTGTGTGTTGCATATATACCTGTGCCTACATTAGTGTAACTGATAATTCATTTACTAATGTTGCAAGGAACGGGTGCAACTTTACCTGGAGTTTTTAACCATGACATGGGCAGGTGGCAATAGTAGAGCAGACTGATTCTGAACTCTATTAGTCCCACCAGAAAGATGTTGCTGAGGACCTTCTATATGACTACAGGAACATGCAGTACATGGTTTATGATCAAATGGTGACGGACTCAGCTTCTTCCTATCAAACCCCTCATAGATGCCTATCGAGCTTGTCCTTGAATTAGCACAGCGGGGTTGAGGAAGATCACAGTTCTCTATATGTCGTACTGCACTCTGTGCAACCAAGGATGCCAATTCATCTTTATCAGTAACTCGCCACCATGGTCCATCTTTGTCGGTCACCCAAGGCATTGAAATATCAAAGGAACCATTTTCTGCCTGGCCTAATTTTAGGTGGTCAAAGTCATCAAACTGCTTTGAATCTGTGGCCACCTTACTATTTATTTCAGACTTCAAATTATCATAAAAGACAACTTCACCATTTAGAGGTTGACATGCATTTGCTGTTTTTAATTCTTGAGCTCTTCTTTCAATCTCATGCTTCAAATTAGTCGTTGAAACCCTGAATGTTGACTCAGAAGCAGGATTGTTCATGTTGTCAGGACAAGCAAAATCTTCACTGAGTTGTGTTGTCTCTTCACTAAATGCTGAAGGTGGACTCAAATTGGCAGGTGGCTTGCCGTCAAACTCAGACTCCATGGCTTTCAGCTGTTCAAATACCAGCTCACGATGGTTCCCATAGTTTGGTTGCAGCTGGAGCCACCACTTTGTGTCTGGGGACAGATTGTAATTGGAAAGGTTCCAATTATGTGGCAAAAGATGGGCACCAGATTGGTCAACTCCATTCCCCACATCAGCCTGTGCTTCGTCAGGTTGGAGTTTTGAAGATGATGATGGACAGCAGGCTAATTTAGGAGCTCGCTTGGCATCCTCTTGGACAAAGCAACGGTTTGCAGTCCGCTGCCAAGCAGCCCTTGCTTCTGCTGCCGCCATCACACTTTCATTCTGCAAAATCCATTAGTGCGATGAAACATGGAAATGAAAAACTCTCAAACAATGGAATCTGAAAACAAAATGGCCACAACAAAGCAACAAAACCACAAAATCAGAATTAGGATCAGTGGATGCGGTCAGAGAAATTGCAAAGCCTTTTCCCTGGATACTTGCCGCCATCACACTTTCATTCTGCACAATCCATTACTCTGATGAAACATGGAAATAAAAAGCTCTCAAACAATGGAATCTGAAAACAAAATGGCCACAACAAAACAACAAAATCAGAATTAGGATCAGTGGATGCGGTCAGAGAAATTGCAAAGCCTTTTCTCTGGATGCTTAACGATGACTTGATTAACATTCAATGGAATCAGAAAGCAAAATGGCCACGGCAAAGCAACAAAACTGGGGACACATTGCATCAGTCATATCCATTCTCTTTTCTATAATAAGTTTCCTTTCACTCTCTTGCTCAATTTTAGCAGGAAAAGAGTTTCCTGCTATAAAGCAGAAGCATCAACGGTTAAGACATAAAAGGCATGTGGGAATGCTCCTATGAATGTCTTTCTTCTTCCAGTTTTGAGGTTCAAAAGTGAAACAGCGAAAGTAGCAGAAGGGAAATACCAGAATATGAAATTTTCGTCTGAACGTATGAACTAAGATGGAATTGTGGAAACCAAGAATACCAACATGAGAAAGGTAAGAAATACATTAGTACATTATGAAAATAACAATAAGGAAACTGGCTGGAGAAACAGAAAATGTAGCAGAAGGGAAACACCAGAATATGAAATTTTTGTCTGAACGTATGAACTAAGATGGAATTGTGGAAACCAAGAATACCAACATGAGAAAGATACAAAATACATTAGTGTTAAGAAAAACTAGCCGTTGGGCCTGGCTGGCCCAGGCGGCCCTGGCTGGTGAATGCATATCTTAAATTTCCACAAATATCAAGTAGATCAATTCTTTCTTGGACATATCAAAACCATTATTTAAGCCATAATCTACTTCTGATGATCTCCTCGGAAATGAGCAAGAATTGGCTCACTTTGCAGGAAAAACTAGTGGATGTGCATCACCAGCAAGATAAATCTTGAAGAGGAAGATCAACAAAGCATACATGAAATGCAATATGCTTTTAGAACAACCATGAACCAACAAATGGATAACACATTCTCCAAACCTCGAAGAAGAAATAAGACTATTTGAGCCTCAAACACCATTCAAAATGATTCTTACTAAGACAAAACTTCGCAAACATGGCCCAGTGGGTGAAGATCCTGGCAGATCAACCAGGTCAGGAGTAATGATCCACATCCAAATTAATGCAAGCTTGAAGGTAATTCAACAAATCGGTGCTGAATACTTGGTTACCATGAAAAGTTTTCAACAACCTATATCATCTTTGACAGATGATATCGTGGTTGTAAAGATTATGAAATGATAACACAAAATTATTTATGTCAAAAGCAGTTACTCTTCCACTTTTAATGTTGTGTTTCCCCCAAACAAAAGTGTAATAAACCTCTAACAATTTTCAGTCTAAACTAAAGTTTCAAGAACTCTCTAAGCGCTTGGATAGCATCCAAATCATGCTTGCTCTTGCCATTTGTAGCAAAACGTATACGTGATCAATGAAGGAATTATCCGAGAATTCCTGACCAACAAGATCCATCTTTCCGTCTTCTCAAAAGTACAAGGGAAGACGGAAAAATCAAATTGCCATTAAAAACTATATAGCATCAGCAATCAGAATCCCACTAATGTCTTTGTTTCCTGGAGTTGATACTAACAAATTATGAGAAACTTCCGTTCCCTCCGCATATTCAACAATATAAGTGGGTTTTAATCTACACCTGAAAGAGAATTCCCTGCAATCTCATCTTTAAGATGAAACAATATCAGGAAACAACTTCACATGATTTCCTTGTTTAAAAGATTCGCGTAAAAAAGATTCCATCTTTTCCAATACCTCAGCCCAATTCCTTACCGAGGTTCCATCCTCCGGCAGCAAAAGAGAAATCAGAAAAAGTACCAGTACCAAAATCGTTTCTAATTACAACAATATCAAACAAAAAATATGTCAAAGCAACGATACCAACTATCGATGCTCCTACCTTCAGATATAATAAATGATCAAACCATCATGAATAGAACTCTTCAAAACACCCAAATATTCACCGTACACCAAACTATGTCGAAGCAAAGAGCGAGTAAAACAATGGAAAGCTCAACTCAGACAAATATGGTAATCAACAAAAGTCAAGAAATGAATCACAGAACCCGCGAGAGAGAAGATTTTCAAGGGTCGAGGATGGTTTTGGCAGATCGGAAGTTTTGGAAGACTCACAGTCGGTGATTGTCGATGACGCCCCCCATAGAGAGAGAAATCTGAGATTCTGCGTGCTTTATGAAGGGAAAGATGGATTAGAGGACGCGCTAAGAATCCGGAGTAGGCAAAAATCTATGTGCTCCCGAATCAAAATCTCTCCCCAGAGAGCTAGAGAGAGAGAGACGTTAGACAAATTTTCTTCTTTTGATGAAAGGTGAAAAAACAAAAAATAACTGTAGAAATGCAAGCTCAAAATATTTCCAAAAAAATAGATTAAGGCCCTTAATCTATTTGATTTTGAGACAGATGATGAAGCACCATGCAATCAACTATAGAAAGCTTTTTATCAATTATATATTATCCTTCATTATCATCTCAAACTTCCGGCATTTACTTTTGTCTCCAAGAGGGGGGTTATTCTATGGTGATATCTCATAATTTAGGTAAACCTCTATTTAAATATGTTAACAACCTAAGTTTGACATCTGATCATTGCGTTAATCAAGGAAGGTACTCACGCAAACCCCACCATTAGACGCCTCCGAAATCGAATTCAGTTTGAGCTCGGTTCCGCCGAACCCATTCGAGTCATGGTTAGGTAATAAAATAACAGATCAATTAGTTATCTGGTTGGCACTTACTTGACCTGATCGACTTGTGACATGATAATCACACTAAGATCCAGATCCAAATTCCATATTGGTATTGATATTCCCGAGCGGGAATTGGTTTTGATTCAACCCGCTGAGACTCCTACCCACCTCCATTTCATTTTGGGTCCGCACCAGGTTTCTTGGTGCTACAAGCATCACTTGAACTGAAATTTTCTCATTTTGGGAAGTTGATTATTTTTTTAAGCATTGATTTCTGTAAACTTGCATTCCTATTGGCTAAAAGTTTGATTAGTGATCCAAGAAAGCAAAGTTCACCCACAGGATTTAGACTAATCTTGGACTTAGCAGACCCACCGAGAGCGAACAAGTCGCTTTTCAACCAATCAAAGTGAAGCCTTCTCTAATACTAAGTGGGGCCGGCTATAAGCCTAAACAGACACTCAGACGAGATTGTGCTCGACAATGTCTCATTAGTGGTTAAGTGCTTTTAAAAATGCGGCAAACCTTAAGCGTGTGTTGATGCTGAAAATTCATGAGTTTGCAGGTCTTGAGATGTTCCATTTCCATGAAAATTTGTGTTGACGCCACATGTTTTGATTGCCCAAATCAAAATCAGATGACTCCCATAAGCTTAATTAAGAAGCATCAGTATTTTATTTTTTATATTTTGTTCATAGGTTAAGGGCCTTTGTGATAAATATAGAAAAAAATAATGATAAACATTTATTATTTAAATGAAAGAATTTTCTGAAGAGAGAGAGAGAGAGAGAGAGTGATAGGTGTGTCAAATCAGGTGACAGGTCGGGTCACTACATGATCCTATCAAGAACAGGTTTACCCGACATGCACTGTTTTTTGTTTCGATCATTTTGGCACACCGTTGACCATAGCTGATTGTGTCTAAGTCAACCTAACACAACTAAAAGATAAAAGTTAAATGTGTAAAAACTATTAAAACAGAAAATTAAAGCTTACATGAAAGAGGTACATGGAACCTGGATCCAGACACGAGAAGGAGTATGTTGAACCGGAATCCGGATAACCGGCTCGGGTTCAAGCTGGTTTTGGGTTGGGTATGAAACTGGCACCCTCATATTGGTGCCTCAATGGTGTGAGGGAGACAATGTTTCCGGACGACACGTGTGGTGAAACCCCAGTGGAAGGGTGATACGTGTATACCGAGTTGAGTTGCCGTGTGGACGAGGACTTCGTGAAAAACGTTACGACAGCTAAATTCTCGCCTTCATAGAGGCAGACGCTTTTACCTTTGTATCGTTGCTTTCTGTTTTTGCCCTTTTCTCTTTCACTGGCAGATTTCAGGTAAATCGTGTCATGCGGTTTCAAGATCGCCACGTCCAAATCCTTTAAAATCAACAACTTTATTACCTTAACCGAACCGAGACTCGTCTTCTGGTTTGCGGGGTGTTCTTAGGTCGGGTTCAACAATCGAACGGAACCAACTCGAATTAACTGAAAACCAAATTATCTCTGCATTTAAAAACCAAAACTCAACCAAGTTATACAAGTAACCAAACCAAATTATTTCAGTTTGTTCAGCCCAGTTATTCAGTTTAAGTTTGATGACCTAATTCTTATATATATATATATAATATTTGATAGATACACATACACAAAACGCACACACCCACATATAATGCCTTTTGGCGCATAATCTTTCATAAATATGTCAACTCTTTAATCTTTGAGATCAATGATTGGGATGATAAAATACTTTGTACTTAATACATATTAAATACAAAATACAAAAGTATAATGGTACTTTTAATTTAAGTCTCTAATGTTGATATAAAAAATTAAGCACAAGATTATGCATTGAAAGACATTACCCATTTAGCACTACTTCTCTCTCCCTATATATATATATATATATATATATATATATATTGAAAGTAAAATAATCAGTTTTCACCTCATTCATATAATCACATCACCACTTGCAATAGGCATTGCCACATTGAGTGTTAGAATTAACAACTGTGGAGGATTAAGGTAACATTCTAATGGGAGGCGGTCTTGTAACCAAGGCACTCAATTTACTTGTTCAATTTAATCAAAACGCATTTGAAAACCCGACCGAACTGATAAATCAAATTTTTATAAAATTATAAACCAAAACCGAACTGATTTTTAGGTTTGAGTCTCAAATCGCCTACAACTAAAAAGTCATTAAAAATATTGAACTGTCAGTTTGGTACCAAGTTAGATTTGTGTTCCATAGAACAGAAACATAACAGGGAGGTCCCTGATTTTGGGTCCTTTAAGAGGTTTTTGTTTCAGTCAGTTCCTATCCCGGTTCAGTTCTAATTGGAACTGTCGAGCCATGTCCAAACCAGCGTTTGGGTAAGTACTCGTGTGTTGAAGAATGAAAGTGAATGTTAATGCTTTTGCTAATAGGTTTCTATTGACGGTTTATTATTTTGCCATCATGTACATTAAAATTTTATATATTTTTATCCTTTGTCCCTTGTTTATTGATATATGCTACTTTAGGACTTCCCCTTCTTCTGAAGTTCTTATCTTTTGGGGAGAGAAAACCAAATCAGTATGGTGGGCATAATATAATTAAATCTTTCAATTCTACGAAAATTTGTGTCGAAACCGAATGACTTATTTGGTTAGTGAAAAAATAAAATGATTAATGAAAATTACATGTTAAACTTTAACAGGTAAAAGGTGTTCAGCGTGCTTAACTCCACTAGTGTTCAGCTCGTTGTTTGACTCAACTCTGCTCGAAGCTGAACGAGTGCGCCGGATCATGGTTTAGTCAGACGAGCTACAAAATGGACATGCTTATGTACGCAAGCATGCATACCGTGTACGCAATATTGGCATGCATACACGGTAAAAAGAGTCTTGTTTTACAATAAAAATTGCATTTGAGAACTAAATATAATTTAATTGATTAAAATAACAAGACTGCCACTATCCGCTATGAGGAGGGCATGGCTCGTTGACTCGCAATATCGTTCAAGTTGAAGGTCACGGGCACGATCCGGAAATGGCTCAACACTCTTTTGTGATTGCCGGGACCCAATCCAACCTAGCCTCCCTACCCTAATAGGGGTGAAACAAAGTTCCAGTTTCCGTTTGGTACTATTACACTGGATCCGATCCACAGTGACTCTCTCATTCCCAAGTTTGGATATCGTAGTGCCGGGGTGTGTCAATTTAATTTTATAATAATTAACATTCTTTAATAAATGTGGGCTCAGTTTTTATTCGGTTAAGTTAACAAATCCAACTCCAGGTTCTCAGATTCGGTCAGTGAAAACGAGTCAGGCTTGTCTTGGTTCGGGTACTGTTCTACAAAATCATTTCGTTCAGGTTTAAATGGGTTTAGGTCCGAATACCTTACACCCAGAACCTAACCCTTTACAAAACGGGTTTACATTTTAAAGCCGACACAAACCCGTGGATCTGCCAACGAATTTGGGTCGGTTTAGTCGGTTCGGATTATCGTTCAGTCCGAGTAAACTCGACTCGTTTTGATCCTTGCTCCTCGGTGCAGTCTGAGTTGAGGGGCGGAAGGCGGGAATTAGCAATTTCGGCTCTTGCCTGTTGCGGGAGATCGCCGTCCTAGAATTCCCTTGATACGATAGAAGCAGAGTATCTAAATGCATCTATCGAAGAAAGCCTGCGAAGGAGATAAGGAATCAATGAACCGAAGACAAGAAATCTGCAGGCATTTTCTACGTGGAAGGTTTCCTTCTGTTATCCTTCATCCGCTCTTTCTTCTATGTTACCGTTTTAGTGGGTGCTCTGTGTGATTTTAAGCGAATCTTCGTGTTATTCGCGTTTCAATGGATGGGTATCTTGTTTTTGGACTCTTTGGTTAGAAGCCCATGGTGGATTGCACTCCTCTCTCTATTTTCTCTTTGCACATGAATAAACTGCATCCAGAATTCGAAATCTTCATTTAGTCTATGAATTTGGGAATTCTTGCTTGGGATTTACAAAGAATGCTATCTAAAATGCTGCATATTAAGTACTAAATGTTGTTTCTAACAATTTATAGTATTTATGGCGTGGGTTATTGGGGTAACTCTTTCAGTTTTGGGGGAAAAGTGGGGAAACAGAAGGTAAGATCACCAATTGACAAATATGCGGGATTTGTATCCTATTCACTAACGTGATGGAAATATGGCCGTGATAACCATGTTTTGAACTCCCTCTGGTGCTAAAATTGACATGGTCTGTGCTTCTCATCAGTGGCACCAACATGGCTCTTCTTATTAATATTGCAAGAATTTTCACGAAGATTCATGAAACTCGGAGGATTATAAAAAGGAAAAAGGAATAAGTAAAAGAGGTGGTCATCGAAGTAAAAACCAAAATTTGGGAGGATTTGCATAAAAAGCTTGATTGAAAAGGAGGTTAAAGAGATATCTTTAAGATAAAGAAAGCGAGAGAAAGACGAATAAAGAACCTTACCCAAGTTGGATGTATCAAATGACACTAAGAGAAGGTACTTGTTACAAGTGAGGACATTAGGATGAGATGGAAGAAGTATTTTTATAGACGAGAGTACCGATGTTCAAATTAGTTTGGGAGAGCCGATCAACTCAAGTGTATACACAAACCATGCTATATACCAATGTTATCTGTATCACACCGGTATCGTATTGTCAAATGGTATCGCTCATCCGCACTTATCGTGCCGTATCGTGCGATATGGCAAAAAAAAAACTTTTTTGCAAATTCTTTTTTTTTACGGGTTTATGGCCTCTATTCACCTCTCTTCACTTCTCCCCAAGGCATCCTCAGGTAGCTCTCCTTCATTGTTGATTGTATAGACCAGTGTTATCTGTATCGCATTGTGGGATGCCACGATACGATACATTTAATTGTATCACACATTATAGGTTATCGTGCTGCATCACACGATACGACACGTATCACCCGTATCGTATGATACGGTCAGGGACCCTTTAAAAGGGTACCTAACCGAACAAAAACCCGTAGTTTTGTGGGTTTCTAGCTTCTATTGGCTTTTCTTGGCGTGCCTTTAGAGATCCCAACGCACTCTCTCCCATCCTTGGTGTTTAAGGCTCGAAACAAAGTGCTCTACAGCGTGCGTGGAAGGCCCCAACTCGGACTGTGTTATACCTTTTATATTTTTTTAGAGATTTTTTCTTTGTATTTGTTATTTTTTGGTGTTATTTACATTTTTTTAAATGACAAAATATGACATTATGAAGTGCGTGGATATGATTTTTATTGTATTCGTGAAGTGGGAGACACTCTATTTGAGTGTTATGTGAAGATTGGGGATTTATAAAGTGCTTTTATTTTTAGGTTTTTGATTGAATTGAAGTGCTTAATTGAGATGACAGGAAGGGATGTTAGGGACTCCCAATCTCGGTCTGATGATCCAGCATAGCAATGAGGTACAACAGTTGAGGGTTCCAGATTGAAAATAAAATGTTTGTTTTGTGAGAATGTGGTTAGTGGTGAAATTTTACGATTGATACACCACCTAGAAGGGACTAGGAAAGAAGTTGCTCCTTACACGAGGAGAGTTAGAAGTTTGTCAGAAGCCATTAAATGACAGATGATTGAGAGCATACATGAGAGGAGATAATGAAGGATGATTTAGGGATGTTTGAGAAAGAGGATGATGATGCTTTTAGATTGACTGATAATATTCCTTCAGATGGTAGAACAGAGGTTGGTAGTAGTAGTTTTCGACCATCAACCAGGGGAAAGAGGGTTGTTAAAGATTTTGCAAGTAGAAGTGATAGAAGAGGAAGGAGTAAAGAAAGAGCTTCTTCTGGCATATGTTCATTTTTTCCATCTAACACTACACATGGTGTTCAACGTAGAATTTGTGCTGCTATGACTTTAGAACAACTGCATGATGAGGTAGACCTTGCAGTGGACAAATGTTTTATGATGCATGCATTCCATTTAACGCAACAAATAGTTTTCATTTTCAAGCAATGACAGATGCAATTACTAATATTGGTCTAGGATACCTAAACCCAATATTCAGGTACTTAGTAAGCTTCAAAAGAGATTGTGAGGTCAAACGAGGCATCATTGATTGTATAGACAGATTAGTCCCTGATTAGAGTAGAGTATATTCTATACATTGAGATCTGGAGATCTATGATAATGCTCTTCACTTGATGGGTTTTCCTGTAGCAATTCACAATCGCACTAATATGCGCTCAAGTAAATTATTAATCTTCGTATTTAAGTTTCTCTAATCTTATATTATTATGGATTAAGTTCCTGATGTTTGTCTTTTTCTACAAATGTTTGGTGGAATAGGTTTGGAAGTGATTGTCCAAACCTTAGAGATTTTACAGTAAGAGTTCTGAGCCAAACCTCTTTTCCAACGGGTTGTGAAAGGAATTCAGTGTCTTTGAACTCATCCACACAAAAGAGTGCAACAAGTTCAAAGATAAGCGACTCAATGACTTAGTTTTCATTCGTTGTAACATGCGGCTTCGACAAAGGTAATCTTGTATTAGGTACTACTTAAAGATTCAATTTAATATTTTGTTTGACTTCAATTGTTAATGTTATTTACTAATTACTTATTCTTTCTTTTTTGTAGGCAATTAAAAAAGTTAAATAGAGAAGAAAGCCAATTTGATCCAATAAGTTTCGATAATTTTGATATATTAGAGGATGAATTATCGAAGATAACGAAGAAAATACACTCCTAACCAAAGAAGATATTGCATGGATTAATTTGGAAGGAGCGCAACATCATCAAGGAGATGAAGATTTTGATTTTGATTTTAAAGCAGAAGATGGTGAGGATATTCAACAAAGAGAAGATGAACATTATTTAGTTGATTACAATATGTAAATGTAAATGTATTTCATTTTTTGCTTCAAAATATGTATTTTTTTCAATTGTTGAATGGTGAATGATGAATATGTACTAAACTTTACATTATATGAATTCTTTATAATTATCAGATTTTTTTCTAATTTTTATGATTTTTTAAGATTTTTACTAATTTTTTAATATTAAATTATAATACACTACGATTCGTATCGTGGACCAAAACGATACACGATACGATACGCGTTGAACAACACTTGTATAAACAGATTAGTCCCTGATGAGAGTAGAGCAGATGCTATACATCGAGAGATGGAGATCTATGATAATGTTCTTCACTTGATGGGTTTGCTTGTAGCAATCCACAACCACACTAATATATGCCTAAATAAACTGTTTATCTTCGTATTTAAGTTTCTTAAATCTTATATTTATTATACATTAAGTCCCTGATGTTTGCCTTTTTCTACATATGTTTGGTGGAATAGGTTTGGAAGTGATTGTCCAAACCTTAGAGATTTTGTAGTAAGAGTTCTGAGCCAAACCTCTTTTCCAACGGGTTGTGAAAGGAATTCAGTGTCTTTGAACTCATCCACACAAAAGAGTGCAACAAGTTCAAAGATAAGCGTCTCAATGACTTAGTTTTCATCCGTTGTAATATGCGGCTTCGACAAAGGTAATCTTGTATTAGGTACTACTTAAAGATTCAATTTAATATTTTGTTTGACTTCAATTGTTAATGTTATTTACTAATTACTTATTCTTTCTTTTTTGTAGGCAATTAAAAAAGTTAAATAGAGAAGAAAGCCAATTTAATCCAATAAGTTTCGATAATTTTGATATATTAGAGGGTGAATTATCGAAGATAACGAAGAAAATACACTCCTAACCAAAGAAGATATTGCATGGATTAATTTGGAAGGAGCGCAACATCATCAAGGAGATGAAGATTTTGATTTTGATTTTAAAGCAGAAGATGGTGAGGATATTTAACAAAGAGAAGATAAAGATTATTTAGTTGATGATCTTGATTACAATATGTAAATACAACAACAACAACAACAACTAAGCCTTTTCCCATACTAGACGGGGTCGGCTACATGGATTCTTTGTTTCCACATATCTCTATCGTGTGCCATGTTAGCAGTTAACTCCCAATAAGCTAGATCATTCTTTATTGTTTCTTTCCAACACTTTTGTGGTCGTCCTCTACCTCTTTTAATACTTTCCAAATTTAGTTTTTCTAACCTTCTTACAGGTTCTTCATTTGATCTTCTTTCTATATGTCCAAACCATCTTAAACGATGTTCTCTCATTTTATCCTCTATTGGTGCCACTCCTAATTTGTTTCTAATAACCTCATTATGTATACGGTCTTTTCTTGTATGACCACTCATCCATCTCAACATCTTCATTTCTGTCACAGACATCTTTTGTACATGTTGATGATTAACTGCCCAACACTCAGAACCATAAAACATGGCAGGCCTAACTGCTGCTCTATAATATTTACCTTTTAATTTTAATGGTATCTTCTTATCACAAAGAATACCTGATGCTCCTCTCCATTTTAATCAACCAGCATTAATTCTATGTGTAACATCTCCATCAATTCTTCCATCACTTTGAAAAATTGACCCTAGGTATTTAAAACTTTCCTTTTGGGGAATGCAATGTGTGCCAATTTTAATTTCTATGTCCTCTGAAGTAGCCAAATGATCAAACTTACATTCCATATATTCTGTCTTTGTTCTACTAAGTCGGAGGCCTTTGTTTTCTAATGTTTCTCTCCATAGTAGCCAAATGATCAAACTTACATTTTAATGATCCCTTGCAAGTGTATTTTATTTTTTGCTTCAAAATATATAATTTTTTTTCAATTGTTGAATGGTGAATGATAAATATATACTAAACTTTGCATTATATGAATTCTTTGCAATTATCATATTTTTTTCTATTTTTTTTTTAATTTTTTCTAATTTTTTAATATTAAATTACGATACACTACACTACAATACATATCGTATTGTGGACCAAAACGATACACGATATGATACGCGTCGAACAACACTGCTATATACACATTCAACGGAATGAAGAGAAGGATGCTATCAAACTAATGAAACATAGAAGGTTTATATGACCTAGTGATATCCTTGTTTAGGCAAAATGTTGGGATAGGTAGAGCCCAATTTATTTACAAGATTATTTAATATCATATGGAAAGTTTTAAATACCTAGGGTCACTTTTTCAGAGTGATGGAAGAATTGATGGAGATGTTATGCATATATTGGTTGGTTAAAATGGAGGGGAACATCAAATATTCTTTGTGATAAGAAGATACCATTAAAGTTAAAAGGTAAATATTATAGAGCAGCAATAAGGCCTACCATGTTTAGGCCTGCCATGTTTTATGGTTATGAGTGTTGGGAAGTTAATAATCAACATGTACAAAAGATGTCTGTGATAGAAATGAAGATGTTGAGATGGATGAGTGGTCATACAAGAAAAGACCGTATACATAATGAGATTATTAGAAACAAATTAGGAGTGACACTAATAGAGGATAAAATGAGAGGATATCGTTTAAGATGGTTTGGACGTATAGAAAGAAGATCAAAAGAAGAACCTGTAAGAAGGTATGAAAAACTAAATTTGGAAAGTATTAAAAGAGCTAGAGGGCGACCACAAAAGTGTTGGAAAGAAACAATAAAGAATGATCTAGCTTATTGTGAGTTAACTGCTAACATGGCACACGATAGGGATCCGTGGAAACAAAGTATCCATGTAGCCGACCCCGTCTAGTATGGGAAAAGGCTTAGTTGTTGTTGTATATGGAAGACCAAAAATATGCCAAAAGAATGGATAAATAGTGTACTGCAATGATACTTATATACAAGAGAAAGGGAGATGTGCTTATTTTAAGGGTATAAAGTTAATGAGCCATTGTAGGAAATTATGTGGAAGAATTATTTAAAGAAGGTTGAGACAAGTATCAAGAATGGCAGAAAATTAATTTGGATTTATGCTAGAAATATCTATTATTAAGGTTAAGTACCTGGTAAGGTGTCAAATAGAACTTAGTATGTATGAACACCACTCTTGGTCTTTATAAAAAGGATTTGTTTTGTGGATTTATCATACTTTTGAAATCTTGATGGTTGATTTGGTCATCGTGTATTTCACAAACATTGTGGGGTTTACAGTTCTCCATATATGTAGGAGTTGCTGCGTCCAACATTTAAGTGCATCTGTGACATGGGATTGTGTTTTACTACCAAATTCATTAATGCAAGATGCCGTCTATTGGTTGACTGAACTTCACAGAAATGTGACAGACAGATTTGTTCTTGAGTACCATTCCATGGATCAGTTAATATTGGGATCTAGTAACTACTGGACTGCTGCCTACCCTTCTATCATGGGGTGTTGTGCAAACTTTGCAGTCACAATTTTTTCCCGATAAATACAAATTGTTACAATGGCCATTTTGGATGGATCATATGCGGAGAGAGTTGAATGACTGTCTTTTTGTTGCCATTTTGTGCCTAGTGAGGTATTTTGGGAAAGCATCATTCCTTTCTTGCTCATCATTCTATCTCTACTTCTTGCAAAAATCTCAAGTGCATGATAATTGACCTTAGGAAGTTAATGATATCATTATCTCCTTGTGCTACCAATTATTATAGTTGGTAACCATCAAGTTTCACCCTCTAAATAATATGTTTTTTGGTCTAAAAGAATATTGCCCGATTTTTTATGCATGACCAACAACAATTAAGAAAATCATTAGTCATCCAACATAAGGAATCTATTTGCATCATTTGTGGTTATACCTACTAAAGCATTCATGCTTAGTACATTAATATGTAGAGTCTCCAAATTGTTTTCCATATAAGGGTGCCACTTTGATCACTTGTACTTCATGTTGTTGCTGTCAATTTGCTCATCAATTTATATTCACTATATATATATATATATATATATATATATATATATATATATATATATATATATATATATATATATATATATATATCTTTTTTGAAACTCCACCCATGTAAGGGATCATCCTTGCATGGCCGGTCCCAAGCCTGGATAAAGGAGGAAGGTTGCGTTAGGCTTTCGATAGCCAGTGTAAAACTTTGTCGGATTTTTATACTATGGATTATACAAATTATGAGCATTGCATTGGAGCGTCCTCTCTTAGTGACACACATTATAGCCTAAATGCAACGCAAGGGCTTCTACATTTTCACCCAGATGTAGTGAATCAATTGTAGAGAGGGTTCCCATATCATGGACTGGTGTGAGTAAAGAAGTTAGTCCCGCTACATTGTCGCCCGAATGTAGTGAATAAATTACAGAAAGGATCCCCATATTTTCACCATAGACGGATGCGGGGGTAAGGAAGCTAATCCTAGATAATAAGATTCATATTGGTTCTTAGAATATCGAAACATTGTTTGATAAGCTAATAGAAGTGGTAGATACTATGATTCGGAGAAAGATTCATATCTTATGTTTATAAGAGATAAAATGGTTTGGAGAAAAAGCAAAGTAGATTGAGAATACATGTTTTAAATATTGTACACCTCAAAACGGAGTTGGTATTATCATAAATAAAGATTTAAAGGATAGTGTAATAGAAATACAATGATATGGTGACTGAATCATGATGTTGAAATTATTGCTAGGAGCAGAGGTTTTGAATATTGTTTGTTTTTACGTACTCCAAGTAGGACTAGAAGATAGTATAAAGATGACTTTTTAGGAGGAGTTAGATAAGATGATTCAAAGAATTCCACAAAGGGAACTGATTTGCTTAGGAGGAGACTTAAATGGCCATGTCGGTAAAGAGGCATTAGGATATCAAGGTATTCATGAAAACTATAGTTTTGGGATAAAAATGAAGAAGGTAGGAAGGAAGACTTTAAATTTTGCTATGGCATTTGATCTCTTTATAATCAATACAATCTTCAAAAAATGAGATAGAATATTTAATTACTTATAAGAGTGACTTACCACAAACACAAATTGATTCGTGTTGCAAAGATTGCAAGGTAATTCGAGGAGGAAGCTTAACCACCCAACATTGACTTTTAGTTATGGATTTACTTGTAAAAAAGTGGATGAAGAAGAAAATAGTTTATCGAGTTATTCAAACTAAATGGTGGAACCTCAAAAGTAAAAAAGACGGTATATTTAAATAAAAAGTCATTCAAGGAGATGTTTGGAATTATGTTGGTACACCTTATGATGCGTGGAATAATAATATAACTAGACATATTAGGAAAGTGGCGAAAGATATGTTAGGTGAATTTAAGAGAGGTGTACCGACACAAAAACAAGCTTGGTGGTGGAGTGAAGTAGCGCAAGATAAAATCAAGTCAAATGGGACATATTACAAATTACATTATGTTAAGAAGACTAGTGAAACATTAGAGGCTTATATAAGAAAGCAAAAGAAAGAAGCGAAAAAAGGTCGGTAGTGAAGTAAAAACTAAAATTTGGGATGATTTATATAAAAACTCAACTCAAAAGAGGGTGAAAGAGATATTTTTAGGATAATTAGGGCTAGAGATAAGAAAAGTAAGGATCTTAATTTTGTTATATGCATCAAAGACGAGGATGAGAAAATTTTAGTGGCAAATGATGATATAAAAAATAGATGAAAAAATTATTTTTATAATCTTTTTAATGAAAATAAAGATGATAGTATTAGCTTAGGAGGGTTAGCCAAATCAGAAAAGTATATAAACCATAATTTCAATCGACGGATTCAAAAGAATGAAGTCAAAGATGCTCTTAAACATTCGAAGGTCGGTAAATCTGTGGGACCAAACAATATTCCTATAGAAGTTCGGAAAATCCTATGAGAGACTGGAATCACTTGGCTCATAAGACTATTTAATGAAATATGGAGAAACTAAAAGATGTCCGAGGAATAGAGAGCGAGTAAACTTATACCCATATACAAGAACAAGGGAGACATTAAGAATTGTGCGAATTATCGGGAATATCAAGTTAATGAGTCATACTATAAAATTATAGAAAAAATTATTTAACGTAAGTTAAGATTAGTATCGAGTACAATAGAGAACCAATTTGGATTCATGCCAGGTAGATCTACTATTTAAGTGATTCACCTTTTGAGACGTCTTATGGAACATTTTAGAGCAAAAAGAGACCTTCACATGATATTTATTGATCTAGAAAAAGCTTACGATAGGGTATAAGGGATGTTCTTTAGAGAATCTTGAAAAAAAGACATATTTCATTGACATACATAAACCTTATAAGAGACATCTACGATGGTGCAAAAACATGTGTGAGGACTCGTGAAATAATGACATACTTCTTTTAAGTTAATCTTAGGTTACATCAAGGATCAACTTTAAGTCTATACTTATTTATAATGATTATTGATGAGTTGACAAAACATATTCAAGATGAAGTACCTTGGTGTATGTTATTTGCAGATGATATTGTGTTGTTGAGGAGCCTAAGGAAAAAGTTAATAGAAAATTGGAACTATGGAGAGAAACCATTAGAAAGTAAAGACTTCCGACTTAATAAAATAAAGACATAATATATGAAATATAAGTTTGACCATTTTGTTACTTTCGAGGAAATAGAAATTAAAATTGGCACACATTGCATCTGCCAAAAAGAAAGTTTTAAATATCTAGGGTGAATTTTTTAGAGTGAGGAAGAATTGATGGAGATGTTACGCATAAAATTAATACAGGTTGGTTAAAATAAAGAGGAGCATTATGTATTCTTTGTGACAAGAAGATACCATTAAAGTTAAAAGGTAAATATTACAGAGCAATAATTAGACCAGCCATGTTTTATGGCTATGAGTGTTGGGCAGTTAATCATTAACATGTCCAAAAGATGTCCGTAGCAGAAATGAAGATGTTGAGATGAATGAGTGGTCGTTGGTGGTGGAGTGAAGTGGTGCAAGATAAAATCAAGACAAAGAGGGCACATTAGAAATTACATTATGCTAAAAAGACTAGTGAAATTTTAGAGGCTTATAAGAAAGCAAAGAAAAAAGCAAAAAAGACTGTCAGTGAAGCAAAATCTAAATTTTGGGAGAATTATATTAAAAGCTCAACTCAAAAGAGGGTGAAAGAGATATTTTTAGGATAGTTAAGGCTAGAGATAAGAAAATTAAAGATCTTAATTTTGTTAGATGCATCAAAGACGAGGATGAGAAAATCATAGTCACAAATGATGATATAAAAAATAGATGAAAACTATTTTTATAAGTATTTTAATAAAAATAAAGATGTTATTATTAGCTTAGGAGAGTTAGCCAAATCAGAAAAGTATAAAGGAAAGACCATATACATAATGAAGTTATTAGAAACAAATTGAGAGTAACATCAATAGAGGATAAAATGAGAGAATATCGTTTAAGATGGTTTTGAACATATAGAAAGAAGATCAAAAGAAGCACTTTTAAGAAGATATGAAAAACTAGATTTTGAAAGTATTAAAAGAGGTAGTGGTCGATCACAAAAGTGTTGGAAAGAAACAATAAAAATGATCTAGCTTATGTTGAGTTAACTATGGCACATGATAGAACTTTGTGAAAACAAAAAATCCATGTAGCCGACCCCATGTAGTATGGGAAAAGGCTTAGTTGTTGTTGTATATGAATCTTTTTTTAAGTAACCACCTTCCTTATCTTGTATTTTTCCATAATTATTTGAATTTCAAGCTTTAGGATATTTTTTAAGTGAATGCCATGTATTTTCTAGCACTTAGCGTACACAATTATTTAATGGAACATAGAGAAATAGAAAGATGCTTGAGGAATGTACGAAGAGTACAATTGTACACATAAAGGTGACATTCAGAATTGGGCAAATTATGGGAGTATTAAGTTGACGAGTCATATAATGAATTTATGGGAAAGAATTATCGAAAAAAGGTTCACACAGGTATTGAGAACTACGGAAAACCAATTTGGATTCATACCAAAGAGATATATTATTGAGGCTATTTACCTTTTGAGATGTCTTATGAAATATTTTAGAGAAAAAAAACATTGATAGGGTATTTATTGATTTAGAAAAAGCATACAATAGGATGTCAAGAGATATTCTTTGGAGAATATTAGAAGAGAGATGTATTCTATTGGTATACATTAATCTTTTAAAAGATATGTACATAGTGTACAAATGTGTGTGAGGACTCAAGAAGGAATGTTGAGTTTCTTTGAAGTTAATATTAGATTATATCAATGATTTAGACATGTAGAAAGATGACCCAAGGACGCTCCCCCATAAGAAGATATGAAAAATTAGATTGTGAAAATATTAAGAGAGGAAGATGACGACCACAAAAGTATTGGAAAGAAACAATAAAGAATGATCTAGTTTATATTCAGTTAACTGCTAGCATAGCACATCATAGGGTTATGTGGAAAAATAACAACAAATAAAGGCTTTCTATAGAGCTATGGAAACAAAGAGATTGATCTGCTAAGGTACTTCATTTTCATCCTATAGCATTTCTTTGGATGCATGCCTTGTGATCTTAGTGTTTTGCTTTTGCTAACATGATAAACAACAACAACAACAACAACTAAACCTTTTCCATACTAGATGGGGTCAGTTACATGGATTCTTTGTTTCCACATAGCCCTATCATGTGTCATGTTAGCAGTTAACTCACAATAAGCTAGATCATTCTTTATTGTTTCTTTCCAACACTTTTGTGGTCGTCCTCTACGTCTTTTAATACTTTCAAAATTTAGTTTTTCATACCTTCTTACACGTTCTTCTTTTGATCTTCTTTCTGTATGTCCAAACCATCTTAAACGATACTCTCTCATTTTATCCTCTATTGGTGCCACTCCTAATTTGTTTCTAATAACCTCATTTTTTTGCTAACATGATCAATTGCAATAAAAAACCTCCTGTTCTTAAGTTTGGCTATTATTGGCCTCATGATTTGGGGTGCTTTGCTTTTGCTGACATATTATGAATTGTATAATGTAATCCAAACCATGTATTCCTGATTTGTATATTATTATTCAGTTGTCGCTTTGGTGCACGGTATAACTATCTTCATACGGTTGAGCAACAAGCAGAGCCTATTCCTCATGGATTTGGTGTAAAGGCTGCCCCTCAAACAAGAGGTGGAGTTACCTTTGGTGCAATGTATCAGAGCCCGCAAAAGGTATGTCACTCACTGTATATGCTGCTTCCACTGTCTGTGCTTATTTGCCTTAACGTTTTGAATTTACTACTTTTGTTCTTTTTACTTCACATTTTGACAAAAGATGATAAATAACAGCTTTTGTTGGTTTATGTTCTTCCCTCCTTTGGAATGAGTGGACCAAATAGTTAGCTGCTGTTTCTTTAAGGTGATATGTCTAGGTTCCCTTTGTTAGCCATTTGAAAACAAGTGGAATCGGTTTTCTGTATTGGATTCGGCTAGTACAACAGCACCTCGGCAATCAAGACACTCAGCAGCAGGGTTCTACCCATACGTGAGTTCACTTGAAATGTTATATTTGCATTTTCCACCTTTCTAGTTGATGGACCATATTTGCATTCAATGTGGACTAATGCTAACTTAACATACACATTTCTTGATCGTGAATGTAGGTGTACAGAGTCCACAGACCCTGCAAAATGCAAAATGCAAAGAGCAAATTATTGATTATCACAAAAATGAAAAACCACTTTGGAAGTTGACCATTTCCTTTCTACTTTCAGTCAGTTTGGTTGCCTCAGCTTTTGATCCATGTCCTTTCGAACTGAGTTGCCAATGATGGTACTCTTGACTGTAGAAATTGTATATAGGATCTGATTGAGTCGCTGAACTATGGTTGCAATGATACAGGAGACTTGTCACTTTGCTTGCTTAGGGAAATTTTAGTGTAGTGACATCATTGATCTTGTGACAGCCGCAACTGGACCAAAAAAATCGTGATAAATTATGTTACTTCAACGAAAGAGGTCCAAAGGTTGAGCAATTTGATTCTGTGTTGACCTGGGGCCACAATAGGAAAACTGACAAGCATTTATGGAGAGTAGAAGTATTGTCCGACTCAAAAGAACTCTCATGTTGGGCTCCCTTAGTAGATGGCATATAGAGACCTAAAGCTAATCGTGCTAGTCAGTATGCTTAATTTGTCTCTTGGTTGCTTGGAGAATCAAGGGATGGTTAAGAGTGGAGCCAGGCATTCGTCATGAGTCCTTTCCATATGGTGGTCAGCTTCTTCATGAGCTTAATAGAAGCTCAGTACTTTTACACGTTCTAAGTAACATGTTGCAAAACATCAAGACCTATTTGGACTAAATGTTGGAGGGGGTGAGGTGTGTTTTGTTGAGAAAAACCAAAATTTATGTTATTCTACATGTTGCATTAATATTTTACTTGTGTTTGTACTATATAACTCTACTCAATGTTACAGCACTATTTGCATTTCTATATAACCTATTTACTACTGTTATTCGTGGGCCATCTGTGGTGTAACTGGAAATTCTTCTTACTGTTTATATGTAATCTAGGAGGTTTTCTTTCAAGGGTTGCTGAAGTCTGTTTTCTTTTCAGTATTTTTGTGAAGTAACTTCTCAAAGAATAATAAGCTGAGAGATTATTCACTTCAATATTGAGACATAAAGCTAATCCTCTATTTGAATTCATTGTTCTCATTAGATAACTGAATGCTTTAGCTGGAACGTTCTTGCATGTGTATTGAAAGAGCCTACCTTCCAGCTATGTATGTATGAGTATTCCTTTTGATACATATATCTGTTTGTGTGATATGATATATACATGACTGGTTCTACGTACTAGAGTCCAATATGCGCTAGTAGAAATTCTCAGCCTAGGAGGATGACATCCAATGTCTGAAGACCTTGAAATAGACTATTTGAAACATATATGTTTTTGATAAGTAGACCAGAATGCTTTAAAAGTTAAAGGGTCTCAACTCTTTTTGTCTTACAAATTTGACATACCCATCCAAAAAAAGTGCTGTGGGTTTATTCCAGTTCCACAGTTTTTAGTTATTCCAAGAACATCTATATAACTAGTTGTGAAAAATGCTTTGAACAAATTTTACAGAACTTGCGTGGGGCACCTCCTCCAAATGAAGTTGCATGAGGAGCCCTCTCCCGATACTGCAGAAAGGAATGGCTTGCCATGGTGCATGCTTGGGGAAGTCATAAATTGTGAAGCATTTCATACTGCTACTTATCCGATAAGCTGATTGTTAAGGTTGCACAACTATCTAGACTAATGCTTAGAGCATATGACCACCTATGCGTGTCAGTGTGTCAAAGGGGAACGGATAGGAGATGAGGAGAGCCCTCATTTAGTTGGAGTTTTGTAACATAGCGCATGCAATGAGTTCCCTGGACAACATAAGAGGGTCACTGGCTCACTGCCGGCCGTGGCACTTGGGTTTACATCTGGCTGGGGACCGTCCTAAATTTGGACACCGAGATTAACAGAGAATTGAATTGCTACATACGGCCATCACAGAGCAGCTTTCTTAACGTGTACCTGTGCTGGGTATCTGCCATAACAGTAAATGGGTACCTCATACAGTGTTGTGATTAACTTGAGTCTGGTAGATGGTGGTGAAGTTATGGATGTCTGATTTCTTTCTATATATTCTTCCTCTGCTGTTGGTTGCAGATGATCTTCCCTATGCTCTTTCTTTACTGTTGGTATACAGATGTTGGTCCATGACATCAAGATGTTGACCACTTTTCTTTTGTTAAAAATAAGTTCCAATATGTTAACAGAAATATAGAGTTTTACATCTTTGACAGATGAGCTGAGTATTTATTGAGTTATTGCTACTACTGTAGGGCCTTTTGGAACTCAAAGTCCATCTCAGCCATTTGGAAGTGCATCAAACTTGGCTTCCAGTAGCCCATTTCCTTTAATTTCAAGTGCATCAACGTTACCCAACAATGGGCCAAATGTCGGAAGTGCGTTGACCTTTGCTGCCAGTAGTCCATCCTCTTTAATTTCAAGTGCACCACCGTTGCTCAGCAAAGGGCCAACTATCTCCAGTGATGGATTTTTCAGCAGTAGCCAAGCAAGCCTTAATTCTTCATCATCGTTAGCTCTGAAACTAGTACACATGGATTTTTATCATCACTTAGTGTTGCCTTGTTGTACATTGCCTTAATCTTCATTTAAATGGGATAGAGGAACTTATGTACTTAAAAGATTAACTTACTCGCTGTACTGGAACGGTTATTTTTACTTATTGTATGCAGTTGGAACCAGGACAAAACAACCGTTCCTAAGGATAGGAATATATCTGGTTTAAGGAGGAGTGGGAAGTTGGGGAGGTAAATATATTTTCAGATGAATAGCTTGACTGGCATTATTTCAGATGTGCTATTTGACTGGGATTCCATCTCTTTCTTCCAGTTTTCTCAACTGAGAGAAAGTAATGTGTTCCGATTTCCCGAGTTGCAACTCTAAGAGCATGTTGGTTACATTCATAGGTGTGAGGGGCTATCACATCAGCATTTTCGGATTTTAGTTTCCAAATAACTTCCCTTCATATGTTTTTCAGAAATATGTTTAAATAGTTGACCTCTCACGATTGAGTTCAAGAGTTACAATGTTAACACTGTAGGTTCGTTTTAACTTGTGAAGGTGGAGCCTTTGCGATTAGAGATACTTGTGAAAGTCAAGGAATCACTGGGTAAAGCAAATGTGTCCTTAGTTTATCATCCATGGGATAGAGTACAGGTGTTTGGGTTTGTCATTGTCTTTTCTCTTGATTTACAGGTTGGGTTTATGCAGACTGCTACCAAATACGTACGACCCTGGGTATTACACTAATGACCTCCAACTTGAACTCCTGAAATTTCTTTCAAGTCTCTCCCCAGCTAAAAAGTCTCAGAGTATCAGAAAGAAAGGTGGAAAACCGTCAAGAACAGAGGAAAAGAAAAGAAAGTACATAATGCCATACTACATTAAGGCAAAAAGAAAAAAGTGACATTTTGGTACTGTAATTGGACGCAAGTTCCTGAAATATCACAAGTATTTGCTGTAAGTGATATTTGTCTGTTGGACATGACTTAAGTGGGTTGACCATTAAGAGAGAGAAATAACTCTTAGATCACTTCTATGAGAAAAGAAACTAAATTCAAAATCGTGGGTCCTTTCTAATACTTGAAACATGCATTCTTTTGGCCTTGGAAGCAAGGGTACTAACCTTGGGGTTGTCCCATCCACTCAAAAGATGGTTTCAATGAGATGCTAAACAAAAAAAGCGTGCAAAATTTGTTTTCTTTCCTAATAATGTTGAGGTGGATGTGTTGCTATACAAGAAAAGAACGAATCACTGATGAGGCTATTAGAGAAAGTGTTCTGGAGGTAGCAATAGAAGCAGAGACACGCTTAAGGTGGTTGGAACATTCAAAGACGCATTCAAAGTAGAGCTCGAGTGAGAAAGCACGAAGTTGGATGGTGAACACTTTAAATATGGACAGAAAGGCCTTGCAAGTGTTGGAAGGAAAGAATAAAATATGATTTGCTCCTTAGGGGTTAAATGCTAGTGACACAAGATCCAGCTCAATGGTAACTAAGAATCCATGTATCAGACCCCACTTAGTGTGAAGCCTTTTATTTTTTCTTAGTACAAGTGGATTTAGTGCTCCAGTTTTGAAGAAAGGCAACTTCGAGAGCTTCCAACGAGGAACTTGTCTCAATTAGACTCAAAGCTTTTTCTCAGTTAGACTCAAAGTTTATTGAGCGGATATGGGGATTATAATGTGAACACCAATGACATCACTTGGCTCATAAACTTCTTTTTTGACTATTAATATGCTAAATGCTTACATCTCTCCCTCTATATGTATATAAAATAGGGGGTCGACACGACCCAGCCCATGGTAAAACTTGGGATGGAATTGTGTTAAAGGCCTACGTCGGCATATCCTTTTGGTTAAATGTTGATTACTTATTTGGTATTGTGATTTGTGACATGTACTCAGGTTACAGAGGAAGAGCCACCACCTAATGTGATAAAGACATTACTGGGGTGATTGGTTAGGATGGTGAGCTAAAATCCTGCAAGTCCAAAGTTTCTCCTAATTGAAGACTTCCTTGGTATTCAATTTTCTGGAAGTCTGTGAACTTGTTTCTGTGATCTGCACTTAAAATGTGAGAGAACATGCGCATTGTAGATTCTCTCACAAATGGAGGTTTTATGCTTAAATTGGACCAATCAACTATTCGAAGTTTGTCTAAATTGCCTCGATTCTAATGTGCAAGCATATTGAGGTGCTTTAATAAACATGGTGGTTCTACAGCATGTTGTTTGAAGGGTGAGATGCATGTATTCGTCTCATCTCGTGTATTCATCTGAGAGTCATTTTTTGGGACATGTCCACGTTTGGCACATTGGATTGTAACATTTTGTATTAACATCTTGTTTGTTGATTGATCTTATAGCAGATTAAAAAAATGAAGGTGCATACAGTGAAGGCAAGCAAGTTTTCTGTGAAGTCTTCTCCAATTGTACTCTCTCTCCATGCACAAGTACGTCTTTATTATAACAGTGTTGTGTAAAATACAATTCGAAGGTGAAACTGTAAGACATGATAGTGCTCTTATAGAATTGAATGCATGTCTAACCCGTAACAAATCATAAACTATACAACAGATGATCCTCAGGTGGAGATCGCCAACACGGAATACGAACATGCACAAACCTTTCTTGTCAAAACTCATGAATCAAATGATCCCAGAACAACAAAACATTGTAATATTCCTCACATATACATCAATGCCATCATATTTGAAAAACCTGGTGGCATTGAACTTAATACTTATTAAAATGATTAGGATTAATATACCTTCATTTCTATCAACTGAACTAAATCCCAGGTAGGAGAACCATGACACTTTTTACATTGTCGTAACCTAACTACTCTTTGTAAATATTTCAAATATTTAAGAAAGATAAAATGTTAGCATGACATTTATATACAAGGTATACATGTCCATCCACATAACTAACTTTGGAGCTAGATTCTATTTACCTATATGATGCAAATGTATGGTTACTATAAACACCCCAAAATCCCATGATTTTCTCAAATATGCCTGGTTTTGCAAAAGCAACCCCAAAGGGCTATTTTGAGTCTGGAAGCCCAAGAGCCTACCAGACAACCCTATACATATGCTGAAACTATATATACGTTTTTAAACTGTATACATATAGTTTTAGACCTTAAAAAGGTATTTTGAAACCCCAAAAGCAGCTTGGCCTGACGAAAGCAGGACCGAAAAGGCAAAGGAGAGCCCGGACCCGGAGCATACTTCAAACCCAGCACATCAACTCTCGTATCAAAATCATCCCCAGATTCTCGGACATCCAAGCCCCAGATATCAGAAATTTGCTCAAAATGAACTCCGAAAGGTGAGAAGAAGAGCGGACGACAATGTTGGCGAAGACCCAACGCAAGACGAAGTACTGATGCAGTCAGGCCCCGCATAAACCTTCCGTTTCGAAACGCCATGAAGGAATCAAAAAATTAGATTTGGGTCGGATCTGGACCATATATATCCAGATCCAAACCCAACATGTATTTGGATTTGGATTTGGATCCCAAGATCCAAATTCAATATCTACATCCATGACCCACATCACCTTCTTATAAATGGAGGTGGGGCCCACAAATATTTCACGTGAAAAGCCTTGGAAGGCTTGGATAGAGAGAGAAAAGGGGGGATAAAGTATGAGTGAGAAAGTTGGTAGGCTTGACTTTTGGTCAAGGGTGGGTTAACCTTGTGGGTTTAGCCTAGAGTGTGGGTTTAAGCTTGTATGCACCTACACGTAACCTGGGGCTGCACCAACTTGGACATGGCTGCAAAGGGATCAATAAACCGGCGCCAAGGGAGGTTCCTAAACCTAGCCCTAAGCTAGCCCACCTCACCTAGCCATTTCCCCTAAACCTAACCCAAACCTAGCCATCCTCACCCAAAACCGCCCCCAACCTCACCTAGCCGACCTCACCTAGTTAGACCACCTAGACCCTAACCAACTAAGCCTAAACCCACCTTAGTGCACCTAATTAAATCCCTAACCACTAAGTCCCATCCCACCTAACCGACCTACCCTAAACCACTAACCAGCCCCTCCTAACTGACCTACCCCAAACCATGTCTCATGCCCACCTTATTACAAATATCTAGCCCATACCCCCCCCAACCGACCCAGCCCATTCCTAGCCTATAAATACCCCCCTTCCTTGCGGGTTCCACTCTCTCTCTTCCACTCTCACCCCCACTCCCTCCAAGCTCCAAGGACCTGCCATTTCCACCGCCACTCCTTCCACCCGGCCACCACCTCTCCACTTCAATCGATTCCACCATTTTCCATCTTCGGCGAGGAGCTCCACCACCCGGCTGCCATTCTTCTTCCACTTCCATCCGGCCACCACACTCCACCACCACCAACACCGCCTCCTTCACGGTTAGTACCCCATCTCAACCTTATCTAACCTTCATCTTCTCTTCACCCCCTTCTTCCCAGCTGCACAGCCCATCCATCGGCCACCTAGCTCATCCATCCCCTCTCCCTTACACCCGGCCGACCTACACCATATCCCATTCATCCTCTTCAACACCACGCCTTAGCTCCTAGCTGAACCTCCTCCCTTAATCCCCCTTCTTCCCAGCCAAACACCACACCAACCTAGCCCATCCACCTGCCACTTCATCCCCCGGCCAGCACCCCTACCTGCCGCACCTTCCACTCGGCCAGCATCAAGACTCTACTCGGCCAGCACCCCTACATGTCGCGCACATCCACCTAAGGAGCTTCCCTTCGACTGCCCAAGGCGACTCACGAGGCCATAGCCAAGCAAGTTGAACACAGACCAGCTACACGTAAGTGCCTAACTCGGTCCATTATATGAACTTGCTTACATTTAATTGAATTTGATACGAGGTTGTAATAATGGAGCGTTGCCTCCCCCCGATTGTAATAATGTGGTTTGACACACCAACACACACGTGCACTTGAGCCTTTCCGCTCTTAGTTGCACACCCTTTTGGCACACACATGGGCCTTGACAGCTCCTAAGATATAGTTATACTTATATATATTCAGCTGCATGGGTTTTAACTTAAGTCGTGGGTGTTGTCTTTCAATTCTACACTCACACACATTGAGCTTTCGCTCTTATTCCCAAGACCCTAGTAAGGGCCATATTGCAATTTCATTTGGGTGTTTTAATTCAAGTTGTGTGCGTGGCCTTTTAATTCTACACTCACATACATTGAGCTTTCGCTCTTATTCCCAAGACCCTAGTAAAGGCCATATTGCAATTTCATTTGGGTGTTTTAATTCAAGTTGTGTGCATGACCTTTTAATTCTACACTCACACACATTGAGCTTTCGCTCTTATTCCCAAGACCCTAGTAAGGGCCATATTGCAATTTTATTTGGGTGTTTTCATTCAAGTCGTGTGCGTGGTATTTCAATTCTACACTCACACACATTGAGCTTTCGCTCTTACTCCCAAGACCCTAATAAGGGCCATATTGCAATTATATTTGGGTTTTACATTTCAAGTCGTGTGAGTTGTCTTTACATATATACACAACACCCACGCACACGTTGGCGACCTTCGAACCCATATCTATTATAAGTATTTCCCTTCCGCTATGTCTTTAAGATTTGGGTTTTAAGGTTCAGCTGTGTGAGTAGTCTTTCCATATATACACGACACACACTTGCACAATTGAGCCTTTCCGCTCTTAAGATATAGCCATATTTCCCTTTTGCAATTTACATTACGTCATTTCTCTTAAGCATTGTCTTTCAATTCGGGTTTTCCCTTGGAGTTGTGTGAGTTTGCATTGCATATTCGCCATACCACGAGTTAGGACGCATATTGCATCAAAGCAAACCCCACACTCCCGTGCAAAAATCGCCCAACGTAGGTCACTTGCGCACACACCTAGTTGGCTCTAAAAAGCATAAAAGTGAAAGACATAGGCACGTGCAAATCCCACGTAAAATAAAACTTGCAATCATACAACCAAAGCCCAAACACTTCGGGTATTTTTTTCAAAGAGGTTTGTTTAAAACGACTTTGCCAAGCGTACAGACTAACCCTTGCGCATCGGTGCAAGAAGGTCTGTGACGAAAAGAGCTCACTTGCTCACAATCGCCCCGATAGAGTCAGATTTTAAAAGCTAGCTGGCACACCCTTGTTATAAAAACGACTTAGACACACGAAAAGGTTCACTTCGGGCCTAAGAACCGAAAGTGAGAATTCTCCGTGTCTATAGTTACCTTTATCATATATCTTAAGAAGAACAACAAAAGCTCGCTTTGCTTATGAAGAAAGTTTGCATAATGTAAACATCGAAAAACATAAAAACATCATTAGATCGGAAGAGCTGAGGAACAAAAGACAAATTCGGGAATTTTCTAATTTGATACATTAACTATTCTAGAAATATATTTTTCTAATATAATTACCTTAATAACTTTTTCTATTTAGTCAAATGGAATATATAAAATAACTAGTTTATGCTAGCGTGTAATTGTGTGTGCCTATGTTTTTTCATTACTTTTTGTAGGCACGAGCATAGAAATAAGGTCAACCATATTACAATCATGTCGTCAAAAAGTAATACAGAGATAAGTGCAAACCATTGAAGATGTACATGGAATTCCTCAATATTTTTTTAGATTATTAATTTATAGATTCAGATGACGCCAACTAAGAAACAACATAGAGGAGGGTCTTTGTTAAAACAACACCAGATACAAATTCCTATCTCTTACACTCATTGAAACTTCCAATATATGTAAGATTTGAGAACCTAGGCAAGCTTGGATTGAGAAATCGTATAGAGGCTCATACCTGCACTCCAAAAGTATATTATACAAGGAGAGTTCAATCCGCAGGGATGTGCATCTTGCTCCAGCCTCCCCATTCTAACCCCCCCAAAAAATATTATTATTATTATTATTTTGATGTTTTTTCCGACAAGAGCATATTGATATTTAAGATAATTAACAAATATTTGAAAACGTATACCTGGAATCCTTCTCGTGCCAAAACTGCATGTCATGCTAGCGAACAATGACAGTGCCCTTCTCGTGCAGAGGTATGAGTAAAAGCTCGGTTGACACAAGCTGTACGCTTGACAAGCGAAGAAAATGCTCGTTAGGTAAACTTATTTTTGAAACTTTTATATGGTACAATAAAGAATGAAAACTTTGTTCATAGAGTTAAAACTAGCTTTCCAATCCACTTTATATAGTAAAGTGAAACTCTGGACTCCCAGCCAAACTGGTTCAGAATTTGCTCCAACTAGTGCTAGGAGAGAGAGAGAGAGAGAGAGAGAGAGAGAGAGAGGTGCATTTTAAAACGTGACAGTGCCGTGCTCGTGCAGAGGTAAATAAAGTTGAGGTCCCACAAATTCTGAAACGAGGATTATTCATATCAAGGACGGTACATAATGACAATGGCATATAGAAATAAATGAATAAACAAATCGTTTCAATAGCAACCAGAAAGAGAACTCGCAAATTAGTCATAGAATGATTTTAAAATCGAGCAAATTACGGTAATATAAAACAAACAAGATCTCACACACTAGTGCCCAAAAAATGCTTTGAATATTTTGAAATTTCAAATTGCTTTATCAGAGATCGCTCTATAAACAAGCGAAGTCTTGTGAGTCACAGCCAGAGCACCACCAACTTCATCACTATGACTCCTTCCAAACACTTACCTCTCTTCTTCTTCCTTTTCATTACCCTCAGGGATCTATTCTTGGTTCTTGCAGGTGAGGGCTGCGGGTCTGAGCCCACCATTGATCCGAGCTTGAGCTTCGCAAATCCGAGCCTGCACCGAGCCTACATTGCTCTCCAAGCATGGAAGGGCGCCATCTTCTCAGACCCACTGAATCTCACCTCCAACTGGGTTGGTTCAGATGTATGCTCCTACAATGGTGTCTTCTGTGCGCCTTCCATTGCAAACTTGTCTTTCCAAGTAGTCGCTGGAATTGATCTCAACCATGGCGACATTGCTGGGTACCTCCCGGCCGAGCTTGGCCTGCTTACTGATCTTGCTCTCTTTCACCTTAATTCAAATAGGTTCTGCGGCATTGTGCCGGAGTCCTTCCGCAATCTCACCCGTCTTTATGAGCTTGATTTAAGCAATAACCGATTCGTCGGCCCGTTTCCGGCCGTGGTTTTAGACCTTCCAACTCTCAGATTCCTGGACCTTCGGTACAATGACTTTGAAGGGCCGATCCCGGCGAAGCTTTTTGACAAGGATTTGGATGCTATTTTTCTCAATAACAACCGGTTTAAGTTTGGCATCTCGCGGAACTTGCCGAATTCTCCGGCATCTGTCATAGTCCTTGCACACAATGATCTCCGAGGATGCATTCCCGGCGACATCGGAAAGATGGGTACCACCCTAGAGGAGATCATTTTGATGGATAATAATCTCACGAGTTGTTTGCCTCAGAGTGTAGGAGAGCTCAAGAAGCTCACTGTGCTTGATGTGAGCTACAATGTGATTCAAGGCGTCTTGCCGGAATCAATCGGGGGGATGAAGAAACTGGAACAGCTCGACGTGGCTTACAATGAGCTCACCGGACCGATCCCTTCGGCCATCTGCGATTTGCCGGAGCTCAAGAACTTTACGTTCATTGGCAACTACTTCACCGAAGAGCCGCCGAAGTGCCTGGCTACGAGGTCGCTGATGGTGAACGATGTGAAGAATTGCATCCCTGGAAGGCCGGAGCAGCGATCGCAGGCGAAATGCAGGCCGGTGGTCGAAAGAAAGGTGGGTTGCGGCAAGTTTGGCTGTGGTGGTGGTGGTGGTGGTAATGGTGGTTATCACGGTGCACCAGCGACACCACCAGGAATACAGGCAACTCCTCCATTGTCAAGACCAAGGCTAGCTCCTCCTCCGCCCACTCCTAACCCGACCCCCTCACCGTACCGCCGACGTCAACCACCATCACCTGGTCACAACTTTTCGGCTGTACCAAAACCCAGATCAACACCGCCAGCACCTCATCACAACCCATCGGCATCACCGAAGCCCAGACTGCCACCACCACCATTGTCGGGGTCAGCTCCCAAGATGAAAACTCATCCACCACCGGCGTCGCTACCACCGCCTGTCTCTAATTCTGGTGCAGTCCCACCATCCACGCCAAAACCATCGTTGCCACTGCCACCGTCTGTACCTCCACCGCCGACACCACGAAGTGAGCATGAGCATCATTACAGCCCACCAACTCCACAAAAAGCCCCATCAGCAAAGGAGCACGGCCACCATCAGCCACCGCCAGTTGATCACCATCACCATTCTCCCCCATCAGCTTCGTCTCCACCGCCACCATTAAAAGAATCACCACCGGAGCAGCAGCACCGCTCTCCACCTCCATCTACGCGATTTTCACCACAACCACCAGCTAACGAGCCGCCACTAATAAAGCACCATCGCCTTCTACCTCCACCACCACACCTTTCTCCAACACCACCAGTAGAAAGATCACCGCCAGCAAAGCACCAACCCCACCTATTGTCTCCACCTTCGAATGTCCATCCCCACCATGCTCCACCCCCGCAGTCCTCTTACCTTCCACAACCGCCACCACCACCACCAACTGCACGAAAGGCACCATCAAGAGAGGAGCACCACCATCACCCACCGCCGCCACCACCATTAAAGGAATCACCACCGGTGGATCACCACCACTCTCCACCTCCATCTAAGCAGTTTCCACCACAACCACCAGTTGAAGAACCGCCACGAGTGAAGCACCATCACCTTCCACCTCCATTAACATACCTTTCACCGCCTCCACTTGTAGAAAATCCACCGCCAACAAAGCACCAACACCATCCACTGTCACCACCGCCAACTATCCATCCCCACCATGCTCCACCGCCAGGTTCCTCCATCCTTTCACAACCACCACCCAAAGGGAATAGCGAGCATCACCATTCGCAGTCACCCCCAGCAAAGTCACCACCATCAGAGATCTACCATTTTGCACCACCACCACCACCGTCGCTACCAGTTTGTTCGCCCCCACCTCCCTCTTCATCAATGGCACATTTCCCACCAACTTCGCAAACGTTTCCGCCACCTCCACCACGTTCACTGCCGCTACCGCCTGTATCTGGATTTTCGTACGCATCTCCGCCACCACCCATTTACCCCTATGCAGACGGCCACTAAACCCCTGATCCTTTCTCTTTTTTCTTCATTTAACATTCTTTTGTCTCTTTCATCTTTTTCTTTTCCTCTTATTCTCTCTGTATTTCTATTTTCTTGTTCTGTGCGTTTTTGTGTGTAGATCATCTTTCCTTTCTTGTGAAACAAGAAGATTAAGGTCTGATATCAAATGCGTCCCTCTCTCTCTCTCTCTCATCTGGTGTGTACATAGCTAGTTGGCTGCACTAGCTGTTAAGGTTAGATGACATTATGCGGGTCAGGAATTACAGTAATATATCATGTATCGATCTACTAATATGTTCATGTGTTTTTGTTGGCCATTAATTGGTCTACCAAAGAACATGAAGAGGTTCTCTGGCACAAGCAGCTCCGCGCGCGCAAACACGCATTCAGACACACACTCAGTCTTGCATGCACGTGAATGTGTGGGGATGCTCGCAGATATGCTGGAGTTTTAGAGCCACACATAGGCTGGCGTGCAAACACTTCCTAATATTGATACATCGGGTCCCGTTTGAACCCCCGCAGAAACAGGTCCGGAGCAGGTGACCTGGTAGGAAGTTGTGTTGCATCCTCTAAGCAACCCCGTTAAGGTCTCGTGTTGTTGACTCAGTCACGTGAGTCACTTGTACTAGCTTCTGCCATGCTGATGCTCCTGACTTGACATGATTCATAAAGGGAGACGTGGACTCCAAGCCAATAAATAAACCATTCTGATATAAAAAAAAGGTGAAAAAGCTTAGTTCTTTCTGTGAAACGTTGTGACAAAACCACAAACCCTAACCCTAAAGGTGAGGACTTTTGCCTTTCGGATAGATATCTCACGTAGGTATATATATATATGAGAGTAGAATAATTCATGCTTAAACATTTTCAAGAATAATTCAAATTTCAAAAGAAATCAGTACTATTTACTTTATGATTGAAAGACTTGATTTTTAAGACTGAACAGTTGAGATTAATAATGTTTAAACATAATATTGGCTAATCTCTCTCTCTCTCTCTCTCTCTCTATCTATATATATATATATGTCACCTTCAAGTTAGGAAACTGAAGGCATGATCAAGGTGATGCAAAAGTCATGTAGAATTATTTTATTGTTTTAGATCTCTTTTTTGTTCCATAATGTTAGACATGAACAAGTAGTGAAGCTGATTTCCTAGAAAGAAAGATTTGATGTCGATTGCAAAAAGAAGCAAAGTATTATTTTGTCGGAGATGTTTTCTTTTCCCATTGGAAGTCAAATAGCCATTTTCATTAATTCGATCAGTGTAGCTACTGTTCCTGCTGCGTCTTCCTGCAGAATTGACAAGAGTTCAGTACCAATTCACCATCACTTTCGACTGAGAGTGGGTGAATTTCACGAGCCTGTCAGCAGCTTCCTTGGCATTTTGCTTACACGCGATGATCTTACTCCAACATGTTGAAAATCTTTGTTAGGCAAAACAAGTGAAGACAGGGTAAGGGTACTCAAGGAATATATAGTCTCAATTCATTGTTAATGGACAATTGAAGATTGTGCCTTGTGAAATGGGTGGCCTCATCATGTGATAATGATGATATGTTATGATTCATCAAGGGTGATGAAAACGATAGTATTACAAAACCTTATCATTCCTCATATATATATATATATATGTGTGTGTGTGTGTAAAATCCATACTCCTTCGGTACCTCAAATAATGTTAGATTCTTTCTTTTATATCTTCGTTATCCAAACTCAGATACCAATGAAGGAAGACAAAACAAACTCTCCAAATGCTTAAGAATTGAGAAAATTTGTTTAGAAATAGATTTTTGGTGGATTTGTAAACTTATTGATGCTTTAGTTGATATTCAATGCTTTCAAAGTGAGTAGGCGTCTCATTTTATAGCCGAAGGTCGGTTGATTTTAAAATTATTTTAGGATTCTCCACTTCTCTAGGTAAATTATTTGCTTTTCCAACTCTTAGAGTAATGACATAAATCCTAGTGATGTTCATGGATATATATCCTTATTTTATTAAAAGTGCCTCATATATCATATGCCCAATATTATTATGGCCTCACTAGCCCATTACTTCTTGCGTTAAATATTTTCAAAGTGACTCCTCAAGTTCTTTACATGTGTCAGTAGAGGACAATTACAACCTAAAAGTAACTCTTCAACTCCCATGCAAGTTTGGTGTCACAATCCCAAAAGCTAGCAAATGTTAGAAAGGGTATGGTAAGAATTTACACAAAGGCCTCAACCAAGACTGTACGAAATTTTGAAGAATAGCTTCGAGCATGTCCCTAATAGGAAAGTGTCATGAGATGGACTTTGGCAAATTCAAAAATGTGCGGAAGCCATGCCAAGTATGTTTCATGATGTTGTTGCTCGATCATTTATTGAACAACCAGCCCAAAAACACTCACATGCATGCACCTATCGGGCTCGTCTGTTCATGGCTAATTCTCTCAAGTCAATGGAAAGTAGAAAATCTCAAATATGAATTATGATAAAAAATCCTCCATGCAATAAGAACCAATACCCTTATATAGTTTAGGAACTAGAAAAAGACCTAATGGTACCAACAAGATGACACGACATTAATGAGTAAAGGATACTTAGACACGGCTTAAAGATATATATATATTTTGTTTCCAAGAAAATGCCTCCGAACAGTTGGCCATATGCCTATCATGAGCGAGATCCAAAAATCAGAACTTATTGACAAACTGAAATTGCTATATATCAATTGTCACAGAAAAAACTATATATCAATAAAAAAAAATACCTAGAAAGGAGGCTGAAGAGTCTGTATATTTAATTTAGATATTTCTGAAATTTGGGAGCAGTGTTTATGATTTGATATAGTAAATGACAAGGTGGGTGTCAGGAGAGCGCTACCCAAGAAGCCCCATCCTTTTTAATTGGCCATGAACAAGGGTGGGAGCCACGTACTTTGAGAGCAGACTGCAGTATCTCTCTCTTTATTATTATTTTTTTAATTTAATAATGACGACGTACAAACTGGGTGGTGCCAGTGCCAGTGCCGGTGCTGGTAATGGGCTTATGACTGATGGATGGTGAGAAGGGTCCGGTTCATGCCCCACTATGGGTGCAGAACAGTAGCCACCAACTACTGAATAGGTGGGTGATGTCTTTCTCTAATAAAGCTAGTATACACCAATTCAACCCTGTGCATCCAAGTGATATCTTTCTCTAATAATGCTAGTAACTGCTTTGGGAGTTCATCCTTATGTAAACATATTATCGGTTGCTAACCAATTTGCATAATCATTTCCTTCTTTGTAAATGTGTTTTTATTGTGACTTGCCATTCTTTTTGCAGCCACCAGTGAATTCTATTTACCAGGGTAGTGCCTTCATATTCTTGTTTCTGTTTGCTATTGATAAGTTGTAGTGCTTGAAGTGAATCAGTCTATCCAATAACTCTTATGTGTCCTGCATTCTACACCAATTCTAATAATAGTAAGATACTCCATAGTTTTGTATCTAAAGCTGAACAATCTCCCAAGCATTTTACAAATCCACCAAGTCATGTACCTAAATCATCTTGTACCAAACCTCCACAACCCGCTTGCCTTAGACCATCTTTTGAGCATCAGTCTGTATTCAGTTTGATCCATCCTGTACCTGGTAGTGCCCACTTCCTGCATATCTATTGACCCATCTTTTCAAAGGAGTGTGATGCCTCTTGCATTGCATTTGAGATTTGCTTTGCATAATTTACAATGATCTCAAATTTGTTTCCTGGTTTCTTATAGTTTTTATCAAGACTTCCTCCACTGCTATGTTAACCATGTAGTAACCTGTCATGGTATCAACAGCACCTGTGCCAGTGTACCAACCCACACTCACGTTCACATACCCTGCGACACATGCTCCTTCACGCCACATGCCCAAGAGGCGGAGGAGGCTTAACCTTCTTTGGGCCCGAATAAGAGTAGATTGCACTAGGCATACCCACACCCATCTAGCAAGTGGAAACACACTCAGTGCCAATAATGGGCATGGATCACCCCGCACCATGAAGGGCATTAGCATCATTCGTCCTGCCTCTTGAGATATAAAGGGAGCCAAATAGGAAAGAGAAGGCATTCAACCATCAAGAGAGAGACTTAGAGAGAAGGAGCTTGAACGAGTAAGGTGTCTGGGATGCCTAGTAGTCAACCTCCATTGGTAGAGATGGGCCGACTAAGGAAGACGACCGCCTAGCGGTGCTTTGGCTGGCTACGTGGATTCTCTCTAGACTCGACCGACTGAAAGGGATTGAACCCCTCTTGTCTTCCGTAGTAAAAATCTCTCGTTTAGCCGAGTGCTTGTGTGTTACATCAAGAATCTTATTAGAGCAAGGTTGGTTCGTTTTGGAGGCCAACATTGGTTGTCGGTGTCAGTGCGGTAATGATTTGGTATCAAAACTGGTTGTACCACCACTTTTGATAGTTTTGGTGGTAGTCTTGATGGAACTATGGAAGACAACACGTGGTGAAGTTAAGTCACCGACGGTTGGAAAGAGCACCTGACGGTGCAAGGCTCCTTGTGCTCGATAAAAAAAGCTGACAATTTTCATTGTCCAAAAGAGAGCCGATTATTTCTATCCATATCTCACCATGATGATGCTTCGGGTGCGGAATTTCCACGATCAGCAAGCGGTGAGTGCTGGTCCTTTTGAGGCGAGACCCACCACAAGAAGAATTGATAGAAACCTATCAACACCTTGGCAGTAGAGATTTCAACTATCACTCCACCCGCCAATCACCTTTTCCGATTGGCGGAGCATGACCATTGTTTGGTGTCCTTGTTCAAGGCGGAAAGTAGTCTAGGAGATCGCAGGCCATGGTGGTTCATTGTGGAAGAGGCAGGCCTTTCCTTGCTTGAAATTGGAACACGTGGGTGGCAGTAAGCCACCAAGCACGATAAAACTATATGTGAACAACAGACTGAGTGGGCCCACAGACATTTGAATTTTAAAATTCAAACGAAAAAGAGCAAAAATAAGTTGTTCACCCAATCCCCCCCAAAAGTGAAAGTTTTCCATGACTTTAGGAAAGTCGATTTCAAATTCAAATTCAAATTCAAGTGAGCTGACCTTTTCAAGGGCTAACACACTCCATGATTTGGGCAGGCTTCCATTCCTTTAGGAAGCTAACAAAAGTTGAGAATTTGAATTCCCAAATTCAAATTTGATTTAGGCAACCCATCAAAGAGCTTTCCAAAAATTTTTGAAATCGAATTCAAATTCAAATTAGACAAGCTATTGGAGTCCGCCTTCCTCAATTTGGGGAACTTTTCACTAAAGGTGGAACTTGAAATTTAGATTTGAAGAAAGGGGATGCCTATATATATATATATATACTCCTCTTGTCCCATCCCAGAAGGACTTTGTCCTTTTCAAGAAAAGTAAGAGAAGCTCGACTCTTCAAGGAGTGAGGAGGAGAAGGCAAAGAAGCAATATCCATCACCCATCCATTGCAAGGTAATATTGAGACCTTTCCTCTTACTCTCTCGTATTCTTCACCAAAGAAGGAAGAAATCATGATGGTGCAAACGAGATCTCAAAGTATCCCATAATCCGAAGATAAGAAACACCCCACGATCTCATAAGTAGACCGAATGACCATCCTTGAAGAAGAAATTTGGCGACTACAATGTGAATTAAATGCTTCAAGAGCTAATGCTTCCACCAACAATGCAACACCACCACAAATCATCCTAATGGTCGAAGCCTTACAAACTCAACTTTGACCTTCCATGGAGGCTTCAATCGGACATCAAGCTCTTCAATCGAACATCAAGTTGCAAGCTCATCTTGCCGACTGAAAGCATCCAAAACTCAAAAATATGCTAGAGCGCGGGAAAATAAGGTGTTGAAAAATTGACTTTATGAAGTTGATATCGGTTTCAAAATAGTGAAGTTGTTGGTGGAAGATCAACTTGTTCAAGCGATGAAGGAGATGCGAAACTTTGGTGGAGCATGAAACAAAGAACAATGGATGAACATGGACATCTGATGATATCTAATTGGTTGGACTTAAAGAAGGAATTCTGATGACAATTCATGCCATCTTATGCAAAATCATAAATACAAGACTTTGCTTCAAATGAAACATATAGGTGCTTTAAGAGAATATGTACAAAAATTTAGTACTTCATTGTTGGAAGTACAAGATATGTACTCAAAGGACCAATTGTTTTTCTTTATGCATGAACTGCAACTATGAGCTAAAATCAAGCTCAAAATACATAATCTAATGGATAAGTATGTTGCAATGTCAGTTGCAGAAGGACTTGTTGATTTGCAAGGAGAACGCCATACAACGAAGGAAGGAGGTAGATAAAAACACAACTACAAGCAAAAAGGAGCAAATAAAACAAACCCCAACATGAAGGACGGAGTGCTTCATAAGGACCTGTTATGGGGCATGAGAAGGTGCCTTACGATATACAACTACAAGTTGGAGGAGCTTTGGTGTGACAACAACTGGCTAGAGGCGTGGCTGCATGAGAAAGAGGATGACAACCGAGTGCTACCAATAGTAGACAAGGAATGGGCTGCTTGGAGTGTGGCGACCCTCATCTTACATGAGACTGCCCCAACCGATCTCAAGCCAATGCCGTTGTTGAAAAAGAAGAAGCTCTCGCCACAACCTTCCAACTTCTCAACACAATGATCTTAGAACAACCTTGAAGTACTTGACTAATGTTTGTAGAAGCCCTCATTGGAAGGCATTTCTTGCATGCCATGATTGATAGTGAAGCCCCTCATTCCATTCTAGAGCAATGGGCTTAAGGTTAGTAGCTTCCGATAAAAGATTAAAAATGGTAAATGCAGTTGCCGAAAATATTCAAGGCATGACAATAGGAAGTTGGTTACGAACCATGGACCTACTACTCACAACCTTCAATGATTTCTCACTCATTTTGGGCATCGACTTTCTATTGGAGAAGAAGAGTAATGGTGACACCTCATCTCGAAGGATTGGTGGTAACAGACGAGATACAACCAAACTTCATCCCACAATACAACCCCAAGAATGCCATTGTCGAGCTACTAGAACTGACCATCAAACACCCCTACACTATAGTGACAACTACCACCTTTAGCTCCTAAAATATAGATTTTACTATTAGGGGGCCGAAACATGAATCTCAATCATATAGCCATGTAGATTTTACAGTGAAATTTTAAAATTTTAGGGGATGCCCCATGTAGCCATTACACACATCAACATCACCCAACAATTTGCATGCCACCTATGCGTCCAATGTCTAGCACACTATCAGAAGGCCCACATGCCATTGGCGTGCCCAACACACCGCCTGTGTGCCTCGTGCCCCCACGCCATCATCGCACTCAATGCTTATGCCTCACACCTTGCTACAATGCCCTATGTCACTACCCTTCTACCGAACCCATAAAAACGGACCGTAAAATCACTTGGTGATGGTGACAATCACATCCAATTGTCTTAGCCCCTCTTAACTTAATACAAAGTAGAATAAACTTGGATGAAATAACTTTTCTTCCTACCAATGCTTCATGATTGACATGTTGCCACATTGAGTAGAAATCTCTTACACATACTTCAACTCGTCCCTAGCCGATAAAGTCTCTCAAGCACGCACACACACAAACATGTAGAGATGGAAGAAGAAGAGGAAGAAGAATTCAATCTTTGCTCTCCAAAGATAAAATTTTTATTCAATGGCTGTCCTCCTCATACAATAGCTTAATGAGTGATTAACTAATAAAATTCTACCAAATAAAAATGGATGCAAATGAATCCTTCCAGACCTAAATCAAAATGTCGAATCAAATGATACCCTAAATAATCCAAAACTATATTCAAACAACATAAAATTGAATCCAAATAACTTATAGTCTCTATGCATCCTAATGCTGGTCACACCTAACCACTTATTACATAACCAAAGCAAATGCAAAAGATGTAAATAAAACTACTTAAAGGTACCAAGGGCTTAACCTTAGTGCACACTTCCTCCTACGTGCCTCCTCACATGACACACACATGAACTAGCTGAAAAAAAAACTTTGTAACAGCTCTACCTCGACCAAGGGGACCTCACCCTCGCGTTCCCAACAAGTAAAATCTACCACGGTGATTACTCTCTCAACTAGTTAGCCCCAAGCCACACCATTGGTTGCTCTATTGTATCACCTCTATGATCTCCTATACGCAACTGCCATCCTTTTGAAGTACCATACTCTCAACACTGCATGCCATGTGCTCTACCTCTAGTGTGTATATACTTTCTTGCAGCCTCCCCACTGCAACTCATGCACCATATATTGCCTCCCTCGATTGGGCCTAGCACCCAAATCGATTGCTATACTTGCAGCAGATCTCCGACTTCGCATAGATGCATATGGTCCTCTCACATCTGCCCCCTCCTGGAACTGGTATCCCCAAGATGACAAGCCTCCTTATTTTTCCACTATTGATGATGACCATTGTCTTTAAGGGAGTCTTGTCAAAATCCTTTATGTTTATTGTAGCTAACGTGAAGCTTGTATCCATTATACTTTGGTACCTATTTTTGAATGAGCTCAATTAAATCTTGACTTGTGATTAAGGCAGGATTTTTGGTTGTGTAACTTGAATCAAGACATGATGATGTCATCAATCCACCAACCAATGCACTACTAAAAATGACATGTATGATAAACCATGACTGCTTCTCGTCCATGAATGTGACTCCTTCAAGCTGTGGGGTAGCCACAAACTTCTTTGAGAATAAGAAGTCATACTCAAGAATAAGTAGATAGGAATCAAGTTCCATTACCACCAAGCCATGCTTTCCCAACCGACAACCAATCAGAAGTCAACATGCCCACGCGATCCCATCACTCTCCTAAGCATCGAATTCACCATCTTCACCCCATGACTTTCCAGAGCAGTAAGCTTAAAGGAGCAGAAACGTGATATCCTACTCATGAAAAAGAATTACTGGTTATTATTCATTGTTTGTAGGTTTGAAGAGTACATCTTCTTAGAGTATTCTTCATTGTGGTCATGGACAATGTGGCTAATACCTTCCTTAAAACGTAAAAGAAATTGATGGATAGACAAGCTCGAATTGTGAAACTCATAGAGGAATGTGAATTTGAATGGTACTATCAGCCGAGTGGACACAATGAAGTGGTTGACGCCTTAAGATGGAAGAAGATCAGGAAAATGATAGCTATCATGACACACTTTGAAGGTGACCACCAACAAGTGAGAATAATTTCCGTGCTTACCCAATATATAAACAACTACAAAGGCAAGTGAGGAAGGGCATTACCAAAAAATTTTTTGAGGAGGACAAACTCTTGTAGACATTAGAGCACCAACTGGTAGTGCCATCTACCAACGAGCTTTGACGAATCATCATAAGGAAATAACATGATACCCCTTATACTAGACATCCGAGAGAAAGAGAACCAACACCCTCATCAGACGAGGTTACTATTGATCACATGGCATAAGACAAAAAATTACATTCTTGTGTGCCCTGTGTATCAACAAGACAGAACAAAAAGAACCCACCCTACCGCTTCAACCTCTACCTATGCCTATTCAATCGTGGTCTTTAATTACCATATATTTTATAGGAGATTTTTCTATTGTTGAGGGATGTTAATATGTTTTTATTGCGGTTGACATGCTCTCAAAATACATCATCTTCATGGTCGCTTCAAGGGAGCGTTTGGCCAAAGAAATCGCTCATCTCTTCAAGAAGAACATTGCCAACCATTTTGGCATGTCAGAGGAGATCATCTAGGATAAAGATGACTGCTTCACTAGTAACTTTTGGAAAGAGCTCTTTCATCAAGTGAGAACAAAGCTACACTTCTCAACCTCCAACCATCCCCAAAGGGACAAACAAACTGAATTCAATGCATTGCTTGAAGAGTACTACGACATTACATCACCACAAGCCAAAAAAATTGGTTGGAGGTTTGCCCATAAATGACTATATATAGAAATAGGTCTATAAAGCAATTCAACTCAACCTCAAACCCAAGTTTGATGGGCCATTTGAGATCATAAAGAAGATCAAAAGAGTGGCCTAGAACAAAGACTACTATCTCTCATTTCACAAGATATCCACCATATTTCAGAAATCATATGGCACGAAGAGCGTAAAAGAGGACCAAGAAAACTTACTTGGTACTTGGTGAGGTAGAAAGGACAAGAAAAAGCAAAAGACACTTGATTACCAGTGGCAGATCTATGAGAATATGATGAAATGTTGCAATAATATCACACGACCTCGAAGAGGAGTCTGAATACCAATAGGGAGAGTTGTCACTTCATTGGCAATACCTATTAAGGAGCACGTGTGCCCATGCACCAATGCACACTCACATGTATACGCCCCTCGACACACACTCCCATTCACCCAAGAGGCAAAGTTAGCTTACCCTCCCTTGGGCCTGAATAAGAGTGGGTTGCACTAGGAGTGCCCACACCTACCTAGCGAGTGGATCGGTTGGATCCACTCAGTGCCAATAATGGCCATGAATTGCCCTTCCCCATGAAGGGCATTAGCTTGTTGTGTCATACCCCTTGAGATTAGTTCCACACTCACCGGTTAGGAGAGAGAAGGCATTTAGCCAGAGAGACTTAGAGAGGAGTTGAATGAGTAAGGCATTCAGAATGCCTAGTAGATGACCTCCATTTGTAGAGTCAACCGACTAAGGAAGATGATTGCCTAGCGGTGCCTTGGTTGACTTCATGGTTCCTCCTTGGAGGGCCTAGAGTCGACTGAGTGAAAGGGTGTGAACCCACTCATGCCTTGGATGATTTCTCACTCATTTTGGGCATCAACTTTCTATGGAGAAGAAGAGTAATGGTGACACCTCATCTCGATGGATTGTAAGAGACGAGACACAACCAAACTTCATCCCACAATTCAACCCTAACAAAGCCATTGCCGAATTGCTAGCACCAACTGCTAGACATCCCTACACTACGGTGGCAACTACCACCTTTAGCCACAAAAATGTAGATTTTTTACTGTTAGGAGGGTGAAGCATGAATCTCAATCATATAGCCATGTAGATTTTACAGTGAAATTTCAAAATTTCAGGGGATGCCCCCATGTAGCCATTAAGCACATCAACATCGCCCAACAATTCACATGCCACCTATGCGCTCAATGTCTAGCACATTGCCAGAAGGCCCACACGTCGTTGGCATGCCCAACACACCGTCTATGCGCCTCGTGCCCCCATGCCATCAACGCACTCAGTGCTTGCACATCACACCTTGCTACAATACCCTATGTCACTGCCCTTCTATGCATCCAATTGTGACTAATAACGTCTTAACTCCTCTCAACTTAACACAAAGTAGAATAAACTTGATGAAATAACGTCTCTTCCTTCCAATGACTCATGATTGACATATTGCCACATTGAGTAGAAATCTCTTGCATATACTTCTACTCGTCCCTAATCGATGAAGTCTCTCAAGCACGCACACACACAAACATGTAGAGATGAAAGAAGAAGAGTTAGAAGAATTCAATCTTTGCTCTCCAAAGATAGAATTTTTATTCAATGGTTGTCCTCCGCATACAATAGCTTAATGAGAGATTAACTAATAAAATTCTACCAAATATAAATGGTTGCAAATGAATTGTTCCAGACCCAAACCAAAATGTCAAATCAAATGCTACCCTAAATGATCCAAAACTATATTCAAATAACATAAAATTGAATCTAAATAACCTATACTCTCTATGCATCCTAATGCTGGTCGCACCTAACCACTTATTACATAACCAAAGCAAATGCAAAAGATGTAAATAAAACTACTTAAAGGTACTAAGGGCTCAACCATGGTACACACTTTCTCCTATGTGCCTCCTCGCATGACATACACATGGACTAGCTGGAAAAAACTTTGTAACAGCTCTACCTCGACCAAGGGGACCTCGCCCTCGTGTTCCCGACAAGTAAAATCTACCACGGTGATTACTCTCTCAACTAGTTGGCCCTAAGCCACACCATTGGTCGCTCTATTGTATCACCTCCATGGTCTCCTATACGCAACTTCCTTCCTTTTGAAGTGCCATACTCTCAACACTGCATGACATGCATGCCATGTGCTCTACCTCTAGTGTGTACATACTCTCTTGCAGCCTCCCCACTGCAACTCATGCACCATATGTTGCCTCCCTCGATTGGGCCTAGCACCCAAATCGATTGCTATACTTGTAGTAGATCTCCGACCTCGCATAGATGCATATCGATCTCTCACATCTGCCCCCTCCTGGAACTGGTATCCCCAAGATGACAAGCCTCCTTATTTTTCCACTATTGATGATGACCATTGTCTTTAAGAGAGTCTTGTCAAAATCCTTTATGTTTATTGTAGCTAACGTGAAGCTTGTATCCATTATACTTTGGTACCTATTTTTGAATGAGCTCAATTAAATCTTGACTTGTGATTAAGGCAGGATTTTTGGTTGTGTAACTTGAATCAAGACATGATGATGTCATCAATCCACTAACCAATGCACTACTAAAAATGACATGTGTGATAAACCATGATTGCTTCTCGTCCATGAATGTGACTCCTCCAAGCTATGGGGTAGCCACAAACTTCTCTGAGAATAAGAAGTCATATCCAAGAATAAATGGATAAGATCAAGCTCCATTACCACCAAGCCATGCTTTCTCAACCAACATCCAATCTGAAATCAACATGCCCTCACGATCCCATCACTCTCCTAAGCACCAAATTTACCATCTTCACCTATGACTTTAAAGAGCATCAAGCTTAAAGGATCAAAAACATGATATCCAGCTCATGAAAAAGAATTACATGTTATTGGTCATTGTTTGTAGGTTTGAAGAGTACATCTTCTTAGAGTATTCTTTATTGTGGTCACAAACAATGTGACTAATACCTTCCTTAAAACGTAAGAAATTGATGGCTAGACAAGCTCGATTACTGAAACTCATAGAGGAATATGAGTTCGAGTGGCACTATCATCCGAGTGGATATAATGAAGTGGTTGATGCCTTAAGATGGAAGAAGATCGGGAAAATGATAGCTATTGCGACATACTTTGGAGGTGATCACCAACAAGTGAGAATAATTGTCCGTATTGACCCAATATATAAACAACTACAAAGGCAAGTGAGGGAGTACATCACCAAGAAATTTGTCAAGGAGGACAAACTTTTGTAGACATTAGAGCACCAACTGGTAGTGCCATCTACCAATGAGCTTCGACGAATCATCATGAGGAAATTACATGATACCCCTTATACTAGACATTCGACAAAAGAGAGAACCAACACCCTAGTCAAACGAGGTTACTACTGGTCACACATGAGACATAGAAAATGATATTTTTGTGTGTCCTTTGTATCAACAAGACAAAACAAAAAGAACCCACCCTACCGGATTGCTTCAACCTCTACCTATGCCTATCCAATCATGGTCTTCAATTACCATATATTTTATAGGAGGTTTTTCTATTGTTGAGAGATGTTAATATGTTTTTGTTGTGATTGACGTGCCGTCAAAATAGATCGTCTTCACGGTCACTTCAAGGGAGTGTTCGGCCAAAGAAACCACTCATCTCTTCATGAAGAATATTGCCAACCATTTTGTTATGTCGGAGGAGATCATCTTGGATAAAGATGCCCGCTTCACTAGTAACTTTTGGAAAGAGCTCTTTCATCAAGTAGGAATAAAGCTACACTTCTCAACCTCCAACTATCCCCAAACGGATAAACAAACTAAATGCTTCAATGCATTGCTTGAAGAGTACCTACAACATTACATCACCACAAACCAAAAAAATTTGGTTGGAGGTTTGCCCATAATGTGATTATATATAGAAACAGGTCTACAAAGCAATTCAACTCAACCTCAAACCAAAGTTTGATGGGTCGTTTGAGATCATAAAGAAGATCAAAAGAGTGGCCTAGAACAAGGACAACTACCTCTCATTTTGCAAGATATCCACCATATTTAACAAATCATACAGCACGAAGAGCGTGAAAGAGGACCAAAAAAACTTACTTAGTACTTGGTGAGGTAGAAAGGATGAGAAAAAGCGAAAGACACTTGATTACCAGTGACGGATCTATGGGAATATGATGAAATGCCGCAACAATACCACACAACCTAAATTAGTAGGGAGAGTTGTCACTTCATCAGTAATACCTGTAACGTCCAAGCGTTACTTCACAGGCTGTGCAGTAACGCCCAAGTCTGGGATATGAAAGGCCTTTAAAAGAGGCCTTCATAGTGCATTCTCCAGGGAAAGTTGGGGCAGCCTCGGACCATCCGGAAAACGCGAAGAATCAATCGAAATCTGGTGAGTTCACCTATTTTTTAGATTTTCATTTTTTTTAGATTTTTTATAAAAAAACTTGTTAAAAATCATTGTTTTGGTCTTGGATCGAAGGTTTGAGGTAGAACTAAGTGTTTTGGCAGGTTGGGTAAGTCGAGGGTGTCGATTTGGCCGGGAAACGGTTTTGATTTGCTGTATTTTTTTTTATTTTCTATAACTTTTTCTTTTTACTTTCTTTTTTTCGGTGAAATGCCACTGCCGGTGGTTATTCTTGGCCTTGGTCGAAAGAGAGGAGGTAGAGGAAGAGGGAGGCTACCTTTGCCGATCTTAATCATCGCCGAAAATAGGCGAAATCGATGCCGAAAAACCATGGGAATCAACTGTTTTGGGCGTGTCCCTCGTGTCGTGTCGGAAACGGCTTATCGTGTTTGAAATATCATGAATCGATACTGGTTCATGTAGTGTCCTCGTGTCGCATATTAAGAACCAATTCTATGTCAAAACAGGTTCCGTGTCGGGTTCTGTGTCGAAAACGGGTCAAGTTTGGGTCGTGTGTTGAAATGAGTTTCTGGGTTAGAAACAAGACCTGTGTCAGTAGTTACAGGTTCTGTGTTGACACAGTGATACAAGCTACCTATTGTGTCACTCATTTGGATCATATATGGATCTAGGTATCAATTTGGATCTCGAATAGCTTAAACGGATCCAGATAGGGGTTTAGGTGATTTTAGGGTCATTTGGGATCCAATTCGGATACGGTTTGTTGCGTTATACTCGTAGTTCAATAAATTCTAATATTTTAATTTTTTTAATTGTTTAGAGATTAAAATTGGAGGATTTGGTGGTGATAAGAGTGACCTAGCAGCTTGGGGATTGGATCTTAGCACTCATTCAGGTAGGGGGTTATGCATTCTTTTACAGAACCATGCTAGAAGTGATTTTACTATTTTAGATAGATTTAAATGTGCATGATTGATAAATGTTTTATTGATGTTTGAGAAATGTTATTCGCAATTATGGGTTATTTGATATGTTTTTCAAATAGAACATGTTTATGACACTGTTTGATTAAGAGCATGTTTTGATATGCATGTGTTGTATGAACATGGCATTTAAGTGTTGTTTAAATGTTGTGTGGATATGAGTTTGATTTTGAATATTCGTGGATCTGGATATGATTTGTAAATGTGATGAACTATAATTGGTTTTAGAAATATAATGATGTGTGAATATAAGAGCCGTACTTGTGTGGTTTGTGTGGGGTCTCTAGAGACTTGCAGGTCCCTCGAGCGATCTGGCTTGGGGCGAATACAGGGTGTGTTCCCAGGCACTCTGCCGTGAGAGTCAGTGTGGTTACCGTCGTGGACGGGGTTACCGAGGTCACGTTAGGGAGGGTCGGACGACTCCCGTGGCCTTTGGGGTAGACATAGTATGAGTTGTAATTATCGAAACTAATGATGTGTGCGTGTGTGTGAGTGAGTGCGTATGAATTTGAGATCATGATTTGAAGGTAACTGTGTTTTGCTACGAAATGATTGTGAAACTATGCATGCTTTTAGTATGATTTCTGTTTAAAGATGTTTAACCTCCCTACTGAACTATGTATAGGAGCTCACCCCATTGTTTTACCGCTCATCCTGAAGCCAGCACTCCGAAGGCACAAGGAGCAGAGTAGAAGTTGGATAGAGCGATATTTAGATGGTATGATAAGTGTTAAACAATTTATAACATCTTATTTTTGGGGTTATTGTTAGGTGGACCCTACACCATTTTAGACGTGTTGTTTAGAACTTCGATATTTATATTTATTTCAGATAGATATTTCATTGAGTTTGAATTAAATTAGTATTGTATTTGGTTACTGCTCACCATCACGCCCGCACGAGAAAGCGGCCACGTGGCATCGGCTCGGGCCGGGTCGTGGTCGCGACCGGAGCGGGTGTGACAATACCTATTAAGGAGCATGTGTGCCTGTGCACCAATGCACACTCATGTGTATACGCCCCTCGACATGCATTCCCATGCGCCTAAGAGACAAAGGAAGCTTACCCTCCCTTGGGCTTGAATAAGAGTGGGTTGCACTAGGAGTGCCCACACCTACCTAGCGAGTGGATCTGTTGAATCCACTTAGTGCCAATAACAGGCATGAATTGCCCCGCCCCATGAAGTGCATTAGCCCGTTGTGCCATACCTCTTGAGATTAGTTCCACACTCGCCGGTTAGGAGAGAGAAGGCATTTAGCCAGAGAGACTTAGGGAGGAGTTGAATGAGTAAGGCATTCAGAATGCCTAGTATATGACCTCCATTTGTAGTGCCGAACCGACTAAGGAAGATGATCGCCTAGCGGTGCCTTGGCCGACTTCGTGGTTCCTCCTTGGAGGGCGTAGAGTCGACTGATTGAAAGGGTGTGAACCCACTCTTTCTTCTGCAATAAAACTCTCTTGTTTAGCCGAGCGCTTGTGTGTTACATCAATAATCTGATTGGAGCAAGGTTGGTTGGTCGTGGAGGACAACGTCGGTTGCTGCTGCCGGTGCAATAACTCCCAAAGCTTATTTCCCATTTCACTTGGCTACTAATTCCAAGTTCAGTTGACTACATTATTTAGCAGGACTACCTGTTGATTCGACCTCCAAATGGATCTTGGTATCATAAAAAAGGATAGGCCTAAACCACCATATTCATTTCGAGGGAGGTGGGGGGTCGATGGGTTTGATTAAGTTCGAATTCTAACAGGAATCTGTATTAAATCCGTCAATCTGGTAAGAAAAATGGATCCCGTTAATTTTGGATTAGGCGATCTCAAGCAACTTAAATCTTCTGGATAAACAATCTACTTAGATACAAAATCTACTTTATCAAAGATTCAACAGAATAATTCCAAGTCCAAATTGTTTATGTTTGTAGATGTTATATGTAAAAGACGATCTCTGACCATGTTCATCACATTTGTCTTCTATTCTCATGCATAAAAGGTGACGAGCAAAATACAGAAACAATGGCGTCTACAGAAATAACATACAAAGATGCTATGCGTAGCAAACAGTCCCTCATGATTTCAGCATATTGTAGGTAGTTGATTTCTCATGCACCCAAAATCAGCACATACACTCTAGTTTTGCAACTGCAACTGCAACTGCAACTGCAACTGCAACTGCAACATGACCAAGTTATTCTCAAGCGGCGTGTGAAGGCACTATAATGCAACCCAAGTGTTCGCGAATATTCCTTAACGAGTGAACGTCGGAGCAAGAAACATCTATCCTAGGTGAACTGCCGCACACCGGCAACTCTACTTTAGGATCCAATATAAGCACAGAAGCTAAGAAAGGTTGATGAACCTGGTCTCAGGTGGTTGGCCACCCAGCAAGTACCCCCATTCATGATGATGCCGGATTAAAAATCGTGGAAAAGGAATAGGCCAAAAGGATAGTCATTCCCTACCAAACCTTTAATGAATGGAAAAAACCTTGGCGATGGATGTTGATTGCAGGTTTCAGCGGTGAAGCACGCTTCAAGCGGATAGAATTCAGATCCATATTTCAAAACCTCATAACGAGGTGGGGGCACCTCCATAACCTAAGATTCTACCCAAGTAAATAGAGATTGTTCTTAATCCAATTAGAGAAAGAAGTGTAAACACTCCAAAAATCCCACCTTAATCACAAGTCCAGATTTAATTAAGCTCATTCAAAAACAGATACAAAAGTATAAAGGATGCAAGCTTCACATTAGTTACAATAAATATAAAGGACTTTGACAAGACTCCCTTAAAGACGATGACCATCATCAATAATGCGAAAACGAGGGTCAGGGCTAACCCAAGAAAAAACAAAATATAGTGATAACAAATAAAAGAAAGGTAGTACATCCAATACACAGGTCTGCAACAATGAGAAAAAAGAGACATGAACAAATGGAAGGCATTCAACATCCAGAGAAAAGATAACACAAACCCAAAGGAGAATCCTTCTTTAGCTGAAACAGGAAAGAACTTTTAGCTAGCCAACCTACATCACCATGGCCACTAGGCATACCTGCAAAACAACTTCCATACTGGGCAAAGAGTAGCAGATCAGTCATAAGAAAAAAGCCAAGCTGGAAAGAAATGAAAAAGGAAATGAAGAGAAAAACATAAGAAATCACATGTTGCAATCACTCTTCCATCATGTCCTACAAGAAGAAAGACGGAAATCACAGTAGAGCAAATCAAACAACAGTAGAGCAAATCAAACATAAATACTCAGCAACAAAACCCTATAAAAGGAGGTAAAGAAGCCCTGCAGGGATCATCAATCAAGCCCTTGGTGAAATCCTACAAAAGAAAAGTTAGAAGTCTCAAAAAAGAGAGCTTGATCAAAAACCTTACGAGAAGCCTCTAAGAGTTAATTAGCCCCAGTTCTTTCGATCAAAATTCTGTGAGAGGATCCTGTAAAAGCATATTGAGTGGGAGGAATAGAAAGGAAAAAGAGATACTAGGTGATAGTCATCCTGCCAGTATCCTGCTCCTGCTTTTAGCTTATAACTTTGTTCTTAATAAGGAATGATGGGAAATGCTTTCCCTTTTTATCATTTTCTCCCTTTAGCAAAGGTGGTCTCTGCAAAAGCAGAAGCAAGGAAGAAAACCTAGCTGACCCATCTATCGGAATCGCATGACCCGATTTAACAGCCCCATCTCAGTTCCTCTTCGGACCATAGATCTCCCACTCGCCCAAGCCCAATCTGATCTCATGACTTAAAGTCTCATTGGACCCGATCGAGCTGAACCAAAAGTATGAACTGGCAAACAAAATGTTACTAGTAAACCATTGGACAAAAATAGTATCTCAAAGCCACCTCTACCGGCACTTGTATGTGTCCGATTGTTCGACCTAAATCCTTGTCTATGGTAGGAAGTACACTTCGCCTTATTGACCAATACATGGAGGTTGATATATTACAATGGACGACATAACAAAAACCCAACAACGCTTGGCATATGCACGCATTTCTATTGAAATTCCTAGGAATCACATCTTGACAATCGAAATTCAGATGGAAGTAGAGGGTGGACAATCTATCATAATACACACCGACAATGAAGCTTGTGTCTCTTTTTGTGGCACGTGAGGATCCACATATCATCGCCCAGGTGCATTAATCTTAAAGGAGGGACCAAAAAATAGGAGTTCGCAACCTCAAGACACCTGGGTGAAACCAAAAGTAAAGAAGAAATGGAAGGTCCAAAAAAAGACTGCAATAGACACATCGAATTCCTTTCAAGAAATGGAAAAAGAGGTCATTCCAACAAAACCTTCCTACAGAGCGACTCTCCCAGAAGACTCACCTGGCATTCCAATGAGTAAAGTAGCTGGCCAATCATCACACACTAAGGATATAAAGGAACCAAGGCCAATCAATGGCAGCGTAGGGACAAGTCCCTCACCTAACTGAAAGAAGCCAAGACAACATTACTGTATATGTGGTAGCATCGGACTCCCAGAACAATAAGGATACCTCCCATACCATGAACCAGAAGGGCCACAATATAGAGCACAACCAGCAAAATCCTAGAAAACCCAGAAAAAATATGGATGATGGCCAGCTACCGAAGATATGAGAAAAAAATGGACTGAAAACAATATCGAGCAAGCGAGTGTCTAGCTCAATATAACAAGGAATGCATTATATAGACTCAATGGAGCACACAGTCATGGGCACTAGCAGTCTGCCAGAGTTACGCCTAACCCGGTTCAGGGCCAAGAGGCTGATAAATAAGGATCCTAGTGATAAAATACACGCAGCCTGAGGAGAGCATGGGCCGGTGAGGAACTCAAATCAATGCTCCAAAAACACAATATGGATATTCTCTTTCTTTTTGAGAATAAACATATGAAGGAAGTGACACAAAAAAAACTTTTCAGTTTGCACAATTATGCGATGATAGGCAATTTTGACCAGGAGCCGATAGCCAGGATAGTATGCCTATGGAACCTCAGAAAATGGAGGGTAAATATGGTTAGTACCTCGAACAAGCATCTCACCATCAAGGTACAATGTCATGATCAAAACATTATTCCCACTGAAATTTATGGACACAACTACATCCTCTGTAGGCAGCTTTGACCACTATCACGCAACAACCCAAAAAGGTTGCTGAGATCTAGTGACAAATGAATACGAAACTAGGTCACCATTAATTTAATGAGTTTATACAAGAAAATGGCTCATGAAATTCCAACTCTTGGCCCTTACTACACTTGGTCCAATCGCTAGCTCGGTACCAATTTTATTGCAAGCAAAATCGACCAAGCTCTTGGTTCAGGTAAATGGCTACGGGAATTCCCTCCCTATGGGTCAAAAACCTGCTCATGCATCTCGTGTAGGAGGTACAAAAAACACAAAACTCTATTTAAATTTTTCATGATGTGGACAACCCTTCCATCCTGCGAACAGTTTGTTGGAATTGCAGGAACATTATAGAAAGAGGTTCAGCTATGTACAAAGTGGTGAAAAAGCTAAGAGAGGTAAACGATAACTAATAGAATGGAATAAAACAACAATGGGTGATATCACTAGTGCCATTTGAGACACTCAACACTAGCTAGAACTCCTCCAACCTTACCTTGATGGAGGTGATAGAAACAATGAGAGAAATAGAAAGCAGGTTTTATGACAAACATAAAGAACTATGAGGATTAGAAGAATGTTTCTGATGCTAAAAGAGCCATAGCAAATGGATACATGACGAGGATCAAAATACTAAAGAGTATCACCTCAAATTCAAGCAAAATTTAGGTACAAACAATATCCATATGTTGTTGCATTAAGATGAATCATAATGCACTTCAACTCAGTGTTCACGAAGAAGCCCTATGTTATTTTCAATCCCTTTTTAGTTGTGAAGAGACTGACTGAAACCAGTGGCACTACCAAAAGTGTGAAACGAGGATAATCAGTCACTACTTCTATCAGTCAGATGGAGAAGTGCACCAAGCCAACTCTTAAACTGAAAGAGGATAGCCCCTCAGGCCCAAACAACTTTCTAGGATCACTCTATTGAGCGTATTGAAACATAATTGAAGATGACTTAATGCTGAGCGATTTGGAATGGATTTCAATCAACCAAGCTTCTGAATGAAGCTCACACTACCAAACTTATACTCATTCCAAAACATACACTGCGAACAAACTAAAGGATTTTCAACAGATCGACAAAACAACAACTAAGCCTTTTCCCATTTTAGATGGAGTCGGCTACATAGATTCTTTGTTTCCACGTAGCCCTATCATAATTTGTAGAATCCATGGTAGATAAGTCCGACAAAGTTTTACGCTGGCTGTCGGAAGCCTAGAGAAACCCTCCTCCTTTATCTGGGCTTGGGTTCGGCCATGCAAGGGATGTGGGCAGAGTTGATTTTCAGCGGATCGACTCTTGCAATTTTGTGTATAAAATTGTGAGCAGAATAATAGTAGAGCATATGCATCCTATCTTATTAAGAATCATCTCAAGCAATCAAAAAACATTTCTCAAGGTAAGAAGCATCCAGGAAAACATCCTCATAGCGCATGAGATGGTAGACTCTCCATGCATGCTAAGCAAAAATTTCATCTATCCTAATAAAGAATAATCTACCAAAGGCCTACAATCGAGTAGATTGACAATTCTTGGAGAACACACTGGTCATCTTTGGCTCGCACAGTAAGTGGATTCGAATAACCATGGAATGTGTGAAGACCCCTAGCTTTGCACTACTCATTAATGGCAAAGCAGACAACCTCTTCACGAGTACACAAGGTCTTCGCCATGGTGATCCTCTCTCCCCTTACTTATTTTTATTGATATGGAAAGACTCTCTCGACAACTACAACTAAGTGAAGAAAGAAAAAAAATTCTTTCTGTTGATATTCGAGGCTTTACATGGAGCTACTCCCTCTTTGCCGATAATACTATTTTCTTCATCCATGATAAAGGCTCCTCATTTCAGCAATTTCTAGGAACTATATTAGAGCTCGAGTGCTAGTCCAGCATAAGGGTGAATGTAGAGAAGTCAAACTTGTAACATTCACCATCACAAGGACCTGAGGCCACCAATAACATCTAGCATGTGGATGGCTGAAGCAACAACTTCCAATTAGGTATTGAGGGCTTCTCCTAACTATTGGAAGATTAACCTCACAATTATGCTAACCACTCATTAAAAAATACATAACCACCTCCAAGTCTAATCGTCATCCATACTCTCACTAACAGGTTGTATCGTATTGATCAACTCCATCTTCTCGACCATACTGCTTTATTAGATGCTGGCATTCTATCTATCCTAGAAGTACCTCCACCAACTTGAAGTTGTTATGTGGAATTTTTTATGGTTGGGATCCCATATGCATAGAGCAACACATCTAGTAAACTGGGACAAAGTTTGCAAGCCCACCCCCAAAAGGTAGCTTTGACATCCATAGATTGGAAGAGGTGAATAAAGCATTGCTAGCCAAAAATAGTTGTAAAGTGGCAGCTAAAGCGGATGACCCTTGGATGATAAGTAAATTTCTTCATACTAATAGCTTTTGATTTAAATGGAACCCTACCACCATATCATAGGGTTGGAAATCAGTGAGGATAGGCGCAAGGGTTCTAACTGATAATATATCATGGAGAGTTTGGTAATGGAGAAAGAACAGTCTGGTTTGATCCTTGGTAGAGTAACAAACCTCTTGCGCTACACATTCATATCTCTATTGGAACAACTTCGAGAAGTCTCAGTCAGAGAACTAAAGTAAACTAATGAAAACCTGTCTACTTATCTGCACTTATTCATTTGAACAATACCACTAGGACTAATCGAGAGGTGGGATAACTTAACTGGAATGGGTGAGGACCATCTGAAGTGACAAGACAATACACAGTTTAAGGCATCAAAAGGATGGGCGGCAATTAGAGCAAGGGGAGAGTCTTATCGGTTCCGTAGGATAGTATGGTACAAAGGCTTCTTCCCAGGAGTAGCCTATACATTGCGGATAGCATTAGAAGATCGATTACTAACAAAAGACAAGTACTTTGTATAGGCTACGATACTGATAGTGCATGCATGTTTTGTAGTCAATCAATGAAACCATCAATATACCTTTTTATCACCTGCCCCTTCGCTAAATCCATCTAGGAGGAAGTTGCGTATTTGTTTTGTATACTAGGAGCAACCAACTACCTTGAGACAAATGGCTTGCAAATGGGGCAGAGTATGAACGACAGCCACATCAAGAGTGCTTGGTCAATCTCACTCCAAGTGATAATTCTGCAGATTTGCAAATAAAGGAATATTCGGGTACACAATGTTGTTAATCGTTCCTTACAACGAACACGAAAAGACATTTTGATCCGAGTCAAAGAACTCATCACAGAAGCACTTACAATTTCTTCCCATCCAACAAAATAAGGTGGTTATTTATCTATAAATGAATCTCACCCCAAAGGATTGGATTAAACTGTCCATGTACTCCAACAACAGTAATGGAGGTGGTTATTTATCTATAAATGGATCTCACCCCAAAGGATTGGATTAAACTGTCCATGTACTCCAACGGCAGTAATGGCTATCGGGTGAGATATATTGTCAGAGATAGTCCGGCGCTTTTTTGAAGGTTGGATGGATCACAAATAGAATTAACAATCACAAGCCAGAATGGAGATGGTGGCGCCATAGGAGAAGAACACACAAGGTTATCATTGAACCCTCGAGGATTGATCTAGTAAGAATGATCCGAAGGATGCTTCAAGGTAAACCTTCTCAAATCCAGATAGATAGCTCTACAAGGAACTTTCTCAATAATATTGTGGGGTTCCAAATTCATTGGATCCCAAGACATAGAAATACAATATCGCACCTTCTTGCAAGGATGGGATTGGTAGGTAACTCGTTTACATGGGATGATAAACCATCGGACTGATGGCCTTCCATGTAAGGTGAGATAGGTAGGGAACTGCCATATTCCAACTGGAGTTCTCTGCGTCGTTAACCTCTGGGAGAAAACCCAAAAAAGAATAACAAAACCGAAAGCAGCGGGTGCCAAAGTGGTCGAATAACTTACAAGACAGGAGGAGCAGATAAGATATCGATGCAATCAATGAAGCTCAAGGCTTGTACCTAGGGGAACAATGACATAAATATGCATGTTATCGGCAACTCGCACATCGGTCGCAACAAAAAAACCCGCATGAGATTTGGTTTCCACAAGACGTACTTTATGGTGTACCTTTGCTTCAAAAAAAACTACATCCATAATAAACGAATATGTCATAATCATGCCTACTAGTACATACAAATACCTCCTAACATGCACACAACTCGAAAAACACGTACTTTAATTCAAGTTGACCCAAACCAATGCATCAATCACCTATTACTAAAGAAGACAGGGTTTTAGAAACCATCACTCACAAAGAAAACACAAGAAACCGAGAGATGAGAGAGAGTACAAAAAGCAAGCATCAGGGATTAACAACCCTAATCTCCTATTTATAGTATGCATGATGGATCATGTATCTTAGATCCGATCTAATTATTGCGACTATTTAGGTCCGTAACTGTTCTTGCGTGCACTCTTGACTGTTAGATAAAAAATGACGGTTAGATCAAAAGAGCTTTGTGCAAAAAGATAAACTGAAGACAATTCGTAAATCTAAACTCAAGCTTCGCCTGACGTACACATGCATGATCTAGGATGTCTTCCTTAAGCTCTTTTAACTAAGGTTCATGAACTATCAAATATATAAAAGGACATGTGGGTTTATCACATTCTTAAATATAGGACTAAACTTTGTCTCCATTTGGTCATCACATGCACAAATCCCTCATATATGACTTTTTACATTTTAGGACTTTTACATATATCAATGATGCATCAGTTGAATATTTATGATATAAATATGAATTAAATGTTATTAATGCACATGAGTTTAATAAACCCAACTATAATTAACATTAATCCAACAATCCCCACAAAGTTTTTAAGTGTAAAAGTGTCATCCTAAATCAACCATCATATTATACTTTCCATAATGGTATCTTCCAGTTTGAAGTGTTACCTGAGTTATCCAATATTATCCTCATAAGAATTAGGTGTACATACGTCTTCAACCTAAACCTTGGGTGTAAAGGTGTTTATTGATAACAACATGATAAAAGACTATAATGTGATCTATATGGATGATGTATTAATGACCATGCATTCATATTCTTTATCATGATTGACTTTAGGAAACAACCAATTCTCCTTTTGCAGCCTCACAATATCAATCACTTAGTTGGGCATATCTAAGGATGTACTATTATCATCATATCCTAAGACTCAATCTCATTCATAGAATAATTTCTTACTAAACTTACAATCATAACACTTTAGGTTTACATGAGACAAACACACAAATACTATAAGTATTACATAATACAAAGTGTCATCCTATTCACCCAATAACTTGTTACTATCACATTAAACACACTTCGTGGGATCTCCACTTAGATAGATTGGGTTGCCATTGCTTGTGAATAAATCGTGGGTTCCAATCTCATCTACAACATAGATTTCTCAACGAAGGCTATTAATAGACTCTTAGTCAAATGATCAACTATCTTATCTTTGGATCCAACAAAATCTACAATCATGACCCCATCAAACATAAGGACTCTTACAGACTTTAGTTTGACTTAGATATGTCTCTACTTTTAGTTGTACTTGAAACTATTGATTTTAGCAATTGTAGTCATGCTATCACAGTGTACTTAAATTTTAAGAAGTGGCTTTTTTACCATAGATAAGCTGGGTATAAATCCCTTAAGTCATTTAACTTTCAAACCAATATCATCCAAAGCATACAGTTCTGTTTCAAATGTAGAACGAGCTAAGATAGTTTGTTTCTTATATTTGTAGGTGACATCACCACCACACACAAGAAATACATATTCTGTGACCCCATTGCTCATAGGATTCTTTGTTATTCAACTAACATCACTGAATCCTTTAAGAACAAAAGAAGTTTACCGTAATGTAGTTCAAGTGAAATCATCTTCTCAATGGGTTTTATCTAGACAATTGGTCTATCTATTCAACTTCCACACAACAAATGCAATATCTGGTCCTATACAATTAGTTAGATATATCAAACTACCGATAATCTAAGAATATCGTAGTTAAGACACAAGAATACCACTTTTATTATTATAGAAAGTTTTAGATGAATCATATGGGGTATTGACAGGTTTACAATTTTTATATCCAAAACTCTCTAAAACTTTCTCATCATAATGAGAATTAGATATTACTGTACCATCAATAGACCTTGTGATTTTAAGCCCTGAAATCACATCAACCACATCCATGTCCTTCATCTCAAACTTACTAAATAAAAATGACTTAGTCTCATTTACTATTCTCATAAGGTAAAGAATTATGAAAGTATTATTGAGTGACTTGCGGTAGACATACTTATCACAATCATTAGAAATAAAGTTAAAAGATGATATCATATAATCAAACTTTTTATATCATTGTTTAGGGGTTTGTTTCAAACTATATAATGATTTAACAAGTTTATACAACTTTAACTCATTCTCACGAGCCACAAATCCTTTTTGATTGATCTATATAAAATTTCTCATAGAGGTCACCATGAAGAAAAGTAGTCTTCACATCTATCTGATGGTTTGTAAGGTCATATACGAAGACCCGTGATATAAGTACTCGGATGATAGTCATTTAAGAAATTGGAGAATAAGTATTAAAATAATTTATTTCTTCCTTTTGTGTGTATCCTTTTGCAAGTAACTTAGCCTTGTATTTATTGATTGTTATGTTTGCATTTAGTTTCTTTTTAAAGATCCACTTTCAATCCACACTAGAACAACCAAGAGGCAAATCCACAAACTCTCAAGTACCATTGAAAAGAATCGACTATATTTCATTATTAATGACTTCATTTCAAAACTTAACCTTCGGTGAGGTCATCGCCTACTGAAAGGTGATAGGATCATTTTCGACATTGAAATAACAAAGTCACTTCCAAGGTCCTTTGATATCTTATATCGTTTACTTCTTCATGGTTCAATTATTTTCTTAGAGTCATCTGATATGAAAACAACATAATGAGGGTCACTCCAACATTTATCATCCTTTCCACGTGATCGGGAATGAAACCAATAATAGGATCAAAATCTTTAAAAGATATACTTTGAGAAACTTCAGACTTCATGAGAAACATATTCTCAAAGAATGTAGCATCACAAAATTCAATAATTGTATTAACGTCTATTATAGAAACATTAGATCTGATGACTAAGAATTTGTATGTATAGCTTGTCTCCACGTAACCTAAAAAGATAGCATCCACTATTTTTATCCCAATTTCTTTCTCTTCTGTTCAAGGATGAGTACTTTTGTAAGACAATCACACACTTTGAGATATTTGAGACTGATCTTTCAACCCTTTTAAAGCTCAAAGGAACCATTTTTCTTATGTTTATAGGGAACTCTATTCAGAATATGACAAGCTATATTCAAAGCTTTTCCCCATGTAGGTAGGCAATGCAAAATTTTGAAGTAAAACATTAACCATATTACAAAGGATTCTATTCTTCTGTTCAATTATCTCATTAGACTAAGAAGAGTATGGAGCAATAACCTCATGAACAATACCGTTATTTTGATAATATAGTTGAAAAAGGTTTAATGTATACTCTCCTCTTCTATGAGGTCTTAATGGTTTAAGTACCTTGCCTGTTAGAGTTTTCGCTTCATTTCTAAATATTTGAAACTTTTCTAAAGCTTAATCTTTACTTTTAAGTAAGTAAATATAATAATATCTACTATAATCATCAATAAACGTGATAAAATATCTTTTGTTATCTCTCGTAGTCATTCCATTGAATTCACAAATATCAGTATGCATCAAATCCAAAATCTCGGAATCCCTTTCAACCGTATGGAAAGGTTTCTTAAGTTACTTTGCTTGCACATATATAGTACATTTGTGTTTTCTATCTATGACCGTTTTAGAGATAATGTTTAAATCCATCATTCTTTTATAGAATGAAAGTTTACATGACCTAATCTAGTATGCCATGCATCAAATGATTCAATATTATACACAGAAGAAGATGAAACATAATTAGATGCTTTATTATTATTAAAATGCATACAAGAATAAACAATTGATTCTATATGAATTTTAAACATATCCTCTATATCACACAAATAACCATTTTCAAATAAACACCCTATATTAAGTCAACATTTGCGATCTAACCTTAATCCCTCCATAACTAAAGCAAGACCATTGAGTATATTCTGGCGAATTATTGGAATGTGTCTAACTCACTTAAGAGTTAAAACATTTCTCGAAGGAAACTTTAAGTCCACACACCCTTCATCCATAACTTTAGCAGTCAAATGATCCCCCAAAGCCACTGTTCGTCCACAGATGGTCTGGTAAGACATAAATAGAGACCGATCAACTAAGAAGTGCACATTGGCCTCAGTGTACGATTTAGTATTGTAGCTAATAAATAAGAAAGAGATGGGGTTTAAGGGATAGATACCCGTCACTAGCAGGTGCAGTAGTCACCACCATGTTGACCATAGTTCTTTCAGTAGTTGCAAGTTTCATGGCTTTCTTTGAGGGACAATCCCTCGCCCAATATCCAACCTAACTACAAAGTCAACACAGTTTTTTCTTAGATTTCTTCTGGATCTTCGCCTTTGGTTTATTCTTTGCCTGTTTTCTCTTAGGATCACTAGGTTATTTTCTTCTGACTCGATATACAAATACAACCCTAATATGGTTAACCAAATTTTCATACGTTAGTGTCATCATTTAAAATGAGGACCGACAAAGTTTTTCGACATCAAGGTTAAGTCGACTTTAGGTCGGAGGATAGCAGTTGTATACATGTTCACTATGGTAAAAGGTGATTTCTTTAAGATTGCTGCAAAAAACCATACATACATGCATAATAAACCAATATGCAAGATATGTAAACATACTCCAATCATAAACAACAGCCACATATCTAAAATGTCATAATCAAGTCGTACGAAAAATAAAAGTAGAAGAAAAATAAGAAACTTATCTATGCGAGTCGCCTTTGCACACTTGTCTTAGAGAAATCAACATCCCACTATGAGTACGTATAGGTACCTTTACCTTTCTCGTAGGATAAAATGCACATATAACTCGGAAAATACGTACCTGAATTCGAGTCGACTTTGTCCAGCACCTCAATCGCCTATGGCTTGGGAAGGCAGGGTTCTAGAAACCATCATGCACAGAGGGAACACATGGAACCGAGAGAGGAGAAAGACAGTGCAAAAAGCAAGCATAAGAGATTAGCAACCATAATCTCCTATTTATAGTGTGCGTGATGGATCACGAATTCTAGATCTGATTTAATCATCGTGACTATTAAGGTCCGTAACTGTTCTTGCTTTGTAATCATTCTCACGTGCACTCTTGACCGTTAGATCAAAAGAGTTTCGTGCAAAAAGATAGACCGAAGACAATTCCCGAATCTAAACACAGGTCGGCCTTACGTGTGCACACACGATCTAGGATATCCTCCCCAAGCTCTTTGAACTAAGGTTCATGAGCTACGAAATATATAAAAGACATGTAGGTTTGTCATATTATTTAATATAAGACTAAACTTTGTCTCCTCTTGTCATCACATGCGCAAGTCCCTCACATATGACTTTACATTTTAGGACTTTTAGATATATCCATGATGCATCAATTAAATATTTAGGATATAAACATGAATTAAATGTTATTAATGTACATGGGGTTAATAAACCCAACTATAATTAACATTAATCCAACACCTTGGTGGCGGCTGACCAGAAGTATGCAATGCGAGGAGTCAAATAGTGCAGAGAATATAGGATATTTTATGAAAATTCGGGTAAATTCAGGATTTAGATGTGGCACAACTCAATGTAACCTCTCCCATACTGTCAATATCAACCTGCAGAGATTCATCTACTGCAATACATTGCTCTATTCTGGATCATTTGTTTCAACCGCAGAGATAGAACTCAATCGATAAGGATGGAAGGTTCGAAAAATAGAGGAATAGGTAAAAGAAATGTACTGGCGGAAGCAATTACATGCTGATGGTGAAAAGTATAAAATGGTAATCGAATCATCACAAACAGATGTGGTTACAAGATTCAATGGAGTGGATCGTACATTCAAGACTTATTCAAGCAGTTCACAAAAGCCCAAGGTCATTGGATTCCTCAAGAACAGAACAAGCTTGCCCTGCTACTAGCTCGCATGGGAGCGACGGTTTCATCTTTTTGTTGGGCGAATAAGCCACCTCATTGGATGCCTTCATCCATGTCAACAGATGAAGGGTCTCGTTCAACAGATTCAATTACCCCTTATGTGAGGATAGTTTGTCAATTGGGTAGTAGCACGTGGTGATTACTCACAAGCATGATACAGCACAGTATGGGGCAAATCCCGTGATACAGAAGTCTGGTCATCGTGCTTAGATTGATTTCAGCGTTTCTTCAGGTTGCCATGCTTGAGCAGCAGAACATCTTGGTTCAGCTCACTAAATATGAATTGGACAGCAGATGAATTTATCACCGAGATTCTCAAATGCATAATCAAGATAAAGGACATTATGTAATTCATATGTGGGCAATTTTTGAAAGCAGATGATATGTACTACAGATGCCTAGAAGATCCCAAGTCCCAATTATACTGAATCTATAGGTGCAGAAGTAAACGCTAAGGATTCCTTGATGCAGACAGATCTCAAGCCACACAAATGAATTTATGAACAGAGGCAAGGTTCCTGACAGCAGCGGAATTCCTCTTGCCTGTTATTCTGCTGGGAATGTACATAGTTGGTAAGTCTTCCTTGTAAGCGCATACCTCTTTTTTTGTCACTAGTCATGTACAACTATTGTTAGGAGCTGTTTCCACTCTTGCTTTCTTGCAACATCCGTTCAGCTGGACTACTGAATTATTGTTTGAAGGTCTTCCAAATACTTCTTATGTATTCTGTATATATCTACATTTTTTTTACTGGTAGGGGCTTGGTAACCCAAAAAAAATCCGGACGCAGAAAAGCTAATGGCGTTCGTTCTAACAACAACGACAATGAAACAAAACAGAGAAGAAATGAGAAAAGCAATGCTCATCCAAAACAAACTTGATCTGACAGCACCAAAAACGCACATTCAGAGAGAGAGAGAGAGAGAGAGAGAGAGAGAGAGAGAGAGAGAGAGAGAGAGAGAGAGAGAGAGAGAGAGAGAGAGAGCACAGTTGTGATTAATTTGCTTTTGAAGGAAAAATAGACTAAATAGTTCCACAGCAATTGTATGTTTATATATAGGCGAAAAGATTGTATAACCCAATAGGCTCTGATTTTGGAGTTAGATACCAAAGCAGAAGCCCCAACAATATCGCCATCTTCTCTGTGTGCGGTTATACAATACACACTGAAGCACCTAGTCTACCCATGGCAATCCTACAATTGCCAACGCTGAATAAATTGCAGCAGCCAAATCTGTTTTTGAGCCGGAACAGGTCCTTAGTCTCTAATTTTCTGAACACCAACCCAACGAGCATAATCAACCCACCTGTCAAAACACAAGTTGGTCGTGACTTTAGCTACACTAACCATTTGAGGAAAGGTTATTCAAATATAATGTCAATATATCTCACAGCAATGATCCCAAGAATGTGTTTCCCGTTCGGACAGCAAAGCATAATGCACTTAGGATGAGTTTTTGCTCATGAAGCAAAGGTTCCAAAATTCGCTGTTCAATAACACCAGCCAGTATCTGATACCTGTTTAAATGACACTCAGCCGTTAACTCAACTCAAGATAATTGAATTTAACAGCAATACAAACATTCACAATTTTCGGCACCATAAGGAACTACTCGGCAGCAAATTATTGGATGGCATGAAGCTACAACCAGAAAGAACTTAGTTAAATGATATTCCACAAGTTCATGGTCTGTTTCACACAAATTAAAAAATTTAGGTGCCATGTCACATACCTTGCTCAATCCCATGCTTATAGTTATTTTACCACTTCAGCTTCAAAAAGACACATAAATAAGAATATCCTTCATGATCACTTTAACAAGGTAACTCTGCCCATATAAAGGATCACCCTTGCATGGCCAGTCTCAAGCCTGAATAAAAGAAGAGGGTTGTGTTAGGCTTTCGACAGTCAGCGTAAAACTTTGTTGGATTTTTATACCATGGATTACACAAATTATAAGCATTGCTTTAGGGTGTCTCCGCCTAACGACATGCTGGAGAGCCCGAATATAGTGAAAAGTAAGCAATGGCTACTACATTTTCGTCCGGATGTAGTGAATCAAATGCAAAGAGGGTTTCCATATCATGGATGGGTATGGGTAAAGAAGTTAGTCCCGCTACATTGCTGCCCAAATATGGTGAATAAATTACAGAAAGGGTCTCCGCATTTTCAATATGGGCGGATGCGGGGGGTAAGGAAGCTAGTCCTAGATAATAAGATTTGTATTGGTTCTTGGAATAACATAACATTGTCCGATAAACTAATGGAGGTGGTAGATACTATGATTCGAAGAAAGATTCATATTCTATATTTACAAGAGACAAAGTGAGTTGAAGAAAAAGCAAAGGAGATTGAGAATAGAGGTTTTAAATTATGATATTCAGGTAAGGAAAAGGCTCGAAATGGAGTTGGTATTATCATAAATAAAGATTTAAAGGATAGTGTAGTAGACATACAACAATATGGTGACCGAATGATGACGTTAAAGTTAGTGTTAGGAGCAAAGGTAATTAATATAGTTTGTGCTTACGCACCCCAAGTAGGACTAAAAGATAGTATAAAGACGACTTTTTGGGAAGGATTAGATAAGGTGATTCAAAGAATTCCACAAAGGAAGATGATTTGTTTAGGAGGAGGCTTAAATGGATATGTTGGTAAAGAGACATTAGGATATCAAGGTATTCATGAAAACTTTGGTTTTAGGGATATAAATGAGGAAGGTAAGGAGATTTTAAATTTTGCTATGGCATTTGATCTCTTTATAGTTAATACAATTTAAAAAAAATGAGATGAACGTTTAATTACTTATAAGAGTGGCTTATCATAAACACAAATTAAGTACTTTATTTGTAGAAAAAAAGATAGAGCAGGTTGTAAAGATTGCAAGGTAATTGCACGAGAAAGCTTAACCACCCAACATCGACTTTTAGTTATGGATTTACAAATAAAAAATGGACAAAGAAGAAAAGAGTGCATCGAGCTATTCAGACTAAATGGTGGAACCTCAAAAGCGAGAAAGAAGATATATTTAAACAAAAAGTCCTTCAAGGAGATGCTTGAAATTATATTGGTACACCTTGTGATATGTGGAACAATATGTTTATACATATTAGGAAAGTGGCGAAAGATGTGTTAGGTGTATCTAAGGGAGGTGTACTGGCACAAAAAAAAGCTTGGTGGAGGAGTGAAGTAGTGCAAAATAAAATCAAGGCAAAGAGGGCACATTATAAATTACATTATGGTAAGAAAACTAGTGAAACTTTAGAGGCTTATAAAAAAGCAAAGAAGGAAGTGCAAAAGGCCGTGAGTGAAGCGAAAACTAAAATTTGGGAGAATTTATATAAAAAAACTCAATTTAAAAGAGGGTGAAAGATATTTTTAGGATAACTAGGGCTAGAGATAAGAAAACTAAATATCTTAATTATGTTAGATGCGTAAAAGACGAAGATGAAAAAATTCTAGTAGATGATGATATAAGAAATAGATGAGAAAACTATTTTTATAAGTTTTTTTAATGAAAATAAAGATGTTAGTATTAGGTTAGGAGAGTTAGCCAAATCAGAAAAGTGTATAAATCACAATTTCCACCGACATATTCAAAAGAATGAAGTCAAAGAGGCTCTCAAACATATGAAAGGTGATAAATCGATAGAACCATACAATATTCCAATATAAGTTTGGAAAATCCAAGGAGAAAATCACTTAGCTCACAAGACTATTTTATGAAATATGGAGAAACCAAAAGATGTCCAAGGAATGGATCATGTTAATGAGCCATACTATGAAATTATAGAAAAGAATTATTGAACGTAGGTTAAGACAAGTATCGAGTACAATAGAGACCAATTTGGATTCATGCCAGGCAGATCTACTGTTGAAGCGATTCATCTTTTGAGACGTTTTATTAAACATTTTAGAGAGAAAAAGAAAGACCTTCACATGATATTTATTGATCTAGAAAAAGCTTACGATAGGGTATTGAGGGAGGTTCTTTAGAGAACCTTAGAAAAAAGAGGTATTCCATTGACATACATAAACCTTACAAGAGACATGTATGATGGTACAAAAATATGTGTGAGGACTCATGAAGGAATGACAAACTTCTTTGAAGTTAATATTGGGTTACATCAAGGATCAAGTTTAAGTCCATACTTATTTATAATGTTAATTGATGAGTTAACAAAACATATTCAAGATGAAGTACCTTGGTGTATGGTATTTGTAGATGACATTGTGTTAGTGGAGGAGTCTAAGTTAAAAGTTAATAGAAAATTGGAACTATGGAGAGAAACATTAGAAAGTAAAGACTTCTGACTTACTAGAACAAAAACAAAATATATGGAATGTAAGTTTGATCATTTGGTTACTTTAGAGGATATAGAAATTAAAATTGGCACACATTGCATCCCCTAAAAGGAAAGTTTTAAATACCTAGGGTCAATTTTTTAGAGTGATAAAAGAATTGATGGAGATGTTACGCATAGAATTAATGTTGGTTGGTTAAAATGGAGTGGAGCATGAAGTATTCTTTGTAATAAGAAGATACCATTAAAGTTAAAAGGTAAATATTATAGAGCAACAATTAGACCTACCATGTTTTATGGTTCTGAGTGTTGGGAAGTTAATGTACAAAAGATGTCTTTGACAGAAATGAAGATGTTGAGATGAATGAGTACAAGAAAAGACCATATACATAATGAGGTTATTAGAAATAAATTATGTGTGGCACCAATAGAGGATAAAATGAGAGAATATCATTTAAGGTGGTCTGGACATATAAAAAGAAGATCATGAAGAACCTTTAAGAAGGTATGAAAAACTAGATTTTGAAAGTATTAAAAGAGGTAGAGGACGACCACAAAAGTGTTGGAAAGAAACAATAAAGAATGATCTAGCTTATTGTGAGTTAACTGCTAACATGGCACATGATAGGGCTATTTGGAAACAAAGAATCTATGTAGCCGACCCCATTAGTATGGAAAAAGGCTTAGTTGTTGTTGTTGTTTGTTGTATACTTTAACAAGGTCTTCAAGTATGATTTAGTTCTTCACCTCCGCATATGTTGAACTGTAGTTTTTCCGAAATATACAGAAAGAACAAATGGGAAGCCCATCTAAGGAGCAAACTCAAATCGGAGATTTCAAATCCAGAGTATGAAGAAAACTGAGTCCTATAAAGTTTTACGTTTTGCTTACCTGCTAGTTTTATTCATTCACGGTTGATGTATCCTAGTCAAAGCATCCCCAGGAAAAGGCTGCCCTAAAAGAGCCTCAATTCGTATGAGGTTCACTTTGTCTTAACCTTGAATGATTGAACCAGAGAGACGTTCCATATCTTCCTATCTTAGTTCATGAACAACTAAACATCGATAGCAGCACAAAAGACAGTATGAAAGTTAATCTTAGCCATATGATCAACATAAACGCAAAAGCAAGCTTTCAGAAGCCCAGATTCATTTATCTCGTCCATTCCCAATTGGGGATATCTTCAGGAGTATCTTAATCTGATCATCTATTTGCTAGAATGAAGCTACAGCCTGCTGAATTCTTCACAAATCTCTTAACTCTTCTTCATATCCACCTTAAAAGGTGGGCACTATTAATTCTTGAGAGTGTGCACATGGCTTTCACGATAAAACAAAGTTGAAGGCTGTAAGGATTATATAGCCTTCTTTGCCTCATTCAGGTCTTATATCAATTTCCATATGATCATTGACCAAATATTGAAACAACAACTGGAAGTAAGCCTTTTCCCTTACTAAATAGGGTCAGCTATAAGGATTATTTGTTTCCACAAACTTTGATCTGGTGCTATGCTAACAGTTAATTCTACAAAAGTTAGATCATTCTTTATTGTTTTCTTCTAGTACTTTTGTGGTCTTCCTCTTTCTTTTTTAATATATTCACCGTCTAGTTTCTTGCATCTTCTTTCCAAAGCTTACATTGGTAGTTTTTTTATGAGCTTAAACCATTTTGAACGATTTTTCCTTATTTTATCTTCTATTAGTACCACTCTTAATTTGTCTCTACTAACCTTATTAGAAATATAGGCTTTCTTGTGTGACTATATTCATCTGACCACTTTCATTTCTGCTACTAATATCTTTTGTATATATTGATGATTAACTACTTAACACTCAATACCATATAATATAGAGGGTCTAATTGATTTATCATTGCTAAACCATCTTGAATGATTTTTCCTCATTTTATCTTCTATTGGTACCACTCTCAATTTGTCAATGGTAACCTTGTTAGGAATATAGTCTTTTATTATGTGACTATATCCATCTAAGCATCTTCATTTTTGCCATGAAATATATTTTGCATATGTTGATGATTAACTGCTCAATACTCAACACCATATAATATAGAGGGTCTAATTGATTTACCTTTCAACTTTAATGATATTTTCTTATCACATAAAATACATGATGCACCTTTCCATTTTAAACAACCTACATTAATTTTATGTACGCCGTCTCTATCAAATTTTATGTCGCTCTCAAAAACTAACCCTCAGTACTTAAAACTTGCCTTTAGATGGATGTAAGATATGCCAATCTTAATTTCATGTCATCTATTGTAACCAAATGATTAAACTTGTGTTCTATATATTTTGTCTTTGTTTTACTAAGTCAAATGTCTTTATTTCTAGTTCTTTTCCATTGTTCCATTTTCTTGCTAATTGTTTCCTTAGACGCATCCACACAAATAACATAAACAAGATAGCTTATCTTAAATATGTTTTGTTAACTTGTTAATAACTAAGGTAAATAAATACACACATAAGTTGATTCTTGACATATTCCTTGACTCATGTAGTGGCTCAAATTTCATGCTCAAATTTCATGCAATTGAGCATGTTTCTTAAGGTTCGTTTTCAATTAGCTCTTGCAATAGGTGGTACCAGTTCAGACTTTGTGCGCAATATAGATTAGGAAATTATTAGTCATCACCAGCTTTTGTCTTACCCTGATCTACATATGTACTCAAGGGAATATGTATTGTGGTTAGCTGATCACCAAACTCCTATGCATCATGTTGAAAATTTCATGTGTGAAATTCATAAGCAAACATATGGCTTGCGCAATTTTTTTCTATAAGAATGCCAGGAAAACCCTAACAATAACAACTAAGCCTTTTCCCATACTAGACGGGGTCGGCTAGGAGAACCCTAAGAAATGTGAAAATTTTGTTCATAGAAAGAGTGAATTGTTAAAGAAATCTTTATTGATAATAAATGAGAGTCAATATAAAATCCATTAGAAATTGTCTCCACCAACTTTGAGCAGTTTCGGCAGCCCTCCTAGCTCCTCATGTAGTAATAAGGGTCTGCCTAGCAACGTGTTGCAAAGCCCGAATGCAGTAATAAGCAAGCAAGGGCCACTACATTTTCGCCCGAATGTAGTGAATCAATTGCACAGAGGGTTCCTACCAGTGTTGTCTGACGCGTATCATATCGTGTATCGCTGGGATCCACGACATGGGCATATCGTATCATATCGTATCGTATCGTACTTTAATATTAAAATAATGCAAAAATTAATTAAAAATTAATAAAAAATAGTAAAAAATAAAATAAAAATCAGGAAAAATCTGATAATTACTTTAAATTCATATAATGTAAGTTTAGTATAGATTGAGCATTCAGCATTGAACAATTGCATCCAAATTTATATATTTTGAATCCAAAAAATAAAATACAAACATAGTTTACACTACAGTACACTACAATTACAAATATTACATTTTACAAATTGTAATCAGGATCATCAACTAAATAATCTTCATCTTCTCCTTGTTGCAGATCCTCATCATCATCAGCCACGCCCAATGTCAAAATTTTACATTTTCATCTTCACCTTCTTCTTCAAAATCAAATTCTTCATCTCCATAATGTTGTTGCGCTCCTTCCAAATTAATCCAGGCAACGTCTTCTTCTGTTAGGAGGGCATTTTCTTCAGTGTCTTCCATAACTCAATCTTCTAATATATCAAAATTATCGAAACTTATTGGATCGAACTGACTTTCTTCTCTATTTACTTTTTTTAATTGCCTACGACACAAACAAAGATAAACAATTAGTAAGTAATATTAACAATTAAAAACTGAAGTTAAATAATATCGAATTGAAAATTTGAAAGTAATACAACATTACCTTTCACGAAGGCGCATGTTACAACGAATATAAACCAAATCATTAAGCCTTTTGTGTTCCAACCTGTTGCGCTTTTTTATATGGATGTGTTCAAAAACACTCCAATTTTTTTCACAACCTGTTGCACTACAGATTTGGCTTAAGACTCTAACTGCAAAATCTCTAAGGTTTGGACAATACGCCCGCACCTGCGATACGGAGCCCCGTATCGTATCGTGGTGGCCCACGATACGATACGTATTGCACCGTATCGTACGATACGGTGCGATACGGACAACACTGGTTCCTACATCATGGACGGGTGTGGGTAAAGAAGTTAGTCCCGTTACATTGCTGCCCAAATGTAGTGAATAATTTTCAGAGAGGATCTCTGCATTTTGAATATAGACGGATGCGGAGGGTAAGAAAGCTAGTCCTAGATAATAAGGTTTGTATTGGTTATTGGAATATCAGAACATTATCTGATAAGCTAATAGAGGTAGTAGATACTATGATTCAGAGAAAGATTCATATTCTATGTTTACAAGAGACAAAATGGGTTAGAGAAAAAGCAAAGGAGATAGAGGATACAAGTTTTAAATTATGGTACTTAGGTAAAGAAAATGCTCGAAACGGAGTTGGTATTATCATAAATAAAGATTTAAAGGATAGTATAGTAGACATACAATGATATGGTAACCGAATCATGACGTTAAAATTAGTGTTAGGAGCAAAGGTTTTGAATATAGTTTGTTATGTCACACGGGTGTAGGTGCGGGATATGGTAAATTTCAAAATTTTTGGGTGCGACGACATGGCTAGAGTATATAATATATATATTATATATAATATTCAAGCTATAACAAGTGAGACATCAATTAACATAAGTATATGATAATAGCAAGTACATAACTTTATATTAAAGCAAAACGCATAAACTGTAAACAACTACTAATTTCATCATAATACACAAATCAATCTTCACTATTCGGACCCATTTATCCAAAAAGACCCGAACTTCAAAATCGATACCAGATTTTGAAGCATGGAATATCTACACAAAAGGAAGCGAAGAAGGTCTGCGTTGAGATATTTTTCTACGTTCATTGGCAGACTTTCATGGGAGATGATGGAAGACAAGTTGAAGGAGTATTTTGGAAACTATGGTGAGGTAACTGAGGTGGTCATCGTGGGAGATAAGGCCACGAGTCGACTATGAAGTTTCAGTTTCATCGTCTTCACGGATTACTCCCTCTTTGATCGAGTTCTGTAGGATAAATACACCATAGACGGCAAAACCGTGAGTTACAAAAAAAAAATTTTTTTTGCCATGCCGCACTGGTATGGTGTTGGTGTAGGTGTCGCACCTGTGTCGAGGTCGACACTCCACCTCTTAGAAGTGTTTGTGTGACCTAGATAGTTTGTTCTTACGCACTCCAAGTAGGACTAGAAGATAGTATAAAGAGAACTTTTTGGGAAGAGTTAGATAAGGTGATTCAAAAGATTATGTTGGAATTCGAGAGTATCGTAGCGGAAGAACAAACATAACAAAGAGTAAGAACATTGAAGAGGAAAAATGGGAGATCGGAGGAAGGAAGAGACCTCCAATGGTGGCTGCCTCCTCTCTCTTTCTCTCTTTCTTAATATCAACCTCTTAACCCTAATACAAAACATCTGACCCTTATATAATGGGTTGTAAAATAGAAAATAACCAAAATGCCCTTAATACTATGGGCAATTACAATAATACCCAAATATTAGAAATTATAAAAAATAACTCTTAAAAAACAAATACATATATTCTTCAACACCCCCCTCAAGTTGAGAGCCCAAAAAAAAAATCAAATTTTTTTTTTTCAATTTTTCAATTTTTTTTCTAATTTTTTTGCAGGTTTGTGGCCTCTCTTCGCCTCTCTTTACTTTCCTCCAAGGCATCCTCCGATATGCTTGTAATTTGGGTTTATAATTTTATTTATTGAATAAGAATAATTTATAAACAAATAAAAATTGTAACAAAATCATTTTCCTTTCTCTTGCCAACTTTTAGGTATATTTTTGCTAGTAGTTTCTAATTTCATGAGATCGCAAACAATTAAAAACATTTGGTTGTCTCGGTTCATTGAGTGGGCATTTCATAACTTCACTATTTTAGGGTTCACCTTACGTGACTTCCATTGAGTTAACATGATCAACGTGTGTGAGGCTTAACTCAGTCTGTGAAGTGAGAAATGAAGCTAAAGCATTAGTTAAAAAGCTAGTCTCTAATAAGAGAAAAAGGGGATATCATCAAGTAATAATATCACATCATTGAGGTGTCATAGAGTCAATAATCAAAGAAATTGAGCTCATTGTTTTGCTCACATATGAAAATTAGCAAATATGACAACTACATATACAAAGATAGCAGTTTGTTGATTTTGATATATTAGATGAGTGGATTATGGAAGATAACGAAGAAAATGCACTCCTAACCGACGAAGACATTGCATGAATTAATTTGAAGTGCAACAACATCATTAAGGAGATGAAGATTTTTATTTTAAAGCAGAAGGTGATGAGAAACTTTGAATCTTTATCAAGGAGAAGATGAAAATTATTTAGTTAATGATACTGATACAAATTTACATTATGTAAAATGTAAATGTATTTCATTTTTTGCTTCAAAATATGTAATTTTGGATGCAATTGTTCAATGTTGAATGTCCAATCTATGCTAAACTTTGAATTATATGAATTTAAAGCAATTACCAGATTTTTTCAGTTTTTTTCAGATTTTTTTCGGATTTTTACTAATTTTTCTTGATTTTTTAAATAATTTTTATATTATTTTAATATTAAAGTACGATACGATACAATATGCCCGCATCGTGGATCCCAGTGATACGTGATACGATACGCATCAGACAACACTGCTTCGAACTCCAAACTTGCATAAAAAACGATTCTTTCTTCACCATATGCATCAATGATCTCTATGAGGCTTCTTTAAATCAACTTCAACAATCAAGAATATATGGGTAACACACGACCCTTCAATGGGTGTTGGTTGCTCCCTCTCTTTCTTCTTTTCCGTGAAGTGATTAGGTAGCAATACTTCAAAAGTCATGTTTTCCGACTCTTGAGAAAGCTGATCTTTATAGTAAGAGGTACTATCTCTACCATACACACTTTATACGGCTTTTCCAGCGCCCCTTTACATGCTGGTTGTTGTCGGTGTGTTGGTTTGGTGCTCTCTCTCTACCACTCAAATAGCAGAATACACATTTATGCTCATACTAGTCGGTCTGCGGCCCAATACAGGGTGATTGAAGCCACTTTTCCAGCCCTCCTGACTGTTTACTTCAACAACTCAAGGTCTTAATGCTTGTGCTTTTTGGTGATACTGCCACATTCCATAAGAAACAATGTATCTGCTTCTTTTACAATTTGATTTTCATCATATGTGGTTACAAAAAAAAAAGATTTTCTGCACTATATCTTTCTTTCTATGTGCATTATGTTGTTTTTCTAATGAAGACAATCATCACGTAGTACTTCCTATCGTTTGTAATTTTTTCTGATTTTTTTAGCCCTCTTAACATTTCATCAAACAGTTGATGTGCAAGTAAACATCTCTATTGGGTATTTCATTAAACACTTGATGTGCACGTGAACTTTTCTCTTGGACATTTCATCAAATAGTTGTCGTGCATCTTACATACTATATATTAATCATTATGTTAAAACTGAACTGAAATCTGATAGGCTCCACCCTACTGTCCATGGTCTTGCTCATGCCTGCGTCCATGGTCTTGCTCATGCCTGCAGTGAAACATATCTTGTCTGATTTATAGCTCTCAATACCTATTGTGCTGACCTTAACATCAGCATCTTTGTTTTCATTTGATTGGGAAATACACTGTATGTTTGCATAAGCTTCTTGTTGTACCGATCATTCAAAGTTTCTAGCAGATAGGAGCCCATTCTTGTGCCTGTCCCTCCTCCTATTAGAGCAATACCCTCAAGGTTGTCGCTTCCATCAGCTTCCCCGTCCACCATATCCATTATATCTTGATGAACTTGCTCTCCCTTGTGATACTCGTTAGCTCAATTATTTCCAGCATCACCTCCATGGTCAGCAACGAAGATATTTTCATGATTGTACAGATTACGATATTCACTGTTTTGAATATCATTAATGACCCTAGGCTCCAAATTTATCAAAAAAGGGCTCGTGGTATATAATGTTCATCGTCACCTTGATAGAAGAATACATCTTTTCTGTCTCCTCCGTGAGTGGCGAAGTCTTCGAGGATGCCATCGCGGCTGAAGCCGTGCTCAAGGCAAAGCTGCTTCCAAAATTCCATGCTGATCTGGTTCCCAAATTATCCTACATGCAACTTTATGATCTCCCGAGGCATCCTCTCTCTCTTTAACTGCAACTCGCCCTTTTTTTTCTGCTCCCAACGATCGATCGCACTGATACCATGTTGGAATTCGAGAGTAGCATAGCGAAAGATCAAACATAACAAAGAGTAAGAAAATTGAAGAGGAAAAATGGAAGATCAAAGGACGGGCAAACCTCCAAAACGTCCGACCCTTATATAATGGGTTGTAAAATAGAAAATAACTAAAATGCCCTTAGTACTTCGAGCAATTACAATAATACCTAAATATTAAAAATTACAAAAAATAACTCTTAAAACAACATATACATATATTCTTCAACAAATTGCACAAAGGGAGATGATTTGTTTAAGAGGAGACTTAAATGGACATATCGATAAAGAGACATTAGGATATCAAGGGATTCATAGAAACTTTGGTTTTGGGGATATAAACGAGGAAGGTAGGGAGATTTTAAATTTTGCTATGGCATTTGATCTCTTTATAGTCAATACAATCTTCAAAAAACGAGATGAACATTTAATTACTTATAAGAGTGGCTTATCACAAACACAAATTGATTACTTTATTTGTAGAAAAAAAGATAGAGCGTGTAGATTGCAAAGTAATTCTAGGAGAAAGCTTTGTAAATATTCGTCGATAGTCGAAGGTTGATGCTTCACGAATCGAATTCAACAAGTCACCAAGAATTAAACGGAATCCAAGTATGGATGCCAAACTTCAAGAATATCAAATAAGAGAGCGAAAGCATACAAAACCAAGTCAAAAGTTGTGCCAAGACAAGCATACTTTATTCATGGAATGAAGTGGTATTTATAGACATTATATATAGGATTTGAAGTAAGAAACAAAGAACAAATAACAGGGCTAGTGCTGGCCGGCCAGCACTAGCCGTTGGGCCCCCCAACAGTCATGGCCAGGGCCAATATGGCACGGGCCCCAAGGGCCCATGCTCCCTATTACATTAATATCCCCCCTCAAACTTACGGGATATACATTGAAAGTTTGTCTAACAAAAATTGAAATCGAGTAGCCGAAAGGGACTTGGTGAAGAAATCTGCTAATTGTATCTCAGATGTGACATAACATACTGAAATCTTCTTATTCAAGCATTCCTCACGAACAAAGTGGCAATCCATCTCGATATGCTTCGTCCTCTCATGGAAAGTATTGTTGGAGGCAATGTACATGGCGCTTTTGTTGTCACAATACATGATTGTAGGACGTTGTAAAGTAACTCCCATATATGCTAAAATGGTTGTGATCTAAGAGATCTCCATCGCAATCGTAGTCATGGCTCAATATTCAGTTGCTTTTTGCACTTTCAAGAAATGAGAGATTCACCTATAAAAATACAGAAATCAGTCGTAGAGCGTCTATCGTTGACATCTCCACCCCAATCAGCATCCGTATATACAGATAAATCAAAAGATGATGAAGAAGTTAAGAGAACCTCCTTGTTAGCAGTATTTCTAACATATCTAATAATGTGTAAAACAACACTCATATGAACAGAAGTTGGTGCCTGCTGAAATTGACTTGCTGTGTGGACTGCATGAGAAATATCTGGTCTGGTAATAGTAAGATAGGTAAGAGCACCTATGAGCAGCCGATACGAGGTGGGATCAACTAATTTCTTACCGTCAGTAGATCTTAACTTGGTGCCTAGAACTTCTGGAGTGTTAACGATTTTGGTATCTGTAAGACCAGATCTTTCAATGATATCATTAACAAATTTTGTTTGAGATATAAAGTATCCACGATTGTTTTTAGTTATTTCAATGCCTAAAAAGTAATTTAGAAGACCCAAATCTTTCATGTCAAATTCATGATGAAGATTAAGTTTAACTTCTGTAATTCCTGCTTTATCACTCCCTATGATGATCATATCATCCACATACAAAAGTAAGATAACAACACCTGATTCGGTTCTACGTACAAACAAGACAGTATCAGTATAGCAAGTCATAAAATTATGCAAATGCATGAATTTTTCAAATCGATCAAACTAAGCTTTATGAGCCTATTTTAAACCATACAAAGCTTTTAGTAATTTAAGAGTATGACCGGAAGGAACATTGAAACTAGGACGATGACTCATGTAAACTTCTTCATTCAAATAACCATTCAGAAAAGCATTCTTAACATCAAGTTGGTATATATCCCATTGCCTAATCGCACTAATGGTTATGAGAATTCTAATTGTGGTCATTCTAGCTATTGGGGCAAAGGTTTCATCATAGTTAATTCCATATTCTTGGGCATAACCTTTAGCAAATAGTCTGGCTTTATATCTCTCGATGTGACCATTGCTATGAGTTTTGATTTTGTAGACCCATCGACATCCAATAACTTTCTTATCCTTTGGTATAGGTGTTACTATCCATGTTTGAGCTTTGTTTAGGGCATTGAGTTCATCTTTTATAGCATCTTCCCATTCTGGAGTACTTTTGGCTTGATGATAGAATTTGGGTTCTTTAACTTGACGAAAAGTGGCAATCAAGTTTTTTCGTCGGGGTTCAAAAGATTCATAGGACATAAATCGTTGGGGTGGTCTTGAGACTCTAGGTTCTAAACCTGTATTATCAGGTTCTATATGGGTATCATTGGTTTCTCTAGTGCGTCTTGTATAATGTGAAGGAAAGGGTTCAACGATTGATTGAGTATCAATAGGTGTATGCGGAGTATCGCTATCTTCATCAGGGTTGTCTTGATGATCTACTGAGTCACAATCATTATCTTCTTCTAGATCAAAAAAGTCTTGAGATATGGAAGATTCATAATGTTCTAAGGGTTTAGACTTGTAGTAAGCATCATTCTAAAAAATTTTTACATCCTTAGAAATATATAATTTGTCTTCTATGGGATCAAAACACCTATAACCCTTCTTGTCTATGTCATAACCAAGAAATACACATTCAATTGCTCTAGGTGACAGTTTATCATTTTTATCTGTATACACAAAACACCTGCATCCAAAAACTCTAAGTCGTTTATAGTATGAAAGGATATTATATAATTTTTCAAAAGGTGAAGTATTCTCAAGATTAGACGAAGGCATTCTATTTATAAGATAAACTACAGTAAGATTAGCTTCGGCCCATAAACATTTAGGAACACTAATAACAATTAACATAGTTCGACATGTCTCAATAATATGTCTATGTTTTCTTTCTGCTAAACCATTTTATGGGGTGTTTTCATGCATGATTTTTTATGAACAATTCCATTTGATTCAATAAATTTTTGAAATTCATTTGACATATATTCTCCTCCCGAATCCGATCTAAAGATCTTAATGGAGGCCCCAAATTGATTTTAAATCATATTGCAAAAAACTACAAAATTTTCAAATACTTCAGATTTATGTTTTAAGAGATATATCCAAGTAAAACGAGTAAAGTCATCAACAAAAATAACATAGTATTGAACTCCTCCTTTAAAAACAACGGGCGCGGGGCTCCAAACATCTGAATGTATTAAATCAAAATCAAAAGCTTTGTTTGGTAAATAGTTTCTTTCTCCAAATGGAAGATGATGCATTTTTCTAAGGATACAATCTTTACATTCAAACTTTTTTTCTCTAATTGTTTTCATCAAAGAAATATTATATAATTTTTTACAGTAAAGTGTCCAAGTCTTATATGCCAAAGAGTAGCATCTTGGGCTACATTACAAAACTCAGAGTTTGGCATAACAAGATAGTCCATTTTGTATAGTCCACTTTCTCTATGGCCTTGACCAATCACCTTCCTCGATAGGTGATCATGCACCACACAATGTTGGGATGAGAAAGTGACTATACAATTATTGTCACATATTTGAGCAACCGAAAGATGGGAAAAGGCTTAGTTGTTGTTGTATTTGAGCAACTGAAAGTAAGTTTAAATTAAGTTTTGGTATAAAACTTACGTTTTGAATCTTAAAATTTTCTTTTTTAAAGTTTCTTATTTTTTTTATTTGAAGTTTTGTTCCGTCGGCCGTAAACACATGTTTCCCAATAGTTTTATGAGATTTAATCAAAGAGTTTTTACTATATGTCATATGAAAAGATGCACCGGAATCTAAAAACCAAGACATACCTTGAGAAGTAGATAGGGCATTCCCGGAGATGCTTGCCTTTTCCTTGAAAATTTCTTTTATGTATGCTTTGATGTTATTGGGCAAGACTCCTCCTTCTTCTATGGCTCCCACTTTTCCACTCCTTTTCCGAAGTAGAGGACAAGTAGTTTTAATATGTCCACTTTCCTTGCAATAATGATAAATAGTGTCTTTGTTGGGCCATGGTCCCATGGGCTTCTTTGACATGCCTTCATTGTTTTTTGCATGTGGAGGCTTGTAAGTCTTCAAGTTGGCTCCTAGTTTTGATGTGGCAAGCACGATTTCTTTGGCTACATTCATATTCTTCAATCTTGTTTCCTCCATAACAAGATTGGCCAAAAAGGAATCCCCTCTAGGTCTAGGTTTTCTATGTATAAGGTTTGATCTAATATTTTTAAACTCGTCTCTTAACCCACGCATAAACAAAAAGAAATATTGGTTATCTAAGAATTCTTGAAATTCATCTAGTTTGTGAAGATTTCCAAATTTATCAAAGCTTCTTAATTGAGTCCATAACTCCGAAAATTCATTGTGGTAGTCTCGAATGCTTAGATTTCCTTGTTTAAGCATAATCATTATTTTCATTAAATCGATTTGGAATACAAAATCATCTTGGGAATGGTTTTTTCAAGTATTCCCAAGTTTCAAAAACATTTTCAAAAGCACTAATTTTATTTCTAAGCTTTTCATCCACATTTTGACAAATGATCCATGAAATTTTTGCATTCATTTTTCCCACAATTTCAAATCTTGCTTGTATTTTTCGTGGGCTTTGACAATTTCATCATCATCCAAACCATCAATATTCAAAATTGGTTCTTTTATGGTTCCATCGATATAGTCCCAAAAATCTTTTGACAAAAAATACTTTTTCATGGTCCTAGCCCAACTTTGGTAACATTTTGGGTCTATGATACATATAAATGCCTCATTTTTGCCTTCCATTTCATGCAAAATAAAAACTTTTGAACTAACCTCAAGTTTGATATGATTCTTCAAAATTTACACTCGTGGCACGCTTCTCAATACACTCGATTTCTTCAATCCGAGGCTCTGATACCATGTAAATATTCATTGATAGTCGAAGGTTGATACTTCATGAATCGAATCCAACAATTCGCCAAGAATCAAACGGAATCCAAGTATAATGCCAAACTTCAAGAATATCAAATAAGAGAGCGAAAGCATACAAAACCAAGTCAAAAGTTGTGCCAAGATAGCATACTTTATTTATGGAATGAAGTGGTATTTATAGACATTGTACATAAGATTTGAAGTAAGAAACAAATAACAAATAACAGGGCTAGTGCCTGGCCAGCACTAGCCGTTGGCCCCCCCAATGGTTATGGTCTGCCATGTTTTATGGTTCTGAGTGTTGGGCAATTAATCATCAACATGTACAAAAGATGTTTGTTATAAAAATAAAGATCTTGAGATGGATGAGTGGTCATCCAAGAAAAGACCGTATACATAATGAGGTTATTAGAAACAAATTAGGAGTGATACCAATGGAGGATAAAATGAGAGAATATCGTTTAAGATGGTTTAGACATATAGAAAGAAGATAAAAAGAACCTGTAAGAAGGTATGAAAAACTAAATTTGAAAAGTATTAAAAGAACTAGAGGACGACCACAAAAGTGTTGGAAAGAAACAATAAAGAATGATCTAGCTTATTGTGAGTTTACTGCTAACATAGCACACGATAGGGATATGTAGAAACAAAGAATCCATGTAGCCGACCCCATCTAGTATGGGAAAAGGGTTAGTTGTTGTTGTTATACTTTATTAAAACCCTAAGAGTGTTACTTATAAGGGCTCTTTTAACTTGAAAGAAGTATATGCTCTTATACTTAAACATATTTAAACAAAAAGAGATTAAGCAACAGTAGATAATTGGATCAGATAAACAACAAGAGTGATCAAATTTCAGACGATCCAAAAAGCTCTTTTCCCCCTCAGTTGGGAGAAAGATGTTCACAACACTCAAATTCCTTAAAAATATTACAAGTTGCTTTTATTAATTGCTTTGGTTAGCAAATCTACACTTTAATCTTTAAATTTAACATACTCCAACTTAGAGACTTGGTTTGACACCTTTTCTCTTATAAAGTGACAACAATCTCAATATATTTAGTTCGTTCATGATAAAGAAGATTTAATATAATTTGAATGGCTACTTTGCTATCACAATATAAAGGGACAAAATAAGTTGTCTCAATTCCAACTCATGCACGAGAGACATTAACCACAATCCTTTACACATCCCATGAGCAATTGCTCTATACTCAGCTTCGGTACTAGTCAATTATTTCTTACTTTTCCATAAAATAATATTACCCTCAATTAGTGCAATATATCGAGTAGTAGATTTTTTGTCATTAAGAGATCCAACCTAGTTTGCATCTTCAATATTAAGGTGCCAAGAATATAAAGAAGACCAAGTCCTGGAGTAGATTTTAATAGTATTGTTTGACTAGTATTGTATCGTGTATCATTTTGGTCCACAATACGATATGCATCGTATAATATCATATAGCCCTATATTATTTTTTAATACTAAAATATTGAAAAAAATAAAATAAAAATCACAAAAATTTAGGAAAATCATGATAATTGAAAACAATTCATATAATACATAAGTTGAGTACATATTCTTCAATCACCATTTAATTTTTAATGTATAAAGTATTTAAATAGTATATTCTTAGTAAAATTATAACTTTCATAATTGAAAAAAGAATTACATTTACATATAGTAATCATGATCAACTAAATAATCTTCATCTTCTCCTCCTTGCTCGAGATCATCACCACCAATCATCATCTCCTTGATGTTGTTGCTCTCCTTCCAAATTAATCCATTGAATGTCTTCTTTAATTAGGAGTGTATTGTTTCACTATCTTCCATAACCCACTCCTCTAAGATATCAAAATTGTCGAGCCTTATTGGATCAAATTGGTTCTCCTCCCTATTTAACATTTTTAATTATTTGCAAGAAAGATAAGTAAATAAATAAAATGAAACATTGAATTGAATATTTAATTAGTAATTAATCTTTTATTACCTTTCTTCGGAGCCGTATATTACAACGGATAAAAACTAAGTCATTGAGCCGCTTATGTTCCAATTTGTTGCACTTTTTGGTATGGATATGTTCAAAGACACTCTAACACAGTTACACTATAGGTTTGACTCGTAACTCTTATTGCAAAATCTCTGAGGTTTGGACAATCACTTCAAAACCTATTCCACCAAACATCTAATAGAAAAAGACAAATATAAAGAGTTATTCCATAATAAAGATTTAAGAAACTTAAATATTAAGATAAACAGTTTATCTGGGTGCATATTATTATCGTTATGAATGGCTACAGGGAAACCCTTTAAGTGAAGAGCATTATCATAGATCTCCATCTCTCGTGTATAGCACATGCTCTACCCTTATCAGGGACTAATCTATCTTTGCAATTAATGATACATCGATTAACCTTATGGTTCCTTTTAAAGCTTGCAAAATACCTAAATATTGGATTAAGGTAGTAAGTTGATGCATAAATTGTTGAAGAGACAGGCTAGATCCATGATCCACTGCTCTAAGTCTGTATCCACATGAGGGGTACCAACAAAGTGTTCTTTAAGTTACAATGTTTATATTGTTAAGTAGGGGTAGAATGGTATTTAAGTTATAAAGTCTATATTAGTGTAATCCAGGCCATTAGGGCTTCCTAAGAGAGAAAGAGAAATAAAGAGTGCAACCGCTGACTCCATGAGGAGGCAAGCTGCCGATTCCAAGCTTCATTATGTTTATTGTATTTTATGTGATGTTTCAATTTCTTCAACATGGTATGAGAGCCTAATATGTGGGATTAGGGCACTTGGAGATCGTGAAGAAGAAGCGTTTTTTCAAAGAAACTAGGGTTTACATCAGGCATCAATCTAGTTGTGTATTAGGATGTATTGCTCATCAAATAAGAGGAAGATACGAAAAAGAAATTGAAGGCATTATAGAGATCGCGACCTAGAGTAAGGGGGCGACCATGACAGAAAAGGGAAAGTTATGGAAATTACAAAAAATTACAATATAGATAAATTAAATGCATTCCAAATCACGAGTTTGAAGTTAGATGACATAAATTACTTGCAGTGGGCAAGATCTGTTGAACTCGCTGTATTGGTAAAAGAAAATGGGAATACCTAACCGGAGAAATTCTCACACCCGACAATACCAATCCTTCTTACTCCAAGTGGCATAAGGAAAATACCTTGGTAAGTGTCTAGTTAATTCAGTCGATGATACCTTCTAATGGAAGTACATTTATGTTCTTGCAATCAGCCCATGAGATTTGGCTAACTATCCAAGATGCCTATGCTAATAGGAAAAATATAGCAAACAAATATGAAATTATACAGAGGATTCGCAAGTGTAGACAAGGAGGAAGAACGGTAAGTGAATATTATGCAGAGCTTCAAGGATTATGGGAAGAACTGAATTTTTATTCAAAAACAAAATGTCAAAACTGTATGAAAGAGAGAAATGAGGAATTTTAAGAAAGAAAAGTGTTTGATTTGTTATGTGACATTTCTTAAGGCTTTGATGCTATGAAGAACAACATCCTAAGTAGGGAAGAACTTTCTGCACTCAGCACAATTTACACACTACTTTTGAAAGAAGAAGACAGGCGATATCTTCAGAAAGAAGGAAAAAGTTATGCAAAAAACAATGGCGTTTGTTGGAAAGAATTCTTAGCCTACTTATGAATTTATAGGTGGAAGAGGAGGTTACAATAGAAGAGAAAGAGGTAGAACACAACATCCTTTAGATGAGAAAGACAAGCTCTCGTGCATTCACTGCAAGAAAATCAGACATACTAGAAAAACATGTTGGCAACTAATTGGTCGATCGAATTATAGTCAAAATCAGTAATCTAAGGCTTATGTGAGTAACCAAAATGAAAAGAATGCAATGGAGACATGTATGAATTCTTCAGTTGAGATGAAGAGGAAGATAGAAGAACTTGAATCAAGACTTGTGGATTCCCATACAACATCTACGTCCAATACTGCAGATCCATAAGCCACTATGACTTATCCTTTTTCGTTTATTGCCTAAGATAAATCTTTCACTTCTAATACACGAGTTTGGGTTATTGACTCTGGAGCTATAGACCACATGGTGGAAAACAAAGAGGACTTTAAGGATTATCACTTGATTCAGGAAGGCATTGGTATTAAGATGGCTGATGGGTCAAATACTCTCATTGCTAAGAAAGGGAGTATTATTACATCTCTTGGTCTCCTTAAAAATGTTCTGCATGTCCGTGACCTATCAGTAAATTTACTTTCTATTCAGGCTTTAACCAAAGAATTACGATGTAAAGTGACATTTGATTCTACTCACTGTGATTTTTAGAAACTAAAGATGGGGAGAATCTATGGTCAGGGTAGCATGAAGAGGGGACTATACTTCTATGAGGAGCCATACATAGCAACAGAAGGAACCACTTTACTTGCTGAAAAACAAAAAACAGAATTGTTACTTTGGCATCAACGATTGGGACACCTCTCACTTTCTAAGATTAGATTTTTGTTACCTGAATTTAGAGATCGTCTGTAATGACTTTATTTTGAGATGTAATACCTGTTAAAGTGCTAAACATCATCGTGTTTCCTTTTTATTAAATGGAATTAAAGCTCTTAAACCCTTTGAAATTGTTCATTCAAATATTTGGGGCCCATGTTCTATTACATCTTTATATGGTTACAAATACTTTATCTCATTTATAGATGATTGTACTAGATTTACCATTATTTACCTTTTGAAGAACAAGGATGAAGTGAATGTTTTGCCCTCATATTATGAATTCATTAAGAATCAGTTTTAACATTCTATCAAAATTATTAGAAGTGAGTAATTCTCTACATTCATACTTTCTATGTAAGGGTATACTATACCAAAGTTCATGTTCTTATTCTCCACAACAGAATAGGGTCTCTAAAAGGAAGAATAGACATATATTGGAGGTGGCTAAAACTTTATTGATTGGTTATAATGTTCCTAAAGTCTATTAGGGAGAATCTACATTAGCAGTTGTGTATCTTATAAATCGCATGCCTAGTGCAGTTCTTAATGGAAATTCTTCCATTCATTTATTGTCCTAACCGAAGACAGTTTTATGTTTCTTTGAGAATATTTGGATGTACCTGCTTTGTATATGTTCATAAGATTCATAGAGATAAACATGATACCAAAACTATCAAATGTATATTTTTGGAATAGTCATCTACACAGAAAGGATATAAATGTTAAAGCCCAGTTAAACGGCGATGCTATGTTACTATGGATGTAATGTTCTATGAAAAAATTTCATTCTATGAGAATAAGGATGACTAATCAACCACATATATGCCTTCCACGGTACTACCAGTAACACCTTTATAAGTATACACAGAAAGTGAGATGAAAATGCAGAAAAGTAGAACCTCAGAAAAAGGTGAATGGAAGACCTACTCTAGAGGAAAAAGAAGAGTTGTTATACAGAATCCTAATGCTATCCTGAATCAAGATCCTCACCCTCAAATAGTTCATCTTCCTTCTCAGGTAACTCCTATTACTTTTAGTGCATCTCATGATTTACCTATTGCTTTAAGAAAGAGAAGACGTGAGACTATGTACCCTTTACATCTCATGTATCATACTCTAATTTTCCAAAAGAATATCAATTATTTGTAATGAATACAGAAAATATGTAGATTCTCAAGAGTTTTGAGGAAGCTAATCGGAGTCACACATGGCATGCAATTATGGACGAGGAAATCACAGCTTTAGAGTATAATCAGACATGGGTGATTTCATATCTTCTGTTAGAAAGAAAAATAGTGGGTTGTAAGTGGGTGTACACTATAAAATTCAATGCATATGGAAGTATAGAGCGATACAAAACAAGGTTAGTGGCTAAAGGTTATAGTCAATCATATGGAATTGATTATAACGAGACGTTTACCCTGGTGGCTAAGATGAATATCCTACAAATTCTTCTGAGTATAGTTGTGAATAAAAAATTGAGAGTTATGGCAGCTCAATGTTAAGAATGTTTTCCTTCAAGGTGATCTGTCAGAGGATATTTATATGGACATGCCACCAAGCTACAATAAAGAAGTTCCACTAAATAAGGTATGCAAATTGAAGAAGTCTCTTTACGGGCTAAAGCAATCTCCTAGAGTGTGGTTTGAAAATTTTAGTGAAGGAATTCTTGGCTTGGGATTTAAAAGAAGTGTGAGTGACCACACTTTATTTATAAAGCATGGTGAGAAAACAATTTTATTTGTTATATATGTTGATGATATCATAATTATAGGGGATGATGATAAGGGAATTATCTCTCTAAAGAAGAAACTTAAGTACTTGTTTGATTTGAAAGATCTTGAAAATTTTCATTATTTTCTTAGAATTGAAATTATTTGAAAGGATAATTAATTGTCTCTTTCTATGTCAGAGAAAGTATATCTTGGACTTGTTAAAGGAAACCATGATGGAAGATTGTCTGATATGTACCATTCCAATTGAATCTAAGAAGGAATTAGTTGGGACCACCGATGAACCTTATGAAGATGTGGGCAGATATCAAAGAATAGTAGGTAAACTAATATACCTCACTATTACTCGACCAAATATCAGTTTTACTGTGAGTTATATGAGCATATGGATGCATTCTCCTACAAGACATCATATGAACTCAATTTTTTATATTATTAGATACTTGAAATCGTCTATTACTCATGGTTTACTGTATTCACAGAATAGTTCTCTAGGAATTGAAATCTATTCAGATGCTGACTGGGTAGGTTCTACTGATGATAGAAGATTAACATAAGGATATATTGTATGTGTGGGAGGTAATCCAGTTTCTTGAAAAAGTAAGAAATAATCAGTGGTTGCTAGATCTAGTGAAGAGGCCGAATATAGAGCAATTTCTCTAGGAATATGTGAAGGTTTATGGGTATTGTCTCTTATGACTTGAAATAGTTTCAAGGTAACTCCTCCAATTAGATTTTATACAGATAGCATGGCTGCCCTGCAAATTGCCTCTAATCCCATGTATCATGAGCTTGGCTTGGGTTTTACCCTTTTAACTATACCAAACACATTAAAGTGGACTGTCACTTCATTCGAGAAAAATTAACATCTGGAATATTTGATATTATCTATGTATGTTCAGAACAATAATTGGCCGATATTCTCACAAAGCCTGTTACAACTAACTGTAATAAGAGAGCCTTGGACAAGTTGAGAATCATGAGCATTCAAAACCCAACTTGAGGGGGCGTGTTGAAGAGACGGGCTAGATCTGTGATCCACTGCATCAAGTCTGTATCCACACGAGGGATACTAGCAAAGTGTCCTTTAAGTTGTAATGTTTTTATTATTAAGGGTAGAATGGTTTTTTAAATTATAAAGTCTATATTAGTGTAATCCTGGCCATTAGGGCTTCTTAAGATACAAAGAGAAATAAAGAGTGCAGCTGCTAACTCCATGAGGAGGATAGGCTGCCGATTCCAAACTCCATTATGTTTGTTGCATTTTGTGTGATGTTTTGATTTCTTAAACATGAATAGGTTGATGCAACTATTTATTTTATCTATTGTCAATAATATTCTATATGGACACAATCTCTCTTTCTTCCATTAAAATTGATACAAAGAGAAATAAAGAGTGCAGCTGCCAACTCCATGAGGAGGACAGGATGTCGATTCCAAACTCCATTATGTTTGTTGCATTTTATGTGATGTTTCGATTTCTTCAACATGAATAGGTTGATGCAACTATTTATTCCATATGTCATCAATAGTATTCTACATGGACACATATCCTCTCTTTCTTCCATTAAAATTGCTTCTAATAGCTTCTTCAACCATATCTATAGCTTCATATAGATGGCTTATCATCACTGTCAACCTCTCTCAAAACTTTGAATAAAAGACATATGATCCTTAGTCTAACATAAAACTTTCAAAATGTACTCCTAAAGATTGTATCTGAAATCTCATTCAATTTTTTATTTCTTTTATTTTGAGGCAACTCTGCAAACTGTTATACTTATATGAGGAAAACATTCTCTTAAAGGCTTGCTTTTGTTTAACAATACTCTGTACTGATAAAAAATTAGTTACAAACTGAGTAGCATCACTACGAAGGAGCTCTGCACCATCTTTACATCTCCTTATTATATATAATATAAAAGCATGGTTATAGATAAATTTTGTGATATCTTGACAACACTCAATTGATGCCTTTACCTCATCCATCTCTCCAATATCCTGACCAATGAGATCTAGATAATGGGTTACACATAATATTTAATAAAAAATCTCATAAGTATCAACTAACTCCTTCCCAGGTGCTTTATAGTTAGTTGCATTATCTATAATTAATTGGACTATATTCTTATGCCCAAACTTCAATATCATCTTATCAAATTCTTACCTTAGAACTTCTATAGTATGTCGCTCTTCTGACATGTTTTGGGATCTCAAAAACATATGTTCTTTACGATAATAGATAAGAAAGTTTAACAAAGTCCTTTCTCGCCTATCTATCCATTCATCTGTCACAATAGTGTATCATGTTTCCTTCCATGACAATCTAATATAATACTTTTCCTCTCAACTTTTGATAAGATGACATCTTATATCTTGGACCAATGTTACCAATAGCATCTACCATTGCTTGAAAATGAAAAGAAATTGTTGCATTAAATGAAATGTATGCATCATAAAACCATCTCCCTACTGCAAGGTCTCCTTACTCATATAATTGCTCTCAAACTATAGCAACATGAATTCAGTACCAAGAAGAAAAAATGATTGTAAGACATAATAAGATCTTCCTCTAGCCCTTCCTCTTCTACCACTTTCAACCTTTTCAATGATTCTCTTTTCTCTAGTTGGTAGTCAAGAACTACTACTACCAACCTTTGTCCTAACATAAGAAGGGATTCAATCACGAGGTACAATACCATCATCCTCTTCCTGAAACATCTCCGTATCATCCTTTTCTTGTTTCTTCTCAACCGTACTCTTAATCATATATACACATTACCACTTAATGGCTTCTAGCACTTTTTTAACTTTGCTCGTGCAAGAATCTCTTTCCTAGTACCTACTAGGTGATATTTCAAACGAGAAATTCCACCATTAATCACCTTCTAACAAAAAACACATATGATTTTTAATGTTTTCCTTAACTATTGTACCCCACTGCCATGCCGGATCATCGGACAGAGATTGGGTGTCCCTAACACCCCTTCCTGCCATTTCAATTTAACACTCCAATCTTAATAAACCTAAACATAAAAGCATTTCATAAAACCCCCAATCTTCACTTCATAAACCACCAAAACACTCAAATAGAGTGGCTCTCACTTTACAAATACAATGAAAGGATATTCACATGCACTTTATGCAGTTTATATATTGTTATTCAAAAAAAGAAAAAATAAATAACACAAGAAAATACCAAATACAAAGAGAAAAAATGAAAAAAACCTATACCACAACCACTAGAATGTTGGTGTTGCCACTAACAAAGTGATGGTGGTGTTGGAGACCATTGAAAACCATTAGAGATGCCTTACCTTGGAGGAGCTTGAAGACCCAAAATAGAAGATTGTATCGGTTCAAGTACCGATACACTCATATCGCATATCATATCGTATGATACGATATTTATGACATTGGCCATATATCCCAACCTTTGGGTGCTGCAAGACTCAAAATAACTCTGATAGAGGTAAGCTTTGCCACTAGAGCAAACGTTTCATTATAGTCAATTCTATACAATTGATTGTACTTTTTGATGGATTTTCTGATATGTGAGCATAATTCTCTTCATTTTTTATAAAGCCCGATTTACCAATCAAATCATAACATTGGTCTTATGTGTGATGATTCTTTCCAAAATGAGAACATTTCAACTTTTCCTTTTCTTCAAAAGAGAGATGGTCACGGCCTCTACCATGAGTAATGTGTCCTCCTCGCCTATGATTAGGTTGAAATTGATTCTTCTCAAGAAATGTAGTCTTATCATTATCTATATATTCTCTTTTTTCAATCCCCTTCTATCTTCTTCTCTTAGGAGAAGTGAATACATGGTGCCCAAAGAGAGTAGTTCTTCTCTTCCTAGAAGGTTGACTTTAACTAATTCATACTCTAATAAAACTCTCCATAATAGATCAAAAACTTTTCATTTTTCAGATTATTCACCTCTTTCCTTGGAACAAGTTGAGCATTTGATATTACCATAAAATTGCAATTCATCCCAGAATCCATGTAGATATACATAATATTCACTGATAGTTTTGGTTCACTGTTTGTACTTTCTGATTTTTTCTAAAATTCCATATTCTTTAGCAATATTCTTCCTCTGAGAATAAGTTTCAGATATAGCTATTCAAATGTCAATTGTTGAGTTCAAGTACATAAAGGTTCTTCTAAATGAGGGAACCATAGACTGCAACAACCAAGAAGATACCAAGGCATCTTCTTTTCTCCATTTGTAGTAGATATGATCATTCTCATCGGGACATTGTTGTTCTCCTGTGAGATAATTTCATCTCTCTCTAGCAGTAACTGCTAACTAAATAGATCTCACCCATTCATAAAAAATTCTACCATCCAATTTAATATTGGTAATCTAAAAATTATCAATTTTTCTCCTTGTAAACCAGAAAATGCATATGGAATTTCAATATTTTGCGCTTATCTGCCATGCTTCCCCTTTCTATGACACTTCAATAATCAGATTGTTGAATCGACAATCGTTTTACTTTGCAGATTTAACCATAGGATGTTATACATTGTTCCTATTAGGGAGGAGATTGACAAAGTGCAGCTTGATGGAATGCTGAAGAAATACATGATACAGTTTCCTGTGTCTATTCTTAAGTAAAAAAAAAACTTGATGAAATGTCATACTAGAAAAGACCGTATACATAATGAGGTTATTAGAAACAAATTAGGAGTGGCACCAATAGAGGATAAAATGAGAGAATATCGTTTAAAATGGTTTGGACATATAGAAAGAAGATCAAAAGAACCTGTAAGAAGGTATGAAAAACTAAATTTGGAAAGTATTAAAAGAGCTAGAGGATGACCACAAAAGTGTTGGAAAGAAACAATAAAGAATGATCTAGCTTATTGTGAGTTAACTACTAATATGGAACACGATAGGGATGTGTGGAAACAAAGAATCCATGTAGCTTACCCCGTCTAGTATGGGAAAAGGCTTAGTTGTTGTTGTTGTTGTAAAAAAAAACTTGATGAAATGTAATCGAGACTACATGTGTGGTGGAAAGACAACTTCACCTATGTTTTGGATTTCTTGGATAGTCTCCTCCACTAGCAATGATCTAGAAGGGATTAGAGGATCGGGTAGGTTCTTATACTATGTTAAAGGAATCTTTATTAATAACAGATGAGAATCAATACAAAAACCATTGGAGATTGTCTCCAATACAGCTGCACCAACTTTGGGCAGTTTCGGCAGCCCTCTTGGATGCTCACGATTTTTTCTATGTTACTCTACTAAAACCTTAAGAGTGCTACTGATAAGGGCTCTTTTAACTTGAAAGATGTATATGCCCTTAAACATATTTAAACAAAAAGAAATTAAGCAGCAGCAGATAATTGGATCAGATCAACAACAAGAGTGATCCAATATTCAGACGATCCAAAAAGCTCTTCTCAACACCAGTTTTATAAGTTTAGATGTCATCATTGTTCCCTCATTAAACAAGCATTTGCAATAACAACCATTATCAAAGTTACAAAATAAAAGTGCATCAAAATCTGAATTCATTATTCCTCTCAAGAACGATCATAATTACCTTAGATTGCTAGAAACTGCCATGTAAACACCATAAGCAATACTAGTTGATAGGATAGGGACATCCTCTGCTTCACCAGCAAAAGACTTGTCAATTGCCTTTCGGGCATTAATCAAAGCATTGGTAACACCAGTACCAACCTGGGAAAGCGATTATGAGAAATTAGGCCATATGTTCAGCACAAATAAAAGAGGAATCACCTCAAGGAAGTCAATTGTAAAATCATCAATATCCTGTTTCTTTTCAACAACCAAGTAATGAAACAAAACAAGAGATGAATCACATCATGGAAATATATCAAAGTCTACCCTACAAGGCACAATGACAGTACACTCCTTGTTTTAACCCAAGCCACAGGCAACCGTCAGGTGGATTATCTGCTCTAGATTGGTTATGAGTGGAGAATCAATTCTTTGCCTTGATTGCATGACATAAATTGATAAAGTTGCATCCAACCTAAAATAAACATTAGACCCTATCGTGTGTCTTAAAAAGAAAATGAGAGCATCGAACTTAATTTTTCAAGTTCTTTTACTGTTGTTTATTCAATCACAAAATTCCCATTGAAAATAAAAAAAGGCTCTCAGTCAACTGAATGCTTTCAAGCTATGTTTGTTAAGACTACTAGATCAATTAAGATAAAAGTGAATCAGTTAAATGCTTAGTTAAAATCTTGTACTCTGTTCCTTTAGGAAAGGTGGACTGGCCTAACAAAGTGCATAAAATTAAGGAATGAAAGTTCTGATGAGATAAATTTAAAGTTCCCTTTCTTTAGAAGCTGTGTGGTGCCACCAGGTGTAATATATATCCATGGCAATACAACGAGCGAACCAATCAGAGACATCACTAACAGATTGGATATAACCAAAGGATAGGAAGGCCAAAGGCCACACTAGCTGTATTTTTTATCTGATGCAAATTTAGGTCTTCAATAATGCAGCAGCACGAGTTCTGGTAAGACTTGAGTGAATGCCTAAATTGGACATGACTCTTGAAGGTCTATTGGTCAATTGGTCCAAGGTCTCAAATATAAGGGTATGCATGATAGACATCCTTCAAGCTATGAACTAGGGGTCACAATTCAAAGTTCGAAACAACTAATAAAACTGCTGAAAGTTCTTGTTTATGTGATCTATCAACTTAAGTGATCAAGAATGCATGTGTAGCAAGATAAGGAGTAAGTAGACGTGGTTGAAGACTTTGAGAAGTTATCTAAAGATTGGTAATAATATCATGGAATATGGTAAAAACAATCAAAGTATCTGATAACATCTCTTATCAACAAAATGTCGAAGGATGGTTTTTTATTCTGCATGTTAATGGGCCAGGAGAAAATGTAAGTGGAAAGGTCATGAGAAGGTAAACTAAATATCATTACAAAATATAGCGTTAAGTGGTGGTGTTGGTGAAGCAGCATATACATTCAACAGCTTATGTTGCGTTTCCAAGACCTTTGCTTTCAAAACACAAGCAGCATATGCATGTCACAAGTCTGGGCTGTACATCTGGCCAGGATATAATTGATCCCATCTTGTCCTCACAAAGGAAGGGCAAAGACTCAATAGACTAGATGATAAATATTTAACACTGAGGATCTGGTAAGATATAAATATTTAACATGGAGGATCTGGTCAGATAAGTTCATGGAGGTGAGTTTCAAATCTGAGTTACCCAACATTGGACTTGGGTATAAGCCATCAACTTGGAGTAATCCGCTATTTCCAAACGTAAGGATCCTGATACTACCACTTGGATCTGGGACCTACATGCTGATGCTCACGATTTTTTGATAGCCATAGCCACATGAAACAAATTTCTGGAAGTTCCCAGAAAGATTATTGCTAATTGCCCGAAAGGAGGAGCAAAAATAGAGCTATATCCTTTACATAGAGATAGTAAAGCAAAAGTGAATTAGATGACAGTTTTGGCATTAGAATGATCAACATTGGCTATAAGCCTTTGAGATGAAATACTAGGCTTCAAAACAAAATAACGTTTACTGGGACATAAATTTCACATGCATAAACAACTGATGTAGGTGGGATGAAAACTTAGCAGAAAAGGAGCGCCATCACTTGCAAGCATGTGAAATCTAATAGTGATAATCTGGAGATATTAATGGGCAAAGGAAAAAGAGCAATATGATCTATTATTTCTCACCGTCGTGATCTTCGTTGTAATAGCATTTAGACCAGAAAGAGCAAGATCATATTTTCTGGTTTGTAAAAGAGGAAAAATCTATTGAGTTAACTGTTAGCATGGCACATGATAGGGTCTGTGGAAACAAAGAATCCATGTAGCCTACTTCATGTAGTATGGGAAAAGGCTTAGTTGTTGTTGTTGTAAAAGAGGCAAAATGTGATGTTCAAAATCTACTTTAGTTCCAGATGCATTCTCAACCAACAACTGAACAATACCACTTTACAAATTCAGCAACACTGTATATGTCTTGGAGAATGTATTTGAGCAATACATAGTTACATACAGCATAGCATAAGCTACACATAGGCTGAGTTACATGAATCAGGCATGAAAAAATTATAACATACTCAAAATCTTAATCAATTGACAGACAATACTCACATCATAATAAAATAAATTAAAATAAAAGTGCATTTTTTTATGTTGGAAGTACAAAACGTTTAGAAGTTATGAATCAATGCAAATCTATAATTATCTCATGAATAAAATGCAAGAAGAAGAAAATATGAATAAGAATAAGAAGATAACATGAAGAGAAAGAAGAAACAAGGTCGTAAGTAGCATGTACTGTTAACTTGTAATGGGAAATCTGGGCTAGTAGGGCTGGGAAACTAGGAGTGGGCCTCAAGGGAAACGGCTAGTTGTGTAACTGTTGAGAGCAGCTGCTCCCATCTATCTCTCATCCTTAATACTTGTAATAAAACCTCTATAAATAGAGGGTGTGTGCCATTAATAAAGATTAGAGATTTTCTTGCTCACTTGACTTGTTTTGTATTGTGCCTATTTGGTTTGTCTCGTGTACCAAGTGTTTTATGATTTTACTTGTGAAAGATCTTGTGTGATCATTTGTGATTGTGTTTGTGGATATTATCGGTGACATTGTAGTGCTATTTTTACATGGTATCAGAGTAAAAAAGGTTCAATTAGAGCTGCATTAGGATTTGTGCCAATTGTGAAAAGATCTTTAAATTTGGGAATTGGTTGATCATCTTGAGAAATCAAGGTATTATTCGTATTTCTTATTATTATTGAGAAAATGAAAGAAAAATTTGAGGCATTTCGTTGTTTGTTGGTTCCTACTCTTATTCAAGTTGGTATATATCATGAAAAAATAGTTTATCTCTAAAAACTATTGGGATTCTTATGATGGTATAATTAAAGAGTCCAAATAGGTAGAAGGACTTAAGGACTTGATGATGATGAATTTCTGAAGTTATAAGAGAAATACAAGAAATATTTTAAAAAATAGAAGAAGTGTCAAAATCACATGGATTATTGGTAAAAATATAGATGAAAAACTTTGTAATAGAATTAGCATGTTTGACTTTAAGACTTGGAAATACCTTAGGAAAACTCATTTCCAAGATGATTTTGTTTTTCAAATAAATTTGATGGAAAAGATGATAATACTCAAACAAGATTCTATAAGCATTAGAGATTATCACAATGAGTTTTTCAATCTTTGGAACCAACTTAGGAGTTTTTACAAATTCGAGAAACTCCAAAGTATAAATGAGTTTCAAGAATACCTTGACAACCAATATTTCTTCTTATTTATACGGGGATTGAGAAACGAATTCAAAACATTAGATCAAATTTGATTCATAGAAAACTAAGATCCAAAAACTATAAGATCTTGGCCGATTTAGTTATGGAATAAACTACATTGGGAAATATAAGAGACAACAAAGAAGCGACTCTTGCTAAATTTAGACCCGAAAATTATTTGAAGACCTATAAGCTGCCACATGCTAAAAATAATGAAAAAATAGACAATTCAAAGGTAATTAGTGCCTTGGCCAAACAAGAGTATATTTGTCATTATTACAAGGAGAGTGGACATAACGAGACTATGTGTCCTCTCTTAAGGAGGTTTCCTCATGTAACTGTCATAGGAAGTATACTGCCAAGAATCAAGGCCCTCGTTGAATAAACACAAAAGATTTGGGTATCTTGATGTAAGCAAAATGTATAATTATCCATGAATAAAGATTAATGAAAGAATGATTAATCATGCACAATTTAATGAAAGAACTCATATCACAAGTGAGAAAGAAGATATATTTAAACAAAAAGTCCTTCAAGGAGATGTTTGGAATTATGTTGGCACACCCTCTGATATGTGGAACAATATGGCTATACATATTAGGAAAGTGGCAAAAGATGTGTTAGGGGTATCTAAGGGAGGTGTACCGGCACAAAAAGAAGCTTGGTGGTGGAGTGAAGTAGTACAAAACAAAATCAAGGCAAAGAGGGCATGTTACAAATTACATTATGCTAAGAAAACTAGTGAAACTTTAGAAGCTTATAAAAAAGCAAAGAAGGAAGCAAAAAAGGCCGTTAGTGAAGCAAAAGCTAAGATTTGGGAGGACTTATATAAAAAACTCAACTCAAAAGAGGGTGAAAGAGACATTTTTAGGATAGCTAGGGCTAGAGATAAGAAAACTAAAGATCTTAATTATGTTAGATGCATAAAAGACGAGGATGAAAAAATTCTAGTGGCAAATGATGATATAAGAAATAGATGGAAAAACTATTTTTATAATCTTTTTAATGAAAATAACGATGTTAGTATTAGTTTAGGAGATTTAGCCAAGTCAGAAAAGTATATAAACCACAATTTCTACCGACGTATTCAAAAGAATGAAGTCAAAGAGGCTCTTAAACATATGAAGAGTGGTAAATCGGTAGGACCAGATAATATTCCTATAGAAGTTTGGAAAATACTAGGAGAAATAGGAATCACTTGGCTCACAAGACTATTTAATGAAATATGGAAAAACCAAAAGATGCCCGAGGAATGGAGAGCAAGTACACTTATACCCATATATAAAAACAAGGGAGACATTCAAAATTGTGCGAATTATCGAGGTATCAAGTTAATGAGTCATACTATGAAATTATGGGAAAGAATTATTGAACGTAGGTTAAGACAAGTATCAAGTACAACAGAGAACCAATTTGGATTTATGCCTGGTAGATCTACTATTGAAGCGATTCACCTTTTGAGATGTCTTATGGAACATTTTAGAGCAAAAAAGAAAGACCTTCACATGATATTTATTGATCTAGAAAAAGCTTATGATAGGGTACCAAGGGAGGTTCTTTGGAGAACTTTGGAAAAAAGAGGTATCCCATTGACATATATTAACCTTATAAGAGACATGTATGATGGTGCAAAAACATGTGTGAGGACTCATGAAGGAACGACAGACTTCTTTGAAGTTAATATTGGGTTACATCAAGGATCAACTTTAAGTCCATACTTATTTATAATGGTGATGGATGAGTTAACAAAACATATTCAAGATGAAGTACCTTGGTGTATGTTATTTGCAGATGACATTGTATTAGTGGAGGAGTCTAAGGAAAAAGTTAATAGAAAATTGGAACTATGGAGAGAAACATTAGAAAACAAAGGCCTCCGACTTAGTAGAACAAAGACAGAATATATGGAATGTAAGTTTGATCATTTGGCTACTTCAGAGGACATAGAAATTAAAATTGGCACACATTGCATTCCCCAAAAGGAAAGTTTTAAATACCTAGGGTCAATTTTTCAAAGTGATGGAAGAATTGATGGAGATGTTACACATAGAATTAATGTTGGTTGGTTAAAATGGAGAGGAGCATCAGGTATTCTTTGTGACAAGAAGATACCATTAAAATTAAAAGGTAAATATTATAGAGCAGCAGTTAGGCCTGCCATGTTTTATGGTTCTGAGTGTTGGGCAGTTAATCATCAACATGTACAAAAGATGTCTGTGACAGAAATGAAGATGTTGAGATGGATGAGTGGTCATACAAGAAAAGACCGTATACATAATGAGGCTATTAGAAACAAATTAGGAGTGGCACCAATAGAGGATAAAATGAGAGAACATCGTTTAAGATGGTTTGGACATATAGAAAGAAGATCAAAAGAAAAACCTGTAAGAAGGTTAGAAAACCTAAATTTGGAAAGTATTAAAAGAGGTAGAGGACGACCACAAAAGTGTTGGAAAGAAACAATAAAGAATGATCTAGCTTATTGGGAGTTAACTGCTAACATGGCACACGATAGAGATCTGTGGAAACAAAGAATCCATGTAGCCGACCCCGTCTAGTATGGGAAAAGGCTTAGTTGTTGTTGTTGTTGTTGTTGTTGTAACTCATATCACAAAAAAGCTTTTGAATTAGTCCACTCCGATGTTTGGGGACATGCTCCCATAACATCAAGAGGAGTGACCTATTATGTTATTTTCGTAGATGATTTCACTCGACACACTTTGATATATTTTTTGAAACATAAATTACAAATCTTTAAAAAAATTTGACCATTCACAATATGATCAAGACCCAATTTGAAATTAATATCAAGATTTTAAGAACCGACTCCGATAATGAGTATCTCTCAAATGACTTCAAAAACTATCTTGAAGAACATGGAATTTGGCATAAAAAATCTTGTATAAAAACTCTACAACAAAATGGTTTAGTTGAAAGAAAGCTTAGACATATTATTAAAACTACTAGAACTTTGTTAATAGTGAGTAAAGTTCCTAAATTCTTGTGGGTCGAAGCCGCTTTAACTTCTCTATACTCAGTAAATAGGATGCCATCAATCAAACTAGAAAATTGTTCTCTCATTGAAAATTTTTATTCTAATAAACCTAGTTATATCGGTTGAAAGTTTTTGGATGTAAGTGTTATATTTATACAGATAAAAATGACAAGTTAGAACCCAAAGCTATTGAATGTGTCTTTTTTGGCTATGGTATTGATAAGAAAGGGTATAGATGTTACAACCCAAAGGAAGATAAACTTTATGCGTAAAGAGATGTCAAATTCATTGAAGATGAGTATTATTATGAAGATGAGTCAAAAAATAGCTAAGATAGTTATATATTTTTGGATGATATTACTAATGAAAAAGGTGGATGACAATGAAGAAAAACAAGAACGTATAATCTATCTAGAGTATGAACCTAGAAATCAAGAAGCTAGAGAAGAAATTATGACCTTTTGAATAGTTTTATGTAAGGAAAAATAGAGAAATTAATAATATCCCAAGCAAAAGAGTCATAAAACCTCCTCAAAGATTTGTGTCTTATGAATATTTTAACCCCAACATAGAAATCGTATAGCCATTATATCAAGTGTCAATGAACATAAGCATTATGACCAAGCCAAAAATAACTTATAATAGAGAAAAGCTATGAATGATAGAACTAGAAGGTCTAGAAAAGAATTATACTTTGGACATTATACGTAAACCTAGAGGAAAGAAAATCATCGGTTATAGGTGGTGTAATCAAGACTATACTTCAATGTAGTAGCAAAAGATTGGTGAATATCACCTCAAAATATTACACACAAAAGCCTTAGAAAAAGACTATAATAAAGCATATGCAACAAAGTCACAATATACTAAAAATGAATATTATTTAGCCATGAAAAGCTTGAAAAAGTATATACATAAGAGTGGTATTTATAAAAGATTACAAGAGGGAGTGAGAGAGGGAATACATGAGAAGAGAGGAAGAAGAGAGGGAAGGGGGCTGGTCACAACCAGCCCCTAACGGCCCTGACTTAAACAACCCGATTAGCCAGGGCCGGGCCCGAGCAGACCATTTTCTAATACTCCCCCTCGGTATCATGACCAAAAGTTTGCTAACTTGGAGTTGAGCGTCGTAGAAGTAATTGGGAGGACGTAGTTCACTAGTTTGTAATATCATTTATAGCTATGAAGACATCCTTATGCTTCTTTCTTTACATCTTTTCTTCAACCAATAACCATGCTTTACATCTTTTCAGAAAATATAAAAGTCAAACATTAGTTTCACATTATGACAATTTCATTCTTATAAGGCAAAACAAATATTTAATGAAGTAAAATCTTTTTTCAAATAAATAACACAACCCATTGATCATTTAAGTAAGATTGTCTATAACAAATAATTTCATGAATCACTACAATATTACTAAAGGCCTTGATATACCACACAAGCTTTAAGGCTAAGCATTAACCCAAGTTCTAAGGACGAAAGTCAAACTAAAAGTTTTATGGATAAGTATTAACCCGAGTTTTAAGGACGAAACTAGAACCCAACCAAATCAAACAAGACCCCAGGCCGATACTTATAATTTCAAACGTGATTCCATGATTCCAAGAATAAGACGGTCTTTCTAGATGATCAAAAGCAAGTTTGAAATATCATTCTTAAGGAATCAGTTTCACATAAAATAAGAATTCTTGCAATACTTTAAAACACATTTATCAAGATAGTAATGATTGCATTTTCAATATTGACTAACCTCCAACCAATAGCCAACAACATGAAGCACTTTAATCACAAAGGTCTTCAATAAAAGGCTAACAATAGGGAGACATTAATCACATGAAAATGTAACTTTTAAGATAATAAGTTATAAAACAACAATGAGTGCATCTTCAAACAATGATTAAGTTTCATTAAAAGGCCAACAACATAAAGCACATTAATCACAAAGGTCTTCAACAAATGACTAACAACATGAATCCTAATCATGCCAAGAGATTCAACTTATTGTTTAAAACACACTTTTGATCTAATAAACAAGTTTAGACTAAATGGTGGAACCTCAAAAGCGAGAAAGAAGATATATTTAAACAGAAAGTCCTTCAAGGAGATGTTTGGAATTATGTTGGCACACCCTGTGATATGTGGAATAATATGGCTATACATATTAGGAAAGTGGCGAAATATGTGTTAGGGGTATATAAAGGAGGTGTACCGGCACAAAAAGAAGCTTGGTGGTGGAGTGAAGTAGTACAAAATAAAATCAAGGCAAAGAGGGCATGTTACAAATTACATTATGCCAAGAAAACTAGTGAAACTTTAGAAGCTTATAAAGAAGCAAAGAAGGAAGCGAAAAAGGCTGTTAGTGAAGCAAAAGCTAAGATTTGGGAGGACTTATATAAAAAACTCAACTCAAAAGAGGGTAAAAAAGATATTTTTAGGATAGCTAGGGCTAGAGATAAGAAAACTAAAGATCTTAATTATGTTAGATGCATAAAAGACGAGGATGAAAAAATTCTAGTGGCAAATTATGATATAAGAAATAGATGGAAAATTTATTTTTATAATCTTTTTAACGAAAATAAAGATGTGAGTATTAGTTTAGGAGATTTAGCTAAGTCAGAAAAGTATATAAACCACAATTTATACTGACGTATTCAAAAGAATGAAGTCAAAGAGGCTCTTAAACATATGAAGGGTGGTAAATCGGTAGGGCCAAATAATATTCCTATAGAAGTTTGGAAAATACTAGGAGAAATAGGAATCACTTGGCTCACAAGACTATTTAATGAAATATGGAAAAACCAAAAGATACCCGAGGAATGGAGAGCAAGTACACTTATACCCATGTATAAGAACAAGGGAGACATTCAAAATTGTACGAATTATCGAGGTATTAAGTTAATGAGTCATACTATGAAATTATGGGAAAGAATTATCGAACGTAGGTTAAGACAAATATCAAGTACAAAAGAGAACCAATTTGGATTCATGCCAGGCAGATCTACTATTTAAGCGATTCACCTTTTGAGACGTCTTATGGAACATTTTAGAGCAAAAAAGAAAGGCCTTCACATGATATTTATTGATCTAGAAAAAGCTTATGATAGGGTACTAAGGGAGGTTCTTTGGAGAACTTTGGAAAAAAAAGGTATCCCATTGACATATATTAACCTTATAAGAGATATGTATGATGGTGCAAAAACATGTGTGAGGACTCATGAAGGAATGACAGACTTCTTTGAAGTTAATATTGGGTTACATCAAGGATCAACTTTAAGTCCATACTTATTTATAATGGTGATGGATGAGTTAACAAAATATATTCAAGATGAAGTACCTTGGTGTATGTTATTTGTTGATGACATTGTATTAGTGGAGGAGTCTAAGGAAAAAGTAAATAGAAAATTGGAACTATGGAGAGAAACATTAGAAAGCAAAGGCCTCCGACTTAGTAGAACAAAGACAGAATATATGGAATGTAAGTTTGATCATTTGGTTACTTCAGAGGACATAGAAATTAAAATTGGCACACATTGCATTCCCTAAAAGGAAAGTTTTAAATACCTAGGGTCAATTTTTCAGAGTGATGGAAGAATTGATAGAGATGTTACACATAGAATTAATGTTGGTTGGTTAAAATGGAGAGTAGCATAAGGTATTCTTTGTGATAAGAAGATACCATTAAAGTTAAAAGGTAAATATTATAGAGCAGCAATTAGGCCTGCTATGTTTTATGGTTCTAAGTGTTGGGCAGTTAATCATCAACATGTACAAAAGATGTTTGTGACAGAAATGAAGATGTTGAGATGGATGAGTGGTCATACAAGAAAAGAACGTATACATAATGAGGTTATTAGAAACAAATTAGGAGTGGCACCAATAGAGGATAAAATGAGAGAACATCGTTTAAGATGGTTTGGACATATAGAAAGAAGATCAAAAGAAGAACCTGTAAGAAGGTTAGAAAAACTAAATTTGGAAAGTATTAAAAGAGGTAGAGGACGACCATAAAAGTGTTGGAAAGAAACAATAAAGAATGATCTAGCTTATTGGGAGTTAACTGCTAACATGGCACACGATAGGGATATGTGGAAACAAAGAATCCATGTAGTCGACCCCGTCTAGTATGGAAAAAGGCTTAGTTGTTGTTGTTGTTGTTGTTTCTTATCAATGAACCGGTTAAAAAATCATTTAAATGTTACAACTTATTATCAAAACACAATTTTCTTTATATCATGACAATAAACAATTGATATAATTAAAGTTGCATATAAATTGGAAAGAACACACGTGAATGAACTTGAATCTGAATACCAAGTGAAGCCAACTTGGATCGAATGGTCGGATATGTTTATTATCTGACCAATACATACTATGCAAACACAATCTATACTTGGAATAAAAAATTAATAGTACTAATACTTGTGAGTATATAACTCAAAACATTGCATGATGAAGTCAAAATAGAGCCACGAGCACATTAATAAACATGAAGTTTCATAACGGCTAGGATGTTTAACACGAAGGTTTTCCAAGAAAAGTATGATGTACTTCTACACAAAACTTTAAGTTTTAAAGCTTTAAGATAAAGTCTTAAAACACACCTTCAAAATGTCTAATCGAAAAAACATGTCTTATTTAGACATTTTAAGATTACAACAAATCAGAGATACTAAGTGTCAAGAATTAAGCAAAAAGAACGATTTGAAACATAACTAAAATTATATATCACCAAGGACATACATTAAGCAATCATATATGCTTATTTTGAAAAGGATGATGCTACTAAAATAAATGATAGCAACTATCAATAATAACCAAAATTAATTTGAATGAAAGGATTTTTAGAAATGATGCATCAAAAATAACATGATTACCATCAAGAATATTCAAAGAAACTTATCTTACTTCAAAACTTTATTCTTTTCCTTTAATTTCCAAAACAAACAAATTTTTTGAAGTTATCTTGACTTCGAAATATCAAATGTCAAGAGTCATGGACTTCCTAGGTTGGCATGCTTCCCGATGTGCTCGATTTCTTCAAAACAAGGCTTTGATACCATGTAATAAATATGATGCTTTAATATAGCAGTAGAAGATCGGTGAATATCACCTCAAAAATCACATATAAAAGCTTTAGAAAAAGGCTATAATAAAGCGTATGCAACAAATACACAATATACTGAAAATGAATATTATTTAGCCACAAAAGGCTTGAAAAAGTATATACATAAGAGTGATATGTATAGAAGATTACAAGAGGGAGTGAGAGAGAGAATCCATAAGAGAGGAAGAAGAGAGGGGATAGAGCTGGTCACAACCAACTCCCCAATGGCTAAGGGCCTTGGGGGTCCGGGCTCTGACAGCCCGACTAGCCAAGGCATGTCAGGGCAGGGCCCGAGCGACCCATTTTCTAACAGTTGGGTCTATAAGGTCAAAATGTATACTGATGGGTCTATTTAAAGATATAAAGTAAGAATTATAGCTAAGGGGTATTTTGTAGAGTATGTGATTGATTATGAGGAAACTTTTGCTCATTTTGCTCATATGACTACTTATGGCATATTGATTTCTATTTATGTTATTAGAAATTGGGATATATCAATTGGATGTTAAAAATACTTTTTTTTAATGGTAACCTTAGTGAAGAAATATATATGGCTCCTCTTTTGAGATTCAATGCCAAAAGTAATTATGTTCTTAAGTTAAAAAAGGCTCCATGTGGACTCAAACAAGCCCCTAAGGCTTGGTTTGATAAATTTGAAAACTTTGTGCATATACAAAAATTTTGCTCTTGTTATACTGACACTACTTTATTTGTAAGGATAACTAATATAAGTATTGTGATCCTACTTCTTAGATGTACGTAGATGATATGATCATCACTTCTAGTGATGAGAGTGGGATCTTTCAAATCAAAAGAGACCTTCATGAAGAATTTGAAATTAAAGATCTAAGTGTTCTTATTTCTTGGAAATAGAAGTGACTCATAATGACACAGGTTATTTTATGTCACAAACAAAATTTACTAGTAATGATGTTAATAGGTCAAGATTGACAAATGATACGAAGGTAAGCACATTGGAGGTGATGGAGACCAAACTGAAAGCTACAGATGGAGAAAGACAAGAAGATCCCACACCCTCCATACAAATGATAGGTGCTTTGACGTACCTTACTATTACTCGACCAAATATAGCACATGCACTATATGTGGCGAGTCAATTTTAACAAACTCCCACCAGTATACACATGAGTGCAGTTGTGCAGATTATGAGATACATAAAAGATACACTTAAAGGAGAATCATTCTAATCTCATCATCTACTGCTTATACTTATATTGATTGGGTTGGGGATGTTAATGATAGACATTCAACCACTGGATTTTGTGTGTTTTAAGTGACTCACTAATCTCTTAAATATAATAAAAAGCAGGAGAAGGTATCTTTATCATCTACAAAAGCACAATATAGAGTCATGAGCACTAGAGTAGTTGAGATATCTTAGATCAGTGAACTTCTAGCAGACATGGAGGTTGCCCTGGAGGACTCTATAGGACTTCTTTATGATAACAAAAGCACTATATATATTGCTTTAAATAATACATTTTATGAAAGAACCACACATATTAAGATAGACCGTCACTATATTCGGGAGAAATGTTTAAAGAAAATGTTGACTTTATGTTGTCCCTTCAGAGTTACACTTAGCAGATTTCTTCCCAAAGTTTTTGTGAGCTCCCAAATTTATGTTTTTATCGGACAAACTTTCGGTATATACACCATAATTTTAAGGGGGTTGTTAATTTGTAATAGGGAATCTTGGTCAGTGGGGCCCATAAGGTCCATTGATGAGGACCTCTTGGGATTGGGCTCAAGGGCCAGTCACCCCGAACTTCTACACAACTAGCCGTTGGGAGCATCTGCTCCCATCTATCTCTCATCCTTAATACTTGTAATAAAACTTCTATAAATCTATCTCTCATCCTTAATACTTGTAATAAAACTTCTATAAATAGAGGGTGTGCCATTAATAAAATTGGAGTTTTTCATACTCATTTGACTTGTTTGGTATTGTGCCTATTCGGTTTTCCTTGTGCACCAAGTGTTTGTGGACATTATCGGCAACATTGTAGTGTTATTTTTACATGTAGTTCAAGGTTAATTTAAGATAAATACCACTTCAACATATCGTATTATTTATTAAATATTTCAATGTACTGTATAAAATAAAAAACATCAAATACTATGGAAAATAACATTATACCTCATTATATGCAGGCACACGCTCAAATTACTTCAAACACAATACTCAAATAAATATCCATATTTGTCAAATGAAAATTATGTTTTGCAACAAGTTTATGGACCTTTTCCTGGGCAAACATAAAGCATAGAGTAATATAATGTCTCAATATAAACTTCAAAAGTATAAAGCAAAGTAAATACATTAGTTATAGACATTTAAAGGGAGGATGATTGACTTTTATATATCTAGAATTTTACATTTTGACTATTTTTAATGGATGCAAAAGGGAAGTATTTGCTAATTGCATCTAATATCTTTTAACTAAACTTAAGCAAAAAGATAATAAAATGAGGATATTTACTGAAATGGCATTACATATAAATACGCAATGATGTTATGCATACCCAGTGTTAGATAATACATCATGTAGGTGTTCGTTGCATAGCTTATGGTGCACGTTATTGCACATGCGCTATATCAATGTCCTATGCCGGACTACAAGGGTATAGAGTGCTCTGTAGCATGCTACTTGCGCTACACAGCGTGGTATTAATAACACTGACTTGACTACTTGAGCACTATGACCTTCAGTCATTGAATGTTATCCCAAAAATGCATTGAAGTGATTTACAAAGTTTATGTAATTCCTACATACCAAAGATGCAGAGGTTCCAACAGCAAAAAGCTTTGCACCATTACGCTGTGAAATAGAAAAACAAAAAGTTTTTAGGAAGACAATATATTAGCAAGATAAAGCGCATACTGATCAAAATAATATGGAACGCTGCTACCAAGCTTGAGAAATAACCTTACCAGTATTGCTCCCAGTCTCTGGAAAAATGAGTATGAAGTTCCAGCTAAAGCAACCTGTAACAAAAATTCATAAGCCTCAATGCCTCATTTATATTTAACAACGCATAGGCATAAGCAAAGTTACATGTCATCCCAGATAAAAGTGATTTTCAAGTATCCACTCACCTGAAACGCATTATCGGGGCAGCTGTAAAAGAACTTTGCAATAGGTCCAGCATTGATTGCCAGAGGTGGCTTCAAAGAAACAGTTGGTGCTGGTAACCATACAAGCATGAAATCTGCAATAAGAGCCATGACCTGTGAAACAATGTAAATTAAAAATACATCATGGGAAGAAGAATGATTATAGCAACTCTAAAACAACTATAATGAATTCGACAAAGCCATGCAGATGTTAGATAGAACTAGTTATTGTTCTAGATACATTATCGAACAACAAAAGATTGAAAATTGGTCTAATAGAAATTTGAGTGGTACAGTGAACGAGAAATGCCTTCCATTTCCAACTGAACCTAGACAACATTAAATTATTTATGAGAGGAAGTAATTAGTCTGTGGATATTTGATAAACTGAGAGATACAAGTAACCTACCTTTCTTCCCTTTTGATATGAAGAAATAAACTATAGCTTGTATACTTTCATTCCAGCATATGATTTTCCTTTCAATTGTTCTTATTGTTCTGAACATACAAGTGGATACTTTCTGTTAACTAGCTGAAAACTTGTAAATCACGAATAAACAATTGCTATAGAGTCTTGCTTTTGTAGCCAAAGTGAGAACAACATACATGGTAACACCTCAGGCTTTGAGGCACTTATCCACAAACCAGTTTATCCTAAAGCACCAAATAGTGAAACGTCTTGGCCAAGACTGGAATGTTGTAGATGAGACAAATTATGGTGCTCTTATGCCTCAGAATGTTGAGCAGTGTTCATCACTATGACAGGATGAAGCATGAACGTATCATGCATCAACCTGATCCAGATGGGTGGTTACAGAGTTGCACCTCAATACGAAGAGAACCCGTTCCAATTCCAAGGCCAGAATTAGAGAGAAAGGGAGAAAATGGTGTTTATATGGCAGCGTGAAATTTAGTTGAAACTTGAATGCACCAAGTTATCCCACCAAACAACTAAGTGATTCATGATCAATATCACTTGAATAAATGATGCAATTCTAATATAAGATTGCTCCTGGAGAAAAAGAATTGTACCACATCTGCTACAACGAAATCAAGCTCCTTGACAAAATTTTCCCGCCGTCTTTCATACTCTGCAGCAGTCTGAATATTGATCAAAAGAAGTTAACCAAGGAAAAACTTTCTAACATTTCAAAAATATTGATGCTACTTTCTTCCTTGAAAGACAAGAATATCAAAGAAGTCTATATTGAACTACTTGAACAAAATGCATAAGGAAAAACTGTAGCCTCAACAAAAAACGTTTATGACACAACATGCTTACCTGACGTTGTAAAGGACATTGAAACATAAGTACAAGAAAATGCTCCGTCAATATAGTGACGATATGCTAAAAGTTCCATGGTAGAAAATATCGTCCGCTTAAATACTTGAGAATATGAGTTCCAATAAACGAGAGTACTCATTCAGCAATCAGCACTCAGATTCGACTCACGAGGTGAAGGTGGTGAGTTCGATACCTGGGGCCTCCATAACTGCTTTATCCTCCCCGTTGTAACATAAAAAGAAAGCGAGAGTATTCATTCAAGAAAACTATGTTGGAACCTACCATTAGGACTGATGAGTTCCAATGAAAAGAGTATTTATTCAAGAAAACTACGTTAAAAGCTATGACAATGATCCGAAACACGTTAGTCATTATGTGGAGGTTGAATGCTAAGTATTGGGACGCTTCAGTTCCTTGCACTACATAACTATAAAGATTACGCCGATAAAATCTTCAATAGAGGTTTGCCATAAGCAAATAAGAAGTAATCTTCAAAGGAAAAGAGAAAGTAAACAAATGCTAAGAGAAGCATCTACAACGTAATGATCAACTTTCTCTATTTTAACATACCAAAATCACCGATTTTTAATAGAATTTTTCAGTATTCACCACGTAGGGTCACGTTCATTACCTTAGTGAAGATCCCGACGCCACATTCAATGGCGACTTTAGTGAGGAAGAGATCGTCCGCCAGGAGGCGCTCCTTGAATCCCCCGAACTGAAGCAGCCACCGGAAAACCGCCGACTTTTCGAGTTCAGCGAACCGGAAAACGATCTCCCCGGGGATCCTGCCACCCTCGATAGCGGCGGCGAAATCCGCCGGAAGGCTCTCGATCGACCTCCCCAACGTGCCTAGAGCGAGCAATGCATCTTCCCTATTCTTCTCATTCGCATCATCTCCGTCGCCGGCGCCACCATCACCGCCACCATGGCCGTCGCCGCCCTTGCCGGAGCCACCATCGCTGCCGGCGAAGGATATCGTGAATCTACGGCATTGATTGGTCCTAACGACGAGCTGGGATTTGTGGATATTGATAGTGTTGGAGAAATGGGGGAAGAAGAAGGGTAAAAGCTGAGAATTGAAGGCATCAGAGTGCGGTATCTTCGTAAAGACGATATGGGTATGCCGCAAATTCATCGCCATTGAAGGGGATAATGAAGAGAAGAGATCTGAGAGATTCTACAATTGACTCTTTGATGAGAGATTAAACCAAAATCTGATTATTTGTTAGCATGATTTAGATAGGGAACGAACTTTTGGAACGGATTCAAGGTGTGGGCGTGTGGTTTATGATGAACAAAGGAGAATTGGTGTACGAGCGAAGAGACTTCTTGTGGAGTTGGGTGGCTACGGTTGGTGCAGAGTTTCTTTGGAGTGCATGGTCTTGCTTCTCTCATGGAAGTCATTGATTCATACATGAAATTGACAACTCAATTCATTGATTCATACATGAAATCGACAGCTCAATTCATTGACTCATACATGAAATTGACAGCTCAATTTCGGTTGGAAGCAAGCACAGATTACTTTGGCTATAAGCGTAAAAAACTTTACAAAGAGAGAAATCTCCAATACTGTTGGAGAGCGTTAAAAACTTTCCAAAGAAAGAGAAATCTTCCAATACAGAGAGAGCAATTCCTTTTTTACAACCGGAGGCCAAGTGTAACGCACTCGCATGCGGAATCGAACTCCCCCAGCAGCAACGCAGTCTGAGAGCCCTGCCAGATCAGCCAAGAGCCTAACACTATGCGTACAGACAGACAGCAACTTCATCTTTTCTTTTTACAAGGGAGAGAAGCTTGACCTTATTTAAACAGTCATTTACGAATTGTATCACTGGGTTTCGTAGCGTCAGATGCGATCTTGGCAGTACAATGTAACTGCCTAGTTGACCATGTTGTCGGCCGTACGGCCATTTGACTGGAGAGCTGAGAATTGTTTACTGTATATGTTGGATGCGTCGTATTATTTTATAGGATTGGCACGTACTTTTTTTCCTATCTATACACTCATTTTTGACATGTTTCCTAAAATACTCCTCATAAATTTTGATAATTACTAAAGTATCCTTTTTCATCAACCATGGGTCATCCTCTTTTTCATTCGTCGCTTTCAGCTCTATCTCAACCACCCATTGCTCTATCTACATCTATTTGCAAGAAAAGAACTCATCAAAATTTGTTGAAAAAAGAAGAAAAAGAGAAAAAAGAAATAAAAGATTGATTCGTAAAGGGATTTAATGGTTTTTCCAAGTATTCGTTGATTTGGTTTAGTTTTTGTTGTTTTTATTATTTTTTACTGAATTCTCACCAAAAAACATCGGGTTTCCCCTTCGAGGCATTTACCAAGCGTGACTCCTCTACATGAGAGATGCTCTCCTATGCGGGAGACATGCCTAGTGTACATCTCCTTTGTTTCAAGAATTTTTTATTTGACTAGCTAATTTTTCTTTTTTGATGTACATATATGGTTCATAGGGCATGGGTAGAAGGGTGTAATGGCCCTGCTTCATTTAAGAGACGTAATGTTGTATCACACACAAGATGACCCTGTGGACGACAATGAAGAGAAGATTATGATATTTTGGTAGATACAAATGTTAAAGCCTAGCCTTCATGTTATAAGGAGTAATATAGATACCTAAGAGACTGAGATTGATATTATTGAGAGTGAGGATGAGGGATTCCCTGATATGTCGTGATTTGATTTGTTGAAGATCTTGTGAGATCATTTGTGTTTGTCTTTGTGGACATCATTGGTGAGATTGTAGTGATACTTTTACACAACCTTCCCATAATAGCCTTGATAAAGAACCTTTTCTTCAGCCATAAGGCTTTGCAAAGCCCATGATGAGAATCAGAAGGCTGAGAATCCATAAATTACATGCCAGAAAGTATTCATGTTTGAACACTTCATAAAAGAGAGAAGTTCATCCATAAATTAATCTCCACCCTTGTTTTGGAATAAGTGCAAGATTTAATACCTTAAGATCTTTAAATCCCATATCCCTTCTTCTTACACCACAATAACTCCCTTCTGATCAAATGATGCTTACTTTCATCTTGACATTGCCTCACTAAAAGTTAAGCATCATCCTTTGGAACTCTTCAAGTAAGGAGGTTAGAAGAAGAAAACATCCCATCGAATAGATTGGTATCGACAAACTCATTGCTTTAATGAGAACTCCCTACCAAAAGCATCTTGCTTTCCGAAATTTTAGTTTTTGAATGACATTCTCCTTGATGTAATTGAATGTTTCTCGTAGATATTTGGAAACAAGAAGGAATCCCAAATATTTATCATGCATGCCTATAAGTGATATATCTAAAACCTCAGCTAACTGATGCCTCAGGTGTTGGGGAGTATTATTACTAGAAGAGATAGCTGACTTCTGCATATTTACCACCTGCCCACTGTAACTTTGATAACGAAGTAGGAGGTCTTTCAGGGTGGTACATTGCTGAACAGAGCTTTCATGAAAGGAAGAGAATCATCGGCAAGAAGATGGGAAATAGATGGACCAGTTCTAGAGATCCTTACTCTTGTTGATAAGCCTTGATGTTGGGCTTTATGAAGTGAAAATAAGAGGCCTTCCGTGCAAAACAGAGAGAGAGAAGGAGAAAGTGGGTCTACTTGATGGGGCTAGATGGAGCAAAATAATAGAAAAGCTGTCCCTCTACTATGACTGAGTATGAAACAGTGGTTGCACATTCTTTAATCCCATCAGCCCATCTACTACAAAAGCCCATTTTTTCATAATGAACCGTAGGAAGTTTCATTCAACTCTATCATGGTCTAAGTTTAAGGCCATATCATAGGTATTGCCCTTCTTCTTAGTCTTCATGTGATAGGTATACTCATGGGCAATCATAATATTGTCACTAATCAGCCGAGCCTTGACAAGAGCACATTGATTAGCACTTGTTAAGTGGTTCATGTAACGCTGTTGTAATCTGTCAACTAGGATGCTGGAAATAGTAAAACGTTACATAAACTAATAGGTTGCAAATTGGCCTAGATGTAATGTTGGGGTTCTCCGGAATAAGTTAAAGGAGAGTATGATTAAAGCTGCGTTGGAGGTTGCCCTCTTGGAAAGAACCTTTGACTGCTGAGCAGACATCATGCTTAACTAGAAGCCAGAAGAACTGTAAAAACTTCACGAGGCACCATCAAACTTGAGAAAACACCTGTTTAATTTGATCATATAGGACTGGTTGTATTAATCTTCTGTTCATTGCTGGGGTCACCTTTAGAGCAAAATCCATAAAATTTGATGATGGTTCAATTAGTACACAGCAAATGAAAACAGGTTCTGGAAGTATCAGGTGGCAAGCATTCCTACAGCTTCATGAGCTCCTAGCCATACTCCTGCATCATCTGCAAAACCCAACACTCTATGCTTTCTGTCATCTTGTTATAACTTGCATGTGAAAATACTTTTTTAGGTGCGACTTCGCTTTCCAGAATTGCTCCTATCGTTTTAATGTTGTAACCTAGTCTTTTAACAGCCTAAGGATTTGATGTCAATCATTCACCACTTTACTCTTTCAGTCTTTGTAATTCTGCCTTGAGAGAAGAAATCAACCTAATGGAATTATGACAGGAAGAATAACAAGGCAAGCCATACCTGACAACATCTACGGAGCTTTTGGTGTAGGTGAAACATAGAAAGACTTTGTTGTGGCTTGTGTCCAAACTGAATGAATAATTTCTGAACTTTTATGGTAATTCACATTACCTCTCCTGAAAAACAAATCTTTTTATTCCAGCTAAATATGTAAACAATATGAAAAGTGATAACAACTCACATAAGGTATATTGTTGGCAGAGCATAGTTAGTGAAATGAATGAATGTGAGGTCTGATAATTGAGTTGAGATTATAGATAGGAGTGAGTTGATTGGACATGAAGGTTAATTGTATGGGTGAGATGACTATCATACTTCACGATGTTCATGAGATACTTAGTCTTTCTAATGAAAAGAGTTTTTTGCCTTAATAGAAGAGATGATGACTAGAAGTAAGAAAGATATTTTAGGTGATATATTAAGGATGAGCATCAATGAAGTGGCGCTACAGGTTAAGTCGAGAGCCATTATGTTTCATGTGCTATGAAGTAATTTTTCAAGAAGAAAAGAATAACGAAAATAAAGTTTTATTATATTTATTATATTAGTTAGATTGTATATTATATCATGATAAGTTTAGATACAGAGTGTCAATAATGATCGTGTATCTACTGGCGCATGATGTTTAAAGAGTTTATAGTTATGCTTGGAATTTAACAACATTATCCTACTTGTATAGGCAGCTAAGAAAGACATCTTGAATAGAGGCACAATTTAATTGACATGCTTCTTTACTCTAGATAAGAATCTATACTATTGTTGTTTGTTGTAATATCTTTTATATAGTTATTTTTCATAATTTAGCAACTAAGTTGTATGTTTTATTTGTATATATAAGTTTATGAGCATTTCTCAACCTTTACAATTAGCATGCGACCATAATGGATGGATGGAGAACCACGAGTATGTCGATAGATGAAAAATATTGTGATCACTGCTAGAAAATATCATGTAACATGATGATAATACATGTACCACACATCCTCATAGTTGGTTGTTCACCGTCCATAATTATCGTCGACCCTCTCACAAAGAGGAGTACCAATGCTACCTTATATCGAGTAGTGATGATTAAACCTATGTGTAGCATGAACATCTAATATGTCTATAATTAGGCTACCTTATAATTATCCTCATAGTTGGTTGTTCACCGTCCATAATTATCGTCCACATTCACTCAATCATTTACAAAGATACCCGTAAAGCATGGTATCGATGTCTCATATATTGATCCGCCTAGCTACCTTGAAATATTGTTCTCAAAGAAAGAACTAATACAAGAACAAGAACAAGAGAAGTCGATATTTTAAAGAGAATCACACCTCCCTAAAGATGAATAATCCATCCTAGGAGAGGCCTTAAGCCCTCGATCATACGCATGTCTATGTTTATACCTTCCTCTGAGAGAGGCATTCCGGTCTGCATACTCCTAAACTGACAAATCTCTCATTATAAATTTGTTACATAGTCTCCTATATGATAGTAAATGGGTGACTCTTGTAGGGTAATATACTCAGGACACAACTCCTTAATCAACATCTTAATAAATCTATTTCGATATGGATGGTGTCTTAACTTTTTCCAAATAGTCTTCATCATAAATGTTCCTTTATCCTCTCTTCCGTTATATCCATGTAATGCTTGGTGATGGTTTGTGATTTTTTAAATGATTTCTTCAATTCTATAATCATAACTCTATCAACGAATGTATTTGTCTCAAAATTGTATCAAATCTTCTAGTTGAGCTACCAAGAAACCCTTTCAATCTTGCACATAAACTTTTCACTTTAACAACCATTAACAAACAATCATTATAATATTAAAATAACAATAGGTAATATATATGCATTAACGATCAATTTTACATACATATTAGTTGTATCAATGCTCAAACAATTCTCTCTTTATACGAGTCTAATCATGAACATCTTTTACGCGACAAGAAGATGCCATTATATGTAATAATTACACTAAACAAGGATTATAAAGATAATATCGTTGATAATATTCGTATCGGGTATGTTACATGTGTGATAGTGGTGATCATCTAGGTCATATAATAACCAATGTAGAGCACTTCGAGAACTCATATCTTTCTTTGTAATTTTCATCATTACATTGTAAATGTGTCTTATCGTACTAACATTTGACTCATCAACCCACTTCAAATGCATCAAAATATGCTTGAGTTTGCAATAAATTTTATAGGTCCTTTGACACACTATACTTAGATTCACTAAGTTAAACTTTCGATAACCATCGACTACATCCTCTCTTTCACTAAAAATGAACACTCAACCTTTTTATTATCTATCCATACTATTTTCAACGTTAAAAATTTTACTTGTCCTATATTTGTTACTCCATTAACACCCAAGTCATACCTTACTTGTTACACTTTTACTCTTGGAATAAAAAATAACAATAACAACATTATGCTTCATCCCAATATTTTTTACATACTCAATAAGGTCACTACGACTACTAAATACATCCTCTATTACAAACATGTGTGAATAGTCAAGTTCATCACCCTCATAATTAACAAATATTTCTTCTACTTCATCGGTAAACCAATCAAGAAATACATCATGATGCAATACATTACAATCACTTCCAATCTCCTTAGTCTCAGTATAATAAATATTTTGATGAGTTAATGTCGTATCATAATCTATTTCACCATAAGTTTTTTCGCTCAAGTTCTTTGTCATTCTGCAATAAATAAAGAGATATAAAGTTTGAAGTATATATACCTGAAACGTGGCTGAGGTACATTTCTCAATTGATGAAGACGTGACCCAAGCATATTTCTCCATAGGAGGAAGCCGTATCTCCTCTTTAGAAAGAGATGTGGGTTAACCTCAGCTCCCTTGAAGTGGAGGCTTTGTTCCATTGCGCCTCTCTCCAAAGAAAGAAATGCTCCTTTACCGTATTTGAATCGAATATCTCATCAGTGAATCCTTCAACCCAAAATTATGAAACATCAACCAAAATAAAAAAACCACAAAAACAATAAAAACCTACAAAAATATTTCAAGAACCAACCTCTCAAAACCTAAAATTTTTGAAAATTGTCGAGTTAATCATCTCTTTCTTTTCTTTTTTCTTCTTTCTTGTTTGGTAAATCTTCGATGAGGTTCCTAAGATAATAGTCTTATATTCTTTGGCTACAAAAAAGCAACAATAGCTCCAAATTAATGAAATATTGACTACCGAAGTAAAAAGAAGAGAATGTCGAAATTAGGTGGAGAGGAGAGACAAATTCTTATAGGGGTAATTTTAATATTTTTAAAATTAAGATTATGTGATAGTAAAAGGGGTATACAGATAGTAATCCTCTTAATTTAGTTTGTATTGGTTCTACAAGAAAATCTCTTAATTTAGTTCTTATTGGTTTTGCAAGAAAATCTCGTAGACGAACTAAATGTTGCCATCATAGCAACAAAATAGATCTCGGTTACTACAAGTTGAGCTTTCCAGTCATGCTTTCATGATTTACAATCTATGATCTTAGGTAGCAGAGCATGAATAGTTAATTAGTTCCTCTAAAAGACTTTCTTTCTTATCAACCAAAATGAGCTTTCTACTAATGAGAAAGGACGCCTAGGAAGTTTCTCTAAAGAGAGGACTAACAAATGAACCAATCACTAGTTCAGGCCACTTGTGTTATTTGATTGTGTTGATGTCAAAAAATTAAGAAGGATACATGATAAGATCTCGAAGGTTTAAAAAAGAGATGAGACTTTAGGCCCACAATGCCAAGAAGCTTCATGACAACATAATAATGGTAACAACCTTGAAGGAGGTCTATAAATAGTAATTGTAATGTTTAAGCAAATGATCAAATCAATCACATTGTAATTTCTTTTATTTATTCAATATTTTTCTTAAGAGTATATGTAACTTAGCTTACAAATGTCTCGGTTACCTTTTAACATGATAATATTATATCTTGCCTGTATTGTTTTATTGTTTTTCTTGCTTGAAAGTGTGATACCAATGACAATCGGGATATACTCAATCAAACTTTCGAGAGTTTACTTTTATCGCTTGAAGCCTTATTTATCTTTTTATTTGAGAATAAGAGCCAGAGTTCTCTAGCACACCCCATATTTCACTCCACCTGCACTAGCCCCACCCTAGAAGTCTCTTTGTAATCCCAGTACGCCAGGCCCCCACTTCAAACTACAAAAATATTTTTTAGGAAAATATCAGTTAATATTATATATTCTGCATAACATACAAAATCTTTTTATGACATTTTATATTATTAAACTAGAAGTTATTATTTGTGTATATATACATTTCTATTATCTAAAAAACATATACATATATAAAATACATATATATCTGTATATATATATATATGATATCCACATATTTTATGTAAATAAACATATTATGTATATAGGTGCAAGAGCGACACGTGTTTACTTTAAACCCTATCTGCCCCACTCCACTTGCCGTTTTTTTCCAGCCTCCCCCCATCCTGAAGACAGGTGGATTTTTCTCTTTTAGAACCCACACTAGGTAGGGACGGGACAAGGCAGGTAGGAATTGCCATCCTTAAATATGGTATTATAAAATAATGAAAATAGAGATGACATATTTTTGGGTTTTAACTAAGATGATGCTGTACTTGTTCTTGTTAGTTTAATATTTGAAAGTGGTTCATGTAATCATACAATATTTTAATCTTTTGGAGAAACATTTATACTAATATGTGCAAGTTAAAGTGGCCAATGGACTATAACGAGCGGGGTATTGATCGAGTCCAAGCCCACAACCTGGAAGCAAAACATGTGACAAAAAAAATAAAAATGAAAAATCTGAGAAATAAGAGGTTTTGAGATTTAATGAGAAAAATACCTTGATTTTTGGTATTCACAATTCCAAGCTCCATTGTGTATCAAATGCAAAGCTCATTGCTGGCATAAAATTGTGGTTTCATGGAATCAATTGGAGTTGAAAACTTCAGCATGAGGAAGTGGGTAATAGGAATTGGACTGAAACGCTTCACATAAACCCAAGTGCCTCCTACTCTCTTGTGTTGCTATCCCTTCTCACATAAAAATGCAAGCATTAGTACTACTTGCCAATCAATCTTAAAATAACCAAGCTCACGTAATTCTTGGCCCTTAGGGAGCGATGAAGTGGATGGAATCAACTTTGAAGTGTTTGTCCAAATACTAGAGGTAGACATATCCCTGGCCATCAGGCTAAGGATCATTGGGCTTTATGGACGGACTTGAGCAAAACGTTTTAGGACAAATATCGACGATTGCAGTAACCTATATTACTTGAGATCAACAACAAAATAGGTCAGGGTTTAGTTATATCTTCAGTTAGTGTTCTAGACGGGTTTTCCAATCACCGACGGCTGATAGGAGATAATATCAATAGGCTTGTTAAATGTAGCTTTAATGGAGACGAATCCATCGAATATAAGATCGACTCGTGAAAGAACCAATATCGACGGAATTTTTCAATAGACTACCTTTCAATTTCCACACCGTAGATCTTTCCAAAGACTACCTGTTTCACCAATATGGTGGGCAGAATCAACCGAAATTGACACCGGAATCACGGAACAGCCACCAACCATGGACATATCGGCTTCAACCGGGTTTGCCGGAGCCACCGGTTTGCTTGTGGTATGCTGGGTTTAGATTGTGTGGCAGCCTACTGAACCCTTTAAATGACAGGTATGTCCTGCGCTAGTGTATCAGCAATGTGTCCTTCATTTGCAACAATTGTGTCTAGGTGAGAAGAACAAACAATATCTGATCGTGTCCTGCGTCGGTGTCTTGGTGACATGTTTGACTAACTTGAGTAATGCGCCTAAATTTGTGTTCCTCTCGAGGTTAGACTGAGCCATGCGACGTGTCCGTTGCCTTTTCATATTGTGTCATTGTGACCGACGCTGAGATAATTTGTACCATGGCCATGCCATGCATCTAGATGTCGTGTCATTTTTGTGTCTTAGCTCATGCCTTGGGCACAAGCCGGATCCTCTTGTGTCTCTGCCTACTTGTAAATATCTGATTCCAAATATAGTTCAGGTCGGTTTCAGTCTGGGATCTAGGGTTGCAGTGAAGAGTAATGGATGTAGATCTTCTTTCAAATCCATTTAGATTATCCTTAAGACCCGGTTGAGATTTTTGGGCTATTTCAAGGTCATATTGGATTCATTTTGAGTGTGATTTGAATTGTTGGGTTTCTAATCGAGTAGATTATGTCAATATATTTTTCTTATTGCCTTTTAACAATTGAATCAAAAGGATTTGGATATGAGGATATAGGTGTTTGTCTGATTCCGGGTTCGATGTCTAGCAGGTTGGTATACATGGTTCTGGAAGTTTGTTTAAAGTGGGTATGAATTCTTGTAACCCTTAGACCCAAAAGGTAGGTCGAAGTGGTCGTTCCCTAAATTGGGGCGGGTACAGGTTTGCCCAAACCCACTCTATTTATTGCCTTTAGCATGCAACCTAACCTTGAACCAAACCCTAAAGAATCCCCCAGCTCAATCCCTGAATAAGCTCATACTCTTAAGGCATCATTATAAATATTTTAGTTTAAATAATTTTCTAAATCACATTTCCTCATTTTGTACAAAACAAACTCCATGATGCTAAAGTAGATTCCAGGCAAACCACAACATATTAAACTAAAGCTTTTCCTTTAGATAATTTAGAAAAAAAATGTAGAATTCAAAGGCCTCTCGCCCCCCTCCCCCACCTTATAGTATGGTGAGTAATTTTTTGTTGGAGAATATATAAATTGATGAGTCAACCAACAGTGAAAGCAACGTCATACCAAGATGCTTGCTTTTCTCAAGGGTGAGCCTTGGTTCCCCTCACCATCATGGTGTCACTGATGGCATGACCTAATACCAATAGAGAGGTTAAACAAATGGGAAACCTTTTTCAATGGTTATTATAATGTTAAATTCTCAAGCCTATCTATAAAACCTTTAAATTCGAATTACTTATGTTAGATGACATCAGGTTTAACTCCTTCATGCCTAGTCCTAAGCGTGGATATAAAAGGAGGGTTCTATTAGCCTCCATACAACCACCCTAAAACTTTATATGATTTACTATTATATATTCTAGATATTTTGAGCATTTTATTTGGCGTCCCTCCTTAGAGATGTATTGTAGAATTCGGACATAGTAAAATTTAAGCAAGACATCTTCACTTCAATGGAGTGAATTAATTGTAGAGTTAATGAAGATGGTAAATACTATAATTACGAGAAATATTTAAGTTTCATATTTATAAGAGACACAATAGGTTGAAGAAAAAGCTAAAGAAATTGAAACACAAGTTTTAAATTATAGTACTTAAGAAGAAAAAAGGCTAAAAATGTAATTGGTATTATTATAAATAAGGATTTGAAAGATAATGAGCAGGTTCGGTGGTAGACATGATCCAAACACTCATATTATAGGTTATGTTAAGTTGGATATGGTACAAGGGAAAGAGATAAACGAGAGAGGGAAGAACGTATTGACAGCAAAAATGGCGAAAAGCAAAAGAAAATAGCATATTCTTTTTGGCCTTTTGAGAAATATATTATTGATGACTTCGTAAGTTTCATTCTATTTCTCAGTAACAAAATTTCACCGAGCATACAAAGTGCTTTCTTATATTAGGTAGGGTGATTCTCATGGGGTGAAAAGAAGTAAACATGGGGATGCGGTTAACAGTCTGATACACCAAAAAGGGAATGTGGTAAAAACACAGCAGTGGCAGTGTGATACACCAGCCCTCCTATGTGACTGATCTTAGTGGTATCCCTCGCACTGTATTTATTATAAACCGCTACTTTTGGCATGAAAGGAACCATTCATTTATCACCTCCTACATATTCATGAAGCTACTTGGTCTCTCTCTCTCTCTCTCTCTAAGTGTTATGTAGACATGGCCCGACTGAACTAGTTCCGCGCCCTTTTTCTTTTGCCACTGGCTGACAAGCTGTCAGCCATGGACAGGAACCGATTGGGTCATGTTTAGTATTTTTTTCATATAAAAAGCTTTAAAAATGTTATGAAAAAAATTATAAATATTAAAAGGCATATCAATAGTTATTAAAATTTTTAAAAATGACAAAGAACAGTATATAAGCAAAGAATAAAATTTATATTTTATTTAAAAAAAAAATTCCTTATTGAAGAAAGCCTTTGAGAGCGACCCACTTTCAACTTCTATAAATAGGCTTTGTACCATGACCATATTCACCTGACCCATTTCAAGCACATGCTCACGGCTAGCTAATTTTCATCTCTAGTCTATCTCTTCAAACTCTTGCCCTCTCACCAACTCTTTGTAATATTTTCTTGGTAGTTAATATTTCATAATATTCATATTGTCATATATTTATCTCTTAATTTATTAATATATCCTTTTATACTCTTAATCTTTAATTGATTGTTTGTTTACTAAATCAATTAGGTAACCATGGTGACGGCTCTTCTAGCTTTAAGAATAGAAGAAAAGTCATTCTCAATAGAAGCCAAAGTTATCATATTCCTCAAAAACCTCTATCAATATCACTGGGCTATGAGCGTATTGTGGAAATGAGTTAGTATTAATGCTTCATTTATACTACACAAGGGTCTATAAATTTAATTCTAGGCTCTCTCTTCAAACCATTTTGCCGCAAGAGTTTTAAGAAATATAATCGTTTACACATGGATGACATTCTCCAAAAGCCAAGTTAGAAGGAACAAACCTTTTTAAAATTCATTTTACAAAGCTATACGATAAATAAGGTATTATTAATAGGTGAAATGCAACTAATACACAAGGGTTTATAAATTTTAGCTCGAAAATGGCTATGGCGTATTATGGAAATATACACTGAAAAAACATCCAACAAAAAGTGGGTTTAAATGTCAGTAAACCCAATTATAGAATATCTTAAATTTACTTTTTTTCTAAATTTAAATTTGTTGATTACATTAAAATGCACATAATCCTTTACCAATGCTAATTTCTAGACAATCAATTATTGAATATATATGTAAAATATATAAAGAAAAAAAAGTCAGTTGTATTTTTACTTCACTTTATCATAATGCTTCACCGTATACTAGTATATGGAATGATAACTTGCAGTTACATGTTGTAAACACTAAAAAAATTCTTAGAAAATTAATTTTCTTAAAAATTATCTTTAAAACATCCATTTCAAGGCACATGAGGTGAGACCCTACGTCTTGATTGTTACAAAAATTTAAGAACATATGAAGAAGAAATAAAATATTTTTGGAAGAGCGGTAGAAGAAAAGGTAGAAATTTGAAAGCTTCTACCTCTAGGTGACAAAGCAAGTTTCACCAAAAATTTATTTCTTGACCATGCTTGGTATCTTACTCCTCCTTAAGTATTTCTAACTTTAAATAAACTTGGTTTAAAATTTTTGGTTCAATCATATCCGTTTTTACCCATAGAAATCTTGTTGAATCAAAATCAAAACTTTTATTTTACTTCTCCATGAGATTTTATTAAAAGGAAAGTTATTTATATCGGATATTAAATATAGGCTGATTTTTATATTTCTTGGGCATAAAAATTCTGGAATTTACATGAACATATAAATTTATACACATTTAAGTTACCAAATGAGGGTCTATTTGTAAAAATAATATTTTTGATGTATATATAAGGGGTAGTTTTTCATAAAGGCTTTATATTTTGACCATTATTAAACATATCAATGTATGAGAGAAGTCAAAATTCGTAGAAGACACTTATCATACTATTCTTTTGCTCTTATTACTACCATTTTATCAAAAAGTTCTATAAATAACAAAAGAGCCCTTATTCAAAAGGGTTATTATACATTTATATACATTGTTCAAGCCTTCACTCAATTAAGCCTAAATCTCATTTAAACCTAGACTAGGTAACCTAAGCTCATTGAATCCACATTTGTTCTAGCCTACCCATGTCTATGGTTCTGAAAGTTTATTTTGAGTCAAACTCCCTAACTAAGCATTATATTAAAAATTTAATTATGAGCCAAGCCAAGTGTACCTTAGCCATAACTCAACTCGCCTCATTGGAATATGCTCCATATCATGCCACAATGAGTCATATCACTTTGATGCTTAAAGACCAATAATTATCAAGCTTCATCAAGGTTTCAAGCCTTTCAAGTGAGGTCAAGCCACTCTTGGAAGCCATCAAAGCCATGTCAAGCCTCCGCTAAGAGGAACTACCCAAGGAGCCCCCAAGCCACGTGGAAGCCAGCTACCTCAAGCTTATATTAAGCCATCAAGCCAAAACGAAAGCCATTTAACCACATTTAGCTTTAAAATCAAATGAAAATATATTTTAAAGCTTTGAATTCTTATCATTTTTATTTGTTAAAGATATTTTAGGCATCAAATGTGGTTTTGTTCTTGTCTCCAAGGGACTGGACTTCTCTCTATAAATAGGCCCCTTACCTCTTATTGTATCATCTTTCCATTACCTAAGTGCTGCAATACAATCAAGCAAGTGGCATCTCTTTATTTGTTCTTAGTGCACGTGAGTTATACTAGGAGAGATCCATCAAGGGAGCTGCTTTCAAGTTCCAAATATTTAAGGTGACTTCACAAAGCTCCCATACTTTATGTTTTCCAAATCTTCAAAAACCAGCAAGAGGTGTCCAAATTTTCTTGAGTCTTAATTTCAATTCAGTTTGATTTTCTTTAGGTTCCATTAGAAAACTCACTCATCCTATCTCTTCTTTTCTTAAGCCTCATAAGATAATTTTATAGGATTTTCTTCATCCCCCTTTTCCTCTCCCCTCATTGTCATCACCGTAGAAACCAACTCCCCTTTAGTCATCATTTTTTAAAAAAACCTTAGTGCTTGCCAATCCCAATAGATTGCATCACCTTTTCGTATTTTCTTTAGGTTCAATCATATTCGGTGCTCCTTAGTTTATATCTGTTCTTCTTTTTTTACATTAGCTATATTAGTTTTTAACACTTGCATCTAGGTTTATTAATTATTCACATCTTCCCTCCTTTTATAATCTAATTTTCATAGACTTTCCTTGACCCTATATCTATCATACATTTTGATTTTCTGATTTTGACCGCCCCTAGGCATAAATCGGTCCATAGTAGTTACTTTTAGTGCCTATCACCTGTATTAATTCCTTAATTTAGTAGCAAATGTTATCATAGTTCTTGAGTCTCGCATTACATCATAGCCCTTAATATCGCTGCCTTTTTCATAGTTGCATTAAGCTTTAATATCAATTCCGCTAGTGCATCGTAGCTTTTAATATTTTACATCTCACAATAATTAACCCATAGTTACTTGGAACGTATTCCCCTTGTCTTCTTTTTATCGTATCTAATTTCATCCATTAGTTCTTAATTGCCTTGCATTCTGATTTTTCATTTGCATCAATTTCATATATAGCATACATATTCATATTAATTGCATAAATTCTTTTCCCTTCTAATTAAATTAGATACAATCACATATTACATTCTAGCATTATTCATATAGATAAAGTTAGATTGATTTCAGCATATTCATATTATTTTAAGCATCTTATAGAGTAAAACAACATTCATATAGGTTTATTTTAACATTTGCTACTGACCTTTGTTGACCCTAAATTATTTAGAGACGTTAAGTTACACAGGATGAAAAATTACGAAGATACATGATTGTTTGATAGGTTTTGAACTGTCACAAACCGGCTTACAGAAGTAGGTATAACGGGATTACAGATTTTGCAGAAGCTGATGGTTCCTAAAAATTTCTGATTCCGACGTTCTGTTCTAAGTTTAGTTGCTGTAGTTCTCGTGTTATTCGGCCATGATTTAGCGTCAATTATTGTAAGCAAGTGTTGCATACAGCAAGTTGTTGTTGGAGGTTGTTTCGACTGCTGTTGCAACCAAGTTGTAGTTGTTGTAAACCGTTATAAGTCGAGCCTGTAACTTGCTGTAAGTTCACAGCCGAATCTTATAAGTCAATCAATGTAAAAAGGTGTGTTGTGTCTTGAGAGGAAAGGTATTCCTCAGACAAGGCAGCAAACGACGCAGGCTATGAACAGACGAAGGCGGGACGTGCAGAATGACAAAGGTGTTACAGAATGGCCAGAGGCTAAAACAGAGTTGATGCAGGTTGTACAGCTCTTGTCAGGCATGCAGGCGAGGCATGTGCTGACGCAGGAGAAGCACAAGAGAATTACACAACAGATAACAGCCATGGTGCTGAAACCGGGTATTCAAAAGTGCTACCCGACCGTGTTAGCAGTCCCTAGAGAGGGAAGAGAGCCCGATTCAGTTCGTAAGGGGTTATTGCCATGAAATCCAAGGGTAGCTAAGGGAGGCACCACCGCTAAAATGGATGTCGGCAGATTTTCGGTCCCTCGTCCCGGGAGAAAAAAGGACCCTTCACATTTTTCCCAAGCTGAAGCATCAAGAGAACGGGATTGGTGCAACATTACCGGTACTTGAATTAGAGTTACCCGAGCCCACGTAATGAAGCATGCCTTCACGCCGTTTCCGAGGCCATGACTGTGGTCGATACGCGCCAGTAGGTGGTAAGGAAGATGGATGGAGAAATGTTGATGACGACCGAAAGAAGAAAAGTGTGGGTTTTGAGATTTCCACGAGCCGGTTGCATAGGCAAACCGGATGCATTCTTCATCGGTGTGTATCATCATGCAACAATAGTTCGTGTGGGTGTAGTGGTCCTTGTCATGGATCACATAGATTATTGAACCGTCCGGGGCTGGCCAAGAGGGTTGCAATGCAGTAGTACATGCAGTTAGAATATGTTCTCATGCATGAGGACACGTTGGAGAGTTTTATGTTCACCATCCACTTCGACCTGGTGTAGTGCTGAAAGAGACACATGGACGTGAGAGGTGTAGACGAATTGGAGATACACGTCGAGACAATGCAGGATTATGGAGAGAGTCCATACATCTAGGAGTTTGTTGGAGGATGAAACTTCTTCAAAATTATTGGTCAACACCTAGCACTAGGGTCAAGAGATGGTTGTATGTAGTGGATGACGACTCTCGGCTCATTACTAACAACTATCATATGAGAAGAAGGGTCATTTTCTCAGATTTATGGTTTTGAAAATTAAACTTTCGTAGAAAACCAATTTCTATTTTTCAAAAGGTAAATACACATATCTCGTGGATAAAAGCAAATATGGTTGTTAAAAGGGAAAGATCAGAACGGTAAACGCGAAAGACGAAAAGCCATGTATAAATATATAGAATACAAAACATGAAATATAAATAGATTCTGAGATTATGACCCACGCTTTCTGAGAAAACCCTCTGCGGGTAACCCCAAAAACAATATACACATTTCTATTCCATTTTCTACAAAAAGCATACAGAAAAAGAAGGAAAATAGAAAGCAAAACCGAAATAGACAATCAACATCCGCTGCACATAACCGAACCGAGCAAAGGCAGATGAGTTAAGTGATCATCGGTTACCCCAACATCAAGTATCAAAGTCTGTTCGAGCTCTATGAAAACCTCAAACAGGTACACAATTCTGTAATAAAAAAGTTAGAGAGAAGTCGAAAAGAGTTTTTCTACATAAATAAGTTTATTCTGAATAGAAAGAAGAGAAAAAAGAGAAAGGTTGCAGGCAGACAACCGAACACCAATCGATAAAGGTGGCCTAAGATAGGTCAACTGCCTGCAAGGCAGCTAGAGGCCAAGCAGAGGTGGCCAGAGATCAAGCCAAGGGGCCAGATGCCATGCCAAGGCAAAAAAAAGCCACAGGCAGAAAAGGGTCAAAGGCAGGGAAGGCCGCAAGCAAAAAAGGACAAAAGGCAGAAGGTCAGATACGAAAAATGTCAGAAGCTGAAAGGCCAAAGCCAAAAAATGCCAGAGGCTGAAAAGCTAGAGACATAATCAACTTGGAAGATCGATGGCCACATCCCAAAACCGTAGGTGTCTAAACCATCGGTTTTGTGGTGCAAAATGATAGTTTTGCCTTTCATAGAAATGAAAATGATAGTCATGTCGGAACATCTGATATTTCAAGGTGTAGTTTTACTAAGATGTAGTTTTACTATTTTACCCTTGGATACCAGTTTTTTGGTGATTTTACAGATATAGCCCTGGCAGTCTTACAAAATATTCATTATACTACTCTAAAAAGTACAAAAATGCCCCTACACTTTCTAAGAAATACCATGAACAATGATTTTTCACATTTAGTCCTATTTTTTATAGTTTTTTTAAGATAGTACCTTTAGGTTAAGTAAATTGTAGAATGGTGCCTAAGAATATTAACTCCTTGATTTTTATAGTATTTATAGAATGGTACTTGTAGGTTAAATAAACTACAGTAAAGACTCATGATATATTTATTGTTTAGTACTTAGAACTTGTGGATATTACATTTAGGTGCCTGGCTAAATTTTTGTGGTTCTTTATGAAATGTCTTATGTAAATCCATTTGGTATATGTTTTTATATTTTCTATCTTAAAATGTACAAACTCTCTACTTATTGTCTCTACCAAAAGTTTAAAAAAAAAATGACTTCAAGAAATTGCGTATCTCAATTGGCAAAGACTGAAAAGTTAAGTAGCCTAAATTTCCAAACTTTGAAAAGAAGAATACCACTGACCTTAACTTTAGAAGGAGTTCATTATGTATTGAAGGAAACAGTTTTACCTCCTACTCCAAGTACAACAAATGAGGAAAGAGAAAGATATAAGGCATTTCCGACATATAACACAATAGCGAGGACAATAATGTTGGCATACATAGAAGACAACTTAATTAGGATCTTTGAGGAATATGAAACAACAAAAGTACTATTCGATTCTTTGACCACTAAATATGATACTACAATCAAGCTACATGTATAACTACTCATTCAAAAGTATAATTCTTATAGAATAAAAGAATGTGACAACGTAGTTGAACATATTAACCAAATGCTGGTAATGGCTAGATATGTGATTGTACCTAAGTTAGTCATTCCTCAACCGATGCAAATATTCACAATCCTAAACAGTCTTCCTCCTTCCTGGAACGTGGTAACCACAACCCTAAGACTTGAACCCGATATTACTCGTTCTGAACTCCTAAAACTAACAATTGAAAAAGAACATATGAACAAAAACAAAAGAGAAAAATTACTAGTTGCTCAAGATGATTTAAGGTCTACCTCAAAAAATAACTAGGAAAAAGAAAACTAAATAAGAAATTTGGTAAGAATAAAAAATAGAGCGGTTAAAATTTTAAGAAATCGTAGGAATCTGCTTCTTTGGTGAAGTGCTTCAACTGTGGTAACATGAAAAGAGATTGTTGCAATAAAAAGACCAATGGTGGTAACAACTAATGACGCGGTGCAATAAAAAAGTATAACATAATATACATGATTTTTAAGTGTATTTATATGGATCGTCTAATGACTAGTTGGTGGATCGATTTTAGAGATACCAAGTACATATCGAAGAGGAAAGAGAAAGCAATGGATATGAAGGAGTACCAACCTGGCGAGCATTGAGTATATATGAAGAACAACACTTTTTCTGATATTTTTAAGGTTGGGTCTTTTAGGATCTTTTTACAAGACATACCGATTGTGTCCTCTATTAGGCGCAATCTTGTATTGGTCCCTACTTTAGTAAAGAAAGGGTTTGAGGTAAGGTTTATCCCTATAAAAGTCATTATGAGAAAGCATGGTATGATAACATTTTCCGATTCATTTGATATTGAGCATGGGTTGTTCAAACTCAATATTAATAAAAATGAAAGCTCTTCTAATGTTTATATTGAGAGTGCTTATATGATTGATGTGAATGTGTGGCATAAAAGATTGGGTCATATAAGTCTAAAGAAGTTGAGAAAATTAACTAACTTTGACTTATTGCCCAATTTTCATGATAACACTTTTAATAAGTGTGAAGCCTATATAAAAGAGAAAATGACTAGAAAATCATTTTTCAAAGAGGTAACTAGGGCAATAACCATGTTAGAGATAATTCACACCGATTTATGTAGATTGGTTAGAGTAAGAATGCATCATGGAAAGGTTTATTTCATAACCTTTATCAATGATTACTTGAGATATACTTGTATATATATCTCTTATCACATAAATCTGAGGCACTTGAATTATTCAATGAATATAACCAGGAAATAGAGAATCAATTAAGACATACAATCAAAGTCTTGAGATCAAATAGAGGAGAATATACCTCAGCAGAATTTTTGAAATTCTACAAAGACTTTGATATTGTAAAACAAAATACGATGCCCAAGACACCTCAACATAATGGTGTAATAAAGAGATATAACAAGACCTTACTGCACATGACAAGGTCAATGTTAATCGATGCCTCTCTACCAAAGATATTTTACAAAGAAGTAGCAAGTACAGTTGTGTATGTACTCAATATAGTATCATATAAAGTTACATTCTCTATACTATATAATATGTGGTTTGGAAGAAAACCAAACTTAGGTCATCTTAGGAGGTGTGGATCTATTACTCATGTAAAGGTCCTTAACCAGTATAGAGATAAGCTAAATAGTAGGTCCTTAAGATACATATTTATTAGATATCCTAAATGATCTAAAGGATATCAGTTTTATCATAAGGACCATGCATTGATATAAAGCAGGGATATAGAATTTTTAGAAGAAACTAAGAATGACATCCTTGAGAATGATAATGATTATGTCGATGATCTAGTAGGTCTAGATTAATCATCTTTTGAACCCATTGATGAGCTTCCTAAACAAATCAAATTTTTAAGTGAACACAAAAGGCCTAGGGTCACACCGTTCTACTTAAAGGATTATCACATGTACCTTACAGAATATGTATAATTTGGTAGATTTAAATGAGTTGTCTGATAACTTAACTTATCAACAGACTTTTAACTCATTTGAATCATCAAACTTAGAAAAAGTCATGCATGAAGAAATTGAATCAATTGAGAAAAACCAAGTTTGGGAGTTGGTTGATTTGCCAAGAGGAAGGAAAGTCATAGGTTGCAAATGAGTTCTCAAAAAATATATATATATAAGGCCGATGGTTCGATTGACAAGTTTAAAGCGAGGTTGGTTGTAAAGGGCTTTTCGCAAAAGGAGGGAATAGATTATGTTAAGACTTATTCCCACAGTTGTGAAATTTGTATCAATTAGAATAACCTAGCTATATCAGCGTATTATGATTTGGATTTATATCAACTAGATGTAAAGACTGTATTCAAAACAAAGATTTAGATGAAATCATATATATGCAGTAGCCCGAAGGATATAAAGTTAAACAACAAGAAGATAAAGTATATAGGTTGAGAAAATCCCTATATTGCCTGAAACATTCACCTCGCCAATGGTATTTGACTTTTCAAAATGTCATAGTTGAACTTTGGTTTGTGACTAATGAACTTGATCACTGTGTATATATATGGAATAGTAGGAGTAACTTCGTCATCTCATCTTTATATGTAAATAACATATTGTTGACTGAGAATGACATTGAGATGATTGTCAAAACCAAGTCATGGTTAAACTCAAGGTTCAAAATGAAGGATATAGAAGAAGCATCCTATATCATAGGTATAAAGATTTCTTGAGTTAGAGAATCAAAACTTCTATGCTTAAGTCATGAGAAATATATTGATTATTTAAGAAGTTCAAAATAGGTGAATGTAAGTCTACATCTACACCTATTGGGGTTAAATTAAGTAAGACTGATTATCCCGGTGAAGGAGACGATAAGCCCAATGTTCCTTATGTACAAGCCGTGGGCACCCTGATGTATGTTATATTATACACAAAACCTGATATCAGCTTTGTTGTTGATCTTGTAAGTAGATATCAAAGTAATCTTGGATGGCAGCATTGAATAGCTGTGAAAAGGATTCTAAGATACTGTAAAGGAATAAAAGACTTGAAACTTTGTTTTTAAGCAGATGAACAAAAAGTGATAGGATACTCATATGCTGACTTTGTTGAGAGTAAATATGACAACAAATCAACCTCGGGACAAATATTCTTATTTAGAGGTAGTGCAGTTTCTTGGGCATAAAAGAAACAAGGTTATGTAGCATTGCATACACAAGAGGCTGAATATGTTGCTTGCAATATGGCTGCTACTAGTACCGTTTGGATAAGCCGCTTCATACGTGATTTGAAGCTGGATATAGCTAACGAGTCAGTTGTTATATATTGTGATAATAGTGCAACAATTACTCTAATTGAGTGGAGTTATTAACTCATGAAGCAAGCATATAATGGTCAAATATCACTATGTTCATGATATGCTCAAAAGAAATGAAATAACTATATGTTGTATGCCAACTATTGATATGTTGGCCGACCCCTTGACAAAAGGTATCTCAGAAGAATTGTTTACTAAACATGTAACCCATATGGGGTTGAGATATGCCTAGTGTGTAAGTGTAGAAAAATACACTTTGTTGACAATTATGCTGGAAAAACGCATTCCTTATAAAAAAATCGCATAACGGTTGTGAGTTGCAATTTAGTTGCAACAAGGAAATATGATACAACTTGGCAAACCCCAAAGTAGTAGGAGGAAAATCAGTGTATCCAAAAGATTGGTTCTAGTGGCCAAGTGAGAGATGTAAGTAGTGTATGGCCACTCTCAGCCCCATTACTAACAACTACCATGAAATGCGAGAAAAAAGGCCCTTTTCCCGGCTTTCATGAGATCATATGTTTTCTAAAGTTAAACGTTCATAAAAAATTGATTTCTATTTTTCAAAAGGTAAACACACGCATCTTCCGGATAAAAGTAAATATGGCTATTAAAAGGGAAAGCCTAGAGTGGTAAACGTGGAAGACATAAAGCCATGTATAAATATAGAGAATACAGAACATGAAATATACATAGATTCTAAGATTTTGACCCACGTCTTCCACGTCTTTTGAGAAAACCCTCTGCGGGTAACCCCCAAAATCATATATACATTTCTATTCCATTTTCTACATAAAGCATATAGAGAAAGAAGAAAAACATAAAGCAAAACTAAAGCAGGTAGTCGGCATCTACTGCACATAACCAATTGAGCAAAGGAAGATGGCTTCGATGATCATCGGTTACCCCAATAATGGGTATTATGAAGATATCAACACCAACAGACGGAGTCACTGTTCCTAGAGGCATGCATGGTGCATGGTAGTCAGGGTGTCTTTAGAAGTCTCTTATAACCTCCCTATGTGTCTTGTATAATGGCTTCAATGATCATCGGTTGCCCCGATAATGGGTATCATGAAGATATCGACACCATTGTGATGCTTTTTAACCTCCCTATGTGTCTTGTATAAACCTCTCTTATAACCCAGTAACTTGGTTATGTGTTGAGAGTCAGGGTGTCTTTAGAAGTCTCTTATAACTAACGATATCTAGAGGTAGGTGGTTCTATATCTAAGTAGTTAGGGGGTCAGCTGGCTTAACTGAAGAGAATTCTAGAGATGAGATCTTCTAAGAAATATAATTGGTTAGCCCTTGAGGAAGTCAGCCCAAACCCCTTTCTTCTATAAATAAGAAACCTGAGAGTAGGCTAAGGTGGACTTTTGGTTCATTAAGAGAGAGTGAGTCCTGAGTGCTGCGTGTGTTGGTTGGGCCTTGTCCACCTGAGTGAGTTTTGTATCTCTTCACTATATCAAACATGTTGATCCTTTATCTCTCATGGTCATTCTGCCCATAACTCAAGTTGTGTGGGAGTGGTATTAAGGACGACAATTCGATATTCTTTGTATTTTATAATGATACTTATTTTGAACTCACTATTTTAATCTAGTTGTATCCAATTATGCATTTCTTTGATTATATTAAGGGCAAAGAGTGAAGAACGAAAATGCCTTTTATTATAAATGTCATATACATATACATGTAATGAATACTACAAAGATATAAACTCAGTGCATGGATCCCCGAGCTTATGCATCCTCACCATCATCAGTTGTCATATCATCAAATATTGTCAAGCAATGTGCTCGTTAGTAGTACTCCTCATATATCTCTATCAACTCCAACCATGTAGGAACATTTGATAAAGGTCATGGAATGTATTTTTAGTGTTCTAAAGCTAATGTTAGTGTGTCACGTATGGTAGTAAGACCTTGATAGAAGAAAGTAATTACGAGTAACATTAGTATTATCTCTGAGTAAACACAAAATTAAACATTAGGATAATATAAATATTAATTTACTTGTATAAAAAATTATGTATCATGTTACCTAATTGGAGGAGGATGAGTTTGATGCAAAACTCTAATGAAATCTCTCAAAATAAATCGATGTGCTCAAGCAATATACCCTGCAAGTAGAACTTGTCATACTCAATGAGGATACTTGTTGGGATACCAAAGTGTTCTAGCTTAAAATAGTGTGAGCATTGCGCTTTCTAAGTGCCGTCATGTGACTCGTACTATACCTTATTGGTATAGGGTTTTACCGGTCTATTTGCAATAGATGGTTTTATTAGTACCACTAAGATGCCTTAACAGGGTTCGAACTGTCGAGCTACCCTATCTGGTACACAACTCTAAAACATCCAAACACCAAATGCAGATATGGTATCTCAGTAATTTATATGCAATGTTATCCAAAAGTACTTTATCGACTAACAAGAGTTGCATTCATAAATCTGTCTATGATTATAACATATAACTTAATTATTGAACTATCAAAACTGACTATATGAAAGTACTTTATCAATCAATAAGAGTACAAATTGTTACCTAGAGCATAACAGTATATCTGCTGAGTGGTTGTGCCTCAATCCGAGATGCATTTCTCACTGTCTATACAAGTATGCTAATGTTGTTGCAACCCTAGATTACTAACTATCTAAACATTATGTCAATAATTGCACGATCATTATTGGCACTCTATCTCTAGACTTACCTTGATATAATGCACAACCAAGCTGATATAATAAATAAATTAAATTAATTTTTTCATTTGTGTGTCATCCTCTTAAAATTGGTTCATAGCAACTCAAACTTAAAAGCTTCAGACTTATAAAATTATTATATTCATACTCATATCTAACATATCACTTAAAATGTCTTCCTTTCTTCTAGTCATTATCTCTAACATTAAGCTTATCATCTATCGGACAACCAAGGATCTCGTGGATATTATGAAAGTGATAGTCATCTTATCCAATGACATATGAAAGTTGTTTGTGTTTGATTGCCAATACTCAACAACGCATGGTCTATAATTTTGTACAACAAATCTCTCTACCCAATTATGTCACTCCTATTTATAATATCAATCCAATTATCAGACCTCATATCCATTTGCTTCACTAACCATGTTTTTGCAACAATGTATCATGTGTGGGCTATTACCACTTTTTGGAATGTCTAAATATTTACATTTATATAGTCAGTTAGAACTCTCATTACAAGAACAACAACAACAACTAAGCCTTTTCCCATACTAGATGGGGTCGGCTACATGGATTCTTTGTTTCCACAGATCCCTATCATGTGCCATGTTAGCAGTTAACTCCCAATAAGCTAGATCATTCTTTATTGTTTCTTTCCAACACTTTTGTGGTCGTCCTCTACCTCTTAATACTTTCTAAATTTAGTTTTTATAACCTTTTTATAGGTTCTTCTTTTGATCTTCTTTCTATATGTCCAAACCATCTTAAACGATGTTCTCTCATTTTATCCTCTATTGGTGCCACTCCTAATTTGTTTCTAATAACCTCATTATGTATACGGTCTTTTCTTGTATGACCACTCATCCATCTCAACATCTTCATTTTTGTCACAGACATCTTTTGTACGTGTTGATGATTAACTGACCAACACTCACAACCATAAAACATGGCAGTCCTGTTGCTCCTCTCCATTTTAACCAACCAGCATTAATTCTATGTGTAACATCTCCATCAATTCTTCCATCACTCTAAAAAATTGACCCTAGGTATTTAAAACTTTCCTTTTGGAGAATGCAATGTGTGCCAATTTTAATTTCTATGTCCTCTGAAGTAACCAAATGATCAAACTTACATTCCATATATTCTGTGTTTGTTCTACTAAGTCGGAGACCTTTGCTTTCTAATGTTTCTCTCCATAGTTCCAATTTTCTATTAACTTTTTCCTTAGACTCCTCCACTAATACAATGTCATCTGCAAATAACATACACCAACGTACTTCATCTTGAATATGTTTTGTTAACTCATCCATCACCATTATAAATAAGTATGGACTTAAAGTTGATCCTTGATGTAACCCAATATTAACTTCAAAGAAGTCTGTCGTTCCTTCATGAGTCCTCACACATATTTTTGCACTATCATACATGTCTCTTATAAGGTTAATATATGTCAATGGGATACTGAAGTGAATCTTTTCGCAATCTATGTTTGCTTTTAGGGCGTGCCAGCTAGCTTACTCAAACTAGCGAAGTATGTTTTGAAATATCTGACTTTTGAAAGGCAATTGTAGGCAAGCGGGATCTTTTCGTCGCAGACCTTCTTGCACCGACGTGCAAGAGTCAGTCTGTACGCTTAGAGACTTCATTTGAAACAAGTTTAAACTCAAATTCGATTTTTGCACAAACATGTGTTTGAAAAATCTTTTTGAAATCATGCACTTGGCAAGTTTTTTATTTGGGCGACCCTAAGTCTTTCAATTTTATCTACTTAGGCGTGTTTGCACATTTTGTTCAGGTTTGTTCGATGCAGGTATGCACTCTTGCTCGAGTATGGCGAGTATGCAATGCAACTCACACAACTTGAATGTAAAACCCGAAATTTAAAGACTTAGCAGAAGGGAAAACACAAATTGAATGCAACTCACATGACTTGAATGTAAATTGCAGAATTTTAAATATATCTATATCTTAAGAGAGGAAAGGCTCAATGTGTGAGTGGGTGTTGTGTATAAATTGAAATGCAACACTCGCAACTGAACCGTAAAATGCAACAGAAGGGAGATATAGATATATGTAAGAGCGAAAAGGCTCAATTATGGTGTGTGTGTATGTGTATAAATTGAAAGACAACACACACGACTGAATTTAAAACCCAAAATTGAAATGCATACACAGCTGAACCGGGAAAACTCACGCAGCAGAAAATATATAGATATGGCTATATCTTAGTGGCTTTTGAGGCCAAAATGTGCGTGAGGTGTTTGAGCAATCGCTCGGGTGTTTCTTGGGTGCAAGTGTATAATTGAAAGACAAACTCACACGACTTAATGTAACAACCCAACTGAATTGAAATACGTATGTATATGATAAGAGCGAAAAGGCTCAATTGTGTACGTGGTGCTTGTGTATGAGATAAGAGCGGAAAGGCTCAAGTGTATGTGTGTGTCTCGTGTGTCCAGCATCGTTATTACATTCTGGGGGGAGACGATGCTCCGTTATTACAACCCCGTGTCACGAATTGAATTGAATGGAAAGGGATTTGATATATATCGAAATCAACTTACACTTTCCAGCCTTTTGAGTTAGGATTGTACAAGGGGCGAGTCCAATATCATCTCATGACATCCGATGCATGTGGGAGCGAAGCCGGAGAGCTTGGGGAGACTTGGAGTTCCGAGAGCTGCAAATTATACCGGGTTTAGGGCCACTTGGGGCTGGTTTTGGGCAAGGGATGACTCGAGCCACCTTGGCTTGAGTGATAGGTTTTTTTGGTTTAGGATTTGGCCAGCACTTGGCCTTAGGTTTTGGTCTTGTGAAACTCGAGCCAAGGTGGCTCGAGTGAAGTTATTTGCTCTAGGGTTCGGCCAACAGTTGGCCTTAGGTTTTGCTTGTGTGACTCGAGCCAAAGGTGGCTCGAGTGAACTTGGTTTAGGGTAGAGTCAATCCGGCCAGCCTTTGGCCTTGGGTTTGGTATAGGATAGACTTGGTATTAGGCATGACTCGAGCCAAGGTGGCCCGAGTGATAGGATTTGGTTTAGGTCTTGTGAAACTCGAGCCAAGGTGGCTCGAGTGAGAGGGGTTTTGCTTTAGGATCCAGCCAGCCTTGGCCTTAGTTTTGCTTGTGTGACTCGAGCCAAAGGTGGCTCGAGTGAACTTAGTTTAGGGTAGAGTTAGGGCTGAGTCCTAGGTTAGGTGTTGGCTATCCTAGGCTAGTCACGGTTTAGGTTTAGGACTGGTTCTTGGTGGCAGGCGGCCAGCAAAAGGGGCGGTCTGTTTGGCTGACTTAGGTAAGTATGTGGCCTGCCACAATGGCAGGCCAGTTAGGTTGATGAATGACACGGCATGCACTAGCAGGCCGTGGGTTTGTGGTAGGTAAATGGCCTGCCACTAGGGCAGGCCTTTGGTGCTTTTTGAAGAGGACACGGCCTGCACTTGTAGGCCGTGGTTTTCTTGGATAGGTATGGCCTGCCGTTAGGGCAGGCCTTGATGTTTTTGGGTGGGACACGGCCACGGCCTGCACTAGCAGGCCGTTGTCTTGGGCTTGGATGGCCTGCTTGGGTAGAAATGGGTGGCTCGGCCAGCAAGTGGCCGAGTTAGGTTAGTTTTTGTTTGGGTTCTAGGTAGGGCTTAGCTAGGTAGTGGTTTTGGGTGGGAAACTTGGTGAAAACCGGCTAGGACTTGGCTATTTTGGTGGCGGTTTTAGGGGCAGGTTTGGCTAGGATGGGTGGTCTAGAGGATTAGGAGAAGAAGGGGGTTAGGTTAGGGCTTAGGGGACCTACCTTGGTGCAGCACCGCTCCAACCACCACTCAAGCCGTCAAGCTCCACCACGATCTCCACTCCCAGCCAGCTTGAAGAAGACGCTCGTTCGTTGGTGCAGCCCTTGCCTCCATGGGCCAATCCTCACTCAAACAAACGTTCTTGGCCTATCAGGCTCTTTCTCTCTCATCCCCCCTTTATTTCACGTGAGGAGCTTCCCTAGAGCCTCATGTTTCTGCTTTTTTTCAAGCCCAGCACCTCTATTTATAGAGGTTTTTAATGGGTCATGGATATTGGGTCTTGGATTTGGGTCTGGCTATTTGGATCCAATCCAAACCCTATGTGGATCTGGATCGCGGATCTCAGATATTTTGAGATCCAAATCCACTCCAAATATTTATTTGGGTTTGGATTTCAGATCTCAGATATTTTGAGATCCAGATCCAATCCAAACACTATTTGGATATGGATCTGGATATTTTTGGGTTCAGACCCAATCTAGACTTTTCTTCTACTCCTTAGTTTTCTGGTCCTTTCTGATGCTTTTCACCGTCAGTTTCGAGCGGACTTCGATTCATCGGAGGCCCAACTCTGGCCTGGGTCTTCCCCAAGTCTTTCTTTCAATCGGTGTTCTGCTTTTCAGGACTTTTTCGGTGTTCGTTTCGGTCTGCCGTTTTGGTTTTTGGCAAGTTCTTGTTGATATCGAACTCAGATTGACACACGGATTTCGTTCTTCATTCTGACGGGACGTGTCTCGGACTTCTGTAGACTTCCTTAGGTACTGCGTTTCTTTCTACATTTTGGAGCTGCTTTGCGCTTTTTCTTTGACCCAAATCACATTTTTACCCTTCTGTCGGGCTTTTCTCCAAACGGGCTCTTTTTTCTTCCGTTTTTGAGTAGGGGGTGGCTTTTGAGACTCCGGGCTTGATTTGCTCTTGTTATCGGGGCTCTCCTTTTGCCTTTTGTACCTGTTTTTACATTTTAAAACAGGTTGTCGTTTTGGCTCAAATGAGCTTTTTGTGTTTTTGAGAGTTTTTGATTTTTTGGAAATTTCGGGGTGTTTACAGATACCTCTTTTTTTCAAAGTTCTCCAAAGAACCTCCCTCAGTACCTTATCATAAGCTTTTTCTAGATCAATAAATATCATGTGAAGGTTTTTCTTTTTTACTCTAAAATGTTCCATAAGATATCTCAAAAGGTGAATCACCTCAATAGTAGATCTGCCTGGCATGAATCCAAATTGGTTCTCTGTTGTACTTGATACTTGTCTTAACCTACGTTCGATAATTCCTTCCCATAATTTCATAGTATGACTCATTAACTTGATACCTCGATAATTCGCACAATTTTGAATGCCTCCCTTGTTCTTATATATGGGTATAAGTGTACTTGCTCTCCATTCCTCGGGCATCTTTTGGTTTCTCCATATTTCATTAAATAGTCTTGTGAGCCAAGTGATTCCTATTTCTCCTAGTATTTTCTAAACTTTTATAGGAATATTATCTGGTCCTACCGATTTACCATCCTTCATATGTTTAAGAGCCTCTTTGACTTCATTCTTTTGAATACGTCGGTAGAAATTATGGTTTATATACTTTTCTGAGTTGGCTAAATCTCCTAAACTAAAACTAACATCTTTATTTTCATTAAAAAGATTATAAAAATAGTTTTTCCATCTATTTCTTATATCGTCATTTGCCACTAGAAATTTTTCATCATCATCTTTTATGCATCTAATATAATTAAGAACTTTAGTTTTCTTATCTCTAGCCCTAGCTATCCTAAAAATATCTCTTTCACCCTCTTTTGAGTTGAGTTTTTTATATAAGTCCTCCCAAAGTTTCCATGAATCCCTTGATATCCTAATGCCTCTTTACCGACATGTCCATTTAAATCTCCTCCTAAACAAATCATCTCCCTTTGTGGAATCTTTTGAAACACCTTATCTAACTCTTCCCAAAAAACTGTCTTTATACTATCTTCTAGTCCTACTTGGGTGCGTAAGCACAAACTATATTCAAAACATCTGCTCTTAACACTAATTTCAACGTCATGATTTGGTCACCATATCTTTGTATGTCTACTACACTCTCCTTTAAGTCTTTATTTATGATAATACCAACTCCGTTTCGAGTATTCCTTTTCTTTACTTGAGTACCATAATTTAAAACATGTATCCTCCATCTCCTTTGCTTTTTCTCTAACCCATTTTGTCTCTTGTAAACATAGAATATGAATCTTTCTTCGAATCATAGTATCTACCACCTCCATTAGCTTACCGGATAACGTTTCGATATTCCAAGAACCAATACGAATCTTATTATCTAGGACTAGCTTCCTTAGCCCCGCATATGTCCATAATCAAAATGCGGAGACCCTCTCTGAAAAATTTTCACTACATTCGGGCAACAATGTAGCGGGACTAACTTCTTTACCCACACTCGTCCATGATGTGGGAACCCTCTCTGCAATTGATTCACTGCATTTGGGCGAAAATGTAGTGGCCCTTGCTTACTTCTTACTACATTCGGGTTCTGTAGCACGTCGCTAGGCGGGGATGCCCCAAAGCAATGCTCATAATTTTTGTAATCCATGTTATAAAAATCCGATGAAGTTTTACGCTGGCTGTCAGAAGCCTAACACAACCCTCCTCCTTTATCCGGGCTTGGGACCGTTAATGCAATGGTGATCCTTACATGGTTCTAAGGATTTGCTTGGCTGTAAGCAAGCTAATAAAGATGAAGTAATGAGTAGTTGGAGTAAGTCATGTGAGACGAATGGACGGTAGGAATCTGGCCGAAGGTTGTTTGCACAAAGTAAAAGAGAGTGCTGAGATGGGTAAAAGAATATCAGTACATACTAGATTTTATTATACGTAATTTCAGAAACTCGTGAAAAATGAGGTGTGTGTATTGAAGGAACGACTCATTTATAACTTCCCACACATACCTTCTCCACCTAGCTAATCTCTCTCTCTCTCTCTGGCACGCAGGTGTTAACAGATACATTTTTAAGAAAAATATAAACCTTGAGAGAGAGACCAAGGTAACCGTTCGGCTTCCCGCAATCTCTTCTTCCCTCTCTCTCTCTGGCTCCTTGATCTTAGAGTATGGTTGCCATAGTGCCCATGAAAGGGTTTTCGTCCTTGCTGAGGGACTTTGGGCGAGTTTGTTTGAATGTTAAAGATAGATGAGTGGAACGATCCATACTACGATTATGGAGATGCTCTTGCAAGGAGGATGTCGGGAAAGATCTGACAAGCAGAGGGCATAAGATGGTGTAGTCGAGGTGAGAAGATTTTTCAAGGCATTCATTAGTTACAAGATGTTGTTCGGCAACTTAATTCAAACTGGCCGATGAGTTTGATGTCATAAACATGTGGTTTCTCTTCTCGTGATTTTCACCACGTACAATAGACATGTTTCTTAAAATGTGCTTGGGGTAACCCCATATCTTTGTATTTTGTATGATCTTTTGTGAGCAAAATCGTCATTCTTGATGTTTTGTTTCGATGGAATATTTAAATATCTACCCTTGAAAAAACAGAAGGGTTGAGATTGGCCTTGCTACTTGTGTGAATGTCGGAGTTTGTAGCGGAAGGTGTCGGGAAGATACGTGGAGAAAAAGAGAAGAAGAAGAGGGTGATCGTGCATGTTTTTTTTCATACGGGTTATGCAGGAAGATCGGCTTCTTCTTCCTAGTTTTCATGTTTGGGCTTTCTGTTACAAGCCGATTTGTATTTTGTATTTTGTGTCTGTAACATTCTTGATTTAATTCATAAATGTTACCGATTTTTATTCTTATGTAACGTTTTAAAGCTTGAGAATGATTATTTTTCATTACATCTCCCACTTACCCATTCGAGCCAAGTATTCAGACATATTGGTTTTTGCCTCTCACTTTTGTAGGGTTTTCAAGTTATGTCATACATGATTGTCATTTCATCATTACCTGTTATATGGTTGCTTACCTACACAACATTCAAACATATCTCAAACCCATGTTTTCAGAAAAGATCTTTTGTTATGCCTTTAGTTAAGGGTATGCCAACATATTATTTGTTGGCATATAAGAGATGAATATTTTCTTTTTCATAACCATATCATGAACATAGTGGTATTTAACTATTATATACTTGTTTTTGTAGTTATCATCTCCACTCTTAATAAGAGTAATTATTGCATTGTTATTACAATAAATGACAATTGGCTCGTTGGCTATATCCAGCTTCAAATTACGTATGAAGTTGCTTCTCTAAAAAACACTAGTTACAACCATACAACAAGCCACATACTCAGCTTCCTGTGTATGCAATGCTATACAACTCTGTTTCTTGCATAACTAAGAAACAACTCCACTTCTAAATTAGAATATTTGTTATGAAGTTGATTTATTATCATCTTTGCTCCCAACAAAGTTAGCATTTGAGTATCCTACCACTTTTAGTTTCTTTAAGATATCTTAGAATCTCTTTTCACAACTACCCAGTACTATAATCAAGGATTACTTTGATATCTATTCACAAGACCAACGGTGAAGTTGATACCAAGTTTTGTATATAACATACCATACATCAAGCTATCCACAAGGCTTATTGTCTCTTTCACCGGGACAATCAGTCTTGGTAAGTTTTACTCCTTTCACAACGGGTATAGATGCAGACTTGCATTCACCCATTTTAAACTTTTGAGCATATAATCAATATCTCTCTTTACTTAGGCATAAAAGTTTGGATTCTCTATCTCGAGAAATTTTAATACCTAGGATATAGGATGCTTCCCCCATATCTTTCATTTCAAACCTTGAGTTTAACCATGATTTGGTTCTGATAAACATTTCATTGTCATTCCCAGTTAATAATATGTTATCTACATATAATGATAAGATGACATAATAGGTCCCAATGTTTCAGACATATACACAGTGATTAAGTTCATTAGCCACAAACTCAAGTTCAATAATGGCATTTTGAAATGTCAAATATCATTGACGAAGTGATTGTTTAAGCCATTATAGAGATTTTTTCAACCTATATACTTTATCTTCGTGGCCTTCAACTCTATATCATTCGGGTTGTTGTATGATTTCATCTAAATCTTTATTTAGCAAAGTAGTTTTTACATGTAACTGATATAAGTCCAAATCATAATATGATGATATTACCAAGATTATTCTTATGCATGCAAATTTTACAACAGGAGAATATGTCAACATAATCTATACCATTTTTTTGCAAAAAATGCTTTACAACTAACCTCACTTTAAACTTATCGATTAATCCATCGACCTTATATTTATTTTTAAGAACACATTTGGAGCCTATAGCTTTCCTTCCTTTCATCCATTGGCTTCAAAAGGCACGCGCGCCAGGTGACGCACGGGCGTAGGCGCACGTAAACCTCTCTTATACATATGTGTCGAGTTGGTTCTTGTGTAAATCCTAGGAGTGTCCTATGAGCTTGGGCTGAGTCAGGTCAAGTCATAGGTAAGCTTAGTCGGGATAGGTCTAGTTGGGTCCAAACTTGAGTTTGGATCGGGTCTTGGATCGAATCTTGGGTCGAATCTTGGTTCGGGTTTGGATCCTTGTAAATCCGGGTTGTGATTTGGATCAGCTCGGGTCCGCCGGATCTTGTGACTTGGGCTGGGTCTTAGGTAGGTGTCATGGTTTAGGTCAAGTCGATTGGGGCAAACCGGGCTTGGTTAGTTAGGACCTAGTCGGGTGTGGGCTGGGTCAAGTGTGGATCGAGTCTAGCTAGGGTTGGTCCTTAGTTGGTTTGGGTCGGTCATGGGCTAGGTTAGGTCAACCCGGGTCCATCTGGGTTAGTCCTAGTCGGTTAGGGGGCTGGGACAGGCCACCCGCACCAAACTGTGGTGGGAACGGTTATGGTAACCGTCCCTTGAAAAGTGGGGGTCAACCCCAAGTGCCCTATAGGGGGGGTGCAATTACAAGAACTGCCCCAGGTGTACTGCAGAGGGGTGCAGTTACAACTGCCCCAAGCCAGCAGTAAACATCCTTTAAAGGGTGTGGTTCCGGCATGTAGAAAGGAGGCTGATCAAGAGAGAACTGACGGGAGAGAGAGAGAGTGGAGAGAAGGAGAGAGAGCAGTGAAGTGCATTGCAGGGGTCGTGCAGAGTGCAAACGCCATCCAGCCGAGTGCTAGGAGACTGCCACCGCCCTGCCGTCAAGAACCTGAAGCCGGGTGCAGACCTGTCCTCGTCTTGGTGCTAGCCGACTGTCACAGGGGTGACAACCGACAATCCTCTTCCTCCACAGGTGCAACAGAAGCTCTGTTCTCCCTGGTGCTAGCCGAGTACCACCCTGGTGTTGTGTACAACAGATGCAGTTGGGCGCCACCACCAAGAGCAACCGATTGTGCTAGGTGACTGTCACAATGGGTGATAGGTGCCACCAGGAACCTCCCTTCTTCAGGACAGCCATGTGCAACCTAGCCAGGTGCAACCGATCACAATGGGCAACAGGTGCAACCGACGTCTTCAGGGCAAGCTGCAACAAACAATCGGGTTTGTGGGGGATAGTGTGTGTAAACCTCCCTCGAGTTCTTAGTTAGGCAAAACACAGTCTTTGCTTGGTTTCGGTGGGAACCCTAACTAATTAGGGAAACCCCGATTATAAGAGACATTGTGAAAATTGGTGTGTTATGTTCCTATTGAGTTTGTGTGTGCGTGTTTGGGACAAGTGTGAAAATGGGGCTTATAGAATTAAGGGTGTTTCTAGCCATCACGGGCCGACGAAAGTCGTCACAAATTTTGTTTTAAAAATTTGACCCATGACAATTTGGTGTCAGAGCCTTAGCACTCGATCCCATGTATTTTTAGCGAAGAAATTGTTGAAAACACATTAGGAATAAAACTGATCGAAGACAGAAAAATCTGCTAGAAAATTTTTGCAAATTTACTGACTCGGTTTTGGACTGGTTAGTTTGGTTAGAACAGGACGAAAACTGTTCCAAGGTGGAGTATTTCTACCGGACTTTGATAGAAATCAATTGGTTTGAGGAATACACATCGGCAGGAGGTCGGAAAACTCAACATAAGTGGACCAGAAAACCAGATTTTGCAAAAATATGATTTTTTGTAGAAATCCGAGAATTTGGATCTTTTTTGGTGAAAATTAAGACTAACAAGTTGTTTATTCAGTGACAGAAACATCAAACAGGTTCATGTGGACGAAACAGAAGAAGTTGGCTGGAAATATTGGTGAAATCCGTCGGAAAACTCAAGTTCTAGAGTTGCAGAAAACCTGTTATACAAAATGCAAATCTTATTTGTCGTAGTTTTGTGCAATCGGTTTAACAGGTTAAATAATGTCGGATTCAACCTAAAATTGACAAAGTGCTTCTCTGTATATCATTCTGCAATAATATATTCTTAGATTTAAGATTCGGTGTCTATAAGTGGTTCATACAGAGTCCCAAATTCAGCTAGAAATCAATTGTACATTCTATAGAAAAATTTCTGCTAAGTCTGTAAACGTCCAAGTGTGGGTCTGTTGTTCTTGTTTTTGAGTCTACATTTGTAACATAATCTGTAAACCCTATGGGTAAGTCAAGAAGAGGAACAGGGGATGAAGCAGGTCCATCCCAAAGACCAGACACGGATGAGATGCTGATTCAGCTGATGCAAAGGTTGGAATCTTTGCAGGTGAGCCAAGCTCAATTGGCTGTGCATGTGGCCAGGTTGCAGAAATAGCCCATGCAATCAAACACCGAAGAAGAGGTCCAACTTCATGAGCAAACATCAGTTTCTCTAGTAGGCATGCATGAAACGGCACACGATTCTAACTTTGCATCTTTGAAATTGTGAATTCCTGAACCAACACCCTTTGGAGGTGTTCGAGATAGGAAATTAGTGAAGAATTTCCTATGGGATTTAGAGAGGTACATGAGTGTATCTCAGGTGGCTGAGTACAATAAGGTGCTAGTCACTTCGCTTCTGTTGAGGAACGATGCGAAAGTTTGGTGGCGTACAAGGGAAGTAGCAGCTGCCAATGGAGGTGCCGCTCTCCCGTTGACTTAGGAGGAGTTTCGTAGTGAGTTGAGAGGTCAATTCACGCCTGCGAACAACAGCCACAAGACTAGAGAGCTTTTTTTGAAGCTTAGGCACATGGGTACTCTTCATGAGTACGTGCAGAAGTTCAGTTCCCTACTGTTAGATGTGCGGGATATATCAGAAGTTGATAAACTCTTCTACTTCTAGTAAGGTTTGCAACCTTGGGCTCAAGTTGAGTTGAGGAGGAGGAGTCCTTTGAGCATGTTGGATGCTATTTCAGTTGTAGAGAGTTTCGTCGGCCTTAGGGTTGCGAGAGAGGAGAGTCGCGAGGCACTTAAAGGTAGGAGGGACGGTAAATCAAGTAAGTTCCACGGTAAGAACAGTAAAAGGCCAAAGAAGAGGGAAGAGGCATCCTCTTCTAGGGGCAAGAGTGAAGGCAAGGGAGTGGGGCCATGCTACATATGTACCGGGCCGCATCTCATGCGAAATTGCCCTAAGAAGGTGAAGTTAGCCGCCTTGGAGGTAGGGGAGCAGATTCAGGTCGAAGATGTGACCGATGCGCCGGGAGATGGAGTGATCCAGGTTGCGTAGTTACAACTCCTCAATACAGTCAGTTGTGAGGGTCCAAATAGAACCTTGAGCTTTATGAAAGTACAAATGGGCTGATATTTCATTCGAGCATTGGTAGACTCAGGGCGAGTCATTCATTGATTACGCCGGAAGTTGCTAAGACAATGAGATTGAAGGTGTCACCAACCACGACCAAACTAAAACTTGTAAATGCTGCCATGAGTTCCATAGACTGAGTGGCACGAGGGTGCAAGTTGAGAGTTGGACCATGGGAGGGTGTAATGGATATAGTAGTAGCAGCTATAGATGAATACCCGATGATACTAGGGTGTGATTTCATGATAGCTACCAAGGCGATGATAGCGCCACACCTTCGAGGGTTGGTCATTGTACACAAGGGTCAATCAGGGTTCATGCCGTGTGTGGATCCAGAGAAGGTACCTGCGACGTTGACAGCCTTATATCTGACGAATGAGAAGCTGGTGGTAGGGCTGAGAATCATTAGTGACGGTGGGTCGTCCTGTAGGGGTAGAGTCGGGCACCAAGTCAGGGCCACGTAGAGGCAGGAGCGCTAGAAAAACCCCCGCAGGAAGGGAGATTTTTCACAGGTGGATGATAGCTATGGGGCGCTAGTGCTAGCGCCTACGCACTATGATAGGGCGCCAGTGCCAGGGCCGCGCCACAGGGGGTGGGTGCCTAACGTCAGTTCAGGGCCGCGCTGCAAGAGGCAGACACCCAACACCAGACTAGGGTCGCACCGCAGGAGGGGGGCGCCCAACACTAGACCAAGACCGACGAGGAGGTTTTCTTTGGGAACAGATCGGAGATATGTGCCAGCATTTGGAATCAAGAAAGGAGAAGGTGGCTAGAGATGTAAGCAATGCTTAGCCAGGGGAGTGCCTTAGGCAAGACACATGCTCACGAAACCTCGAGGGCGAGGTTCAGCTTGGCCGGGGGAGAGTTGTCAAAGGACGGATTTCTGTGGCGCACGCACCCACGCGCACCCATCCTCATCCTTCATCCATTGACTTCAGAAGGCACGTGCGCCAGGCGACGCACGGGCGTAGGCGCACGTAAACCTCTCTTGTACATATATGTCGAGTCGGTTCTTTTGTAAAGCCCAGGAGTGTCCTATGAGCTTGGGCAGAGTCAGGTCAAGTCATAGGTAGACTTAGTCGGGATAGGTTTAGTTGGGTCTGAACTTGGGTTTGGGTCAGGTCTTGGATCGGGTTTGGATCCTTGTAAATCCGGGTTGTGATTTGGATCAGTTCGGGTCAGCCGAATCTTGTGACTTGGGCCGAGTCTTAGGTAGGTGTCATGGTTTGGGTCAAGTTCGTTGGGGCAAACAGAGCTTGGTTAGTTAGGACCTAGTCGGGTGTGGGTTGGGTCAAGTGTGGATGGAGTCTAGCTAGGGTTAGTCCTTAGTTGGTTTGGGTTGGTCATGGGCTAGGTTAGGTCAAACTAGGTCCATCTGGGTCAGTCCTAGTCAGTTAGGGGGCTGGGACAGGCCACCCGCACCAAACTGTGGTGGGAACGGTTATGGTAACCGTCTCTTGAAAAGTGGGGGTTAGCGCTAGGTGCCCTGCAGGGGGGTGCAGTTACAGGCACTGGCGCCAGGTGCCCTGCAGGAGGGGTGCAGTTACAGGAACTGGCCCCAAGTGTCCTGTAGGGGGGTGCGGTTATAACCGCCCCAGGCTAACAATAAACCTCCTTTAAAGGGTGCGGTTCCAGCATGCAGAAAGGAGGCTAATCAAGAGAGAAACTGATGGGAGAGAGAGAGAGAGTGGAGAGAAGGAGAGAGAGAGAGCAACCAAGTGCAGTGCAGGGGTCGTGCAAAGTGCAGACGCCGTCCAACTGGGTGCTAGGAGACTGCCACTGCCCTGCCATTAAGAACTTGAAGCCGGGTGCAGACCTGTCCTCCGTCTTGGTGCTAGCTAACTGTCACAGGGGTGATAGCCGACAATCCTCTTCCTCCACAGGTGCAGCAGAAGCTCCGTTCTCATTGGTGCTAGTCGAGTACCACCCTGGTGCCGTGTACAGTAGATGCAGCCGGGCGCCACCACTAGGAGCAGCCGATTGTGCTAGGTGACTGTCACAACGGGTGACAGGTGCCGCCAGGAACCTCCCTTCTTTAGGACAGCCGTGTGCAACCTAGCCAGGTACAACTGATCACAACGGGCAAGAGGTGCAACCGACGTCTTCAGGTGAGCTGCAGCAAACAACCGGGTTTGTGGGGGATGATGTGTGTAAACCTCCCTTGAGTTCCTAGTTAGGCAAGACGCAATCTTTGCTCGGTTCCGGTGGGAACCCTAACTAATTAGGGAAACCCCGATTTTAAGAGACGTTGTGGAAATTGGTGTGTTCTGTTCCTATTGAGTTTGTGTGTGCGTGTTTGGGATAAGTGTGAAAACGGAGCTGTTAGAATTAAGGGTGTTTCTAGCCATCACGGGCCGACGAAAGTCGTCATAAATTTTGTTTTAAAAATTTGACCCGTGACAGTGTCCGTCTCTGGTCATCCTCATAGTTCATCATGTTCATGCCTCGTAGAATCTGGTTGTAGGAGCGAGAGGCCTATCCAATGTGGTTGACAGGAGAACCCGGACACACCCGTTTTGTTTTTTCGCGTAAATGGATCGTTCAATTTGGTGAAATTAAGGTGATGCAGTTCATATAATATTTGGAAAAGTTCCGAGAACTGGTACTGACACTAAAAGATGCATCAGATTCATGTTTTAATCATATGTTGGCGTAAAAGATGAGTCCTGGTGTTAGATCACGATCTCCAGGATGACTTAATTTAACGTCTAGGCCTAAACAGTTCTTCTAACTTTGGGTTTGGACGAACCCTTTGGCAAAGCTATCCAAAAGATCCGATCCATTTCCCACCAGAATCCATCGTTCATCAACGAATTTGAATCGTATTTTCATCTTTGTTTTTAAAATAAATTAAATGAGTTCTATAAAAAGTAAATTAACGTGTGCAGGTGCTCATTCGGAAATGATCTATCCAATTTGACGTTTTTAACGGGGCAAAATTATCGATATCCGAAACCATCCAACCAAGACTCAGATCTTCCATTTAAGGAGTGGCAGCGAAGGAGGCCATAGGCACGACTGATATGACCAACCACTTCCTCCTTTCCCGACACGGTGATTCCCGTCGTCTTCCGCAATCAGGTGGAGGGCATTTACGTCATTGGCCACTCTTTGTAATCGTTCGTCCCTGTAACATGGCGGGCTCCTTGCTTTCCGACCCTGAGAAGAGCGGAAAAGCGGGTCAGGAAATCTGTCCTCCCTTTCTGCATAGGACGCCGCTCGGGAGAATCCGGAAGCCAAAAGGGAAAGGGCAACGAGCATTCCAGGTTAAATTTGATATTTTATATTCTTCTTCCCTCTGTTTTCCCCATTTTTTTCTTTTCCATCTTGTTCTCTTTCGTTTTCTGCGTTCTCTTTGTCTTTCTGCCATCTTGTTTTAACGTTTCTCGCCTTTATGGTTCAGGTCTGGAGGATTTCGGGATCTTAGTGGGGAAGATCTCCGATTCGACGGCATAGATCCGTCGTCCCTTTGATTTCCGTAAGGTCCATTTCATTTTCTCGAGGATTTTCTTTTTCCTGCTACACAATTGTTGATCCGAAGGCAGGGATACATTTTGGTGCTCTTTTTGTGGTTGTTTCTTCCACAATTTTTCATATCTATCCAGGATGCATAAAATTGATGTTGCAGTGATCCTTGTGGCGCTTCCTGTTGATTGTTTTGGATCTCATTTTTGTGAAAAGTTAGATGTTCGGTATTATTTTCTTTTGTTGTGCTTTTTTCCTTCATTTCTTGGAATCTGACGTATCAGATCTGATGCTTGAGAATTCAAATATTCAAGTGAGGGGAGCAACGATTTGGAAATGACACGTTATTCTCGTTCCTTCTGTCTCTTTTGAGGCTCTTTATTCGAGCATGCATATCTGTAATTCAAAATTAAGCACTGACATATGTGAGAAAATTGAATAAGAGATGACATACATGCGAATTTTGGGGCTTCTTCATCTTTTAGTTCTCACTTGGTGCATCTGCGTCAATGTCTTCTGGACACAACAGAAACGTACTACCGCATCTTATCCCAGTATTTATGCCTTGAATTGTTTAATGAGAGGAAACTTTATTGGGATTCAAGGCTTTCGTCTGCTTTGAGTCTATCAAGTTGAATCTATAGTTAATCATCAGATTATCCTGCTTGAGATGGTGCTGATGATAACATAATGTTTTGCTTGCTGTTTCTGTACATTTATTCTATGATTCTATCTGTTTTTGTCTCTCCTTTTAGAGCAATCTTTTCTTTATCTTTTTTTGCATTATCGATTTTGCATTATGCATGCCTATTTCTGACTGCGGAATAAGAGAGTAGCATCCCTTGATGGCTGCCAAATTGGTTCTTCGTTATGCAAGAAGTCCCTAATTTCTATTGTTCATCACTTCTTCATTAAGTTATGAATGATGAATGTTGTACTTCTCACTGGGAATTTGTGGAGGCTATGAGGACTGAGTAGGTTCTAGTATGTCATTCAGCTGGATGACCAATTTTGGCCATCTCGTATTATTCTTTTGAAATTTGTTTGTACGCAACATAGAAGAAACCTCCACCCTTGTTGCTCACACAGTTCTTGTTAATTGTAATAGGTACACGGGCCATTAGGGCTCATGTTTGTCATTGGACTGGCCCTAGTCAACTAGCCGTTGGAAGCAGCTGGCCTCCAATGACTAGTTACTAGCCGTTGGAGGCAGCTGGCCTCCAACGATTAGTTACTAGCCGTTAGAATGTGGTGTACACAGCACAGCAGCCAGCCTTCAAGGCTGGCTTTTGCACTTTCTTTTCTCTTCATATGTTTTATCTCTTCCCCTATAAATATCTCATTCTATCATCAATAAATTAATGCAGTCTTTGCACAGCTTTTGTTTGGTGTTTGACTTGCTTTTGCATTCTTGTTGAGATATTTGTGTGTGACATCCATATTTGGATGATTTGAGTTCTTGGCGCTTTGACAAATTGGTTCGTGGATGCTTCAACCTTTGATTATCGATAAAAATTTACCATTCTTACCCTTTTAACTATCTTCACTTTAATCTGTGGCTGCACAATGGCAAGGTCACATCTTTATTCCAATTTCAGCTTGATGATGTGTCATATAGCTAATTCCACCGTACATGACAGCCACAAAAATTGCACGATATAACTTTCTTGTGTTGCCAAACTTTTCCATAACAGTTTCTAATAGACACACCATATAGAAAATGGTCAAGATCGATGGCCATTTTATTTAACTTAAGGTGATGGCCTTTTTTATCGGCTTGAAGGTGAAAAGGAGAAAAAGAGAAAGAATATGGGAGAGAAGGAGGTAGATGCCAAAGGAAGGAGATAAGGAAGATTCTATGGCCTGGCCAAAAGTAAGAGCTGAAACAATGAGAGAAGGGTGGGATTTAAAATTTTAAAGCAGTGTTGTCTGACGCGTATCGTATCGTGTATCGCTCAGCTCCACGATACGGGCGTATCGTATCGTATCGTACTTTAATATTAAAATAATGCAAAAATTAATTAAAAATTAATAAAAAATAGTAAAAAAAAAAAAATCAGAAAAAAATCAGAAAAAATTTGATAATTGCTTTAAATTCATATAATGTAAGTTTAGTACAGATTGAGCATTCAACATTGAACAATTGCATCCAAATTTACATATTTTGAATCCAAAAAATAAAATACAGACATAGTTTACACTTTACACTTTACAGTACACTACAGTTACATATAATGTTACATTTTATAAATTGTAATCAGGATCATCAACTAAATAATCTTCATCTTCTCCTTGTTGCAGATCCTCATCATCATCAGCCACGCCCACACCTTCTTCTTCAAAATCAAATTCTTCATCTCCATAATGTTGTTGCGCTCCTTCCAAATTAATCCAGGCAACGTCTTCTTCTGTTAGGAGGGCATTTTCTTCAGTGTCATCCATAACCCAATCTTCTAATATATCAAAATTATCCAAACTTATTGGATCGAACTGACTTTCTTCTCTATTTACTTTTTTTAATTGCCTACGACACAAACAAAGATAAACAATTAGTAAGTAATATTAACAATTGAAAACTGAAGTTAAATAATATCGAATTGAAAATTTGAAAGTAATACAACATTACCTTTCACGAAAGTGCATGTTACAACGAATATAAACCAAATCATTAAGCCTTTTGTGTTCCAACCTGTTGCGCTTTTTTGTATGGATGTGTTCAAAAACACTCCAATTTCTTTCACAACCTGTTGCACTACAGGTTTGGCTTAAGACTCTAACTGCAAAATCTCTAAGGTTTGGACAATCACTTCCAAACCTGTTCCACCAAACATCTGTAAAAAAAATATAAACATTAGAGACATAATAATCCACAATAATGTAAGATGCAACTTAAATATGAAAATAAACAATGTACCTGGACGCATCGTAGAGCGGTTGCGAATTGCAACAGGCAAACCCATCAAGTGAAGAGCATTATCATATATCTCCATCTCTTGATGTATCGCATCTACTATGCTCTCATCAGGGACTAATCTGTCGATGCATTCAATGATTCCTCGATTAACCTCACCGTCCCTTTTAAAGGTTGCTGAGTACCTCAATGATGGGTTTAGATAGTAGGCTGCTGCATGAATAGGTTGATGCAATTGTTTATTCCATCTACTATCAATTATTTTCCACACGGGCACATAATCTCTTTTTTTTCCATTAAAGTTATTTCTAATCGCTTCTTTTGTCCTGTCCATGGCTTCATAAAGGTAGCCCATAGATGGTTTCTCCTCGCTGTCAGCCAATCTCAAAACTTTCACTAAAGAATAAGTAATTTTCAATAATCTGATACATGCATTCCAAAATGAACTTCTAAAAACCGTTTCTGCAATCTCATTTAGCTTTTTGTTCCTTCTATTTTGTGGCAACTCTGCAAATTGTTGCCACTCATCTGAGGAGAACATTATCTTTAAAGCTTGCTTCTGTCTCACAATACTTTGTACAGATAAGAAGTTTGTTGCGAATCGAGTTGCAGCTGTGCGAAGAAGCTCTGCACCTTCTGTGTATCTCCTCATCATACATAAAACAAATGCATGGTTGTAAATAAATTTTGTAATATCTTGGCAACACTCAGTTGCTGCCTTTATTTCATCCATCTCACCAATGTCCTCGAGGATGAGATCTAAACAATGGGCTGCACATGGTGTCCAGTAGAAAGTCCCATAAATATCAGCTAACTCCTTTCCAGCTGCTTTGTAGTTAGCTGCATTATCTGTAATCAATTGGACTACATTTTCTAGCCCAACCTCTTGTATAACCTTATCAAATTCCTCTCGTAGGATCTCTGCAGTGTGCCTCTCCTCTAACATATCTAGAGATCTCAAAAACATGAGTCCTTTAGGACAATATACAAGAAAGTTTAGCAATGTCCTTCCTCGCCTATCGGTCCATCCATCTGCCATGATAGTGCATTCTGTTTCCTTCCACGATTGTCTCAAAGTCGAACAGTATTGCTGCACTTCAATCACGGTCTGATCTAATATCTTCCCTCTCAACTTCTGATAAGAGGGCATCCTGTATCCTGGACCAATGTTAGCAATTGCATCTGCCATTGCTTGAAAATGAAAACTGTTTGCTGCATTAAATGGAATGCATGCATCATAAAACCATCTGCCCACTGCAAGGTCTGCTTGATCGTGCAGTTGTTCTGAAGTCATAGCAGCATGAATTCCTGGCTGAGCACCAGGTGTAGTGGAAGGAGGAAAGAACAAATGTATGCTAGAAGAAGCTCTTCCTCTACTCCTTCCTGAACTTCCTCTTCTGCCACCTCCAAAGTCTTCAGTTGCAACCCTCTTTCCTCTGCTAGGTGCTCGCGAACTGCTACTACCAATATCTGTTCTAGCATCTGAAGGCAAACTATCAGTGAATCTAACTCCAGTGGCAGTAGCATCATCAACTTCTTCACACATCTGGAAATCATCCTTTTGTTGTCTCCTTTCCTGTATGCTCTCAATCATCTGCAAGCATTGCCATTTAATACCTTCTGGCACACTTCTAACTCTGCCTGTGCATGGAGCAACTTCTTTCCTGGTTCCTGCTAGGTGGTGTTTCAACCTTAAAATTCCACCACTAACCACCTTTTCACAAAATAAACATCTGATTTTTAACCTTGAACCCTCAACTGGTATACCCCACTGCCATGTCGGATCATCAGACTTTGAATGAGAGTCTCTACCACCCCTTCCTGCCATCTCAATGGAGTACTTTAATTCAAACAAAAACCTGAAAATAAAAGCACTTCGCAAATCCCCCAATCTTCAAATAACACTCAAATCGAGTGTCTCCCACTTCATGAATGCAATAAAAATCGTATATACACACTTAATAACTTCATATTTTGTCATTCAAAAAAAAAACCGAAATAACACAAAAAACAATAAATATAAAGGAAAAAAAGGGAAAAAACATTAAAAATATACCTAAATCCGAGTTTGGAGGCTTGGACGGACACCGTAGGGCACAATTTTAGAGCTTTGAACACCAAGGAGGCGAAAACCGACTCTTAGGGAGCTTGAAGAACCCAAAAGGAGAGAGGAAACCCGCGAAAAATCGCGAGTTTCTCTCGGGCCGGGACCCTTTATAAGGGTCCCAGGGCGTATCGCCCGTATCGCACGATACGGGCGATATGCCCGCACCTGCGATATGAGGCCCCGTATCATATCGTGGTGGCCCACGATACGATACGTATCGCATCGTATCGTACGATACGGTGTGATACGGACAACATTGTTTTAAAGGCTCGTCAGTGAGAATAACAAAGACAACAAGTGTATTGGCCATATTGCAGGTATCACATAGTATGGGCCGGTATGATCCTTATGCAATACAGGGCTTGTATTATGTCAATTTTCTAAAAATATTGATATATATCTCCACGTATTGCTCGAACCAAGCAAGTTATAAACCAAGCACGAGGTGATTATTTTAGTCTATATATAGCCTTCCTCAGTCTACAAACCTTTGTTGTTGTATCTTTATAACTTAGTGGAAGATCCATATCAACCTCTTCATTGAGCTCCCCTTACAATATAGCATTCTTCACGTCTAGTTGCCATATGATCCACTTTCTCTGGGCAACAATACTGATGATGACTCTTATAGATGTAAGTTTAGCTACTAATCATATGGAATTGACTACAATGAAACCTTTGCACCTATAGCAAAACTTACTTTCATAAGAATACTCCTTAGTATGACAACAAATTTAGGATGTGATCTATGGCAACTGGACGTGAAAAATGCCTTCCTACAAAAAGATTTGAATGAAGAAGTATTTATAGAACTTCCTCCTAGAATGAATATTAAAGCATATGTTGATACAATTTGCAAACTGAATAAAGCTATCTATGAGCTGAAATAATCACCAAGAACCTGGTTTGAGAAATTCATTGAGGCAGTATACAACTTGGGATATTAAAGAAGCATAAATGATCGTACTTTATGTTTTAAGAAAGGTATAAAATTGTCTATTCTTGCTGTTTATTTGACTTCACTATTTCTTGGGAATAAATGTGTTATATTCTAACCAAGGTACTTTCCTAACTCAGATAAAATACATTATGGATCTACTACAAGAAACAAAATACTTGATTTTAAACAGGATACTCCTATGGAGGTGAATAAAAAATTATTCATTGGAGATAGTGAAGATTTTAGGGATATTCACAAATATCAGAAATTGGTTGGCAAGCTTATATACTTGACAATTACTCGTCCAGATATCACTTATGCTGTGGGCATTGTGAGCAGATTTATGCATTGTCCAACTAAGAATCATGTGGATGTTGTGTATAGAATTCTTAGATATCTAAAATCAACACCTGGAATGAGTCTTCTTTATTAAAAATCCTTCAAGTTTAATATAGGTTATGTGACACTACTTGGAGACTGGATGTTGTGTATAGAACTTTATTCTGATGGAGACTGGGTTGGATGTAAAGATGATCGAAAATCAACTATAGGCTATGTGACACTACTTGGTGGTAATATTATATTTTAAAAGAGTAAAAAACAAACTGTCGTTGCCAGATTTACAGCTAAAACAGAATACAAAGCGGTAGCTCATGCTATGTGTGAAGGAAAATAGGTATCTTCATTAATATGTGAACTAGGGTTTAAGTTTAAACAACCTATACTATTATATTGTGACAACAATGCAGCTATTCAGATGGCTTCCAACTCAGTATAGCATATCATGAAAGAACCAAACACATAGAGATCCATTCTCACTTCATAAGAGAGAAGATATCAAATCAGGAATTCAAATTGGAGTATGTTAAATAAAAGAAAACGAGGGTTGATTTCTTAACTAAAGCTATTGTCAGCAGATAACTCAAGGATACTTTGTCCAAGTTGAGTATTCTCAATATCTTTGACCCAACTTGAGGGGGAGTCTTAGAGATTATAGTAGACTCGTTATGGTTCTTATTCATACTCTATGTATCTTTAGTAGTACTTAATTAATATTAGGGGTAAATTGATCATTCAAGTTAGATTGTACTTATAAATAAGGTGATTAGGGTTAAGTGTATTAGATGAATAAGAAAAGAGAGAGGGACGGCGGCCAGGGAGTGGGTGCTGAAAATATGCTCTAGACAGATTGGAGGGATGCCTCCTATCTGCCCATACTTGGAAGTTCTTATTGTTTTTCAATGATTTGATGTTTATAACAAGGTGTCCAACCTTCTTATTTTTTTGAGACCAATCCTTTATGCACCTAATTTCCCAATCAATTTAATTTATGCAAGTTTCATAATGGAAAATCTAAATTGTTTAGCGACTTCAAATCAAACCTGTTGTATTTCTAGGTCAAAAGACGTGAGGGTGACCTCTTGGGTGTGATAACTGTTACTAAAGGAGAAGTCTATACATCATTGAAGAGCCTTAGTTTAAGACTTTTTTGAGTAATTCCTTAGAAATTGAAAAGTTGTGGGGTGAGAGAGTAGGACAATTACCTCTTCTTGAACTTAGGATTGTTGTTCCTCACATGTTTGAGGGATTCAATAATATAGTACTTCGATTGTGATGTATACTAGAGGGATAAATAACAGTTGTCATCTCTTAGTGAGTCAAGAAATTCTACAACTTTTGAGTTTGTTCATGTTGATGTCTGGGGATCTAGCTTCATTGACTTATCAGAGGCATAAATATTTTATATACTTGTATTAGGTTTACATTATCATACTTGATAAAATTAAAAAAATAAAGTGTTTTTCAATAATATAGTACTTCGATTGTGATGTATACTAGAGGGCTAAACAGTTGTCATCTCCTCCCAGTGAGTGAAGAAATTCTACAACTCTTGAGTTTGTTCATGTTGATGTCTGGGGATCTAGCTTCATTGACTTATAGGAGGCATAGATATTTTATATACGTGTACTAGGTTTACATTATCATACTTGATAAAATTAAAAAAATAAAGTGTTTTTGAATAATATAGTACTTCGATTGTGATGTATACTAGAGGGTTAAACAGTTGTCATCTCCTCTTAGTGAGTCAAGAAATTCTACAACTTTTGAGTTTGTTTATGTTGATGTCTGGGGATCTAGCTTCATTGACTTAGGAGGCATAAATATTTTATATACTTGTACTAGGTTTACATTATCATACTTGATAAAATTAAAAAATAAAGTGTTTTGTATATTTTGAATTGTGCATAGTTCACTGTAGATACTTTGTTTGGAGAATGGGGGAGAATATACCTCTCGTTATCTACAAGATTATTTTCAGAAGATTAGGATTGAAAACTAGAGTGCTGTTATACCGCTTCAACAAAATGTAATGGCTTGCTGGAACCTTAGTTCCAGGGAGCAACTTCTTAAGCATTTTGGGGAGATGCTATCTTGATACCAAAGTATCACATTAAGAAAATGCCTAATTCTTCCTTGAATGGATTAAGACCCATAGAAGTGTTCTCCTCCCTAAAAACAAGGTATTCTATATTCTCCCCAAAGTTCAGTTGTGTATGTTAAATTTGTGTTTTTTCTAATGCTGGGGACAAAGTGGAAACTAAGGCTATCAGATGTATGTTTGTTGGCTATTACCTAAAAATGGGCTATAGGTGCTATGATCCAATTAACAAAAACATACAACTCTAGATGCCATATTTTTGGAGTCAACACCTTAATTTTCTAGTGAGGGGGAGTCGAGCATTCCAGTCCTCCCAATAATTGTAGAAGATATTATGGAAGATGTTTGTGAGGATGAAATTAAGGACATAAAGACTGGCAGAGGGGAAAGAAAGATCTTAATGCATAATCCTTGTGGAACCATGACCTTAGAATCAGCCCAAGAATTAGATTGTTCTCCATCTCCAGAAGTAACATTTAAAATCTAACATCCGCATAACATCCACATGTATCATGGGAACCTCTACCTGTCATCCAACTGCTTAGTGTTGTGTCCTACTCGCTTCTAAATCATATCAAAGGTTTGCTAACAATGCAGGGCAACATCTTCTACCTAGAAGTGCCGATGAAGCTAACTAAATATCAAGGTGAATACAAGCAATAAAGAATGCAATGAATGCTTTACAGAAGGGAACTATACTTGGGATCTAGTGGAATTACCTAAAAGGAGAAAGCTAGTTGGATGATCTAAGTGGGTCTATACTGTCAAATTTAAGGCATTGGTTACCATCAGATGTTAGCATCCAACAGAGTGATCATAGGCGGTCCTATATACAGGGAGTGGGAAATGTATCAATTATATGTCAAGAATGCTTTCCTTCAGGAGAGTTTGAGTAAAGACATCTATATAGACATTCCACTTGGTTCAATAGTGCCAAGACTAAAGGGATAGTATGCAACAACAACAACAACTAAACCTTTTCCCATAATAGACAACAACAACAACAACAACAACTACTAAACCTTTTCCCATAATAGACGGGGTCAACTACATCTATGTTATCAATAGCGGTTAGCGGGGCTGTTAGCGGTTGATCCTAATATAGCGGTAGTGGGTATATAGCGGATTTAGTGGTACACTTTCATTTATGATTAAAAAATTATATATAATGGATTCTCTAATTTCTAAGAAATATCACATAGGGATCTGTGGAAACAAAGAATCCATGTAGCCGACCCCGTCTAGTATGGGAAAAGGCTTAGTTATTGTTTGTTTGTTGTTGTATCAAGAAACACATAACTACTACTTTATCAAACTAAATAAACAAATTTTAAGAAGACAAACAATAAATTTCACATGGCATATGCATATTGAATTGTTAAACTTATATTTAAAAACAAAAACATAAATGTAACCAAATTATTCTATACATTAGGGAGAATAAGTAAAAGAAACTAATATATATTATACTTATCGGCTCAAGTATGGATACAAAGGACATTGGCAATTGCTTGCAAAAGAACTCTTACTCGTCTTACAAAAAAAAGTGGTCAACTCTTCGACATAATTAGAACAAATACTATGATAAACTTCTACACGCTCTTTTTGCATGTAAGGGATAAACAAGGCTTTCTAAATTGAGGCTAAGGTCTCATACTTCAATTTGGCATACTACCTCCCTATATAGAGGTTTTCTTATGACCATTTTGTTCATTTAACATGTTTACTGAAATGACTTTCCACATATCCAAGAGTCACCATATGTATCCCTTTGTAGGACACTAACATAGCTTCGACAATTATAATGCTTGATGAGATATACATTATTATTTTGAAAATACATCTTTTAGCTATTATGATAAACCATTATACAAATAAGCAGATAACAAAATAAGCATTTATCAACATGTGCAAGTAAATCAAGTCAAAATATAACAAAATAAGCAAACATGTTTACTCAAATGACTTTTCACATCTTAAGAGTCACCATATGTATCCCTTTGTAGGACACTAACATAGCTTCGACAACTACAATGCTTGATGAGATATATATTATTATTTTGAAAATACATCTTTTAGCTATAATGATAAGCCGTTATACAAATAAGTAGACAACAAAATAAGCATTTATCAACCTGTGTAAGTAAATCAAGTCAAAATATAACAAAATGAGCATTGATAAACCATCTTGTACTCTATTCTTGATATAGCGGTCATAGCACCGCTATTAGAAGCCAAAAAGGTCGCTTGCTAATCTTCCAGCGATATAGCGGCACTCAAGCCGCTAATATGCTATAGCACGCTATTAACTACTTAAGGCTACATGGATTCTTTGTTTCCACAGAGCCCTATCATATGCTATGTTAGCAATTAACTCACAATAAGCTAGATCATTCTTTATTATTTCTTTCCAACACCTTTGTTGTCGTCCTCTACCTCTTTTAATACTTTGAAAATCTAGTTTTTCATACCTTCTTACTAGTTCTTCTTTCTATATGTCCAAACCATCTTAAACGACATTCTCTCATTTTATCCTCTATTGGTGTCACTCCTAATTTGTTTCTAATAACCTCGTTATGTATACGGTCTTTTCTTGTATGACCACTCATCCATCTCAACATCTTCATTTATGTCACAGACATCTTTTGTACATGTTGATGATTAACTGCCCAACACTCGAACCATAAAACATGACAGGCCTAATTGTTGCTCGATAATATTTACCTTTTAACTTTAATGGTATCTTCTTATCACAAAGAATACCTGATGCTCCTCTCCATTTTAACCAACTAGCGTTAATTCTATGCGTAACATCTCCATCAATTCTTCCATCACTCTGAAAAGGGATGCATTAATATAAGGAGGGCAACACTTTTCCTTGAGAAATAACTGATTTTAAGAATCAGTTTCTGGCAACGAACGGCCTCTAAAAGTCAGACAGAAAGGTCTGAGATTGGTGGCAGAAAACCACATAGGTGGCAGTAGCCTTGGGCAAATCGGCAGCTCGAAGGTGGGCACTTATGTAGGGTGGCAGCAATGATAGGATTAGGGTGACAACGAGGGTGCTCCAGGGGGTTAGAGCAGTCACCCAAGGTCTAGAAGGCAAAAGAGAAAGGAGAAGGCCGGTAGAGAAATATAGTAATCGACTCTAATCAGTCAAATTCATAACATGTTGGAGATTGGGGCTTCTGTCCCAATTTATTGACTTAAACTCTTGACACGATCCTAGCTAGGTGGGACCCAATCAGTCCTAATCCTAATGAGTCCTTATAGTTTTGGAATTGAAGTGACTATCAATTTGGATCCAGATTCAATGAATCTAAAATACTACTAATTTGGATCAATCTTATTTGATCTTATCTACAAGGATTCTCATTTTTGACTTTTCAAACTTAATCCTAACTAAACTGAACTAACTTTAATCAAATAAAGTTAAAAATGAGACAAGGTGCTCAACCAAGCTTATGGATTTGGATTGCTACTTCATAAGAGGAAAGTTTGCCAGCAAGGTGTTTCAGATTTTGCATGTTAAATCTAAGAATCAATTTGCGGACATCCTCACTAAGCTGTTAGTGAAGATCATCTGTTGGATATCATGAGCAAGTTGGAGTCATCAACATATTCATCCCAATTGGAGGGGTTGTATTAAATGGATCACCCAACTCGAGGGGGTCTATTAAATGGATCATGGGTCTGTTCTTTTTTTATCTTTCAGATTCATGTAATAAATTATTATGACGGACATTTTTTGCCTATGTATTTGTAGCCCCTCTTTTGGAAGGTCGATCTGCCCTAGTCAATGAGGCAGTTCTCTTTCTCAGCCATTTTGATATTGTTAACCTCTGGATGCTTTTTCAGAAATATCACTAATCATTGGGTGCTCTTCCCTACATTCTGCTCTCCTGTATGCACACCTCTACAAGGACCATTATCGCTGGTTTAGTGAAGATTCATCTCCATTGAGTAGTTCCAGTGGGTTGTCCCACTTCTTGGTGTTATTTCCACTGTAAATTTTCTTAAAAACCAGGCTACTCTATTTATATAAACTTTTGGTGCAGTCTGGGCATGAGGATATCATTAGGCTTGTACTTGTTCAGATAATTTGACTCTCGACCAAAAGCAACGATTCTACCTTCATTAGACGCCATAGAGCCCAAAGAGAGATCTATCCTCTTTGGCCTGGGCATTAGGCAAGTTAGGATTCCGCCTCCCTTGATTTGAAGCTTCAATGTTCAAATATCCCTCTCTGGTTTTCCTCAGTTTTCATGTGCCACATAATTCTCTCCAACTCCGAACTATCTGAAGCATTTACCTGAGCCGCAGCACATAGGCTGTTGCTTGAACAAAATATGGGAGATCAGTCATGTGCAACTCTATACTGAGTCTCTTATTGATTTTGTACTTTTTCACAATTCACATTGTTCATATACATAAGATACAAGTGTTATTCAGTAAAACTGTGAAAGACCTTTTCAAAATACTCATGAACTGGTGCACTAAACACATATTGCGTCTTTTTGTAGTCTGTCTGACAGTAGTAAGCTGAGAATGCTCAATCATTTTGGAGAGTTGGTCACAAAGTGGAGCTGCCCTACTTTCACACGTATTTACCAAGGTTTGTGATGATCATGCCTGTGATTGCAACAGAGGTGCCCTATATCCATAGAAGATTCTTGATTATGAAAACCTGATTGTATTGAGTTTTGGATTGTACAGTTAATATGATAGTTCAGTTCTTGTTTTGACTCTTCGGTGCTAAATCATCCCTAAAACTAATTTGTGTGTATGTGTGCATGTGCTTGTGGTATGTACTGCTTTTACTGGCCTTTGTTTATCTGATCATCATCACTTACAACTTGAAGGCCATTTTCTTGTTTGGGTTGGCTTGGACTGTTGTAGAATGATTGTGGCACTTGTTCATTTGTCCCCGATCAGTTCACCTGATTTTGTGCTGATTTTCCTCAATTCATTGTGCATGTGGTGATAGCCAACCCCGTCTAGTATGGGAAAGGGCTTAGTTGTTGTTTGTGTTGTGCATGTGGTGACATTCTAGTAGTTTCAGATAGTTGTCCAATCGTGTATCGTGTTTTAATAGCTATGGCTCTATTTTGCACAATTATTGTGCTTGCAGAATGCATCGTATTTCCAGTATCGGTCACTTCAGACAGTTTTCAAGGATCTGGCTGCAAAGAAGGATAAAGCATCTCTCGAGGAACTTTCAAAGAAAGAGGTAAAACTGATGCTGCAATCATTTCTATGAAGTGACCATATTCGTCCATTTTGTCTGTTTATTGCTTCTTTACATCTATTAATCTCCATCAGACCGAGAAATTCATGGCCCTGTGGAACACTAGCAAGAAAGTGTGAGATGACTATGAAAGGAGGATTTTGCCATCCCTTGATAGCAGACAGTTTAGCAGAGATGGTCGGATGAGAAACCTTGATGAGAAGCCACTGGTTTCTGAAGAACCGGCCAAGGTGGAACCAATTGCAGCACCAGAGAAAAGCAACATAAAACATTCAAAGAATGTCATACAGCCGCCATCACAACAGGAGACCCCCTTCACCGATAAGAGAAAGAACCTGAAGCAAGAGACTAAGAAGTCTACTCAAGCCGAAATAAAAGCAAAAGACAGCGTGTTGGAGGAACCTGAATTCGTTTCTGGAGTTCACACGAACATGGATTCTTTGGCAAACAAAGAGGTGGATGCAGAAAAGCTTAAGGAGATGAAGAGACAAGAAGAGATTGCGAACCGATATATTCTTCCTTTACATCCATTTTGAGGATAGGCTGTTTATAATGGTTGCAATTAGCCCCATGTGTTGAGATTCCCGTCAGTCCCGGTGGATTTTTCTGGACCTTTTTCTATGTGGAAGCCTATGGCCTGATTCTTTTTGAGATATTCTCGGTGCCTGCAATTGAGTTGAATCCTAACGCAAAAATCTCCCAAAAAACGTAAACTGTTCGACATTAATTTTCTATATATGTACTTTTTAACTGGAGTGTTTCTGTGAGTTGGGGGAAGGTTAAACAAGGAAGTTATTTTTGTTTTGCCAGTTGATATTGGACATTATGTTTTTATCTAAAAAGCTGTCTCGTCATTTAAGCAGGCTATGTTTGATTAGGTCTGGTTATATCTGGTATCGGACCCATCTTGAATCCAATAATTTGGATAGCGTATCCAAAGTCATATTGGTTTTGGATGCAGATTTGATTGCATCTTTTGGATTATATCGTAGTGATCCAAAATATTCAAGGAACAACGTTATGAATACACTGATTATTTTAGATATGTTATCTGTTTATATCCAAGTTCAAAATCCTATTGTGAACTGATTACTTGAATATCTGGATTGTTGTACATGTTAAAGTCATACTGCACACCAAATCTCAACTCATGTCCGGAATCTGATTGACTGGTCTTAAGATTGCATTTAAATTGTGAGAACATACAAGCCTTCAATATAATAGAACACACATGACCTCCAATACATCTCTTTTGCCACGGAAAGAAGTTGCACAACCAAATCTATTCAGCCTAATGAACTTAAATGTTGCCTCTTATAAAGAAGTAGCCATTTGGACAAAAGGGAACTAAATGTGGGTTTTATTGGCAAAAACAAGGTTCTAGTGTGTATATATAAAGGAGGCTGCTTTTCATAAATGAATTATATTTAGGATCTTATTAAGGCTATAAATACACATAAGAGGCTGAAATTCATGGAAGATACTAGAAAAGATCCCTCTTTGATTTTTGTCCCTACCTTTACGCTAAAGAGATTCCATATCCCTATCTATTTGGAAAAAGCTTATTTACTTATCTATGGGATTTATGTAGATAAATTAATTAAGGGCATTTAAAAATTTAATGTGTATGGCTCAAACCTTCACTCCAACCAAGCCTAAACCTAGTTGAACCAACCCTAGTTTGTCTAAGTCAATTGAACCTACATCCAATACCGTTGAACCCTTACCCATGGTTCTAAAAACAGATTTTGAGTCAATTCCTTTAACTGAAAATCATGTCAAAATATATCGGCCTATTAACCCACATGGATCCAGCCATGGTTCGATTCACTTCATTGGGACAAACTCCATCTAAGTCACAAGCTAGGCGCCTCACCTTGTTGCATCAAAATCAAGAATTATAAAGGCTCCAACTCAAGGAAACCCATCCAAGTGAAGTCAAGCCATCCATGGGAGTTAGCCAAGCCGTGCCAAGCCTCCAAGCCAAGTCGAGCCACCGGGTCACACTCAGCCTAATGTAAGTAATCAAGCCAAAATGCAAGCCGTAAAACCACATTAGAATAAGTGAGGCTTTATTTTCAAAAGTAGCTGAATGAAAAGCTTTATTTACCTACCTTATAGTTTGATTAGATTCGTTTAGATTTATCTTTATCCTTTGGGCTGTAAATGGGGCTCTCCAACCTCCTTCAGAAGCATCTCTTAAGTATCTAATATCTTTCATCCTCTAATAAAGAAAAAGAAAGGGGACGACCCCTCCTCATTTCTTCTTGTGGTGTACGTTGATCCACCAAAGAGAGGTGCGGCTACTCCCAAGGTATCCCTAGCACGTTTTTCTTAGCATCTTAGTTCCTTTAGGCATCCATCGTCCCTTTTATCTTGCTTAGCATATTTTATTTTCTGGTTTTCTTCATTTAGTATTCATCCTAGTTTTCTAATTCCATCATCCTTGCTATTTCTGATTTTAGTGTCATTAGTTACCCATCGTTTATTTTTTTTAGTTCCCTTAAACAGCCATTAGAAACCTCTTTTGCATTCGCCAACATCTTTAATTTCTTTTCTGGTTCGGTATCATGATCAGTTTAAGGTCACCTATTTTGGTCTTGAATATCCCACGTTCGGTTCTGATTTGTCAGACTGATCCTTCTCGTCTATCGTATCTTTTAGAATCCCTACATCCATCGTTCTTAACTTAGTCATTACATCCATAACTGCATATAAATATATAGGCATATATAGGTTTCGAAATTTTCATGCATAATAAGCGTAAAAGATGACCCATAACACATTTAATATAAATAATTTTTCCTTTGATAAAAACCCATGGACATATATAAAATTAATTAGGCTCAATTTGAGTCAACAGGGTTTTAAGGGAAAATTTGTGTAACTGGGCTAGGATTTTTAATTGGAGCTTATATGGGATTAGGAATTCTTAGGGATAGGCTGAACCCAGCACTTGGTCGACCTGCTTCCTTGGATGATTTTATGGTGGTGCCCACTTTGTTTTATAGCAACTGCCCGACTTTCAAGTAGGACTTGTTTTCCTTCCTTGAGATATCTAAATCCAATCGAATATTTTGCTTGTAATAGGGCTCTGAATTACAGGCTTCTCCCTCCTCTTGATATCATCTCTATTTTATTCTTGTGTGAACTAATTTTTGAAAAACTCAAGATTCAAGGTCTCAATTTTTGTAAAAATCAAGATTCAAGGTCTCACCCCATGTATCTTGAAATTGGTCTTTGAAGACAATTTTCAAACCATATTTTCTTAAAAAAAAATGATGTTTACATAAGCATGGAACACAAAAAAATCCTCTTGAATTAGATCATAAAAATATTTGTGAACCTATGAAATTGTCTTTAAATAAAAGTAAATACTTTTTGCTATTTATTATTGGCTTAACATATGAGTTGGGTGTATTTTATTCTAAAAAGTCAAATGCAATTGATAAATTTTAAGAGTTTAAAGTATTTACAAAAAAGTGCATGTACACTAAAAGTTGGGAAAACTTCACATAAGTACCTTTTAGTTTACAAAAACTCTACTTTGATACTCTATATTTCACTTTCTATAACTGAGACGACATAAGTTTAAAAACTCATGACAATGATGCTAGTGCTAACATGGTGGCATTGAATCAGCCTCGTGTGACACTGATGTCAATGTGGTACTAAATCTTAAGTTTAGTACATTGTAGTATAACAAGAAATCTACTTTAGTACCTTGTAGTACGTGGCACATCCATTTCAATTTAAATATTTAAAAATAAATTAATATTAAATATACCTATTATGTTTATTAATTCAAATTATAATTAAGACAACTTGAATAAGGTTTAAAACATATATTTAAAATTAATTTGGGATAATAAATTTTGTAAATATTAATTAATAATTTATATTAACAAATTTGTAATTTAAATAATAATTTACAATAGTGACTTTTATTTTTTATATAATCATATTTACATGAATGAATTCTAAATTATGATAGCCATCAAAATTAATATTTAAGTTGATCGAGTTAATGCTAAAGTCTATTAATTTGTTAGGCATCAAAGTGAAGTTGATGTTAATAATATAAAAATTGAGATTATAAAAATAAATCTTTCATAATTAACATTTAATAACATCAAAAAATAATTTTTATAGCAGAACTTGAATTTAAACGTACTAATACAAATTAATGTAGCATACCATTTTTCATGCTTTCTAACTTTAGTTGGTTTATTAGTTAACTAATGTTATTAATGTAAATTAATATTCAAATTAACATTCAATGTTTAAATATAATTAAATTTATTCAGTTATTAATATCTAAAGTAAGGTTATTTTTACAAACTGATTTTAAATGCATGTTCTCAATATTTTGATGAGGTTTTCTTTCTTATAAGGTGTATTGATAAATTTAATTTCAATATCAATTATTAAGTCCTTCAAAAGTGAGAAAGAAGATATATTTAAACAAAAAGTCCTTCAAGGAGATGTTTGGAATTATGTTGGCACACCCTCTGATATGTGGAACAATATGGCTATACATATTAGGAAAGTGGCGAAAGATGTGTTAGGGGTATCTAAGGGAGGTGTACCGGCACAAAAAGAAGCTTGGTGGTGGAGTGAAGTAGTACAAAACAAAATCAAGGCAAAGAGGGCATGTTACAAATTACATTATGCTAAGAAAACTAGTGCAACTTTAGAAGCTTATAAGAAAGCAAAGAAGGAAGCAAAAAAGGCCGTTAGTGAAGCAAAAGCTAAGATTTGGGAGGACTTATATAAAAAACTCAACTCAAAAGAGGGTGAAAGAGACATTTTTAGGATAGCTAGGGCTAGAGATAAGAAAACTAAAGATCTTAATTATGTTAGATGCATAAAAGACGAGGATGAAAAAATTCTAGTGGCAAATGATGATATAAGAAATAGATGGAAAAACTATTTTTATAATCTTTTTAATGAAAATAAAGATGTTAGTATTAGTTTAGGAGATTTAGCCAAGTCAGAAAAGTATATAAACCACAATTTCTACCGACGTATTCAAAAGAATGAAGTCAAAGAGGCTCTTAAACATATGAAGAGTGGTAAATCGGTAGGACCAGATAATATTCCTATAGAAGTTTGGAAAATACTAGGAGAAATAGGAATCACTTGGCTCACAAGACTATTTAATGAAATATGGAAAAACCAAAAGATGCCCGAGGAATGGAGAGCAAGTACACTTATACCCATATATAAAAACAAGGGAGACATTCAAAATTGTGCGAATTATCGAGGTATCAAGTTAATGAGTCATACTATGAAATTATGGGAAAGAATTATTGAACGTAGGTTAAGACAAGTATCAAGTATAACAGAGAACCAATTTGGATTTATGCCTGGTAGATCTACTATTGAAGCGATTCACCTTTTGAGACGTCTTATGGAACATTTTAGAGCAAAAAAGAAAGACCTTCACATGATATTTATTGATCTAGAAAAAGCTTATGATAGGGTACCGAGGGAGGTTCTTTGGAGAACTTTGGAAAAAGAGGTATCCCATTGACATATATTAACCTTATAAGAGACATGTATGATGGTGCAAAAACATGTGTGAGGACTCATGAAGGAACGACAAACTTCTTTGAAGTTAATATTGGGTTACATCAAGGATCAACTTTAAGTCCATACTTATTTATAATGGTGATGGATGAGTTAACAAAACATATTCAAGATGAAGTACCTTGGTGTATGTTATTTGCTGATGACATTGTATTAGTGGAGGAGTCTAAGGAAAAAGTTAATAGAAAATTGGAACTATGGAGAGAAACATTAGAAAACAAAGGCCTCCGACTTAGTAGAACAAAGACAGAATATATGGAATGTAAGTTTGATCATTTGGCTACTTCAGAGGACATAGAAATTAAAATTGGCACACATTGCATTCCCCAAAAGGAAAGTTTTAAATACCTAGGGTCAATTTTTCAAAGTGATGGAAGAATTGATGGAGATGTTACACATAGAATTAATGCTGGTTGGTTAAAATGGAGAGGAGCATCAGGTATTCTTTGTGACAAGAAGATACCATTAAAATTAAAAGGTAAATATTATAGAGCAGCAGTTAGGCCTGCCATGTTTTATGGTTCTGAGTGTTGGGCAGTTAATCATCAACATGTACAAAGATGTCTGTGACAGAAATGAAGATGTTGAGATGGATGAGTGGTCATACAAGAAAAGACCGTATACATAATGAGGTTATTAGAAACAAATTAGGAGTGGCACCAATAGAGGATAAAATGAGAGAACATCGTTTAAGATGGTTTGGACATATAGAAAGAAGATCAAAAGAAGAACCTGTAAGAAGGTTAGAAAACCTAAATTTGGAAAGTATTAAAAGAGGTAGAGGACGACCACAAAAGTGTTGGAAAGAAACAATAAAGAATGATCTAGCTTATTGGGAGTTAACTGCTAACATGGCACACGATAGAGATCTGTGGAAACAAAGAATCCATGTAGCCGACCCCGTCTAGTATGGGAAAAGGCTTAGTTGTTGTTGTTGTTGTTGTTTGTTTATCAATTATTAAGTTTGTATTAAAAATTATTTTAGGATTCTACAAGGTACTCAAGTGTTTTTTATGACACTATAGGGTACTAAACTTAAGACTTATATCATACAATGTTAGCACCACATCAACACTAAGTGAATACTACATCCATTATAATATCATATGTATATCATGTGAGCCATGCTGATACACCATCATTCTCCATCAACCATATCCGACCCAATGCTAATAGCCTTTGTGATGTGGTAAAGTGATGAGTTTTTCAAATTTAGGTCATTTAGGTCAGAGAAAGTTAAATTGAAGGCACCAAAGTAGTTTTTCAATAAACAACAAGATAGTAATTTGAAGGATTCCCTTAAAAATTCTTCGTATTAACAGAGATGTGAATTTTTGCCTAATAACTTTGACCTTTCTGGACATACACAGACAATTGATAATAAGAAAGACATTAGAAAAAGATGTCATTGCTGAAAGAAAAGATAGAATAACTATGAAAATTACTCGAACTATATTAAGTAAGAGTCATCTTCTAAATGATTTTATGGGACAAGTAGTGGCAACAATTTATCTTCTTAGTATCTTTCCAATAAGAGCAGAATATAACAAAACTCCCTATAAAGCAAGGTTTGAAATGTAAGCTTAATGTGAATAACTTAAGTACTTTTGGGTGTATGTTTTATGCTTTAATTGATCCAGTAACTTCTCTAAAATAAACAAAAAGGGCAAAAATACATATTTATTGGATATTCTAATGTTTTACAAAGTTATCATTTATAGAACTATATTTGAAAAAATCAATTATTCGACGACATATCATTTTTTATGTAAACAATTTTGAAAAAAGAGACAAGAATCAAAATCAACATATAACCTTTCTTGAAGATGAAGTTGAGTCAGAGGAACTCCAAATGAAAAAAGTGTTATCTCAAGGGATACCATCTTCTTCAAAGGCCAAGATTTGTAAGGAAATTGTGAGATAAAAATAATTTTTATAGCATAACTTAAATTTAAATGTACGAATATAAATTAATGTAGCATAAAAAATTTCAATCTTTTCTAACTTTAGTTGGTTTATTACTTAACTAATGTTATTAACATAAATTAATATTCAAAATGACATTAAATATTTAAATATCATTAAATTTATTTAGTAATTAATATGTAAAGTAAGGTTATTTTTACAAACTAATTTTAAATGTATGTTTTCAATATCTTGATGAAGCTTTCTTTTTATAATGTGTATTAATAAACTTAATTTCAATATCAATTATTAAGTTTATATTAAAAATACTCAAGTGATTTTTATGATACTATAGATACTAAACTTAAGATTTCATATCATACAATGTTAGCACCACATCAACACTAAGTGAATACTACATCCATTATAATATCATATGTATATCACATCAACCATGTTGATACACCAACATTCTCTATCAGCCATATCAAACCCAATGGTAACGGCCTTTGTGATGTGCTAAAGTGACGTTTTTTCAAATTTAGGTCATTTAGGTCAGAGAAAGTGAAATTGAAGGTACCAAAGTAGTTTGTCGATAAACCATAAGATAATAATTTGAAGGATTCCCTTAAAAATTCTTCGTATTGACAGAGATGGTGAACTTTTGACTATAGCTTTGACCTTTCGGGGCATACACAAGCAATTGATAATAAAAAGACATTAGAAAAATATGCAGTTGCTGAAAGGAAAGACAGAATAACTATGTAAATTACTAGAAGTATATTAAGTGTGTCATCTTTCAAATGATTTTTGGGGACAAGTAGTGGTAACTGTTTATCTTCTTAGTATCTTTCCAATACGAGCAGTATATAACAAAACTCTCTATAAAGCTTAGTTTGAAACATAAGCTTAATGTGAATAACTTATGTAATTTTGGGTGTATGTCTTATGCTTTAATTGACTCCTCTGAGTTCTCTAAAATAAACAAAAAGGGCAAAAAATACATATTTATTGGATATTCTAATGTTTTACAAAGTTATCATTTATAGAACTATATCTGAAAAATCAATTATTCGACTACATATCATTTTTTGTGAAAACAATTTTTAGAAAAGAGACAAAATGAAAATCAACCTATAACCTTTCTTGAAGATGAAGTTGAGTCGAATGAACCCCAAGTAAAAAAGAGTTATCTCAAAGGATACCATCTTCTTCAAAGGCCAAGATTTGTAAGGATATCGTGCGATAAAAATAATTTTTATAGGAGAACTTAAATTTAAAAGTACGAATATAAACTAATGTAGCATATAAATTTTCATGCTTCCTAACTTTAGTTGGTTTATTACTTAACTAATGTTATTAATGTAAATTAATATTCAAATTGACATTAAATGTTTATCAATTTTTAAGTTTGTATTAAAAATACTCAAGTGATTTTTATGATGCTATAGATACTAAACTTAAGATTTCATATCATATAATGTTAGCACCACATCAACACTAAGTGAATACGACATTTATTATAATATCATATGTATATCACGTTTGCCGTGCTCATACACCAACATTCTCCATCAACCACATCACACTCGATGCTAACGGCTTTTGTGATGTGGTAAAGTGATGAGTTTTTCAAATTTAGGTCATTTATGTCAGAGAAAGTGAAATTAAAGGCACCAAAGTCGTTTTTAGATAAACCGCAAGATAGTAATTTGAAGGATTCCCTTAAAAATTCTTCGTATTGACAGAGATGGTGAACTTTTGACTAATAACTTTGACCTTTTTGGGCATACATAGGCAATTGATAATAAGGACACTAAAAAAAAATGTCGTAGCTGAAAGGAAAGATGGAATAACTATGGAAACTACTCGAAGTATATTAAGTGAGAGTCATCTTCCAAATGATTTTTGGGGACAAGTAGTGGCAACAATTTATCTTCTTAGTATCTTTCTAATAAGAGCAGTATATAACAAAACTCCCTATAAAACCGGGTTTGAAATATAAGCTTAATGTGAATAACTTAAGTACTTTTGGGTGTATGTTTTATGCTTTAATTGTTCCAGTGAGTTCTCTAAAATAAACAAAAAGGGCAAAAAATACATATTTATTGGATATTCTAATGTTTTAAAAAGTTATCATTTATAGAACTATATTTGAAAAAATCATAATTGAAGGCACCAAAGTAGTTTTTTGATAAACCACAATATAATAATTTAATGGTTTCCCTTAAAAATTCTTCATATAAACAAACATGATGAGTTTTTGTGTAATAACTTTGACCTTTTTGGACATACACAGGCAGTTGATAATAAGAAAGACAATAGAAGAAGACTGAAAGGAAAAATAGAATTATCGATCTATGACGAGCCTTGCTCCTGCTATGATTGCCGGAGTTTGTAATAGAAAGTGTCGGGAAGATCTGTAGAAAAAAAGGAGAAGAAGGAGAGGGTGATTGTACGCGGTTTCCCTCAGACGGGTTATGCAAGTTAACCTCTTTTGCAACAGGTATATTGTCTCCTTCGCAAGGACAATCAGCATTACTCAAGTTAACCCCTTTTGCAACAGGTGTAGATGTAGACTTACGTTCACCCATTTTAAACTTCTTTAAGATATAATCAATATATCACTCCTGACTTATGCATAGAAGTTTAGATTCTTTATCTCGAGAAATCTTTATTCCTAATATATAAGATGCTTCCCCCATATCCTTCATTTCAAACCTTGAGTTTAACTAAGACTTGGTTTTGACAATAATCTCATTTTCATTCAGAGTCAATAATATGTCATCTATATATAATCATAAGATGATAAAATTGCTCCCAATGTTCCAGACATACCTAGTGATCAAATTCATTAGCTACAATAATGACATTTTGAAAAGTCAAATACCATTGACGAGATGATTGTTTAAGGCCATATAGGGATTTTTTCAACCTATATACTTTATCTTCTTAGCCTTCAACTCTGTATCCTTTGGGTTGTTGCATATATATGATTTCATTTAAGTCTCAATTTAGAAAAACAATTTTTAGATCTAATTGATTTAAGTCCAAATCATAATATGTTTATATCGCCAAGATTATTCTGATAGATATAAATTTCATAAGAGGAGAATATGTCTCAATATAATTTATCCCCTCATACAGCCTGTAACTTTCCTTTCTTTAGGCAAATCAACCAATTCCTAGACTTGGTTTTTCTCAATGGATTCAATTTTCTCATCCATGACTTTTATCCAGTTTGATGATTTAGATGAGTTAATAGCATACCGATATTTTAAGTTATAGGTCAACTCATCTAAATCCACCGAATTGCATACTTCCTCTTTAAGGTAAGTATGATAATCCTTTAAGTAGGATAGAGTGACCTTAGGTTTTTTATGTTCACTCAAAGTTTCTATTTGTTCAAGAAGATCCTTTATGGGTTTGAATGATGATTGATCTAGATCTATTAGATCGTCATTATTCTCTTCATTATTCTTGAGGATGTCATTCTTAGTATCTTCTAGGAATTCAATATCCTTGCTCTCTACGAGTCTTTGGTTTTTGTGATAAGACCGGTATCCCTTAGATCCTTTAGGATATCTAATAAATATACATCATAAGGACCGTCTCTCTGCCTTATCTCTAGATTGATCAAGGATCTTTGCACAAGCGATAGATACCCGCCTCTTGAGATGACCTAGGTTTGGTTTTCTTCCAAATCATATCTCATATGGTGTAGAGAATACAACTTTACATAATACTCTATTTAGAATATACATAATTATACATACTACTTCTCCCCAAAATACCTTTGGTAGAGATGCATCTATTACTATGGGCCTTGTCATATTCAATAATGTCCTGTTATATCTTTTTGGTACACCATTCTATTGAGGTATCCTAAGCATTGTATTTTGCTTTAAAATACTAAAGTCTTTATAGAATTCTAGAAATTTTGTAGAGGTATAGTCACCACCACTCACCACCTCTATCTGATCTCAAGAGTCATTTTGTATGCTCCAATTGGTTTTCAACTTTTTGCTTATATTCTTTAAATGCTTCAAGTGCCTTAGATTTATGTACTAATATATATATATATATGTATATCTCGAGTAATCATCCATAAATGTTATGAAATATACCTTCTCACGATGAGATCTTACCCTAAAAGGTTCACATAAATCAGAATAAATGATTTCTAACATAGTTGTTGCCCTTGTTATTTCTTTGGGAAATGTCTTTCTTGTCGTTTTTCCTTCTATACAACTTTTACATTTACCAAAAGTGTTTTCCTGAAAACTTGACAATAAGTCAAAGTCGGATAATTTCCTCAACTTTTTAGACTTATATGCCTTAGGCATTTATGCCACATATTCACGTCAATATTAAAGACACAATCGATATAAACAGAAAATCCTTCTCTTTCATTTAATTTGAACAAACCTTGTTCATCATCGAACAATCCTCAGAAGGTTATCCTTCCATGCTTCTCTATGGTTATCTTGCCAAGAACATACCTCACTTCAAAACCCTTCTTAACCAAGGTAGGGATTGAGACCAAATTGTGCCATATAATTGGCACACAAATCCTAAATGACCCTGCACCAATGACATTTGAGAAGGTGTTATTTCTCATATACACCCTATGTTCTCCTGATTTATATTTTTTTAAGTCTATAAGCTCTTCTTTGCTCTTCGAGATATATCTTGTTCCTCTAGAGTCAATCCACCAACAAGATATTGGGTGATCCATGTAGTTTGACCGCCTTTCTTGTTATTTTTGCCAAACTTTTTGTTTGGTTTTATTCTTTTTTTGGTTTAATCTAGAGCTTGTTCCAATATCTTGTTGATCTACTACCAACTTGTCATTTTTATTTCTATTCATATGCTCTTGTTCAATTGCTAGTTTGAGATGTAACTTAAAAATGTTTATTTCACCTCCTAATCTCAAGGCCGTGACAACCATATTTCATGAAGGGAGAAGACTATTTAGGATAGTTGATATTTGTATAGCCTCGGAGATGACCAACTTTGCTACGACTAAGTGTCTTGCCATTACCAAGGTTAGAATTATTATTTTGGCTATGATATCATCTCTAAGGAATGTTTTATATGCTTCCTTTTCTTTTTCTGTTGCAGTTGGAATAGGTGGCTGAACTGAATCCTTTAAACAAAGTTTTCACCTTCAAGTATAAGTGCTAAAGGGATACGCTCTAAAAAAGAAACAACCAACTACGTGTGTTAGTAGACTGCAACAGTTTGCAACAATATCTTGGTACTATTTTTGAAAAACATGTCCAAGTACCTATGAGTATTTTTAGTTGATACTTAGATATCAATTGAAAAAACTCTTAACTTGATTATACTATTTCAAAACCAACCTTGGAACGAAACTATAATTTTTTCCTTTATTTCGTACAAGTATAATTTCTCAAAAACCTCAAGAGCAAACCAAGAATTTACTCTTCTGTCCTATTTTGAAATATTTCAAAAGGTCTTGGGGTAGAATAATAATTATACCCCTCAACCCGCTTTTTAATTTTCTTAAAAAGATAGTGATAGTGTTGCCCTTTTGCACAGTAGCAAAACTATGAATTTTCAACCATACATGGGTAACTTTGTACTTTCACAGTCTAGTATTTCATAAATTTCAAAAATTGCTAAAGGATAGTTTTGTCTTTTCGTCGTTAGAGGCAAAACTATCTTTTACTCAAAAATATCTAAGTATTTTCATAATTTCACCTAGTGGCAGTATTGTAAAATAAAAAACCAAGTTTTTGGAAAACCGCCAATGGTTTTCCAGAAATCGACTGGTTTCGACTGCCCATAATTTTATAAAACCATGGGTGATGGATTATTCGAGAAGAGAAAGGGAGAGGGAAAACGAGAGAGGGAAGATGAATCCATAACTAAAAGTCGATGTTAGGTGGTTAAGCTTTCTCGAGGAATTACCTTGCAATCTTTACAACACGCTCTATCTTTTTTTCTACAAATACAAACAACAACAACAACAACTAAGCCTTTTTCCATACTAGACGGGGTCGGCTACATGGATTCTTTGTTTCCACATATCCCTATCGTGTGCCATGTTAGCAGTTAACTCACAATAAGCTAGATCATTCTTTATTGTTTCTTTCCAAAACTTTTGTGGTCGTCCTCTACCTCTTTTAATACTTTCCAAATTTAGTTTTTCTAACCTTCTTACAGGTTCTTCTTTTGATCTTCTTTCTATATGTCTTATTTTATCCTCTATTGGTGCCACTCCTAATTTGTTTCTAATAACCTCATTATGTATACGGTCTTTTCTTGTATGACCACTCATCCATCTCAACATCTTCATTTCTATCATAGACATCTTTTGTACATGTTGATGATTAACTGCCCAACACTTAGAACCATAAAACATGGCAGGCCTAATTGCTGCTCTATAATATTTACCTTTTAATTTTAATGGTATCTTCTTATCACAAAGAATACCTTATGCTCCTCTGCATTTTGACCAACGAGCATTAATTCTATGTGTAACATCTCCATAAATTCTTCCATCACTCTTAAAAATTGACCCTAGGTATTTAAAACTTTTTTTTTGGGGAATGCAATGTGTGCCAATTTTAATTTCTATGTCCTCTGAAGTAGCCAAATGATCAAACTTACATTCCATATATTCTGTCTTTGTTCTACTAAGTCGGAGGCCTTTGCTTTCTAATGTTTCTCTCCATAGTTCCAATTTTCTATTAACTTTTTCCTTAGACTCCTCCACTAATACAATGTCATCTGCAAATAACATACACCAAGGTACTTCATCTTGAATATGTTTTGTTAACTCATCCATCACCATTATAAATAAGTATGGACTTAAAGTTGATCCTTGATGTAACTTCAAAGAAGTTTGTCATTCCTTCATGAGTCCTCACACATGTTTTTGCACCATCATACATGTCTCTTATAAGGTTAATATATGTCAATGGGATACCTCTTTTTTCCAATGTTCTCCAAAGAACCTCCCTCGGTACTCTATCATAAGTTTTTTCTAGATCAATAAATATCATGTGAAGGTCTTTCTTTTTTGCTCTAAAAGGTTCCATAAGACGTCTCAAAAGGTGAATCACTTCAATAGTAGATCTGCCTGACATAAATCCAAATTGGTTCTCTGTTGTACTTGATACTTGTCTTAACCTATGTTCAATAATTCTTTCCCATAATTTCATAGTATGGCTCATTAACTTGATACCTCGATAATTTGCACAATTTTGAATGTCTCCCTTGTTCTTATATATGGGTATAAGTGTACTTGCTCTCCATTCCTCGGGCATCTTTTGGTTTATCCATATTTCATTAAATAGTCTTGTGAGCCAAGTGATTCCTATTTCTCCTAGTATTTTCCAAACTTCTATAGCAATATTATCAGGTCCTACTGATTTACCACTCTTCATATGTTTAAGAGCCTCTTTTACTTCATTCTTTTGAATACGTCGGTAGAAATTATGGTTTATATACTTTTCTGACTTAGCTAAATCTCCTAGACTAATACTAACGTCTTTATTTTCATTAAAAAGATTATAAAAATAGTTTTTCCATCTATTTCTTATATCATCATTTGCCACTAAAATTTTTTCATCCTCGTCTTATATGCATCTAACATAATTAAGATCTTTAGTTTTCTTATTTCTAGCCCTAGCTATCCTAAAAATATCTCTTTCACCCTCTTTTGAGTTGAGTTTTTTATATAAGTCATCCCAAATCTTAGCTTTTGCTTCACTAACGGCCTTTTTCGCTTCTTTCTTTGCTTTCTTATAAGCTTCTAAAGTTTCACTAGTTTTCTTAGCATACTATAATTTGTAACATGCCCTCTTTGCCTTGATTTTATTTTGTACTACTTCACTCCACCACCAAGCTTCTTTTTGTGCCAGTACACCTCCCCCTCTTTGCCTTGATTTTATTTTGTACTACTTCACTCCACCACCAAGCTTCTTTTTGTGCCAGTACACCTCCCTTAGATACCCCTAACACATCTTTCGCCACTTTCTTAATATGTATAGCCATATTGTTCCACATATCATAGGGTGTACCAACATAATTCCAAACATCTCCTTGAAGGACTTTCTGTTTAAATATATCTTCTTTCTCACTTTTGAGGTTCCACCATTTAGTCCGAATAGCTCGATGCACACTTTTCTTCTTTGTCCATTTTTTTATTTGTAAATCCATAACTAAAAGTCGATGTTAGGTGGTTAAGCTTTCTCCTGGAATTACCTTACAATCTTTACAACACGCTCTATCTTTTTTTCTACAAATAAAGTAATCAATTTGTGTTTGTGATAAGCCACTCTTATAAGTAATTAAATGTTCATCTCGTTTTTTGAAGATTGTATTAACTATAAAGAGATCAAATGACATAGCAAATTTTAAAATCTCCCTACCTTCCTCGTTTATATCCCCAAAACCAAAGTTTCCATGAATCCCTTGATATCCTAATGCCTCTTTACCGACATGTCCATTTAAATCTCCTCCTAAACAAATCATCTCCCTTTGTGGAATCTTTTGAAACACCTTATCTAACTCTTCCCAAAAAAATGTCTTTATACTATCTTCTAGTCCTACTTGGGGTGCGTAAGCACAAACTATGTTCAAAACCTCTACTCCTAACACTAATTTCAACGTCATGATTCAGTCACCATATCGTTGTATGTCTACTACACTCTCCTTTAAATCTTTATTTATGATAATACCAACTCCGTTTCGAGCCTTTTCTTTACCTGAGTACCATAATTTAAAACCTGTATCCTCTATCTCCTTTGTTTTTCTCCAACCCGTTTTGTCTCTTGTAAACATAGAATATGAATCTTTCTCCGAATCATAGTATCTACCACCTCCATTAACTTACCCGATAATGTTTCGATATTCCAAGAACCAATACGAATCTTATTATCTAGGACTAGCTTCCTTACCCCCTGCATCCGTCCATAATGAAAATGCGGAGACCCTCTCTGAAAAATTTTCACTACATTCAGGCGGCAATGTAGCGGGACTAACTTCTTTACCCACACCCGTCCATGATATGGGAACCCTCTCTGCAATTGATTCACTATATTCGGGCGAAAATGTAGTGGCCCTTGCTTACTTCTTACTGCATTCGGGCTCTGCAGCACGTCATTAGGCGGGGACGCTCCAAAGCAATGCTCATAATTTTTGTAATCCATGCTGTAAAAATCCAACGAAGTTTTACGCTGGCTGTCGGAAGCCTAACACAACCGTCCTCCTTTATCCGAGCTTGAGACCGGCAATGCAAGGGTGATCCCTTACAAATAAAATAATTAATTTGTGTTTGTGATAAGCCACTCTTATAAGTAATTAAATGTTCATCTTGTTTTTTGAGGATTGTATTGACTATAAAGAGATCAAATACCATAGCAAAATTTAAAATCTCCATACCTTCCTCATTTATATCTCCAAAACCAAAGTTTCCATGAATACCTTGATATCGTAATGCCTCTTTAAGTCTCCTCCTAAACAAATCATCTCCCTTTGTGGAATTCTTTGAGTCACCTTATCTAACTCTTCCCCAAAAGCTTTCTTTATACTATCTTCTAGTCCTACTTGGGGTGCATAAGCACAAACTATAATCAAAACCTCCTAACACTAATTTCAACGTCATGATTCGGTCACCATATCGTTGTATGTCTACTACACTATCTTTTAAATATTTATTTATGATAATACCAACTCCGTTTCGAGCCTTTTCCTTACCTAAGTACTATAATTTAAAACATGTATCCTCTATCTCCTTTGCTTTTTCTGTAACCCACTTTGTCTCTTGTAAACATAGAATATAAATCTTTCTCCGAATCATAGTATCTACCACCTCCATTAGCTTACCGGATAATGTTCCGCTATTCCAAGAACCAATATGAATCTTATTATCTAGTAGTAGCTTCCTTACCCCCCGCATCCGTCCATATTGAAAATGCGGAGACCCTCTATGTAAATTATTCACTATATTTGGGCGGCAATATAGCGGGACTAACTTCTTTACCCACACCGTCTAGTGACCCTTGCTTACTTATCACGACGCCCCAAAGCAATGTTCATAATTTATGGAATCTATGTTATAAAATATGACGAAGTTTTACGTTGGTTGTTGGAAGTCTAACACAACCCTCCTTTATCCAGGCTTGGGACGGGCAATGCAAGGGTGATCCCTTACATGGGCGGAGTTTAAAAGAGCCATTTTCACTAAATAGTAAAATAAAAAAGTTCAAACTTTTGTGTCTTCTAGTATAGTACAGTTGTCCATATGTCTGTACTGATGGGCTACGTGAATAGAGTCCCTTTAAAGCATCTAATTATCATTATTACTTTTGAATGAAGAATTCACAACTACATTGATTCACCTCCTCCTCACCCCCCCCCCCCCCCCCACACACCTTTTCTTCTTAAAACAACTCACAATGGACACCAAAAGATGCAACTAGAAGCCAATCTCACGTTACTTTCAAGGGAGCAACAATAAAGTTATGAAAAACCTCAAATATTTCATTCATAACTCATGACATAAGGCATACAAAATCAGAATACAAAAGGAGTATTTAGTATTTATAGAGGACAAGCATTAGCAAGCAGCCTCCAAATGGCTAGAAATCTAGTCATTGGAGTGCTTCCAATGGCTAGATTTCTAGTTGTTGGAGGCATGACTGGCTCTAAAAAGAAAACATATATATTTAAGTGAAAAATATACATTTGTTACCTAAATATATTCTAATTATTTTTATTACATTTAACACCTCCAACATCACCAACAGTTTGCTAATTAGGAAGTAAAATCTTGGAGCAGAAAGTGATTTGGTGAATGTGTCTACAAGTTAATACTGAGAAGAAACATATTGGAGCTCAAGATTGTTGCATAGATGTTCTTTCCATATCCAATGACAATGCATCTCGATATGCTTCGTTCGTTCATGGAATATACAATTGTTGGTGATGCGCATAGAACTCTTATTGTCATAGTACAATATGGGAGTAGATTTGATCTTGACAACAAGGTCCTGAAAAAGTCCTTTTACCCAAGTTAATTCAGTTGTGATCTTGGCTATGAATCTGTATTGAGTTTTAGTGGAGGAGAGAGCTACTTTATGTTGCTTCTTAATCTTCATGAGATGATAGTCACCAAAGAAGATACAATATTTAACTATATAGTGCTTGTTATTAACATCACCACTCCAATTTGCATCAATGTATACAATTAAGTTAAACAAAGATGAAGATGGAAAAAAGACTCCCTTTTCATTGGTCTACCTAACATATTTTGCTATCCCCATGCAATATTCATATGCAGTGTAGTAGGTACAAGTTAGAATTATGTGATTGTATGAACAACATGAATAATGTTAGGACGAGTAACAATAAAGTAAATTATAGCACCTATTGTTTTGTGATAAGGTATAGGGTCAAGCAAGAATTCTCTATCAACCACCTTGTTCTATGCTAATCCGAATTTGACAATAACATTATTAGTAAACTTTGTCTGAGATAAGAAGTAACCCTATCAACCCCTGTCCGTACTCACCTCAACACTGAGGAAGTATCTTGAATGTCCAAAATCCTTCATTTCAAATTCTTGTCTCAATTCTTGCTTAATATATTGTATACTCACATCATCAATCTATATAATTATCATGTCATCCAGATATAGCAATAAAACTGTAATACCTATATAAACATAATGTTGTCAATATAACAAAGAGTAAGATCATTCTTAAGTATCAAATCATTAATTTTATCAAGCCAGGTATTAGGAGCCTGTTTAAGAGCATATAATGCTTTTCTTGGAATAATAAAACCTTAAAGAGATTCTATGTAAACCTCTTCCCTCAACCATCCATTTATGAAAGCAATTTTCACATTCATTTGGAAGATACTTTAGTCCCTAATGACACTAATAGTTATAAGAGTCCTAACAATAGTCATTGCTATAAGAGAGAATGTTTTTTCATAATCAACTCGATATTCTTGTGAGTACCATTTTGCAATTAAGTGAGCCATGTACCTTTCTATGGTGTTATTACACTTTATATTGATTTTATACACCATCTATGTCCTATTTTTTATTTTATTTTGAGGACCTACAACAACTTTCCTAGTTTGAGTCTTTTGTAGCATGTGTAACTCCTCTTTTATAGCATCAAGCCAATCTTGAAAAGCTTTGGCTTCCTTAAATATTTTAGTATCTCTAATAGCTATAATAGAAGTTAAGACTACTCCATATTGAAGGAAAAAAGTCTTATAGAAAATGAACCTACGAGAAACGTGAATTCTCTACTAATCTTCTTGGAGCAATAGGCTCAACGATTTTTGTGTTCCTCCTAATATAAAATCTTTCAAATGGAGTCATAATGTCTCTTAAATGCATGATTTCACTATCAACAATTTAGTTTTCTACGTTCTCTTCTAGATCTTCATCTTCTCCAAGAATATCAATAAAGAAGGAAAGCAGAACCATCGAATGCATTTGAAATATCATTTTAGAAATAAAATTCATCTTCAATAAATTGAACATATTTTGAAATACAAAGTTTGTCATTCTTAAGGACATAATACTTATAACCGTTCTTTTCAATGCTATATATAACCAACAAAAATGAACTCAATGAGAGAAGAGCTTGTTACCTCTATCTGAAAAGATAAAACATCTATATCAAAAAAGCTTTTAACTAGAGATAATTGGGCCTGCCATGTTTTATGGTTATGAGTGTTGGTCAGTTAATCATCAACATGTACAAAAGATGTCTGTGACAGAAATGAAGATGTTGAGATGGATGAGTGGTCATACAAGAAAAGACCGTATACATAATGAGGTTATTAAAAACAAATTAGGAGTGACATAAAATGAGAGAACATCGTTTAAGATGGTTTGGACATATAGAAAGAATATCAAAAGAACTTGTAAGAAGGTTAAAAAAACTAAATTTGGAAAGTATTAAAAAAGGTAGAGGACGACCACAAAAGTGTTGGAAAGAAACAATAAAGAACGATCTATCTTATTGGGAGTTAACTGCTAACATGGCACAAGATAGGGATTTGTGGAAACAAAGAATCCATGTAGCCGACCCCGTCTAGTATGGGAAAAGGCTTAGTTGTTGTTGTTGTTGTATACAGAGTGTTAGATTTTAGAAGGCCAATTGTAATCCAACTCCGCTCCCAAATGTGACCATGTATTATATATTTTTATTGATATTCATTTAAGTTATCAATTAATTAACTTTGAGTATATCTTATTAATCATTATCGTATTTTACTTGAGATGAATGGTGGACATGCTTTGGTGTAGATGCACCAAACTTGTCAAGGTTTGTTCAATGTATGTTGAGTCAAACATGCCGTTCGAGTGGGTGTGAGAGAAATTCAAGCTTTTTTGAATGCATTCACATGAAAAAGAGAAACATACTAGAGCATGCTCGTCTGCATGATTTGGTATACATTGCATATAACATCAAGTTAAGGCAAAGGTAACATTTTTAAAAATATATATTGTTGCTCCTTAGTTCTTTTTTATTAATAATGAATGATTGATGACTATATTTCATTTGATATTCTTGATAATTTGGATATTCTTTCTTTACAAACAAATGCAAAAAGATGCAAAAAGAATAAGGAAGGTGCTATATGACCCGCTGAGCTACGAAATATATATATTCTTGATGATTAGGTCGAAATATACAATCATTGTGGATGATTGTTGTAAATGTAATTTTAACTTTATAACATTCTCTTATGGATGATTGTAACTTTGTTGTTTATTAAAGGTATTCAGTTATGGATGATTGTTCATTATGACATGTTATTTAACTTTGTTATGCTCAGTCTCAGAGTATTCTCTTCTCACAATCTCTCTGAATATTCTTATAGTCATAGTCATTTATTAGGAATTATCTGTTTCAAATCAAGCTTTTGGATTCGGTTTCATTTAATGTTGATTGTTATATATATATGTTTTGTTCACTCATTTCAATTCTTGCATTTTTTTGAACTTATTAATATTTTTTAGATTTTTTAATCAAGAAATAAAAAATGGCACCATATAGTACGGGCATATCGGTGTCCAGTGCGATCCAGGCACTAATAAGCATTTTACAACATTGCATATAACCCCAAGTTTTGTGTTGGAGTGAAGTAGTACAAAATAAAATCAAGGCAAAGAGGGTATGCTATAAATTACATTATGCTAAGAAAACTAGTGAAACTTTAGAAGCTTATAAGAAAGCAAAAAAGGCCATTAGTGAAGCAAAAAAAGGCCATTAGTAAAGCAAAAGCTAAGATTTGGGAGGACTTATATAAAAAGCTCAACTTAAAAGAGGGTGAAAGAGATATTTTTAGGATAGCTAGGGCTAGAGATAAGAAAACTAAAGATCTTAATTATGTTAGATGCATAAAAGACGAGGATGAAAAAATTCTAGTGGCAAATGATGATATAAGAAATAGATGGAAAAACTATTTTTATAATCTTTTAATGAAAATAAAGATGTTAGTATTAGTTTAAGAGATTTAGCCAAGTCAGAAAAGTATATAAACCACAATTTCTACCGACGTATTCAAAAGAATGAAGTCAAAGAGTCTTTTAAACATATGAAGGGTGGTAAATCGGTAGGACCCGATAATATTCCTATAGAAGTTTGGAAAATACTAGGAGAAATAGTAATCACTTGGCTCACAAGACTATTTAATGAAATATGGATAAACCAAAAGATGCCCGAGGAATGGAGAGCAAGTACACTTATACCCATATATAAGAACAAGGGAGACATTCAAAATTGTGCGAATTATCGACGTATCAAGTTAATGAGTCATACTATGAAATTATGGGAAAGAATTATCGAACGTAGGTTAAGACAAGTATTAAGTACAACATAGAACCAATTTGGGTTCATGCTAGATAGATCTACTATTGAAGCGATTCACCTTTTGAGACGTCTTATGGAACATTTTAGAGCAAAAAAGAAAGACCTTCACATGATATTTATTGATTTAGAAAAAGCTTATGGTAGGGTACCGAGGGAGGTTCTTTGGATAACTTTAGAAAAAAGAGGTATCACAATGACATATATTAACCTTATAAGAGATATGTATGATGGTGCAAAAACATGTATGAGGACTCATGAAGGAACGACAAACTTCTTTGAAGTTAATATTGGGTTACATCAATGATCAACTTTAAGCCCATTCTTATTTATAATGGTGATGGATGAGTTAACAAAACATATTCAAGATGAAGTACCTTGGTGTATGTTATTTGCAGATGACATTGTATTAGTGGAGGAGTCTAAGGAAAAAGTTAATAGAAAATTGGAACTATGGAGAGAAACACTAGAAAGCAAAGGCCTCCGACTTAGTAGAACAAAGACAGAATATATGGAATGTAAGTTTGATCATTTAGTTACTTCAGAGGACATAGAAATTAAAATAGGCACATATTATATTCCTCAGAAGGAAAGGTTTAAATACCTAGGGTTAATTTTTCAGAGTGATGGAAGAATTGATGGAGATGTTACGCATAGAATTAATGCTGGTTCGTTAAAATGGAGAGGAGCATTAGGTATTCTTTGTGATAAGAAGATACCATTAAAATTAAAAGGTAAATATTATAGAGCAGCAATTAGGCCTGCCATGTTTTATGGTTATGTTGGTCAGTTAGTCATCAACATATATAAAAGATGTCTGTGACAGAAATGAAGATGTTGAGATGGATGAGTGGTCATACAAGAATAGACCGTATACATAATGAGGTTATTAGAAACAAATTAGGAGTGGCACCAATAGAGGATAAAAAAAAAACTTCGCCCATGTATGAGATCACCCTTGCATTGCCGGTCCCAAGCCCGGATAAAGGAGGAGGGTTGTGTTAGGCTTCCGACAGCCAGCGTAAAACTTCGTCGGATTTCTACAACATGGATTACAAAAATTATGAGCATTGCTTTGGGGTGTTCCCGCCTAGCGACGTGCTGCAGAGCCTGAATGCAGTAAGAAGTAAGCAAGGGCCACTACATTTTCGCCCGAATGTAGTGAATCAATTGCAGAGAGGGTTCCCACATCATGGATGGGTGTGGGTAAAGAAGTTAGTCCCGCTACATTGCCGCCTGAATGTAGTGAAAAATTTTCAGAGAGGGTCTCCGCATTTTGATTATGGACGGATGCGGGGGGGTAAGGAAGCTAGTCCTAGATAATAAGATTCGTATTGGTTCTTGGAATATCGGAACATTATCGGGTAAGCTAATGGAGGTGGTAGATACTATGATTCGGAGAAAGATTCATATTCTATGTTTACAAGAGACAAAACGGGTTGGAGAAAAAGCAAAGGAGATAGAGGATACAGGTTTTAAATTATGGTACTCAGGTAAAGAAAAGGCCCAAAACGGAGTTGGTATTATCATAAATAAAGATTTAAAGGAGAGTGTAGTAGACATACCACGATATGGTGACCGAATCATGACATTGAAATTAGTGTTAGGAGTAGAGGTTTTGAATATAGTTTGTGCTTACGCACCCCAAGTAGGACTAGAAGATAGTATAAAGACAGTTTTTTGGGAAGAGTTAGATAAGGTGTTTCAAAAGATTCCACAAAGGGAGATGATTTGTTTAGGAGGAGATTTAAATGGACATGTCGGTAAAGAGGCATTAGGATATCAAGGGATTCATGGAAACTTTGGTTATGGGGATATAAACGAGGAAGGTAGGGAGATTTTAAATTTTGCTATGTCATTTGATCTCTTTATAGTCAATACAATCTTCAAAAAACGAGATGAACATTTAATTACTTATAAGAGTGGCTTATCACAAACACAAATTGATTACTTTATTTGTAGAAAAAAAGATAGAGCGTGTTGTAAAGATTGTAAGGTAATTCCAGGAGAAAGCTTAACCACCCAACATCGACTTTTAGTTATGGATTTACAAATAAAAAAATGGACAAAGAAGAAAAGTGTGCATCGAGCTATTCGGACTAAATGGTGGAACCTCAAAAGTGAGAAAGAAGATATATTTAAACAAAAAGTCCTTCAAGGAGATGTTTGGAATTATGTTGGCACACCCTCTGATATGTGGAACAATATGGCTATACATATTAGGAAAGTGGCGAAAGATGTGTTAGGGGTATCTAAGGGAGGTGTACCGGTACAAAAAGAAGCTTGGTGGTGGAGTGAAGTAGTACAAAACAAAATCAAGGCAAAGAGGGCATGTTACAAATTACATTATGCTAAGAAAACTAGTGAAACTTTAGAAGCTTATAAGAAAGTAAAGAAGGAAGCAAAAAAGGCTGTTAGTGAAGCAAAAGCTAAGATTTGGGAGGACTTATATAAAAAACTCAACTCAAAAGGGGGTGAAAGAGACATTTTTAGGATAGCTAGGGCTAGAGATAAGAAAACTAAAGATCTTAATTATGTTAGATGCATAAAAGACGAGGATGAAAAAATTCTAGTGGCAAATGATGATATAAGAAATAGATGGAAAAACTATTTTTATAATCTTTTTAATGAAAATAAAGATGTTAGTATTAGTTTAGGAGATTTAGCCAAGTCAGAAAAGTATATAAACCACAATTTCTACCGACGTATTCAAAAGAATGAAGTCAAAGAGGCTCTTAAACATATGAAGAGTGGTAAATCGGTAGGACCAGATAATATTCCTATAGAAGTTTGAAAAATACTAGGAGAAATAGGAATCACTTGGCTCACAAGACTATTTAATGAAATATGGAAAAACCAAAAGATGCCCGAGGAATGGAGAGCAAGTACACTTATACCCATATATAAAAACAAGGGAGACATTCAAAATTGTGCGAATTATCGAGGTATCAAGTTAATGAGTCATACTATGAAATTATGGGAAAGAATTATTGAACGTAGGTTAAGACAAATATCAAGTACAACAGAGAACCAATTTGGATTTATGCCTGGTAGATCTACTATTGAAGCGATTCACCTTTTGAGACGTCTTATGGAACATTTTAGAGCAAAAAAGAAAGACCTTCACATGATATTTATTGATCTAGAAAAAGCTTATGATAGGGTACCGAGAGAGGTTCTTTGGAGAACTTTGGAAAAAAGAGGTATCCCATTGACATATATTAACCTTATAAGAGACATGTATGATGGTGCAAAAACATGTGTCCTCTCATGAAGGAACGACAGACTTCTTTGAAGTTAATATTGGGTTACATCAAGGATCAACTTTAAGTCCATACTTATTTATAATGGTGATGGATGAGTTAACAAAACATATTCAAGATGAAGTACCTTGGTGTATGTTATTTGCAGATGACATTGTATTAGTGGAGGAGTCTAAGGAAAAAGTTAATAGAAAATTGGAACTATGGAGAGAAACATTAGAAAACAAAGGCCTCCTACTTAGTAGAACAAAGACAGAATATATGGAATGTAAGTTTGATCATTTGGCTACTTCAGAGGACATAGAAATTAAAATTGGCACACATTGCATTCCCCAAAAGAAAAGTTTTAAATACCTAGGGTCAATTTTTCAAAGTGATGGAAGAATTGATGGAGATGTTACACATAGAATTAATGCTGGTTGGTTAAAATGGAGAGGAGCATTCTTTGTGACAAGAAGATACTATTAAAATTAAAAGGTAAATATTATAGAGCAGCAGTTAGGCCTGCCATGTTTTATGGTTCTGAGTGTTGGGCAGTTAATCATCAACATGTACAAAAGATGTCCGTGATAGAAATGAAGATGTTGAGATGGATGAGTGGTCATACAAGAAAAGACCGTATACATAATGAGGTTATTAGAAACAAATTAGGAGTGACACCAATAGAGGATAAAATGAGAGAACATCGTTTAAGATGGTTTGGACATATAGAAAGAAGATCAAAAGAAGAACCTGTAAGAAGGTTAGAAAACCTAAATTTGGAAAGTATTAAAAGAGGTAGAGGACGACCACAAAAGTGTTGGGAAGAAACAATAAAGAATGATCTAGCTTATTGGGAGTTAACTGCTAACATGGCACACGATAGAGATCTGTGGAAACAAAGAATCCATGTAGCCGACCCCGTCTAGTATGGGAAAAGGCTTAGTTGTTGTTGTTGTTGTTACCAATAGAGGATAAAATGAGAGAACATCGTTTAAGATAGTTTGGACATATAGAAAGAAGATCAAAAGAAGAACCTGTAAGAAGGTTAGAAAAACTAAATTTGGAAAGTATTAAAAGAGGTAGAGGACGACCACAAAAGTGTTGGAAAGAAACAATAAAGAACGATCTAGCTTATTGGGAGTTAACTGCTAACATGGCAGAAGATAGGGATTTGTGAAAACAAAGAATCCATGTAGCTGACCTCACCTAGTATGGGAAAAGGCTTAGTTGTTGTTGTTGTTGTTGCATATAACCCCAAGTTTTCGAAGTAAAGATAGTTTTTCAATGCTTTGGCCCATGTCTTGTAATTAGAGCTAGTCAAACAAAACCTAACTATAAATAGGAGACACCAATTTCGTATAATACTAAAGAAGATATGTGTTTACTTTGAAGACACATGACTAAAATTGACTTCAAGATATCGCCAAATGACTTGAAAAGGCTTTAGTAATACAACTTCATATATGCTGAAACAAGTGAGCGACAAATATGATTTTATTTCTGTTAGCACACAAATTGATGCATGTCAAGAAAGACCGAACCATGCTCTTATACCACATAATGAAAACATGGTAATCACCAACGCAATTATATCTTATGGCTACCACATTCCACAATGGACACCAAAAGATGCAACTCAAAGCCAATCTCACGTTACTTTCAAGGGAGCAACGATAAACTTATGAAAAGCCTCAAATATGTCATTCATAACTCATGCCATAAGGCATATAAAATCAGAATCCAAAAGGATTATTTATAGAGGAGGGCAAGCATTAGCAGCCAACCTCTAAACGACAGTCGGAAGCATTCCAATGGCTAGATTTCTAGCCATTGGAGGCATGGCTGGCTGCAAAAAAGAAAAAAATATATACTTAAGTGAAAAATATAAATTTATCATCTAAATATATTCTAATTATCTTTATTACATATAAAAAAGATGACCTCTTATCCTTAAGGAACAACATCTAGCCCTTGGAGGCACTGCTGACTGAAAAAGAAGAAATATATATTTAAGTGAAAAATATACATTTATCATCTAAATTCATTCTAATTATCTTTATTACATTTAACAAAGATGACCTCTTAACCTTGAGGAGCCTGCTGTTTTGTCCTTACTGCAAGGGATGCCTGGCTGTTGGATTGACTGCATTTATCATTGAGAGGTTTCTCTCAGCTAAATGGAGCGCAATAGTTGAAGCTACAGAAATAATCTTAGATTCTGAACTTTCTTTTTCGAAATTGGGTCTGGAACAGCCATATACTAAGGTGATATGGACATGTTTGCTCAAATTGCATAAATATTTACAAGTTCAGTGCGTTGTCAAAGGTTTGCCTGCTGTCATGTACTACTACACCTTGCATTGGCTTCTGATGTAATGGCAATTTATGATGCAGTTTATCGGGTACTTTTACTGTTGTCTAGTATCATTGAAACTTCTCAGTGGTATTTTTATAACAGATTCAAGCAGCACTCCTGGCAACTACATTTTAGTTTGACATTTTGTATTAGCTTTTTCATAATGTTTACCACTTCGTTTTGAAATTTCCTTTTCAGGTTACACAGTCATGATGGTTGTTTGCTAGTATGATTTATGTTTAACCATACTATGACCTTTTAGTAAGGAGAGGAATATGCAATCATGTTCTTCACTATTAAATAAGGTGTTTCCGTTTTCCATTTTACACCAGAATATTATGGCTGTGGAGATATTGGCAGTCGAGTATGCTCAGGGATACTTAGAGGCGGCTGACATGGAGCCCATGAGATCCAATGAGTTTGAAGCTGGCAAATCAGTTGAGTCGTCAGCATTTGAGTAACAAACAAGATTTGATTCAGTTGATAATTGTAGATGTGGAAATTTTACTCCAAAGTCTATGTAGAGACTTAAAATAACTTTTCACACACTATGTCATGTGCGAGCGTGCCAGCTAGTTTACTTAAACAAACGAAGTTAATTTTTGACTTCCACAGCGATTGTGGGGAAGTGAGATCTTTTTGACTTAGACTTTCTTGAACCGGCACTCAAGGGTCAGCCTATACATTTTTAGGATTTGTTTCAAGTTTGGTGTATTTTTAAAATCCACTTTCAAACCCAAATAACTTAACCAAATTCGTGAAACTAGGTCTTGAAAGGAAATTTTCTAAAGTTCTGAAAAATAGAAATTGGTTCTATTTTCAGAACTTGTTACCAGATTTTTCTTGATAGCTTTTGAGTCTCCAACAATCGTGAAAATTTTACAGTGAATAGAAACAATTATGAAGATTTAGAAAATATTTTTATTTTAATTTTTGGTACTTTGAATGTGCAAAATTAAATCAAATACTTACTCTACTCAGACATTCGGGATTGATCTTTGACAGAAATATAGAGGTTTAGGAAAATGACTATATCTCAGTGCACATATCTCCGATCTTTATGAACTTAGTCTTGTTAGAAAGATATGGATGTCAGCTTTCTAATAAGACCAGTTTCAATAAAATTGGATCATTAAGACAAAGTTATGGGATGATAACCAAACCTCTATTGTAGGAAACACAAACTGTATAAATTCGATTCAAGATTTATCTGATTTTTCCCAATTTTATTTACGTGGCTGCATGACTCTAAAATTATTGAAAATTTTATTGTAAGTGGGCTAGTGTGGGGATTTGGTGTACAAAATTTTAGATCAATTGGAACATAGAGCAGGAAACTAAAAATGAAACATGAGACATATGTAGGATGTAGAAAACATATTTTCTTGTTTAAAAAATACATAGATGCATTTCGTCTAAAATTTAAAGACAAATCACACCAATTTCAAAGTAAATGACTGAAGAAAATAAAATAAAGTATAATCATAGCTTAAGAATAGAGGAGATTAGGAGATATAAAAGATTATAATATATAGAGGGGTAGAAGAAACTGAAAATCAAACACATAGAAGACATCTACTGAAATGAAATTGGACAACAAAATAGCTAGCTATTATATCAATGGGAGGAGACAACTGCTCCTTAATTACAACGCCTTAAATTGAATAAAAGCAAGGAAGAGATCAATGAAAAAAAGAGAGGCATAACTGACCTTGCTTGTGATAAGAAAGGAGTAAGACAACTCGTGAAAGGCACCGGTGGTTCCTCCCCTTCTCTCCCAAATCTCCCTCTCTCTCCCTTGTTGCAGCTCTCCCTCTCTTTCTTTACTCCCTTTAATTTCCTTCAATGCTAGAAAACCAGCCCCAAGGCCTCTATTTATAGGGCTCAAGGAAAGGGGCCTAGAGCCTTCCACTGTTTTGGCATGGATGTGATTTATTTGGCCCAAACTTGATCCGATTCTCAAAGTTGGCCCATTCATGCACATGGGTTGGGAGGGTGATCTCCTCTTTAGCCCATGTGGGCTTGGTGCAGCCCACATGAGTTGCATTCTTCATTGGGCTTGGGTAGGTGAGCTCGACTCACCCTAGCCCGCCCCTTGTTTGACCATGGTAGCTTGCCTCGAGTCTTGACTTGGGTTCTTTGATGCCCAACTTGATTTGACCTTGGTTATGTCCTTAGTCGAGTCTTTGATTTGGTACAAATACAGCTTTTTGATCTCAGGCTATGTTGGTGCGACCTTTGATTTGATTTCATCTTGGATTTAATTCACAACTTGTCCTTGAATTAGGTTGGGCTCAAATCCTGCGTTTGATTTCAGTTAAGATTCATGGTTTCAATTTTTTTTTTTAAAGTAATTTCATTTGAGATATATTTGAAAACATCGAGTTTTATCAAAATCTTCAAATATTCTTTATGAAAAATAACTGCAGTGTTTGTTTGCATTGGTGACCTGCTTTCGCTCCATGAGTTAGTCTTTGCCATTTCAACCAATTTAACCATTTGTTGAGTGTAGGGTGTTAGACCACTTTAACCCTTTTGATGGGTGTAGGATCTCGAACCTCTTTAACACTTTGGTGTAGGGTCTCGGACCTCTTTAACCCTTGATGAGTGTAAGGTCCCGAAGTAAGACTATCCTCAATCGAGCGAGTTTTTGAGGTTTGATTTGGATTTGATTTGTTTTTGAATTTTAGAGGTTTTTGTAAATTTGATATTTTGCAAACATTTTTTAATTTGGTTCCCAATGTCTCATTTTCATTTGTTTCTTTGAAAAATTGTTTGAAACCCTTCTTTCTTTAGAGGCAATCATTTGAAAAATCAGAATTATGCCAATTTGGACTTGAGGGCAAAGCAGTCTTTTTTTTGGCTCTTTGTCAAAATTGGATTTTTTTGAGAGGGATGCTATTTATCCTTATTTTGATACTGCTACAAAATTTTGGTGTGAAAATGAGTTCGTTTAAGGTGTTTTTATTTGAAAACCTTTAAAAGACCAAAACTGTAATCTTTTCTTAAAACGCAAAATTTCTAAAAGTTTGGGTGTTTACAATAATGCATTTGGAGCAAATGCATCTGTCTCTATAGAGGCAGATATTTCAGATGCCAAGTTTCCAAACGATGCTGTTGATGAGTGGTCTACACAGAAGGAAATCCATACTTTCTACTTTATGAAGTTTCGTTACCACCAAGATCCAAAGCTAAAATCAAATATTGAACAAGCCGAGCAGGAACTTCAAAGGAGAAATCAGTCCTGCTATCAGCTCAGTGAATCATTTAAAGTGAAGAAGATGAGCAGAGATGCTCGTATAATTTGACCAGAATATAAACTATAGAAGTTCGACACCCATGGAGATTAAATCTTGTAGATTCTGTCTTTATTCTTGACATTTTTTTTTGTTGCATTCTTTGCAGTCCGAGAGGTTCCAAATAATTGAGAAATTAAAACCTTTACAATGTCAGACGGATATCAGGGAACCTCTGGACGGAAAACCTTTACATATGGACCCTCTTCAGGAACTACTAGGGAAGCTGAATGGAGACAAAGGGATTAGCTTTTGTAGCTTATTCCCCCCAGAAGAGGTGCTGAACGAGCGAGTAAGTTGGCATACTTCCTGAAAAACTTTATGCAACCTACTTTTATTGTCAGTCGTCTAACTTCTACCTATGAAATTTGAAACAGATTCAGAGTTTGCAATACCGAATACAACATGTGAGTAATACATTGGCTGAGGAGAAGCAGTTACTTAAAGAAATAAAACAACTTGAAGAAACAAGGGAAAAAGTTTTTTTTCTTGCCATGCAAGCAAAAATTCAGGTTTCTTTTGGAGGATGGAAGTTATTGAAGCCCACGGTAAAGTCTGATCAATATTTGGTCTTCATTGTGTTTCTTCTGGATCAATTGTTGTATCTGCTGTATTCTCATTGTCCGTCAGTTGAGTCAATGTCATGTGGTGCTCGTCTATTGTCGCTTATAGGTGTAACCGTTGTTGAAGTCAGAGGGGTCAACAAGGAGAAAACAGAGATTAATGCAAAAATCAAGTCCCTTGAGGAAGATTTGATGGCTGTAGACAATCAAATTAGTGTCTTACATGACGAACTGCATGTGAAAGAAGGGATAAAGCATATGAAACCATCGTTGAGCTCTGGAAACAACGTGATGATGTGGTATGTATCTGTTGATGAACTTAAGAACCGGCATATTGATGTTTGAGAGAGGGAGGGACGGAGGGATGTGTATTCACGATATACCTTCTATTTATTCTATTAACTAGATAGAGTTCATGTCTAAGTTATGGTCAAACTTGTGCTTAAATTAGGTAAGAAGTGAAGATATTTGTTCTTAAAGTTCCCTTTAGCAATAATCTACTTCATATCTGCTAAAAAGTTCGTCGTTCATGTTTTCGCCCTAGTAACTGTGTCAGACAGTTTCACCTGGGTAGTGAGAGTACTTTTCTTTTTTGTGGTTTTTCTGCTTGGACGGTTGTTTTCCATATAGTGTACCAAATTTCTTCTACAGCATGAAAAGATTTTGAACGCCGCAATATAGAAGGATTTGACTTGGATGAAGATTCAAACTAACATCCTTCTTGCCTCCAACAGCTATAAAATCAATCTGTGCAGATCACAAACATAGGAATGTCACGACGTTTTTTCTTCATTGTTTACAAAAACCATGCGATGTAAACTCAGACTTGATTTTAATGTACTAAATCTTTTCAACGACATGCTTGCAAGGGTAGTTCAAGACCATGAATACAGGTCCATGTTTGCCAAAAGTAAAACCTTGATGTCTATTTTGGGTAACTAACTCTGCATGGACATCTGACAGGTACAAGTTGCATAGGAATGTCTTCGTCCCTCTGTGGGTATTTTGGTGGTGAAGGAATGGGGTTACCTTTTGTTTCTTCTTGATAATTTGTTATTCTCTATTGCAATATCCTAGATTTAAATCGTAATACTCAATAATTTTGGAGACTTGGTCACAAAGCGGACATGTCCTACTTTTACATGTTTGAAGGTTTACCAAGGTATGTGATGATCATGCCTGTCATTGCAACAACATGCCTATATCTATAGAAAATTCTTTAGTATGAAACCTGGTTGTATTGAGTTTTGGATTATGCAACCAATATGATAGTTCAACTCTCCTTTTGACTCTTCAGTGCTAAACCATTGCTAAAACTAGTTTGTGTGTGCATATTGTGAGTGAGCTTGCGGTATTTACTGCTTTTACGGTCCTTTGTCTTATCTCATCATCATCACCTACAAATGGCAGGCCGTTTTCTTGTTTGGGTTGGCTTGAGCTGTTGTAGAATGATTATGGCACTTTATTGTTTGTAGCAGTTTACCTGATTTTCCTTAATTCACTGTGCATGTGGTGACATTCTAGTAGTTTCAGATAGTTGTCCAATTGTGTATTGTGATTTTAATAGTTATGACTCCTTTCGGCACAATTATTGTGCCTGCAGAATGCATCATATTTCCAGTATCAGTCGCTTCAGACAGTTTTCATGGATCTGGCTGCAAAGAAGGATAAAGCAGCCCTCGAGGAACTTTCACACAAAGAGGTAAAGCTGACATTGCAATCGTTTCTGTGAAGTGACTTGTATTCGTCCATTTTGTTTGTTTATTGCTTCTTTACATCTATTATTCTCCATCAGACCGAGAAATTCATGGCCCTACGGAACAGTATCAACAAAGTGAGAGATGACTATGAAAAGAGGATTTTGCCATCCCTTGATGCAGACAGTTGAACAGAGATGGTCGGATGATAGACCCTGATGAGAAGCCACTGGTTTCCGAAGAACCGGCCATGGTGGAATTAATTGCAGCACCAGAGAAAAGCAGCATAAAACATTCAAAGAATGTCATACAGCCGCCATCACAACAGGAGACCCCCTTCTCCGATAAGAGCAAAACCTGAAGCAAGAGACTGATATGTCTGCTCAAGCCGAAATAAAAGCGAAAGGAGGAACCTGAATTCGTTTCTGGAGTTCATCCACACAAGGATTCTTTGGCAAACAAAGAGGTAGATGCAGAAAAGCTCAAGGAGAGACAAGAAGAGGTTGCGAAAGCAAAGTTGGCATGGGAAAGGAAGAAGAAGCTAGCTGAGAAGGCAGCCATCAAGGCTGCCATGAGAGCACAGAAGGAAGCTTAGAAGAAGCAGAAGGTAGGACTTTTATTTTCTCAAACAATTATTATAATATTTTGTACTGCTGATACCCTATGATACATGGGTCTTCCATTTATTGGGGAGTGCCCGTACCGGGTACTTAGCGGGTACCGGGTCATGTTTTCAATCGGATTTTGGATCCATCTGGTTACATGTACTAAGATCCCGTGTACTAGTGTATTTCAAACTTTTGATTTTGAACACTAATATCCATATTGGTCAACTTAATTCTGAAACCCAAAAATGTTATATCTTGTTGGTAGAACTATATTTTATGAAATTGAGACGGTTATGTGATGTAATTTTCTATTTGGGATATTATGTTTCTTGTTAGAGTATATGTTATCCAAAATTTATATGGTTTAATTTGAAATAAGGTTTATATTGTTACACTCAATTTTGTGTAATTTTAACTGTATATATGTATGATTTTGTTTTTATATAATGGTGGCATACCTATACCTTACCTTTTTCCAAAAGAAAAATTGTATCTCATACCCATATATGTACCTAATACCAATACCGTACCTGTAAAGCGAAACTTGCTTCGGACTCCATCTACCATGTGGTTACACATTTCTCTACACATAACAGCCAGCTTGATCTTAATCGAGCTTGACATGCTTTAATCTGAAATGGTTCCTCCAGGAACGTGAGAAGAAGGCTGGGAAAAATGATGCATTCCCGTTTAGCAAAGGCGTCCCGTTTAGCAAAGGCGTCACCGATTGTGAATGGGTCAAACTGCTATTCACGAACAATTGAACTAAGAATGATTCTTGTTGACTTGCCATAGTTTTGATTGATAAGAGAGAACAAAGCAATCAATCTCACTCCTAATTCTAAGCTAAATTAGATAAGAGAACACAAAACTCGTTGGATAATGGTTCTTGCCCTCTCCATTCTAACAAGAGGTCTATTTAGGCTTCGACAAGGGCTCTAAAGCTAGCCATGCTGAAATAACTCAAAACATAAGTTCTCATACAAAAATTAAACCAGAATGCAAGTTCCAAGGGTGGTGAATGATTATTTTATTTTCGTTTTTACATTTCCTGTGGTGTCGAACGAATTCATGCTATGATTACCCTAGAAAACACCGTCATGAATTAATTTTGGAGTTGGTAGGTTTTTAGCATTTAAGTTCCTAAAGAGTAAGGATGTTTTTGAAACTTTATACAGTGGAATTTCAATTACTTCTAGTGAGGAAATTCTCATGAACATATTTTTAAACAAATTAGATTGAGGAAATTGTCTTCTCATGGACCTAGTAAGTAGTCGAGTGGGCCCTGTTGGTGAATTTGGATCGATGTCCATATCATTTTCGTTGGGTTGAAGAAGGACATCCTAATCTTTAGAGTATGACACATAAGGAGATCTTTGTTGTTGATGGGTGACACTGTATAATGCATAGGGAGTTCAGTGGTATATACATTTTCATTGACCTTGGTGAGAACTTTGAAAGGACCATATGCTCTTAGCATCAACTTGGAAGATCTTTGTTGGGGAAACCGTTCTTTGTGGAAGTGTATCCAGACCAAATGTATTGTCTGAGACTTCTATCTTCTTCTTAATATCTTTATTAGCAAGTTACTTTCCTTTCAAGTCTTCTGGATGATATGTATTGAGACTGAACAGATCTAAAGGGGTGAAAGGGTTGTACCCATATGCAGCTTTAAAGGGAATATGTCCTATATTGTAATGAGAAGTTCTATTATATGTGAATTCTACTCATTCTAGTTGTTTATCCCAATGCTTGTCATGAATAACTCATAGTAAGGTTGAGAGAGTGCAGTTGACAACCTCAGTTTGCCCATCCGTTTGGAGATGGCAAGAGGAGAAAAGAAGTTTTATACCCAAACTACCCCACAAAGTCCTCCAAAAGTGACTTAAGAACTTTGTGTCCCTATGACCGAAACAATACTTCTGGGAGACCATGAAGCCTCACCTACTCACTTCTTTGAAGAACAATTCACCACAATACGACAAGCATCATCAACTTTTTTTGCACGGTATAAAATGTTCCATTTTAGAAAACCTATCCACCACCACAAAAAATTGAATTGCTTACCATTCTTTGTCCTGGTAACCCTTATAACAAAGTCCATTGACAAATCTACTCCAAGGAAAATCAGGAATATGCAAAGGAGTATAAAGTCCATGAGTGCATCACTTTAGATTTAGACCTTTTACACAACAATGCATTTTTCACATAAAATTTTTGCACATCATGTTTCATGTGTGGCCAATGAAAATAAATCTATGCAAAGATGTTTAAAGTCTTTGAACCCCAAAATGTTCCCATTGGGGCCCCCCTTCATGCGCCTCCTTCCTCACAAGCAACTCTCTTATAGGAGCTTTTAGCACACATAATCTCTTTTCTTTAAACAAAAACCCTTGGTGCCTCCAAAATAATCCCATTTTGGCTCCCAATGCAAACAATTAGCATAGATAATGAGGAAAAATCATTTATCATGCTCATACAATTCTTTAATGCATTCAAGCCCAAAACAACTTTGTTTCAAGGGTAGTAAAGTAAGGTGTACGTTCTCTTGAAAAGGTATCCGCCACTACGTCGGGCCTTACCCTTTATGCTTTACATCACATATGGGAATTGTTCAAGAAACTCAACCTACTTGGCATGCCTCTTATTCAATTTTCCTTCGTCCCTTTCAAGTACTTTCAAAAGACTCATGGGTCACTATGGATAACAAACTTCCTTTGGGAAAAGATAGTACAAGGTGCCAATGCTACACAAATCAAGGCATACAACTCCTTGTCATATGTTGAATAGTTCAAAGTGATCATTTCAATTTTTCACTAAAGAACACAATAGGTTTCCCCTCTTGAATTAGAAAAACACCAATATCCACACCAGATGCGTTACACTCAACCTCAAAGGCTTTGTTAAAATCTGGGAGTACTAAAACTTGTGTAAAGCTTAGTTTCTTTTTAATAATTTTGAATCGTACTTAAGCTAAAGGTGTCCAGCAAAAATGTTTATTTTTCATGCAATCCGTTATGGGAGCTGTGATAATGCTAAAATCTTTGATAAAACGCAGATAAAAGATGTGAACCCGTATTGGGACATTACATGCTTGAGAAAGATGATTTGTTCTTACCAGAAATGACATTTGTTACGATTGCCAAAGAGATGTTGTTCTCTTAATTTGGAGAAGACTGAACGCAAGTGTTGTTTATGGTCTTATATAATCCTACTATAGACTAGAATATTGTCAAAATAGACAATAACAAATTTCCCAATGTAATCAGGCAAAACCTGATTCATAAGTCTCAAAAAGGTGCTTCAGGTACTTGTTAATCCAAATGGCATAACTAGCTATTCATATAGCCCAACCTTGGTATTGAAAGTCGTTTTCCATTTGTCTCCCTTCTTTATCCTTATCCGGTGGTATTCGCTTCTCAAATCAATTTTGGGATTTCTTTTACGTTGAGAACAAAGAAAGGATGATGCTTGGTTGTGGAATGCAAGGTTGAATACTTTGAGATTAAGAGGTTTTCTTTTAGATTTGTAGGTTTAGAAAGAGGGCTTCGAAGAAGTTGCTTTGGGCTGAGTTGTACAAGGATGATTTTCTTCTCATCCTTAGTGAAATTATAGGTGTTTAAGTAGCCATCATGAAGGACTCATCTATCGAACTGCTAGGGACGTTCTAGTAACAAGTGGATAGCTTTCATGGGAATGATGTCACAAAGAACGATATCTTGGTAATTTTTCTATAAAGAATGAGAATTCTACTTATTGGGCTCTGTTCAATGACTGAAGTTGGTATAGCTTGGTATGTGTTATAGGTTCAATTGCAACTTGTTTACCATCTTTATAGAAGTACCATTAATACAACTTTCATACTCTATAATGAGAGATCATACCTTCCCTTTGATTGTACACCGAGTATGGAAGATCGCATCCCTCTGATCAAGCTATGAAGACGGTTGAGTCCTGAGCATTATATGGATCACCAATAGTTCTCTTGAATTTGCATACTCAATATAAGATTCTTCGTTCTCAGGTTTTGTCTCATATTCACTCTCAATATTGTCAAATGTACTCTTTAGGATAATTATCCTTTTGTTAGAGCATTGCGAGGCAATATGGTCCCTACCCAAATACTTAAAACACTTAATACATCTGGAGTGAGTAGTAGAAGAGTCGTCAACAATATGCTTTCCCTTTTCATTAGATTGTGCAATGTCTGGTGTCCTTTTGTCAGTTTTCTTGTTGAATGGAATAGGTCATATTTCTTAGGCATAGAGTTGTTATTGGCACTGGATGATTTCTGTTGTCTTTCCACTTTAATTGATAATTTTACATCTTTCAAGAAAATGAACAGTTGTAATTCAACAACATTTGCAATAGTCTTGCTAAGTCCTATTAGAAAATTAGCTATAGTCTGTTCTTGTGGCTCCCGCACATTACATCAAATCATTAACTTCTCAAATTCTTTTACATAATCTTCAACATTCATTCCTCCCTGTCGCAGACTTTGGAGTTTAAGATATAATTCTTGTTTATAATATTCTTGAACAAATTGTTTAGCCATTAGGTGTTTCTTTAACCTCTAACTTCAAATTTCTTCCTCCCCATCCCTCATTCTTTGGTCTTTCAAATTCTCTTACCAAATGTTAACATAATTTGTAAATTCTAGGGCTACAAGATAATATTTAGTTTGCTCAGAGTAGTTAAAATATTTAAATATTTTATCCACCCACTAAACCCATTCTAAGAATTCTTCTAGAGAGATCATTACTTTAAATGGTGGAATTTGAATTTTGGAGTAGTATTCATTTTGATCTTTGCAGTTCATTGTATAGATTCTGGGGGAGGTGTAATGTCTTCTTTCTCAAATTCCTGGTCATTTGAACGTGAATGAAAGCTTCCTAAGTTGGGACAGAGTGGAGTAGTGGGTGACTCAATCATTGTATGACCCTAACCAGAAATTGAAGTTGGCCCATCATTTTTTCTTGTCATCTGGCTACAACTCTAGCTTGGTCAAAAGATGTGTCTCTCGAGAAGTTAGGAGCTTCTTCATTAGAATTTTGGTTGGGGGTATTTTGATGATTTGTCATTGTTTGGAATATAATAAAAGTTAAGAAGACTTGAGAGAGCTTACACATTTTGAGGCAAAACATGTGGTTATGGGTTAAACCACCTCTTCAATTAGTAGCAAGCGTGATTAACTCGAATGCCTCAAGAGCATCTCAATGAAAACATTAATGATGCATTCCCATTCAGCAAAGGCATTCGTCGATTCTGAATGAGTCAAACTGCTATTCACGAATAGTTGAACTAAGGATGATTCTTGTTCACTCGCCACAGTTTGATTGATAAGAGAGAACAAAACAATCAATCTCACCACTAATTCTAAGCTAAATTAGATAAGAGAACACAAAATTCGTTGGATAATGGTTGTTGCCCTCTCCATTCTAACAAGAGGTCTATTTAAGCTTCAACAAGGGATCCAAAGCTAGTTATGAAGAAATAACTCAAAACACAAGTTTCCATACAAAAATTAACCCCGAATACAAGTTCAAAGGGTGATTAATGATCATTCTATTTCCCAGACATTGAGAACACAAAAGTTGATTTCCTATACTATTTTTACATTTCCCATCGTGTTGGACGAATTCATATTTTGATTACCCTAGAAAACACTATAATGAATTAATTATGGAGTTGATAGGTTTTTAGCATTTAAGTTCTTCAAGAGTTAAGACGTTTTTTAGACTTTCTGCAATGAAATTTCAATCACTTCCAGTAGAGAAATTCTCATTAACATATTTCTAAATCAATTAGACGAATTGAAGAAACTGTCTTGTCATGAACCTCTATGTGGCCAAGTGAGCCCTATTGGTGAATTTGGACTGATGTCCACATCATCCTCGCCGGATTGAAGAAGGACATCCTGATCTTCAGAGTTAAGCACATAAGGAGTCAGATCTCTCATGTTGAAGGTAGGTTACACTATATAATGCTTAGGGTGGTCAGTGGTGTAGGTATTTTCACTTACCTGAGAACTTTGAAAAGATCATCTGCTCTTGTTTTCATTTTGGAAGATCTCTGTTAGGGAAACCGTTCTTCTTGATATCTTCCCAAAATATTTGAACACATTTAGCAAGTTGCTTTCCTTTCGAGTCTTCTGGATGATCTAAATTGAGACTGAACATATCTAAAGGAGTAAGAGAGTTGTACCATATGCAGCTTCAAAGGGAGTCTATCTTGTAGTGTGATGAAAAACTCTATTGTATGCCAATTTTACCCATGCTAGTTGTTCATCCCAATGCTTGAGGAGAATAACTCGTAACTCGTAGTAAGGTTGAGAGAGTGTGGTTGACAATTTTTGTTTGCCCATTCCTTTGCGGGTTGCAAGGAGTGCTGAACATGTGCTTTGTTCCCAACCGAAGAGTTTCTGCCAGGAACGTGAGAAGAAAGGTAGGAAAAAGACCGGTGCAACAACAAATGTGGAAAGTGAAGATCCGAGCGAGCCCTCTCAGGCTGCTGCTGTTGCTGAAAACGATGGTGAGGTGGAAACTCAAGCACCCCCTGACGCCACGAGAGACAGTGCACCGAAGTTGAACATCAGATTCAGGGGTCGTGCCAAAGGCCCAAAACCTGTTCCGAAATCCCTCTTAAGAAGAAACAAGGGGCCTTCCTATTGGGTTTGGTTGGTTCCTTCTGCTATTCTTGCTGTCCTTCTACTTCTGGTTCTAGTTTATTATTATCTCCTTCAAAAGGAGCCGGAGAATCAGAATGTTTAGATTACGCTGGACAGATTTTCCTGACTGAAGAGTTTCTGCCGTTTCATAGTTTTCTACACATGTACGTTTAAACTGGAGTGCTTGTGTGAGCCCGTTTCGAGTTTAGGCTTTGTGGGGTTATTGTGTGTGTATATATATATTCCTTATAATCCTATATTTTTTGTTTCATAGTTTGAGACACTAATATCTGATGATATTGGCAGCATTTGTGGTAGTTAAAAATAGAACGGATTGGTTCTCTCCTGCACCGTTAAATTTTGGGCTTATGTGTGCACCGAGGGCCGGTAAATGAACCGAGCAAAATCAGTCACTTTACCTTATCCCGAGCACATGTTAAATGTCCTAGGGTTTCGACTTTACGATAAAGAATTACTTTTAACCTTAAATAAGGAAGAAGTTATGTTTTGTTTTGACATTTAATATTGGAAAATATGTTTTATCTAAGAAGCTTTTTCTGGTCAAGAACTCTTCTAAATGGTCGTCTAAACAGAGGCTATGTTTTGGTTAGGTCTGGTAGTAGGCAAGTGAAACGGAATCGGTACGTGTATCTGGTATCTAACCCATCTTGTTGAATCCAATAAATCAGATTGTATTGGATATGGATGCAAATATTTATTACATCTTTTGGAATCTATCTTACTGATCCAGAATATCCAAGGAATAATGTTATGAACACACTGAATTTTGTAGGAACATTATCTGTTTATACCCAAATTCAAAATCCAACTATGTAACTGATTACTCGAATATCCGTATAGTTGGACATGTTAGAAGTCGCAGTCACACCAAATCGAATCCCATGTCCGGATCTGGTTTTCCAGCCCTTGCCTAAACAATAACTAAGGAGATTCCAGTGCTCCTGTAAACAATAATTAAGGGTTGTATTGTCTGGCGTGTGATAGGGGACACTCTAGATCGGATTAATGGAGGATTGTAGACTGTAGTAGCGTTGGTACCACATCTTTAGTCGCAGGGAAGAAAAGAAAAACATGCAAATTGATGGACAAGTTGATGAACACCTTTTAAGAAAAAAAAAAGGGAAGCCGTGGTTCTATTTTTGTTACCGTTTTACATAGTTGTCAAGCGCCAAAGATATGCTAAGGCTTCAACAACCAAAGGTTTCAACAAATCCACAGTTCCACAGAGTCTGTGGCTTGAAATTTGGTCTTGTGCATGCTTGAACGCATACGTCCTTCCTTGCATCAATTACCATTTGGAGATGAGGTGTAGGTTATTATTTGCAGAATGCTCCTAGTAATTTCTTAGGAAATTATTGTTTAGTGCTTCATTAACATATTACTTGTGTGCATTAAGTTGTTTATTAAAAGTATTGTTTGCTTCATTCTCATTTGTCTTGGTTGCTAGACACTTATTTTTGAGAAATTTACCAAACTAAAAATGACTTCACGAGCAAGTGTCTTTGAGTTGGCCAAAACTCAAAGTCAAACAATTTGCACTTTAAGACCTGAAAAATGTGTATCCCATTAGCCTTGATACTTGAGGGTATAGATTATGTCTTTCGAGAAACTAGGATTGAACCCACCGTAGAAGCATCAACTTAGGAAAGAAAAATTATAAAACTTTCTCTAGGAATGACACTATGGCCACAACTATAATGTTGACTTATATAGAAGGATACCTAATTAGGCTTTTTGAAGACTAAGACTGCAAAGGAAGTATTTGATACACAATCAAATATAACATCATAGTAGAGATGCATGTCTAGTTGCTCCTACAATAATATAAACCTTTTAGAATGAAAGAGTCGGGAAATATAGTAGAGCATGTGAACAAAATACTCGTAATGGCCAAAGACTTAGTTGTAGCTAATTCAACCATTCCTTTGAAATTGTCAATTGAATAAGAGTACCTCAAAAAGGATAAAAAAGAAAAATTGTTCCTTGTTTATGATGATCTTGGCTCTAATTCTCAAAACCACTAGAACAAAAGAACACAAAATAAAAAATTTGACAAATTTAACAAAAAGAAAGGTCAAGCATTCAAGAAATCATAAGGATTCGCTTCTTAAGTAAGATGCTTTAATTATGAAAAAATAGAGCACTACAAAAGTGATTTTTACAGTCACAAGAAGTATGAAGTAATCTACTTGGTCTCCAAATGTTTGCACTTGGACCGTGGTGGTTCTGGTTGGTAGGTTGATTCTAGAGCAATGTGTCATATCACTAAGAGCAAGGATGAAGCAATAAGACTCAAGAAATTCTGACTTAGAAAATAAAACTGGTTTAATGAAACCACGTTTAACAAACTTGAAACTTGCTTTCAAGGAAAAATTATGAGAAAATAATTTTTTAGAAAAGAAAGAAGAATCACAAGTCTATTAGAAATCATCCATACTAACATTTGTACACCTTTTAAAATAAGGTCCCATTGTGAGAAGATTTATTTTATAACCTTCGTTGATAATTATTCGAGGTATAAATATATATCTCTTATTACATAAATCTGAAGCGTTAGGCACATTGAAAGAATATAAGAAGTTGAAATCAAGTAAGATGTATAATTAAAGTGTTGAGGCTCGATCGAATTGGAGAATCCACCTCAATTAAGTTTTTCGAATATTATAAAGAACATGGTATAACTATGCAAAATCTAATGCCGAAAATAGCTTAATAAAACGGTATAGTTGAACAATATAACATAACCCTTTTAAATATGATAAGGTCCATATTAGAAGATGCTTTTGTACCAAAAGCATTTTGGGGAGAAAAAATATCTACAACCATGTATATCTTAAATAGAGTATCCTTTAAGGTTATAACCAATACATTGTGTGAGTTGTGGTTTGATAGAAAACCAGAACGTAGTCATCTAGGAAGGTGGGGCTACATAACACATTTTAAGATCTTAGACCGATTGAGAAATAAACTAAACAATAATCTTTGAGGTACATCTTTATTAAAAGTCCAAACGGATCGAAAGGATATAAGTTTTATCGCAAGGACCTTGGGTTGATAGAGTATGGATATTGAATTCTTAGAGGACATTAAGAATGACATTCTTACTGATAATGATGATAATAACAATGATCTTTTAAATCTTAAATGAATCATCATTCATTCAAACCTATAAAATCACAACCAAATGATCTTTCCCCACAAATTGAAATACTAAGTATTCATAAGAGACCACGGGTTCCTCCATTGTACTTGAAGGACTATCATACTTACTTAGCTGAGGATACATGTTAGTAAATTCAGATGAGATGACTGATAACCTAAGTTATCAAAAAGATGATCTCATCTAAATCGCCAGATTGTGTAAAAGCAATGGATGAGAAAATTGAATCCAATTGAGAAAAAACAAGTATAGGAGTTGACAATTTTGTCAAAAAAGAAAAGTAATTGGTTGTAAATGTGTATTGAAAAAGAGACAAAGTTGATGGTTCAATAGAAAAATTTAAAGTGAGGTTGGTTAAAAACAGTTTTTCGCAAAATATGAGAATTGATTATGTTGATACATATTTTGCTATTATAAAATTTGCATTTATAAGAATAATTTTGATAATTATAACCTTTTATGATTTGGATTTATATCAGCTAGATGTAAAGACTATTTTTCTAAATAAAGACCTCAATGAGACTATTTATATAAAAAAGGTAGAAGACTATATAATTAAAGGTAAAAAACAATCGCCTCATCAATGATATTTGACTTTCCAAAATATCATTGTAGAACTTTAATTTGTAGCTAATCAAGTATATCATTTTGTCTATGTTTGGGACAATGAGAATCATTTTGTCTCTTTATGTGGATGACATTTTTTTGATTGGTAATGACAATGATATGATTCTTAAGGCAAAGTCATGGTTAAACTCGAAATTTAAAATGAAGGATATGCGAATGACATCCTATATCTTAGGTATAAAGATTACCTATGACAAAACATTCAAATTATTCTGTCTGAGTCAAGAAAGATATATTGACTATATCTTAAAAAGTTTAGAATAAGTGGTTGTAAGTCTGCAAGTATACTCGTTACAAAAAGGGTCAAGCTTAATAAAGTTGATTGTCCAAATAATGGACAAGATAAACCAAATGTTCCTTATGATCAAGTTGTTGGTAACTTGATGTATGCTATATTGTATATGACATTGGATATCAACTTTGTTGTTGGTCTCATAAGTAAATATCAAAGTAATCTTAGTTAGAAACATTGGGTTGTCATGATGAGGATCTTGAGATATCTAAAAAGAACAAGAGATTTAAAATTATGCTATCATACAGATAAATTAAAAATAACTAGATACCTAGATGCTAACTTAGTTGGGAGAAAAAATGACAACAAATCAACTTCCGATAGATTTTTATTTACTGGTGGTGGTACTTCTTGGTCATGCAAGAAATAGGATTGTGTAATATATACACAAGAAGTTGAGTATATTGCTTGAAATATAGTTACAACGAGTATTGTTTGGATAAGCCACTTCATTTATGATTTGAAGTTGGACATAGCCAATGAGTCAATTATCATTTATTGTGATAACAATGCAGCCATAACTCTTATAAAAAGTGGGGTTGATAGCATAAGGAATAAGTATATAATGATAAAGTATCATTATGTACATGATATGGTATAAAACGTATAGCTCACCCCTTAACAAAACGTATATCTAAAGATTTGTTTGCTAAATATATTACCATTATGTGATTAAGGCATGTTTAAAGTTTCTCACTTTGGGAAGCACAAACATAAGTTATTATGCAGTTAAAGTATAATGGTTATGAAAGCCATATAACAAGTATTACTCACGGCAGTTATACTTTAGTACAATTAGAAAACGATATAATAGAGAAAGGCAATAAATAATGGGAGGAAACTTGGGAGATGATAACTCTAGGTTATTGAATAACCATAAGGCCTCTATGTAACGGTCATGTAACAAGAAGTAGGGCCTCACTTCCATATTGCATGATCGTTTCATTTTCTTATATATTAAAACATATTTAAAAAAAACAATTTTACATTTCCAAAATGAAAACATAAGAGGCAATACCGCAAAGAAGTTGTTTCTCTTGATTGAAACGGACATCCAAAGAAACTATATAAAGTAAGGATGAAAACCAAAATGAATATATATATATATATATATATATATATATATATATATATATATAGATAGATAGATAGATACATACATACATACATACAAAGATATAGAAAAACAATCATACACACTGATTTGATCTTCTTCTCTGTTATCTCTGGTTTTCTTCCTCTGTCGAGCCTCTTGGATGATGTCTTGTCAAGCGATTCAAGCCTAACGGTACCGCTCTTTTCAAACAGAAACACCATCATATATAACAAAAGAAAGTTCAACTAAGAGGAAGCACACTGATTTGATGTATGCTATATTGTATATGACATCGGATATCAACTTTGTTGTTGGTCTCATAAGTAAATATCAAAGTAATCTTAGTTAGAAACATTGGGTTGTCATGATGAGGATCTTGAGATATCTAAAAAGAACAAGAGATTTAAAATTATGCTATCATACAGATAAATTAAAAATAACTAGATACCTAGATGCTAACTTTGTTGGGAGAAAAAATGACAACAAATCAACTTCTGATAGATTTTTATTTACTGGTGGTGGTACTTCTTGGTCATGCAAGAAATAGGATTGTGTAATATATACACAAGAAGTTGAGTATATTGCTTGAAATATAGTTACAACGAGTATTGTTTGGATAAGCCACTTCATTTATGATTTGAAGTTGGACATAGCCAATGAGTCAATTATCATTTATTGTGATAACAATGCAGCCATAACTCTTATAAAAAGTGGGGTTGATAGCATAAGGAATAAGTATATAATGATAAAGTATCATTATGTACATGATATGGTACAAAACGTATAGCTCACCCCTTAACAAAACGTATATCTAAAGATTTGTTTGCTAAATATATTACCATTATGTGATTAAGGCATGTTTAAAGTTTCTCACTTTGGGAAGCACAAACATAAGTTATTATGGAGTTAAAGTATAATGGTTATGAAAGCCATATAACAAGTATTACTCACGGCAGTTATACTTTAGTACAATTAGAAAACGATATAATAGAGAAAGCCAATAAATAATGGGAGGAAACTTGGGAGATGATAACTCTAGGTTATTGAATAACCATAAGGCCTCTATGTAACGGTCATGTAACAAGAAGTAGGGCCTCACTTCCATATTGCATGATCGTTTCATTTTCTTATATATTAAAATATATTTAAACAAAACAATTTTACATTTCCAAAATGAAAACATAAGAGGCAATACCGCAAAGAAGTTGTTTCTCTTGATTGAAACGGACATCCAAAGAAACTATATAAAGTAAGGATGAAAACCAAAATGAATATATATATATATATATATATATATATATATATATATATATATATATATATATATATATATATATATATATATAGATACATACATACATACAAAGATATAGAAAAACAATCATACACACTGATTTGATCTTCTTCTCTGTTATCTCTGGTTTTCTTCCTCTGTCAAGCCTCTTCGATGATGTCTTGTCAAGCGATTCAAGCCTAACGGTACCGCTCTTTTCAACAGAAACACCATCATATATAACAAAAGAAAGTTCAACTAAGAGGAAGCAGTGGTTCTCGTGTACCACTACAAAGAAAGGGAGTAACTAAGATAGTCATAATTGGGCATATACCAGTTCAGCTTTATATAGGATGTGATTACGATGCTTACAGTGATGTTTTCAAGGGCCAGGCCAGGTCCAAACTGGCCATGTATTTATACACGTATGTTGTGTTCGAAACATGAAATCAAGCTTTAAGCCAATAGAATTGATTACGTCAAGCCAATTTTAGGAGTTTTGAAGTGATGTCTCCCTCATGAAAAAGCCTTGACGCCCATCAGGTCACAAGACCCAGAGACTATTCCTATGAAATGGAGGGTATACGGTACTTCCGTATGATTAACGTTAGGAAAATACAAAGAACATGCCCTTTCAAACAATACTTAAGGGAAAACGTCCTGCATGTTCCATGCTCCCTCAAACCCAAGGAAATGAACCTTTTAAAGCAACTTATGGCGGTTGGATTTGTGAAAACATGCAATTCCAAAGGTGGGATTTGAGGTGGATTGTACGGAAGGTGAACCTCGTGTATATGTGTGTGTGCGCATGCAAGTGCATGCATGTGTGTGTTCTTTCTATGCTTCTAATCACATTATTAACTTAACCATCATATGGACATTTCCACAGTGAGATTTCCTTTCTAAAAGCATGAGAACAGAAAGCATGCCAGTGTCAGCTATTTGGCTTTATGCTTTTGGAGTGAAGAAGGCAGAATATGCCTTTCGTCGGCTAAGAAAGAAATTTGCCTAACATACTTTGACCACGAGAGGAACTACGGTTTAGTGGATGAGTTGTGAACATGTCTGGTTCGTCTTAACTTAGCTTATATAGGGGGGAGTGAAGTATGTTTGATATTTAGATGTATAAAAGAATCTCAATCATATTAGGCCAATGATGCGCGCCCTCAATAATGTGTGAAGCTTATAATTTTTGGCCAATTCCTTTTGACCTTTTTTTGTTGCAATGGGCGACTTCCACTTCATCAAGACAGATACAAAGGGGTTCTTCGTGATTACCCAAACCCAATGAGCAAAGCACAACGACTGATGGACAAAGTTGCTTGAAGCAGAATAGGAGGGCTTATCTTGACTTCAGTTCACCGGGGTGATTTCTTATATCCTGCCTCAAGCTAACAACAAGTATCATATAGATGGGTAGCTCAAAATGTGGAAAAGACAAAAAAAAGCAGCCATAAGAGAATTTAAGGGAGCTGAACATGATACAATTAATGGTGAGTAATGCAGAGATGTGACCATTATCGACCCATTAAAGCAAATGAGCGATATGAAAATAAAAACAGAGAGATATTTTAAGAAGAAACAACCAAAGATGAAAAGGCTCTTCTAGAACCATCTTAGTCACTCTATAAAAGTATCAGTAGAAGAGCATACATCTCACTGTCCAAAAACATCTCACTCTGGTATCTCAAGTGGAGTCCGCATGCCTTGAGATCCATGATTATTTCATCCTGCTGTTAGATTGCACATTTTGTGTTAAATGAGCCAAAACCAAACCTTTTCTCAACTAAGTGGAGTCATCTCCATATGGATTCTTGGTTGCACAATAAGCTTCATACTAAATCACATTAGCATCTAACTCCAAGAAAGCAATCATAAATTTTATTATTTTCTTCTAATAAAATAGGGGCCTTCTTCCTTTGTCAAAGTGTAACGTACACTTTCTCCCACCTCGTGAATGGAGCTTCACATCTTCTCAAATGTTCAAACCACCTCAAGTGTGTCGTTCTAAATTTATCTTTAATTGTATTATCCCAATTACATTTCAAATAACTTCTTACAGATTTGATCTTTCCTAGTAATTACACATCCGCCTCAATATCTATAATTCTAACAAATGCAGCTTTTACACATGTTGATAGTTGACTACCAAATATTCGGCACCATACAACATTGATGATCTTGCAGCTGCCTTATAATATTTACTTTTTAAAATTTACACTAAATTAGCAAATGGAACGAACACATACAAGGAGCTGACGAGATGAACCATGAACTGGGAAAGCTTGGCTTCTTCGACTAGTCTGACATAGATCCTGCCCCTCAAGAGTATGTGTTATGCTGGTTTGGGGTTTGATGAACCAACAGGTCGTTGAAACTCAGAATTTTTATGTGAGTGCATGAAAATTGCAGTAGTGGACACAAGAAAGTTGGTGACCGTGACTACGCTTTTGTTCTTGCATCCAAGTCGGTGACTTTTTTGGTGCTTAGATTTAGTAATTTCTTGATTTCGGTTTTTGAAAAGAAATAAAACTCAGAGAATGATCACTTGCTTACTTTTAAAGGCTCTAAACTTTTCTTTTTGTCTCATAGTTAATTAACCACTTGCTTATGTTTATGAATTAAGTCTTGGTCATGAAGACATTATTTGATTGAATGGAATCATCAAAGATTGTGACTGGTAGAGTTAATTAAAAATGAATATTAATTGCAATTGGATCTTCATCTCGATCTTGATTTGCCACGCACCTAACCTGAACCTGATCAATTGTGTCTTGGGAGTAAACTTATTTGCACATCTAGACGCATAATACATATATATGTACATATATTTGTATAATATGCGTGTATGAGAGAGAGAGAGAGACCAGATAGTGCCGTGGGCGTTAGGAGATTCCAACACCGTTAGATCTGACGGTGCTGGAGATCGCTATTCATTTGAGGCTCCTTTTACCTGAATTCAGGGGGCTGGTGGAGCTTTTAGCGATTTCCAGTGCTTATATAGACGCTTATACACCCACAAGTACTGGTTCGAGGCTCTTTTCTTTTTACACATTTAGGTGGATCATGATTTTATGTGACATTTTCGTGCCATCTAAAATGCAAGTAATTCGTGCTTTGTGTTGTGCCATTTTCTGATGGCTTAAAAGCAAGATAACTTAAGCGTGCCTCGAGTTCTTTCTTATGTCACTTTAGGTGTACACAAAGACGGATTCCAAATATGTTTTTGTTGCGATATCATGTAGCATAAGCCCGTCTCTCATCAGCAATGCCGCCGTAAGTCCGTAATTAAACAGTTGCCTTTTTGTTTTATAAGGGAAGTTGAGGTTAGGCATACCACTAAGAATATAGTGATGGGCTCAAATTATTTGAACTAGACATGACCGGTTCCTAATCGGCCTGGCAGTTCCAACTGGAATTGGACCAGGCCAGAAACCGGCTGAACCAGGAACTGAAACCAAACCGGAGTCGGTAATTACAAATCGCCCGTTTCAGTATTTTTTAAAATTTTCTTATATTTCTAAATTTGTTAATAAAGTACTGATTTTGGACAGTTTCAGACTCAAACAAGAACCACCACCCCAGAACCGGCCTCGAGTCGGTTTGGTTTCGGTTCCAAGTTTTGGATTTATTACAAACGGTGGTTTGGAACCATTTGTTTTGATTCACCCATAACCAAACATGTTACTTCTTTTGAAAGGGATGTAACATAATAAACCAGCACGTGCCCTTAAGTGGAAAATCGCACATACAAGTCTATTCCTTTTTGAAACCGGAAACTAACCTACACATGCTCAAAAAATGTGGCCATTCTCGGCTCAGGTAACGGCTGGACTGATCATCCAGTCCGTTATCTGAGGATAGGGCCAGATCTGGTAACGGACGATCGTTGTCGGATACAGCTCACAGACGAGAGAAGCCACAGATGGATAAGCACGACGAAGGGGGAGCGCCTACCTATAAAAGACAGGCACATACAGAACAGAAATATAATGAAAAAATCTACAGAGAAAAGAGACTTCGTCTGTGCGAGCCCTTGTGTGGGAACCTCATGTCCTCACCCGCATACCATTCCGTTGCATCTTCAGAAGGCTGAAAAACCAGAGAGGTCATCACCAGGAATCCAGCCAACGAAGGAGAATAAGGTACTCGCTTCTCCATGAGTGGTATCAGGGTCTGGTTCCCTACAAAGAAGAGTGAGAGGGTTAGCAAAAAAAAAAAGAGAGAATGAGAAAGAAAAAAAAATGTAAGAGAGAAAGTAGCAGTCGGCAGAAGCGTAGAGGTCACAAGGCCAAGGCCGAACGGCAGAAGCCAAACAACCATGACCAAAAAGCCGAAGGCAAAACCCAGAGGCAGGCCGGCAAAAGCCTGAAGGCAAAGGCAGGCAGACAAAAACCAGAAGGCAAAGGCAGGCTGGTAAGAGTCGAAGCAAAGGCAGGCAGGCAAGATAATAAGCCAGGAACCCGCCGACAACCGACAGGATTCCCTCCGGCCCCCTCCCACGCTCTCTATTTCCCTCTCTCTCTCTCTCTCTCTCTCTCTCTCTCTCAGTGTAAAACGTTTTTTGTATAAATATTTTTAAAAAAAAATTCGAAATCAGTGGTTTTCCAAAACAGCTCAAGATTTTTTGAAAATCGCCTCGGGGTTCGTGGCAAAAAGAAAAAATTGCCCCTGTCCAATTTCAGATATTACACAGTTGCTATTGGGTAAAAAGACTAATTTGCCCTTACTAAGCAAAAAGACAATTTTACCCTTTGATTTAGTAAACTGGGGTTGCCATTTTACTATTTTATCCATTCTAGTTTGAATAATTTTATTTCTGTCACTTAGCCAAAAGACAGGTTTACCCCTATTCTTTTGAAAAAATCCAGATTCGCCCTGAAATTATGATTTTAATCTCGATCAGTTACGAATTTTACAAGAATACCAAATAGTGATTTTACAAGTTTGTCCTCGTGGTTTTACAAAATTACAAAAGAGGACAAATAGATAAAATTACAGTTTTATCCCTTGGTATCCTTTTAGGGGTTCAGAGGTAGAAAACCCCTTAGATTTTTTTTCAAAAATTATCTACTACATATTCTACATCACTTTAACATGTCTCTTTCTATGTGTGCCTTTGTTTTTGTGATGGTTTTCTTTTTAGACCGCTTGATTGTTATTTTTGTCAAACACTTAAAAATGAGTTCTAGGATATGTGTGTCCAAACTGGTAAAAACAGAAAGATTGAACGGTCTGAACTTCTAGACATGGAAGAGAAGAATTTCGCTAGCTCTAACACTAGAATGTGTAGAGTATGTCTTAAAGGAAACAGTTTATCCTCCACCGCCAGATGCAAGTCAGCAACAATTAGAAATGTATAAAACATTTATAAAGGACGATACCATAGCAAAAATAATTATGTTAACCTACATGGAGGATGATTTGATTAGGGTCTTTGAAGAATTTAAGACTGCGAAAGAGATGTTTGACTCACTAACAGCTAAGTATGATACAACTGCAAAATTACATGTGTAGTTGCTACTACAGAAATACAACTCCTTCAGAATGAAAAAAGGAGAAAATATAGTAGAGCATGTAAATCACATGCTAGTGATGGCTAGAGACTTAGCCGTAGCAAAACCAGTCATTCTCGAACCGATGTAGATATCAACCATACTGAACAGTCTACCTCTATCATGGAACATGATCACCATTGCCCTAAGGTTAGGGCCTGAAATCAACCTTTCTAAGTTGCCCCTAAAACTAGCAATAGAGCAAGAACATATGCTCAAAAATAAAAAGGAGAAATTGCTAGTGGTCCAGGATGAGTTAGCGTCTAGCTCCAAATCTAACTAGAAAAAGAAACCAAATAAAAGGTTTGATAAGAATAACAGGAAAGGCAATCAAAGTTTCAAGAAATCGCAGGAAGTCGCTTCTCGAGTCAAGTGTTTCAACTATGAAAAGATAGGACACTACAAAAAGAACTACTGCAACAAGAAATATGAAGGAAACAACGCACAACGAGGAAAATCGAAGAAGCAGGATATAATCTGTGTGATTTCAGAATGCCTATACTTGGACCGCCTAGTGACAGGTTGGTGGATAAACTCTAGAGCTACGAGACACATTTCGAAGACCAAGGGAGGGACAATGGACCTGAAAGAATATCAACCTGGAGAACATCATGTGTATATAGGAAATAATATATTTTCAGATGTTCTGGGTATTGGATCATTTGGGATATTTGTACAAGGCAAACCAATTGTACTGACTGATGTGTTAATTGTGCCATCTATAAGGCACAATCTGGTCTTAGTCCCTACCTTAGTTAAAAAGGGTTTTGAAGTTAGGTTTATACCTAACAAGGTGACTGTGGGCAAACATGAGAGAATCTTGTTCTCAGGCGAATTTGATATAGAACAAGGCTTGTTCAAATTATCAGATAATGAAAGTCATCAATCTTCTACTTATATTAAGAGTGTCTTTTCTATTAATGTTAATATGTGGCATAAATGCCTAGGGCATATATGTTTGAAAAAGTTGAGAAAATTATCCAACTTTGACTTATGCTCGGATTTAAGGAAAAGACTTTCAACAAGTGTGAAGCTTGTATATAAGGAAAAATGACAAGAAAAGTTTTTCACAAGGAAACAATAAGGGTAACAACCCTGTTGAAAGTTATTCACACAGATTTATATAGACCTTTTAGAGTAAAGATACATCGGGGAAACAGTTATTTTATAACCGTTATCGATGATTACTCTAGATATATGTATATATATCTTTTGGCACATAAATCGGAGGCACTTGATGCTTTCAAAGAATATAAGCAAGAAGTGAAAAATCAATTAGGGCATTTGATTAAAGTCTTAAGATTAGACAAAGGAGGTGAATATACCTCCTTTGTATTCTTGGAATTTTACAAAGACTTTGGTATTGCTAAACAAAATACAATGCCCAAGACATCTCAATAAAATGGTGTAGCTGAGAGATACAATAGAACCTTGCTGAATATGACAAAGTCTATGTTGATTGATGCGTCTCTTCCAAGGGTATTTTGGAGAGAAGCAGTAAGTACAACTGTTTACATACTCAACAGTGTATCATGTAAAGCTATATTCACTACACCATATGAGATGTGGTTTGGAAGAAAACGCAACCTAGGTCATCTCAAGAGGTGGGGATCTCTTGCACACGTGAAGATCCTTGATCAGTCTAGAGATAAGCTATACAACAGGTCATTGAGATGTATATTTATTGGATATCCTAAAGATTTAAAAGGATATCGGTTTTATCATAAGGACCACAAATTCATTGAAAGCAGAGATGTTGAATTCTTAGAAGATACTAAGAATGACATCCTGAAGAATGATAAGGAATGTGTTGATGATTTGGTAGATTTAGACCAATCATCTTTTGAGCCCATAGAAGATCTTCCTGAAGCTACTGATACTTTAAGTGGAGATTTAAAAGAAATCATATACATGCAACAACCTGAAGGATTTGTGGTTGAAGGCCAAGAAGATAAAGTATATAGGTTGAAAAAAGGCCTATATGACCTGAAATAGTCACATCGCCAATGGTATTTGACTTTTCAAAATGACATTATAGAACTTGGGTTTGTGGCTAACAAACTTCATCACTGTGTATATGTTTGGAACAGTGGGAGCCACTTTGTCATCTTGTCATTGTATGTAGATGACATATTGTTGACTGGAAACGACAATGAGATGATTGTCAAAACCAAGTCATGGTTGAACTCTAAGTTTGAAATGAAGGATATGGGGAAAACATCCTATATCTTGAGTATAAAGATCTCTCGAGATAGAGGATCTAGACTCTTATGCCTAAGTCAAGAGAGATATATTGTCTATATCCTCAAGAAGTTCAAAATAGGTGAATGTAAGTCTACAGATACACCTGTTGCAAAAGGGGTAAAATTATGTAAGGCTGATTGTCCCAGTGAAGGAGACGATAAGCCTAATGTTCCTTATGTACAAGCTATTGGCAGCTTGGTGTATGCTATGTTGTGTACAAGGCTTGATATCAGCTTCGCTGTTGGTCATGTCAGTAGATATCAAAGTAATCCTGGTTGGCAGCATTGAGTAGCTGTAAAAAAGATTCTAAGATATCTGAAAGGAACAAAGGACTTGAAACTATGTTTTCAAGCAGATGAACTGAAAGTGATAGGATACTCAGATGCTGACTTTGCTATGAACAAATATGACATCAAATCAACCTTAGGACAAATATTCTTATTTGGAGGTGATGCTGTTTCTTGGACATGCAAGAAACAGGGTTGTGTAGCGTTGCATATATAAGAAGCTGAGTATGTTGCTTGATGTATGGCTGCAACAATTGTTGTCTGGATAAGTCGCTTCATATGAGATTTGAAGCTGGAGATAACAGACAAGCCAGTGGTTATCTATTGTGATAACAACGCAGTAATTACTCTTATTAAGAGTGGAGCAGATTGCTCGAAAAGCAAGCATATAATGATAAAATACCACTATGTTCATGATATGGTTATGAGAAAGGAAATATCCATCTCATACATGCCAACGGAAGACATGTTGGCAGATCCCTTAATAAAAGGCATAACAGAGGAACTCTTCTCGAAACATGTTAGAAACATGGGTTTGAGATATGTTTGATTGTTGTATAGGTAAATAAACATACAACGGATATACATTGTTATATAGGTAAATAACCATACAACGAATAATTTGTTGTGTAGGAAAATAACAATACAACATGTTCTGATTGCAATAGTAATCAGGAATCGACATAACTAGGAAAAACCCCTGAAAAATGGGAGGAAAACCAGTATGTCGATACACTTGACTCGAATGGCCAAGTGAGAGATGTTATAATATGTAGCCATTCTCGGCTCAGGTAACGGCTGGACTGACTATCCAGTCCGTTACCTGAGGATATGGCTGGTAACGGACGACCATTACAGCTCCCAGACGAGGGAAGCCACAAGTGGATAAGCATGATGAAGGGGGAGCGCCTGCCTATAAAAGGCAGGCACATATAGAACAGAAATATAGTGAAAAAACCTACAGAGAAAAGAGTCTTCGTCTGTGCGAGCTCCTGTGTGGGAACCTCGTGTCCTCACTCGCATATAATTCTGTTGCATCTTCAGAAGGCTGAAAAACCAGAGAGGCCATCACCGGGAATCCAGCCAACGAAGGAGAATAAAGTACTCGCTTCTCCATCAATTACTAACAATTCGCATGGGACACAAATCTTCATCAAATGAGCTTCTTTTGTTCCCATGAATGGGCAATTTCATTCGAGTCATTGGTCAAGAGTGAGGAGTTAGTCGTGGCCACCAGTTCCGGTTTGCTCGGAACCAGAATCAAACTGGGAGCGGACTGATTTTGTTTTCAGTTTGAGGCCCAAACCATCTGCAACCAGAGGAAAATATAAAAACTTTGAAACTTAAAGATTATAAAATATAAGGAATTGGTGTTTTGAAACCACTTGTTTTGGTTTCTGGTTAGTTTCGGTGCCATGGAAGAACTTGCAATGTGTTTTTACCATATGTATTTCAATATATATATATATATATATATAAGATTCATAATGAAAATCCGACAAAGTTTTGTTGAAGGAAAAATGTAGGGCAACTATAAACATGGCACAAGATCAAGTTCCATGGTGTCAAAGGCAATGAAATCGAGTTTGAAAAGGTGAGGAAGCCGGACACCAGTAAGAGAATGAAAGGATAACCGATGAAACTACGGCGATACACTACTGAGAAATCAAGCTTTTAGGCTTTATATGAGACTCGAGACGTCTTTGACTTTCGCCGTGGCTCATTTCCAGCCACATATTGTTGACGCCCGCCAGAAAAGGCCTTGAGACGGCAACACACATAGTTCGGTTTTAGTTAGCCGACCATCTTTCACTAAATAGCCCGTGTCACCATTTCACAGCCACACCACAAGTCATTAGATTCAATGAAAATTCTTCAAGTCCATGAGGCCATTTTCAAGTCGGTTCTCTCACCAGCTTGTTGAAAATCTCTTACATTCAAGCCTCGCTCAGTGAAACGTGAGTGATATGGATCCAACACACTTTGCAAGCAGCCAACCGGTGTGCCAATGGACTTGTATCAACAACTTCAATCTCATTCACAATATCCGTTCAATCCAGCGTCTTCTCCTGGTGGACCAAATGGGCAATTTGGTTTCAGCGTCTCATGTAAAAATCTCCCTCCGGCTTCGGGACTCCCCTTTACCCAAAAAATTTAGTAAAAAGAAGGAAAGAATTGGGTCCAGAATTCGAAATCTTTATTCCTAGAGAAAAGTAAACACTCCCACCTGCTGGTATTATCGAATGACTACCGGGCAAAATGGGACTTCTGTCATCGGGCATAACGGTTCTCACGACCACCAAAATACCCGCGGGAGTGGGATACTTGGTTGCCCCACATACTCTGTTGACATCCGAAAGTTGATGGTCCGCGGGCCCCGCTTCGCAATGCCATATCATGCAACAATCTACGCCTTTGATACACATATTTTATACGTACCTGGATATACGAAATCCGTATCCGGTCGGATCCTCATTTACCAACTCCTTCCTAATTAATTGCTACCAATGCCGAGATAGAGAGAGAGAGGGTGGGGGTTGTGTTTTGATCTGATCCTCTTTGATTTCAATAGATTTTGGAGCTCGTTACTGTACTATTGATAATGAGGTAACCTTTAGCGAATTATTGTTCTCTCTCTCTGATGGGTGCCGTTGATGTGCTAGTCTTTTCTTTGATGTGTTTCGTTTCGGTTTGGTTTTTGCTAGGGATTTGATCACGTACAAAGTGGCCATCGATTTGATTTTGTTTCCTTTCTTCTGATGTTCTATTCACGGTTGCTGATGGTTTTCCTCATCTTTTTCCACGTATTATTTTCGGTTCTTTTGGTCGAAACTTTTTTTCCTATTTGTTAACGAGGGAAAGTGAATGTGTTCTTGGAGTTTGATTCGCTGATTAGTGTTGGGTTTCTTTTGTTTTTGTTGTCTGATTGGTTTGGTAGGGTACCCATTTCTCTCTCTCTCGCTGCGTCTCTTTCTCTCCCCACAGAAACTTTCGTTACAATTAGTTCTGTCTGCTGTTTTTATTTCCTTTAGTGGTTTCTAGGACCCGTACATGTTTTTTTTAAAGGAAGGAGATTCCGTATTGAATTCAAGTATTGGTTCTCTCCAATAACGGTAATCTGAACGTTGAACTTGAAGGTTGATTTGGAATGGTCCCGTGATGGATAATCTCTCTCTCTCTCTCTCTCTCTCTCTCTCTTAATTATCGTTTAGAAAGGAGGTTGTTTTGTCGTCTTAGGGTCGGGGTTTCATAGAAAACATCTAACTATTTGGTTTTCTGAAACCAGGCACATCATACTTAATGTACCTGATTTCTCTTAGGCGTACGATATCTAACTTTCCTTGTTTGCAATTGACAAGTTTCTGTTTTCCGTTCTGATGATTAGATTGACTTGAAGAGAGAGGACAGACCAAGTTTTGATTGTTTAAATTGATATGCTGCATTCGTAGTTTCACCAGGCTACAACTTGATGGATTTTTTGGTTGGATATTTGCACATGTTTAGTAGCCTGAATCTTGGCAGACCGTTGATTTTGTGGAACTTGGTATTCTCCGAGGACAATATGATTGTCCTAAGGATGTTTGTCCAGAGATTTTAAAGCAAAGATGAGTGGTAATGATTCTGGATCTTGGGTGAGGAGGCAAAAATATTCAAGTACGGTTTGTCACAGATGGGATCCCTCTAGGGTTTCATCTACACCTTTTTCTCTCAAACCTGATCATAGTTCGGTTCCACTGGTAATACCGGGGAAGTCTGGCTCAAATGGTGAGCTCTCCAGGAAAATCGATTATACACTAGATTCATCTAAATTTGCTGATGTTTCGGTACAAAAACAACCGAGTCATATGCCAGGCAGATCAAGGGCACGGTCTCCCCTTCCTGCAACAGTGCTCCCAGAAGCATTTAAAGAAGCGAGGTTAGATAGTAAAAGGTTCTCAACACCAACTTCAAGAAGGGAGAATGATAAGAGTTTCATCAACAGATTGTTTTCTAGAGATGTACACAACCATAATTTGACTGATTCAGTGCAGATCTCTGCTTCAGCTATCAAGTTCAGCAACAAACCAAAACTTCGAAAGGAAAGCTCATGGGCAAAGTACTTTGATCATTCTGGAGGAAGGGTTAGTGCATTAGATACAACAAACGAGTGGGCCATAGACCTTTCTAAATTATTTTTTGGGTATAGATTTGCTTCTGGTGCTCACAGCAAACTATATTATGGACTTTACAATGATCAACCTGTGGCTGTGAAAGTCATCAGACAACCTGATGATGACGGGAATGGAATGGTGACTGCTCGAATGGAGAAGCAATTTAATAGGGAGGTTACTATTCTTTCCCATCTCCACCATAAAAATGTGATCCGGGTAAGGAAAATCTCTATGTTAGTTTTTTCATAAAACTTGAATGGCACTGGTTTCTTTGCTAGTTAATTCTGTGACCACCTGGATTCAGCGTACTTAAGAACATTTGGTTTTTCATTAGGTTAGTTTTGTCATAGAACTTGAATCACATTTGTTCAATGGTAAGTTATTATTATAATTGTTACTATTGTTGTGATGTTGGTTGTTACTTGGGAATAATTAGGTACTAAGCAGTTCTAGGACTAAAGTCTTAGAAGTTTCATCATCTGAAGTGCACTTTCTTCTTTTTCCAGTTATCTAAATTAAGTTCTTTGAGGGATCACCCCTTGCATGGCCGGTCCCAAGCCCGGATAAAGGAGGAGGGTTGTGTTAGGATTTCGACAACGAGCGTAAAATTTTGTCGGACTTATTTACCATGGATTCTACAAATTATGATAGGGCTATGTGGAAATAAAGAATCTATGTAGCCGACCCCATCTGGTATGGGAAAAGGCTTAGTTGTTGTTGTTGTTGTTTCTTTTGCATAAAGGGTAATGTTTAGTTGTGGGAATTCAATTGACAGATGCTGGCAATGGTCCTTTTTGTGCGTAAAGGAAAACTGGACTTAAACAGGAATAGTTTATGAGTAATTTGATGTTTTCATTAATTGGAATTTCTGACACATAATTAAATAAATTGGACTTGGACAAGCTCACAAATGTTGAAAACCATCTATTGTATATGAGCGATTCCACTGAATCTTTTCTTTTGGGATATCAAGTTATCAACTTACAATGTAATCACTCAATCATGCATGACATGCAACCAGTATGCAGAAGTTCTCAAACACTGGATCTTTCGTGGGACAGCAATACTTTTCATTCCACTCCTTTTTTTTACCATTATATCATTGAGCTCCTTGTGTTGCCTTGGTGATTAATGTTTGAACTTAGTGAATTGTGCAAAGGCTGGAGGTCAGCTCAAAAGCCTTCAACTTGTGTGAGGTCAAGAGTGTCACAGCCGAGCTATCTAGTGTGGGCTCAGGAAAGTATACTTTGATATTGTGGTGTACAGGTTCCATGGCCAAGAATCAAACAGTTGCCCTGGCTTTTCTTCTTATGAATTAAAGGACTAGTTTACATAGTTTAAGGACAAATAGTATCCTAATTTAATAAGATACTTTAGCTTCCTATATGTTTGTCCTTGTTTATCGAATACATTGCAGTCTCAGACTGCAGAAAACTCAAAGCAGCTTACTTTATGTAGAATTTCCTTCTCTTTTTCAGTTAGTGGGAGCATGCAGAAAACGGCCAGTTTTCTGTGTTGTGACTGAATACCTGTCTCGTGGATCTTTAAGGGCATATCTGCAAAAACTCAGGCCTGGATGCCTTCCTCCACAAAAACAAATTGCATTTGCCCTTGATATCGCCAGAGGAATGGAGTACCTGCATTCCCAAGGAGTTATACATAGAGACCTTAAGCCGGAAAACATGCTTCTTGATCAAGATCTTCACTTAAAAGTTGCTGATTTTGGCATTGCTTGTGAAGCAGCACATTGTGATGCTCTTGCTGAAGATCCTGGAACATACCGTTGGATGGCCCCGGAGATGATCAAAGACAAAGCTTATGGTTGCAAGGTTGACGTATATAGCTTTGGCCTTCTGTTATGGGAGATGGTAGCTGGTGCCATCCCCTATGAGGACATGACACCCATTCAGGCTGCCTTTGCTGTGGTTGACAAGGTACACCGGCATGATCGTTGTCTCTCCCATTCTCCATCTCTAACCCTACATTAGTGTCAGCAGAAAATACATGCCATGCTGTGCATTGTGACGTTGTGGACTGGAACTAGGTGTGCCACAACGTCCCTGCTGGATGTGTTAAAATTAGCCACGCATGGAACACACGTTCTGAAGACCTGCATGCCCTGTGCTTGTGTCATGCAGGGCTGGGGCCGTGGGGCACCAAAGCAACATTCTGGCACACTTGTCCTATTGACAAAACAGCCCTTTAAGGTACGTTTGTTTGGTTGTAGGTGTGATGGGTTATCACACCTGCACTTTTTGGATGCTGTGGTTTGAGATCACAGCCTCCCTTGTGCTTTGGACTCTCGGCTTTTGTGTGTTGAACTTTCCAAAGTTGAAGACTCTACAACAACAACAACAACAACAACAACAACAACAACTAAGCCTTTTCCCATACTAGACGGGGTCGGCTACATGGATTCTTTGTTTCCACAGATCCCTATCGTGTGCCATGTTAGCAGTTAACTCCCAATAAGCTAGATCATTCTTTATTGTTTCTTTCCAACACTTTTGTGGTCGTCCTCTACCTCTTTTAATACTTTCCAAATTTAGTTTTTCTAACCTTCTTAAAGGTTCTTCTTTTGATCTTCTTTCTATATGTCCAAACCATCTTAAACGATGTTCTCTCATTTTATCCTCTATTGGTGCCACTCCTAATTTGTTTCTAATAACCTCATTATGTATACGGTCTTTTCTTGTATGACCACTCATCCATCTCAACATCTTCATTTATGTCACAAACATCTTTTGTACATGTTGATGATTAACTGCCCAATACTCAGAACCATAAAACATGGCAGGCCTAATTGCTGCTCTATAATATTTACCTTTTAATTTTAATGGTATCTTCTTATCACAAAGAATACATGATGTTCCTCTCCATTTTAACGAACCAGCATTAATTCTATGTGTAACATCTCCATCAATTCTTCCATCACTCTGAAAAATTGACCTTAGGTATTTAAAGCCTTCCTTTTGGGGAATGCAATGTGTGCCAATTTTAATTTCTATGTCCTCTGAAGTAACCAAATGATCAAACTTACATTCCATATATTCTGTCTTTGTTCTACTAAGTTGGAGGCCTTTGCTTTCTAATGTTTCTCTCCATAGTTTCAATTTTCTATTAACATACACCAAGGTACTTCATCTTGAATATGTTTTGTTAACTCATCCATCACCATTATAAATAAGTATGGACTTAAAGTTGATCCTTGATGTAACCCAATATTAACTTCAAAGAAGTCTGTCGTTCCTTCATGAGTCCTCACACATGTTTTTGTACCATCATACATGTCTCTTATAAGGTTAATATATGTCAATGGGATACCTCTTTTTTCCAAAGTTATGCAAAGAACCTCCCTCGGTACTCTATCATAAGCTTTTTCTAGATCAATAAATATCATGTGAAGGTCTTTCTTTTTTGCTCTAAAATGTTCATAAGACATCTCAAAAGGTGAATCGCTTCAATAGTAGATCTGCCTGGCATGAATCCAAATTGGTTCTGTGTTGTACTTGATACTTGTCTTAACCTACGTTTGATAATTCTTTCCCATAATTTCATAGTATGACTCATTAACTTGATACCTCGATAATTCACACAATTTTGAATGTCTCCCTTGTTCTTATATATGGGTATAAGTGTACTTGCTCTCCATTCCTCGGGCATCTTTTGGTTTTTCCATATTTCATTAAATAGTCTTGTGAGCCAAGTGATTCCTATTTCTCCTAATATTTTCTAAACTTCTATAGGAATATTATCTGGTCCTACCGATTTATCACCCTTCATATGTTTAAGAGCCTCTTTTACTTCATTCTTTTGTATACGTCGGTAGAAATTGTGGTTTATATACTTTTCAGACTTGGCTAAATCTCCTAAACTAATACTAACATCTTTATTTTCATTAAAAAGATTATAAAAATAGTTTTTCCATCTATTTCTTATATCATCATTTGCCACTAGAATTTTTTCATCCTCGTCTTTTATGCATCTAACATAATTAAGATCTTTAGTTTTCTTATCTCTAGCCCTAGCTATCCTAAAAATATCTCTTTCACCCTCTTTTGAGTTGAATTTTTTATATAAGTCCTCCCAAATCTTAGCTTTTGCTTCACTAACGGCCTTTTTTGCTTCCTTTTTTGCTTTCTTATAAGCTTCTAAAGTTTCACTAGTTTTCTTAACATAATGTAATTTGTAACATGCCCTCTTTGCCTTGATTTTATTTTGTACTACTTCACTCCACCACCAAGCTTCTTTTTGTGCCGGTACACCTCCCTTAGATACCCCTAATACATCTTTCGCCACTTTCCTAATATGTATAGCCATATTGTTCCACATATCACAGGGTGTGCCAACATAATTCCAAACATCTCCTTGAAGGACTTTCTGTTTAAATATATTTTCTTTCTCGCTTTTGAGGTTCCACCATTTAGTCTGAATAACACGATGTACTCTTTTCTTCTTTGTCCATTTTTTAATTTGTAAATCCATAACTAAAAGTCGATGTTGGGTGGTTAAGCTTTCTCCTGGAATTACCTTACAATCTTTACAACATGCTCTATCTTTTTTTCTACAAATAAAGTAATCAATTTGTGTTTGTGATAAGCCACTCTTATAAGTAATTAAATGTTCATCTCGTTTTTTGAAGATTGTATTGACTATAAAGAAATCAAATGCCATAGCAAAATTTAAAATCTCCCTACCTTCCTCGTTTATATCCCCAAAACCAAAGTTTCCATGAATCCCTTGATATCCTAATGCCTCTTTACCGACATGTCCATTTAAATCTCCTCCTAAACAAATCATCTCCCTTTGTGGAATCTTTTGAATCACCTTATCTAACTCTTCCCAAAAAACTATCTTTATACTATCTTCTAGTCCTACTTGGGGTGCATAAGCACAAACTATATTCAAAACCTCTGCTCCTAACACTAATTTCAACATCATGATTCGGTCACCATATCGTTCTATGTCTACTACACTCTCCTTTAAATCTTTATTTATGATAATACCAACTCCGTTTCGAGCCTTTTCTTTACCTGAGTACCATAATTTAAAACCTGTATCCTCTATCTCCTTTGTTTTTTCTCCAACCCATTTTGTCTCTTGTAAACATAGAATATGAATCTTTCTCCGAATCATAGTATCTACCACCTCCATTAGCTTACCGAATAATGTTTCGATATTCCAAGAACCAATACGAATCTTATTATCTAGGACTAGCTTCCTTACCCCCCGCATCCGTCCATAATCAAAATGCGGACACCCTCTCTGAAAAATTTTCACTACATTCAGGCGGCAATGTAGCGGGACTAACTTCTTTACTCACACCCATCCATGATGGGGGAACCCTCTCTGCAATTGATTCACTACATTCGGGTGAAAATGTAGTGGCCCTTGCTTACTTCTTACTGCATTCGGGCTCTGCAACACGTCGCTAGGCGGGGACGCCCCAAAACAATGCTCATAATTTTTGTAATCCATGTTATAAAAATCCGACGAAGTTTTACGCTGGCTGTCGAAAGCCTAAACAACCCTCCTCCTTTATCTGGGCTTGGGACTGGCAATGCAAGGGTGATTCCTTACATGGGCGGAGTTGAAGTTGAAGACTCTCATGGTTTAAATTTTTTATGTTTCAATTTACTGGGAAAAGTTGAAGTTGTGAATAAGAATAACATCTTGTGAAAGTTAGGGAGTCACAGGTTGACTATACAAGTTACTTCTAGTGCGCTGTCCATTCTCCATTGTGCTTTCCATCCTCTGATTAAAAATTCTTTTGCTGATGTAGAATGCAAGGCCTCCTATCCCTTCAAGTTGCCCTCCTCCGCTTCAAGCTTTGATTGAGCAATGCTGGTCTCGGCATCCTGAAAAGAGGCCAGAATTCTGGCAGATTGTGAAGGTCCTGGAGCAGTTTGAGTCTTCTTTGGCGTGTGATGGAAAACTCAACAGTGTCCCCAATTCTACTTGCCGTGATCACAAGAAGCGGCTTGCACGTTGGATTGCAAAGCTGACTTTGGATAATCGTATAAAGTCATCAGCGCATAACTGATTATTGCACATACTTTTTTGGTCTTATGGATATGGCATCCTCCATTTCTTCTAACTAGGACAGTTCCTCGTTTTGGTTCAACATGCATGCATTGATGCCATATTGTCATGGAAAAGACATGCTTGCTTTGCTCGTTTACTGTAGAAAGACGCCTATGGTTATCAAAATGAAGAGAAATGCATTTTACATGCATGAGCTTCATCACTTGAATTGCTGGTGTCAGATATAAGCAACTTGTTGCTGCAAGTTCACGGGTAGGCTTCTTTTATGAATAATAATATGGTGAAGGTACACTGGATTATCAGCTTTTGATAATCTTCGTTACCTTCTTTTAAAATAGGAGATTATTATTTAAATAGCTTAATAACCATTCAGAGGTATAACATGCTTCCTCCTGTTTTTTGAGGTTATTTTCACCTAATCAACTGTATAGATTCTTTAAACTAGAGTATGAAGGTATGTTAGGTCCATGAAATGATGTTTACTGCGTTCTCTCTGGTCCTTTGGGGCAAAACCCTTATGAGTGGGCAACTAAGAACTCGAAATGTAGGATGTGCTCAAATCTTTGAACAATCTCAATGGGAAACGATTGTAGGCAGCATGTAAATCTACGTGCAACTTGTTCCTTGTTTTCCTCTACCCCGTCAATGTCCGTACCGTATCGTAACGTATATCATAGTTTTTTTTTAAAAATATTTTAAAAATCAAGAAAATTAGAGAAAAATCAGTAAAATAAAAAAACAATAACAATTTTAAACAATTCATATAAATCAAAATTTGGATAAACATTAATCATTGAACACTAATTCAAATTATAAGTACAACTTTCATCATTAAACAATTAGCAAAAATTTTTTCAAAATACAACCGTCATAATTGAAAAGAAGATTCACATATTATTATCCTTCAACTAAATAATCTTCTTCTTGACCTCTTCTTTTAAGATCATCACCTTCAAATCAATATCATTATCCTATCTTCCTCCTCCTCACATTATTGCACTCCTTCTAAATCAATCCATCGAACATTTTTTTTCAGTTAGGAGAAATGTTTTAAAAATCGTATTGTACGGTATGCTTTTATCGTGTATTATACAAGAATACAATATGATACAAGTATACGCATTAGCAATATGCGATTTATCGTGTCATATTGTATGATACAACCCGTATTGTAAGAGTCATGTTAATTTTTTTGGTGTAAATCTAAGAATCCGAAGTTGCGAAAATCATTTTTGCTTCTTCCCAAAGCTTTTTTCATGTCATTCTCTTTTTCCAAATCCTTTTTCTCATCTTTGTTCTTGTTGATTTTGTGGTTTATTCATAAGATTCTCAAGTTTTTCACCCAATCCAACTCCCCGTTTGTAGGGCTTTTCTCATATCTGTAGCATACCTCTTTTCTTTGGTATTCTACCCTATTCTTCACTTGAAAATTTTAGGGTTATTTTGTGATTCTTGACTTTTAGAAAGCCTTTTTCTTCTTCTTGAATGTCTACTCTCATCTTAATGGCTTCCGATGAGGTCAATGCGACATGAAAATACTTCATTCCGGTTTATGAAGGCAATAGGCTTGTGAACAAGTTCATGTTTGCAATGTAATAAAGCATGATAGTATTTCTCGTATGAAGCACTATATTATGGGAACCAAGAAGGATGCTATTGCTTGTCCTTGGGTTCTTGAAGCAATGAAGTACGAGATTAAGCAGGGGGTTTCGAAGGAGAGAAAGAGATTAAGGGTGAGAGAGGGCAGAAATAGGTGGCTGAGATATGTCTCAACCATTTGAAGATGCTTTTAAAGGAATATATGGTGATGAATTTTATGGTGCAGCTCATATGGAAAAAGAGATGGTTATGCATCCCATATTGCACGATATGAGGTAATACACATAACGCTAACCCTAGTACATTTCCCTTTGGTGTTGGATGATTGATGTTGATATCTCAAGTAGGTGTAATGTCTTAATTCTAGTTTGCTTTTGATGGTAATATATATCGATCGTGAAGATAGTTACTGTCAACTTAGGCAAAAGATATCAGCTCATTGATTGCAAATTTTTGTTGCGTAACATGAACGAATGGACTTCTGTGTTACTAGTGTTGGATTGGAGTGGACGTGTGGTCCCAACTTTCTTCTATTGTTGCTTTCATGCTTACAACTTGTGCCTGACCAGACATTGTACGATGGGGACCTTAATGGCTCCAACTTGTGAGGTCGCTAGCCTGACCCACATTGGCTTTGATCTGGTTCAAATCCAGCAATGTACAAACAAGGTATTGGATCTTGGAGAAATTTTATATGCCGGTAGCTTTGTAATTTTGTTGATGTGGCTTGTCTTAGTGTTGCTATTAATTTGTTTGTTAATTATGGGACTGTTAATGTTATTGTATCTCCTTGAGATTTAACCCTCATGTTCTTGACATGTGCTTGTTCTTTACCTATGGAATGTATTCTCTGCTTGCATCTACTGTTATCATGTTCATAGAGAGGCCTTCCCCATTAATGGACCGTTCAGGTATGATAGCTCCGTCCACTGGGCTTTTCTTTAGTCCTGGATTCATTCAAGATTGTGGTGACCGTGTAATGATTTTATGGTCCCCTCTTTTTCATGTCCTGCGCTGTCTGTGGAGAGGGCGATTAGATCCCGCTGATGGGCGGGCCATGTCGAGCAAGGAAGATTCTTCGAGACACATGGGTATGCGCATTTATGTTGCTAAGGAGTGATTGTTTCTGAGATCTCCAACAATTCTGCATCATGATTGTATTGTCCCCTCTATTTATGTGTTCTTTTTCATGCCATTTACATGGTCAATTATGTTCTGCTAGGCTTCCTTTTTCCTTGACTAATATAGTTCTAGAAGTCATGGTATCATGCAAGCATGCCGAGGTGCAGAGAAAGCATCAGAAATATGTTTTCTTTTTCTTTTGAGGATAGAAAGCCTCAGAAATGTTGAAAGGAAACAATAAAGTATTATGATCTTGTTTTGCTCCTTTGGAGTTAAAATACTAATACCGCACAATATCGAACACCAAATCTTGTTTTGATCTGCATCCACGGTTAAGGTTTCATGTGAATGTCCTATATAAGAGAGCTATGAATCATATATTCTGCTCTTGAGAGATTGGAGGGCCGTCAGTATTTAGGAGAGGGTATATTGTCTTCTTTCTCTTGATGTGTGAGCGGCATTGAGGACTGACTAGTAGGTCGGCTAGCTTTGCTTTCCTCTTGCCCTTGCACTTCTAGGGGAGGAACTTAATTGTACTACTTCGCTTGAGAGAGTTATGGGAGCCGGTGTACCTGGTTTTCGATTATATTGATTCTCTTTTTTGACTTAAGTGTGATGGTTGTTTGAGAGGATCGACGCTATCAGTGAAAAGGCGACCATATTTGCTTTCTCCCATGAAAGTTCGTTATTAGCTAGCCATTTGGTGACAATTCGGCACCAAATCTAGGTTACGAAGATTTCCATGCATCACATCGTTTTGCAGCTCACAAGAGATCCACAAGAGATCGGCCGATTGATCGTTGCCTTTGACTGGAAGGAAAAAAGCAATTGGTTTTTGTTTCAAATGGAGAGCACCTTCAGTGTGTGTGAGGCACATCGGCCTGCGACCTAGGAGCATTGATCATGGTTCATGGTAGAAATCCATAGTTTTTGGTGACTGGTTGCCATGGAACTCCTTGGGATCGTGCAATCAACATCAGACGTTGTCTGTCAGGAAGATCCAACTAACCTGCTTAGATCCACCAATTTTGGCAATACTTCGCCTCAAATCACCAACTGAAGAGATTGTGATGACTTGAGATTGATCTAGTTTTTACGGAAGGCAGTTCGAGAGAAGCCGTGATGAAAGGGAGTCTGATCGGTTGTCTAGCATAGTTGGGTCTGGTTCCCTGCACCTCAGGCCGTTTCACTCATAGGTACAGACCACAATAGCCTTCCGATTGTTTCTAGATCACAACTTGAGTGTGTCGCAACGTTTTCTACATCTGATCGGAGCACAACCCAGTGTTGTTTGTGCTGGACCAGATCACTAAGAAGCTTCTATTTTTCGTCAAGTTTTTGGCCACTCCTCTTGCGTCAAAACTCACTTCTTGCTAGCGAAAAATTGGCTTCTCTATCAACATTACACTGATATGGAAATCATCATTTGGTTTCCTATTGGGGTTTGCCAATTAGAGTGTTGAATCAAAGGAAGGAATTCGTGAGTGTGTGCGACGAATCTAGAAGAGATTATTACATTCCTATCCTGTTTTGCAAGGACCGCGGGCTACAACTGATTATTCTCTACCGAGGATTGAGATATTACTTATTGAATGTACTTTGGAAGCTCAACAAGTCCTCCTTGCCTCACTGATTACTGAACTTTTTACAAGTTACAAACATATCGGGATCCCAAGTTGAGAAAGGAAAGCGTGTGAGGCTTTTGTTCTTTCCTTCTTGATTTGTGATTCATGGTTGGAGGATCCCCTTTTTGGTGTTTCTTTGCCTATCACTTGCCAATTTTGCATCAGTTTCCAACTAGGCCAGTTCGGTCTCATTGACTTTTGACCTTATTGGTTTGAGACTAGAGAAGGAAGCAAACTCTTACTCAACTGCTCCTCGTTGACCTTTGCTAGACCCACCGATCACTTTTCTTTTTTCATATGGTCCAATCCCAAACTCATCACAAGATACTATTGTACTCAACCACAGATGGACCAACAAGAGACTACTTTAGATGTTGGGAATACTTGACTAGCAGATTAGAGTGCTGATTACTCGTCAAGTCACTTCAAGAGGTGTAGTTTGCACCTGGTACTACATAGGCGTCACCTAGTACAAGCAATTAGCAGGAAAGTCCATCAGTAGTTTTGTTGATTGTTGGATTGGAAGATCTGAAGACTTTCTTGAGGTCTCTAGCTCAAGAGACTGCTGAGCATGCGACTTCTCACCTACTCTAGGTTCCTGATCCTAGGACCTTCAGTGGAGCTTGTGACAGTAAGATCTTGGAGAATGTCATTTACCTTGAGATGTTCTTCAAGTCTATGGAAATACTTGAGTCAAAGAGGTCGATCGTAGCTTCATTGTTTCTCTTTCATGATCCAAATCTATATTTAAACTAATCAATGGTAGATTACAAGGAAGACCAACTATTTTGACCTAAACGTCATTACTGGAGGAGTTATGATGACAATTCTTGTCAACCTTCATAAGGTTGGAAGGCATGTGAGCAATTGATGTAACTAAAACACGCAAGGAATATTGACAACATGGCTAGAGTGTTTGGACTTCACGTTGGATATTGGAACAGTGTAATAGACCTGATCATCACATATCTTGATAACTTCATCATAATTTTAGGATTCAATTTCTTGATCAAGGTGAAGACAATGGTGTCCCGTATTTGAGAGGTTTGATAGTGACAGATAAGACTTAGCCCGGGTTTGTTGCTAGATGCAATACAGGCAAGGCAACTAGTGCAATACAGGACACTGACATAAGTATGGTGATATAGCTACCTACCTTTCCACAATTTAGATGGAGGACAGGATAAAGAAAGGGAAGCCTATTATGTTGGTTGTCTTGCATGAGGAGTTGCATGCTGCTGATAGCACGATACTATCCATCATCTAGGAGGTATTGTAGGCTCTCACAAACATGATGCCTGATGAGTTGCCAAAATAGATTTCACCTTGATGCAAGATGGACCATGCAATGGAGTTGATCCATTAATGGAGGTCCTTTTGGAAAGTGAGCCCGATAGAGTTATCCGAGCTTTGGAGATACTTGAGCAACTTATTGGAAGGGAGAAATCCAGCCTTCAAGGAGCCCTATGATTCATCGGTCTTGTCCCAAGGGAACATACGTAGTTCGTTGAGGATGTACGTACATTACTACGCCCTCAACAAGGCCATAGTCTCGGACCACTATTGTCCTCCTTCTCTTATTTGATCAGTTGAGTCACACTTGGGGGTTCTCAAATATAGATGTTTGTCCTAGCTACTAGGTGTGCATTTTTCTTAGAGACGAGTACGAGAGTAGCGATGTCTCAATATTGCTCATTTGAGTTTATGGTCATGCCGTTTGGTCTCACCCAAGCCGTGGCTAGTTGTAGTTGCCTTATGAATGAGGTGTTGCATGGGATACTACATGAGTATTCACAGTCATTTACCAACCATCATGGAGCAACTTCTCATGATAGAGTAAGGAAGTTATATCTGAGAATATCAATTTGCTTACGAGCCTCTCGACATTGATCTATGATCCCACACAAGTTAGAAGTGTGAAGTTGGAGTCTATCAAGGTACATGGTTGTCTAGGCTTGTTGTTGCACGAGGCATTCCAATCTTGACTAGATGTTCATTAGGCATTGCCGGTTTGTAGAGATTCTTGGTAATTGATAGTTAATAATTATTTCCATATCTAAGCAAATTTGTAGAGCCTGAAGCGGGACATCTAGGTTGATAGCTAGCTTTTGAAGAGGGGAGAAAAAGGTACCGTGAGTGTTTATCCCATCCTTAGGACCTTTGTTGAGCGTGTTCTTAATGAACTCGACATCAACAATAATCTCTAAGAGATTCTATGAATATGACATCGTCATCGACTAGAGTGAATATTGTGGTGGTATTGGTTATGCTTGACATGATATTTTTCCTGCATAATGAAACTTTGTTCAATATGATCCTTGGTGGTTCGTGAATGGTTGTAATTTCCTTATTTTATTGTGTATTATTGCATGATTAATTTGATTATGTTTCCCCAACAACGCTAGATGAAGAGCTTTCATAGAAGAAAAGCAATGTTCATACACAACACACATTTTGGGCATGCTTTAGAAGTTTGTGCTTTTTGGGGCCACAACAAACTCAAAATTTGGCTTAAGCAGCTTGATCCTTAGAATATAGGATTTAAAAGTATTTGAACTCTGGAAGCATACTTTGAACTTATATGAGATCCCACTTAGGTAGCCCGTTTTATTTTTTTAAACTAGGTAACAGGTTAGTGACCGTGTAAGAGGGCACTAACTTCAGCTCTCAGAAGGTCATTTATGAGGCTCGAACGATTCTATAGGTCCTTATGAATCATTGGATGAGTACCATAGGTTATTTCTTGGGGTTTATAGATAGTTTGCAGATGATGTGCAGGTGCTTGCGAGGGTGTACCACTGGGATAGCAGTGATTAGTAAGGAATCAAGAGAAGAAAGAACAATGAAAGTTACACAGAATTTAGAAAAAGAAAGATGAAGAGAAAGAACTATTCCCATGATGAGAGATCTTAGAAAAAAGAAGGTTACAAAGAAAAGCAAGTTTAACATAATAAAGAAAGTGAATAAGCCAGACATTGAAAGGGTTGATCAATTTGAGATGTCTCTACATGCCCCCTTGGCTTTCTCATGCTACCCTTTTATCGAGCAGTAAAGGCGGTTCTAAAGAGGCTTTCCAACTTCCATCAATTCCCTTCTTTTGAAACCATTTTCAAACAATCTCTTTCTTCACCATTAAATTTCTTGATTTTTGTTACTTTTACTTGATCTTCCACCCTGTGGGCATGATCCTCATGTTTCTGCTTCTTGAAAGCTTGCTATATTTACCTATTATTATGAATACTTTTATTTCAGGGAGCCTTCTAAGTTTCCTATTGGAGACTTGGGTGACAATTCAATTTTTTGTGTTAATACTTTGGCCCACCACATCTTGTTCCCAGATCAACTAATATGAGAAAAAGATTTATATTTCTTCTCTTTTTCTTCACAAGCCATCATCTTTGTTTTCTTTGCTTCACAAGCCATTGCAATTTTCATGCATTTCAAAACTTGAATCCCTAATCTATTCTCTTTTCTCTCTCTATATATATATGTTGTAGAGTTCTTCAACCACCCATTACAATATTGAAAATGTTCACTAAATGCCATTTCCAGGTAACAAAGTAGACAAATGTATGGAGCTTACTATGTTCCTACCAAAACTCCGAAAACAATATAATGTTTTTCTGTTTTTGTAATCAAACAAAAGTTCATCTCATGCTGAACATTTTAAGCTGAAAGGCCTTGATTGCTGAGATAATCACCATCCTTTCAATGATCATATTGTTATGGCCTGGAAACAATAGCTCATTAGAAGAGTTTGTGGATTGCTTAATAACTACAAAGCGATGATCATTTTCTTGGGAGAAGCGCCACTAGAACCCTACAATTAGAGAGCTTGATAATTTCTTAATAATTGCAAAATAGTCACATCAGACTTTTAAATTGCCAATAGTTAGTAACATTATCATTTTGTATAATAATTCAGAAAAAATACTTGGGAAGTAGGTCAAGGTTCATACAGAATTAATAACTATAAAAATTGTTGAATATGTTTCAAAATACTAGAAATATTGAGTCATGTCTTGAAGAGGTATGATTATCAATGTATATGCACTAATATTGAGAAGGTATTGTGACACATATCGAGGAGTATGATGACTTCAAAAGGGCTCTTCACCACCTATAGATAGATGGGTCGAGACAACATTTTGGTTATGAGATAAGAGCAGTATGCAATGAAATTATGACAAGGGTGAAGAATGTCATTAAAATTCCATCACATCCATATAAGTTCAAGTCCATTTTTATTTCTCTTTGATGCACATAAAGAATCTTATAGAATTATCTTCATGCCCACATCATTGATGTTTAGGGCCTGACTATGTTCATGGAGTGCAAGCCAAGTTGTTCCTATTGTATCCTAAAGGAAATCCACTAGCAGTCGCTTTTATCCAGAAAGTTGAAACTAGCCGTAGTGAATTGAGGTTACAGGAAAGTGTGAAATATCACACCTTATTTCTATGAGTTGTTGGGTCTTGGCTCATGATGAGGTATAGTTTCTTATAAATTAAAGAAAACTAAAAGTATTGTTGATTCCACAATAATTGTTGTTTAATTTATAATATAATGACTTAAAAATTTGCTTCTTGACATCTAATATGGGTCTTAATATGGATCAACTATATAAGGTAGTAAGGTTGCAATTACATAAAAATAATATAACCTACAAGTCTCTTTCATGATATGTGATATAGTCAACAACATCAATGAATTCTATGTAATGAAATTCAGACTTATAGATTTAAGAAACATATAAATCTATTTCGTAAATGAAGCAATTTTTTATCTTGCTTGATAAAAGCTTTGACAAGAGATTGAGATGACAAGCCTACTTGTGAATCACCAGTGGTAGAAAATTAGCTCACACTTGATAAATTCAAGTTTGAGTACAATGAACAAAAATGCATCATTAGAGTAATCGTAAATACTTATTCATTAAATGTTCCAATATATAACATACTTAAACCCATAAGAACATGAAATTGGAAGGTGTGCTAGAGTACTAAGGTACATGAACCAATAAATTCAACTTTGTTTGCTCTTAACAAACCTATAGTACATGTGTGCTAAAGTTCTTATTGAGCATATGCTTCCAATAGGTCTTCCTATATGAGTGTGAGGTGAGGCCAAAGTTGTCTCCTAGAGTTTAAGGCTTGAACTCTTGAAGGACTTATAAATAAAGATACTCATACAAGTTATAAGTGTCACATTGATTATGACATTCAATGGATGTAGGTATCTTATTGTAGGTTGTGCTCCCTAATTGATATAGATTACATGATTTAAAAGTAGTCTACCATTACCTTAGATTGGTGAAAACCATGACTTGATTAGGTAAACATTTAAGTCATGAGACACTTTTACTTAAAGATTCTTCAGAATAGTAAGGAGGTGAAATACTTTGGAAATGGTATATGCGCTTTATTCCTCCCTATGCAGCCAATTTATCCATTGGGAAAAAGAGAACCTGAACTTTGCTGACCCTGTTAAGGTTTGGGTCAGTTGAGATTTAGGTACACTCATCTCTAACCCACCGCATTGCCATCCCTAGCCACATATCGTTGCTAAGTTGTGGTTGTTTAGCAATGGAATTGTAAGAAATTGATTTTCTAGCTTGTTTCCTTGCAAATTCACAATTTCTTGTAGTGTGATTCATGCAATATTTTGAGGTATAAATAGATTAGGAACATGATTGTGGGTACTATGTGCTTCTATTAGGATCAACCTAAGTTACTCAATTCAACACCTTATGTTAACATCCCACTACCATATCGGCTAACCCTGTAGTGATGATCATGCATTATAATTGAGTCAAAACTTGGGTTTCTCCTCATTTCCTATTGATTGTGGTAGGAAATCCTTTTATTTTTGTTAAAAAGAGAGGCAAAAACCAAGTATCCATGTCCTAGGAATTGAACTTGTGGCCTTCGTTACATAAGTTGAGTGCCTGGCTAGGTGAGCTAACTCTTTGAGTGCCTCATCATACAACAATTGGTTTTCGCACATAGGTAGACTTGCCTAAGAGGATGGTAGCAGTCTACTATGTTTCCACTACTAATCGCAAGCATTTTCCATTGCTCGAAGAAACCATCCTCACACAATTATCCACTCTAAAGTGCAGCCCGCCCAAGCCTTCATGTGGATACCTCTATAATAGGACCCAAATCCAATTGTTCTCGTTGAACCTATTCTGATTATTGCAAACTACTCAAAAACATTTTTTTTGATTGTCATGAATGTAATTGCAACTGTTGAGACTATTGGAAAACAAATTCCATAATATGTTTAGTTGAAATACACAATTCGACTGTCCAAACAATTAGGGTACCTCTCGAGACCACCAAAATATGTCGACTGAAGCAACAACCAGAATGAATTATATTTGTCCGTGCTACTACATATTTTGGTTGTTGGCAATATCCTGAATTAGAATATATTGCAGTTACATCCAAGAACCTAAATAAATATAGAAATAGTCAAAATAAAAGTTATTATGATTGTTCTAAACAGATGTTACAATATGAAATCAATCAAAAGAACCGTTATAACTATGTTACCCCGATGTTTGGGTGCATATTCTGACTCTTGACAACAGTCAGAATATGTTACTATACAAACTTTATTTTTATTGTTTCATTCAAAATTTTAGAATTTATACAATCATTTGTATAATCTAGCCAAACATAATACATGACAATATATTAATCAAGTATAACACATAACAATAGGTAACTAAATCGTACAATTACAAAATACAAATACTATGATTTATTCAAAGTACAAACAAGAAATGTTTATGTACGCACATTAGAAAGACAATTCTTGAACAAGTATAATATATTGACCTATCTTTCATGTGATTGGTCTCGAGGCTCTCTATAATTTTGTCATTCCTCAAAATTGAAAATCAAAAGAATAAGTAAACACCTAAGTTACAAATAATATATAAAACATGGTTTCACACGTGTATCTGTTGTGATATCAAACCAAATGCTTGCATTATAAGTTGAACCAAATCCTCAATGTGATTTATCATTCTTCACATTTGTAACAATTACACTTTAAATTTAATTGCTTCAATAGTAAAATCATTAGGAAAAACAACAACAACAATAACAACTCAGCCCTTTCTCATACTAGATGGGGTTGGCTACATGGATTCTTTGTTTCCATAGAGCCCTATCATATGTCATGTTAGCAGTTAACTCAACATAAGCTAGATCATTCTTTATTATTTTTTTCCAACACTTTTGTCGTTGTCCTCTACCTCTTTTAATACTTTCAAAATCTAGTTTTTCATACCTTCTTATAGGCGCTTCTTTTGATCTTCTTTTTATATGTCCAAACCATCTTAAATGATATTCTTTCATTTTATCCTCTATTTGTTCAATTCCTAATTTGTTTATATTAATCTCATTATGTATATGCTATTTCCTTGTATAACCACTCATCCATCTCAACGTCTTCATTTCTGTCACACACATTTTTTGTACATGTTGATGATTAACTGACCAACACTCAGAACCATAAAACATGGTAGGTCTAATTGTTGCTCTATAATATTTATCTTTTAACTTTAATGGTATCTTCTTGTCACAAAGAATACTTGATGCTCCTCTCCATTTTAACCAATCTGTATTAATTCTATGTGTAACATCTCCATCAATTCTCTGTCACTCTAAAAAATTGACTCTAGGTATTTTAAACTTTCCTTTTGGGGATGTAATGTGTGCTAATTTTAATTTTTATATCCTCTGAAGTAACCAAATGATCAAACTTACATTTCATATATTTTGTCTTTGTTTTACTAAGTCGGAAGCCTTTACTTTCTAATGTTTCTCTCCGTAGTTCCAATTTTCTATTAACTTTTTCCTTAGACTTCTCCACTAACACAATGTCATTTGTAAATAACATACACCAATGTACTTCATCTTGAATATGTTTTGTTAACTCATCAATCACCCTTATAAATAAGTATGGACTGAAAGTTGATCCTGATGTAACCCAATATTAACTTCAAAGAAGTCCATCATTCCTTCATAAGTCCTCACACATGTTTTTGCACCATCATACATGTCTCTTATAAGGTTTATGCATATTAATAAGATACTTCTTTTCTCCAAGGTTTTTCAAAGAACATCCCTTGGTACCCTATCATAAGCTTTTTCTTTATCAATAAATATTATGTGAAGGTCTTTCTTTTGCTCTAAAATATTCCATAAGACATCTCAAAAGGTGAATCGCTTCAATAGTAGATCTGCTAAGAATGAATCCAAATTGGTTTTTTGTTGTACTTGATATTTGTCTTAACCTACGTTCGATAATGCATTTCCATAATTTTATAGTATGACTCATTAACTTGATACCCCGATAATTTGTACAATTTTTAATGTCACCCTTATTCTTCTATATAGGTATAAGTGTACTCATTCTCCATTCCTCGGGCATCTTTTGGTTTCTTCATATTTCATTAAATAGTCTTGTGAGCTAAGTGATTCATGTCTCTAATAGGATTGTTCAAACTTCTATAGCAATATTGTTGGTCCTATAGATTTCACCATTCGTATGTTTAAGAGGCTCTTTATCTTCATTCTTTTGAATACGTCAATAAAAATTGTGGTTTATATATTTTTCTAATTTGACTAACTCTCCTAAGCTAATAATAACATCTTTATTTTTATTAAAAAGATAATAAAAATAGTTTTTTCTTCTATTTTTTATATCATCATTTGCCACTAGAATTTTCTCATTCTCATGCATCTAACAAAATTAAGATCCTTAGTTTTCTTATCTCTAGCCCTAACTATCCTAAAGATATCTCTTGCATCCTTTTTTGAGTTGAGTTTTTATATAAATCCTCCCAAATTTTAGTTTTTGCTTCACTAATGGCCTTTTTTGCTTCTTTCTTTGCTTTCGTATAAGCATCTCCTTGAAGGACTTTCTATTTAAATATAGCTTCTTTCTCGCTTTTGAGATTCTATCATTTAGTCTGAATATATCGATGCACTATTTTTTTCTTTGCCCACTTTTTTACTTCTAAATCGATAACTAAAAGTCGATGTTGGGTGGTTAAACTTTCTCCTAGAATTACCTTGCAATCTTTATAATATGATCTATCTTTTTTCCTACAAACAAAATAATCAATTTGTGTTTGTGATAAGCCATTTTTATAAGTAATTAAATATTCATCTCATTTTTTGAAGATTGTATTGACTATAAAGAGATCAAATGCCATAGCAAAATTTAAAATCTCCCTACCTTCCTCATTTATATCCCCAAAATGGAAGTTCTCTTTAATATCTTGATATCCTAATGCCTCTTTAGCGACATGTCCATTTAAGTCTCCTCCTAAATAAATCATCTTTCTTTGTGGAATTATTTGAATTATCTTATCTAACTCCCCCCCAAAAGTCATCTTTATACTATCTTCTAGTTCTAATTGGGGGTACGTAAATACAAACTATATTCAAAACCTCTGCTCCTAGAACTAATTTCAATGTTATGATTTGGTCACCATATCATTGTATGTCTACTACACTATCCTTTAAATCTTTATTTATGATAATATCAACTCTGTTTTAAGCTTTTTCCTTCCATGGGTACCATAATTTAAAAGTTGTATCACCAATCTCCTTTGCTTTTTCTCCAACCCACTTTGTCTCTTGTAAACATAGGATATGAATCTTTCTCTCAATCATAGTATCTACCACTCCATTAACTTACTGGACAATGTTCTGATATTCCAAGAACCAATACAAATCTTGTTATCTAGGACTAAGTTCCTTACCCCTTGTATCCATCTATATTGAAAATGTGGAGACCTTCTCTACAATTTATTCACTATATTCGGGCGTTAATGTAGTGGGTCTAACTTCTTTACCCACACCTGCCCATGATGTGGTAACCCTCTCTACAATTGATTCACTACATCCAGGCAAAAATATAGAGGTTGTTGCTTACTTTAAGTGCATTCGGGCTCTACAGTGTGTCGTTAAGAGGGGATGCCCCAACGCAATTTTCATAATTTGTATAATCCATAGTATAAAAATCCGATAAAGTTTTATGTTGACTGTCGTAAACCTAACGCAACCCACCTCCTTTATTTGGGCTTGGGACTAGCCATGCAAGGGTGACCCCTTACATGGGCCAGGAAAAGTCAATAAATATAAAATTTTTACCTAGTTTTTCATATTATCAAATTGATTATGACTATTGATGTTCTATACTGCTCCCCGAACTAGGTGTACTTGTCCTCATGAGTGCGCCAATACCCAAACCTCTCTCATACCCTCTATAATGCTTGCTATGAATATGTTTAATCACTTTTTTAAAAGAGATAGTGGTAGGTGATGAACTTTATTCACATCGAATATTCTCATATTCACCGGTTCTATTCAAGAAACATATCACGTTATAAAATAAACTTAAAAATAGAAAGATATATACAAGAATAAATTAAAGTAAACACTTACATAAGTCCCCCAAATTTCCTCATCAAAAACGTCTCCAATCATTTTATCTTTGTAGTTATAAGCCATTATTACATCAATCTCCATGCCCAAGTATGCTTCTTCCTATAATAACATTAATTGAAGATATTAAAACTAATTATATATAAGTAAATTAAATACAAAAACATAACATAATTGATTAAAAACAGAAAGCGTGATATACTTACCAGATTGTAACGATGTGTAACTATCAATGTAGTTCTTTGGTTATGCCTTTAATCTTGCTTCACACAAGCTACTTTCATGTTCAACCTTTCTTTTACTTTGCTTCAGGCTATCATAATTCTTTAAGCTTTTCTCATAAAGGATTTGGAAGGCCTTCTACTAGACTACATTGTGGAGGACATTGTAAAGATATTATGTATCATTCACAATATCTAGACTTTATATTATTTAGATAATCTTTCATGCTTTTTTGTAAATGCTTCTTACAAAGACATTAGCATGATTGACCAACAACTCCGGCTAGTTCCAAATAAAATTCTTAATAGACTAAACCCATCACTTACTAGGCCAAATCGCGCAGTTTGAGACTAACACAAATAAAGATTCACCTCATCAAAGTGTTTTCATTCTTCTAACTCTCTAGGTGACTCATCTTGCCTAAAGCATCTATTGGAGTTGTAGCATGTTAACTCAAGAACTTTGTAGTCAACCTCTTAAGCCTTTGTATTAGTATGAAGTGTCAGACTATCTTCAAAGACATTCTTCTTTCTCATACCATCTGCAAATTTTTGTCTGACTAACTTGAATGTTGGGTTAAGGCATCTATCTACATGCTCATCTTCACATCTATACAAGACAAAATCATTGTAACATGCATCTATTTTAATATAGTACAAACAATTTTTTTTGATATGAGACAAATGGACAACAAATGATAATAGTGAGTACTTTCCACATCCTCACTATACTAGCTTTGTTGTATTTTTAAACAAATTTTCAATCTTAACCGATTCCCTATCATACGTATTTGCATCTCCATATGTTTGAGGTTAAATGAAAGCATCTTCTACCATGTTTAACATATCCTTTATATCATTTATGAGCATAATATTATGTCCTTGTTTGCTCACCATGAAAGATCCATCTAGTATAGTTCTCAATTTAACCATAAAGAATAAGGTGAAATCTTACCTATTCTGGTCTTTCAAAACCACAATTTATCACATTTTGAACAAGACAATCAATCCTCTCATGATTTTGCTGTTGAACATTTGACACGGTATAACAAACAAAGGCATTCCCTCTCACATGATGACCACTATCAGAGATATGTTGACCCCCAGCCAGAGGCCTATACATCTAATTTATATATAACAAATAATCGACATCTGTGATGTTCCCTATAATATTGACACGATATTAGAGAAACATAATACAATATTATATCATATCTTACCACTATGATATTATATCCCGGTCATTGAGTTGGCATATTGTTTCACTACGATATTACAATATCATATCTTAACAAAGAATGAGATAATCCTTATCCAAGTACATACAATGAGATGAGAGAGAGCTTCAAGAATAAAGGAATAACTCAATCTCACAAACTGATCTCTAGGAAGATGGAGATAATCCTTATCCAAGTATCAGTCTCAACGAAGAACGTGATAAGAGAACAGAAGAATACATAGTGTAGCAATGATCACAACCAACTTTAAGAGACTGGTGGCTCCTCGGAAACTCTAAAATTGAAGATATGAAAAAGCCATGAAATAACTAGGTTGAGTTAACGATATTTTTAAAAGTAAACTTCAATTCGCCTTGCGATATTCCCAATTTGTGTTTGATAATAAGAACTCTATCAAGGATGTCAAGCGTTACATTTTTCTTCTCTAACGTGATCATATAATTGGTTCATTGTGCCAGATAAAAGATGGAAGATTGCAAGGTATTAGCTCTGAAGTCTAATAAAAAATATTCACAACATAACTATATACGCTAAATGTTCCTTTCATTGTTCACTTGCAATTTGGATGGAAGACAAAAGTTCGAGGGCTGCAAGATCTACCTTTAATCGATAAGTGTTTTTCTTATGCGATCACAACAGTTTTACATGTTCAGTCCCAATAACCTCTGGCCGGCGAGTGGCCATGCCATTACCATTCAGAACCAAAATTACTCAGAAAAACGAGATAAAAGACGAAGAGAAACCAAAGGAAGGAAATACCGACCGAGATAAACGGGGATGACGCACGAAGAGGGAAGGTACCTCAGAGAGAAAGAGGAAAAAAATATTCCCGTTTCCGGTGAAAGTTATTTCAACTATCCTATAAAACACATTACCGTTGTTCATACTTGAAATACCGAAATCAACAATTACGACTGTTACTGTAGTTTATTCCGACTATTCGACGGCCCGAATATGTCTTACTATATGACGGTCGAAATTGTTTCCGTCAACAATTGGAATAAGCCTATCTTCTAGTAAAAGAGCAAGCTGAGCAACTCCTAGCACGGAGCACAGATAGTCCGCAGAGTGCATTCAGCCGTCACCGCACCCGACCAACACGCTGTTCAGATTGTGGTAGGTGATCTATAAAACCCGGAGCGGGTAATAACCACTTTGGGCCTCACCGTTACAAATCGCTGTTGGAACGCTTCCCTACTTGCAGGGTTCAATCTGAGATTTAGTTATGATTATATTTAAATTAATTCTAACAAATTTAAACTTTCCTGGAGGGTGAATCTAGATGAGCCGTTTCACCTTTACAAAAATGGACAGCCACGAGTGGTAACCGGTAAAAAATATAAATGATTGAGGCTCACTAAGCAGTTTTGCTAGAAATTTGTATATTCTTTTCACTTTATCCATACCCTATATATATTTATAGAGACACAATATTTATGTGCGCGAAAAAGTAAATAAGAGAGGAATTTATGTGAGGCATATTCTAATATGCAACAACTTATACAGTTTGACGGTTTGACAAGAGCAGCAGCTCCAATATTTATATTACTTATTTCTGAAAGGTCGACATTTTCATGCACCATTATAGGTAGCTTCACTTTCTTCCACGTCTTTTTCTTATCCTCAGAACTATCTTCTCTCTCTCTCTCCAAAAAACGCAACCGGTCAATCCTTCGGTGCATCCGACAAGACTGTTATTTTTATGCACAATCTTTTACTCAACATGGTAGGAACTGCAAGACATTAAAACAGAAACGCCTCTCTCTTGTCACAGAGATATGAGCACCAGTTTTGCTGTTAGAAAGCATATCTGTGCGTAATCTGTCACATTACATTGTTCTCTCAAACTTGATCATATCTGGACGTGGGCATGATCTATTAGTGTTGATCAATAATGTTAACAATGTCTAGTTGCAGCAAGTATTCTTGGATAATCAATTGCAATTCTTATTTTTGTCACCTCAAAATTCTAAATGTTGTCCATATATACATATATATGTGCATACATATATATTGCTGATTAGTTTGCAATAACTAAGAGAAGGTAATGAGATAACCTTACCTATACACCAATTTCTGTATGCATGATATTAACTGTGAATTGATTACGTTAAATTCCACTGAGATAGATACAGATATGGCAACTATACTAGTTTCCGAGAGGAGCTGACACTAAAAATTTGCAGAAACATCATTGGTATTTGCTGATCCTAAACAAACACTATCTTAAAACTTCCATCTGCATTGTCTCCAGCCCATATCGTACGTGCTCCCAAATTTTCGTCTTGTGTTCACGTAATGTCATTTCGTTTGTGCGTTAAGCACGCAAACACATAATAGGCATGAGTATTCGTTTTGATCTCGTTGGCTTGGGCACCACGAACTTTTTGGATCATCTTTGTGCTTGGAATTTTTGTTGTCTGAACATTCCAGCAATTTCATGTTTCGGTTGTTTCATGCCTTATCATTTCATATTAGTGTAAGAAAAGAACGTAAACCTGAACTACTGCCAAAAGATTCATTCTGTTGGTTGTTTTCGTTGGAACTACTCAATTCAAGTGGCACGAATGGTCCTACTGGATACTTTCATGAAGTGTGTGGCATGTTAAGACAACGCAGACCTCCGTTTATCGAAGGGATCAGGTAAGTTGATATCCTTGAGAATCCATATGAGTGTATCCAATAAGGATTGATTACGGTCAAAGCCACCAGTAGTTTTGTAGGGCTCTTCCTAAGGTTACTCGAACCTCTGTTAAGATTCAGCTCTAATTCGGATCGGATCAAAACTTCGAAACATCTTGAATTCGAGTTACCTTATAGGAAAATCGGATCAGCTACAAACTGTTTGACAAGTTTGTGGTATTTCAGTCATGTCTCCCTACGATATAGTTTCTATTGTTGTGACTTTTGATGCATTTGAAACTAGATACATAGGGTATCCAACTAACAAAAAATTTGTTGGTTATGATGAGAATTGGATTCTTTAGTATTGATTGGTATTTAGTTAGTGGCCTTTTGATAGGATTGCCTTACTTTTATTATAACTCCCTTGTCCAATTCCGATTCAGGAAAAGTTGCTTTGGGGCCCAATACTGATACGCAGTTGTTCTTCAAACAGTGGGTTGGTGATACCGTGGACTTGTTGATAGGTCTCTATCTATTTGTATACTCAAATAATCAATAGACGATTGGATGGGGTTGTAAAGATCATATTCAGATCAGAGGTAGACATTATTGAATCTGCTTTTTTGGATATCTATTTCAGAATCAGAATTTTAAACTAAATCGGTGCGGGTGAATATTCTTTACCAAAACTGACGGTATGTTTAGGGGTGGTGAACTAAAACACACGATAAATCCCTCAAACCAATATGACCTCAAAATTTCATGATTCTACTACAGTTATAAGTTGAAAAGGGACCTAAGGAATCATTTTTAGGATTAATTGTCTACTTTCTACATGCAATGAACCAGAGAAAACAAAATCAAAATTGATGATTATGAGCTATTATCATCATGGGGGTAAAAGTTATGGTCCATTAATAAGCACGAAGAACCTCCTTCAAAACTCAAGTAGAGGAGTTGTGACCTACCAACAGTTGGAGACGCCAAGGAAACATCTAGAAATTTGGAGATCGATTTGGAAATATTTTTGGTGTCATCTTCAAAGAGGACACTTCCAATAAGCCAAAAAGCTTAGGTAAACGGTGCCATTTGTTCAATTCATAACAAATATCCAAAAGAAAATTTCAAAGCATGCGCTTGCCTTGTGAACTTACCAGGCAAGCTAGGTATAGTTCAGTGATATGAACACCAACCATGATACCTCATTCGGGCTCGGCTCGTATAGGCTTGTATTCCTACCAAACAAACTTTTCCTTAACCCAATCAACTAACCAAGTGCTTTGATTTTAGTTTCTACACACAAGTTTACGGGTTTTCAAGCTCCTGTTTGCCTTAAGGCTCTATGTGGCCAGCTCGTGCTATATACATGAAACACTCTATTTTGACGAAGCATGAGCTCCACTCTTTAAGATCCTTTTACTAGCCTATTAAGTTTCATCTGCAATAATATGTGACATTTAGTTTATCTAATTTAAAATAAAACTTTTGTAAAGGCAAGCAAGCTTCCGTCCAAACTTCATATTCAAGATCAGAGCAATATGGGGAGATTGGGAGCAAGACTCACGACAGCTACATGCTTTTAGAATATGGGAATGACGTTTCTAATGTTGGGTCATGCATCCTAAAAGCATTACAGCCAGTCGCATGCGTTCTAAAACTAATATTAGATACAATCTTTAAGATCAACAGTTGAAACAATAAAACAGAGAAATAATATATCAAATGTAAAGTATAAAACATAATGATACCTTTAGTTCAAATCTTTATTGTTCATCATGTCAATCGAGCGTAAGAGATAATGAGTTGCTTGTGCTTTTTTATTTTTGTGAGTTCTTGAGACCTAGACTTTCTCTCTCTCTCTCTCTCTCTCTCTCTCTCTCTATATATATATATATATATATATATATATATATATATATATATATATATATATATATATATATATATATATATATATATATATATATATATATATATATATATATATAAACCTTAGCTCTTGAAGGAGGACTTTTTCATTTAATAAATATAGAAAGGCTCCGTAACGGTGATGGCATATTTTCCTCCTCGCCTATTAGAATGAGAAAATGTCCAAGTTCTTCTCTCCGTCTGTCTTTTTTCAAGTTGAAAAGTTTCAACTAGTGAAATCCAAGGTTGATAAAGAGAAGCTGTGGGTTGAACTCCTTGGAGGAGGACGATTCATGATTGGCCACTATTTACTAAATTAACCGTAGCTGTTTAAATATTTAATGGCATGTACGCCTCATTTAAGATAATTAAACTCCAGCCCGAATCGGACGCAACAATCGTGCCTCACATGATCCACTCATCCAACAAGAGGATCGATGGGTTGCCTTCTGGCACGTTTGTTGACATACTCTGGTAAACAATGGTTATTTAATTACCATGTTTCTTTCCACCCTCTTCATAATATTTCACTTCTCTTTATCTTAAAAGAAATATCATAATATATATCCTTATATGTTAATAGGCTTTGATTGTTTTACGAGTTAACCAACCCATTGATGGCTACGTAACCACCAAATAGAAAAGATTGTTGGCCCCTCTAATTCTCTCTCCCACACAGAAATTCAGTTGTATACTGATTGATATCCACAACGTAAAATTTGGTCCTTACTACAAAAGATGCATATAAGACTCACAATTTTATAATGATTCAGTATACAAACACACATATATGATTTATTGTATTTGTATTAAATGGTTCTTTAATACCAAAGATGGTTGATATCCACAACGTAAAACCATATTATAATTTAATGATTTCCAATTTCTTGTGTCTGCTAGCAGCAAAGATGGTTTTCTCAAGTCGATTGCAACAGAAGGGTCAATGGTGGTCAACGGCTGAAAAACCATTCTGTTTATTTGAACGTTGGGAACCATGGGATAGGTGGCAAAAAGTAAAAGAAGAATCAACGAGCTTATTTAATTGGCTCATTTTTGGGAAGATGGAGTTAGGCAAAGCCCAACCAGGATTCATGGAATATACAGGAAGATGTAAGGACCCATGTGGTGGATCTTCCCAAGGACAAGAAGAAGCGAAGAATTCTAGAGACCTGCCTGCCTTAAGTGCAGGAAGGATGAATCCTCCGCCAATGCAAAAAAATCCAAACCAAAACAGAGCCTCTCTGTACAATGGACTCTATTTAAAATCACGATGCACAACCCCAATCTCATAGATACAGACATCCACTTTGTCATAAAATTCAAGTTTATGGTGAATGTCTTCAACACCATAAGCTTGCTCAGTCTTTAGATGTGAAAATTTTATTCTAAAGTTTATGTGGAGACTTGAAATAAGTTTTCAACCTACGTCTTTGCACGAGCGTGGCAGCTAGTTTCACTTAAAACCGATGTTCAAGGGTCAGTCTAGATGCTTTGAGGATTGATCTTGATCAGATGTATTTTGAAATTCACTTTTCAAACCCAAATGACTTAACCAAATTCATGAGTTAGGTCTTTAGAATAAAAAATTTCTAAGTTCTGTTCAGAACTTGTTTTCGGATTTTTTTAAATAGCTTCTGAATCTCCAAAAATAATGAAAAATTTAAAGCGAAAAGAATATCATAAGAGGTTCAGGAACTATTTTTTATTCTATTTTTTGTGTTGTGAAAGCCTGCAATTAAATTAGAGAATGACCCTTTCATGTTTAGAAAATACATGAATGCATCACATCTGAAATTTAAAGACAAATCACAACCATTTGAATGTAAATGACTGAAGAAAATGAATTGAAATATATCTATATCTTAAGCATAGAAGGGATTAGAAGATATAAGAGGTTATAGAGTATAGAGAGGTAGAAGAAGTTTGAAATCAAACATGTAATAAGCGTGAATGTAAAGAAATTAAATGTACAGCATAACTAGTTATTACATTATGGGGAGAGATAAATGCTCCATTATTATAACCCCTTAAATTGAATGAATTAAAGGGAGAAGATCAAAGCAAATGAAAAGAAAGAAGTCGACCTTGGATTGGAGGTCCTCCTTGAAAATCGGATGGAGCCTTGGAAGGGGCCGGCTCCTCCTTCTTTCTTCTCCCTCTCCCTCTCTCTCTCTCTCTCTCTCTCTCTCTCTCTCTCTCTCTCTCTCTCTCTCTTTTGCAGCTCTCCTACTCTTGTTTCACGTCCTCCAATGCTGGAAACCCAACCCTAAAGTACCTTTTTATAAGTCTCAAGGGGGGAAAGGCCTCGAGCCCCAAACTTGATCCAATTTCATTGTTGGCTACATGGGCTCATGTGGGCCTTAGAGTGGTTCCTCTTAGGTCAAGGTGCGTGGATTAAGTTGACCAAGATATGTGTGTCCAGCCAAGTGGGTTTGGTTATAATCAGCTAGCATGTGTTGAGTCAAATGGTGGGTGCGGTCAAGTAAAAAGGGAGGTTTGATCAAGGTATGTATGTTCAAGCCTAAAGAAGAGTTTGCATATACAATCATGAATAATATGGTAAGGATGAAGAGCATTGCTTTGTTTCCACTCTTGGTCTTGAAAGGGACGGTGCTTTATGGATCGAGTCCCTAAAGAAATGGTGAATGTTTAGAAGGCTCGTTTAGTTCTATACCCACGTAGCCTGACCTCCTGCTAGCTCAATTTTGACCTTTTTCATTCTCTTTTGGATATCTTTTGCTTTTGTTCATGTTGAAATCGACCCAAACTTATTGATTGATTCGAATTGGCCCTGCATTCCTGTTTTTGCTTCGAGATCGGATTGGAATACTTCTTTTCCTTTTGGATTTGATTCGCATTTTTGTCCCTGAATCGGACTTGAATCATACGCTTGATTTCAGATTCATGGTTTCAAATATTTCTTTTGATTATTTAAAACCATTTCATTTGAAAATATCAAGTTTTATCGGAATCTTCAAATATTCATTTTGAAAAACCACTGAGTTCCATTCATAGTGTTTGTTTGCATAGGTGACATGCTTTCTTCCTGTGAGATAGTCTTTACCGTTTCAACCACTTTAACCCTTTGCTGGGTGTAGGGTGTCGAACCACTTTAACCCTTTCGATGGGTGTAGGGTCTTGAACCTCTTTAACCCTTGGGTGTAGGGTGTCAAATCACTTTAACCCTTTGATAAGTGTAGGGTTCCGGAATAGAACTATCCTTAATCGGGCGAGTTTTTGAGGCCTGATTTGAATTTGATTTGATTTTCAAATGTAAATTTGGTAAATTTGATATTTACCAAACATTTTTTAGTTTCCCAATGTCTCATTTCTATTTGTTTCTTTGAAGAAAAATTGTTTGAAACCATAATTTCTTTGAAGGAAATCATTTGAAAAGGCAGAATCTTGTCAATTTGGGCTTGAGGGCAAAGCAATCATTTTTTGGCTCTTTGTCAAACTTGAATTTTTTTGAGAGGGTGTCATTTAAACTTATTTTGAGGTTGTCACGAAATTTTGGTGTACAAATGAGTTTGTTTAAGGTGTCTTTATTTGAAAACCCTTAAAAGACCAAAAACCACAATTTTTTCTTAAAAAGACAATTTCTAAAAATCAAATGTTTTGAAAAAAAAAATTGGATGTTTACAAGTCTACAACTGCTTCTTGAGACGCTGAATGTTGTGCTACTACCGAACAGCAAACCTGTTTTCTGCTCATACTTCTCGCGTTTGGGAGTTCAATTGTCTCAACTTATTTTGATTATTGTCATCTATCAAAATAAATCACGAGGCTTTATCCACAAATTCCAATTGTGCATGTGTGCAGCTGTTCAATCTTCTCATGGTATACATTCCAAGCTACAAGAGATGAACTCCAATGCTTCGTATTCTCCAATTCACTTCTCAATACACTTGCTGCCGTACATGTTGGGAACTGCAGCTTTTGACATTCACCACAAGCTTTCTTCCTTTCTATTCAATTCAAGATGTAGGGAAGAATTCAATAACATCAGGGTGGAATCATGTCAAGTAATTATTGTACCTTCTCCAGCACGACATTGGTATCGATTTAATGTGAGTACGTTATGCAAAAATAGTGAAATTGAGAATATCTGTTAGGGAATATTTGATAATGAATGTCTGAAAGAACTATTTAAGTTATGGAGGACCATGCACATTTAGAAAATTGAAAAGCTACATCCTTTCCAAGGATAACCATTTGATTGAATATAACTTAAGAATTAATGATTAATTTATGGATAGTCCTATGCATCTTCAGAACTTAACATTTTGTTAGTCTAAGTCCCACATGATTGAAATAAAAACTTCATATATTCATAGAAGTCCATGTCGTGATCGGTGATACTATACATAAATGTTATGTCCTTGCCTTCCCGTCTAAGGCTCACTTAACACGTTTATGGTCCTGTACTACTAAACTTCATGCCCATGAATATGCGAGTAGCTCGAACTTTTGATTGGAGCAACACCAGTTTGATGTTAATATTGGTGAAGTCCTTTAAGTGTCCTTGTCACATTTAATCAACTTGTTTCTTAAACTTAACTAGTGTTAGAAGTCAGTCACATATAACCTTTACAGGTTAGTATCTATGAAGTTGTTACAGTCTCTTGGTCACACTTAAGAAACTTTTACCTTGAACCAAACTACTATTGAAATTCAATCTATAAGATGATGACCAATACCACTACTACTAACTTAAATACAGATCAATGATTTGTTATTACCCACAGAACCCAAAACATACTCATTTAGTAATGGTCGGCAAGATTGTTATCATTTGTGGACCTAATTAATATCTTTGGCATAATTAAATTTTTAATTTCTTGCAAAAATCCACCGAGGTTTACTCAGTGAGTCGGCAAAGTTCTGTTGGAGATATGATTCTTGATTTACTATTTTATACTTGACATTCACTCCTGTTTATTCGGGCACCACTATAATTTTCTCAATTCTTAGGGATATCCTACATAAGGTGAATTCTTTCTTTTAATTTGTGGTTTTGGTCAGAGTTGAATATTTTCTCTATTGAGGCCATGGACTAAGAAATTCATTTTCTAAACCACGTAAATATTGTTTCTAGTGTGATTTCGTAAGTATGCTTCTTCTGCATATTTTAGGATTACTAAGAAGTGGTGTTAGAAGTTATTGTGAGCACTAAGAGCGATGACTTTTCAAGAGGAAAAATTAAGACCGAGAAATCTGATGGAAAAGATTTCTCTTAGAAAATACACATCGATTATTATCTAAATCGAAAGAAACTTCACTAGCCTCTTCTGGGCAAGAAGCCTACCATGACAGTAGTCGTTGTATCTACAAGCTCTAGGTGTTATTGAATTAAGTTAGCGTGCATTAAATCCTTCAACATCATCAAGGAGTTAACTACATCCAGACAGATAAAGGCATTGTTAGACTTGTACTAGAAGCAATCTATGTTAGACAAGGTCTATTTGATGGAACAATTGTTTTGATTTGAAGGTGGTTGAGGGTACTTTTGTCACTGGGCATATTAATGAGTTTAACTCTATCATAAGTCAATTGAATTTTATCTAAATCAACTTTAAAGATGAGTTAATGGTGTTGATTCTTTTATCATCCTTACTGGAAAGTTGCAATGCCTTCATTATTGAGGTTAGTAGTTCTTCTGCTTGATGTTTAACAATGTCCGGACTTCATTCTAATCAAGGATATCTACAAGAGAGCCTTAAGGGAAAACTTTGAGTGCTCTATGAATATAGAATATAGAGAGTGGGAGAAGAGCACATTAAAATAATGAGAATAATAGTATATCAAAAATTTTGAATCGAGGCTAATCAAAATCTAGAGGAAGGTCATGTAGATGTTGAACTGCAAAAAAAGATGGCACTTGAAAAGAATTTGCAATACTCTAGAAAATAAGACTCATTCTTTGAATTACATAAATCTTGTTCCTGGCATGATTCCATGATTGTGCTTCTTTTGCATTTTTTGATCTTTTGGTTTAGGAGTGAATTGCTAAGAAATGATATCAGAGGCAATAGTTGATGAGTGAACAATGGTATTCGAAGAGGAAAGACCAAGATTAAGTAGTTTGATAAAAAGTTTTTTCTAGAAGATGCAAGTAGAAGATTATTTATATCATAAGAAGCTTCACTAGTCTTTTTCGAGAGAAAATCTTGCTAAAACAAGTAACACAAATTAAGAACTATTAGATAGACAAGCTCTAGGCATTAATAGGTTCATGCTAACCTACAAAATTACCTTTAATGTCATGAATAAAAAAACTACATCCATATTCATAAAGGCACTATCAGATATGTATATGAATCCCTCCATGTCAAAAAAATCAAACATGCAACAATTATTTAACTGAAAATGATGTGCTTTTATTGTTAGCTATATTAGGGAGTTTAACTCTATCATAAGTAAATTGAGTTTGATGGATATCAACTTTCAAGATGAGTTAGTGGTGTTGATTTTCTTTTCATCCATACTTCAAAGTTTGAACACCATGGTCGTTGCAGTTAGCAACTCTAAGTGAGTAATATTTGCAAGAAAATCTCAAGAAAAAACTTTACGTGCTACTTTGAATATGAAGATTAAATAAAGAACACGACAATAGAATCAAAATCACAATAACTCAAAATTTAAGAGTCAAAGCAAATCAAGATCTAGACAAAGATCAGGCAAATTGTGATATTGGCACCAAAAGAAGTTTTACGTGCAAAACATTTACAAAATAACCATTTTACCCCTACTAACAGCCTTCGTACATCCTCCAGCACTCTTCCCATGTGCTACATATATCCAGTTGCTCCTTCCACATGTTGATATCCCCTAATAGTTGTGTCGCAAGACTGGTCTCTTGATGGATTAGATTTGGATCCGAATTGGGCCTAATAACCGAGAGAAGTTTCAGTTGGTTTGGTGTATATAAATAAAGGATTTTGGCCAGCAAAAGGAACAAATCCAAGGAAGAAAAGAAACCAGCCTAAGATAGAAGAGAGTCTATTAAGAAAGAATCGTCCAAGAGAAAAAGGAGAGAGACAAAGGGAGAAGCCTTCAAGCCACCTCTCCTCCCCTTTCATTTTGTCTCACTCATTGTAAACTCGGGGTTCTTCTTCCAAATCATTGTATCTCAAAAGAAAACAGACATTTTCATGGCACATCATTACCAAAAGAGGATCGCCCGAGTTTAGAGTCACAAAGGAGCGAGCTACATATGAGAAGAGTCCATTTACTTTGTAAATTTCTCTTGATTCTTCCTAACATACATATATCTTATACTCCCTCTTCTTATTTTATGCTTATATGATATATAATCCCTTCTCCTATTTCTTCGATGGACTGGTTGTCCTTAACTTAATTTAAGAAGCCATAAGAGGGACGTTGTTGCCTGATTACATTTGATGACATGAGTATGTAATCACTCTTATGGTAGATTAATCACCAATAAGTTTATGTTGTGGAAGGTATTAGGCTATGATTGCATATATTTCCCAAGTTAACAACCCTCTTAGAGAGGCACCCAGGGATATATATGTGGATGAGTTCCCCTCCAAACTGACATAAGTGATCAACAAAATTCTTTGAGTTATCACTAAATCATTAACCTTTTAATAGAATGCATCATTATCTTCAATAAGGAAATCTCTTATAATTTCAGCATCCTCTATAACCGTTTTGGGTTATTGGATTTTTATCGAATCCATTTCTAAGGTAAATGCTACCAAAAGTTTTTCTTAAGTGAAATACATATAGAAAAATGCCAGTAAAATTTTCATAGATTTTGGACAAGTATAAAGTTTATAAGAAAATCATCAAAGATAAGACTCCATCTCAACTGAATCTACATATGGTAGAAGTTTTGCAACCCTCATTCGGTAAACCTCATATATCTAGGTCAGTAGGTATCCAAATCTATAAAAGATGGTGTCATCGAAAAATCAACATCTTTATCTTTTCATAGTGATAAAATTCATGAAAATAGGAGATCTACACACCGAGTTATGGGCATTTTACTGGCGCCATAAGTTTGAGTCACAAACACTATCCAAATTCTCGAATAGATTTTGATTGAAAAACTCTCTTTGATTACCAAAGGATTGAAAAATATAAACAAAAATTGTCAATAAAACTTTACATCAAACACTTGAACAAAAATTTTAAGATTTTTTTACTCCAAAAAATGGCTCGATAAAATTCAAACTCGATGAAAAAGAATCAATTATGTTTTTCACAAAACTGAACCTAGCTCTGCATAAAATGTGGTTTTACAAAAGACTCTTTTGAATAAAAAATGTTTTAAGAAAACTTTCAATTTTAAAATAACTCCTCTTAAGCATCTAGCATGACCCTTGAGCGCGATTTCAAGAAGGCCTATGTTGAGAAAAACATACTTTACCATATTCTCTTAAGAAGTTAAAGTCATACCCAAACCTTTGTAAGTTTAAGTAAACTTGTTGGCACGCTCATTCATGTTTTTTGCAAGCAAAATTTTATGTCCACATGGGACCAAAAATTTTGTTTACAAAATAAATGACATGTCCGGTGAGACTTAGGTCATGTTTGAAGTCCACCACCAATTCTTTTAAATTGATTTTGTAAAAGCTCGGTGAAAAGGTAGAGGTGTTTTCAAAATCATTGAATAACATTTTAAAAGTCCTTATTTTATAAGATAAGGCCTAGTTCAAAATAAGAAAATATTTTCAAATAGTATGTGGTATTATGAAAAAGAGCATACTTGATTAGATTGAGTATCCAAAGAGATAAGTCTCATCTCACTCTCTCTAAAAAAATGAGCGAAGACCCAATACCTCGAAGGCCAAATAAAATAAAAAAGAAAGAAAGGAAAAATCAACCTCCAACATAAAGGTCTTCCTACAAAAGAAAGAAAGTCTTATGAAAATTTAAAGCTCCAAGAGTAAGGTGACTTTTCTCAAAATTCCCTTTTTGTAATACGAAACACTTTCGAATGGCATGAAAATTCTCCTTGTACCCCATACCATTTATCTTAGAAGCCAAAAAGTCTATCATTATAGTCTTAAAGTAGGAATAAAACCTACCAATTTGGATCTCATTCTTTTGAGGATTAGGCTTATAGTGTGAAAAATAAACTTTTGAAATGTTGTTAAGTCTTTTCAATAATAAAAACTCTACAGAAATAACAAAGAACTAAGATTGAAGTTTAAGGGAAATATAGAAGATAGAAGTCCTATCAGATGGAAAATAGCATCAATAAAATTCATGAAAATAGCATACCTACACACCAAGTTATAGGTGTTTTACTGAGGCTCTGAGTTTCAGTCGAAATTACTCTCCAAATTCCCAAATAACATTCAGTTGAAAAACTCTCTGATTTTTATCTGATTACCAAAAGATTCAAAAATATAAACAAAAATTGTTAGTAAAATCTTAGACCAACACTTGCTTGGACAAAACTTTCAGGATTTTTGGACCTCAAAAAAAATCTCAATAAAATACAAACTCAGTTAAACATAATCAATTCTGTTTTTCATAGAATTGAACATAGTTATGCATAAAATTTAGTTTTAGAAATGGCTCCTTTGAATCGAAACTGTTTTTAGAAAACTTTGGTTTTCAAAATAACTCTTAAGCATGTAGGGTGACCCTTAAGTGCCGGTTCAAGAAGGCCTACGTTGATAAGAACCTACTTTCTCACATTCTCCTAAAAAGTCAAAGTCATATTCTAAACTTTTGTAAGTTTAAGTAAACTTACTGGCACGCTCGCGCATGTTTTTTGCAAGTGAAGTTTTAAGTCTACATAGGAGTGAAAATTTTGTTTACAATCTCAAATGAATAGATAGGGCTAGAACCTATCACAAAGATCTAAGATAAACTTTTATCTAAAACTTAAGATTAAATGAATGCAATATTAAGTAGATGAGTGTTAAGGATAAGCAAACTAATACATCGAAAGATAATAATATTGACCAAATAAGTTACATGAATAACTAATATGAAATCTATGGCATCTATCTAATGAGGGGAATGTCTAATATGAACCATAATTTAATTGTTTGATATGAACCTACTAAGATACAATAGGATTTTTAACAAATGCAAAGAAAGATGTATTCTTACATACTTTGAAAAAAGTCATTCTTCCATATGAATACTCTTGCAACATATCAATGTTCATTAACTTAAAACAATGAAAGCTCTCTACAATGAAGAGACATGATTGTCACATTTTTATAGAGTAGTTGTTTTCACTTACCATACATAATAGGTTACCAAACAAAGTAGTTGGAATGATGGTAGAGTTTTGTTTGTTCTTCAAAAGCGTATGTGAGAAAATCTTAAGTCTCCTTGACTTGGACGAGCATTTGGGTAGCCTCATCCTCATGCTTTTGCCACTTTGAAAGGTTACTACCTCCAACATTCTTCATAATTATCGTATGTTTGACTTTTCATCTAATTGGTGAGGCAAATCTCGGAGGCATCATTATTATAGGTAGATATTTCCTATTAATATGTAAATTTATTTAGCTTTCCTTAGAACTTTTATATTGGATAGAGCAAAAATTCTTTGTGTGAATAACTCTCATTTTCTTATATATAGGTACTTGTGTTGGCTAAAGTATTATACAAGAAATATGGTACAAATAGAAGGTTCCACAACCAAAAGCTACCTAGCCAAAGAGCTTCTATTGGTTTCTTCTCAATATATAGAAGGGACTGAGACTAGATTTGATGGAATTGAATGTATAGTTGATTGTCATATCGCTTGTACACAATTATCTTGCATTTAACTATGAATCTATAAAGAAATAGGAGCTTCCTCAATAATTGAGTTGTTAACTATGATATAACACTAAGCACGCCATTATGTTTTGCTAAAGTGTCCAGAGGCTTTGGGACACTTATACTCAACATGAAAGTGTGTATTTTTCTTGCATCTCACATTAATATGTGCTAGCAATTCATGCATAGAATTTAGGGATATATTAGTGAGGTGGTCTAAGAGTCCAAGGCTTACAAGTGAAGGCATATAAAAAAGTGTCAACAAAGACTTCATTGGTTGGTTTCTTGAAAGCATACACAGAACATAATATGAAGTTATTTATATTATATATGTTACATTTTAAAATTGAAATTAAACTCATGTTGCTAATCCTTTTTACATTATAAATCCCCACCATATGAATGGTGTATATGCTTCTAAAGTGTCTTGTAAGAGGTCAAACATAACATGCTAGAACATTTTTTTTATTTAATATTAACAACTTCAAGTTTAGAACATTGGATGAAGAGCATGGGATGAAAATTCAAAATACTAATGTTTGCTATTATCACCTCTTATGTTGCAAACGGTGTCGATAGAAATGTAAACCAAACTGATTGTCATATTATAAAAATAAGAAGAAAAGATTGACCTCAATTATTGTGGGCCTTTAGGATTATCTTATTCAAATGTAAATGAACGGGCACCACTAGGGATAGGGGAACTAGAAAAGATGTTTGAGGTTTAACATTTATTGACTTTTCACATTTGATTCATGCAAATGAGTGAAAGGACCACAATCCATACGTTGAGGCTTCATAAACTCAATGGTCTATTATATTGATTATTATTTCAAGCTGAGGGATGTATATGATATGAGAGAAGAAGATAATGAAGCATGTGAAGATGAACCATGCACAGTAGCAAGAATTGAATCAATACTTTGAAGATGTTAATAATCAGACTTTGCTAGGCAATGCTAATGATGATGACAGTGGTAAACATGAACGTATACATGATTAAGTAATAATGTGTTTTACTCTTGTATATGCTTTATAATATCGCTTTCTCTTGTGTTACTTTTACCACATTATTGTTACTGTTTTCTTGTATATTAATTTCCAAATATACAAGCAGATATGGCAAAGAAGAAACAATTCATAAGCTTATTTCAATCACCAACTAAAACCACTACTTGTAGCAACATTGTCCTTTCTAGAAGTGCATCAAACCCTCCATCTAGCCAGGTTGTACCTACTAACTATAACCCTTCTACCACTATTATGCATTGCTAAACTGCCTAGAAGTGTAGTCACATGTTGAGGGAGTACTTTGGGATACTTGGATTCGCTAGAAAAGACTACATCTTGCTTGTATTTCTTGTTAATATATATTAGCAATGCATGGATAGAGATTAGAGGTCTAGTAGGGATGGTCTATGAGTTGGAGGCTTAAAAAAAATATATAGAAAAAAGTATCAACAAAGATTTAATTTATTGATTTCTTGAAAGCATAGGTAGAACATAAAATGAAGTTATTGATATTACACATGTTACCTTTTAAAATTGAATTTAAACTTGCATTGTTAACCCATTTTAGATTATGAACCCCAACCATCTCAATGATATGTCAAAGGTTCTAAAGTATCTTGCAAGAGGTCCAATGCAACATGCTAGAAAATTTTCTTCATTTATGTAAACACTTAATTTTTTTTGAAAATGATGGGTGCTTCAAGCCTCATCAAAAAAATTTGAACTTTTACAAAATCCAAAAATGATCATTTTGCCCTCAAGACTATATTGACAAAATTTCATTGTTTCAAGCATGCTTTCTTCAAAGAAGGGATTGTAGAAGTTAAAATGAGGTATTTGGTAGCAAAATAAGTTCTACCTACAAAACATTTATAAAATAATTGTTTTGCTCCTATAAAATAAAATATTTAAAAATGAAAAAAATGAACAAAGAGGTATAAAATATAGAGGAGAAAAGAGCAGGACCTCAAAAACTCAAAAGACTCAAGTTTAATGATGGCTCAAGCTGAAGCAAAAGCATTAGCTAGAAAGTCCAAAATGCCTCATACTAAGAAAGATCTTATACCAAGCGACTCTACACCCATCAGGAGGTTAAAGCGGTTTAGAAAGATTAAAGAGATCAATCTACAAAATGACATCTTGCCACCAAGGACACCATGCTCCACCCACCACATACGCCACCCGAATAGAATTTGGTTGAAAAACCCTATCTAATTTTTATCTAATGACCAAAGAATTGAAATATATAAAAAAATTGTCAATAAAACATTACACCAACACTTGATTGGACAAAATTTCCAGGATTTTTAGACCCCAAAAATACCTCGATAAAATGTGAACTCGGTGAAATAGAATCAATTTTGTTTTTCACATAACTAAACCTAGTTCTACATAAAATGTGATTTTAGAAAAGGCTCATTTGAATCGAAATTGTTTTGAAAAAAAATTGAATTTCAAAATAACTCCTCCTAAGAATCTAGGTTAACCCTTGGGCGCCGGTTCAAGAAGGCCTATATCGATAAGAACCTACTTCCTACATTCGCCTAAGAAGTCAAAGTGATAACCAAGTCTTTGCAAGTTTAAGTAAAGTTGTTGGCATGCTCACATATATTTTTTGTAAGCAAAGTTTTAAGTCCACATGGGACTGAAAATGTTGTTTAGAATATATATTAACGACTTCAAGTTTTGAAAAGTTAGCTAAAGGGTTGAAAACTAAAGATAGTAGTACTTTCCTATTATCTTCTTCCTCTTTTGTTGTAAGTGGTGTGATAGAAATGTAGGAAAATAAGATTTGTCATATAATAAAAGATTAGTATCCAAGACTAAGCTTAACTAATATGGACACTTTAGGGTTATCTTATTCAAACATAAATTGGTTGATACCATTGGGATTGGGAAATTAGAAAGGATGCTGGGGTTTGATGTTGGTTGACTTTACACATCAAATTCATATGAGTGAGCAAGAGGAGTGTGATATATACATTGAGGTTTCATAAGCTTAATGATCATTATATTGATCATAAAAGTTGGAATATTATTATGCTTTTGAAGCCGAAGGACATATACGATATGAGAGAAGATAATGAAGCATGTGAGAATGAACCATGTACAATAGCAAGACTTGAATTAATTCTTTAAGGATGTTAATGATATTCCTTTATTAGGAAACAACAACAACTAAGCCTTTTCCCATACTAGATGGGGTCAGCTATATAGATTCTTTGTCTCCATAAAGCCCAATAATGTGCCATGCTAGCAGTTAACTCAATGAAAGCTAAATTATTTTTTATTATTTTTTTCAAGAATTAATATTGGTTGGTTAAAATGAAGAGGAGCATCAAGTATTCTTCGTGATAAAAAGATACCATTAAAGTTAAAAGGTAAATATTATAGAGCAGCAATGAGACCTGCCATGTTTTATTGTTCTGAGTGTTGGGCAGTCAATCATCAACATGTACAAAAGATGTCTGTGACAAAACTGAAGATGTTGAGATAGATGAGTAGTCATACAAGAAAAGACTGTATATATAATGAGATTATTAGAAATAAATTATGTGTAGTACCAATAGAGGATAAAATGAGAGAATATCATTTAAGTAGTTTGGACATATAGAAAGAAGATCAAAAGAAGAACCTGTAAAAAGGAATGAAAAACTAGATTTTGAAAGTATTAAAAGAGGTAGAGGATGACTACAAAAGTGTTGGAAAGAAACAATAAAGAATAATCTAGCTTATTGTGAGTTAACTCCTAATATGGAACATGATAGGGCTATGTGGAAACAAATAATCCATATAGCTTTTGTAGTCTTTCTCTTCATCTTTTACACTTTTACAATCTAATTTTTCATACCTTCTTACTGGAGCTTTCTTTGACCATCTTTCTACATGTTTAAACTATCTTAAATGATTTTCCCATATTTTATCATCTATTGGTGTCACTCCCAATGTCTTTCTAATAACCTCATTTCATAACATGCATCTCTCCACTCATTGAGGCAAGTGCCTTGCATGTCTCTTCTAAAAGAGACATTACACACATCCCTTATCCTATGTAAAAATTGAGAAAACAAATAGCTGATAGAGAACAAATAGGGGGTCGTAATGTCACTACATCATCGAGATAGTATAATGCAGTATCATATATAGGATGACCATAAGAGGATGAAGAGCTTCATGTAGATATAGATGGAGAGCTTTCATATGTCATAGTGTGAGTTGATTGTCACCCTTCACAACATGTAGCGGATTCTTGGTCTTCCTATAGATGGAGAGCTTGTCTCCTCGAGAGCATAGATAATGTCGTGAAGTAAAGAAGGCATTTTAGTTGATTGTACAAAATTAATTGTTGATGAGTTGAGGCAATAGATTAATTAAGTTTGCATCTTTAAGTTTAATCTAATTCGAGACCAACACCATAAGAAGACAATGATAAAGGAAAAAAGATTTGTATTATTCATGTTGTATTAAATTGAGGTGCACCATTATCAAGATAGTTTAGGGAGAGTGTCAGTTATTATCGTATAGCTATTAGCTTATTACATTTAGAGGCTTAGTAAGTATGCCTGAGGTGGGACAACATTAGCTTATCTATACAGGTAGTTGGCTAGGGCTTGCCATAGCAAAGTTGAGTGGTCATACTACTAAATTCAGATAATAATTTGTCACTATATTTAAGTTAGTGTAGTTTGTTTGATAATTAATGTATTGATTAAAGATTGTATTAGATTGTTTAGGATAAGATATATGAGTATTTTCTAGTATTAAGAGTTATCTTATGATCCAAATAGCTAATAGAATGCCACAAGCAAGGAGATGGATGGAAAATGCTAATCATATGAATTCCCTAATTGTATGACTTATTTTTTACCATCAACAATTAGCTTTGATGAATGTAGATCATGTACATTATCATCAATATTAAATATTTATTTATTTTATATTTATTTTATATTTATTTAACAAAGTGAGGTTATATATTTAATCAATATTAAATATTTATTCCATGGTTTATACAATGAAAATTCAATGGCAACCATATTCTTATAGGAACTACTTGAACAACGTGGTACCACAAACGTATTCAGTGTTTAGATATTGTTCAGTTGTACATGTTTGATCACATAGTTTAATAGTTCAGTCGTTGATGAATTATCCCATTGATGCCAATAAAATCCACATTTTCAAAATAAGGATTTTATTAACAAAAAATGTCTTTTGATTTGTGATAACATATATCATACATCATGCATGGGAAACTGGTGTACAATCAGTATTGCAACAAGAAAGTAGTCAATCCAACCCTAAAAAGGAGCATCAATGTTATATTTCAATGGGTTATAATGATGAACCCATGTTTGGCATCGATATCCAAAAATTAGGAGTACATGCACTGCTCCCCAATGTGCAATACATCAATGTTACCCTCTCCAATGAAAACTTGAGAATATATATCATTGTGTGTTTAGACCTCTAGAAAATATTCTCTATGAACTTCTTGTTAATATGCCTCCCTCTTATTTAGATGCTCCCTAATCAATATTACCTACAATTTCCATCTCCAACAATATTCAGCTATTGGAAAACATATAGAACCATAAACTAGGATATCTCATTATCGTATGATGCCTATGTAAAGTCTAATCCTTTCAATGCCTATGAAGGTGCTAGAGAATGTTGGAGTCAAGCTTTTATAGGTGGCATAGTTCTTTAGTAGTTGGTACTCGAGAGATCAAATTTAACACCCAAAAAATAAAGTCAGGATAACGCTATTCTTTATGATGTTATAGACACTAACCTTTTGGTTTATTTGCCACCACCGGTATCAAATAACCGAATGTAATAGACTTCAATAAACACTTTTGGATACAATGAAAACCCTTGATTCGTTTTACACAAACACAACCGAGTCATAGACAAATCAGCAAATCAAAGATGATGATATTGCAAACCCTCTTGCAAAGGACTCACAATTGGACTTGCAAGCTCTCTTGAAAATTAAGCTGGAAAGGACTCATACAATGAGAGAAAAGTTAGATGAATCTTATTTACAATACGACTATATATAGACATGGTAAAGATGTAACTGATGATATGTTACTAATGAGCATAATTACTGCTCAAGAAGGTGGCTCTTAATATCATAACATAGATGCTAGATGCTCAAGAGTTACATCCATTTCATATGCTACTAATGAGCACATTATTACTCAAGTAAATGGATCTTTATGCCAAAATATAGCTGGAAAATTCTTGAGAGTTATAGCCACTACATGTGCTTCTAATGAGCATAATTAACACTTAAGAAAGTGGCACTTAATGCCACAATATAGCTGAAAAAATTCAAGAGTTATAACAACTACATGTGCTACTAATGAGTACAATTATCACTTAAGAAAGTAGTTATTAATGCCACAAACATGGCTGAAAGTGCTAATGAGTTTTAGCTACTACATGTGCTACTAATAACCATAATTATCACTTAAGTAAGTGGCTATTAATGCCACAACATGCCTATACCTATAATTTTCACCAAATATATATTTTGGACCTTCACCAAATATATATTTTGGTATTTTGAAAATGCATCTAACAATCTCCCACCATTTACAAAATACATTTAAAAAATCATCATTTTGAAAATCTTATAGTTTCAATAAAGGTATCTCACAATTTTAGTATTTACCTAGCAAAATATAGGTTTCACTCATTCGAATTAAATAGTAGACAAGTTTTGAACTATCCAATCTATTTTAATAAGTGTGCATGTTTTACATATAAGATTCTAATGCCGGTATATGTCATGTTTCAATTCATATATTTTTATAGGCCTTTTTCATGAGTGTTGTAAGAGTCAAGCCCCAAGATTCTAAGAAGTGGCCCTACTTCATATTCACATAGATAGACTATAAAAAGTGCTCCCATATAAGCACTTTAGCATATATAATGTATATATTTTATAAGTCTATTAAGAGTAAGGCTTAACCTGCTCTTTCGCTTTATGGGACCAAGTATCTTTTACTTGGGATATTGATTTAGTTGGTACTTGTAATCACTCTAATGATGTACTTTAACTCATTGAACTCAAGACTTGATGTTACTCAAAGTGTGAGTCGAGGTTCCATCATTGGTGATCTTATAAACCGGGTTGGACCCATCCCAATTGATGCCTTTCACATCAAATTCCTTGACAAACCTTTCGTCAAAGCATATGCAAGATTTAACTCGCATCTTATACGGATAATGGAAATTACTCTACTCTTTATAAGTCTTTAACATAGCTATGTCTTAAAATAATATGTCTAGATTTTTCATTATATATTTGATAATAAGCCTTTGATAATATACTTTGGCTATCACAATTCATCGATATGGGTGTCATAGGTTTTGGCCATATCGGAATCTCATGAAGCAGATTTCTTAACCATTTTGCTTATTTACTTGCCGAAGCTAAAGCTATGAACTCGGCAATCATGGTGGAATCGGCTATATATGTTTGTTTCTTAGAACTCTAAGAAATGACACTCCCACCAATAGTAACGATCCAACCATTTATAGAGATATGATTTTCTGATTAACTAACCCAACTAGCATTTGAATATCCATCAAAACTTGAAGGACTTCCACTATATATTAAGCTATAGTTGAATATTCCTTTCAAGTATTTTAATACTTGATGAACACCATGCCAATGGTTCTTACTTGAATTGTTTGTATATTGACTCAATCTACCCATTGCATATGCAATGTTAGGTTCAGTACATGTCATAACATACATCAAGCATCCAATAATTTTAGCATACTCTAATTGTACCACAGGACATCCTTTGTTTGATACCAACTTAATGTTTACATCAAATGGAGAAGAAAGAGGATAACAATCAAAATAATCAAATTTCTTTAGAACTTTTTCAATATAATGCGATTGAGTAAGCCCTATATTGTTTCCTTCTCTTGTTATTCTAATGCCTAGAATAACATCTACTTCTCCCATGTCTTTCATGTCAAAATTACTAGACAAAAACTTTTTGACATTTTCAACTTCTTTCAAATCAATACAAAAAATGAGTATGTTATCAAATTTTTACAAAAACAACTTCATCAAAAATTTTATGTCATTGCTTAGGGGCTAGTTTTAAACTATATAAGTTATTGACTAATTTGCAAACTTTATGTTCTTGTCTGGGTATTACAAAACCTTTGGGTTGTTTTATATATACCTCCTCCTTTAATTCACCAAGTTTTTGATATACACCCTTCATCCAGACTCACCATTTAGTGAATGTCAAGTTTATAACATCTTTAGCTATGTAATATCATAACTTAACGAACAAATAAAGGTCACAGATGCATATGTATCAAAATAATCAATTTCTTTTTTTTTAAACAAACCCTTAGAAAAAAGCCTAGTTTTAAATTTATCAATGGTTCCATCAACTTTCTATTTCTTTCTAAAAATCTACTTGCAATCAATTGCTTTAGAACCAGGAGGAAGATCTACTAATTTTCAAATTTTGTTACTCATTATTGAGTCTATCGTATCTTGGATGGATTTCTTCCAAAATGCTTATTCAAGATAATTCATAGCATTTTCATAAGTCTCAAAATCATTTTTCATGTTATAAGAAAATGGAATATGACTCACAATTGAGTCATAAGTTCCTTCAACTAGTAATATGTAGAAATCTGATCCAAAGGTCTTTAACTTTCTTTGTCTTTTACTTCGTCTAGGCATTAAACTCTCTATATTGTCATTACTAGTTCCAACACATTTTAAATCATATCTATTTTTATAAACATGTCTTATAGATATAGGAATTGAGGTAAATCTATCTTCTTAAAAAATAGCATATCTTGAATATATCATCATATTAATAGGATATGAGTCATTTGATTCAATTACAATAACTGCAGTGGCTGCTATGCCTATAGTGGCAGATTAGGATGAAACCAATAGCTTACAGAAATACCAGGCCCCGTGTTGCAACTTCAATTCCTTTTAGGTAGAATACCCTACAATCTAACTGTATTCCAGCCAATGGATCCAACTTGGTTGTGTACTTTTTCATCCAAGTTTTCAAATTTTGAATTGGCATAAGAAGTGATCCTTTTTGCTCTTCACTTTCTCCAAATTATTCTAATGATCTTCTTTAGCTATGGGCAGGGGGTTGTTGGAGTGTGTAAACACCCCAAAAATATCATATTTTGAAATCCCCAAACTTAAAAAGCCATCTTAAGGCCAAAACCAGAAAAGAAGGAAAATTGAAGCTTGTTCGGAGAAAATCCCGACAAAGGGTCAAGCTGTAATTCGGGACCAAAAAACAAAGATCAGGCCAGAAGCAGATTTCAAACCTAGGGTATGAAATGCAAAGTCAAGGCATCAAAAATCCATCAACAAAGGGGTTGAACTACTTCAAGGTGGACTTGCACAAGTTGAACACGGGCTCAGCACAAAGAAGGTGGACACGACCTAGACAAAATCCCGACTTTAAAAGTGTATGTCTTTCAAAATATATATCAAGTTGCTTTTCCTATTCAAAGTAAATTCATATTGATACGGGGTTGTAATAACGGAGCGTAGTCTCCCCCCGAAATGTAATATTGGTGCTTGATACACGAAGCACACACGTACACTTGAGCCATATTGCTCTTAAATGTACACAAGACACCCATGTGTACTTGATCCTTTCCGCTCTTAATTGCACACTATTGCACACACATTGAGCCTTCGCTCTTAAGCTAAAGACTTTAGTGAAAGTTGTGTGAGTTGCAATTCAATTCGGGTTGTTACATTCATGTTGTTTGAGTTTGTCATTTAAATTTCACACTCGCACCCAAGAAGTACTTGAGCACTTGCTCCACACTCTCACGCACATTTTGAGCCTTTGTTGCTCATAAGATATAGCATATCTATATACTTTCCAGCTGCGTGAGTTTTACATTAATGTCGTGTAAGCACTTACATTTTCGGGTGATTCAATTCATGTCGTGTGAATTTGTCATTTAAATTTCACACTACACACGCGTGCATTGAGCCTTTCCGCTCTTACTATATACTTATATTTCAATTTCGGCAAGTTCAATTCAAGTTGTGTGAGTTGTCTTTCCATTTACACACCAAAAGCACTCACTCACAATTGAGCCTTTCCGCTCTTAAGATATAAGTATATTTCAATTCTATAATTTACATTCAAGCCGTGTGAGTTGCTTTCAAGTTCGGGTATTTCCCTTAAGCTGCGTGTGTTGCACTTCCATTCGGGTATTTACATTAAGTTGTGTATGTGAGTTACTTTCAATTCGAGCCTAGCTCACATCATCATATCAAACCCAAAAATATTTGTGCATCCTTGCAATCGCGGGTTTTCAAAAGGAAACCCCGAATCTACGCTCAAACTCGCTAAAATTAGGCCACTTATGCACACACATATCCGGCCTAAATAGCTAAAACTCAAAAACTTAGAATCGTACAGCCCCCGTACATAAAATTTGCAACGTAGGCACGAATCAAATCCATATTTCAAACACTTATTTTCAGAGTTAAAATTGTTTTTATCTAAGTCTATAAGCACTTAAACTGACCCTTGAGCATCGGTTTAAGAAGGTTTAAAGCGAAAATATCACGCTTTCTCATAATTGCCCAAAAGTTAGATATTTTCAAAAACTTCACTAGTTTAAGCAAGCTAGCTGGCACGCCCTTAAAAGTGACGTAGATACGAAAATGTTCATTTATGGTCTTATAAACCAGGAGTGAGAAATTTCGTTGTTTACAGAGTGCAGCAGCTCACATAATCATAGGAGTCATAAGCGCAGGGGTGCTATCATTAGCATGGAGTGTGGCCTAGTTGGGATGGATTGGAGGCCCCACTTTAATGATGGTTTTGCGGTAGTCACTCAGATCTCTTCAGCATTGCTTGTTGACTGCTACAGATCACAAGATCTCGAGACAGGGTCCACAATCAGCCATACCTACATTGACATTGTAAGGTGCTACTTAGCTTAATCACATATCCTTTTCCTTAACGCGTAGTGTGTGTGTGCACCTTTGTGTCTATGTGTGCGTGGATGATGGAGTCTCTGCTCAATGCTCAATTATATCATTAATCTCTTGTTTTACGTGATTCTACCAATTGATTGGGTGGTCTTCCCATCACTTTTTACTACTTTTCGACTAATCAACTATTAGTTATAATTGTCGCTTCTACCACTTAAAAAACAACAAAACCACTTTAAAATTTAAGAATGTCACGTACGAGTATTCACCGATTAAAAAGTATTTTCATTCTTGCTGAATCGAAATTCTCGAGCTAGTTGGGCATGAACCATGTCATATTAAGCGCTTCAATGTGCCAGGTGATTTCATGCCTATTTATAGACTATTTTCTTCAGATCTTTTAACATGAATTAGATCTAGGATGAGCCAAAGAAGATAAAATTAATTGCAAGGTTCTACTTCTGCAATCTGCAAGCCGATCAAATCAGGGGTTCCATAAAACTGTTCAATGCAAGTTCATTAAACTTGATTAACTCAACCTAATATACATGCATGACCCGACTGAGCATGTACAATTCATATTCCAATTCAATCCAGTTAGGTGGCTGTAAACACCAAAAAAAAATTTCAAAACATTTGATTTTTAGAAATTTTGTCTTTTTAAGAAAAAATTGTGGTTTTGGGGTCTTTTAAGGGTTTTCAAATAAAGACACCTTAAACGAACTCATTTCCGCACCAAAATTTCGTGACAAACTCAAAATAAGGGTAAAAGGCACCCCTGTCAAAAAAATTCAAATTTTACAAAAAGCTAAAAAATGATTGCTTTGCCCTCAAGCCCAAATTGACAGGAGTCTACCTTTTCAAATGATTTCATTCAAAGAAATGATGGTTTTAAATAATTTTCTTCAAAGAAACAATTGAAAATGAGATATTGGGAACCAAACCAACAAAATGTTTGCAAAATATCAAAATTACAAAATTACAAAAATCTTTTGAAATCGAAACCAAATAAATCCAAATCAGGCCTCGAAAACTCGCCCGATTGAGGATAGTCCTACTCTAGGACCCTACACCCATCAAGGGTTAAAGTGGTTTGAGATCCTACATCCAAAGGTTAAAGATGTTCGAGACCCTACACCCATCGAAAGGGTTAAAGTAGTTTGACACCCTACACCTAACAAAGGGTTAAAGTAGTTGAAACGGTAAAGACTAACTCACGGGGTGAAAGCAAGTTACCTATGCAAACAAACACTCGGAATGGAACTCAGTGGTTTTTAAAAATGAATATTTGAAGATTTCGATAAAACTCGATATTTTCAAATGAAATGGTTTTAAATAATCAAAAGAAATATTTGAAATCATGAATCTAAAATTAAGCGCAGGATTCAAGTCTGATTTAGGGATAAAGCTGCGAATCAAATCCAAAAGGGAAAGAAGCATTTCAATCCGATCTCGAAGTAAAAGCAGGAATGCAGGGCTAATTCGAATCAGTCAACAAGTTTGGGTCGACTTCAACATGAACAAAAGCAAAAGAGAATGGAAAAGGTCAAAATGGAGCTAGCAAGAGGTTAGGCTACGTGAGTATAGAACTAAACGAGCCTTCTAAACATTCACCATTTCTTTAGGGACTCGATCCATAAGGCACCATCCCTTCCAAGATCAAGAGTAAAAACAAAGCAATGACTCTTCATCCTTACCATATTATTCATTATTGTATATGCAAACTCTTCTTTAGGCTTAAACATATATATCTTGATCAAACCTCCCTTTTTACTTGATTAAACCCACCATTTGACTCAACACATGCTAGCCGATTATGACCGAACCCACTTGGTTGGACACACTTACCTTGATCAACTTAATCCACCCACCTTGACACAAGAGGGACCACTCTAAGGCCCACATGAGCCCATGTGGCTAGCAATAAAGTTGGATCAAGTTTGGGCTCCAAAGCCCATCCAAACCCATACTGTGGAAAGCTCTAGGCCTTCCCCCCTTGAGGCCTATAAAAAGACACTTTAGGGTTGGGTTTCTTACATTAAAGGATGTGTAGAGGGAGCCCAAGAGACAGAGTGAGTGTTGTAACAAGAGAGAGAGGAGGAGAGAAAAAGAGAGAGAAAGAAAGAGAGAGTGAGAGAAGAGGGGAAGAAGGGAATCGACTCTCCCTTGAGCCATCGTCCATTGGAGGTCATTGTAAGTTTGATCATTCTTCTTTGCTAATCTAAATCTCTTCTTCTTCTTATCCAATTCAAAAGGGGTTGTATTAATGGAGCATTAGTCTTTCCCCATGATATAATAGAGTAGAAATACTGTCCGTTTTATTTCTTTTACATTTATGCATTCTACTTGTTTGATTTCAAGTTTTTCTACCTCTCTATATGTTATATCCTCTTATATCTCTTAATCCCCTCTATACTTAAGCTATAAACATATTTTAATTCATTTTTCTTTAGTCATTTACTTTGAATTAGCTGTGATTAGCTTTTAATTTCGGATGAATGCATTCACATATGCTTTAGAAACTGAAATTCTACTTTCATCATCACGCATATATTTGGTCTTGCATTTTTCATTTCAAAACTTCTACTCCAAATAATTTAAAATTTTGTACACTAAATACTCACACAGAAGCCCACTCCTAATAAACTTTTGAAGAATTTTAGGGTCACGTAGAAAATGAAATAAAATAGAGGAAGATCAGATAAATTCAGAGTCAAGTCTATACAATATGTGCTTCCTGCAATAGAGTTGGGTAATCTTCTTATAACTTTGTCTGCATTGAGTCAAATCGGTTAAAACTAGTCTCATTGGAAAGCTGACATCCATAGCTTTTTAGCAAGACTAAATTCATAAAAATTGGAGCTCTGTATACCAAAATATAGAAGTTTCTTTAGACCTCTATATTTCTATAACAGAACATTTCGAACGCCTAAGTAGAGGCATTTCTTAGATTTAATTCTGTATCATCATAGCACACAAAAATAAAATAAAAATAGTCTTAGGATCTCTATATTCTGCTCTACATATTGTAAATTTTTTATGAATTTGGGATATTCTAAGCTATTTTAAAAAATCCAGAAACAAACTCTGAAAAGAGACCTAGTTTATGTTTTTTAGAACTTGAAAAGTTTTCATTCCCTAGACCAAGTGCACGACTTGTTTGATTCAAATTGTCTTTAAAGTGAACTTTGGAAATACACACCCTAATCAAATAAATCCTTAAAGTGTTTAGGCTGATCCTTGAGCACCAGATCTAGAAGGCCTAAGATAAAAAGATCTCGCTTCTCTACAATCGATCTATGAAGTTAGAAATATAACTTTGCTAGTTTTGAAACTAGTTGGCACTCTCGCACAAGAACAAAATAGATTGAAAAGATTATTTCAAGCCTCTACGTAGGCTTTTGAATAAAATTTTCACATCTACAATGGCAACAAATATGTTATGCCTTCCTTGATCTAGGATCCAATGAAACCTAAGCCGATCTCTCTAAGTAGGATGTGACATAAGGAGGCCTCACTTGTTGACGCTACCCTCGAACACAAGGTCAACAACATTCTAATAATACTTAGTTTCTAAGTTTAGCTTTAACTTTTTCTAGAAGAAGAAATATCCAAAAGTTTATTTTAATGCATCAATGTGATATTTTAGAAGATTTGAGTCTCATGTAATATTCTACACAGAATGTACTTATGAGTTTCGATTTAGCAAACCACATAATGAAGTAGTGTCATTGTGATGTATGGGGATATAAGCATAGCCATATGGATAGCCATATTGAAGGGCACATTTATTGTTGAGTCTCTAAAATGTAATTTTGTCAACCATTAGTATTAACTTATTAGTAACTTTGGGAGTTGTAGAAAATTTCATTTGGTGTCTCTTAACTCATGAGAAGAGCAAGAACAACAACAATAACTACAAGTATGCCTTTTCCCATGCTAGATTGGGTCGACTACATGGATTTTTTGTTTCCACTGAGCCCTATCATGTGGCTTGCTAGCAGTTAACTCAACATGAGTTAGATCATTCTTTATGTTCCTTCCCAACACTTATTTGGTTTTCGTCTTTTCTTTTAACATTTTTACAATTTTTCATACATTCTTACTAGAGCTTCCTTCATTCTATCACCTATTGGTGTTACTCCCAATTTGTCTCTAATAACCTCATTATGTATACGGTATTTTCTTATGTGACCACTCATCCATATCAATATCTTCGTTTCTGCCATGGACCTTTTTTGTATATGTTGACGATTAATTGCCCAACAATCAGAACTATAAAACATAGTAGGTCTAATTATTGCTCTATAATATTTACCTTTCAACTTTAATGGTATATTCTTGTCATATAAAATACCTGATGTCTCTCCATTTTAACCAACCTACATTAATTTTGTATGTAATAACTTCATCACTCTAAAAAATGATCCTATGCATTTAAAACTTTCCTTATGAGAGATGTAATGTGTGTCAATCTTAATTTTTATATACTCTGAAGTAACCAAACGATAAAATTACATTCCATATATTTTGTATTTCTTCTACTAAGTTGGAGGTCGTTACATTCTAATGTTTCTCTCCATAGATTTTTTATTAACTTTTTCCTTAGACTCCTCCACTAAAACAATGTCATCTGCAAATAACATACACCATATACCAAGGTACTTCATCTTGAATATGTTTTGTTAACTCATCAATCACCATTATAAATAAGTATAGACTTAAATTTGATCCTTGATGTAACCCAATATTAACTTCAAAGAACATATTTTTCCTTATCCACCTCACACATGTTTTTGCACCATCATACTTGTGACATGGGATACCTCTTTTTCTAAGATTTTTTAAAGAACATCTTTTGGTACCCTATCGTAAGTTTTTTCTAGATCAATAAATATCTTGTAAAGATCTTTCTTTTTTGCTAAATATTCCATAAGATGTCTCAATAGGTGAATCACTTTCATGGTAGATCTGCCTATCTTGAATCTAAATTGGTTCTGTATTGTACTTGATACTTGTCTTAACTTACATTCAATAATTCTTTCTCATAATTTAATAGTAAGACTCAGTAACTTGATACCCGATAATTCGCACAATTCTAGATGTCTCTCTTTTTCTTATATAGTGGTATAAGTATACTCGCACTTCATTTCTCAAGCATCTTTTAGTTTCTTCATATTTCATTAAATAGTCTTGTGAGCTAAGTGATCTCCACCTCTCCTAGAATTTTTCATACTTCTATAGGAATATTGTTTTCAATTATTGAGTGCTTGATAAAGGATTTGAATAGTTTCAAACAAATTAAAGTCAAACTCTTAGTTGAGTGGAAATTCGAGCTGTTTTATCTCAAATGAGGAGACTACATGCTTTCTTTAGTAAGAAGTAAGTGAACAAAGGCAGAGATAGAGCACCTATCAATAAGTTCAATTTTATATATGGAGCCTTGAAAATATGGGATCCCTATCTACTACGAAAGGAGTTTAATGTTACTTAGACCATCAGTCCCCTAAGCACTTTCAAGATTAATCGTATGGTAGTAAGAAGGGCATTTATATCTAAAGAAGTCAAATTACTAGATTGTACATAAATCTGATACAACTATGTGGCTGATACTTTAAGTTGAGCAACACTTTCAGTTTCTTTTCATACTAGGTATTGAGGAACTTGTGTGTAAGGATAATGAAGATTTCAGACATGTATAGTCCAAGTACCTCAATAAGCAACCAATGGAGGACTATTTGGTTCATGATAGATTTCCTTCCAGAGAAGTCCTCTATACATTCCAAGGAGTCCCCTTCCAACCAAGCTGATCAGAGAACTTTATATGTGTGGCAAGACAAGATAGTACTCAATCTATAAGCACAATATTTTTGGCTACAAGCTAAAAGAGATGCTAGCAGATTGAGTTGAAAGTGCCCTGTTTGTTAAAGAAGCAAGCCTAAAGTTTAGAACACGTGTTTATATAGCCATTGACCACTCCAAATGCTTCCTAGAAAGAGATCTTTATGGACTTTGTAATGAGATAATCGAAAAGTCAATAAGGATATGATGAAATGTCCATGACAGTGGATCATTTTTCGAGAAGGAAAAATTTCATCCTACACTAAAAGACAATAGACATCCTGAGGAATGGAGAACGAGTATATTTATATTAGAATAAGAAAAATATCTAGAATTATGCGAATTATCGGGGTATCAAGTTACTGAGGGATACTATAAAATTATAATAAATAATTATTAAATATAGGTTAATACAAGTATCGAATACAACAAAGAACCAATTTGGATTCATGCTAAGCCAATCTACTTGAACTGATTCACCTATTGAGACGTCTTATAGAACATTTTAGAGTAAAAAAAGGGAATCTTCACATAGTATTTACTGATATAGAAAAAGCTTATGATAGGGTTCTTTCACTTCTTAGTTGCTCGGCATGTCATTGAAATACGGTTCACCCTTTTTAAGTATTAGCACTATCACATTCACCCTTTGATACGTTAATCCAGGCCTGGGATCTTGCTTCTTTTTTTTGGTTTGTGTGCATAATAATGCGACATTAATTGGCACACATTATTTCAGGGCTTTGCATTTAATTTTGAAGAAAATAATGATATCTTGAGTTAACCTGATGTAGAAACACACACTACACTAAGCAAATGAAAGCAAGGAAGATAACTAACCTGTTTAGTTTCTTGATGAACATGACAGTTTATCATTATGTACATGAAGTTGCCAGATTCGTTTTGGTACAAAAGCTCACCCCTGGCCCAAAGCTTAAGTTATTGCACATTCAATTACAGAGGCAAGGTGAAAAAAGTGAAAAGAGAATTCAGGCTATTATTTGAAATCGTCCATGACCTGTTTTTTCGTAAACAGTCTCCTGGACCTGCTCACTGTGACCCACCCCTTCCCCCTTTGAGGAGGCACCCTTTCTCCGGACGTTACACGATTATCTGGCCGAGTTCCATTGACAGAGTTGTCACAGACCTATATTGATCCGACACTGCTCTAGAGCTGCTGAAGCCTTCGAAAGACCAGAAACTTATCCTTGGCTCTGTCTAGGTAATGGATTATATGTAACATTCTAAGCATTTCAACAGTTAAAAAAAGATCTCTCAGCTAGGCCTACACACCAAAGAAAAGGGAATCCCTGCACAGCTTAGTAGATCCTCAAATGCTGACGCCCTCTAAAAAGCTGCCAGAACACAAGCCTTATCTGCATGTAACAAGCTAGGGCTTATAACTTACTTACTCACGTTAAATTATAGTTTTTAACAGAATTGAGCAATAAATTCAGTATATGAAATAGGTTCGTCACTTCAACGAGCAAAATTATGTTTGAAATCTCAAACTTGTAACTCATCTTGGTAATGGCGCAGCTGTCTTAAATGAGAATCAAGACAAGCCATTGACAACTAATTTGTGACGCGAGCCACAAACGGGTCCAACCGCCCAGCCCAGCTATTCTGGGTCATATTTGACGCCCTAACGGAGAAAATGTGAACCTCCGAAACAGGACAAACCCTTATAACCAACTCATAGCTACAGGAAAAATGCACTTTCCCTTTATAAAAATCATAGCTTAGGAATCGCACGCTTTTTTATTTTAACCATCAAAAACACTCGCTTCTTAAGTTCCAATTCTTTTGTTGCTTCTCAATACAAATTTGTATCCGAATAAGTGTGCACCGATCAAGCTATGAGGGAGAGGCACCTAATAAAAATGATCTTATATTAACAACACTCACTATCAACTAATCATTCTTTACATATGTGAATACACAATATGAACATTTCATCACATCTTTGCTTGATGGTTAACCTCATACTCCTCCAAAATGCCAGAAAATGCCTCTTTAAATACAAAGCAGATTCCGACCCAAAAACTCACGGTAATTTTTATGCACCTCTTGCCATCAAGGTCCAACAATGGTCAGCCACCAGCATCTGCCCTCTCTAATGCTGATCAGTCTAAACATCCGCTGGCAATTGCCCAGCATTCGTCAAGAGCTCAACTAGCAGACTCTGAGGGCTGAGGAAAGAATCAAACCATCTCAACAATTTTTATGTTGCCAGTAGAACTTGCAGCTACCAATGTTGATGTTTGTCCTCGCCAACATACAGAAGATACGAACTGAGACATGTCATCTATTTCGGAACCTGTTAGCGGGTCCGTACTGCTGAATTTGTAAGTTAACACTGGCATTGGAAAGGCCTTGTAGTAGACGAAAACCTGCGAGGATGATAAAATTTTCAGTGCTATCGTGCATGGCAACTGCAAGTTTATGTAGCTGTGGGTGAGGGGAAACAACTCTGGAAATATATATATATATATATATATATATATATATATATATATATATATATATATATATATATATAGAGAGAGAGAGAGAGAGAGAGAGAGAGCATCCTAAACTAATAATTTTTTGTGCATAATCTTGCATATAAACACCTCCACCATTCGATTTTTAAAATTAATGGTGAAGATGTCTACGTAAGATTATGTACCAAAAGAGATTATGCATTTAAGACTCTTTTATATATAATCAGAGAGAGAAAGTGGTCATCCGTACACATCTATTTTTTCATCTCAATTGTTCCGATCATTAAGATGAATGGTAGAAGTGATAAAGCAAAAATCATTTAACACATGTTCATTAAATGTAAAGTAAAAAAGTAAAGGTACAAATCTCTATAGTCTCTATCGTTGATCATGACATCATGCTACTCAAATGGTGGGGATATTTAAGTAGACTTAAGCAAAGGGGTTCAAGCATTTACCACTTTCTATATATATAATATAAAACTAGATCCATTATACCTCTAACAATAATCACTCATGCTTCTCTCCTCTTTGGGGACATGAGAGTCATTTACAAAGTCTTAAACGTGTTTGAAAAATTATAATGGATAACTTTATTATGTCTCCCGAAAGTATTGAGGCATGAGGACTTAGTATTGGAGTGTGCAGGATCCAGTCACCCTGCATATATGTATATATATATATATAAACCAAGTGTAGTATATGACAATATGCTAGCATCATTAGCTGTAAGTATATACAAACAAATTTCAACCAGCTATTCTAAATGATAGATGAACACAGTTGCGGTTTGAATTTTAGAAGCAAAAAGTAAAGTATATTTGTACTTTCAAATATGAACACGATTCATACTTGCTACTTTTTGCTTCTCAACTGTCGTCTTAGAATAGATATCAAACACACTAGGATGGAACCCCAACTTCCGTAATTTGTACTTTCAAATATGAACACGATTAAATAACTAGGGTCAAATTTTAAGACTAAGAGTGATAGAAAAATTGACGGAGATATTACACATAAAATTAATACAAGTTCGTTAAAATGGGTAGAGTAATCAGGTATTCTGTGTGACAAGAAGATACCATTAAAGTTGACTGGTAAATATTATAGTGCAGCAATTAGTCCTGCTATGTTTTATGGTTATAAGTGTTGGATAGTTAATCATCATGTATAAAAGATGTTTGATAAGGACATCGACTCTAACTCATTGACTCTTAACCCAGGCACCAAACCAGGTTCAAATGACTTTAGCCCAGATGCAACCATTGGCTCGTGTTCCAATAATACAATGGAACGAGTTGAAGGTCCTGTGACTAGGTTCAAGAGCCATCTCACACTAGGATGGAACCCCAACTTACATAATTTAATGTGCCTTCATCCAATTGAAGTTGACATTCATTGCTATTCTTGTGAAGAACTTGATGTAATCGAAGAGGCTCTGACACATTCTTGAATTTTCACGAGTGAAGTCTGTAAATTGCATTACTTGGCTTAAACTCAGGTAGTCTCAATATGTCAAGTCGAACCCACATTTTTTTTCATTATTTCTTGCTTATAATAAGGCTCATATTGTTGATCATTTATTTTTTTTGTTATTTCCAATACTAGGGATGTATTTAGTAAGTTTTGTAGAAAGAAAACCATAGCTAGTGGGCATTGGAAACTTTTCAAATCTCCAAGGCTGGGTTTTTTATACAAAGGATGTCCAACAAGGCCTCTTCAACCCTACAAATACCTTCTTTGGGTTGGTGTTGGAAAGCATCTTGTTAGTCATTCTTGAGATAATAAAAGTCCTACAAAAGTAAGGTTCCTTCCCAAGGCCTTCTTGTCCCTTGTTCCTCTTATCTAAGTCTTGTGTGAGGCTTAGTGGCTAGTTGTTGGTGTGATCCTTATCGTGGATTTGTAGCGAATTGCTTCAACAAATCTGGCACACATCAGTTTGGGTACTTTTATTGAGATTCGAACTCTAGTTCTAGTAAAAATTCCATACATCTCATTGAGAATTGTGGAAGCTATTTCTTCTTATTGGCTCATCCATTTGGGCTAAAATATTTTTTGTCATTTGAAGTCATATTGGGTAACATTCTAACCAATTTTCAACTCAATCGAAGTTCTAGATTGAAATATGCAAACGATTCCATAAAAGTTGTTATTGCAGTCCGAATTTACCTTATTTGGTAAGTTTCTACCAGCATGCCTAATACTCTCATTCAACCAATCCTATGGTTTGTTCTGGCCAATCTCACCAATCACACTCGCCCCATGATAAACCTTCAATTAAAGTTTTAGGTACCCTTACCTTTAAGGAATCCCGAATCCTAGCTCTTGAACATCAACGTGGACTTAGCATCTCACGAGCACCTTCACCCACTCCTATCCATCTCACGAGCACCTCCACAAGATCATCTACCTCATATTCGACCAAAAATACCAATTCCATCTTTCAAAGGTGGAAGCTCTCCAAAAGATTTTCTCGATTGGATTCATAAAATGAGAAGGTTTTCGAATATTATGATTATTCAGAACCAATGAAGGTGTAAGTAGTGGCATTGTAGTTCATCGATTATGTCAGTCTATGGTGGATAAATCTTTAAGAACACAGAAGGCATGGTGGTGAACCTAAGATCCGTACTTGGCGGGTCAAGAAGAGGGAGATAATGCGAAGATTTGTGTCGGAATACTACCAATAAAAACTCTATCTATGTCTCTAAGGTCTTCGACAAGGATCCATGAGTGTTGAGGATTACATCAATGACTTCAAAACCTTGATGATGAGATGCAACGTGTATGAGCCGAATGAGCAAACCATCGCTCGATTATTGAATGGGTTGCAGCATGACATAGTAAATGTTGTGGAACTCCAACCTTATGTATTCATTGATGATGTCTTCATGTTGGTCATCAAAGAGGAATGGCATCAAAGGCAGACCGGTCTCTTCAGTCTCCACCAAACCGGCCCCTTCCAAGAAACTGTCCTCCTTGATGCATGGTAAAGGAAAAGAAAAGGTAATTGATGCAGCTGCCACAAATAAAACGTGTGATATCAAGTACTTCAAATGCCTTGGACGTGGTCACATCGCGTCCTAATGTCCAAACAAGAAGGTGATGGTTCTCAAAGGATCTCATGAAGACGTAGAAAGTGAGAACGAATAGGAACCCCTTAGCCTCCAATGATGATGAAGCGGATGAAGTATGCAGATAAGAGAGAACTCTTTGTAGTACGATATATCCTTAGCACCCACACGATGCCAGACAAAGAACAAAGGGAGTGCATCTTTTACTCCCGATATACAGTCCTTGGCAAATGATAAGTCATAGATGGCGAAAGTTGTATAAATGTTGCCTATACGAAAATGATAAGAAAATTCAATCTTACACAAGTTAGAATTTCTTTCTCTGGTAAAAACTATAAGGACGAAATCATTTGCGATGTAATTCTGATACATGCTTCTAATTTACTCTTAAGTTGTCCGTGGCAATTTGATTGGAAAGCTAGACACGATGGTTTCTGAAATGCTTATTCTCTCTGCCATTATCCTTGCACCCCTTAGCCCTCAAGAGGTTCATCTTCCACCTAGTCCCCCAAGCTCTAAAATTCCCTCCTCTGAAAGCCACAACAGACCTAAAGAAAGTCTTTTTGTTTCTCACTCCCAAGCCTTGAAAACTGTGTTGCACCACTACCCATTTTTTCCCTTAGTAGCCCAAGCAATCCTAGTTGGCTTTATTGCCCCCTTGCCTAAACCAGTCTAAGCATTACTTAATGAATTTGTAGATATTTTTCTTGAAGAACACTCCCAAGCCTTGAAAATTGTGTTGCTCCACTACCCGTTTTTCCTCTTAGTAGCCCAAGCAACCCTAGTCGGCTACACTAGACCCCCTTGCCTAAACTGGTTCAAGCATTACTTAATGAATTTGTAGATATTTTTCCTTAAGAACTTCCTATTGGCATTCTCCCGTAATGAGGAATTGAATATCAAATTGATCTTTTTCCCATAACTCCCTTACCTAATCGATCAACCTATCGTTGCACCCCGAAGAAACCAAGGAACTATGATGGCAAGTTGATGAGCTCCTTAGCAAAGGAGTAGTGTGGGAGCTTATGAGCCCCTGTGCGGTACCGGTACTTTTGGTACCAAAGAAGGATGGGACAATGCGAATGTGCGTGGACACCAGAGCCATCAACAAAATTACCATCAAATATCGATATCCTATTCCTCGTCTTATGACATTTTTGATAAATTGTGTGTTGCTTCTATCTTTTCTAAGGTTGACTTAAAAAGTGGGCATCATGAAATCCACATGAGAGATGAAGACGAATGGAAGACTGCCTTGAAAAACCATGTCTGATCTGTATGAGTGGCTTGTTATGCCGTTTGGTCTTACGAATGCTCCTAGCACCTTTATGTGTCTCATGAATCATGTGTTTGTGTTTAAGGCGATCATTGAAAAATTCGTTGTGGTTTACTTTAATGATATTCTTGTGTATAGTCATGACATTTAAGATAACCTAGGGCACCTCCGTTGTGTTTTTAAAGTCCTATAGGAACAAAAGCTTTATGCCAACTTAAAAAAGTGACATTTTTTTATCAATCATGTTGTATTTTTGGGTTTTATTATATCCTCTCGTAGAGTGGAGGTGGACATCGAGAAGATTCAAGTCATTCAAGAGTGACCGACTCCCACCAAGTTGTGATGTATATAATTTTCATGGCCTAACATCCTTCTACCGATGCTTTATCAAGGACTTCAATACTATCACGGCCCCGCTCATTGATCTCATGAAGAAGGCAAAGGGTTCTATTGGGGGCTTCCTGCCTGAAAAAGTTTTGAGACCATCAAGGAGTGTCTATATTGAACACCTATCTTTACTCTTTCCAACTTCAATAAGTATTTGAAGTGGAGTGTGACACATTACGAATTGGAATTGTAGTTGTCCTCGTGCAAGAAGGTAGGCCTATTGCCTATTTTAGAGAGAAGTTGAAAGGTGTGTGTTTGAATTATTCTAAATGTGACAAGAAATTTGTCTTGATTAGAGCACTCCAAACATTGCAACATTACCTATTACTAAAAGAATTTGTCATCTACACTATTCATGAAGTACTTTGGTATATTCAAAGTCAAGGAAAACTTGACAATAGGTATGCTAAATGGGTCAGATACTTGAAAGTATTTCTCTATATTATCAAGTGCACCAACAATGTAAGTGATGCCCTTTCTTGGAGGTATACTTTGCTTTCGGTACATAGTGCTAAACTTTTGGGTTTCGAGTTTGACAAGGAGCTCTATGCATAAGACTCAGATTTCGCTCCCTACCTAACTCAAGAGAAGACATATGAGGGTTACTTCATGGAAGACGACTTCCTTTTTCGCTATGGGAGACTCATTTACCTCGTAGATCCATTCGAGAATTACTTATTAGTGAGGCATATAGCAGAGGTCTTGCTGGTCATTTTGGAGAAAAGAACACTCTAGAGACTCTTAAGGAGTACTTTTGTCCAAGTCTTATTAAAGATGTGCACAGTGATGATAGCATAGAAAAAGGCCAAAGGCCATAACGCGACCATGCACAACTTTTACAAACCACTTACCATTCCTAACGAGCCATGGGAGGACATTAGCATTGATCTCGTCCTTGGGTTGCCCCGAACCGCTCATGGCAAAGATTTTGTCTTCATTGTCGTTGATTGGTTCTCTAAGATGGCACACTTCATAGCTTGTTCGAAGACGGATGATGCAATGTATGTGACCGATCTCTTCTTTAAAGAGGTTGTTCGTCTTCATGGAGTAACGAAGAGTATTGTATCGGATCGAGATTCCAAGTTCTTAAGCTACTTTTAGAAGCGTCTTAGGACCAAATTGCTATTAGCACTACTCATCACCGACAAACTGATGGCAAACCGATGTTGTGAACCATACACTTCCTGCTCTTATTCGTGTCATGCTTCTTAAGAACATTAAGACATGGAAGGAGTTTCTTCTATGGATAGAATTTGTATACTACCATTCGGTTCATAGTACTATTGGCCATACTCCTTTAAAGCTACATATGGGGTAAATCCACACACTCCTGTTGATTTGATTTCTTTGTCTACTAATAAGCATGTGGATGATGCAAGTTAGTAGAAAGAAGAGTATTTGAATACTAAGATTAGGTGAAACATCGAGGTGATGGACCATTAAGGTGCTTGCCAAGATAAATGATAATGCATAAGAAGCTACCATCTCACTATGGAAATATCTCACCAACCTTCAATGTATGTGACTTATCTCCGTACTTGGAGGACACTATGGACCAGGTTGTTCTACTCTCGGGTCCTTTAGAACTTAGAGAGAATGATAAGGACATCGATTCTAACTCGTTGACTTTGAACTCGGGTACCAAACCAAGTTTAAATGATTTTAGCTCGAACTCAACCATTGGTTCGTATTCTAATAATACAATGGGACGAGTTGAAGGGCACATGACCAGGTTCAAGACCCGTCTCATACCATAATGGAACCCCAACTTTCGTAATTTAATGTGTCTTTATCTGATTAAAGTTGAAGCCATCCATTGTTATTCTTGCGAAGAACCTATTGGAATTGAAGACGCTCCTACACATTCTGAAATTGTCATGAGTCAAGTCTATGTAAATGGCTTAAATCAAAGTAGTCTCAATATGTCAAGTCAAACCCATGTTTTTTCTTTATTTCTTGCATATAATAAGGCTATATCGTTGGTTAGGTATTTCCTTTGTTATTTCCAATATTAGGGATTTGTTTAGTAAGTTTTATAGAAAGGAAACCATAATTGATGGGCATTGAAAACTTTCTGAATCTCCAAGGACAGGTTTCTTTGTAAGGGATGTCTAACAAGGCCTCTTCTACCGTACAAATACCCCCTTTGGGCTGATGTTAGAGGGAATCTTATTCAACAATTCTTGAGATAATAAAAGTCCTACAAGTTTAAGTAAGGTTCTTTCCTAAGGCCTTCTTGTCCCTTGTTCCTCTTATCTAGGTCTTGTGCGAAGCTTAGTGATGAGTTGTTGGCATGATCCTTATTGTGGATTTATGGCCGATTGCTTCAACAAACACTACGCACAACAATGTCCATGAAAAAAATGAAGATGTTGAGATGGATGAGTAGTCACACAAGAAAAGACCGTATACATAATTAGGTAATTAGAAATAAATTGACAGTGGCACCAATAGAGGATAAAATAAGAGAAAATTATTTAAGATTGATTGAACATATAAAAAGACAACCAAATGAAGCTCCAATAAGAAAGAATAGAAAACTAGATTGTGAAAATGTTAAAAGAGGAAAAGGAAGACTACAAAAGTATTGGAAAGAAAAATAAAGAATGATTTAGCTCATGTTGAGTTAATTGCCAGCATGACACATGATAGGGCTTTGGGGCAACAAATAATCCATGTAGCCGACCCCATCTAGTATGGAAAAAGGCTTAGTTGTTGTTGTATATGTATATATGTGTGTGTGTGTGCGCGTGCGCACATGTGTCCAAAATGATAATATGTACTTTAAAAATTAACCTAAATAGAGATTGGAGGAACTGGTGGTATGATCTCATGATATGGACATGTTAAAGGGAGATACACACATCACTCAATAAAGATTCATACCTCATTGGTCTCTGATCCGGTGGCAATGTAACCATCAAAAACAGATAATCCAACAAAGTTCTGGAGAAACAGATAAGTTAGCTAAAACCTAGAAAAAATACAGCGAGATAATGAAATACCTCACTAGTTACTTTCTGTAGAGGATAACATAATAGGAAATTACAATGTAAAGAACGAAATCATATAAATCTCAAATCACAATTAAGAATGAAATCGGATGTATAGATAATCCGTGTTCTCAATCATATGCACTCTGACATCTTGTGTGTATTTTAGAATTTCAAAATCTTAACAGCTAAATCATCTGAGCCATTAGCACTCGTGTTATGCATCCCACTTGTCCTTTTGAAAACCTCAAGCTTAGGCCCAAGTCTGCCTCACGCCCTACAATCTGAATAAATGGCTTAGAACATTGAGGATAATAACATGTTATTTACAAAAAACTGTTGTGGCATTATTTTCACACTAATATTGGTTGAAGCGTCTATTCATTTGTAATAGAGATCCATGTATAGATCCATTCTAAAATATTTCTTAGGCGCAAGCAGTATATTCTTCACTATACTCCCGTCTAAATGACAAGTCCATACCAAAGCATGCTACCCATGTAAAAGACGAAGTTGAATCATGATGAGTAGTTAAAGGGAATTGACCATAAGGTGAAGATAAATCATGTCAATCCTCGAATGGAAAATATCACTTTGTGTGGGTGTTTGTGGGTGTGCACACATACATGAAAGACGAACTTTGCAGCTTGAGCCACACTTCACTTATGTTAGAGGCCTCAGGACATGATTAATAGATCCACACTATCCTTGTGGAATGGCAAATGCAGCTTCAAACATTAAGCATAAGAGGTAATGTTAACATTTTCTTTATATACTCCTTGTAGACTCCAGACTTGCCTAATGCACCTGGACACTAAAAATGAGCAGGCAGAACAGAATACCCTACTATACCGCAAACAGAATATATTTCTGAAATGCAAGAATTTTAAGATTCAAAAGCCACCAGGTTGGTGCTAGTAGAAAGATTGATCCAAAAACCACCAACAATAAAGCAGTTGCAACCACCCAATAGTTCGTCAATGTGGTTGAATAAGATGGATATAAATAATTTTCTACAATCAAAACTAATTGAGGTTTACAGAACAAAGTATGCAGTAGGCACCTCAGCACCTAGCCAATGATAGGCTACCTTTACAACTATCTTCTCTAAGTACATAACACTGGTATCACCTTCTCATGGAGAAGACTTGTATAGGAGCCAATGCTTATAGACTCAGTATTAATAGTATGCAAAAATGTAGCAAACTCACAGACCCTCTTAAATAGGAGTAATGCGTAAAACTTTCTTCTTCTCAATGTAGATGTCTACCTTTAGGTTTGTGTCACCTGTGAATGTATGAGTAGGAGTATCTAGCAGTCTTGATGAGCTCATAGATAGATCCCAAAGCTTCAGTGTGTTGTCCGCTGATGCAGAAACAAGAGTTGTAGAATCTATGTATTTGATGTAACTCACTGTCTTAGTATGGCTTACTAATGTGCACCAAGGTACTCTTGTGTTTCGAAGGTCATACAAGTAGACCTTATGATCTGCAGATCCAATTGCGATTGTGTGTGCTGAATCAGGAGGAAATTGAACACAGCATGCATTAGCCTTGTTTTGATGGTACTAACACTAACCCCTGCAGTAACAGCCTGTGTGAGAGAAACAACTCATCACACATCCAGCATTAAATACATAAAACATGCAATAGATGACTGTAGTACGTTTAGCTTCAAAGCTGATATCCACCAAGTGCAAGAATAGAATTGCCTGATTAATATTCCATAGCTTAACAGAACCATCATCGCTTCCACTTGCCAGCCTTGTTGGATCTGCTGATGAGAAATCAATGGACCACACTCGCTACTCATGCTCTCTCATTTCAGACAGTATTTGACTTCTTTGTCACATCCCATAACTGAATAACATAAGAAGTTACTACAATGATATAGAAAAACCATAAACAATTTATCAATGGCAGTTGACCTACCTGTGCCAACACCTTCAAAGTTATTTGAAGCGATTTGACCTCTGACGTAAGTATTCCAAACATATACTGTCTCAACTTTGACCTGCTAGCCATCTCCACTACTGCCAGTATTATCACGATCCTCATTTATGATTGCATCACATTCAAAAAACTTTAATTTTCTGATTAATGCCAGCTGTGGCAAAAAATTCTCCGTCTCTGTCAAAATTCAGAGAGCAAACCAAATTGGAAGAATTCAATAAGTCTCGTTGCTTCAACTCTGCCCGCACTTTTAATTTACTGAATGACAGGTATTTGGACAAACCCTCAAGAAGTGGACCTACCCATCCACTTCTTCTTCCATCTATGATGCACTCTCTGGCAGCCAAGTTGACAATGGAACTAAAGTTACTTCCCTCTGTTCTCATATTTGATCCTCGACCAGCACTGCTGGCAGGCGAACCTCTACTCTGAACTTTCACTGGTGGCTTGATTTGCTTGCACCTGGTTGAAAAGTAAGCTGCTTCTAGTTTTTTGAAATTCCTCATGACTCTGGAACTCTTTGTCAACATATTATTTGGGCTGCTTGGACCTACATCTGGTTTGGAGTCCTCATTTTCACTTGGCTTGAACCTCTTATAAGAGCACATGGTCTCTGGATTTTCATTGTCAATGGGAAATTGTATAGGTTCCGTGTTGGATGATCTATTTTTCTTCAGGTCAGATTCCTGACTTAGGACTTCCTTCACATCCGAGGATAAGCAACAGATAACTTCATGCAGTCTCTCTGCAGCTTCTTGCTTCCTCTGGTGCATCTGCAAAAGAAACTCCAACAGCAGCTCCTGTTCATCTAATTTTTCCTTGATCTTTATTGCTGCTTCTCGCTCCTCCATAATGTGTGTTGGTTCATCAAGGAACTCACTCTGAAGCACCTCACTACATTGCAACAAACTAAAGTAAATGCAAGTCCAGTCTCTAAATTTGTGAGGTCATCAATTAAGTAGATAAGGCATAGAAATCAAAACTGAATGATTTCCTTTTAGTAAATCTTGAAAGCTGCAAACACGGACCGTCTCATGTCAAAAGAAGAGGTCAAAGACAACTAAACCAATGATGTTGGTATCTCTCAGTTTGTGGTCTAATAGTATTTACAGAGATTCATGCAACTTAGGATCATAGACCAGTTATGTTTCTGCATTCCTCTAAGTGAATCAAAAGGTGAGACTGTGAGAGAGTTGAATGTTTTCTGTTGACCGGCAGAAAGGTTGATCCAGCAAACAGGCAATAGTTTTCAAGCACACAAATATATATATCTATATATATATATATATATATATATCAAGATATAGAATCTTTAAAGCAGTATAAGGCATTTTCATCAATGCCCAAAATATCTTTCAGTATTGTTAGGACAGATTGGTCTAGTAGAAGTCAGAATAACAGAAAATAAAGCTTTTAATTCCCCCAAAAGTTAATATAAGTGAAAGAAAGCCTTCTTGGGCTTCAAACTCAACAGTCAGCTGCCAACTTTTGGTTCTTAAGTTGCTACGATTATATGCATTCCACATACAACTACGGGTTGGGAGGGAACTGATTGATTTTCACTAGAGAGCAAGTGCAGCTCTTTATGCCTTAACTGATTTATTCTATAAATCATAAAATAACGGCCAAATTTGTTTGCACCATGTTGCTTAAAAAGAAAAGGTAATGTTATTCATGACAACGTAGGAAATGTACACAATAGAAACAATCACCAGCGTTTTTTGGTAGGTCAACATGATGTTCCACACAGCAAGTAGTGAACCTACAGAAAATATCACTTTACCAAAAGTTTAGATAAGCTTTGAACCTCTAAGAAGGAACACAAGAAAGTTCTCAAGCAATGGCACATTCACTAGGTTGTCCACATTCACAAGGGTTCCAGACAGAGAAAAGAGTTTCTTTTCAGATTTTCTGAGTGATTTCATTCCAAGGGGTTTTTAGCACAGAGGAAAGATCCCTTGGTTGCAAGACGGCCAGTAAAGGTTCAGCTCCAATGGGTGTCACACTTGCACAACCCAACAACCATTATGGGCCCTCGGTAAGCAGGGGTAAGGGCTCTAGCATTGGAGTACTCCAGTAGGTTGTCTAAATCCCTCAGATGGCAACTTTTTGGGGTGATAAATCAAGAAGAGTGAGTGATAGAGAGAGAGGCACAAAACTGATGGAAAATGTCTTGCTTCAGAAGGAGAAACATCATCATACTTCCAGACTTTGGCAGATTCTTTTTCAGAGGCAGAAACATCATCATACTTGTAGACATTCTAGTGTGTCAATACTGCATAAAATATCAAATTACATCAAGCAGCAGGATGCATAATCAAAGCATTTTTATGAAAAACAAAAGCCTCACCTCATTTTTGGCCGCATAGTAGGTTGGGGGTGTAACAGCCACAAACAAAATGAGGCTTCTTTAGGCCATTTAAGCAACAGCTGAGGTGGCAAAACACGGTGGCGAAGGTTGGACATTGTTCTGATTTTCTCCTCTTTTGAACTATAAGTGGAGAATAGCTAATAATCACATACATAAAAAGAATAATTAAATTTAAACTACAAAGAAAGACAATTTTGAGGAACTTTGAACTGTTTACAAGGAAGGAAAAAATAAATCCCCCAGGATTGCACTTCAATTTTGAATCATATTATTAAAACAGCTCAGAGGATGATACCTCAAATAAAAGAACACCCAGGCAGAAGATATCTGATGCGAATGTGGGTGCAGCACCCACAGTCTCTTCTGGACTTGTGTACCAATTATTCTCCATAAGAAAGATCTGTTTTGATGGCATTTTCTTCCATCGCTTGTGATCAACATGCTTGATGCTTCCAGCAGCATGAATTTCATTGGCTTCTTCTATTAAAGACAAGTGTGTGTCATAAGCAGATGTTGACCTCAGGTAACTAACAGTCTCTGCATCAGACCGACAAAGACCACCGTGGTTAATTCCTTCTGAACCTATAGCAGATGTGCCCATTGGAGATATCTCCAATTTTGAATCGTCACAAGCAGGCAAGCTTCTCTCTTGAGGCAATCCACAAGAAACAGGTGATGAGGAACTATGTTCACCAACCCTAGCTTGAGGATCCACCAAATTCACTGCCTCCTCATTCGAGTCAGACCCCGAACTTGAACAAGATGCAGACTCGATGAAGGGGACAGAGTTAAATGAAGACATTATAAAGCAAGAAGGCCTGATGTTATGAACAACAACTACTTGTGAATGAGCAACATTTACAATCTCTACAATCTGCCTGAATATGTGCAAACACTCCAGAAGATCCACAGATCTATTCGGTTTGTCCAACCATTGGCGCAAGCTTATATCATCAGGATCTGAAACATCCATGGCCTCATTTCCAGACACACATGATGACCCAATCTGATTTGCCTGATTGCCCGTCCATGAAGACCTTAACTCTTTCCCCTCAGCCCGCCTGGGAAGCCTCCTGCCCAGCAGTGAAGCATCTCTGGAGAGGCCTCCATAGCCACCACGGTTAATGCTTGAAACAACAGAAGGATGCCACTGTGATTCTCTCGAACCAGGTATTTCCCACCGCGACCCTTCAGAACTCTCCATTCAGAGATTTATGCCAAGGTATTCTTCTTCACTACACGAAGACCAATATCCTTTAAAACCCATCTCTAATCACCTTAGTGTCAAGCAAAGCCAATGGTAGCCTACTTCCCCATAATCTTTTCTGTATGCAACTTGTTTAAATTACATGTTGGAAAAAAGTAATCTAAGGAAAACTTTTGCAACCACCCAAACATACATATATGAGCAGTGAACACTATCATTTAAAAGGGAAACATAGAATAAATGTCTCGTTACCCTAATCCTCGAAGGTGCTTGTCTTTTAAGATTTGAATTTCCTGCAACAAAGAGAAACCGTCTCTAAAACCAACTTCTTTCCTCCATCTCCCTCTTTCTCCATTAATAAAATGGTGAAACATGGGATACGAAGAGAAAAGACTTAAAGACTCACATGACTGAGTTGAAAACTGGCACATCTATAACCGAAAAAATAAATAGGTCCATCTATAACATAAGTATGAAGAATTAAGACTACGGGAACTCAGAAGTGCTTCCGAAATTTGGAACATTTCAATACCAACAAGAAAAAAGGAAAAAAGAACGCCAAATAAGGCAATATGTGATTATCAAAAACCAACTAGCCCCCACCCTCTTACACTAAAACGGCGAAAAGATGTACTAGTCTGAATCACCAAATATAGAAACCAAGAACTTTATATTTTTCAAACAGATGACGATGCTGGAATTTCGAATAAGGAGAAGATCAAGAAGCACGGGACTACTAACGAGTGTTGAACCAGTATAAAATGAGAGACCTGAACTGACCTCCTGAAACACAGAGAGAGCTCCCGGATTCTTAGCGCATGCATTCAACACAACAAAGAGTCATTATTTCGAAAACCCAACAGCATGAGCCTCTGAAACTAGTGGAGTGAGGCCATAGATGATCAGTGAAGCTGAGCAGCTTCGAACTCCTCCCTCTCTTCGGTTTACTTCTTTTTTTTTGCTTTTTGTAGCCACAAATCTTCTCGACTACCAATTTAAAATAATAATAATAATAATAATAATGCCCGTACGTCACAAAAAGCAAATAGTTTATAAGGGAAAAGAAAACACATGTCCTTCCGAAAGTTCTCAAGCAGGTCAGTCCTTCTATTTCAAACGGGCGCAACCCTCTCCTTCGTCACCTTACCTGCCTTTAGTTCTTTATTACCGTTTGACTCTAAAGCTACGTGGCTGAAAGGCATCCACTCGCCCCGCCACATTGACGAAGAAACGAAGCGTCCAAATTGTGTGATTTTGTGGACGTGGTTTTTCAATTAAAAAAGAAAAGACCGAGGAAAAGAAACCAATTAAATAAATCTAGGCCGTGCTGTTCAAAAGAGATGCATGATCAACTCAGAAACACCATTATTTTATGTGGCGGAGAGACCCCATTCCAATAAGTGCATTAAGTCAAATGAATGAACCACGAACTGCAAATCCATTATCCGCGTCAACCAAGATGCACATGGATCATTTTTACCTAACCATGTACATGAATCGGCATCAGCTAACCAGAAAAAGAATTGGACTCTCGCTCGTGCCTAATCTCGACAACAGCTAACACAACCAAATGCATGAGAGAGAGAGAGAGAGAATTTTCTAATACTAATAAAATTATTCATGTTCTAACGTATCGTACGGAAGAAAATAGAAACTAAAGATTATTGCCCAGGAAATGAAATTACCACCACAAGGTCTGATGTAGTTGAGGTAGGCGAGGTGAGTTTATCTTCACTGTTGGTTTTTCAAGAATCGATAGGGATAATCCTGATCCCAAGCTGGAGAGACACCAAGAACAGCATCGAGTCAATAATGCTGCACATGAATACAGTCGGGGCAGCACGAACGGTCGAGGTGCGACACCGAACTCCCTCTTCAGAAAGTGATATGGTGCTGACATTGCTTGGAGGAATGCATATAGGCGAAGCCCATCGTTTTTTGAGATCGGACGGTCTAGACGCAGAGGTTTTTATACTAAAGCGGAACTTTCAACGAATGTAAGTGTCTTCCGGTATCACACAACCAATACAATGAAAGAGAGGCCTGTGAAATCGCACCTTACCAATCAAAAATAAAGAAATAAATATACACAAGTATCATGCAAGCAATACAAATCTCTATAAAGCAGCTCTATGAACCCTTACTCCATGATTCACTTAAAAAGATCAACGAAAGAGAGAAATCATGAATGCCAGAAAATTTGAAGATTGATTCCCGTAACAAGAATGAAATTCTTGATCCATGATTGAACCTTGTTTATTTGACAAATCGTTTCCACATCTCAATCGGAAATGCATTTTTCTAGCACTATGGGCTTACGAGAATGAGGGTTTCGGTAAAACTTTCCACGTATTCAAACATAAAGCAGACCCTTATCTGAGTAACCACGCTATCGAATGAGAGATTTTATCGGCAATCGCACTTGATTATCTGAAAAGCTCTCGTCATCCCGATTATCTTCCGTGAAATCTAAACTATCAGAGTATGACGTCTGGTGATAATAATTTCGATCAATTATTGCAAGAAAAGATGAAACCGTATCATGACCGCATTCTGATCGCTTCAAAACACTAAAAAAACCCAAACAAACAGGTGGAAATTCCCAATTCTTGTTGTTCACAGGAAAACACGAGATAAAGAAGCCAATCGCGTTGAAAACACTGAACCTCGTTATTTTGAGATGAAAAAGGAAACGATAACTGAAAGTAGTCGTTTTTAATGGCATTATTACCGATCATGACATGTTTTTCCCTTTCTAGATGGGAAATCCGAAAGAATCTGAATAGCAAACTGAAGAAAAAGAAGAGAGATCGTGGAAAAGAAATTACTGAGGGTTTTGCACAGAATTCACCTGTGGGAGACAAAGCTATCGGATGGAAAGCGATATTTGTTTAATATTTTTCAAATCTAGATTCAGATATCGGATTATGAGTGAGTGATCGATTTTTAGGATTTTTCTTAAACCTGTTGAGGTCGAAAAATCTAGAGGGGTACGTGACAAATATTCAAATGCCTCAAAAAGTGCACCGCCAGTTTGAGCCAAAGACGGAGACGAGCCTAACGCACGAAGTAATAGTGGTGACAATTGGCGAGCCATATCTAGTATTTCGTTGTAAAGACCTTATTAATGAAGTGAGTGAAAAGTTATTACAAATCATGCATACCATGAAAAGGTTCCACTTTCCACTTCAAGGGAGGTCTATAAAATATGGAATGAATCACATTGCAATCCTTTTTATTCCTATGGTAACTTTTCCATGTTTTCAATAAGAATAGACTTAACTTAGCTTACCAATGCTTTATTCACTATGACAATGTTATGTCTTGCTTGTCTCATCTTATCATTTATTTTCTTGAAAGTGTGCTATGGACGACAACTACAACACACTTAGTCGAATTCATTTTCAGCATCTAAAGCCTTATTCATCCTCTTTTTTGAGAATGAGGGTCAGAGTTTTCTGGCACACCCCACGTCACATCAAGCTCACTCTAATGGGTTCTTCCTAAGTGTCGTCAGAATTGTGTTAATATCCCTCGCGACAACACATTTTTCAGCACACCCGTTAGGACGACATGCCTTTGTTCGAGTGTATGCAGACTTGAACTGGTTGGATATATCCAATAGCATCCCCAAACGCTGAATTCGAACATGTTTCACTAGTCCAAAATTTATATATTCATGACTCAAATGACTCGTATGGTCAGACTTCATCTTGGTGAAGATCGAGAATAATACATTTGTTCTATGCTGACATTTTTCCGGTTCTTTTATATGTTAAATGTAGCTAGCGTGCTTAAGCAAATTAATCATTTATAGAAAATAGTTAATTGGATTAACTCGTGGATCCAGTAGAATCATTTAATGAGCTTGGGCTTTTCCGAAACTGTAATTTACTGCACTTACATCCAAATTCTTTTCCCTTTTATTGTGGCTAATCCTTAAGCTGTATGCCTAACCTTCAAATTAGATGACTATGTGAAATCTGGGTTCGCATCTTTGAATCGTTCAATCCCATATTGACCCATCTCACATGAGGTACGAGCTCAAAGTGTGAGGTGCTAAGAAATTTCCAATGTACATATTTCCATTCATAGACAATTCACCATAATTACAATAAGATCATTAGCTCACCTGGCAGGGCACTTAACTCACAAGATGATGAATTGTGAATGCAATGGAGCGATCACCATTGGGCTTTGAATAGCCTGACATGGTACAAAAGCGGGGAGAAGATGAGAGAGAGAGCATTAGTATTTTAGAATGCATATGTTGTTATTGTAATTGCTCTTCTTTTTTCTTTTTTCTTTTATTCTTGTACACCTTTTTCTATCTTGGATGTCCGTTATAGTTAGGTAAAACAGCTCTATTGTTGTAACGCCTCTTTCATTTTAGTTATAAATGGAAATTGTTGTTTTTATTGAAGAAAAGTTTATATTTAAATTAGAAAATAGATCATGGAATATGGAAGGAGCCCCTCCTCCCGTATTTCATGATTGTAATTGAATAGCCATATGGCCACCGTCTCCGGGAGTTGTCATCTCTCACTTCGTCATATGAGCCTAATCATGACACAATGGTTCTCTCCTATTATTTAGTGGCTTTGTATCATTTTCTTGTTTTACTTAAAGTACAACCTCATAAGTTATCCCATTATGCGGTTTTTGTAACCAATATGTTTTTCCTATATAACAACTCATGTTTGTGTTTTCATTCCGTTAGAAACTCTAAATATGTTTCAACCCCATACGGGTAATATGTTTAGCAAACAAGTCTTCAAATATACTTTTTGTCAAGGGGTCACTTATTATATCCACTATAGGAAGGTAGGTGACAAATATTTCATTCTTTTCTATCATATCATGTATATAATGATACTTTTCCATTATATACTTGTTCCTTAAGCTATCAGCTCCACTCTTTATAAGAGTTATGATTACACTATTATCACAATAAGTGACAACTAACTCATTGGTTATTTCATGCTTCAAATCATGAATGAAACGGTTTATCCAAAGGATACTCGTTACAGCCATACCGCAAGCAATATACTCAACTCTTGTGTATGTAATGTTACACAATCCTATTTTTTGTATGATCAAGAAACAATACTACCTCCAAACAAAAAAATTTGTTGTTGTTGGAGTTCTTCCTTTTAGATATCTCAAGATCCTCTTCATGACAACCCAACATTGCCAAGTAGGATTACTTTGATATCTACTCATAAGACCAATAATAAAGTTGATATCAGGTCTCATATATAGCATAACATCCATCAAGCTACCAACACATTAAGCATAAGAAACATTTGGTTTCTCTCAACCATTAGTTGGACAATCAACTTTACTAAGCTTGACTCCTTTGACAATGAGTGTACTTTCAAATTTACAGTCACTCATTCTCAATTTCTCGAGAATATAATCAATATATCTCTCTTGGATTAAATATAATAGTCTAGACTCTCTTGAGGATATATGTTATTCTCAATTTCTCAATTCTTTTCCTTTGGCAAAATGGTCAACTCTCAAACTTACTTTTCTCAATGGATTCAATTTCCTCATTCATTACTTTTACCCAATTTGGTGATTCAGATGAACTCATAGCTTCCTAATAACTTAGGTTATCAATCGTCTCATCTAAATCTATTGAATAATATATATCCTCAGCTAAGTAAATATGGTAGTTCCTTAAGCAGGACAGAGGAGTATGTGGTCTCTTATAACCACTTAATGCTTAAGTTTGTAAGGAAAGATTATCTAGTTATGTTTCTATGAGTTCAAATGATGATTCATCAAAATCTAAAAGATCATTGTCAGTATTATCATTACCTATAAAGATATCATTTTTAGTGTCCTCTAAGAATTCATCTTACTTTCTATTAAATAAAGGTCGTTGTGATAAAATCGTTACCATTTTGATTTTTTTGGATATTTGATAAAGATACACCTCAAAGATTTATTATCTAATTTATTTTTAAATTAGTCAAAGATCTTTACATATGCTACAGAGCCCCATCTCTCTAAGTAACTAAGGTTTGATTTTCTAACAAACCATAACTCACATGGTTTAGTAGATATAGTCTTACCAAAAACTCTATTTAAAATATACATGGTTGTATTGATTCTTCCTAAAATACCTTTGGCAGAGAAGCATCTCCTAACATGGACTGTATCATATTTAGAAAGGTCATATTATATCATTTTGTTATACTATTTTGTTGAGGTATCCTAGGCATTATATTTTGCCTACTTATACTATGTTCTTTATAGTATTCACAAATCTCAATTGAGGTATATTCTCCAGCTCGATTGAACCTCATCACTTTAATTATCCATCGAAGTTTATTTTTGACTTCTTGCTTATATTCTTTAAATATGTCTAATATCTCTGATCTACATGACAAGATTATTCATACCTCGAATAGTCATCAATGAAGGTTATAAAATAAACCTTTTTATGATGAGACTATATCTTAAAATGTCCACAAATATCAATGTAAATGATTTCTAGTAAATTCGTAGCTCTCCTTGCTTCATTAGGAAATGGTTTTCTCATTATTTTTCCTTCAATGTAAGTCTCATATTTGTTGAATGTGGTTTTATCAAATGTAAGTAAGAAGTCAAAGGTTGCTAATTTCTTGAACTTATTTAGGCAAATATGTCCTAACCTCCTATGTCACGAATTCACATCAACAAGCATTAAGAAGAAGTAGATGATCTTTCATTATTTATTGCATTAAGTTTGAACAGATCATGATCAAAATTAAAAAATGTCAATAGAAATACATTATCATGTTTCCCTATAGCCAACTTCTTAGAAAAAACCTGACCTCAAAATCCTTTTTCATGAGGATAGGCACCGACACTAAATTGTGTCTTATAGATCACACAAGCAATACACTAGTTAGTAAAATAGGGGTGCTTGCTACGTCAATACTAAAGGATCCAACTCTTAGAACATCAAAGTAGGTGTTATTTTTTATGTAGACTCGATGTTTACTAGGTTGGTACTCTTTAAGGTCTATAGCTTTGTCCTTACTCTTCACGATGTGATGCATTGCTCCAAAGTCAATCAACTAACTAGAAACATCTTTATTCAAGTAAAGGCATTTTGAGATCACGCAAACTACTTCATGTTTTTCCTTTTGGATGCCTTGGTTAGTGTTGTTATCATCCTTTTTGCGATTGTTGCGATCCCTTTTGTAGTGCCCCACTTTGCCATAATTGAAGTATTTTACTCGAAAAGCATATTTCTATAATTTATTTAATGTTTGACTTTCCTTTTGGTTAAATTTACCAATATTTTATTTATTTTCTTTTGTTCTGTTGATTTTGAAAACTGAAGTCAAGGTCATCCATTGCAAGGAGTAATTTTTTCTTTTTGCCCTTCTTTAGGTGCTCTTATTCAATTACCAATTTTAGAGGGAGCTCAGTTAGAGTAACTATAGATTTAACCCTAGGGACAATGATGATCGTATCCCATGAAGAGAGAAGATTGTTCAACATGATTGAGATTCACATTGGGCTTAGGATGACAGTTTTAGGTACTGCTAAATCTCTAGTCATGACAGCATCTTATTTACATATTTGACAATATTATCCAATTCTTTTATTTTATCGGAGTTATATTGTTACAAGAGTTTAAACACTTAAAGTCTTTTAAGGTTTCTTTCAACCAAGACACTTTAAGCAAGCTCATTTCCATTCCAAAATTTTGTTAGAACCTCAAAATAAGGGTAACTTTGAGTCCCACAAAAAAAAATGAATTTTGACAAATACCAAAAAATGACCATTTTACCCTCAAGGTTGTATTAGCAAAATTTCACTATTTTAAGTATGTTTCCTTCAAAGAAGGGATTGTAAAAGTCAAAAGGAGGTATTTTAAATCAAAATAAGTTTAAACTGCAAAATTTTGTAGAATAACCATTTTACCCCTATAAGCATATTTGAGTTAAAAGGGTTAGGTACTCCCAATCACTGTTTCAAGCATATTTTTGTGGAATATCATTACAAAATTTTTGTAAAATAACTATTTTACCCCTATAAACATTTTCTTGAATTCTAGGTTGTATCATTCTTGTTGTAAGCTTGGATTGAAGTGTTCAATTGAGATAGTAGAAGGGGTGTTAGGTACTCTTAATCTTGATACGATGATCTAGAAAGATAGTGGGGTACAACAGTTGAGTGAAAAAAATTGAAGATAAAATATTTGTTTTGTGAGAAGATGGTTAATGATAGAATTTCATGACTGAAACATCACCTAGAAGGGACTAGGAAAGAAGTTACTTGTTCCATAGGTAGAGTTAAGAAATTGCTAGAAGTCATTAAATGACAATGTCTATAGATAATTGAGAGCATACTTGAGAGGAGACAACAAAAGGATGATTTAGAAATGTTTGAGAAAGATGATGATATTGTTGGATTAGTTGATAGTATTCTTTTTAACGGTAGGACAAATGTTAATAGTAGTAATTCTCAACCATCAATTAGGAAAAGGAGGGTTATTGAAGATTTTATAAGTGGAAGTGAAAGAAGAGAAAGGAGTAGAGAAAGCGTTTTCTCTAGCATACAATCATTTTTCCCTCCTAACACTACACATGGTGCTTAACTTGGAATTCGTGCTGCTATGACTTCAAAGTAATTGCATGAGCAGACAGACCTTGTAGTGGGCATATGGTTTTATGATGCATGCATTCCATTTATTACAACAAACATTTTTATTTTCAAGCAATGATAGATACAATTGCTAACATTGGTTCATGATATAAGATGTCCTCTTATCAAAAGTTAAGAGGAAAACTATTAGATCGGACTGTTCTTAAAGTTCAAGCGCATTGTTCCACTTTGAGAGAGTAATGGAAGGAGACAAGATGTACTATTATGACAAACGAAGAAAAACTTTATTAAACTTTCTTGTCTATTGTCCTAAATGACTTATGTTTTTGAGATCCTTATACATGTCAAAGGAGAGACATATTACAAAGGTCCTAAGGCAAGAGTTTGATAAGGTGATATTTGAGGTTGGGTTAGATAATGAAGTTCAATTAATTACAAATAATGCAACTAACTATAAAGCAAGTAAGAAAGAGTTAGCGAATACTTATGAGACTTTCTATTGGACACCATGTGTAACCCATTGTTTAGATCTCATTCTTTATTGCATAATTCAACTACCATAAAAGTAAAACTTGCACGTATGCATATTTTCTTAATGTTTCTTTATTTCAATTATCCATAAAAAAATCGACAACTAAATTTAATCACCTTTTTTTAGAGGCGATCCTAAACAATGAAACACATATATGATAAAGTTATGACACAACCATTATCTAATATTTGAGATACAGAAAGTATATTTAAATTTAATTATAACAATACTAATTTTTGGAATTGAAAAGTCTTTGTTTTGAAGGTCCCCTTGTCAACCTTTATTTTGGTTTCATCGACAGTAAATACACATGATACAGGTCTTTTTATGTATGAATTCAAAAGTTTTTTATTGCAAGTCATATGAAATGAAGTACCCAAATCAAGTAACCAATGAGTCATACCTTGAGTGTCATGGGTAGATAGAGCATATCGCACCAATGATTGCCTTCTTCTTTAATTATTCTTCAAGAAGCTTGAAAGTGAAGAGCAAAAATTGACACTCCAAGAAGACAAGAACTAGAAGACTATTCAAGAGGAAATAGGAGGATTATCATACTTGATCTAAGTGATATCCTTGATCAAAATCTTCACCCTTAATCAGGTCCACAAGCTCCTCAGGTAACTCCTTTAATTCCTCCCTTTAGTATTTCAGATGATTTACCCTTTGTCTTACTCTAACCTTTCAAAAGAATATCAGTTGTTTGTGATGAATGCAGAAAATATGGAGCAATAAAGTATCCTATTAACCATATGGTTCCTACTCTAACCTTCCAAAAGAATATCAGTTGTTTGTGATGAATGCAGAAAATATGTCCATTCCAAAATACTTTGAAGAAGCCAAACATATCTCAAAATGAAAAGGTGTAATGGAAGATGAAATTGCAACATTAAAGAAGAATCAGACCTTGATACTCACAGACCTTCCACTAGGTAGGAAGACAGTGGGCTCCAAATAGGTTTATAATATAAAATTCAAGGTTGATGGAATAATTGAGCAATATAAAGCAAGATTGGTGGCCAAAGAATACAGTCAATCCTCTAGTATTTTGACTGTAGAAATACATTTGCTCCTTTAGCAAAGATAATACCAATATGGTGCTTTTGAGTGTAGCCATGAATAAGAAATGAGAATTATGGCAACTTGATGTGAAAAATGCCTTTCTCCAAAAAGATCTCGTAGAAGACATTTACATGAACCTATCTTCTAGATATAATAAGAATGTAAATTCCCAGAGGGCATGTAAATTGAAGAAATCTATTTATGAACTAAAAAAGTCACCAAAAGCCTAGTTCGACAAATTCAGTGATGCGGTACTCAGCTTGGGATTTAAAAGAGTGTTAGTGATTACACTCTATTCATAAAGCAAGGTGAGAAAACTATCTTATTGGTTATTTATGTTGATGATATCATTATTATAGGATATAATGTTGGGAGAATTTGCTCACTAAAGGAGGATATGCATAAGCTTTCTGATCTAAAAGGTTTGGGAAAGTTGCACTATTTCCTTGGCATTGAAATAATTATAAGCAATGCCAAATATATCTTGGATTTGTTAGAAGAAATAAATATGCTAGATTCCCGTCTTTGTATAGTTCTGATTGAAGCATCAAAAGGGGTCATTGGGACAACTAAAGAACCATATGAGGATACTTGGAGATATTAAAGACTTCTAGATAAACTCATATATCCTACCATCATAGGACCAGATATTAGCTTCCTTGTGAGTTACGTTAGTAGATGGATGCATTCTCCAACACGACAACACATGAATGTCATTGTAAACACCTAAAACTTTCAAAAAAAAAAATTCAAAAGTTCTTTATAAGAAAAATTATGATCATTGGTCTTTTAAGATTTTTTTCCAACAAAGACACCTTAAGCAAACTCATTTTCAACCCAAAATTTTATGAAAAACTGAAAATGAGGGTTACTTCGAACCCCACAAAAAAATTGAATTCTGACAAAACCCCAAAAAGACTATTTTACCCTTAAGGCTATACTAGCGAAATTTCACTATTTCAAGTATATTTCTTTCAAAGTAAGGATTGCAAAAGTTAAAAAAGGGTATTTGGAATCAAAATAAGTCTTAACTACAAAATATTTACAAAATAACCATTTTACCCTTATAGAATATTCAAATTAAAAAGACTAAACAAAGAATAAACATGCTTAAAACATGGCGGACAAGGAATGAAACCTCAGAAGACTCAAGTTTGGTAATGGCTAAAGCCTACATAAAGCATCAAGTAAAAAGTTTAAAATACCCCTGACCAAGGAAGATCGTACACCAAGCGACTCTACACTCATTAGAAGGTCAAAGCAGTCTAGAAAAAGTTAAAGAGATCGATCTACGAAGCGGGAAAGGATAAAATGATAATACACTACAAAGAAATAAAAAATTCTAAGATACCCCTGACCAAAGAAGATCTTACACCAAGTGACCCTACACCTATCAGAAAGTTAAAGCAATCCAGAAATGTCGAAGAGATCAACCCAAAGAGTAGAAATGGAAAAAGCACCATCGTCGACTATCATTCGTGTGATCACAAGCTTCCCGTGCCACCGTTGACCACCACGAACTACGTACGCAAGGCGCACGTGTCACCAAGCAACAAGCGCGGGGCCCACCACGTGCTTGGCGGGACCCCCTCAAAATGACTCACACGTACTCAAACCTTCTCCAAACGTTCCAAAACCGCGCCCAATTGTCTCCAACACATGGCACATGTCCAGCTACCCTTCTCACATGAGAACACCACTAGATGGATTAGATTTAGGTCTGAATCGGGTCCAACAACCAAGAAGGATATGATTTAAGAAAATGCCTATAAAATGAGGATGTGGGTGACCAAAAAAGGGATTTCATCTCAAAAGTGATAAGCCCAACTAAGGAGGACATTAGGGATCTCATTTTCATCTCAATGAGGAGTTCATCCAAGGAAGAGAGAGAGAAAGGAAGTGATAAGCCTCAAGCCATCCTCTCATACCCTTTTTTCTTTTTGTTCTCCTCGAATGAGCATAAGTCTTCAATAAAATTCTTGGAATAATCATTAAATCATTAAAATTATAACTAGATGCATCATTATTTTCTATAAAGTAATTTCTGCAGATTTCAGTATATTGCACAAATCTTGTATAATCGTTGAATTTTTCAACCACCAACTCTAAGCGAAATATTTTCAAATTTTGTCCGTGAACACATATTGGCCAATATCCAGTAAAATTGTCACAAATTTTATAGGTAAGAGTGATAAAAAAATCAATAAGGATGAGACCCAACCCAAAACTGAATCTATCTATGACAAAAGTCTTGCGACAAACATTTAGTAAAACTATAATAACTCGGTCCGTAGGTATCCAAATACCTCAAGAATAGTTTCTTCAGAAAGCTAACATCCATAGCTTTCTAAATTAATTTTCATAGAAATTTGACGCATACTTATAAAGATACGAGTGTTTTAATAAGACTCAGTATTTCAGTCACAGTATTGTCCAAATTTTCAAAATAGCATTCGGTTAGAGGTTTTTCTCTGGTTTTTTATTTGATCATTCAAAGAACCAAAATACAAATAAAAATTTTCAATAAAACTTCATAGCTAGTTCTCCCTTAGGTAAAATATTTAGGATTTTTGGATCCTCATAAAGTAGTTAAAAAATATAAATTTCCACACTATAAAACATAACCAATTATGTTTTCAAAGAACTAAATCTGGTTTGGACAAGTGAAATCGATATCCTTTTGAAAAGGCAGTTTTAAGTTGAAATTGCTTTTAGAAAATTCCAGATTTCGAAATCACTCTTCCTACGCGTCTAGGCTGACCCTTGAGTGCTAGTTCAAAAAGGCATATATTGATAAGAACCTACTTTCCGACAATCACCGAATAATCAGATAAATCTCTTAGCAAGTTTTAGTAAACTTGTTGGCATGTTTACGCACGATTTTTGCAAGCAAAGTTTTAAGTCCAAAACAGACCGAAAAATTTTGTTTATAAAAATAAAATGACACACCCGGTGAGACTTAGGTCTTAGAGGAGTCGTTTTGATTTTGTTGGGATATAAGACAAGTTGATTTCTGAGTCTTGTTAGAAACTCTTTTCAAAAGTTGGCTATAGCCCCAAAACCTCTAAGCATACATCATGTAAGTTTGGAAGGTTCCTTCAGAGATGTGTCAAGTGAGACCTCCTCAAGCTCTACAAATTTGTTTTTGAAAGCAATTCAAAACTCTCTCAAATCACTATCTCAAACCCGAGAAAATATGATCATCTTTCTAAAAAGAGTTGAGAGAGTTACAAATTGAAAGGGAGATCGTTGCCCTAAGCCAAGAGACCAATGTAGTCAAGTCATGTTGTTCCCATGAGAAACAATCTCGGATTCATAGGAAGACAAATTATGTCCGGAGAACCAAACCGACATAAAAATTTGATGAAGGATATAAGCCTGCAAAAGTAGCAAGTATTGAGATTGATCCATCACTTCCTAATACTCCTTCCTCTACTAAAAAATTCAAAAAAATGTATATTTGAAAAAATAAAAAACATTTTTATTCAAAAATCAAAATAATTGAAAATCTAAAAATTGAAAGTGATGAAATTTTGAAGATTGAAAGTGACAATTCAAAAAAGAGAAAGAAAGCAAAAGGAGTCTACATTCCTAGGCACACATGTGAAGAGGGGCATGAGGTCTTTTTCACTCAAGGTATCGCAAAATTTTCAAAAATATGCACTCCGATAGGTTCCATTCACATGGACACCACTTCACACACTCCGAAAGTTTTCCTTCGCAAAAAAATAAGCACATGGGAGAATGAGTTTTGCATGAGTCTAGGCTTAAAGGATGAAGCTCAAGACCTAGCAAAGCAAAGGAAGCTCAAATCTATGCATGAGCTAGAGCTGCCTCGGCATGCCCATAAGAAAGCTTGCTCTCACCATGAGAATGTAGTAAAGCTCGAAAAAGGTATACCTAAAACTCATTCCCTTCAAAACTCCCTACTTGATCCTCCCTTCTTAGTGTAGGATTGGTAAATCATTAACATGCATATCATACATCAAATCATACTCATTCACCCACAAAATGTGCCAAAAGATGTGGATTTTCAAGGTGTGCCGAAAGTCTTATACCAATAAAAAGAATTTTCAAATGAAAACAAAACAAAAATAAAATTCAAAACTTGGTAGACATAGTTACTCCTAAGACATACATCAATATCCTAGATACACCTAACCCTACCATGCATAAAAAAATTCCTTTAAACCTAGGTTTGCATCATAAACCCAAGCCTACGATTATGACTCATGTAACTTTGATGCATCCTTCAAGTCCAAATGGGACCATGGACCTAACCCCGGCTCAAGCCTATATCATATGTGATAAGCTTGAAAATGCCCTTATTGGGTTTGCTCTCCTTCAAGACCATTCCTCATCCTCTCCTATTGTGTCATGGGAGTGTGAGCTCTTTAGGCTCTCCCTTCTCATGAGTGCATCGCATCCTTTGGGTGTGACCGTATCCACACCCGCACCAACCTTGGGCTCATGTCCATGTCCATGCATGCCTAATGGGTCGGTCATGCCTTCCCATAACCTCCACATACCCACCAAGGGACTAGTCACGATTTTTCTTGGAACCTATACTTTCCTATCTAGCAAGGGATCAACCATGTTCTCTCTTGGCATGTGCATGCACTCACATCATCCACCACTAGGGGCACATTGGGTTGCACCTAGAGTCCATCATAAGAATATCTACCATTCTACACCCCAGGTGTGCATCCTTGATGCACCCAAACCACCAGATCCTCCTTGGGCATAATGCTAACTCCGAGTTTTGTGTATTGTATATATGTTATCTAAAAAATCTGAAGAAAAAAATCCAAAACCATTTGTTAATCCCTTAGGGATGAGTTGGTTTATGACAATCTACGTGAACTTTCTCAAAATCAATAAAATATTAGATTTGGGCAAACAATCGAGTTCTCTAGAAGGTGACCTCTTGGGGGTAGGAATCAAATCTAACCCTAAATGCATTAGAGGCTAAGAACATATCATGTATATTCTTAGGTCGTGTCAAAAACCAAGATGTCCATTGAGATAGTGTATATATGGGTCACTCATGCATCTCGCTAAATATCATTCATCACATGCCACAACATGTTCCGACCATGGTGTGTGAATGACCATGTTGTCCATCTCCTCCAAACTAGGGTCGTGTATTTTGCATTCCCTAGGTATCTTTCATGGAAACATGATACATTAGTTATTTCATTGAACATGTATGTCTATTATCTCATATAGGAATACATTTATACATGACATGCATCCCATGAATATCATTCACCCCTAGAGACCCTACAACAAGCTAGACTAACCGAACTTGACTTGCTTGATGAGAAAAGGTTTGTTGCCATAGATTATGTACAAGCATACCGGCAAAAGATAGCCTGACATTACGAGTAACACATGAAGACTCACTACTTTAAGGTAAGAGATCTCATGTTGATGAATGGCCATGTCATCCATCTCCTCCAAACTAGGGAGTGTAGCTTGTATTCTCAAGGCACCTTTTATTGAAATATGAATACATTTGTTATTTCATTAAGCATGTATGCCCATTATTTTCTATGGAAATACATTCCTACATAGCATGCATCTCATGAACATCATTCACTCCTAGAGACCTTAAAACAAGCTAGACTAGCTGAGCTCGACTTGCTTGATGAGAAAAAGCTCTTTGCCATGGACCATGCACAAATATACTAGCAAAGGATAGCCCGATAGTACGAGAAACACATAAAGACTCACCACTTTAAGGTAGGAAACCTCGTGTTAAAAATCATACACCAAAGGTCACTCACATCCTCTTGGAAAGTGATGGCTCAATTGAGAAGGTCCCTATATCATAAAAGGGGCAACCACCAACAATACATATTAGTTAATTGGTGCCGAGAGAAGAAACTTGATATACTCTACAAATGCCCAATATCTAAAAAGATAACATATCTATAGTCTACCATCAATTCTTTTGAAATGATTTTGTAAAAACCATCTTTAGTTTCTTAAAGAGGGACCAAATTGAATATATGTCTCCTAGTTAGCAATTAGTGCTCTATGAAAAGGTAGAATATTTTCAAAATCACTAAATAACATTTCAAAAGTCCGTATTTTAAAAGATAAGGCCTAGTCCAAAACAACAAAATATTTTTAAAGAGTATGTGCTATTTTGAAATAGGGCATACTTGATTAGATTGAGTATCTAGAGGGATAAGTTGTTATCCCATCTCATTCTCTCCAAATAAATTGGCAAAGGCCCAATATCTTGAAAGTCAAATTGAGAAAAAGAAAAGAAAGAAAAAATCAACCCCAATATAGAGGTCTTCCTATAAAAAAAGAAAACCAAAAGCTTAAAGAGCAAAGAGTCTTTTCTCAAAATTCCTCTTTTATACTACGGGATGCTTGATAAGAACCGTGAGAATTCTCTCTATACCCTATACCATTTATCTCAAAGGAGAAAAGTCTATCATTATAGTCCTAAAGCAAGAAATTAAAACCGGTGTTAAGGGAAATATAAGAGATAAAAGTCTTGTCACATAGAAATTAAGGAAGGTTAAAAATAATTTTTACAAAACTTAAGGTATCAAGCAATTGAGCATGGATGCCATCCCATTTAGGGCAGCCAACCTTCATGAAATCTCACCAAGCTCTCAAAATAGTTCGTGGAGGTCTCCAACACTTGATTCATCCATTGCATCTCACACATCTCATGTTCATGTGCATCTATAATAGCCTTCTTCGTATATAGTACACATATTGGTCGACTACCATCCATGTTGAGTCACCTTTGGCTAGAAGTCCTCTCCCCCACTCAAATTAGGATAACCCAAGTTCAAAAAGTGAGTCCCTTAACAAAGAATGAGAAAGTTCATTAAATCTTAGCTCAACTCAAATCAACTCTGCTATTTAGAAAAAAGAAAATTTTTAGCGGTGTTATTCTTTGTCATTAACTAAATAACTTTGATTAATGACAAAGAGGGACATTTGTAAATACCTAAAATTTTCAAATTTTTTTATTTTTTTCAAAAGTTCTCCTTTTCAAGCAAAATTATTGTCGTTGGTCTTTTAAGGTTTTTTTTCAACAAAGACACCTTAAGCAAGCTCATTTCCAACCCAAACTTCTATGAAAAACTCAAAACGACAGTTACTTTGAGCCCCAAAAAAATTCTATTCAGACAAAACCCAAAAAATGACTATTTTACTCTCAAAGTTGTACTAGCAAAATTTCATTGTTTCAAGTGTATTTCTTTCAAAAAAAGGGTTGCAAAAGTTAAAAAGGGTATTTCTAATTAAAATAAGTTCTAACTGCAAAATATTTGTAAAATAACCATTTTACCCTTACGAAATATTTGAATTAAAAAGATTTAAAAAAATAAACAGGCTTAAAACATGGCAGAGAAGCAGGATCTCATAAAAATCAAGTTTGGTAATAGCTCAAGCTCATGCAAAGTATCAAGTAAAAAGTTGAAAATACCCCTAACCAAGTAAGATCCTACACCAAGCGACCCTACACCTATTATAAGGTTAAAATGGTTCAAAAAAGGTTAAAGAGATTGACCCACGGAGCAGAAAAGGATAAAATCGATAATACACTACATAGAAGTGAAAATGTCTAAAATACTCCTAACCAAGAAAGATCTTACACCAAGCAACCTTACGCCCATTAGAAGGCTAAAGCACTAACAAATATAGTTTAATCTTATAGTTAATGCACTAACGAATAATAGATGGAACATAAATAATTAGATCTAATATTTCAAATGTTGTCCACAACTTTCCTTTTACCAAGATGAAGGAGTTATCTGCAATTCTAACTTTATCATTTACATCATGATAATCAAGTAGCCCAGCTTTCAAGTTCACCATGTGCTTGGTTTCACCTGAATCGATAATCTAGTGTATATATAGCCATGAATAAGAATAAAAAAAATTATCATTAGGTCCAGCTTAGTCACCCTGCATAGCTGCCATAGTTGTGTTCATTCTCTCTAAAGGACCAAAAGTAATCGATATGGTCTCAATGATTCTGCCCTCGAGTCCTTTTAGGCATTTTAGGATCATATTTAAAGTCTCACTTGTGTTCTCACCCACATTTTCTGAATTTCCTGCAACCATAGCCTTGCCTCTCATATTATTTGGCCTGCCAATCAATTCCCAACATTGTTTTTTTGTGCGTCTTTGTTTACCACAGTATGTGCATCCTATCAATTCTCATCCATCCATAAAGTTATCTTCTCGTCCTCTACCTCTAGTATACTAATTATACCCTTTTCCAACAAATGCAATCTTTTAGGTGTTTGGAATTTCTGGTTTTCTAAATTCCTTCTATCTTCCTCTCTAATTAATAGAGAGTATATTGTACCAAGAGTGGGCAAATCCTCAATTGCTAAGATATTATTTTTCACATTCTCATAATCAAATAAAACACCTCTTAATATATCAAACACTTTTCTTTTTTCGACTTCATGTGCTCTCTCTTTTGCACATTCTTTGTATTGAATCGAAGTAAAATAAGATAGTTAACCGCATGAATTTCTCATTTCTATATAAAATTAGATGATAGTTTTTTGTCTGTATTTGCATTTTTGAATTTTCTCAAGGAGTTCCTATTCCTTCACAATATTCTTTTGTTAAGAGTATGATTTCCTCATTGTTTCCAAATTTCTCGAGCAGTTTCAAGATAAAAAATGAATGTCCAGCATTAGGTATCATGGAGTTGATGAGCCATATAGTGACTAAGGCGTCTTCTCTCTCCTATCGTGAGTGTTTTGAGCTCTCAAAATCTGGTTTTACACTAAGACCAGTTACATATTCGAACTTCCCCTTCACCTTTACTCCTAATAGGACAAATTTGGACCATTCTAGATAGTTTTTTTCATCTAGTTTAATATTAGTGATGAATAACGAATCATTTCTATCAATCTACTCGAGCCAATCAACCATTCTATGATTTATTTTTTAGACAAAAAATTTTAGATCAAACCTGATTGCCTCTTTGGGTACAAACTGTAGTTTTTTATTATTGAAGGTGGATCGAACACTTGAGCTGTTTTTTTCTAGCATTTTGTCAATAGCTAGTTGTTCAATCTCTTCCTCAATCTAATTGGCTTGCTCTGATACCATGTTAAATAGAATGATTCAAGCTTTATTGATAAACATCAAGAAAGTGATGAGAATGATACATGGCATCTCGTGACCCTCCTTAGGTGTCTGCGACTGCTACAAATTTTCTTCTCTTGACAAAGCCTAATTGTGAACACCCAAAATTTTTGTAAAAAAAAAAATCCCTTAGAAGTACAAAAAATTCTTGTTTCAAGCTTTTTCAAAATTTTGCTATTTTCAAAATATTTTAAAAAATTAAAAAGAAATATTTGAAAATTTTGTGGTTTTTAAATATATTTTGAAAAAGGAATATTTAAAACCATCAAATAAAATCTTACCTAAAAAGATATTGGATCAAGGGGAGCAAGATCTTAGGAGGCTATCCCCACTAGGATGAAAGCAAAAGAGATTTGCCTGAAAGAAATGGAGTTTGAAGAAGTGTACATCCAATACATGCAGCACTCACGAATGTAGTTGGCGAAGCTGATTTTTTATGATAAAGCGAAGGCAATTAGAACTCGTGGGTTTAAAGATGTCATATATAGTGTTTTATCTCCCTATTCAAAGAGTGAACCAAGTCAAATCAAAGTAAGTTAGCCACGTATCCAATTCAATTAAAACCAAAGTGAACTTGTCTAAAGCAAGGTAATTCAAACTTAATTGAGCCAAGGTGGGTAGACTGACATAGGAACAAGCCACAAAGCAAGATTTGATCAAACCAAGGTCACTCATCAGGAGGTGGGTTGCACCTAGTCAAGGTCGACCCCACCAAGTCAAGGTCAACTGCATCAAGATGGGTTGCAAGGTGCCTGGCCTAGGGTGGGCTATAAGAGAGGCCATGCTCATGACCAACATGGACCACCCATGTGACCAGCAAAATTGAGTTGGATTGGAGCCAATTTGGATCAGCCATGGACCAACCCAACCCATGGAACACTCTAGATAGATGCCAAAGAATATGCTTTATCTAGAGACTTATTGAAAAATCTATAATTATCAGTCTTGGGCTGGGATTCAAGGGAGGTAACTAAGGGAGAGAATCAATAAGAAACTAAGAGAGGAAAGAGAGAGAAGAGAGAAAGAAGGAGGAGGAAGCCAGCCCAAGAGGTCAACCAAGAACAAGAATCGCCCAAGGAGTTCGGCCAAGTTTTTCCCTCTTTTTCTCTTTCATTCTAAATTCGTTCATTTGTAATATTTGGAGCCTTAATCTCCAATCTATTATAAAAGCAAAAGAAGTGTTGCAAACTTCTACAAAAGGTCATCGGTAAGAGAACCTACCACTTGTATACTATTTTGTCTCTTCTACCTCAATACAAGTTGTATCTTATACTTCCTTATCTTTTCTATGCTTAAATATATTATCATCCCTTCTCCTCTTTATTAATTGATATGATTACCTCCAAATTAATTTAAGAATCCATAAGAGGGACATTAGAAGTCGTGTTTTACATGCAATGATATGAGTATGTAAATCACTCATATGGTGGATTAAACACCCATAAGTTTGTATGAGGGTCAGCATTGGGCTATGATTGTATATATTTTCTAAGAGAGTTATACTCCTCAAGAGAGATGCTCTGGGGATTTATATGTAGATGTATTCCTTCTCAAACGAATAAAAGTCCTCAACTAAATTTTTTTGGATGATCATCAACACATTAAAGATCAAATTTGATGGATCATTAGCTTTTATAAAGAAAACTTTATAGATTTGAGCATCCTGCGTGAACCTTGTCTGATCCTTGAATTTTCCAGCCTTCAGCTATTAGTAAAAGATTCTAAAATTTTGCCCAGAAGTTTCATACATATTGATTAATATCCAGTAAAAGTTTCAAAAATTTTGAACATGGTTAAGGTCAAGTAAAAAAATTATGAAGATCGAACTGAACTTGAAACAAAATATGTTTGTGCTAAAATTCCTACGACAGACCTTTAGTCAAACCTTAATAACTCTATCCATAGACACCCAAACATAGTGAAAATGGTTTTGTAAATCTTCGTACCTAGGTCTTACCTAGATAAAAAAATTGAGATTTTTTTATTCCTATAAAATTAAAAAATTAAAAAATTAAAAAACACCTCTGCTTGAAAACAAAACCGATTATGTTTTATAGGCCATCAATTGTCTTTTGTCAAGTGAAGAACATACTCATTTTGGAAAAGTTGTTTTGGTTGAAAATTGTTTTAAAAAACTCCAGATCATAAATCACTCTTCCTAAAAGTGTAGGTTGGCCCTTGAGCACCGGTTCAAGAAGGGCTACGATGATAAAAATCTACTTTTCCATAATCGCCGAATAGGTAAAACATCTCTTTGCAAGTTTGAGTAAACTTATTGGCACGCTCACACACAATTTTTGCATACAAAGTTTTAAGTCGATACAAGACCAAAAAAATTTGTTTATACTAATGAAACACTCTATTTTATACTAATTGTTCTAACTTGAATGACTAATTTACCCCTACTTAAGTAGTAACCCAATATTACATATTAGGAACAAATTAGTCCATTTGTATGATACACAATATTCTTCAACATACCCAACTTGAGGAGGCATGCTAGAGACTTTAGTTTGGATCCTGGATTGATCCAATAGGAGCCATAAGGCAGGTTTCCTTTAGTATAGGGATAGATTAGTCTTTTTAATATATATCTCTTCTTTTAATAACCCTAGTTGTCTTGTAACAGATTGAGTGTGTGAAAGAAAGATAGAGAGAGATTGACATCAAGGAGTTTGCGTGTAGACTCCTACCTGACTCCACTCCATTGTTCTTCTATTTCAATCAATAAATATTATGTGTGATTTACAACACCCATAACCCTAATGTCAAAGTAAAAACAAGATGAAAGCATACAGATTGCCATGACTCAGATAATTTGCAAAAGGATTATCCAAACAATTTAAGTAAACAAATCTCCATCCAACAAATCAGAATTGCCTAGCATGAAAAATCCAATGTCATGATGGTAGAAATGATAGATGCGTTGTGATGAAACCAAGGAAAAAAGATGATTATCTGCTACAATAGGTAATCATGAAGAAGAAAATTCCTGGAACAACTATTCCATCTCCCATCGAACTTACATCAAGTGATCCGATACCCACAAAGAAATAGAGTTTGGTAGGAGTAACCTCCATAACGTAGTACCTAGTTGCATTACTTATACCAAGTTGTTTCCATCTGTAAAATGCTTTGAAGAGAGAGAGAGAGAGAGATCAGGCAGTTAACATAATTATACTGGATGGCATAAATATAATCTATGTTGTAGATGATCCACCAGCCATGTCCAACAAAATACGAACACCAATCGGTTTTAAGATGATCAAGTACTCGACTAATGTTTGCATATCGAGATTCATATTGCTCAACCTTCTTTAGTTTGAAAGAAGTTTCTGGTGATTTTCCTCGACTATGATCATCATGATCTTTTTTGGATAAATAGAGTGTCATGATGATGTAATATTCAAATAATATAACAATTAGCACACTAATCAAGAAGAAAGAACTAAGGCATCAAATAGTACAACTTTTGGTGGTTTTTAGTCTCTTACACTCTTTGCTATTCAATATTCCAACAAACATGGACAATGAGTGGGGTGTGTGTATTTACATGTGCATACATGTGTACTGATACCAATAATTGTAATTTTCCTATTTAGCCTAGATCGTATGTGAAAATAACTAAACTAAACTTGCCTATTAGTAAAATACATTTCTGAGTACCTGCAAACCTGTCAATGGCTCCCGAAGTCCAGCAAGTTCATAAAGTAACCTCAGATACTTCTCCGTCTTGTCCTTCTAATCCACAAAAACCTCATATAGCTGACCGTTATCAGTGCCAAGAATTACTTCATGTGTAGAAGCTTGATGCAAAGAAAGAGATCAAAAGAGATAGGATGGCATAAAGCCCACAATCCAAGCCTGGGCAGTGGAAAAAATAAATAAATCAAAGTTGTTCAAGAAGCCACCTTCTGTTATCGGTTGCATATTCCAGGCAACATCATTCACCAGAAGACCCTTTAGCTTGGTTAAAATCCGAGGTTTGTGCCATTTAGCATGTATGTAGAATGTCTCAAATCCCTTTCTACAAAGAACAATTGCTAAACAATGGCTACCATCATGATCCAGTAATACGCTATGCACAACTTGGTCTCCAGTTCTCCTGGAAGAAATATCAAGGTTTGCACCAAATGGAATAAGTAAGAAAAAAGGGGGAAAGGATAATAGTGAAAAGTTAAACCTTTCCTCACATCTAAACTTAATGATGAGCATTTAAATGAACAACTAAAGTGCTTCCATTTGCCTGATCTAGTTACATACACCGGAATTCCATGACATCAAATGAGAAAACAAAGTAAAACAATGTTTGTTAACTGGTAGGTCCAGTAATACAAATTCACATGACCATTAGGTTATAAAATCACATAACCAACAGACAGCAAATGAAGAAAAGTATAAGGAAATCCTATATTCAAATCCTACCAACTATATTCTCTCAAAAGATCTATTTTATGAGTTTATCAGAGGGAGAATGAGACTATCAAAACAAAAAGAAAAGCCAGACCCAGTACCAAATCGCACCCCTGCAAACAAAAGTCTTGAAGCTGTCAAAAAGTACCAAAAAGCCTTTGTTTTAATCATCAATTTAAGGCCAATCTAGTTGATAATGTCCGTTTTCTTCTTCCCTTACTAAAAGCATATTTGTGGGACAAGTCCTTGTCTGCTCGTCTACCTATATCTAGTTTGCTCGAAGCTCATTGATAATGACAAAACCTTGGACCATGGATACATGCTTTTATTCTTTCCAATCAAACCTAAAATGCTAGCTAACCTTCCATAGTTTCTTAGTGCACTCTGCTACAGATTCCCCTGGAAAAGATCTCCATCACACCAGGTTTATGCATTGCATTGTGAGACTTCGCAAAGCCACTTCATTTGGCTTTAGTTGTCCATCTTCCAACCAACTAAGTGGCCCAATCTTGTGGTAACCATCGTGGAAGACGAGGAGACCATCACGTTAGGATAGATTTGAGATAGGTTACTTACTAAGGGCATTTCAGTCTTTAAGTTAGAAAGCCCATTATATAAAGGTTTATATTGTTGTAATATATTTTAGGGTTTAGAAAAGAAACATAAGAAAGAGATTAGGTCGACTCCTATAAGAGGGTCAAACCATTCTTGATTGATTTATTGTCCCGTTAAATAAATATGTATTTTATTCAATATCGTACATGGTATTAGAGCCTTAATAGGCATGCAAATAGCGAGTTGATGCCTCAAGTTGTTGTCTCATCCGCTACCGCTGCAAGTTACAACCTCAAATCCAATCGCAAGAGCCAATATTCTCAGGGCATAAGCCTATTAATGTTTGTCTTATAATACTAATCATGATTAAAGGATCCCAAGAAGGGATTATGATAGATCAAATCACCCAAACAGATAGAAGTAATACTTTTCTTATGAGCAACATCAAGCTTGATGAAAAAATTTATTTGGAATGGTCCAGACCCATACAAGTTGGTGTTAGGGCAAAGGGTAAGATTTAATATCTCATAGGGCAATGCATGAAGCCATAGGTAGGGAGCTCAAAATACCCTAAATGAGAAAAGGAGGATGCATTAGTTGCAACTTGGTTAATCAATTGCATTATGCCTAATGTGGGACACTTTTTTCTATACTTGGAAACAACTCATAAATTTGGGTGGTATTGAGAAAAGCTTAATAAATAAAGAAAAATATAGCAAAAGAGTATGAACTCTTAAAAAAATTCAAAAATATAAACAAGGGACAAGGACCATCAGTGAATATTATATAGAGTTGAGAGGACTATGGGATGAGCCGGCATATTACACAATGGTGCAATACAAAGAATGTGTCAAGGAACAAGAAAATAAATTTGGAAAAAGGAAAGTGACACAAACTCCTGCAGTACCTGCATCAACAAATCTAACAAATGATTTGGACCTACCAATCGTAGTAAGGAAGGGAAAATGAACATATATATATCCGATCAGTAATTTTATTGATTATAGAGAAATGTCAACCCACAACAAATCATTTGTGGTAAATGATTATACAGTAGTAATTCCAAAAACTTGGGAAGATGCAACCTTATCAAAAGAATGACAACTTGCTATAAAGGAATAAATTAATACATTAAAGAAAAACAACACTTGATAAATTATATCATTACCAAAAGGGAGAGAAGTTATAGGGTGTAAATGAGTATATACTATAAAATACAATGCATTGGGAGAAATTAATATATACAAAGTTAGACTCTTTGCAAAGGGATATAGTCAATCCTATGGGATAAACTATAATAAAACATTTGTCCCAGTAGCAAAGATCATATCTATATGTGTTCTTATCAGCATGGCAACAAACAAACAAAGAAAAATGTGGCAGCTTGATACAAAAAATATTTTTCTTCAAGGAAAATTCAATGAAGAAGTGTACATGGAAGTCAAACAAGGGTTGAAGCGTTAGTATGGACTAGATAAAGTGTGTTGTAGGCTGAGAAAAGTTTTATATGGATTGAAACAATCATCACGGGCATGACTTGAACATTTCAGTGAAGGAATCATTGGACTCAAGTATTCTCAAAGTAAAAATGACCATACACTATCCATAAAAAAGGGGGTAATGAAATATTTCTACTCATTGTTTATGTAGATGATATTGTTGTGACAAGAGATGATGAAGAATAAATTCAAAATTTGAAGAATCGTTTGCATCAATTGTTTGACTTTAAAGATTTGAGATTACTTTATTATTTCCTGGGGATTGAAGTATTGAGATAAAAAAAGTATCTTCCTTAGCAAAAAAATTTAATAATTTATTAAAGGAAACAGGTGTTACAGGATCAAAGCCATGTGATATGCTCATAGATATCAATCACATATTGGGGATAAATAATGATAAGGAGTTAAGTGATACTAGAAGATATCAAAGACTCGTGGGAAAATTGATCTACTTAACCATCACGTGACATGATATAACATATGTTATTGGAATCATTAGTATATTTATTCATGATTCAAAACAACACATATAGATGTAGTATTCAAGATTTTGAGATAGTTGAAAAATACTCTTGGAAATGGTAGTTTATATTCTAATCATGAGCATGTATATCTTGTGAGATACGGCCTAGGCACGTCTATCTCAAAAGAGAAATGTGGTCAAACCACCTCTCTCTTGTGAGAGAGTGTAGATGTGAAAATTTTACTCCAAAGCCTAAGTAGAAACTTGAAGTAATTTTTTAATTTACTTCGCTTTGCGCGAGCCTGCCAACTAGTTTCACTTAAACTAGCAAAGTTGTATTTTCTGACTTCGTGTAGCGATTGTAGGGAAGCAAGATCTTTTCGTCTTATGCTTTCTTGAATCGGCGCTCAAGGGTCAGCCTAGACGCTTTGAGGATTGATTTGAATAGGGTATGTATTTTCAAAATTCACTTTAGAGTCAATTTGAATCAAGCAAAATGTGCACTTGATCTAAGGAATGAAAAAGTTTCCAAGTTCTGAAAAACAGAAACTGGTTCTGTTTTCAGAGCTTGTTTCTAGATTTTTTTTAAACAACTTTGGGATCTCCAAAATTTATGAAAATTTTATAGTATGTAAATCAGAATGTGAAGATCTTAGAACTATTTTTATTTTATTTTAGAAATACCTCTGTTTAGGTATTCAGAACCGATCTGTTATAGAAATACAAAGGTCTAAATAAACTTCTATATTTCAGTGCACAAAGCTCCAATTTTTATGAATTTAGTCTTGTTGGAGATCTATGGATGTTAGCTTTCCAATCAAACTAGTTTCAATCGATGTGGCTTACTGTAGATAAAGTTATGAGATGATTATCCAACCTCTATTGTAGGAAACACAGACTGAACAGACTTGGTTCTAAAGTTGTCCGACCTTTTCCTATTTTATTTATGTTGCTGCACGACCCTAAATTTTTGAAAATTTTATTATATGTGGGCTTGTGTGTTAGGATTCGGTGTACGAAATGTTAGATTATTTTATGCTAAGATATAGAAATGAAAAATACAGCATTAGACATATGCATGATGCTGAAAACAAAATTTTTGTTTTTAAAGCATGCGTGAATGCATTCATCCAAAATTAAAAGACTAATCACAACAAATTTAAAGTAAATGGCTAAAGAAAAATGAATTAAAATATGTTTATAGCTTAAGTATAGAGGGGATTAGAAGATATAAGAGGATATATCAGATAGAGAGGTAGGAGAGACTTGAAATCAAGCAAGTAGAATGCGTAAATGTAAAGGAATGAAATGGATAACATTACTACTCTATTACATCATGGGGGGAGATTAATGCTCCATTAATACAACCCCTTTGAATTGAATGAGAATAAGGAGAGATTTAGCCAAGTAAAGGAGAAGGATTAACCTCACGGCTTCAATGGACGCCAACTTTGAATGGGATAGGAAGGGATCGATCCTTCCTTCCTTCTCTCTTCTCCTTCCTCTCTCTCTCTTCTTTTATCTCTTCCTCTCTTTCTTGCTACAGCTCTTACTCTCTCTCCTAGGCTCTCTACGCTCTTCCTTCAATGCTGGAAATCAGCCCCCAAGAGCCCCTTTTATAGGCTTCAAGGGGGAAGACCTAGAGCCCCTTGAGCCCAAACTTGATCCACTTTATGTCTTGCTGGCCACCATGCTTCACGTAGATGTGTAGTGGTCCCCCTTGGTCATAGGTCAGCCAAGGTGGGTTTAGTCCAGCCTTTGGTACAGTCGGGTGTGGTTTGATCAAGGTTAGGCTAGCCTTAGTGCAAACTGTTGGCTCGATTTAGCATGATGCGGTCTTGTCTTGGTGTAGTCGGTTGGATGCACTTGGATATGGCTCGGCTAAGTCCAACTTGGTGCAACCTTGTGCCATGTTTGATGAAGTCCTTGGCTTGGTTCATGGCATGGGGTAGCCTTGGGTGCAAGCCTTGACTTGATGTGATTCTTCATTGCTCCTTGGCTACGTGAGCCTCCCTCGGTCTAGCCAAGTGCCCTTCTTCATAGAGCCTTACCTAGGTGAGTCCCCATTGGTCCGGTCAAGGTAAGTGGGCTCGACTAAGGTGGACTTGGCCATAGTAGTCTTTCTTCCTGCTTTATCTGGGTCCACATGAGCTCGGTCCCTACTTGATGTGAGCTTGGTTTGATCGTTGCCTTGATCTTCGTTGAATCTTCGGCAGGGATGATTCGTTTTTATCCCTACTTGACCTAGCTTTCATCCCTTTTCATATTTCCCAATTTGATTTCCTAACTTCAATTTTGAAAACATTTGATTTCAAAATCTTGGTTTTAAGGATTTTGTGAAATTCACAGTTTTCATTTAAATCCGGGATTTAAAGCAAACTTATTTTCAAAATTTCAAGAGCATGCTTGGATATGCTTTTAAAAATTCTTTTAGGGTGTTTACAGATGCCCCTCTTTAGCATTAATCCAAATTTATTTAGATAATGGCAAAGAAGAAAACACCCCTTTTGATCTTTTTTCCCAAAATTTGACTTGAGAGTATGAATCTTCCTTCCTTTCATAGCATCCGTTTTCTTGGATTTTTGTAAAGGGGATTTGTGCCAAAGGGGACTTGACTTATACTAAGCACTAGTCCTAACATGATCATGCATGGCTGACCTTTTGATGAATGCATGCATAGTGTGTGATATGAATGGAGTGTAGTGTTTAGAGACTCACTCATGAGATGTATGAGCTTGAGGAGAAGCCTGTGAAGGTCGGTTGCCCCAAATGAGATAATCCTCTTTTGATGTTTCAGACTTTCAAAATTTCTTTTCAAAGGAAAACTCCTTTTTAGTTTCTATCAAAAAGGATTTCCAATTTCTCACATTTCTCCTCATTGGGGTTTCAATACCCACTACTTAGCAAAGGTTTTGTAGGAAATTTTAGATGACATTTCAAAATTCAATTTCTCACACAACAAAGTCTAATTCTCAAACAAAATGAAATCCAAATATTTGTGTATGTGTGTATATGCTTTGCACCTTATATCCCTATATGTATTGTAGAATGATAAATGACTTTAGTGAAAGTACTTATGATGGACTAGATTTTAAAAAGATAATAATTGATGAAAATATTTGTTATACCACAAATAGAAAAAATATTTGTTTGATTGCGAGGGTGATCAACTTGATTATTAACTTGTGTTTGTGGTAGAGGATGTGTTTTGAAGTCATAGTGAGCTTATTGAGTATGTAAAAAATGTTGGAAGCATAATATTGTTATTGTTATGCTTTATTCAAAGAGTAAAGGCATAATGTATGCAAATTTTATGTTCTACGTAACCCTCAACTTGTTTCCAATCTTAATTTTATGAAAGTAAAATAAAACTAAGTTTAGGAGACTCACCTTTAATTCGCTTCCTTTTATGCATTGTGGGCACAAATAAGTTCTTTTGACAATTACCTTCTTACCCAAGAGTGTGAGGGTCGGTTCTTGCACTACAAAGCTCTTGGCTAATTAAGTCTTAAAATTGCTTGTATGCTTGAATTGAAATGTAAGCATAAAATGGTTCCTATTCCTAATGTTTTTGGGTTCTAATTAGATATGGATCTATACTAGGATTTGGGTCTCCAAATGGATATGAGTTTCTAATTGAATTTGGAAATACAATGGTACGAATGCTAATATGAATGTGGATCTTAAATTGGTAAGGGTTTTAATATGGATATGGATTCTAAATGAAGTATGGGTACTATACTGGATACGGATCCTAATGGAGTATGATTCTCTAAATGGACTTTGGATTCTAATTGGGATTTGGTTCTAAAGTGGATTTTATGCTCTAGAATGGGTTGATATGGATCTTAGGGTTGGATGGCCGTAAATGGGTGGTGCTAAGAGGCAAAGGATTATATTATGCTATGCTGAAAATGACAGAAAGTTCTAAATTGAGAAATAATTACTTTTAGGATGCAACGATTAACTTTAATGATGCTCAAATTATGTATATATTGAAATCAACTTATATGAATGCTATAATTCTATATACGTCTAAGATGCTAATAATTATGTTATGCTGAAAAATTCATAAACTTCTAAGTGTGGAACTAATTACCTAAGATGCAGAATTCAATTCTAATGATGCTGAAATTACGTATATGGTGTAACCCTAAGTATGCATGTGACACTTACAGAAATGTGTATCTACATGTGCACTAATTAATATGTATACAATGGACAAGCTAATGTACAAGATTAATTATCAAGATGCAAGAACTAGGGATCATGTTGCAACTAATATGGATGCAAAAGATGCAGTTATGCAATGATGCAACGACTAAGGGGTTGAGTTAGGGATTATTAAGATGAAGGTGCTCTGATGAGTAAAAGGCAATGCTGAGTCAATGATAATCTAAATGCAATGATGAGTCAATGATAACCTAAATGCAATGATGGATCAATGATGACCTAGATGCAATGGTGATGGAAACCTAAGATGCATGCGATGGAATTTTAATAGAGTCAAGGATTAAATGGGCATGGAATTGATGTAGCGAATTGATATTAAGGTTTCTACCTAAAGGGCTAGGATGGATGATGATCTATGATGTAGTTACAAGAAAATTATACTATAAAGGGAGAGAAGATGTGAGTAATAAAAAAACTAGATGAAGATCCTAAATAATGATATGCAAGGATGTAAGTATTGAAAGCTAATATGGCTAGAAACAAATATGAGAATGAATACTTAATAGGGAAACTGGATGGGAGGCGGTTCCTAAGGTGATAATAACCATGGGAGCTGCTAAGGAGAAGAAAGGATAACTTACTAAAATTATCTTATAAGGCTAGAAAAAGGAAAGAGAGGGGATGAGTGGGTCGTTATGGATTCTAAGGGAGACTACAATATTATAAAATAAGGAATAAAATGAACTCACAAGTAGAAGAAAGGACAACCAGCTCTTAGTGTATCTTCCTGTGATGGTTGCAACAAATCGTCTTGGTGGATCTCCCCTTTGATATCTGCATGTACACACTAAGCACATGAAATAGAGAGAAAGGATGGATAAGAAAATGTCACTTGCTTTGATTGTATTGCAGTACTTAGGCCACCTAGAGATGGATATAATGGGAGGCCAAGGGGCCTATTTATAGAGGGGATCCAATCCCTTAGAGATAAGAAACAATTATATTTGATTCCTACAAAATCTCTCACAAATCTGAAAAAATAGGAATATAAAGCTTTAAATACAACTATTTTTTATTTTAAAGCCAAATGTGACCAAATGGCTTCCATTTTGGCTTGATGTTTTGATGAGGCTTAATGCATGCTTGAAGTGGCTGGCTCCCATGTGGCTTGGAGGCTCTTTGGGTGGCTCACCTTGGCTCGGAGACTTGGAGTGACTTGAATGGCTCCTCAATATAGCTTGATTCTACTTGAATTCTTTACCTTGATGAAACTTGATCTTCATGGACCAATGTAGGTCATCCACATGTGGCTTGATGTGGAGCTGATTCTGATGAGATGAGTCAAGCGATGCTTAAGGTAGGCTTGATTTGACTCAAAATTAAAATTTTAATATAATGCTTGACTAGGAAATTTTGACAAATGAATTTTAAAAACTCTAGAGATGAGTCAACTAGAACAAATATGGGTTCAATAGGCTTGGGTTACCTAGACTAGGTTCAAACGAGACTTAGGCTTAATTGAGTCAAGGTTTGAGCCATGTACATAAATGTATAATAAGCTCTTTCAATAATTCAAATGTAGACCCTTTTGTTTTGTTTTAAAAAAAAATACAAACGTAGAACTTTTTGGCAAAATGATAGTGATAAAAGCAAAGGAGAGCATGCCAAGTGTCTTTTACGAATTTTGGCTTCTCCTATACATTTATATATTCAATGATGCTTAAAATATAAAGCTTTAATGAAAAATTGTATGCTTATAGACACACATATATACATGAAAAATTATATTTTAAAAAAATACAAATGTAGAACTTTTTGGCAAAATGATAGTGATAAAAGCAAAAGAGAGCATGACAAGTGTCTTTTACGAATTTTGGCTTCTCTTATATATTTGTGTATTCAATAATGCTTAAAATATAAAACTTTAATGAAAATTTGTATGCTTATAGACACACATATATACATATACATATATATATATATATGCATTGAAAATATCATTTTTACAAATAGAGACTCATTTGGTGCCCTTAATGTGCATAAACTTATATGGGTATATAGGCTCCAAAATTTGTATTCATAATAAATATCCAATCTAAATAATTTTTTTATAAAATCTCATGGATAAAAAAATAAAGCAGGTTTTTTCTTTTGTTTAGACAAGTTTTTCTTAATAAAGATGGGTGTTACTAACCCAAGAATTTCAGATAAAGTCCAATTAATGTTAGAAATATCTAAGGAGGGGTACGATACCAGCCATGGTTGACCCACTTCATGAAATCAATGTTGATGAAGCATGTTTTGTTATATAGAGCTAGAAGCCTTCGAAATTCCTCTTTATTTCTTCTTTCTCTCTTTCAAAATATTTCATTTCTTTTTTCATGTGAGCTGTACTTTTTTATAAAAACTAAGATGCAGGGTCTCATCCTATCTGCCTTGAAATTGTCCATTTGAAAATAATTTCTAAAAACATATTTTCTTGGAAAAATTTTGGTTGTTTACATGTAACAAACAAGATATGTCTTAGGTGTGAAAGGAGTGACAAATGTAGGGCAAATAGAAATATTAATATTTAAAATAGTAGGTGGACGGGGACTAAGAGGGTAGAGTACTCATTGTTACTGGTAGGAGAGGGTGAGAAGTTGAATATAATGAACATGATACATAACTACCCTCTAACCTTATATCTTTAAGGACATCCTTTTGTAGGGAGATTGAGTGAATATAAGTATAGTGTGACAAAGGGCCTCATAAAAATTTATTGCAAACCTAAATATATTTTGATGAGTAAAATGTTATATGGCAAGACATATTTATAATAAAAGGATAAAAATTAAGAAAGAAAATAGGAGTTCTTGAAGTATTCTACAACAACTATTATATGACCTAAATGCTCACTAATATCATATATGACATTGTAAGATATCCAATATGGATATTGTCACTAACATTGTATTTATACATCCTTGTTCAATGCAACTATTACATGTATTTGTATGGATATTAGATTTTGATAGAAAATATAAGATAAACATGTAAGACTTTTTTTAATGCTTTTAATATAGTTGTTTACATGATCTATAACGATTACATATACTCTATAATTTTTAGGTATAAGGTGCCTTTCCTTGAGGTTATTGAGTTTATATCAACTAACAATAATTTTTTTATAGCATTCACTTGTTTTAATATGGAGAATGAAGAGAATTATGTTTAGGTATTGAGGTGTAAGAGAGATTTGTGAACTCTAAACAACTTTCCATGTGCAATCTATAGTGATCATGATCTGATATTAGTGAATGTCATTCAAAATATATTTTCAGATGTAGTATACTTCTTGTGTAGATGTCACATTATAAAAAATATTGAAGCATTCATTGTGAAATTGACAAGAAACAAATATATAACAGGTGTGTTTGGTGTGAGTTGGAGAAAAATCACTCACTCATCAAATGAGAGTAGCTATAAGGAAGCAATGGAGATAATAAAATTAAAGTAGACAAATTTCTTACTCCCCTCTCTTATGTAAAAGAACACTAGTTGGACTTGTACAAGAAGAGAATTGTCTTAACATGAATAGATAGGGTTACTAATTATAATACTCATACAACTATTAAGTATATAAAATTGGTTGTTAATACATATATATTGTTTGTGGTTTTTGAATATTATAATGATTATTCTATAATGGTGGGTAGGGTTGTAGAATACACACGCAAGGTTGAAAGGGTTCTTCGGTAGCTCAACTGAGATATTCGATACAATTTGAAAACAAATACATTCATTGGTCAAGTTGTAAATTACAAAATTGAAAGTTATTTGAGGAATCTTGAACTATCACTAGATATTACATTAACATAACATAAGATATTATAGCAAATTTGTAGAAAAGGGTATCTCGACATGCTCTTGACTTGATTGTAACGAAGGACAATTGTGTCGAGATAGTATGTTCAAACCCAACCACGTGTCAATGTATATTGTGACATTTGCATGGGTTGTCGTGCTCACAAGATTAGCTTTTTCCTTAAATATGGTGAATCAATATAGTTATAAATAATTGATCCATCTTGGAGGAAGCTGGACATGCCCTATACAGTCGATCACAAAAGAGAGGATGTAAGAATATCTATGAAGATAACCATTTAGACGAAGCTGAGGCACCATCCAAATCGAGACAAACTTGTTAAGATATTGGATGAGTACTTAAGTAATGAGTACATAACCCTACAGGAACCACCATTCGCCATCCTAATGGGAGACCATGTAACAAATCTACAAAGAGAAATTTATTAGCTTGGGAGTATACTGACAATAATGCCTCTTGAGGAGGAAGGCATGGACATGGTTATGTTGAGGGTGTGATGTCTCTCCAACAATAGGTTGTTTCTTATTAGGGCGTTGTGATTCTCTTTCAAATATTAACTTTTTTGGTTCTCGTATTTGGTTTCCTATTGAGAAGAATAATTCAAAAATTGTTATATGACACAGTGATATCCTACTTTTTTAGTACATTTATAAATGATTGGGTAAATGTTTTTGGAGATGAAAACTATGGGTATTGAGTTGTTGACAAACTTTGGGATAGAGAGAATGAATGGTAGTGTGAAGGTTGTAGAGAGTGCTTGATGAAAGTGATACATCAGCATGACCTATACTCATGAGTTTTCATGGAGGAGTGTTGTGTTGATACTGCTATTTATCAAATTGTATAAACAAAAGATAGCCCCTGTCATACTGACTATCGGATGTTCATGATAGATATGGGTTCAATCATCACTACTTCATTGAGCATAACATTGGTACCACTCTCTATAAGGTGGTCGATGATATTTTTCTTGTTAGTATCGGACCATGAACAACCAGTTGTAAAGGATTTATGGTACATGTACTACCATAATTTATGTCGATAACGTTGCCAAGATAAAAAACTATGATGTATCCAAGGGCCATCAACCATGCGCATTTGGTTAAAATAGAATACAAGAGAAGATAAGTTGCAAATTGTAAATAAAATACAAGAGAAGATAAGTTGCAAATTGTATATACGAAATGCTTAAAGAAAATCTATGTAGTACAAAGATATTGTCATTATTGTTAAAAAATGAAAGTGTTGAGAATTGTGATAGATTGTTTTGTGTACATACTGAGATGTATATACAAATGAGAGGACCAAGTGATGATATTTTACATGACAATGAGGGCGATGATTGGATGTTTCTTGTATTTTATAAATGTACATATTTTTAAAATTTAAATAAACTCATTATTTCAATCCAATTGTATCCAACTGCATATTTGTTTGAGCATTGTGCGAACAAAGAATGAGGAACAAAAATATCATTCATTGCAATAGCATTTACATATACATGTGCTAATGCATAAAGAATGATCCATCGTATTGCTTAGCTAGAGGAGAATGAGTTAGATGCAATTGACTAATGTAATCTCTCAAAATAATTCGATATGTCCAAAAAATAAACCACTTTATATAGAACTCATTGTACTCATGAGGATATACTATTGAAAGGCCAAAATACTCAAGCTCAAAATAGTATGGGTATTGTACCTCCCAAGTGGCGTCACATGGCTCATATTATATCTTATACGCATGGGACCTTTTTGTGCAACTAGGATACCTAGATGGCAACAAAATTGTTGAACTACCTAATCTGGCATGTACGATTCCATAATATCTAAATATTGAATGCATCTATGGTATTTCAATAACTTATATGCTTTAGAATCTAAGTTTTTACACAACTATATGGCTACCAGTCAATTTATATTGCATTAAAGGAAAGATCGTTATCAAATCCAATTACTTATGGTACTTAGGAAGGTAAGACACACTCGAAGTGGAAATTTGGTAGGTATTCTCATAAAGATTTCAACCAAAAAATGAATCAAAACACCAATTAAATGGTAAAAAATATACCAAATCAATGACATAACTCGAAAAATCACTTAATCCCTTTTCAAATGAGCCTCCTTTTTCTTTTTACTCTTTATTTTATTCTTTCTTCCTTTTTCTTCTTTCTCTTCGGTCATATCCAAAGCAACATGGAACGATGACATCATGCACCCGAGTGGTGGTTCAAGCCACGGGTTGCCAAAGAACAATGTTGAATGGTCAATGGTGGTAGAAACACACAAAAGAGGGCTGAGAGAGGGGTTTAGATGGTTTGCTCTAGGTATATAAGGGTAATATTTAAGATTCAACAATGGCAAAAAGGTGTGTGTAGATAGTAAAATGGGTGTGTGTATCAATTTAGTAAGGGAAGAAGTTGGACAAGTGTGTATCAATTTAGTAAGGGAAGAAGTTGGACACGCCAAACACCACCAAATTACATAAGAGAGAATCTATAAACATCTATTATGGAGACTGTTATTCAAAAGTTAAGGCACCATTCAAATCAAAACAAATTTGTTAAGATATTGGATGAGCAGTTGAGTCTTAAGTTCACCACCCTATATGAGTCACTCATCCATCGTTCTAAAGGAAGATCATGTAACAAATGCATAAAGAGGAATTAGTAAACTTGGGAGCATGTGGACATGAGAGTCACTCATAGAAGAAGGCATGGACATGGTTATGCATGTGATCGAGGGCATGAGGCTTCTCTAAGAATGAGACATTCATCATGATGGAGTTGTAATCCTTTTCCAAATATTGATTTCTTTGGTTCTTGTATTGGGTCTCCTATTGAGAAGAACACTTCAAAATATCTAGAATTTGAACCGTCATATTAAATGAGACACCCTGCTTTATGAGAATAGTTGTGAATTATTAAGTGTTGTTGTTGGAGATAGAAACTATAAGTATCAAGTCATTGACAAACTTTTGAGATAGGGAGAGGAGTTTTGGCATGAAGCTCGTAAAGAGTGCTTTAAGGAAGTAGTATGTCAACATGACCTATACTCACGAGCTTTCATGGAGGAGGGTATTATTGATGTTATTATTCGTCATATTGAATATGCTAACAATGATCCTTATCCTACTTACTATTGAATGTTTATACCACACATGGGTTCAATCATCACTTCTCGATGTACTGAGCATTGATACTCCCTATCTACAAGGGGGTCAACGACATTTCTACCATAATGTCGGTTGTGAGCAACTAATTATAAGGGATGTGTGGTACATATGTTGTCATAATTCAATATAATATTTTCTAATGATAATGCAAGTATCTTTTACTAGATATATAATATAATATATATATATATATATATTATTTAAGCATTTAGTGTTTCTAATATGTGATTACTTATCTTCTCTTGTACTATATTTTTAACTAGATTCATATGGCTAAAGGCTCTTCAATGTTGCCTACCTTTCCATCTTAACAACGATACTAACATGAAAGTGTAATGAATTAGGGTCGATCGTTTCACACATGTATTGAGATATATAATCAAATGAGAAGACTAAGGATAATATTATACACGATATTGATGATGATGATGATTAGATGCTAGTTATATTTTGTAAATATTTTTTTTTTCAATTTAAAAGAACTAATCATATTCTACCAATATATTACCTTGTGTAGGTTGTTACCACTTTTCACATTATCTCATATTTACATTTACATATTTATATAGTCAGTTGGAATCGTGAGTATCAAACTAGAAATATACAATTTCATTAAAGTTAAAAATTACTTGTTCCTCCCATATTTTATAGGCAATGTAACCTTTAAAACTAGGGAGTAAACTTAGCATATCAGGCACTCCCTCACCATCACTCTCTGCACTATCCATCTCAATTTCTGAATTATCTATGTCTGTGAAGGCCTGGCTTCATTGACACATGTATTAGTCAAAATCTCTTCATATTATACTTATCATTTATGTTGTCATCCTCTATTTAATATGGCATTATATGATGTTACGTCCTTTTGCTTGTTATCAATCATACCTAAATATATGAAAAGGAATAACGAGTGAAATAAATAAGAGTCAATGTACATATCGCTCAAAATAGTCGGTCACATCTTTCAAGTAGGAGACTCGCGACCCAACCATGTTGCTTACAAACTAAAACATGTCTCCCACAACCAAAGACCTGCCATATAGGTGTGTTTCTTATATAGAGAAGACATGCTTCTACCGCGTCTCGATACAAAAACCCATTGGGTATCCACTGTGTTGGATTCCAATAAAAAATACACTTTATAGATGTGAATTTTTATTCTGAAGTTTATGTAGAGACTTGAAATTAAATTTGCTAGCTACGAATACTCAAGAGTCAACCTAGACGCTTATATAGAGACTTTGTAGATTTATGCAATTAAACCTTAGAATATACCCTACTCAAGTTTTTGAGACAGATCTATAACAGAAAAATAGAAGCTTAGAAAAGTAATTCTATCTTGGCTCTTAGATTTATGATTTCTATAAAATTAATCTTGTTGGAAAGATATGGATCTTAGCTTTCCAATGGGATTATTTTCATTCAAAACGGTTTAGTGTACACAAAGATATGGGATTATGACCCAACCTCTATTGTAGAAACTTTTGGTTTTATAGATGCTGTTTCGATTTCACTCGATCTTTTCTGATTTTATTTAGGATGTTACGCGATCCTAAAATTCTTGAAATTTTTATGTATAATGTATTTGTGTGTATATTAAATGTAAAAAATTTAAGAATATTTGGAGTAGGGAATAATAAAATAAAAATTATTTATCAGATGTATATAGAGTGTAGAAAACAAATTTTTAGTTTTTTAAAGAGATATGTGCATATATTTCGTCCGAATCAAAAAGGCATTCTACAACAATTCAAAATGAGTGAAATTATAATTATATCCTAAGCATAGAGGAGATTAAGAGATATAGGATCTTATCTTATATAATGAAGTAGAATAGATCAAAATCAAACATATAATAGATAATTCATGAATGTGAAAGAGAACGAGGTAGCATATAATACTTAATTATTACATCAATATGGAGACATGAGCTCCTTAATTACAACCCCATTAATTTTAATGAAAGAGGAGATAATAATTAAAAGATGAGGAAAGAAGGGACCTGTGGCGAAAGGATAGGATGATAGCCAACGGTTAGTGGTGGCGAGCCTCCTTCTTCTTTCTCTCTTCTTCTTCTCTCTCTCTCTCTCTCTCTGTGTCTTTCTCTCCCTCTCTTAGATTGTGGGATGCTAAGATCGATGGATGATTGATGGAACTCGGTCGATGCTTGTTGATGCCTTTGCGGCCCCCCTCAAGGGCTTTTCTATAGGCAATAAGTTGCCCGCTTGAGACTGCTCTTTGTAAGTCAACTTACCCAAGTCATATGGTAAGTTACCTTATTCGTTGAAATTGGTTGGGCTTGTGCTGTCCAATGACCTACCAAATTGGGTCAAAGAGTGTTGCATCCACTTGATAAAATCGCCTCAAGTTGCCTTGCTAAATATAGACTTGAGTTGATAAGAAAGGTGTTGCCTTCACTTGCTAAATTCGGCTCAAATTGCCTTGCTGAAAATCAATTTAAGTTGGTAAGAAAGGTGTTGCCTTCTTCCTTCCATGTTGAAGTCGGTTGAACTTGGTAAGTGGCTTTCTTGTGGCTGATATCAATTGGACTTGGTAAGTTGATGGCCTTCTTTCTTTCATGTTGAAGTCGGTTGAACTTGGTAAGATGTTGCCTTCTTCAACTTTGCTGAGATCGACTAGACCATACCTTGATGACTTACCAATTCTAGTCAAGGTGCTACCTTCACTTGTTGAATTTGGTCTACCCTTAAAATGGTAAGTCTTCTTGCTTAATCTTACTAAATTCGGCCAGCCTTTGATGGATTGGTGACTTACCAAATTGTGTATCAAGATTGCCTATGGCAAGTCATATAATTCACCCATGTTGAAATTGGTAAGGTTCTTCTTGGTGGCTTGCCAAATCGAGTCATGCAAATCGAGCATTCAATGGTTGCATATGGTAAGTAGGTTGATCCATTTATGTTGAAATTAGTGAGTTTTCTCTTGGTGGCTTGTCAAATCGAACACCCTAGTTGCCAAATTAAGCCACTTTCCTTTCTTAAACGCCAATTTTCCTTTCTTGAATGTCAACTTTCCTTCTTGAATGTTGACCTTCCTTCTTAGAAGCCAACCTTCATTTCTTGAACACCGACCTTCTTTTCTTGAACATCGACCTTCCTTTCTCATGCTACTTGTCTGAAACTAAAGTTGGTAGATTACTTTGCCCAAGAATGCCAAAATTGGCAGGTGCTTGGTCGTTGCCTTTTTTGGTTCATACCATCTCCTCTTTTCAGAGAATTTGCCTCCTATTGGTTCGAGTTTCATAAAAGGTAGGTATGATTTCAAACGTTTCTTTAAAAACCATTTTTATATTTGAAAAGATCAAATTTAATGAAATCTTCAAATATTAGTTTTGGAAAACACTGAGTTTCATTCTCAGTTTTTGTTTGCATGGATGACTTGCTTTCGTTCCGTGAGTTAGTCTTTTATCACCTTGACCACTTTAACCCTTTTAATAAGTATAGTTATTGAACCACTTTAACCCTTTTTTATGAGTATAGGGTATCGAACTACTTTAACCCTTGGGTATAGTGTCTCAGAATGAGACTATTCTCGATCAGACGAGTTTTTGAGGTTTGGTTTGAATTTGATTTGTTTTCGAATTTCTGAAATTTTGAAATTTTATAAATTTGGTTCCCAATGTTCTCATTTTAATTTATTTCTTTAAAAAGGATTGTTTTAAATCATTCTTTTTTAAGGCAATCTTTTGAAAAAAAATCCTGCCAATTTGATCTTGAGGGCAAAGTAGTCATTTTTTTAGCTTTTTTCAAAATTAGATTTTTTAAAGAGGGATGCAATATACCATAATTTTGAGGTTGCTACAAAATTTTGACGCAGGAATGAGTTCATTTAAGGTATCTTTATTTGAAAAACCTTTAAAAGACCTAAAACTATACTTTTTGTTTAAAAAAGCAGAATTTCTTTTGGGTGTTTACACACTCAAAACACTAAAATAAACGACAAAAAATATATTAAATCAACTATATATATTGAAAAATCATAATCTTCTTTGAATCAACCTCCCTTTTCTTCTTCCTTATTCTCTTTTCTTTTTCTACTCTCACCGAATCAAAAGCAACGTGGGATGACAATATTGTGAGTCTGAGTTGTGGTTTGAGCTATTGGTTACCAGGGCATGGGCATGGGATGGTCGATGGTGGTGGAAATGAGAAGAGAGAGGGGTGGACAAGGATTAAGACACTTTGCTTTAGAGACATAATGGGGATTTTCCAATTTTAGTAGGGTAAAATTGGAACCATACAACAAGGTATGTTTGGATATAAAATGGGTGTGTACCAATTTTGTTAGAGAAAACTTTAGATTAGTGCCCTATGTTTTAGTGAAAATCTACTTTGGTTTCTAATCTACTTTGGTTTCTATATTTCACTTTCTATGATTTAAATAATCTAAATTTGAAAAACTCATTATTTTAGTACCATGCCTGGATTTTAGGTGACCAATCGAGAATATTGACATGGCACATAGATATGACGTTAGTGCTCATGTGTCACCTTTGATGTGCTGCAAACGTGAGTGCAATTACTTTAGTAATTTTTAGTATCTTAAAATAAATTTTAGTAAAAAGTATTAATATAAATTAATATTTAATATTAAATTAATATTTAGGTTTAATTAATACATATTATAATAAAAAAACTTCATTAAAATTTCAAAACATATATTTAAAATTAATTCATAATAACAACCTTACTTTATATATTAATTACTAAATGGATTTAATTATATTTAAACATTTAATTGTTTATTTGAATATTAATTTAAATTAATAACATTAGTTTAGCAATAAACCAATCAAAGTTAGAAATCATATTCTGCATTAATTTATATTAATATATTTTAAAATTAGTTTGTGCTATCAAAAGTTAGTTTTTCATGCTATTAAATGATAATTACCAAATATTTATTTTATAAACTTAATTTTTATATAATTAACATCAACTCAAATTTGATGCCTATCAAATTAGTAATCTTTAACGTCAATTCAATCAACTTAAATATTAATTTTCATGACAATCATAATTTAAAATTCATTTATCTAATGACAATTATATAAAAATAAGTCACACTGTACATTAAAATTAAAAATAATAAACAATAATGTTTAAACAAAATAAAATCAATAATACAAATTAACATTTGTTAATTAATTTATCTTATTACCACAAATTAGTTTTAAATATCTATTGAAGTTTTTAAATTATAATTCAAATTAATAAAATTAATTAATTTATTAAATATTAATTTGCATTAAATATTTAATCTTTTGTTTAAATATTAAGAATTTGATACTCAATGAATTTGAAAGATGGTACGATCGCGCTGCCAGTACTTAACGTGTGAGACATCAAACGTAGAGCTCAATACGAATGACGTTAGAATACTGAAGTGATTGGTTTTGTCACCGTACCAGAGTGGATTTTGTCTAAACCACGTATACTAATAATCTTTGGTAAACAAAGTTTTCCCATTTTGTTACGTCATGCAACAAAAAAGGAAGAATCGCCGGGCTCGCTACGGCGACGCTTGGAGCGGGAACGTCCTGGGCGCCGCATTTCTTTGAGAACGGGAAATCCCTCAAAAGCATCCTTCCCAAAACCAGACATCTCTCTCTCTCTCTCTCTCTCTCTCTCTCTCTGTAGGACGTGCTCGCTGTCTTTCTCTGGGATGGATTCGTGGCAGGAGGACGAAGACGAAGAGATGGAGTTCGGGGAAGAAGACGACGAGCTCTTCCGGCAAGACATGGAGGCAGTCAAGAGGGCGTGCATGCTCACCAGTTCAGATGCGGCCGTTGTGACCGATTCTGGCGACGAGAGCGAGGAAATTGACGACATGGAATTTGTCCGGAGCATCCAAAAGAAGTTTTGCCTCCCGATGGACGTCGGATCGAAGAGCCCCGGAGGATTGTCCGATCTTGACGAGGATGATTTCGAGACGCTGAGGTCCATCGAGCGGAGGTTCTCCAAGTACGATTCTGGTATGTATTTGATGAATTTCATTTTGGCTTTGATTTCCCTTTCAAAGTTTTAGTTTCTTGGTTTTGTTTGGTTGTCGAACGATTGAATGAAGAAGAGGCAGTGTTGAAACTCGAAATCTTATTCCTGTTACGGAAACGACCTACTTGTATTCTGATGAAGATAGAATTGAATGGTCTTGCTGAGCTAGGAGGTTGATTTTCTTGATGAAAAGAGGCTTCGCCACTATAATGAATTTTCGGTGAATGAAGGGCTTTTATAAGGTTCCAAGAACTTGGAAATTCAAGCGGAAAGACATCCTTGTATAGAACACGTTCTCCATTAACTCTAAACTCTCAAATATCACCTAATTATTATCTGGGTTTCTAGTTTCACTATAATCATTTTTTGTAGTCTGTTTTAGGTTGATACTTTTATTGTAAAACTCATCACCATTTAGATCATGGGGTGGGCCCTACCAATCTAGTTTCTTAACAATGTTGATCGTCTCATAATCACAATCAATACTCTGTTTTCTAATTTCCTTCCATCTTTCATCACAAATTCTTCGTAACTATTCTATACTAGGTCTTTGTATGACGTCCAGACCATGTTAAACGACTCTTCAGGGCAATGCGTAGAAATGCTGTATGTTATACTTGGATTTATTTGTTTTTGTAACTGTGTGGCAGCTTTTTCTATCTTTATTGTGATTGCTCAGCGTAGATCCGTGTAGGATCTGTATGAGTGCAATCTTTGAGAATGCCCTATTAGTGCTAGAGGAGCTGCCCTATCCGCATCACATTTTTGCTGACCTGCATCAACCGTGATACTGATGTTTATCCCAAGTCCACTATCTTGTTTCATCTTTTTGGATCAGAAGAATGTAAGTATCCACACACAACCAGTATGGTAAAAGGTAAACCATACGATTGTATAAATATGTAGCACAACCTTAAGAAAGAAATTGATACCATGGCCACAATATACCCCATATCTTGCTATATTGGACAATCTACCCCCGTATCCTATGATATGGAGGGTACTTACCATAAAGCATGTCACATCAAAACTATTGATAAATAACATAAGGTATGCACCAATATATAGGAACTTGATAAGAACCGTAACTTTCTTGGGGATATTGAACCAGAAGGCAATGCTATTAAAATTGTATTGTATCATATGATACGATACGATTTTATAGTGTATCGTAGAAGAATATGATTCGATAATATATATGTATCACATTATGCAATTTATCGTGCCGTATCATGCTATATTGTATAATACAAGATGTATCGTACGAGTCGATGCTGATTTTTATGGGTATAAAACCCCTAGATTCGAGTTTCTAAAATTCATTTTTTTCATCCCAAACCCTATTTCACTCTAATCCTTTGTTCTCAAACCCTTTTTCCATCGTTGCTTTTGTTGATTTTGTGGAGAAATCTCAAGATTACCAATTTGGATTCATGCCAAGCAGATCTACTATTGAAGCGATTCACCTTTTGAGACATATCGCATGATACAGATAATACCCCTTATAATGATACTATATCTTATACGATACACTATATCCAAATAACACTAGTTTTAGACTTTTATTATGTAGTTTGTACTTTGTATCTAATTAATGATGATGGAAGTTACTTACAAATTCATTCTCTTTTAATGATCATTTCTAATTTTCTTAAGATAGTTGATTCAAATCAATTTTTTGGATTTAATTTTGTTTAATGTTGATTGTGTTAGAATTAAATATCTTATATTCGTTAATTTCAATTTTTCTTAAACTAGATTTATTAATAGTTGTTTTTTAAATCATGAAATAAAAAAATAAAAAATTACACCGTATCGTACGATACGGTACATTTATCACATATCAGAGCCGAGAGTGATAGGTCTCCGATACACTTTTTACAACATTGCCGGAAGGTCCCCCTATTAACCATTTAACGATATATGGGGTTCATATATTTATTATGCTTACATATTTATAGATTTAAGCTTTATCATTTTATACTTAGACTTTCATGATTTCATCTTTGCTTGGGACTAAAACCATATTGATCCTTTATTTGTAAAACAGAAGAGATGCATTCCTCATTTAGATTTTTTGCTTTTTCTGTGTGCTGTACCTTTTCCTTCAGCAGATTTTTATGCATTTTGACACCTAATTCATTATTTATATTTACCTTTATGTAGATGAAACCAAAACGAAGTCTGCCAGTTGTCTACAGGAGAACAATTTTGTTTCTGACACTGGAAATAGCTTGGAGGACGTCCCGTTTGAAGCTGTGGAAGGAGGTGAAGAATCACTGGAGCTGGCTCTTCATTCTAAGAGTTCTCTTTCAATGTCCTTATCATCAAGATCTCTTGATGGCGTTAAAGAAGCACATTATTCTACCGGTACCAATGGGAGTAGATTCTGGAAACATGAATCATCTAGCCTTTCTGTTGTCCCACTCAGAAAATCTGTCTTTTCTGATTCCGCAAGGGTCTTTATTGAAGCTCTTAAGAAAAACAGGTTATGTCAAAAGCTGATAAGAAGTAAGCTGCTACAAGTTGAGGCAATGATTGGTGAGAACAAAGAGCTCACAAAGAGAACAAAATGCTTAGCTGATTTCCAGAGATCATGCAAAAGGCAAGCAACAAGACTGTTGGGTCAAGAAATTGACGCTCGTGTCAGGTTAATCTCAATTCCAAATGCTTCAAAGTCATCTAAGAAAGCAGAGGTCACAATCTGAGGAGTCACATAATCTTTTCCGTTTATTTTCCTCGTCAGTGGTTTCATTCTTTTTCTTTGTAGGTATTGTTGTGAGATATAGTGCCTCCTTTCTTTTGGATCTTTTTGCCATAACCGTAGCATTCTTTTATTTGACACTGATCTTGAGTTGTATTCGGTTCTCTCACTTAGTTTTGGCTCCTCAACTCCATGATTAAGATAAACTCCATGATTAAGAGTAACTGCATCATGAAAGAGGCATGTGCCCCACGAAGTTGTATATGTAGACATTATATATATGTACGTATAAACATCACTTTAATGAGACCTTTTCTTTTTCTTCTTTTGCTGCATAAACAAGAAGATTTTCGCAACTAAATTATTCTTTCCAATGATCCTTTTTTCTTTTCTGAGGCCTTTACATTAAATTTAGTTTTGATTAACAGTCTGTAACCTTATATACATGACCTATGAAGCTTAAATGTGAGAATTTTGTTTGAAGAAACAAATCATATTTCTGGACCATCTCAAAATGATTCTAGTAACTCCTTCAAGCCATCCCAGGCAAGGAAGGAGTACATTTTTATTGGTAGAGGTGACTAGGATTTCCATGTTTGGGGATGGCGCTCGTAGTCTTTCCTCTTGTGTTCTTTTTCTCACCATGAAAACTTTTGACATGTGCAGATTACAGCGGATGCGCTATTTTTAGTCTCTGCTGTCTCAGTTACCACTTTCACTAGTTTTCTATATCTTTATCTAGTCTGTTTTTGTGGCTGACTATGTTGAGGATGTGCAGGATGATAAAACATCTCCTTTACTTTTTGGACCTCGTGAGAATTCACATGTACCAACCTTTAGGAGGGTGCTGTCCAAGTTCCCATCAATTTTAAAGAAGAAACTTTGGTCCACATATGAGAGGGAAAACCTTGCAAAAGGAATTAAACAACAAGTTCAAGAGTTCTTATTTCGCAACTCGATGGAAAAACTTTGGTATGCGTTTTCTATTACAAAGCGTTGGTCTGAGGTTCTTCTCAAATTGGTTGTAATTAATGTGCATTTCTTTGCAGCGGTCAAGAAGAGTCTGTGGCTCAACCATACTGTTTAAATACTGTTATTGCAGAAATAAAAAATCTGGAGATCACCCCTCAACATGTTAGATTATTTTTGCCCCAGATTGATTGGAAGCGCTTGGCTTCTATGTATGTAAAGGGCCGTTCTGGTGAAGAATGTCGAGCAAGGTAACTTTCATCTGCTTAGCAGTGAATTTCAGTGGGTCACAGTAATTGAAACCAGCTAGATTTTCATTTTGTCTTGAACAATTGCTTCCCACGAGGGGCCAACAGCATCAGTTATTCTGTGAATCTATGTGCCTGTGTGGCTTATACCTTCTAGTTTAAGGTTGGAAGCCCTAATTTAGTTCAAATTATATGAACATCACTTAAAAGAGGAAAATATCTGACTACCTTTAATGTGAGAAGGGTACTTGATTTCTTACATTAGAAAATGCTTGTAAGTTTTGTATACTATATTGAAAATGTGATGTATTTGCACATTTTCACAAGGTAGTAGTTTACAACAACTAAGCCTTTTCCCATACTAGATGGGTCGACTACATGGATTCTTTGTTTCCACAGAGCCCTATCATGTGCCATGTTAGCAGTTAACTCACAATAAGCTAGATCATTCTTTATTGTTTCTTTCAAACACTTTTGTGGTTGTCCTCTACCTCTTTTAATACTTTCTTAAAGGTTCTTCTTCTGATATTCTTTCTATATGTCCAAACCATCTTAAACGATATTCTCTCATTTTATCCTCTATTGGTGCAACTCCTAATTTGTTTCTAATAACTTCATTATCTATACAGTCTTTTCTTGTATGACCACTCATTCATCTATCTTCATTTCTGTCATAGACATCTTTTGTACATATTGATGGTTAACTGCCCAACACTCAGAACCATAAAACATGACAGGTCTAATTGTTGCTCTATAATATTTACCTTTTAACTTTAATGGTATCTTCTTATCACAATGAATACCTGATCCTCCTCTCCATTTTAACCAACCAGGATTAATTCTATGAGTAACATCTCCATCAATTCTTCCATCACTCTGGAAAATTGACCCTAGGTATTTAAAACTTTCCTTTTGGGGGATGCAGTGTGTGCCATTTTAATTTCTATGTCCTCTGAAGTAACCAAATGATTAAACTTACATTCCATATATTCTGTCTTTGCTCTACTAAGTCAGAGGCCTTTGCTTTCAAATGTTTCTCTCCATAGTTCCATTTTTCTATTAACTTTTTCCTTAGACTCTTCCACTAACACAATGTCATTTGCAAATAAAATACACCAAGGTACTTCATCTTGAATATGTTTTGTTAACTCATCAATCACCTTTATAAATAAGTATGGACTTAAAGTTGATCCTTGATGTAACCCAATATTAACTTCAAAGAAGTCTGTCATTCCTTCACGAGTACTCACACTTGTTTTTGCACCCTCGTACATGTGTCTTATAAGGTTAATGTATGTCAATGGGATACCTCTTTTTTCTAGGTTCTCCAAAGAACCTCTCTCAGTATCCTATCGTAAGTTTTTTCTAGATCAATAAATATCATGTGAAGGTCTTTCTTTTTTGCTCTAAAATGTTTTGTAAGATGTCTCAAAAGGTGAATCGCTTCAACAATAGATATACCTAGCATTAATCCAAATTGGTTCTCTGTTGTACTTGATACTTGTCTTAACCTATGTTCGACAATTTTTTCCCACAATTTCATAGTATGACTCATTAACTTGATACCTTGATAATTCACACAATTCTGAATGTCTCTCTTGGTCTTATATATGGGTATAGGTGTACTCGCTCTCCATTCCTCGGGCGTCTTTTGGTTTCTCCGTATTTCATTAAATAGTCTTGTGAGCCAAGTGATTCCTATTTCTCCTAGTATTTTCCAAACTTCTATAGGAATATTGTCTGGTCCTACCGATTTACCACTCTTCATATGTTTAAGAGCCTCTTTGACTTCATTCTTTTGAATATGTTGGTAGAAATTGTGGTTTATATACTTTTCTGATTTGGCTAACTCTCCTAAGCTAATACTAACATCTTTATTTTCATTAAAAAGCTTATAAAAATAGTTTTCCATATATTTCTTATATCATCATTTGCCACTAGAATTTTTTCATCCTCGTCCTTGATGCATCTAACATAATTAAGATCTTAATTTTCTTATCTCTAATCCTAACTATCCTAAAAATATCTCTTTCACTCTCTTTTGAGTTGAGTTTTTTATATAAATCCTCTCAAATTTTAGCTTTTGCTTCACTAACGGCCTTTTTCGCTTCCTTCTTTGCTTTCTTATAAGCCTCTAAAGTTTTACTAGTTTTCTTAGCATAATGTAATTTGTAACATGCCCTCTTTGCCTTGATTTTATTTTGCACTACTTCACTCCACCACAAAGCTTTTTTTGTGCCGGGACACCTCCCTTAGATTCACCTAACACATCTTTCGCCACTTTCCTAATATGTATAGTCATATTGTTCCACATATCAAAAGGTGTACCAACTTAATTCCAAACATCTCCTTCAAGGACTTTCTGTTTAAATATATCTTCTTTCTGGCTTTTGAGGTTCCACCATTTAGTCTGAATAGCTCGATGCACTCTTTTCTTCTTTGTTCATTTTTTTATTTGTAAATCTATAACTAAAAGTTGATGTTGGGTGGTTAAACTTTCTCTTAGAATTACCTTGCAATCTTTACAACACGCTCTATCTTTCTTTCTATAAATAAAGTAATCAATTTGTGTTTATAATAAGCCACTTTTATACAAACAACAACAAACAACAACTAAGCCTTTTCCCATACTAGACGGGGTCGGCTACATGGATTCATTGTTTCCACAGATCCCTATCGTGTGCCATGTCAGCAGTTAACTCACAATAAGCTAGATGGTTGTCCTCTACCTCTTTTAATACTTTCCAAATTTAGTTTTTAATACCTTCTTAAAAGTTCTTATTTTGATCTTCTTTCTATATGTCCAAACCATCTTAAACGATATTCTCTCATTTTATCCTCTATTGGTGCCACTCCTAATTTGTTTCTAATAACCTCGTTATGTATACAGTCTTTTCTTGTATAACCACTCATCCATCTCAACATCTTCATTTCTGTCAGAGACATCTTTTGTACATGTTATGATTAACTGCCCAACACTCAGAATCATAAAACATGGTAGGCCTAATTGCTGCTCTATAATATTTACTTTTTAACTTTAATGGTATCATCTTATCACAAAGAACACATGATGCTCCTCTCCATTTTAACCAACCAGCATTAAGTCTACGCATAACATCTCCATCAATTCTTCCATCACTCTCAAAAATTGACCCTAGGGATTTAAAACTTTCCTTTTGGGGGATGCAATGTGTGCCAATTTTAATTTTTATGTCCTCTTAAGTAACCAAATGATCAAACTTACATTCCATATATTCTGTCTTTGTTCTACTAAGTCAGGGGCCTTTGCTTTCTAGTGTTTTGCTCCATAGTTCCAATTTTCTATTAACTTTTTCCTTATACTCCTCCACTAACACAATGTCATCTGTAAATAACAAACACGAAGGTAGAAATACGTCGATAGGAATATTGTCTGGTCCTACCGATTTACCACCCTTCATATGTTTAAGAGATTCTTTGACTTTATTCTTTTGAATACGTCGGTAGAAATTGTGGTTTATATACTTTTCTGATTTGGCTAACTCTCCTAAGCTAATACTAACATCTTTATTTTCATTAAAAAGATTATAAAAATAATTTTTCATCTATTTCTTATATCATCATTTGCCATTAGAATTTTTTCATCCTTGTCCTTGATGCATCTAACATAATTAAGATCTTTAGTTTTCTTATCTCTAACCCTAGTTATCCTAAAAATATCTCTTTCACCCTCTTTTGAGTTGAGGTTTTTATATAAATCCTCTCAAATTTTAGCTTTTGCTTCACTGACGGCCTTTTTTGCTTTCTTCTTTGCTTTTTTATAAGCTTCTAAAGTTTCACTAGTTTTCCTAGCATAGTGTAATTTGTAACATGCCCTCTTTGCCTTAGATTTTATTTTGCACTACTTCACTCCACCACCAAGCTTCTTTTTGTGCCGGTACACCTCCCTTAGATACACTTAACACATCTTTCGCCACTTTCCTAATATGTATAGCCATATTGTTTCACGTATCACAGGGTGTACCAATATAATTCCAAACATCTACTTGAAGGACTTTCTGTTTAAATATATCTTCTTTCTTGCTTTTGAGGTTCCACCATTTAGTCCGAATAGCTCGATGCACTCTTTTCTTCTTTGTCCACTCTTTTATTTATAAATCCATAACTAAAAGTTGATGTTGGGTGGTTAAGCTTTATCTTGGAATTACCTTGCAATCTTTATAACACGCTCTATCTTTTTTTCTACAAATGAAGTAATCAATTTGTGTTTGTGATAAGCCACTCTTATAAGTAATTAAATGTTCATCTCATTTTTTTGAAGATTGTATTGACTATAAAGAGATCAAATGCCATAGCAAAATTTTAAATCTCCCTACCTTCCTCATTTATATCCCCTAAAGGAAAGTTTCTATGAATACCTTGATATCCTAATGCCTCTTTACCGACATGTCCATTTAAGTCTCCTCCTAAACAAATCATCTCCATTTGTGGAATCTTTTGAATCACCTTATCTAACTCTTCCCAAAAAGCTGTCTTTGTACTATCTTCTAGTCCTGCTTGGGGTGCGTAAGCACAAACTATATTCAAAACCTCTACTCTTAACACTAATTTCAACGTAATGATTCGGTAACTATATCGTTGTATGTCTACTACAATATCCTTTAAATCTTTATTTATGATAATACCAACTCTGTTTCGAGCCTTTTCTTTACTTGAGTACCATAATTTAAAACTTGTATACTCTATGTCCTTTGCTTTTTCTCCAACCTATTTTGTCTCTTGTAAACATAGAATATGAATATTTCTCCGAATCATAGTATCTACCATCTCCATTAGTTTACCGGATAATGTTCTGATATTCAAAGAATCAATACGAATCTTATTATCTAGGACTAACTTCCTTACCCCTGCATCCATCCATATTCAAAATGCGGAGACCCTCTCTAAAAATTATTCACTACATTCGGGCGAAAATGTAGGGGCCCTTGCTTACTTATCACTGCATTCGGGTTCTGCAATGAGTCGCTAAGCGAGGACGTCCCAAAACAATGCTCATAATTTTTGAAATCCAACAACAACTAAGCCTTTTCCCATACTAGACGGGGTCGGCTACATGGATTCTTTGTTTCCACAGATCCCTATCATGTGCCATGTTAGCAGTCAACTCCCAATAAGCTAGATCATTCTTTATTGTTTCTTTCCAACACTTTTGTGGTCGTCCTCTACCTCTTTTAATACTTTCCAAATTTAGTTTTTCTAACCTTCTTACAGGTTCTTCTTTTGATCTTTTTCTATATGTCCAAACCATCTTAAACGACGTTCTCTCATTTTATCCTCTATTGGTGTCACTCCTAATTTGTTTCTAATAACCTCATTATATATACAGTCTTTTCTTGTATGACCACTCATCTATCTCAACATCTTCATTTCTGTCACAGACATCTTTTGTAGATGTTGATGATTAACTGCCCAACACTCAGAACCATAATTAATTTTTGTAATCCATGTTATAAAAATTCAACGAAGTTTACGCTAGTTGTCGTAAGCCTAATACAACCCTCCTCCTTTATCTGGGCTTGGGACCGACAATGCAAGGGTGATCCCTTACATTGGCGGAGTTGATAAGCCACTCTTATAAGTAATTAAATGTTTATCTCATTTTTTTGAAGATTGTATTGACTATAAAGAGATCAAATGCCATAGCAAAATTTAAAATCTCCCTACCTTCCTCATTTATATCCCCAAAACCAATGTTTCCATGAATACCTTGATATCCTAATGCCTCTTTACCAAAATGTCCATTTAAGTCTCCTCCTAAACAAATCATCTCCCTTTGTGGAATCCTTTGAATCACCTTATCTAACTCTTCCCAAAAAGGTGTCTTTATACTATCTTCTAGGCCTACTTGGGGTGCGTAAGCACAAACTATATTCAAAACCTCTGCTCCTAACACTAATTTCAACGTAATGAATCGTTCATCATATTGTTGTATGTCTACTACACTATCCTTTAAATATTTATTTATGATAATACCAACTCCGTTTCGAGCCTTTTCCTTACCTGAATACCATAATTTAAAACTTGTATCCTCTATCTCCTTTGCTTTTTCTCCAACCCACTTTGTCTCTTGTAAACATAGAATATAAATCTTTCTTCAAATCATAGTATCTACCACCTCCATTAACTTATCGGATAATGTTCCGATATTTCAAGAACCAATATGAATCTTATTATGTAGGACTAGCTTCCTTACCCCCGCATTGGTCCATATTGAAAATGTAGAGACCCTGTCTGTAAATTATTCACTACATTTGGGAGGCAACATAGCATGACTAATTTCTTTACCCACACCCGTACATGACCCTCTCTGTAATTGATTCACTACATTCGAGCGAAAATGTAGTGACCCTTGCTTACTTATCACTGCATTCAGGCTTTGCAGCACGTCGCTAGGCGGGGACGCCATAAAGCAATGTACACAATTTGTGTAATCCATGATATAAAAATCCGACAAAGTTTTACGCTGGCTGTCAGAAGCCTAACACAAGGGATCACCCTTGCATTGTCGGTGTCAAGCCCGGATAAAGGACGAGGGTTGTGTCCAGCATAAAACTTTATGGGATTTTTATACCATGGATTACACAAATTATGAGCATTGCTTTTGTTGGATTTGCACAAGAAACATCATTATTTCATTGATGATTGAAAAAATACAAGACTAGAGCTGGACGACTCCTTCTTGGCAGCCGTCCTAACCCTAATGATAGCCACTTAATTTATACTAAGCCTTATAACTTGAAAGACTATATTACCCCTAATAAGTATTTAATATGACTCGAGTCCCAATGGATCAAAATCTGATCCATTGAGATCCAAATCCTAATCTATACATTATGGACTGAAGATAGACTGAATTGAGATACTCTAATGTATACGACATCTTATACTTGGACTCTAATTAGTCAACTTGACTTTCTCAACGCGCCCCCTCAAGTTGACTACTGAAGGCTGGTAATTCCCAACTGTAAGTGCTTTCCGAAGGCCATTGATTGAGACTGGTTTGGTGAATATGTCTGCCAATTGATCTTCTGAACGAACGTGAACAAGATTGAATATGCCTTGGGCTATCTTTTCTCCGATGAAATGACAGTCTATCTTAATATGCTTTGTTCTTTAATGGAAGACTAGATTCTGCGCTATTTAAAGTGCCGCTCTACTGTCTGTAAAGAAAGTAATGGGAGTATTTCTTTTTAGACCAAGTTCTTCAAGAAGTGATAGGATCCATTGACCTTCACACATGCCTAGTGCTATAGCATGGTATTCTGCCTCTGTGCTAGACCTGGCAACCACAGACTGCTTTTTACTTTTTCAAGATATAACATTGCCTCCCAAACAAACTACATATTCCGAAGTTGATTTCATGTCTGTTCTAGAGCCTGCCCAATCTGCATCTGAATATATACATATGTCTAGTGATAAAGATGGAGAATATAATAACCCATAGGTTATAGTTGATTTTAAGTACCTGATGATGTGAAAAACTGTACTCATATGATACTTGGATGGGCAATGCATCCATCTACTTACATATCCAACTGCAAAGCTGATATCTGGTCAAGTAATAGTAACTTATATCAACTTTCCCACTAATCGCTGGTATTTATCAACATCTTTAAATAGTTCAGTAGGCTTATTGGTCTCTTCTGTGGATGCTTCCTTGGGGGTAGAGCATATTCTACAGTGTTCCATTTTCGTTTCCTTCAGCAAATGTAGAATATATTTCCCCTGACTTAAAAATAAACTGTCATCTTTATGGATAACTTTTATCCCAAGGAAATAGTGCAGTCTTTCCAAATCCTTCAAGTCAAATAAAATATGCAGTTTCTTCTTTATATCAATTATGCCTTCCGCATCGTCTCCTGTGATAATAATATCATCAACATACACTAGTAACACAATAGTCTTCTTATCTTGTTTGATGAACAAAGTATGATCACTAATGCACTTCTTGAAACCCAAATTTACCACACACTCACTGAACTTTTCAAACCATACCCTTGAGAATTGTTTTAATCCATAAATAGATTTCTTTAACTTACATACTTGGTTATGCTTCTGGTGATAAGTCCATATAGATATCTTCCATAAGATCCTCCTGAAGGAAAGCATTCTTAACATCCAACTGCCAAACTCAAAATCAGTCGAATAGTGTTCATCTTTGCCACAGGAGCAAATGTCTCAGTATAATCTATGCCGTATGATTGGCTGTAACCTTTAGCTACTAATCTGGCTTTATACCATTCTATATTTCTATCTGCGTTATACTTACAGAGAAAACCCATTTACATCCCACAGTTTTCTTTCCACGGGGTAGATCAGATAATTTCTAGGTTTTGTTTCGGACTAGAGTTGCGATTTCTTCTTCGATGGCTGCACTCCACTCTGAATACTGTGTAGCCTCTTCAAATGTTTTAGGAATATGAATGGTATCTGCATGCATCACAAATAACTGATATTCTTTGGGATAATTTGAGTATGATACCATTTTATCCAATGAATATTTTGCATTTTTTCTCCTTCCTTTTCTAAGTGCAATAGGTAAGTCATCCGATTCATCCAAATGTTGTGTCGTCACTTGAGTTGGATTTAAATCTAATTCTGGTGGAGGATTATAATCTGAGATAGGTGATTGTTGTGGAGCAAATACCCTTCTGTCACCTCTAGTATATATTTGCCAATGTCTTTCTGAATCAAGAGTCATCTCTTCACCTCCATTCTCTTGCACTGGCTAAACTTCAATTGACGGAAGAGGTAGCACCGATGATGATGGGATATCTGATGGAACAATTTCTGCAATATTATAAAAAGGAATATCTTCATGAAATGTAACATCCATTATGACATATACTTTCCTTTTTGTGGGATCATAACACTTGTATCCCTTCTGAGTAGAAGAGTATCCAAGAAAAATACATTTGATTGATCGAGCATCTAAGTTATCTCTTAATCCATGATAGACATGAACAAAACATGTGCAACCAAATATTCTTATAATAAGATGGAATTGTTTCTGAGAAGGACATAACAAATGAAATGGAGTGTTCTCATTAAGAATTCTGCTTGGCATACGATTGATAAGAAAAGCTGAAGTTAGTACAGCTTTGCCCCAATAACATTTTGACACATTACATTCAAGTAAGAGAGTTCTAGTTACTTCTAGAATATGTCGATTTTTCCTTTCAGCAACACCGTTCTGTTGGGGAGAGTACACACATGAAGTTTGATGTATAATTCCATGCTGTAGAAAGTATGAATGAAGGGATTGAGATGTAAACTCTCCCCATTATCACTGCGAAAAACTCTTATAGTATGCTGAAACTAAGTCTGTGCAAACTGACAATAAATATGAAGGATATTCTCTACTTCTTCTTTAGTCTTCATAAGATATAACATATTGAATTTAGTACAATCATTGATAAATGAAACAAAATACTTGTAACCATGCACAGATGTAATAGAACAGGGTCTCCAAATATCTGAATGAACAATTTCAAATGGAATCGAAGATTTTTCTTCATTTAAAGGAAAGGAAATACGATGGTGTTTCGCCTTCTGGCAAGTGTCATAATTCAAATTCAAATTATTACAATCTCTAAACTCAGGTAATAACATCTTTATTTTTGAAAAAAGGTAAATGTCCTAGTCTTCTGTGCCAACGAGGTATGTCTTCTTTCTGTTTCTCTGTAGTGAGTGTAGTGTTGTTCCTTTAGTATCCTCGCACATATAGAGGTCTCTTCTCATATTATCCTGACCAAAGATCTACCCCGTCCTTTGTTCCTAAAAGATACATCCATTAGAATAAAAAATTATACGATATTTCAGATCTTGTGTCATAGCAAAGACAGACAATAAGTTTACTGAGATGTTTGGGACATGTAAAACATTTTTTAGTATGCCAAAAGATGTAATAATACTCCCTTTTCCCACTATCGGAGTCTGAGAACCATCTGTCAGCTTGATATTAACTTTTGCTTGAATTAATTCATAGTGATCAAAGAAATCTTTGTGACTGACCATGTGGTCTGTAGCCCCAGAATCAATAACCCATATTCGTGAATAAGAGGAACTTATATTACCCTGGGTCAAGAATGAGAATGGATAGGCAATAGTTGCTTGTGAGTCACTGTGAGAGGATGTAGATGGTACTTGTGAATCTGTTAAATGGGCCTTCAGTAGTTCAATCTCCTTTTTCATGTCTGCCAATGACGCTGCACTCTCTTCTGCCTTTGGTTTTTCAGTATGATCACTACTAAAATAAGTCTTATTAGTTCTGTTATGAAAGTAGGTAGGTTTTCCTACTAATTCCCAGCATGTTTCCTTGGTGTGGCGTGTTTTTCCACAATCAGTGCAAGTCAATTTATCCCTTTCTTGAGATAAAAACCAGATCTTCCTCTACCTCTGCCATAATCACCTCTCTCCCTAGCGAATGGAGGAGTATACACATTCCTTCCTACAAAAGTTGCATTTTCTGAACTGATTTTAGTTTCCTTCTCCAAAAGTTTTCTGTCTTCTTCGAACTCTTCATTTCGTTCCTCTGTGCAACTCTGACATTTTGTCTTGGAGTAAATTTGAAGTTCTTCCCAGAGTTCCCTGAGTTCTGTATAGTACTCACTGACTGTTCTTCCTCCTTGCCTGCATTTTTGAATCTTTTCAATGAGGTCGTACTTCTTAGCAATATTCTTTCGTTGAGCATACGCTTCCTGAACTACTAGCCAAATGTCCCGAGCTGTTTTCAGAAATATGAATGTGCTGCCTATAGATGGAGTCATGGATTGGATAAGCCAAGCACTCACCAGTGCATTTTTCCTACGCCACCAAGGATTAAGAGGATCTGTAATTGAGGGTGGAGATATCTCACCAGTCAAGTAATTCCAACGTCCCCTAGCAATAATTGTCAATTCAATTGATCTAGCCCATTGCAAATAATTCTTTCCATCTAACTTCAAATTTATGATTTGAAATACTTCTCCTTTATCTGAGGAATTCGATTTATTTCCTTCAATCATCTTTCCTTTTTCCATATTCAGAGATACTGTGTTTCCCAAAAACAATAAAGTGATATTGATAGCAAATCGTGAAGGCCTTCCAAAGATTCAAGAAGAATCACCCAATGTCATCATCATATATGCTCTAAACCAACTCAAAGGATTATGCTCACGATAATCTCTTCCAAAGAACCACTCCGTTAGATTTTCTTGAGCATAAAAAATCTCGGTTGGAAGCCAAAAATAACTTTCCAACTTATATTTAATTCGATTGTGAAGAGGAAACCAATCCCACTGCGATAATATTTTAGAATCCAACACAAAACTGAACTTTGAATAAGAAATACCACGAAAACTACGAAAAATACTTATCTCTTTACTAGAAGAAACTTTTTTTCTATTTTTCTCCCTCAATTGATCGCATGTAGGCTTCAATAGGCTCTGATACCATGTTGGATTTGCACAAGAAACATCATTATTTCATTGATGATTGAAAAAATACAAGACTAGAGCTGGGCGACTCCTTCTTGGCAGTCGTCCAGCATCTCACGGTTTCTCTCTTAAACTAACCCTAATGACAACCACTTAATTTATACTAAGCCTTATAACTTGAAAGACCATATTACTCCTAATAAGTATTTAATATGACTCGGGTCCCAATGGATCAAAATATGATCCATTAGGATTCAAATCCTAATCTATACATTATGGACTGAACATAGACTGAACTGAGATACTCTAATGTATATGACATCCTATACTTGGACTCTAATTAGTCAACTTGACTTTCTCAACAGGTTTGAGGCGTCCCTACCTAGCGACGCACTGTAGAGCCCGAATGCAGTGATAAGTAAGCAATGACCACTGCATTTTCGCCCGGATGTAGTGAATCAATTGCAGAGAGGGTTCCTACATCATGGACGGGTGTGGGTAAAGAAGTTAGTCGAGTTACATTGCTGCCTGAATGTAGTGAATAATTTACAGAGAGGGTCTCCACATTTTCAATATGGACGAATGCGGGGGGTAAGGAATCTAGTCCTAGATAATAAGATTCATATTGGTTTTTGGAATATCGAAACATTATGCGATAAGTTAATGGAGGTGGTAGATACTATGATTCAGAGAAAGATTCATATTCTATGTTTATAAGAGACAAAGTGGGTTGGAGAAAAAGCAAGGAGATAGAGGATACAAGTTTTAAATTATGGTATTCAGGTAAGGAAAAGGCTCGAAACGAAGTTGGTATTATCATAAATAAATATTTAAAGGATAGTGTAGTAGATATACAACAATATGATTACCGAATCATTACGTTGAAATTAGTGTTAGGAGCAGAGGTTTTGAATATAGCTTGTGCTTACACACCTCGTAGGACTAGAAGATAGTATAAAGACAACTTTTTTGGGAAGAGTTAGATAAGGTGATTCAAAGGATTCCACAAAGGGAGATGATTTGTTTAGGAGGAGACCTAAATGGACATGTCGGTAAAGAGGCATTAGGATATCAATGTATTCATAAAAACTTTGGTTTAGAGGATATAAATGAGGAAGATAGGGAGATTTTAAATTTTGCTATGGCATTTGATCTCTTTATAGTTAATACAATCTTCAAAAAATGAGATGAACATTTAATTACTTATAAGAGTAACTTATCACAAACACAAATTGATTACTTCATTTGTAGAAAAAAAGATAGAGCATGTTGTAAAGATTGTAAGGTAATTCCAGGATAAAGTTTAACTACCCAACATCGACTTTTAGTTATGGATTTACAAATAAAAAAATGGACAAAGAAGAACAGAGTGCATTGAGCTATTCGGACTAAATGGTGGAACCTCAAAAGCGAGAAAGAAGATATATTTAAACAGAAAGTCCTTGAAGGAGATGTTTGGAATTTTGTTGGTACACCTTGTGATATGTGATATGGCTATACATATTAGGAAAGTGGTGAAAACAAAGAAGCTTGGTGGTAGAGTGAGGTAGTGCAAAATAAAATCAAGGCAAAGAGGACATGTTACAAATTCTATTATGGTAAGAAAACTAGTGAAACTTTAGAAGCTTATAAGAAAGCAAAGAAGGAAGCGAAAAAGGCTGTCAGCGAATGAAAAACTAGTGGCAAATGATGATATAAGAAATAGATGAAAAACTTTTTTTATAAGCTTTTTAATGAAAATAAAGATGTTAGTATTAGCTTAGGATAGTTAGCCAAATCAGAAAAAGTATATAAACCACAATTTCTACCGACATATTCAAAAGAATGAAGTTAAAGAGGCTCTTAAACATATGAAGGGTGGTAAATCGGTAGGACCAGGCAATATTTCTATAGAAGTTTGGAAAATACTATGAGAAATAGGAATCACTTGGCTCACAAGACTATTTAATGAAATATGGAGAAAGCAAAATATGCCCGAGGAATGGAGAGCGAGTACACTTATACCCATATATGAGAATAAGGGAGACATTCAGAATTGTGTGAATTATCGAGGTATCAAGTTAACAAGTCATACTATAAAATCGTGGGAAAGAATTATCGAACTTAGGTTAAGACAAGTATCAAGTACAATAGAGAACCAATTTGGATTCATGCAAGGCATATCTACTTTTGAAGCGATTCACCTTTTGAGATGTCTTATGGAACATTTTAAAGTAAAAAAGAAAGACCTTCACATGATATTTTGTTGATCTAGAAAAAACTTATGATAGGGTACCGAGGAGGTTCTTTGGAGAACCTTGGAAAAAAGAGATCCGATTGACATACATTAACCTTATAAGATACATGTACGTGTTGAAGAATATGAGTTTAGAGTTATTTTTTAGTACATATAATGTTGTAGGACAGTAAAATTGATGTTTAGAGTATTATTGTAATTGTCCGAAGTTGTAAGGGCATTTTGGTAATTTTCTGTACCAGGGGTATTTTAGTCATTTTACATTTTAGAGCTCCTTATATAAGGGCTGATAGACTGTATTAGGGTTTAAGTTTCTGTGATTAAGAAAGAGAGACTAAGAGAGGGGGCAACCTCCATTGGAGGTCCGCCCCCTCCTCCGATCTCCATTTTTCCTCTCCATCTTGTGTTAATCTTTTCTATTATTTATTATCCGCTGGGCAACCACGTTTCCAACATGCTATCAGAGCAGGAATATGGTTTTATTGGAATCCGTGAAGCTACGAAGAATGCATAAATCAATCCCCTTTGGTATCGGCAGAAAAAAGGCAGAGTTTAGACGATTTCGTGGGTTTTTCAAGTCTTTAATAGACCCAAACGTGCAGCCCAAGTGTGCAGATTTTTTCTGCCACTCTTATAATCTGGTTTCATCACTCCTACTTAGTATTTATCTTGCTTGATTGTATAACCGGACAGTAAGATTGTGAAACATTAGTCCATCAGTCTTGCGCAGGAATTTCTTGGATGACACAACAACAACAACAACAACTAAGCCTTTTCCCATACTAGACGGGGTCGGCTACATGGATTCTTTGTTTCCACAGATCTCTATCGTGTGCAATGTTAGCAGTTAACTCCCAATAAGCTAGATCATTCTTTATTGTTTCTTTCCAACACTTTTGTGGTCGTCCTCTACCTCTTTTAATACTTTTCAAATTTAGTTTTTCTAACCTTCTTACAGGTTCTTCTTTTGATCTTCTTTCTATATGTCCAAACCATCTTAAACGATGTTCTCTCATTTTATCCTCTATTGGTGCCACTCCTAATTTGTTTCTAATAACCTCATTATGTATATGGTCTTTTCTTGTATGACCACTCATCCATCTCAACATCTTCATTTCTGTCACAGACATCTTTTATACATGTTGATGATTAACTGCCCAACACTCACAACCATAAAACATGGCAGGCCTAACTGCTGCTCTATAATATTTACCTTTTAATTTTAATGGTATCTTCTTATCACAAAGAATACCTGATGCTCCTCTCCATTTTAACCAACCAGCATTAATTCTATGTGTAACATCTCCATCAATTCTTCCATCACTTTGAAAAATTGACCCTAGGTATTTAAAACTTTCCTTTTGGGGAATGCAATGTGTGCCAATTTTAATTTCTATGTCCTCTGAAGTAGCCAAATGATCAAACTTACATTCCATATATTCTGTCTTTGTTCTACTAAGTCAGAGGCCTTTGTTTTCTAATGTTTCTCTCCATAGTTCCAATTTTCTATTAACTTTTTCCTTAGACTCCTCCACTAATACAATGTCATCTGCAAATAACATACACCAAGGTACTTCATCTTGAATATGTTTTGTTAACTCATCCATCACCATTATAAACAAGTATGGACTTAAAGTTGATCCTTGATGTAACCCAATATTAACTTCAAAGAAGTCTGTCGTTCCTTCATGAGTCCTCACACATGTTTTTGCACCATCATACATGTCTCTTATAAGGTTAATATATGTCAATGGGATACCTCTTTTTCCAAAGTTCTCCAAAGAACCTCCCTCGGTACCCTATCATAAGCTTTTTCTAGATCAATAAATATCATGTGAAGGTCTTTCTTTTTTGCTCTAAAATGTTCCATAAGACGTCTCAAAAGGTGAATCGCTTCAATAGTAGATCTACCTGGCATAAATCCAAATTGGTTCTCTGTTGTACTTGATACTTGTCTTAACCTACGTTCGATAATTCTTTCCCATAATTTCATAGTATGACTCATTAACTTGATACCTCGATAATTTGCACAATTTTGAATGTCTCCCTTGTTCTTATATACGGGTATAAGTGTACTTGCTCTCCATTCCTCGGGCATCTTTTGGTTTTTCCATATTTCATTAAATAGTCTTGTGAGCCAAGTGATTCCTATTTCTCCTAGTATTTTCCAAACTTCTATAGGAATATTATCTGGTCCTACCGACTTACCACTCTTCATATGTTTAAGAGCCTCTTTGACTTCATTCTTTTGAATACGTCGGTAGAAATTGTGGTTTATATACTTTTCTGACTTGGCTAAATCTCCTACACTAATACTAACATCTTTATTTTCATTAAAAAGATTATAAAAATAGTTTTTCCATCTATTTCTTATATCATCATTTGCCACTAGAATTTTTTCATCCTCGTCTTTTATGCATCTAACATAATTAAGATCTTTAGTTTTCTTATCTCTAGCCCTAGCTATCCTAAAAATATCTCTTTCACCCTCTTTTGAGTTGAGTTTTTTATATAAGTCCTCCCAAATCTTAGCTTTTGCTTCACTAACGGCCTTTTTTGCTTCCTTCTTTGCTTTCTTATAAGCTTCTAAAGTTTCACTAGTTTTCTTAGCATAATGTAATTTGTAACATGCCCTCTTTGCCTTGATTTTGTTTTGTACTACTTCACTCCACCACCAAGCTTCTTTTTGTGCCGGTACACCTCGCTTAGATACCCCTAACACATCTTTCGCCACTTTCCTAATATGTATAGCCATATTGTTCCACATATCAGAGGGTGTGCCAACATAATTCCAAACATCTCCTTGAAGGACTTTTTGTTTAAATATATCTTCTTTCTCGCTTTTGAGGTTCCACCATTTATTCCGAATAGCTCGATGCACTCTTTTCTTATTTGTCCATTTTTTTATTTGTAAATCCATAACTAAAAGTCGATGTTGGGTGGTTAAGCTTTCTCCTGGAATTACCTTACAATCTTTACAACACGCTCTATCTTTTTTTCTACAAATAAAGTAATCAATTTGTGTTTGTGATAAGCCACTCTTATAAGTAATTAAATGTTCATCTCATTTTTTGAAGATTGTATTGACTATAAAGAGATCAAATGACATAGCAAAATTTAAAATCTCCCTACCTTCCTCGTTTATATCCCCATAACCAAAGTTTCCATGAATCTCTTGATATCCTAATGCCTCTTTACCGACATGTCCATTTAAATCTCCTCCTAAACAAATCATCTCCCTTTGTGGAATCTTTTGAAACACCTTATCTAACTCTTCCCAAAAAACTGTCTTTATACTATCTTCTAGTCCTACTTGGGGTGCGTAAGCACAAACTATATTCAAAACCTCTACTCCTAACACTAATTTCAAGGTCATGATTCGGTCACCATATCGTTGTATGTCTACTACACTCTCCTTTAAATCTTTATTTATGATAATACCAACTCCGTTTCGGGCCTTTTCTTTACCCGAGTACCATAATTTAAAACCTGTATCCTCTATTTCCTTTGCTTTTTCTCCAACCCATTTTGTCTCTTGTAAACATAGAATATGAATCTTTCTCCGAATCATAGTATCTACCACCTCCATTAGCTTACCCGATAATGTTCTGATATTCCAAGAACCAATACGAATCTTATTATCTAGGACTAGCTTCCTTACCCCCCGCATCTGTCCATAATCAAAATGCGGAGACCCTCTCTGAAAATTTTTCACTACATTCACTACATTCGGGCGGCAATGTAGCGGGACTAACTTCTTTACCCACACCCGTCCATGATGTGGGAACCCTCTCTGCAATTGATGCACTACATTCGGGCGAAAATGTAGTGGCCCTTGCTTACTTCTTACTGCATTCGGGCTCTGCAGCACGTCGCTAGGCGGGGACGCCCCAAAGCAATGCTCATAATTTTTGTAATCCATGTTGTAGAAATCCGACAAAGTTTTACGCTGGCTGTCGGAAGCCTAACACAACCCTCCTCCTTTATCCGGGCTTAGGACCGGCAATGCAAGGGTGATCCCTTACATGGGCGGAGTTAATATAAGGAAAACTCATGAAACTACTAAATCCAAACAGGATGCTAAATAATTCAATCACTTGTATGTACATCAAATATATTGTCAACAAAAGCCAAGGCACCAACAACCATATTGGGTTAGGGCTGCATTTCGAAAAAGACATCCAAGGAAATCATGCCACTGAGAACCATTTCTCTGGCAGGACATATTCAGTGTACAGAGGTTCATAGCTAATTGGGAAACAAACAGATACAAAGAAAGTTACCAGACGACATATATTTTGGTATGACTATAATGAGGATTCCATATGGAGTTAAACAATGTGAGCATAAAAGGAGTTCCCTGGTAACCAGGAACCAAAGGGATATGTGCAATATAAAGGAAAACTCATGAAACCATAAAACCAAACAGGATGTTAAATAACTCGATCACTTGAATGTACATCAAATATATTGTCAACAAAAGCCAAGGCACCAACAACCATATTGGGTTAGTGCTGCATTTCGAAAAAGACATCCAAGGAAACCATGCCACTGAGAACCATTTCTCTGGCAGGACATATTTAGTGTAAAGAGGTTCATAGCTAACTGGGAAACGAACAGATAGAAAGAAAGTTACCAGATAACATATATTTTGGTATGACTATAATGAGGATTCCATATGGAGTTAAACAATGTGAGCATTAAAGGAGTTCCCTGGTAACCAGGAACCAAAGGGATATGGGCAATACAAGGAAAACTCATGAAACTACTAAAACCAAACAGGATGTTAAATAATTCAATCACTTGTATGTACATCAAATATATTGTCAACAAAAGACAAGGCGCCAACAACCATATTGGGTTAGGGCTGCATTTCGAAAAGACATCCAAGGAAACCATGTCACTGAGAACCTTTTCTCTGATAGGACATATTTTATGAAAAGCCTTCCTTACCAGGGAGGCAGGATTCCCTTATCAAATTCAGCGCTCTGGCAAATGAACTGACAGTGGAGAGTGGTTTGACAATGGAAAGGGGTGCCACCAGTGTTATCTATATCGCACCGTATCGTACAATACAGTGCGATACGTATTGTATCGTGTCGCACCGTATCATACAATATAGTGCGATACGTATTGTATCGTGGGAAGCCACGATACAGTACCGTATCATATGATACAGCCCGTATCGCCCATATCGTACGATACAGGCGATACACCCAAAAAAATTCAAATTTTATTTTTCAAATTTTTTTTTTTAATTTTTTTTGTAGGTTTCTGACCTCTCTTCACTTTCCTATGCTTGTAATTTGGGTTTATAATTTTATTTATTGAATAAGAATAATTTATAAATAAATAAAAATTGTGACAAAATCATTTTCCTTTCTGTTGCCAACTTTTAGGTATATTTTTGCTAGCAGTTTCTAATTTCATGAGATCGCAAACAATTAAAAACATTTGGTTGTCTCGGTTCATTGAGTGGGCATTTCACAACTTCACTATTTTAGGGTTCACCTTACATGACTTCCATTGAGTTGAGCATGATCAACGTGTGTGAGGCTTAACTCAGTCTGTGAAGTGAGAAATGAAGCTCAAGCATTAGTTAAAAAGCTAATCGTAAGAGAAAAAGGGATATCATCAAGTAATAATATCACATCACTGAGGTGTCATAGAGTCAATAATCAAAGAAATTGAGCTCATTGTTTTGCTCACATATGAAAATTAGCAAATATGATAACTACATGTACAAAGATAGCAGTTTGTTAATTTTGATATATTAGATGAGTGGATTATGGAAGATAACGAAGAAAATGCACTCCTAACCAAAGAAGACATTGCATGAATTAATTTGAAGTGCAACAACATCACGAAGGAGATGAAGATTTTCATTTTAAAGCAGAAGGTGATGAGAAACTTTGAATCTTTATCAAGTAGAAGATGAAGATTATTTAGTTAATAATCCTGATACAAATTTATAATATGTAAAATGTAAATGTATTTCATTTTTTGCTTCAAAATATGTAATTTTGAATGCAATTGTTCAATGTTGAATGTTCAATCTGTACTAAACTTTGCATTATATGAATTTAAAGCAATTATCAGATTTTTCCAGATTTTCCTGGATTTTTTCGGATTTTTACTAATTTTCTTGATTTTTTAAATAATTTTTGTATTATTTTAATATTAAAGTATGATACGATACGATACGGCCGTATCGTGGAGCCCAGCGATACGCGATACGATACGCGTCAGACAACACTGGGTGCCACCCTTCGTATAAGAAAGAAGATATGTTTCACAAATAAGGTAAAACCTTATTGGCTACGGTCACTTCTAATCACAAGAAAACGTTGCTAAATGTGATGTAGTCACTTGTAATCACGAAAAAGCAACACTGAGAAATGCATAAGGTGAACTAACCAAAATGAGCCAAAAACTAACAAGTGTGCAAGGTAAACTTGCTAATAAACTCTCATTTGATGTTTACAGGAAGCTTGATCAGTTCCCCAAAAAAGTTTAAAAAGTAATCAAAATATTTTATGACCACTGCCACATGAACCGTACACACTGTATCTAATACTCATATGTGGATGAAGCAATTAAGCAGACTTCAATGGAGAAAAATATCCCAAGCAATCTTGGCAATGGTGGCTTGCAATAAGCACATATGAAGCAGGCAAAATGTGGAAGTAAAACATGTACAGAAAGGGCCATGAAATTCCAACTCCACAAACTTCTCCTTTGCAAAGAATAGCAATGCCTGAGTCTAAACAAAGTGACCCATTTAATATTTAGTATCTTCAGAAAAAGAAAAGAAAAGAAAATGTACTTTATTATTCTCGCCAAAATAAAATAAAGAATTTTAAAGTTGGGATTGCTTACCATGGACTCCAATATTTTCTATTGTCTGAATAAATTTGTCAACTCCACATCTCAATATAGGATTGTAGTAAGTAAACAAAGCAATAGGACAAGATAGCTGAGGGATGACCTCTCTTGGATGACAAAATTGTGAAAAAGTGAAACAAACTTCATAAAATCGTGGTGTCCCTTAGATGATAATCGTGGTGTCTCTCCTGCACATCAAATGTTTGACGAAATGTCCAAGAAGAACTGAGTTACCTGCACATCAAGTGTTCGATGAAATGTCAAAGAGAAATATTCAACTGCACATCAACTGTTCGACGAAATGCTTGAACGAAATGTTGTTTCCTGGGCATCCCTGATTTTCGACTATTCTAGGAACTCTCTGTTTGCAATCTAGTTCCCTGTTGTAGGACTTGGTGCCGATGCAGGTTATGGCGAAACGTTTGTTACTGATTTCGCAATTTTTATTTAAAGAATGAGCAGTTCGTAAGTGCCTACTATCTGGCGAGGAATTAGAGGTCAGGAGCATCCCATTAGAGTTCTCATCTGTTTGAAGAATATATGGGACTTTTCATGTTTCCTTTGATTGATGAGACCTGAGTTGAACTTTGCTCAAACTTGGAGTCCTTTTTTCAGAGTCACTTTTGCCGAACATAGCTGTCAAGAAGGCCAACGAGAATGATTCCTTTGGGGATGAAGTAAGAAACTGCTTGTGTTCAGATGATCTTGTATTACTAGTGTCTATACGACCTCAACAAGTTTCTGGCTTGAGTAGGTACCGAGAAGCTTATTGTTTCCTCTGGTAGAGGAGGTTTTTTTTTACGGTCTGTACATCTAAAAGTCTGATGAAACTTTTGACGGAGACGTGCTTTGAATCTTTATGCCAATACAAGTTGATTGATTCACAAACTAACGCTATCTTATCTGGAGTTTCATTTGTAAGATTTCATCAGGATGCGATTTTGGTCTAAGACTTTTCGAAAGGTTGTTTTTATTAGGCCATTCTAAAGATGTGCCAAACAATCAGTGCCGGATGCATCCATCGATAAGCATTTTCTGAATGCAATGTTCTACTACAATAAGATGTCAGATGGTCCAAATGTGACGTCTACAAGATATGAAAGCGCTCGCATTTCAGGAACCATGGTTGGTTCATATTCCTTTACAAATGCCTCTGGTGGAAGGGTGATTGAAAGACGACAGAGGTTGGGTTGGAGCATTGGCGTAATTTCACTGTATACAGCTCAAGTTCTTGAAATTCAGAAGAAGCATCATTTAGGTTAGGTGGTTTACAGTAACAGATGATTCAAGAATGTTGACAGTGTAATATCATTTAATGTGGAAGTTAATGTGGAAGTTAAGAAGTGACAGTGTCATATCATTTAATGAGCCGAATGGAGCGTTGGAAAGGTCACAGCCAAACATAGTTATTGGTGGCTGCATAACTGATTATTAAAGTTTACGGCCCCAGTCTGATTAATGATCATTAAAGCATGCATGCTGCTCAATGAAGGTGACTGAATATCACTTAATGATTCAGAAAAATAGCTGAGTTAATGGAGTACTGCAGCCTACTGGACGGACCAGGCGGATGAATGTGAAGATTCTTACATGCTAGTGTGCAGACAACATTATGTGAATGACTAAGTTATTATTGAAGTACCAGTACTTGAGTGACAAGATTGAAGATTTGTCCCAGAAAGTGTGACAATGGTGAGTGATCACTGCGTGCGCAAGCTTGGGTGTGTTGGAGTTGGGGCACTAAGTTCATTGCATGCACAAGACCTTATGTTTTGATCATTGAAGGTAAGTACATGCTGTTGAGGTGAAAACATTAGTTGAATTTATATTTTTTGTTGGCAGTTTTCTTCTTGATATGTATGCAAAAGTGGGTCAGATTGATGATGCTCGAAAAGTGTTTGATGAAATGCTCAAGAGGGCTGATAAAATTGCATGTCATTTGTGTGATTGAATGTCTCCAAGAAGCTCTTGTTAGTTAAAGAATCAAAATTTGGTCACTATTTTTTAGAAGGGCTACTGTACAAGCACCATCACCGAGTTTAATCACCTAAACTGCTCTAACATGATAAAGAATGATAGTGGAGAGGTTGAAAGGCAGTGTTTGAGGAAATGTTTAAGAGAGCATAAAAATTCAGGAAAAGAGTATATAGGATTAATGTGTTAGAAAAGTGAGATTGTATAGATTGTCATAATGATAAGTTAAGAAAAAAAGAAAGGTCGCCATGTGTGGGCACCGATGAAGAGTTGGGGGCAGGTTGGATGAAATGTCTCCAATCTGTTGATTCTTTTGAAGATTGCAATCATGAGGACTGCTAAAATGTGTTGTGATAGCCAGGATGACTGCTTTGATGTTGTGACAGCCAAGATGGCTGCTTTATTGATGTAATAGCCAGGATGACTGCTTTGTTGACGGTGTGACAGTCAGGATGGTTGCTTTATTGATGTGACAGCCAAGATGACTGCTTTGATGATGTGATAGCTAGGATGGCTGCTTTATTATTGTGATAGCCAGAATGGTTGCTTTATTGATGTGACAGCCAAGATGGCTGCTTTGATGTTGTGACAGCCAGGATGACTGCTTTATTGATGTGACAACCAGGATGACTGCTTTAATGTTGTGACAACCAGGATGACTGCTTTAATGTTGTGATAACCAGGATGACTGCTTTATTGATGTGACAGTAAGGATGGCTGCTTTGATGTTGTGACAACCATGATGACTGCTTTGTTATTGTTATAGCCAAGAAGGCTGAGTTGATAGTGCAACCAGAGATGCTGCTTGAGATGACCAGCCAGGTGGACTGAGTTGATATTGCAGCCAGAGATGCTGCTTGAGATGATTAGGCAGGAAGGCTAAGTTTATATTGCAGCCAAAGATGCTGCTTGATATGATCAGCTAGGAAGGCTGAGTTGAAGATGTTGCAGCCAAAGAAGTTGTTGAAGATTAAACCAGTGATGAAGACAGATAAAGAATGTTGCAGACAAATGAAGATTTTTGGCAAGTTTGGAGTTTGAAGTATCTCACTCCCAACTTGAGGGAGGATGTTGAAGAATATGAGTTTAGAGTTATTTTTTAGTACATATAATGTCGTAGGACAGTAAAATTGATGTTTAGAGTATTATTGTAATTGTTCGAAGTCGTAAGGGCATTTTGGTAATTTTCTGTACCAGGGGTATTTTGGTCATTTTACGTTTTACAGCTCCTTATATAAGGGCTGATAGACTGTATTAGGGTTTAAGTTTCTGTGATTAAGAAAGACAGTAAGAGGGGGGGCGCCCCCTCCTCCGATCTCCATTTTTCCTCTCCATCTTGTGTTCATCTTTTCTATTATTGATTATCCGCTGCGCAACCACATTTTCAACAGTACGATGGTGCAAAAACATGTATGAGGACTCATGAAGGAATGACAAACTTCTTTTAAGTTACTATTGGGTTACATCAAGGATCAACTTTAAGTCCATACTTATTTATAATGGTGATTGATGAGTTAACAAAACATATTCAAGATGAAGTACCTTGGTGTATTTTATTTGCAAATGACATTGTGTTAGTGGAAGAGACTAAGGAAAAAGTTAATAGAAAATTGGAACTATGGAGAGACATCAAAAAACAAAGGCCTCCGACTTAGTATAACAAAGACAGAATATATGAATGTAAGTTTGATCATTTAGTTACTTAAGAGGACATAGAAATTAAAATTGGCACACATTGCATCCCCCAAAAGGAAAGTTTTAAATACCTAGGGTCAATTTTTTCAGTGTGATTTTTCAGAGTGATGGAAGAATTGATGGAGATGTTATACATAGAATTAATGCTGGTTGGTTAAAATGGAGAGGAGCATCATGTATTCTTTGTGATAAGAAGATACCATTAAAGTTAAAGGGTAAATATTATAGAGCAACAATTAGACCTACCATGTTTTATGGTTCTGAGTGTTTGGCAGTTAATCATCAACATGTATAAAAGATGTCTGTGACAGAAATGAAGATGTTGAGATGGATGAGTGGTCATACAAGAAAAGACCGTATACATAATGAGGTTATTAAAAATAAATTAGGAGTGACAACAATAGAGGATAAAATGAGAGAATATCGTTTAAGATGGTTTGGACATATAGAAAGAAGATCAAAAGAAGAACCTCTAAGAAGGTATGAAAAACTAAATTTGGAAAGTATTAAAAGGGGTAGAGGAAGACCGCAAAAGTGTTGGAAAGAAACAATAAAGAATGATCTAACTTATTGTGAGTTAACTGCTAACATGGCACATGATAGGGCTCTGTGGAAACAAAGAATCCATGTAGCTGACCCCGTCTAGTATGGGAAAGGGCTTAGTTGTTGTTGTTTCCAGAATGCTAAACTTGGTGAACTGACAGAATGCATGTGAGTTGGTGCTATACCTATCTTCATTTGTGTCTTAAGAGCCTAATTTGTATCTTTAGGCAGCATGAGTAGTTTGAGTACTTCGCTGGTAGTGTTATGCCATCCATCAAATTCACTGATTGACTTTTATGCTGAGAATCACTATAATGATCTATAATGATTTTAAAAGAATTACAAATGAAATGCCATTTTATGACCGAATTATCACTACGCCTTCTTACTGTGCTCTTTGACGGACATGGCCACTGTGCTCAGCCCCACCCCGATCCCCTCCCAAACAATTGTGATTCAATATTCTTCATTGCACACAAAGAAAAAAAAACTTTACAGACTAGCACGACATTTGATCCACCTCAAACATGTTTCCTTTCTTATGGGAGTATATGTAAAGGCACATCTTTCACTTTACTCTTATTCACTTGTGTACGCAACTGTCACTGAGAAAAGACCAACATGCTTGGAAGCCATGACATATTATTGTTTTCTGTAATATCTCCGCTAGATTCTACTCATTCCAGGTTAAGATGCTATATGTCCCAATGCATTGTTCCCCGGAAGTCATCCAAACAAGATTCAGGTCAACCAGGACCTCTACATCCAGACCAAATAAGATTCAGGGAGCCTGTTCTTCTTTTAGTTGAATTTCTATATAACTATGTAGTCATGTTGCTTTACAGTTCATGCATTCATCAGGAATTTGAATTTCATTCATGAAGTTAGTTGATAAAGTTTTTTTTATTTTTTTTGTTATTTAATAATTAATATGAGAGGCAAAACGTCCATCTCAGTGAATTATCATTATATCTTCTGATCGTGATATTTGATGGCCATGAACAGTACCAGGGCACTCAGTTGATTTTTATTAGTAGACCAAGTGCCACCAGACAGGCCTCATGCTTTGATGTCCTTGGGAGTTGTGAGACTTTTCAAGTTTTATTCTTTGAATATTGTAGTTCTTCAAATCTGATGATTGCCACTATCAGACGTTTGTCTCTCATAGGCATATGGATTAAAAAAGGACCACTGGTTGGATGTCGACTGTATGTTACTGTTTCAAGTAGGTAGTGGTCAATTTGGTAATGTTGGCGTCAAATTTTTAATTCTCTCATAAGGGAGAAGGAACAATAATTACTAAGAATTACTATCGATTCGAATTTGGATGTCAACTGTATTGCTGTTTCATGTCTGTGTAAACAAAAGAGCTGCAAGTTTTCTATTTATCATGTCGTCCTTTTTAGTACAAATTCTTTATATCGGTATATGTTATTCACCATGCATATTCTTTGTGCAGATGGATAAGCAGTGAGGATCCTTTAATCAACTGGAGCCCATGGACAAAGTCTGAAGATAAGCAGTTATTATTCATTGTGCAACAATCTGGACCATATAATTGGATTCAAATAGCAGATATGCCCGGGAGACGCAGAACTGCTTCTCAGTGTTTGTCAAGATACCAACGTAGTCTTAATGTGAATATTTTGAAAGGTTCTTGGATGGAAGAGGAAGATGCTCAGCTTAGAGCGGCTGTACAAGTTTATGGTGAAAAGAAATGGCAGTTGGTTGCATCTCATTTACAGGGAAGATCAGGTGTTCAATGTTCAAATAGGTGAGTAGTTCGTGGATGTCATATTTTCCTCTGGATAATGTGATGCTGTTATAGCATGAGCAATGTATATAGAGGTCTGCAGGGAAATGCATATATTTGTAACTGAGAGACCAGGTTGTACACGATTAAATGGATCTAGCTCTTTCCACTATGTTAGAAGGAAGTAGTTGAACAAGTATGGGAAATGTAGAGAAGTTATAAGTATTCGCAGTTGATTTGGATTGTACTTGAAGATATTTGGTTTTCATTTTTTTCCTAAAAGGCAAGTTTAAAGATAACAAATTATAAACAAACTATCACCTGCCCATAAGTTATCAGCTATTTATGAAGGCCCGCCTAACTTTAATTCTTTAGCTGCTTGCTTTGTCAAAGCCTATTGCAATCATTTTCTCTGAGTTTTGTGATCGGATATTTATACGGTTTCCCACTTGTGTAAACCAAATATTCTTGCTGTATGAATTCGCAATGGATCATTGATGGACACATCAGACACCTTTTTTGCGAGTCACATGTCAACCGACTGATTATAGGAGAGAGTATTGAAATATACTATTAAAACACCATGAAGCTAACTAAATGGTGAGGGCATTAGTTTATGGTGATATTTTTTAGCTTAAATTCCTTGTTTTATGTGAAAAGAGCCCATGTTCAAATATACAACAACAACTAAGCCTTTTCTCATATTAGTTGGGGTCAGCTACATGGATTGTTTGTTTTCACATAGCCCTATCATGTGTCATATTAGCAGTTAACTCAACATAAGCTAGATCATTCTTTATTGTTTCTTTCCAACACTTTTGTGGTCGTCCTCTACCTCTTTTAATACTTTCAAAATCTAGATTTTCATACCTTCTTACAAGCGCTTCTTTTGATCTTCTTTCTATATGTTCAAACCATCTTAAACAATATTCTCTCATTTTATCCTCTATTTCTGCCACATACATCTTTTGTACATGTTGATGATTAATTACCCAACACTCAGAACCATAAAACATGGTAGGTCTAATTGTTGGTCTATAATATCTACCTTTTAACTTTAATGGTAACCTCTCCATTTTAACCAACTTGCATTAATTCTATGCATAACATCTCCATCAATTCTTCCATCACTCTGAAAATTTGACCTTAAATATTTAAAACTTTCCTTTGGGGGATGCAATGTGTGCCATTTTAATTTATATGTCCTCTGAAGTAACCAAGTGATCAAACTTACATCCATATATTCTGTATTTGTTCTACTAAGTCAGAAGCCTTTACTTTTAATGTTTTTCTCCATAATTCTAATTTTGCCTTTACTTTTTAATGTTTTTCTCCATAGTTTCAAATTTTTATTAACTTTTTACTTAGACTCTAGCACTAACACAATGTCATATGCAAATAACATATACCAAGGTACTCATCTTGAATATGTTTTGTTAACTCATTAATCACCATTATAAATAAGTATGGACTTAAAGTTGATCCTTGAGGTAACCCAATATTAACTTCAAAGACGTCCATCATTCCTTCATGAGTCCTGACACATGTTTTTGCACCATCGTACATATCTCTTATAAGGTTAATGTATGTCAATGGGATATCTCTTTTTTCCAAGGTTCTCCAAAGAACTTCCCTCGGTACCATATTGTAAGCTTTTTCTAGATCAATAAATATCATGTGAAAGTCTTTCTTTCTTACTCTAAGATGTTCCATAAGACTCTTAAAAGGTGAATTCCTTGAATAGAAGATATGCCTTGCATGAATTCAAATTGGTTCTCTGTTGTACTCGATACTTGTCTTAACCTACGTTCAATAATTCTTTCCCATAATTTCATAGTATGGCTCATTAACTTGATACCCCAATAATTCACATAATTCTGAATGTCTCCCTTTTTCTTGTATATGGGAATAAGTGTTCTTGCTCTCCATTTCTCGGACATGCTTTTGGTTTCTCCATACAACAACAACTAAGCCTTTTCCCATATTTTGGTTTCTCCATATTTCATTAAATAGTCTTGTGAGGTAAGTGATTCCTGTCTCTCCTAGGATTTTTCAAATTTCTATAGGAATATTGTCTGGTCCTACAAATTTACCAACCTTCGTATGTTTAAGAGCGTCTTTGACTTCATTCTTTTGAATACATCTATAAAAATTGTGGTTTATATACTTTTCTGATTTAGCTAACTCTCGTAAACTAATACTAACATATTTATTTTCATTAAAAAGCTTATAAAAATAAAATTTTCATCTATTTTTGTATCATCGTTCACCACTAGAATTTTCTCATCCTCGTCTTTGATGCATCTAACAAAATTAAGATCCTTAGTTTTCTTATCTCTAGCCCTAGCTATCCTAAAAATATCTCTTTCACCCTCTTTTGAGTTGAGCTTTTTATATAAATCCTCCTAAATTTTAGCTTTTGCTTCACTGTTGACCTTTTTCATTTCTTTCTTATAAGTCTCTAAAGTTTTATTAGTCTTCTTAGTATAATATAATTTGTAACATGCCCTATTTGCCTTGATTTTATCTTGCACCACTTCACTCTACCACCAAGCTTCTTTTTGTGCCGGTACACCTCCCTTAGATTCGCCTAACATCTTTATAGCCATATTGTTCCACATATCATAAGGTGTACCAACATAATTCCAAGCATGTCCTTGAAGGACTTTCTATTTAAATATACCTTCTTTTTCGCTTTTGAGGTTCCATCATTTAGTCCGAATAACTTGTTACTTATGCACTCTTTTCTTCTTTGTCCACTTTTTTTACCTGTGAATCCATAACTAAAAGTCGATGTTGGGTTGTTAAGCTTTCTCCAAGAATTACCTTGCAATCTTTAAAACATGATCTATCTTTTTAAGTACAAATATAATAATCAATTTGTGTTTGTGATAAGCCACTCTTATAAGTAATTAAATGTTCATCTTGTTTTTTAAAGATTGTATTGACTATAAAGAGATCAAATGCCATGTATATTTAAGTCTCCTCCTAAACAAATCATCTCCCTTTATAGAATTCTTTGAATCATCTTATCTAACTCCTCCCAAAAAAATGTTTTTATATTATTTTTTAGTCCTATTGGGGTGCGTAAGCACAAACTATATTCAAAACCTCTGCTCTTAACACTAATTTCAACTTCATGATTATCATATCGTTGTATGTCTACTACACTATCTTTTAAATATTTATTTATTATAATACCAACTCCGTTTCGAGCCTTTTCATTTCTGAGAGTACCATAATTTAAAACATTTATCCTCTATCGCTTTTGCTTTTTCTCCAACCCACTTTGTCTCTAAACATAGAATATAAATCTTTCTCCAAATCATCGTATCTATCACCTCTAATAGTTCACCAGACAATGTTCTGATATTGCAAGAACCAATACGAATCTTATTTTCTAGGATCAACTTTCTTACTCCCTGCATCCGTCTATGTTTAAAATGAAGAGACCCTCTGTGCAATTTGTTCACTACATTTGGGAGATAATATAGCGGAACTAACTTCTTTACTCACCGGTACATGATGTGAGAACCCTCTCTGTAATTGATTCACTATATTCGGGCGAAAATGTAGGTCCTTGCTTACTTTTCACTGCATTCAAGCTCTGTAATGCGTCGCTAAGAGTGGATGCCCCAACGCAATGCTTATAATTTGTATAATTTATGTATAAAAATTTGACAAAGTTTTATGCCTCTCCTCTTTTATCTGGGCTTGGATCGACCATGCAAGGGTGATACCATGCAAGGGTGATCTCTTACATGGACGGAGTTCCATGTTCAAATATTCAGGTGATATTTTTTTAGCTTAAATTGCATCTTTTAGGCTTTGGTTATTCATGACCAATATCCTGCAGCAATGTGCATATTGAGGTAAAATTATCGCATGCGCCTTTTTGGAGACGTCCCCATTCTTTATTCTCATAAAAATGGATGTGCATGTGGCTTGAAATAACCTGCATGAGGTTCAGTACCCTCATGCTTAGGCTCTGGGTCGGAGAGTGGAAACACATCCATACCTACATGTTTCATGTCCTTGGTTCAACAAACCAAATTGGCATCGGCCTAATTCTCAAAATGAACTTGCTCATTTGATTGTAGCCAAGTGCTCAATGGTAACATGCTTACAGTTGTGAATGGTCGTGTTTCTAGCCCAAAGTGTAAGCACGAACCTGTCAAGCCTTTCTGGAGTGAGGACTTTAGGCTGCGTGGTGTCACCTTTGTTATGCACATTCCTGTAGAGATGCTTGACAACAACCATCTTAAATGCTGCAGGTCATTTTTCTTTTAGCGGTTATGGTTTATGTTGGCCTGTTTAAATGAAGAAAACTTTTAATAAAATATTGATGTGTGGCTGTGACCTCCCTATGTTGGTCAAAGTTGCATCTTGTTGGTGAATGATGGTATTATCAATTAGATCTTGGTATCATGCCTATTTTGTTCAAAGAGTGTCATCTTTCTTTTTGGTATTTTATTTTCTTAACACGATAATGAGTTCTGTATTAAACTTGGATAGGTTGCAAACACCTGATAATTTTATGTACTTAAAGGGTAATCTTCTGGACTTGGATCTTTGATCCATCTCTTCTTTCCACTCATTAGTGATGTAATTGTAACAATTGATTTAGTTTGAACCATGTTCTGTGGATATATATTAAATTTCCGTAAGGTTGTTTCAAATCCAAACCTATCCTAACTTATACTGTTGGGTGTAGATGGCGCAAAATCCTTCATCCCTCTAGACGAAAGGTTGGTAGATGGACAGTGAAGGAAGACAAACGATTGAAAGTAGCTGTAATGCTTTTTGGTCGTGGAAACTGGAAGAAAATTTCTCGATTCATTCCTTGTCGTACTCAAGTACAATGCAGAGATAGGTATGCAGCTGAAATGTTTCCAAGTATCTGAGGTTATTCACAACTGGTGGACCTACAAAAATAATAGATGAACTGGCTTTATTCCTAGGTGGCTCAATTCTCTAGACCCTTCAATAAAGTTGGAGGAATGGAATGAAGAGGAGGACCTAAAATTGAAAACGGCAATCAGAGAACATGGACATAAGTGGTCAAAAGTAGCTGCCAGTGTGCCATCACGAACAGGTGGACAGTGCAGGAGGTAAAAGTCCAATTACTTGATGGATATTCTATGTACTTGTTTTAGTTCCAATTATTAGGGTGTAAGCTTATCATTTTCACTGTTATTTTCCTCTTCTAATCATGTGCACTTCAAAACAAATTTTCTGAGGAAAATGCAGAAGGTGGAAGGTCTTGTTTCCACATGAACTTCGCCAGTCCCAGAAGGCTCAAAAAATAAAGAAGTTGGCTCTTATCTCCAATTTTGTGTACCGTAGCAAGGAACGCCCTGCCATTGGTCCTGAAGACTTCGTTACTGATCAAGATGACACTTTAATGAATGACTACGAAAATGCAAATGGTGGAAAACCAGAGAGAAGGAAAAGGTATTATAAAATGACTTATTTTTGACGATCTGGCAGGAGTTTTGAGTTCTTTGGTTTGACGATTGTGAGTTTCATTATTGGGCAGGCGTTCTAAGTTGAAGCGCAAGCCTAAAGAGGTGTCCACAAGGTAAGCCATCCAACGTTTTGTACCTACTCTTTTGGTTTCTTAACAGAATTTTTTTAATGATATTCTTTCCTTTATTTATCACTTTAATGTAGAAATACTTGTGCTATGGATGATTTCAGTTCTTTCATTTGCAAATGCAGTGACGATCCTCAACCAGTTTGCGGTAAAAGATCACGAAAAAAGTGTGATGAAGGTACCAATGAGAATTCTGATGCAGCAGATGGTGGTGAAGCATCATCTGTCTCCAAGTTGCAAAAAAAGGTTAAGAGAAAAAGGTTGATTCTACTAGCAATGTAATTATTGCACGTGAAGGGCTCAATAGTGAATTCTTGGAGGTGGTGGGTGGTGATGAAACATCATTAGCTTTCAATCATAGTAAAAAGGTTAAGAGAAAAGGCAAACCAACAAGGAAAGGAATTGTTCCACCACAAGATTCTAATGCTTGTCCTTTGGGAAAAGGTAGAGATCCGAGGGTAATCAGACCTGGTAAGGATGTTGCAACTCCAGATACCATGAGCAACTTGGTTGATGTGTCTAATGGTCTGTCCAATGGTGGTGGGGCGTCAATAGCTTCCACTTCGTGTATAAAGCCTAGGAAAAGGAAAGTCAAACTAACTGAAAAAGAAGCGGTTTCACCACAAGCAGCTATTTGGCAAAGTGCTAGTGATCCGAACAAGGATCCTGTAATCCAACCTGGTGAGGCTGTGGCAGAGATGGATACCATGAACAACTTGCAGGATGTGCCTGATGTGAACTTTAGAGCCCCTAAGGTTCAATGTCGGGCAAATGTTCGATCTTCCAGAAAATTGAAAGAAAACATCAGAAGGCAAGGAAATGGTAGAGTTGGTGGTTCTGGTATTGGAGATACAGCATATTCTGATTTTAACATGAAGGTTCAATCCATCCAGCAAACTTGTGATAAGCACTGTGAATCAGGTGAATCAAATGGTTTGGCCGGTAAAGTTGTTCCTGAGAAGCAATCTGAACCCTGGTCATGTGATGAAAATAGTGCCACTAATTCCATCCAGAATAGTGAAACTATTTCTTTATTTCCAAGGGGAAACCCTGACAATGAAGCTATTGGTTTTACTAACCATGATAGCGGTGATACGATGAATTTCATTGAGAGGGGAAAGACCAGGTCGCTACCTACAGAAGAAAATGTTGATTCAGTAAGAGACACCTTGAAGTGTTCAACTTGTTTACTTTCTTCCTCATACGTTAGTGCAAATGTTGTTTCAGGAGAGGCTTCTGATGTTAGAATGCTTGATAAAGGTTCAGGTCTAGATTTAAAATCAACATACTCTGCTTTGCACCCGTCATCTTCTGATCAGACAATGAATGGATATGCTGAGCCAACTTCTGTAAAGGATGTATATGTTCAGGTCAGCACCAATATGCCTTCTGAACCAAGGCAGGTTAGTGGGCTACCTAGTAATGGCACGGACCATCTTGGAAGAGAAGTGATAGAAGCTTTTTCTTCTGAAGGCGTTCAGTCTGCTGGGAAACAGAAACTACCAGAGACTAAAGTTGCCCTCTTTCAAGATCCAATCTGTGTGGATAACAAAGAAGGTTGATCATGGTAATTCACGCCGAACTAGAAGGGCATCTAGAAAGGATTTCAGCTACAGGGATATGTTGAGGGGGGGTTTGGACTTCACTGGTCACCGTTAAAAGAGTTAATCTTGTTATACTGAATGAGCATTTAACATTTGAACAACGTAAAAACGGCAGCTGCCTTGAAATTAACATTGGAAAGGGGATTAAATTGTAGTGGCGGTTTTTGCAGATTCAAAGCTGGTAACACGTTGAAGAAACTTGGGGGTTTCAAATTTTTCGTGGAGGTGGTAATTGTTGATTGTCAGCAACTTTTTGGATCTAGAATGTTTTAGCACGTTGAAAGTTCAAGAAACAGTTAGTTTTCTGCTCGGAGTCAATTGCTCGATTACTGATTACTCCACCAACAGTTCCTTCTTTTGTATGCCTCCCCAAGGATCACAGGCTATTAGTATGTCTAATGAATTCTTTCACTTGTAAATGCATTAGGAATATTGAGCCCTTGCAAGTAAAAGGTTCGTGGGCAAGGAGCACCTGAGAGAAGTACTTTTATCTTCATGGGAGGATCACGTCTTAATAAAATCAAAGATGGTTAGCTCCTAACGATACTAAACCAGAACCACGTTCATTTTTATTTGTGCCATGTACTGAATTCTGGTTTTGTGGTGCAGATGCAATTGCGACGCCAGTTTGTTTGAGCACGGTTCTGCTGTTGGCTCGGTTTCATTTCTCTCACTATTCCCCATATATAATCATTATTTTCCCCATTCTTTTGTGAAGGTCAAATATAAAGAGGTAAACAACATGATTTAGCATGCTTATGCCTTTGTGACTTCAAATTTTGTAGTAATTGTTTTAGCTGTTGTGATTAGTTCTCTGTTTTCCACTTTATGGTGCATGTAGTCACATATTTTCGTGTATGTGCTTTTCGTAAAGAAACATACATGCACAGTGTTTGCGTGCTTCTTGCGTAGCCTAAGAAGCCAGCTAGTGTATGATATGTGTAGAACATTGACCGAGCAGAATGAGCTGAGTACGAGGTGGATTACTCACAATTAGGCTTGTTTAGCAGCTATAGAGGGTGAGAAAGGCCTTAATGGTGCTGGAAGGATAAGATTAAACGTATTCCTGCCTTTCTAGAGTCTAATGCTAATACAGGACGATATAGAGTACAATGGCAACTAAGAATTCGTGTAGCCAACCCCAATGTGAGATAAGACTTGGTTTTGGTCGTATAATTTACTTGTTTCAAACTTGGGAGCTACAAAACGTCATTCTCGTAAATAAAACTCGTGTGACGTATGGTCAGTTTCTCTTATCATGCCAAATACGTCGGGATGCTTGAAGGCGTGACCCACCTAGAGCCAAAATCATCCCTTTCAGAGGATCTTTGTATGAACGAGTAGTTGGAACATGGAAATGATAGGTTCGGCGAAGTGCGTTGGAATCCACTAGAACAATAGTTTAGGGAGACGATCAAATTTTCAGATGACCACCCCATGCTTGAGACGACTGCTCTAACCGCCGACCTTTCTCTTAGTCTGAAATCAGTTTGTTGACCACCAACGAATGAAAAAAGTTGACTACGGTTGATGTGCTGGCAATTCTTCATGAAGTGAGGTACAATGTTTGCTTTAATGAAAATGGGTTCAAGTCATTTCTTACTCCAAGTGGCTGTTTGAGGCATATGGTAGAAAGGTAGGCTAAAAACATAATTCTTTGAAAAGTTTTCCCTCCTTATGAATAGCTCATTAGTTGAGGATCTGTTTGTGAATTTCTCTCAGCTTAATTAAAGAAAGTTTGAATTCTTCAGCAAGCAAAGTTCTTGTGTTGTGATATGCATCGAAATTGTAACCTAAAACTCCTCCTTAGCGAGAGACCTTCAGATGAAAGAGCAAAATAACTTCAGCTTTTGAAAAATTTCAAACGAAAGTTCAGGCCTTGACTAAACAATGTTACGGTGTGCGTGGCGGAAGCCTAACACAGACACATGCACCCCCTGGAATCAAACACATCACTTGCGAGTGGGTGTCAGAGCACCCTAGCGGTGAGCTAACACTTTGGGTGCTAGAATCTTGTATTTGATAAACATACCAAATATCGTCCATCCCTAAATTGCACTGCATGTCATCATGTCGGTAAATTGAACCGCATGTTATCACGTCAGTAAGTTGAAGTGCATGTCAATTATACCGTTTCTTCTACACTAACTCGAAGAACTATTTGTCATTTAGTAGAAGTTCCGGGTCTGGGCCTTGACGTGGACTCTCAACTCGCAAGGCCAGGACAGTTGCCCGTTTGTCTGAGCAACGAGGCTGTTAGCGCCTCGGAGTGTCAGCAATCGGCTATCTGAGAGCTTAACTTTCCACAATTTTTGCTCCTGGATGTGTGGCACCACCTCTCGGATGGTCAACCTCACGGAGTTTCCCCTACAGTACTGGAGTTTTTGTATAAGACCGCGAACACTTCGGCACCAAACCCTCGACTTCACTTGACTCCGGCCTCAACTTCCTCTGAATTCTTGACACCACACAAGTCCAGCCAACGCTCAAAACGAACTTGCACACGTATCCTAAGAACAACTGTACGGCCACTACTGTCTTTTTGCACACAAGGCTTCTATTGAGTACCTACATAAGGTTACATGATTCTAATACAAGTCAAAGTCAATCTCAGCCCAAAGCACGGGGTCCTCAAACCTTATGACTTGGCCCTGATCAGCATCCTCCAGGCTTTGCATGGTAATTGGCCCAAGTAATCTCAGTCACCGGTCTCTTCCAAGCAAGCTCGACTTTGAACGATCCTTGCGCTAGCAAATGGGGCTCAACTTCCTCCAATGCGTAGCAGCCTACTTTCCTTGATTCTGGCCCTCCGAAATTTAGCCAAGTTCTCGGGCCCTCCGAAACTTTGCTACCAACTCAGGTAGCTCTTTTAGCGCGCCCCAAGCTTCTTGATATTCGGGTATATGAAGGATGAATAAAGGTTGAAGAATTGATGTCTTGGCCTCTAGGCCAAGAGCTCTATTATAGACAACACAAGGCTGCCTATGGACACTCTTCATGCCCCTCAAGTGGTCCTACACGCACCTCCAAGCATGTGTGCATGGCTGGCCACCATCCCATGTACTAAGGTTCTGTCACGCTTCTCATTCCAGATCAAGAGAGACTTGTGCATGCCACGTTCTCGAATGCGGGAGATTTCATGGACACCATACACACCAAAGTGCGTGCACCACACGCGTATTGCGACTGCATTCGGGCGTAGATGATTGTAAGCACCTTTAATGCACGTCTAGACGAATAAGATAGGGTCTGGTCTCTCTTAAGTGGGATTTGATCTTGTAATGGGATCCGTTTTGAAGGTCTTAGGCGTCTTTTTGAGTCACGGGTCAAGTAGTGGGTTTGAAGCAGATTGAGTGTCATGTAAGGTCCAGACCAAGTCTATTTTGGGTCAGATAGGTAAATATCTTGGGAAGCTTCTTAGGGTTGCATGGACCCGCTAGACGGCTATAAAAACCCATGCATGCTGCGTTAGAATTCAGTATGCAATAGAGTATCGTTTTCATCAAGAGAGCAACCGTCCTCTTCCTTGTGTGCGAGAGAGTCTTCCGCTGTGGGCATAAACCCCATGGCCAAGAGTGAGAGCTGTGAGGTGAGTGTTCCGCAAGGAAAAGAGAGGTGCTGCACTTGGCCAGGCGTAGTGGCCGATTGGTGAGGCTGATCGCTTCAAGTATGAGGCAAGCCGGTGATCGCGGCTAATGAGGGCATTCCTGGAGTTCTCGGTGCTACACGGTTACAAACGGGTATCAGAGCGTCGTGGTGATGTTCGTGGAATCGCAGACTCGCCAGGTGTGGAAATCGGTGGCTGTTGTGGCGGCGGCAACTAGATCTGGCCATTAATTGCAAAAAATCAGCAGATCGGGTAATATCCTGTTGCGTTTTCCTTTTCTGTTCGGTATAGTATGGGACTGTGGCAAAACTGAAGCATCTCGACGTTGCGAAATAGGTCTGCAGGAGTCTAATTTTGTAATCTTCGTTGTTGTGGATCATTCCTTAGTATTGCGAAATTGATCCATACTAGTTAATTGGGACGAAACTAGCAAAATGATAGCAAATCGGGTTGCTGTAATTTCCTGTTGCGGTGTGAGTATCATACGTGTTTGATGTAATGTTTTTGCCATTTTTGAGTCTGTAATTGCGTGGGAATCTGATGTCCTATTGAGGGAGCTGTAAGGTGTTTGTAACCACGTTTTTGGTGGGTCTGGAAAGCCTTCGAGAAAGGGAAACTCTGGCCGATTTTTGCAAGGCAGTTCAGATTTTCTGCAGAAACCGAGTGCAGTTTCTAGCTTACTGCACTTCAGTTTGTGCTGCAGCTAACTGGCGACAAGAATACCAAGGTGTTGGTGGGTGTGTCAACGGTGTTGTGAAGTGTGTTGGGTAGCTTCTGGTGTTGGGAATGACAGCCAGAGACGGAGTGCTGCAGACTGCACACTGCTTCTGCTGTTTCTGTAGAATCTCAAGAAATTGGGTTGCTGTTGTGACGTTGTTTCCAGCCAAGAACAGAAGTTGCCGAGCTGATCCTCTGTTTGCTGCGAACGACAGATAATGTTGCTCAAGTTTGGAAAGGTGTGGCCTCTTGTTGCTGAAGCAAGGAGGTGCAGACCGAGCAAGGAAATAGTCGCTGCTTGCGGTGACTACACTGTTGCTGCTGCTGTTGGAGGCTGGGATGCTTTAGTCCAACTCAAAGGCTTGTTGCTGCCTTACACAAAAATAGATCACCATGCAGCACGTGGTACGTTGCTGCGGAGGACTAAACGTGGGAGGATTGTGCTTCAGTTCTGCTGCACAACATACGCTGCTACAGTTCGGCTGAAGTTGCTGCAGTTGCTGAAATTCGAGCGGCCATACCTCGAGCGTTGCGGCTGCTGCAGCCGAATCTAAACAAGAGGCTGGCAGGAGTACAACCTTGGATGCATTGTTGGTCTAGTTGGCCAACCACCTTTCATCACTTTCAGCTGAACGAGCATAGATGAATGCGGATCAGGAGCCCCACCAGTTTCCTCAAACACACGCACACATAACTTACCCGAATTTGCAACTTTATAGTATCAGCCCCCAAAAGGGGTTTCCATGGCAGGGATATGGTGGTACAACCACCAAAGGGAGGCCAGACAGCATCCCAAGGGGAGCAGCCCAGCTGCTACACCCTTGGGTGCCCGGCTCACCCTTGGCGGAAAGTCTCTCTCACTCCAAGTGGTGTCCACTAACTCCCTCCAACTGGATCCTTCCTTGTTGAAGTTGTTGGCTCTCTTATATATGTTGGGACACATTACATGTCTCCAATCCAACTTGTTTTGGACTGAATCCAACCTAAGTCCCTAAGATACTCTTCCTACAAGCAATGCCTTGGGCGCCTACTCTCCCAAGGCCCTACTTCACTCAGCCTAACCTAGCCTGCCACTAACACAACCAGCCCCACTTGGCCAGGTTGGTCCTAGACTCAACTCGTAAACCTCCTTTCCCTACCAAGAGAGGTTTACCTATACTTGCATGAGCCTCCCTACTAGAGCTCACCACTTCTAGTGCATACACTACTTACAAGGACTCATACATGCTTGATAGAGCAGGGGAGACTCTATATCTCGGAGGAACCAGAGCCCCCTCAAGCAATTTTCAAATAGCCCTTCTCGAAAGTGGGAAGGAAAAAGGAGTATGCCTTTCTCCAAATCAAATTAATGGGATTGATCACGCATTGCATAGGTTTGTGCTACTTTCCACACACCACTCTTTCTCGTAATAGAAAAAGACAAGCAAATAGTGACTCAGGAAGCACTTAGAGTCTCACCCTTGGCTAGAGCTTGTGTAGAAATTTGATGTGCTCCAATGCATCAAATTAGAGCCAAGATAAGATCAAGCCTTAGGAAGAGTATAAGAGAGGTGACTAGGTCTGTCAAGATCTATCAACCCCCATACTTGGCTAAACAAGCTAGCAAGTATGTAGTCGTTTTGCTCGACCCTCGGGAAACATGCATTCCTAATGTATTTCATGGCTTTGGATAATGGTAAAAGTGTTGTGTTAACCCCATATGACCTAAAATAACATTTATCAAAACTTTCTATAAATATGTCTATTTACAAACTTCACATAAACATAGACAAGTCTTAGAGGGAATCATAGAGAAGGTCAATGTTTACACATCAACTTTTGAATTCCTATCCTTCTTGGTCTCCCCATCCTTACTAAGGTTCCAATTGTGCTCATCGAAGAGGAGTTAGAAAGAACCATCACAACCCACAACCAAGATTTGGTTTCAATGCAACACCTAATTTGGGTTTGATCCAACTAAAATTCCTACACATGAGGCATGGAGAGTGGTTCCCATGAGCTCATGTGGGCTGGTATGAGCTTGGGTGCAATCCATGTGGGCTAGACCATCCTTGGTCGAGCCCATTTGGCTAGGTGTGGTTCATGAAATGCTTTAGCCCGCCCTATTGCTTGACTTGGCTAAGGTATGCCTCTTCCTAGCATGGTGTATGGCATGATCAACCATCCATTTGCTTGATTTAACTTGGGTTTTGATTGACTTGAATTTGAACCAAACACCATTGGATGTTGAACCACTTTAGCCCAACTCTATGCCTTAGCCACGACTTGATTTGACCCTTCTTTAGTCTTTGGTCCTTTGATTTTGAACTTAGGACTTGGATAGGATCCTTACTTTCCATCGAATCACTTTTGTGCATTTGGCTTTGCTCCTCTTCTTGGACTAAGATCTGGTTGGTATTGGGGCTTGACATTTGATTGTACCTTGACTAATTCCTTTCTTCGAGTTAGGTTGACATCTTGACTTGTCTAGATTGGGTGAAACCTTGGTTAGTTAGACTTGGTCTGGCTCTGAGTCACCCTCTTGCTTTATTTGGATGCACTTGCTTTTGTGGATTCATCCTTATCTTCTCTCAAAATTTTTTGTCTCCTATTGATTTGAGCCTTGCTCTATTTTTGGGCAAATCAGCAATATCTTTTGGATTTAAATTTCAAAACTTGATTTTGTAACTTCGGATTCAAAACATTTTCATTTCAAAATGGTGTTTTGAAATTTTATGAAATTCATAGGATATGTTCAAATCATGGATTTAAAATATGCCCTAGTTTATTTTGAAAAACATTTTTAGGATGTTTACATCCATATGCAATGGATCAAAATTATTATGCAAGAAGTAAATATGAAAGAAATGAGGCAATCAATATGTACAAAATAAATAAACAAAAACTGATATGCTGAAAATAGATAAGCCAAGACTAGTATGCAGAAATTAATTTGCCGAAAATTAATAGGCATAAACTAAGCTTGCATAAATTAATTGGTCATGCAATAGGATCGTGCAAGAAATTAACACGCAAGAGTATCTAGTATGAATGATTATGCAAGATTAACATGCACATCTATGTAATAAATTTTAATTTGCAGAAATAACTAAGGTTCAAGATTAACATCTATACCTATGCAAGAATTTCTAATATGCATAAATATCTAACATACAATGATACCTAATATGATCAATATTTAAGAATACTCAATGTACTTGACTATGCAAGAAAATTTAATGCACACCATTATGCAAGAAAACCTAATGAACATGCAAGAAATCAACTATGCAAGAATTAATATGCATGACTAACTAACATACAGAATACCTAACAAGCAAGAATACTTAACATGCAAGACTGCCTAACATGAAAAAGTACCTGTCATGCAAGATTAATTAAACATAAAGATTAACTAAATATTGAAGATCATCAAATGTACATGATTCACCAAGAAGTTAATATGTAGGATTAATTAATATGCAGAAAAATTACCTAGCATGCAAGATTAACTGATACGCAAAAATATTTAAGATGCATGATTAATTAATAACTAGTAACTAGTGTGCAAGAATGACTCATATGCAAGAATAATTAATATGTGATGAATTATCATGCAAGATCTTGTAAAAACACCTAATATGCAAGATTAACATGTACCAATACCTATATGCAGTAACTAATATTCAAATGCATGATTAGCTATGTGTTATGATGTCCTTGCATGTAATATGTTGCGGCAAGCAATAAGGTTATCGAAAATAATGTGAAATAATATGTATTCAGGATACCTAAAATAATATAGGGCTAAGGAAAGTCCTAAATACTAATATGCTCGATGCCTTAAATATTAATGTTAATATTAGGAAACTAAAGATGCTGAAATAAATATCGACTAATATGTATATTATGTATGCAACCTAAATTGATCGAGATTACCTAATGAAATAAAACAAACTAAAGTGATTAGACAAATTTTTTTAATACCTCAAAGAAGACTTAGTCGACACTCCCTCTTGCTTGATCTCTCACAACATGCATCAAAGAAAATATGGGAAGGGGAGAAGTCGATGGCCACAAACTTGGAATTGATAGCTCTTGATAGATTAATTCTTCAGATCTGAATTTACAATGAGGGTTGGAACCCCATTTATAGTTTTTGTTTACAGCTCAAAAAGATAGAAAACAAATGAAAAACGTTTCCTAAGAAGTAGAAAAAATCTAGAACAGCATTATCTCTCAACATTCCCGCATAGGTGGGTTTCTTGATGGGCTGGACCAAGTGCTCATTTGGGTGTACACAGGGTGGAGCATCCCAAGCCTTCTTGTCCTTGACTTGATTCAGCTGTAAGACACCATATCAATTTCATAGACCATCCACGACATTCTAGACAACCAAGTTGCATCAAGTCATGCCTCGAATCTTGGATCAAATAAGTTGGGTTAAATGGGTATCCATATGGTGCTCGCAAGCACCAAAGGTCGAGTGTCTTAAGTAGGTCAATTAGGCTCAACAACAACAACAACAACAACAACAACTAAGCCTTTTCCCATACTAGACGGGGTCGGCTACATGGATTCTTTGTTTCCACAGATCTCTATCGTGTGCCATATTAGCCGTTAACTCCCAATAAGCTAGATCATTTTTTATTGTTTCTTTCCAACACTTTTGTGGTCGTCCTCTACCTCTTTTAATACTTTCCAAATTTAGGTTTTCTAACCTTCTTATAGGTTCTTCTTTTGATCTTCTTTCTATATGGCCAAACCATCTTAAACGATGTTCTCTCATTTTATCCTCTATTGGTGCCACTCCTAATTTGTTTCTAATAACCTCATTATGTATATGGTCTTTTCTTGTATGACCACTCATCCATCTCAACATCTTCATTTCTGTCACAAACATCTTTTGTACATGTTGATGATTAACTGTCTAACACTCAGAACCATAAAACATGGCAGGCCTAACTGCTGCTCTATAATATTTACCTTTTAATTTTAATGGTATCTTCTTATCACAAAGAATACCTGATGCTCCTCTCCATTTTAACCAACCAGCATTAATTCTATGTGTAACATCTCCATCAATTCTTCCATCACTTTGAAAAATTGACCCTAGGTATTTAAAACTTTCCTTTTGGGGAATGCAATGTGTGCCAATTTTAATTTCTATGTCCTCTGAAATAGCCAAATGATCAAACTTACATTCCATATATTCTGTCTTTGTTCTACTAAGTCGGAGGCCTTTGTTTTCTAATGTTTCTCTACATAGTTCCAATTTTCTATTAACTTTTTCCTTAGACTCCTCCACTAATACAATGTCATCTGCAAATAACATACACCAAGGTACTTCATCTTGAATATGTTTTGTTAACTCATCCATCACCATTATAAATAAGTATGGACTTAAAGTTGATCCTTGATGTAACCCAATATTAACTTCAAAGAAGTCTGTCGTTCCTTCATGAGTCCTCACACATGTTTTTGCACCATCATACATGTCTCTTATAAGGTTAATATATGTCAATGGGATACCTCTTTTTCCAAAGTTCTCCAAAGAACCTCCCTCGGTACCCTATCATAAGCTTTTTCTAGATCAATAAATATCATGTGAAGGTCTTTCTTTTTTGCTCTAAAATGTTCCATAAGACGTCTCAAAAGGTGAATCGCTTCAATAGTAGATCTACCTGGCATAAATCCAAATTGGTTCTCTGTTGTACTTGATACTTGTCTTAACCTACGTTCAATAATTCTTTCCCATAATTTCATAGTATGACTCATTAACTTGATACCTCGATAATTCGCACAATTTTGAATGTCTCCCTTGTTCTTATATACGGGTATAAGTGTACTTGCTCTCCATTCCTCGGGCATCTTTTGGTTTTTCCATATTTCATTAAATAGTCTTGTGAGCCAAGTGATTCCTATTTCTCCTAGTATTTTCCGAACTTCTATAGGAATATTATCTGGTCCTACCGATTTACCACTCTTCATATGTTTAAGAGCCTCTTTGACTTCATTTTTTTGAATACGTCGGTAGAAATTGTGGTTTATATACTTTTCTGACTTGGCTAAATCTCCTAAACTAATACTAACATCTTTATTTTCATTAAAAAGATTATAAAAATAGTTTTTTCATCTATTTCTTATATCGTCATTTGCCACTAGAATTTTTTCATCCTCGTCTTTTATGCATCTAACATAATTAAGATCTTTAGTTTTCTTATCTCTAGCCCTAGCTATCCTAAAAATATCTCTTTCACCCTCTTTTGAGTTGAGTTTTTTATATAAGTCCTCCCAAATCTTAGCTTTTGCTTCACTAACGGCCTTTTTTGCTTCCTTCTTTGCTTTCTTATAAGCTTCTAAAGTTTCACTAGTTTTCTTAGCATAATGTAATTTGTAACATGCCCTCTTTGCCTTGATTTTGTTTTGTACTACTTCACTCCACCACCAAGCTTCTTTTTGTGCCGGTACACCTCGCTTAGATACCCCTAACACATCTTTCGCCACTTTCCTAATATGTATAGCCATATTGTTCCACATATCAGAGGGTGTGCCAACATAATTCCAAACATCTCCTTGAAGGACTTTTTGTTTAAATATATCTTCTTTCTCACTTTTGAGGTTCCACCATTTAGTCCGAATAGCTCGATGCACTCTTTTCTTCTTTGTCCATTTTTTTATTTGTAAATCCATAACTAAAAGTCGATGTTGGGTGGTTAAGCTTTCTCCTGGAATTACTTTACAATCTTTACAACACGCTCTATCTTTTTTTCTACAAATAAAGTAATCAATTTGTGTTTGTGATAAGCCACTCTTATAAGTAATTAAATATTCATCTCGTTTTTTGAAGATTGTATTGACTATAAAGAGATCAAATGACATAGCAAAATTTAAAATCTCCCTACCTTCCTCGTTTATATCCCCATAACCAAAGTTTCCATGAATCCCTTGATATCCTAATGCCTCTTTACCGACATGTCCATTTAAATCTCCTCCTAAACAAATCATCTCCCTTTGTGGAATCTTTTGAAACACCTTATCTAACTCTTCCCAAAAACCTGCCTTTATACTATCTTCTAGTCCTACTTGGGGTGCGTAAGCACAAACTATATTCAAAACCTCTACTCCTAACACTAATTTTAATGTCATGATTCAGTCACCATATCGTTGTATGTCTACTACACTCTCCTTTAAATCTTTATTTATGATAATACCAACACCGTTTCGGGCCTTTTCTTTACCTGAGTACCATAATTTAAAACCTGTATCCTCTATCTCCTTTGCTTTTTCTCCAACCTATTTTGTCTCTTGTAAACATAGAATATGAATCTTTCTCCGAATCATAGTATCTACCACCTCCATTAGCTTACCCGATAATGTTCCGATATTCCAAGAACCAATATGAATCTTATTTTCTAGGACTAGCTTCCTTACCCCCCGCATCCGTCCATAATCAAAATGTGGAGACCCTCTCTGAAAATTTTTCACTACATTCGGGCGGCAATGTAGCGGGACTAACTTCTTTACCCACACCCGTCCATGATGTGGGAACCCTCTCTGCAATTGATTCACTACATTCGGGCGAAAATGTAGTGGCCCTTGCTTACTTCTTACTGCATTCGGGCTCTGCAGCATAATCAAATGGGATTAAATCAGATTAGGCGTAAAGGGGCTGAACTTGGGGTTGAATCAACTTTATTTGGACCAAGGTATAATGGATAGAATATGACTTGATTTAGATTGATCGACTTAGTGAGGGTCAAAAGTGTTGAACCTAGCTGGGTCTAACTTGAGTAAAGTCAAGCCAAAATTGAGCCAACCCAATTAAATTTTAGATATATATACTACAACAACAACTAAGCCTTTTCCTATACTAGACGGTGTCGGCTACATGGATTCTTTGTTTCCATATATCGCTATCGTGAGCCATGTTAGCAGTTAACTCACAATAAGCTAGATCTTTCTTTATTGTTTCTTTCCAACACTTTTGTGGTCATCCTCTAGCTCTTTTAATACTTTCCAAATTTAGTTTTTCATACCTTGTTCTTCTTTCTATATGTCCAAACCATCTTAAAAGATATTCTCTCATTTTATCCTCTATTGGTGCCATTTCTAATTTGTTTCTAATAACCTCATTATGTATATGGTCTTTTCTTGTATGACCACTTATCCATCTCAACATCTTCATTTTTGTCACAGACATCTTTTGTACATGTTGATGATTAATTGCCCAACACTCAGAACCATAAAACATGGCATGCCTAATTGCTACTCTATAATATTTACCTTTTAACTTTAATGCTATTTTCTTATCACAAAGAATACCTGATGCTCCTCTCCATTTTAACCAACCAGCATTAATTCTATGCATAACATCTCCATCAATTCTTCATCACTCTGAAAAATTGACCCTAGGTATTTAAAATTTTCCTTTTGGGGGATGCAATGTGTGCCAATTTTAATTTCTGTCTTCTCAGTTAACCAAATGATCAAACTTACATTCCATATATTTTGTCTTTGTTCTATTAAGTCGGAGGCCTTTACTTTCTAATGTTTCTCTCCATAGTTCCAATTTTCTATTAACTTTTTCCTTAGACTCCTCCACTAATACAATGTCATCCGCAAATAACATACACCAAGGTACTTCATCTTGAATATGTTTTGTTAACTCATCAATCACCATTATAAATAAGTATGGACTTAAAGTTGATCCTTGATGTAACCCAATATTAACTTCAAAGAAGTTTGTCATTGCTTCATGAGTCCTCACACATGTTTTTGCACTATCATACATGTCTCTTATAAGGTTAATGTACGTCAATGGGATACCTCTTTTTTCAAAGTTCTCCAAAGAACCTCCCTCGGTACTCTATCATAAGCTTTTTTTAGATCAATAAATATCATGTGAAGGTCTTTCTTTTTTGCTCTAAAATGTTCCATAAGACATCTCAAAAGGTTAATAGCTTCAACATTAGATCTGCCTGGCATGAATCCAAATTGGTTCTTTGTTATACTTGATACTTGTCTTAACCTACGTTCGATAATTCTTTCCCACAATTTCATAGTATGGCTCATTAACTTGATACCTCAATAATTCACACAATTTTGAATGTCTCCCTTGTTCTTATATATGGGTATAAGTGTACTTTCTTTCCATTCCTCGGGCATCTTTTGGTTTCTCCATATTTCATTAAATAGTCTTGTGAGCCAAGTGATTCCTATTTCTCTTAGTATTTTCCAAACTTCTATAGGAATATTATTGGTTTCCTAAATAGATGGGATTGTAGAGATCTTTTTGGAACAAAAATAGGAACCAAAAGCAAAAGGATTTTTCTCATGACCTTTTCCATGGTTTTTAGCAATCCATGTGCATTTCCTTCAATAATAAAGCTTTAAATACATAATACATATGGAAAATAACAATCTATATATACATATATGTACATTTTGAAGTCTCATTTGAGCATGTAATGCATTATATATGCACATATATATATATATATACGTATATATATGTTACAAAATTCTTATGCACATATATGTATAAAAAAGTTGACCAATGTTATGTATCTATTATATATAATTTTCATTTTAATAAAATCTCATGGATACGCATAATATAAATCAGTTTAGGCTCGATTCAACATTATTTTTGGAATGAAGTTGGTGCAATTAGACTGATTTCTCAAAAGGGATTGGACCGAGCTAGACCCAGGCCTTAGTCAACCCAACATATTGAACGAGTTTTTATAGGATCTTCTTTGACATCATATTGTTGTTGTTAATCCTTCAACCTGGACCCTATATCTTGTCCTTGAAATATCTATATCAATTTAAATGTATTGGTTCAATTGAAAAGTAGTTAAATATAACTCACCTCTTTAGATGCTTCAGTTGCAAGTTATAGGGTAGCAAAGTGTTAACACCAACTTAATTGTACGTACCTTTTATCCTCTTGATCGGTGGAATAGCAAAAGTCCCCAACAACTTAGTTGTACGTTATCATGTATATTTATTTCTTTTCCTTATAGCTTTGTCGGCTCATGATCTTTCTCAAATGAGCAATCCTTCATTGTACCGATTCCCTTAATCCATGTACTTTCTTAAATAGGTCCTTGGCTTTAATTGATGTGCCTCCATTGTCTTGTATTGATATGCAGCATTAGAATCAAAATAGTTTTGTTATATCTTTGCTTCTTGATTCTTAATTAACCTCTTAAGTTTAATCTTCAAGGATTAAAAGGCTTAAGACCAACTTCATGTATTTTTTAATAGTCACTTGATGGGCATTTCTATGCGGTGATGGAAAATTTGAGGTGTTTACAACCTCTTTTATACTTGATTTTGAAATCATAAGCAAGAAGCTTAGAAATTCAACTTTGTTGTTGTTGATTAGTCATTCTTTGCTCCAAAATAAACTTCAAACTATTGTCATCAGTACGCAATTTAAATTACAAGCAATAAACTTCCTGCTCGGTCTGTTGTGCTACACCCTCATATACTTCTCAAACAACCTATATAATCATAGTGATTGGGCTGATATGCACATGTTTCGCCATGCTGAGGAGGAGGTAATTATGATAGATGATGGTGGAGAAGAGGAAAGGCAACCTCTTCTTGGTAGCCATCACAACCAGATTTTTGTTATCTACTAGAATCATCGGAAGAGGAAGAGAAAGATTGGGTTGAAAAGTGGCCACTCGTCTAGCTCATCATGGCTGATCTCCAGTATGAGGGTGGCTAGTGCAAGTGGTAGGGAGAGGCAGTGGCATAGATATCGGATTGGTTGCCAGTGGGTTGTCCGGTTGAATGGTTGTTAGCCCGATATTTGAGCAGCAATCATAGTTGTTGATTGTCTGGCAAGAAGCTCCTTCATCTTTTCTATCATGTTTGGCAGAAACGAGATCATGAGAACAACAAAATCCATGTAGGAAGCCCATAGATAGTGTGAAACTTACCTCTATCAATGCAACAACATTGCACTAAAAGCAAGCCCTCTTCTGGGAGGGATTGACTTGAAAGATTTGTGTCTAGTATGACTAATATGTGGCTGCCATGTTTCTTTCATATTCATCTTACAAAGGTTTGTGTGTCTAGTTTGACTAATATATAGATATATTTTGTTGATGTATGTTGGTCATCATTAGATCGACAAGGCCCACGAGTGATAGCCGTATCTCAATCCATTGGCTACATTTGCAAGGTCTTTATATGCTAAACATAGCTCTCTTTGTTGGAGGGTCTTTCCTTTTTCCCATACTCAAGGTGTGACGAGCTTATTGGTTCTACTTTCGACCATGAATGCATCTTATATTTGGTCACTTTTTAGGAAGAGATCACCATGTCGAGTAAACTGTAGTTAGAGATTCCAGGAGCAAGAAAAGAGTCATCCTGGAGACACTTGTGTGTCAGAGGAGTCCACCCTCACCCGATGGGACAAGAAGACGCTCCCACGAAGCTTGAACCACATCAAGCATTTTTATTGAAGATTCTTTTCCAATTTCTATTGATTTGAAATTTATAAGAAAGTGAACAAGTTCTTCAAATAAGATTTGCGTTCATACTTGTTTTCCATAGGCTCACTCATTTACATACATCTCTCCTCAAAAAACCTAATCAACTCTACCCAACTGTTCATAAGGCCAAGAAACCAAAAGACATCTAGCTTCTTATCCCATTCCAAGACTTTTCATTGAGAGGATTTATTGGAGTTGTTAGGATAACCAAACATAGTCTCAAGTAAGATTCATTTCTACCACACTGCTTGCCAAGACCCAGGACAGAAGATGCGATGTCTTTTGTGATACAGACTTCGCTACGACAAAGGGTGTCCATGCGATCTTCCAGACTTGAGATTTGTGAGGCAAGAATTTTTCGAGTTTCATCGAGTGACGAAAAACTCCGCCCATGTAAGGGATCACCATTGCATTGTCGGTCCCAAGCTCGGATAAAGGAGGAGGGTTGTGTTAGGTTTCCGACAGCCAGCGTAAAACTTCGTCGGATTTTTATAACATGGATTACAAAAATTATGAGCATTGCTTTGGGGTGTCCCCGCCTAGCGACGTGCTGCAGAACCCGAATGCAATAAGAATTAAGCAAGGGCCACTACATTTTCGCCCGAATGTAGTGAATCAATTGCAGAGAGGGTTCCCACATCATGGACGGGTGTGGGTAAAGAAGTTAGTCCTACTACATTGCCGCCCGAATATAGTGAAAAATTTTCAGAGAGGGTCTCTGCATTTTGATTATGGACGGATGCGGGGGATAAGGAAGCTAGTCCTAGATAATAAGATTCGTATTGGTTCTTAAAATATCAGAACATTATCCGGTAAGCTAATGGAGGTGGTAGATACTATGATTCAAAGAAAGATTCATATTCTATATTTACAAGAGACAAAATGGGTTGGAGAAAAAGCAAAGGAGATAGAGGATACAGGTTTTAAATTATGATACTCAGGTAAAGAAAAGGCTCGAAACGGAGTTGGTATTATCATAAATAAAGATTTAAAGGAGAGTGTAATAGACATACAACGATATGGTGACCGAATTATGACGTTGAAATTAGTGTTAGGAGCAGAGGTTTTAAATATAGTTTGTGCTTACGCACCCCAAGTAGGACTAGAAGATAGTATAAAGACAGTTTTTTAGGAAGAGTTAGATAAGATGTTTCAAAAGATTCCACAAAGGGAGATGATTTGTTTAGGAGGAGATTTAAATGGATATGTCGGTAAAGAGGCATTAGGATATCAAGAGATTCATGAAAACTTTGGTTTTGGGGATATAAATGAGGAAGGTAGGGAGATTTAAAATTTTGTTATGGCATTTGATCTCTTTATAGTCAATACAATCTTCAAAAAATGAGATGAACATTTAATTACTTATAAGAGTGGCTTATCACAAACACAAATTCATTACTTTATTTGTAAAAAAAAGATAGAGCATGTTGTAAAGATTGTAAGGTAATTCTAGGAGAAAGCTTAACCACCCAACATCGACTTTTAGTTATGGATTTACAAATAAAAAAATGGACAAAGAAGAAAAGAGTGCATCGAGCTATTCGAACTAAATGGTGGAACCTCAAAAGCGAGAAAGAAGATATATTTAAACAGAAAGTCCTTCAAGGAGATGTTTGAAATTATGTTGGCACACCCTGTGATATGTGGAACAATATGACAATACATATTAGGAAAGTGACGAAAGATGTGTTAGGGGTATCTAAGGGAGGTGTACCGGCACAAAAAGAAGCTTGGTAGTGGAGTGAAGTAGTGCAAAATAAAATAAGGCAAAGAGGGCATGTTACAAATTACATTATGCCAAGAAAACTAGTGAAACTTTAGAAGCTTATAAGAAAGCAAAGAAGGAAGCGAAAAAGGCCGTTAGTGAAGCAAAAGCTAAGATTTGGGAGGACTTATATAAAAAACTCAACTCAAAAGAGTGAAAGAGATATTTTTAGGATAGCTAGAGCTAGAGATAAGAAAACTAAAGATCTTAATTATGTTAGATGCATAAAAGAGGAGGATGAAAAAATTTTAGTGGCAAATGATAATATAAGAAATAGATGGAAAAACTATTTTTATAATCTTTTTAATGAAAATAAAGATGTTAAGTATTAGTTTAGGAGATTTAGCCAAGTCAGAAAAGTATATAAACCACAATTTCTACCGACGTATTCAAAAGAATGAAGTCAAAGAGGCTCTTAAACATATGAAGGGTGATAAATCGGTAGGACCAAACAATATTTCTATAGAAGTTTGGAAAATACTATGAGAAATAGGAATCACTTGGCTCACAAGACTATTTAATGAAATATGGAGAAAGCAAAATATGCTCGAGGAATGGAGAGCGAGTACACTTATACCCATATATGAGAACAAGGGAGACATTCAAAATTGTGCGAATTATAGAGGTATCAAGTTAATGAGTCATACTATGAAATTATGAGAAAGAATTATCGAACGTAGGTTAAGACAAGTATCAAGTACAACAGAGAACCAATTTTGATTCATGCCATACAGATCTACTATTGAAGCAATTCACGATGGTGCAAAAACATGTGTGAGGACTCATGAAGGAATGACAAACTTCTTTGAAGTTAATATTAGGTTACATCAAGGATCAACTTTAAGTCCATACTTATTTATAATGGTGACGGATGAGGTAACAAAACATATTCAAGATGAAGTACCTTGGTGTATGTTATTTGCAGATGACATTGTATTAGTGGAGGAGTCTAAGGAAAAAGTTAATAGAAAATTAGAACTATGGAGAGAAACATTAGAAAGCAAAGGCCTCCGACTTAGTAGAACAAAGACAGAATATATGGAATGTAAGTTTGATCATTTGATTACTTCAGAGGATATGGAAATTAAAATTGGCACACATTGCATTCCCCAAAAGGAAAGTTTTAAATGCCTAGGGTCAATTTTTCAGAGTGATGGAAGAATTGATGGAGATGTTACACGTAGAATTAATGCTGGTTGGTTAAAATGGAGAGGAGCATCATGTATTCTTTGTGATAAGAAGATACCATTAAAGTTAAAAGGTAAATATTATAGAGCAGCAATTAGGCATGCCATGTTTTATGGTTCTAAGTGTTGGGCAGTTAATCATCAACATGTACAAAAGATGTCTGTGACAGAAATGAAGATGTTGAGATGGATGAGTGGTCATACAATAAAAGACCGTATACATAATGCACCAATAGAGGATAAAATGGGAGAACATCGTTTAAGATGGTTTGGACATATAGAAAGAAGATCAAAAGAAGAACCTCTAAAAAGGTTAGAAAAACTAAATTTGGAAAGTATTAAAAGAGGTAGAGGATGACCACAAAAGTATTGGAAAGAAACAATAAAGAATGATCTAGCTTATTGGGAGTTAACTGCTAACATGGCACACGATAGGGATCTGTGGAAACAAAGAATCCTTGTAGCCGACCCCGTCTAGTATGGGAAAAGGCTTAGTTGTTGTTGTTGTTGTTGTTCATCGAGTGACGAAAGCTTAAGGACCAACATTGCACATTGATCATATTTATCACCTCGAGTTCAAGAAGCTTTGGAAAGAAGAGAATGAAATAACTCAAGTTTTGCACGAAGGAGATGGATAGAATCAAGCTTAGCCAATGCCGATACTTTTTGTTCTTCCTAGAATTTTAGCCTTTCACACAAGAGGTTGTCCAGCTCCAAGCTTGCCTATACCGTTGTAGAGGTTCAAGTTGAAGATTCCCTTCCTCGATCTCCATCAAAGTCTCAAGATACTTGTATAGAGAAGTAGAAAGCCCCATGTCAAAAGGAATCACTCCCTTGAGTAAAGAATACACTCATTTGAGTAGCCTGAATTTTGGCTTGACCACTCCAGTAACCATATTGGGAGATAAGGCCACCACATTATCAAACAACAAAGCATGAGTTTTCTTGGGAGGGCTCTCTCTTGGATGGATCAGAGATAGTTGGTGTAAACAACCAAAAATTTCCTCAAAAAAATTGATCTTTTAAAAATTACCTTTTCAAGAAAAATTACAGTTTTGGTCTTTTAAGGGTTTTCAAATAAAGATAACCTTAAATGAACTCATTTCCACACAAAAAATTTGTAGGACCATCAAAATAAGGGTATTTTGCAACTCCTAAAAAAAATTTAGTTTTGACAAAAACACCAAAAAATGACTACTTTGACGTCAAGGCCAAATTAACAGGATTCTACTTTTTCAAATGATTGCCTTCAAGGAAATAATGATTTTAAACAATTTTTTAAGAAAACAAATGAAAATGAGACATTGGGGACTAAACCCACAAAATATTTGTAAAATATCAAAATTATAAAAACCTTTGAATTCCAAAATAAATCAAATCCAAAACTAGACCTCAAAAACTCGCCCGATCGATGATAGTCTTACTCTAGAACCCTATACTCAAGAGTTAAAGAGGTTCGAGACCTTATACCCATCAAAAGGGTTAAAGTGGTCTGACACCCTACACCTACCAAATGGTTAAAGTGATTGAAATAGCAAAGACTAAACTCATGAAGCGAAAGCAAATCACCCATGCAAATCAACACTGGGGATGAGACTCAATTGTGCTCCAAAAAATATTTGAACATTTTGATAAAACTCGATGTTTTCAAATATATCTTAAATGAAATGGTTTTAAATAATAAAAAAAGAAATGTTTGAAACCATAAAATGAAATCTTACCTAAATCAAGCAAAGCAGAATCCATTCATGCCTGAAGTTGCAAGGACCCAGAAGGCAAGTCTCGCCTAGATGAAGCCCAAGTTGATTTAGAGACAAGTTACAAGTTGAAGCCCGATCAAATTCAAGTGGCTAACCAAAATTCAAAGTTTAAGGTTAAGTTACAAGTCAAGACCAATGTCCATATCAAGTCATAAACTCGACTAAGACAAGGAATCAGACCATAACCAAGTCGCAGGTGGAGTGAGCTAAGCTAAAATGTTAAGAGGTATACTCAATCAAAGTTAATCAAAATCAAGGATAAGATGAAGGACACACTCCTATACCTAGACACGAGTTGCACTAGACACCAAGGATCAAGGCTACAACCCAAAGTAAGAAGGTGGATTGCCTTATGACCAAGACCACCTCAAGGGTCGAGTCACTCCAAACAACGTCAAGTGCATTCAATTTGTCTTGACCGATTGCACCTAGGGCTGCATCCTTGACCAATATTAGCCCACATGGGCTCATGGAGGACCACGCCCATGTCCCACATGGTCCATGTGCAGTCCCAAAATCTGAAAGTTTTGGGTGGATCATGATTCAAATTGAGTCTCCCATAATGAGCCTAAAACGTTTGTTCAAGGAATACCCTAGAGCCCTCCTTAGAAATCTATAAAAGGGGGGTTTGGGGATTGATTAGAGGCATCAAAGAGAGAGAGAAAGCAAGAAATTCCTACAACTAGAGAGGGAAGGAAAGAGAGAAAGATATGGAAGAAAAGAGAGAAAGAGAGAGAGAGTAAGAAGAAGAAGGAGGAGGCGTCGCCCATCTCCTTCTATCCACCGGCCACCAAAGTCTCCTTCCAAGTTTGAGGTTCCTTCTTTTCTTCTCTTTTCAATACTCTCTTATTCTCTTTCATTCAATTTAATGGGTTTGTAATTAAGGAGCTTATGTCTCTATCTTTGATGTAATATTTGAGGGGTTATGCTGTTCAATTTCATTTATGTTTGTCGATATATTCTATTTATTTGATTCCTAGTTCCTTTTACCCAATATACATTGTAAGATCTTATGTTCCCTAATCTCCTCTATGCTTATGCTATAATGATAATTTTTTTGAATTATTTCATTTCATTATGTTTTAATTGTTGTGGATTACATTTACATTCATTCGAATGCATTCACATATTTTCTAAAAAATGAAACTCAGTTTTTTGTATCCCGCATATATCCGGTGGTTGAATTTTTTCTCCTTACTCTGTGATCCGAATGTGATAAAATTTTGCACACCTGATTTACACACATAGACCCACTATTTGTAAAATTTGTAAGAATTTTAGGATCGTTTAAGACCATAAATTAAATAAGAGAATAGCAAATGAAAACGTTATAGAGTCTGTGAACCCTATACATCATCTAACAGAGGTTGGGTCAAAATCCAACAACTTTGTTTACAGTAAACTAATTTGATTAAAAGTGGTCCCATTGGAAAGCTAAGATCCATAGGTTTCCAACTAATTTCATAAAAATTAGTGGTCTTAGTGCTGAGATACAATTATTTCTCTAAGCCTCTGTTTCTCTGTCATAGATCTGTCTCAAATATCAGAGCCAGAGACCTTTTGAAATTTAATTGTACATATTCACAGTATATCAAATAAGAACAAAAATAATTTCAAAATCTTCACATCTTGATTTATTTCACATAAAATTTTGAAGATTTTTGGAGATTCGCAGGATAACAAAAAAATTAGGAACATTTGTTATTAGAAATAGAATTGTTTATGCTTTTCTTATTTGAACCTGAAATTGTGTGAAGGAAAAGATCACACGATTTTGGAAAGATCATTTCAATTGAAAACTTGTTTTGAAAATTTACTGGATCCTAAAACAATTTTTCAAACATGTAGGCTGACCCTTGAGTATCGATTCAAGAAGGCCTATGTCGATAAAAACTCCCTTGTCCATATTCGCCAAGAAATCAGAATTTTTTATAAAACTTTGCTAGTTTCAGCAAACTAGCTGGCACGCTCACTGACTTATAGTTTTGCGAATTGAGTTTCAAATCTTTACATAGGCTTTGGAACGAAATTCACATCTATAGTTGGTATGGGGAACATGTCATTATCCTCACTTAGTATCCCTTTAGAAGTTTGAGGGGAAGGAGGAGATCTAGATGCATCCAATGCTTGGATTATTGGGCAATAAGACTCGTGCAGAAATGAGATCATGAGAACAACAAGATGCAACTTGCATGAATTCTCCTTCCCTTGAGTTGAAGCCCGAGTTATACCCAATATACTTGGCGTATGGATTCTCAAGGACCCATAGCTTGCTAGATCCCAAATGACCAGGTGGAGGTTATTACACTTTAGAATGCTTGCACCCAAACGACTTGAAGGAGTGGAAGCAACGTGCCAAACCTAGGCGTCTCCTTCCCCTGAAATGCGATCTATTCTATTAGTGATCTCAAATCTTATAGTTAATCTCACTCACAAAAGTAAGAATTTTATAAAATTGTTCTTCCGTTTGAACTAATGTTCTGAAGTTAAGTTTGTCAATCGGGGCATAGAGTTAAACCCCTTCTTGTTGACATTTGCAGCTTGCATGACAACGGTCGTTATTTTAAAGAAAAAAAAGTCTTATCATTTGTAAGAAGCACAAGTGTATCCATGAAGGAAAGAAAAAGAACCACTAAAATGCAAAGAAAAATTTATTGCCGTAGAGAGAGAGATTGTGGTTTTTCTAAGATAGCCCCCTCCACTAGCCGTTAACAAAACAATCATCCTTATCGGTATTGCATAAGCATCACCTTTCTTAAGTTGGCGAATCCACTGATTTTGTTACCAGCCAACTATCGTAATTTATTACACAAAAGCTCTATACAATAAAATCATTTCAAGAAAAGGCAAGATTTTCAATTCTTAAAACTTTGGCACTGCCAACAATTGGTTGGTTCAAGTGGTTCAACACTTTTTCCCCTTAGAAAAGGTCTCAAACAAAGGCAGAATTAGCAAGGGAGCTTGTGGCTTCTGGATATTGGGTAGCTTAACCAAAGGATAGGAAATCCTAGGTAAACCGAGGCCAGGAATCAAAACCAACCAAGACTGAGCTGGTTTGAGTTCTGAACCGCTTGAAACTGAAGGAAATATTAAAAAATATTGAAACAGAAAAAGCAAAATTCGCAGTTTTAGTACTTTCAGTTCCACATGAGGAACCAAACTGGGTGATCTCCGGTTCTGGTTTCATTAAGGGTCTGGTTTAACTTGTTCTAGTTCGAGCCAGATCCTGGCTGGTTCAACTATGGTTGGAACCGCTAGGCTGGTTCTAGACCGGGCATGTTTAGTTTTACCATCCTTTAAGTTGGAAAAAACTTGTAAGGTATTCACACACGTCGTATTGTTAGGGATATTGCTCAACAAACATTTGTGCTATAGAGCAAAATGTAGTATATCGTGAAAATCATAAAAAAGAAAAAACCCAATGTCCTATGAGCGGATCGCATTGTATAGTAGGATATACGACACAAGAGCTGGATTTGTGCTAGATATTAAATCATATGAAAAAGCCCATATGTATCGGTGCAAGGACATTCCTTAAAACCTTGGAACAAAATGGCCTACATTTAAAAGTCATCCAATGCATGAACAAGAATCCAAAATTCAAAAGGTGATACATTGACCCTCATGAAAGTGACTTCAAATGATATCCGTAAGGGGTGTTGCATTATGAGGACGGTTCATAGAACTGTTATTGCATGTTAAGTTCCAAGTTGATCTTATAATCGATCATATGAATGACTTCACTTTTTAGTGTACACTAAGGCCTACACTTGATTACAGGGTGAATTGGGCCTCAAATTCCAATTCTATGACCCATGTCTCCTAATGAAACACCCCCTAAGGTACTTTTGTGAAAGTAAGAGTGATTTTGTACATTAAACGGCAGTTAGCTGGCACTCCAATTAACAAAAAGTTTTGTCCAATTTAAATAAAAGGTAGGACTATTCTTGCAAACATTAATCACACGCCTCAAGTTTTTTATCCCAAATTATCTAATAAGGACGAGATTTATTTGAAATTTGCATAGCGACTCTTGTACCAACATTTTCTCTTGTGGCAACTAACATTTTTCTAATTAGCACTTGCTTTCATATTTAGGCCGTTGAATGACATGTAATTAATACTTTCTTTGTTGCCATATCTAAATTGATTACATTATCTAACTTTCGCAAATAAGAAACTTCTGTGTTTCGAGAGTGGTAGTGCATGGCAGGACACTGTGACGCCATTGCCCTCCCTCGGCAGGAGTTCTACTCGGGCACATGGCTTTTTGGCCTTCCCTTCTAACCAAACAAAAAATTAAGAAGAAGTTTCTCTTACTTGAATCCGACTGGTAGGTTAGATTGTAGATGCTCTACTATATCACAATATTATATTATTATTGTCATTAGTGGTAGTGGTGCGCTTGTTGTTGTTGTTATTATTTTACACGTCAAGGTCTAATAACATTAATAAGGGTTGTCAGCAAAGAAACACTTTCACTCAGCATGACAAATGCCGTAGCCGGCGTGCCGTTAAATTACGAACTTTTCTGCAAGACGTGGGATTTAACGTAACAGCCAGCTCAGGCATCAAGACGAAGAAAGGTATTTGGAGGAAGGAGGAACTCTCTCTCTCTCTCTCTCTCTCTCTCTCTCTCCTTTGAATGTCGAACCTTTGTTTATTCTTACAACGTCTCTACCTTATGACAGCATGACCACCCACATTAAATAACGATGAATCTCTTTCGTCAACTGCTAATTAAACAACACTTGCCAATCCTCTTTTGACTTTGCTGCAACTCATCCTCAACCGAGTATCTTCTTTTGTTGAAAATAACCAAATGACGTAGCTCTTACTTTTGAACCAACCCACATTTAGCAATTTGTTTGGACCCTGATGCTGGGGAATTTGCTCCATTCTGCAACCAAATTCACAAGGAAATCGTTGCTACCATTATGTTTCATTTCACATCCATGGGGCCAATAAAAGATCCATGACCTACATATAATATGTGTTTACTATAAATGAAAATGGTCGACGACTAAGTGATACTTTGAGCATGAGCTAGTTTTGTTATATATATGTGTTACACTTCGATCACAAAATTGATAGTTTTAGCAAGGAAAAGAATGTAGTTGCACAGTGGGATGATATACATACATGGAATCGGACATTGAATTTAAACATTAGCCTAGTGTGGTAACGATGTTGAGATGAGACACTCATACAAAGTGGTCTCATCGGGTCGAAGAAACAATAATCTGACCCGATTCAACTTGTAGACATTTTCTTCTCCCTTTCTCTATGTGAAGGTGCCAGCTGTTTCTTAAAGGAATCAGAAACTCAATAGTTTTAGGGCCACTTATTGATGCTGACGATGCCAATTTATATCGAAGAAAAGCATTCATTGGCTGGAAAGCCCAAGACACGTAAGAAAGTAGGAATTCTTCTTCCTTTTGATTGCAAACGAAAATAAAGGAAGCCGGAATTCAAATAAGATCCTATTTGAATCAACAAAAGATATGTGAATCCAATGTGCTAAGCGGAATCATGATGGATCCCACCTAGATTTGATCTGCTTTCCATCAAGAGACCTAGAAGTGCGTCCGGCCTGGGTGTGTTTTCGGGTCTGGCAACCTGCATGGAATGACGAAGTCCATCGGTTCATGCAGACAACTCCATCAGGTCGTGCAGGCAGCTAGCTCCATGATGTCTTGGGCGGAAAGAACTACTCCAGTCGTTTCTATCAGGTTTCATCTTATGAGTGCAATTGCCAGCCCTCATTTTCTTCAATCACGAAATACAAATCAAGTACGCTTTTGTCCAATGCCACAACCAGAATTTCAAGATCAACGCAAAAATATATATGCTTAAAATGGCTGTATTGTATAAGCATGATAATACTACGCCTCCTTTTCTTTTAGATGAAGCTAAAGTTTATATATTTATATATATAATTTCATATGATTGCCATATTATATACTTCCAACATAATTGAAAATTTCAACCACCTATCTTAAGATATATAGGACGATTGAGTTCAATAAAGTAAGAAAGCAAAAAGTATGTTTTCACATAAGTAAAATTGATGTACATGTAATTTTTTTGTTTTTACTTTTGATGGTATACTTGATTTAGAATAGATGGTCGAGATTTTCAAAGTAGTTCACTATAGTATTTGAAAATATCGCTCATTTATTTAAAGAGTCAACATACTAAACTATATATATAATGTAATAGAGAGAGAGGTGCGGGGAGGAGTAATATATGCTTGTCTTGTCATGTAAATCCTAATTCATCCCATTAAAATCCTAATTCATGCCATTAAAGAGATCAATGGTTGAAATTAAAGAGCAGTGTTTTCTTGATTTAGAATAGATGGTTGAGATTTTAAGGGATTGGTATTTGTCAGCATACTAAACTATATATATAATAAAATATACAGAGAGAGAGAGGGTGGGGGTGTGGTGGGGTGGGGGAGGAGCAATATATGCTTGTCATGTCCATGTAAATCCCAATTCATCAAATTAAAGGGATTGATGGTTGGAATTAAAGAGCAAAAGTATACATATATTTTTTGTTTTGCTTCATAAAAAAAACAACTTTTCACTTTTAATTTTCTAATCAAACAGATTGTCGGGATTTGTGAAAATTCCTGAGCATCTATGTGGCAAGGCTATCATTCTCTCTCTCTCTCTCTCTCTCTCTCTCTCTCTATATATATATATATATATATATATATATATATGCTAGTATGCCCAAACTGGTGCAAACAACAATAGATCAAAAAGATTAATAATTTAGATTTAAGAAGCAAAAAGTATTGAAGTACACACAAAAAAATTAGTTTTTTGCTTTTTGAATCTAAATGATCTATGTTTCGAATCTAAGGGTCAAGAGTCAACTGCATCAGTTTAAATACAATGGTGTTTGCACATACAAACATTCTCTCTCTCACTCTCTATGTATATACAAACATATATATATATATATATATATATATATATATATATATATATATATATATATATAATGTCAAAAAAGATAACATTTTCTCTTAATAATAATTAGCCTAGGGTTAAAAGAGTATGGCTCGATTTATCAAAGCCCTTATTTTCTTTAAAGAAGAAATCTAAAACTTTAGTCCCCTCCATGCTACATATGACCTAGCTTTTCAATAAAGATTGTCTTGCAAAGCTAATATTATGTTTAAATGGTAAAAAGTTCATCTTAGCACTGAAAGTTTTATAAAACATAATTAAGTTTAATGAACAAGCTCACGTTTGGCTCATCAAGCTTGCAGCTTGTTTCGTCATTATGGCCACGAGTTGCCTCAGATTAGCAAATGACTCCCGGCCAATTTCCAATCTCCTTCATTTTATGATCAAATCTAAAAATTGAATTATGGGCAATAAACCAATGACAGCCCGAGTGGAAAAGCTTCAGTCGAGCCTAAGTTTGACCCAGATTCTATACGGGCTCAACTTACCCACCCCTCCCGTTTCAAAAGTTTGAAGTCACCGCCGAAATTCGCCAACGGCTCCACATCGATAATAATGACTCATTTAATTAAAGGGGGAGACTCCAACTTACTGTCTTTAGAGGCGAGGCTTGCTGTAGGCATCCCAATAGGCTAGGGTTAAGGTTTTTAGAGCTTTTAAAAACATTAATATTACAAATATTTTCGATCAAATTAAGAACCTAGCTTGATCTCCACCGCTTTATAAAGGAAGTTTGTGCAAGAAGTTCCTCTCTTCTCATCTCGACTTTGAACAAAAACAGAAAGCTGGTATTTGCCATTTACCATTGAAAACCATTACTTAGAATTTCACGAAAAGGACTCCTCCTGGTGGTGATATTATATTTTCTTTTTGGTGACAACTAAATAGTAGAATTTATTCCGGTGGTGGTAAAGCACCAGACGCAGGGTGTTTTGGGTTCCCCTGGCGTACGTACCTGGCTTCGGCCTCTCCCTTGTGACCTACACAAGGAAAATATCGCAAGTTCCACTGCATCCGATTTGTCAACGCTTGGAGGCCATGCGTCCCTATTTGTAGCCTCCAACTCCAACTCCATTCATGCAAGTCGCACACACAGAGTACAACATACCGGAGTAAAAGCCTTTCACAATCATCCATTCATGTTGATTAGCAGCACGTTGTCTATGGATTCATGGCGTCCCAGCAAGGCCCACCCATCTCTTTCTCTGTCTAAACTCCCCCACAAGAACACCACCTTCAAGTCCCATTCACCTCCCCTTTTCATTCCTTCTTGAATGCTGAAAAGAAATTCGCAGTTTTGAAGGTTTAATCAGTTACCATCATCACGTTATCATCTCCATCATCGTCATCTCTCTTTCTCACTCTACAATTCTCTATATATGTGAAGTTGTTCCATCAGGGAGGAGCAGAATGGTGCAATCGGTCATGATTTCTCCATTAAGTTCCACCACTCAGATTCTATCTTTCTCCTAAATGGGGAGAGCCGGAGTCCCTTCCTTCTTCTTCCTTTTGAACCGCAAAAAAATCACAAAGCCAGTACCACCTTACAGATCAAAGTCTACTAATGTAAAGAAAACAAGTCCATTTCACAATCCGATTTTCCTCCTTATAGTTGAAAACCCATCTCCCCTTTCTCTCATAGAAGAAAAATTTTCATACCCATTTACCATATTTAGCTGAGAGTTTCGTCGCTTCTTCGGCAAAACTAATTATCATTGCCAAATAATCTTTGCTATCCCATTCATTACAGCGAATTTACTAGATAATTAGTGTCTGAGTTGAACTGCAGAAGCTGGTAGTCTTTGTTAGACAAAAAAGAAGCAGAAGAATGGGTTCGGAAGCCAAGATTCGGCCAGAAATCGCAGCGGAGAGGGCCGTTGGAGCTCTAGGAATGGGCTTTGACGTCTCTAAAGACGTTAGTTTCGCACACTTCAAGGAAGGAGGGCCGATAATCGCTCTCTGCGACAACGAGGAGCTCCGTACGGCAGCTTTTCCCGGCGGGGTCGTCCTCCCGGACGTCCGTAAATCCGTTAAAGTCCACGACGCCGAACAGCGACGATTGACCACCGACGTTCTTTCCTATCATCAGGTTTTCAATCCCATGCTTCATTATTTCTGTAACCAAGACTGATTTTTGTCACAGAAGGTCACTCATGGTACAGTTCCCCCAAGTTTGCTCTTTGTGTCCATGAATCTTACGTTTTGCTTATCAAGAAACAATCCATATACGCCTGTGGGATTTTATTTTAGGATGAAACGGTGAGAGTATAAGAAGTTTAGTTGTAAATATCGAGATGTTTGTTTTTTTGTATTTGTATTTCAGATGGCAGAAAGGTTCAACAGGGGGCTGGCTTTGTCTGGCGAGATCCCTTGCGGGTTGTTCAATTCCATGTTTAATTTCTATGGCTGTTTGGAACGAGATGCTTCAATCACGAAAAGTCTTGCCTTTGATGGACGTTTCATAACGCTTTACAGTGTTGAATTGGATTCATCAAATATTCAGATATTGGATCATATCAAGAAGGAGGTCCCATCTACATGGGATCCTCCTGCTCTGGCCAGGTGCTTATTATTTTTTCATTCCTTAGAATTTGAAATTCTATTTGGTGGATTCTGTCTGTTATTTTACCATTTGGATTCTGGAATAACCTTTTGTTCAATCCATTGAAACTCCATGTCGAATTGGCTAAAACAACAACCAAGCCTTTACACACACTAGGTGGGATGGACCACATGGAGTCCTTGACGCCATAGTGGGTGATCTTGTGCCATATCAGTAGTTATCTCCAAAAGAACAATATCAACTTTAATAGTTTCGCTCCAACACTTCGGCAGTCTTCCTCTCCCTCTATGCCGAATTGACTAGACAGGATAAATAATGAACAAGCTTTGAACTACAGTATCATGATTTCACTGTGTATTATGTTGGTCTTACTAGTTTTTTGCTCGATTTTAATTGATTATGTTCAATTTACATGAAATTCTAATATTACAAAGGTGTTCATCTATTCATGTTTGACACAACATGTTTACTCATTTTCAAGAGAATCATAGACCTCATGCTCAGGCTACACAGGTTGCAACGCACTACCGTCTATAATGAAGCTTGAGCCCGCCATAGATTTAAAAGGATCTCCAACAACTAGGAGACAGGTCATGGATGTCTTGGTAAGATGGGGATCATGGAAAAAATTCCATTTTCTCAATGATATTAGCCCACCACCTTAGGAGAAATGCAAAACAATTGACTATGTTCCAAGCTTATGCGAACCAAACGGTTGTTAGGCATTCTGGTTCCAATGGTTTCTGGTCTTCTAGGAATTCTCTATCACAGTCAGGACTCATAAGGATAATGAACCTAGTACTTGCCACTAAATCCAAGCTAGCATAGTTTAGATGAGATGAGGTGAAGAGAGATATTTCCAAACACCAAAATGCCTCTGCCAAAAAAACTATGTAATTTGTTTCATTCAATGGTTAAATAGAGATTACAGAGAAGTAATGACAGGCATTAAAACAAGTTGAAAATAGCACCTAAGAACTAACACTACATGGTTATCCTTCAAACTAAGAGAAATGAGTGTGATTTAATGGTCAACCGGCTCGTTAATAATGAGTATAGTAATCAGCTGGTACTGGTCTGGACGACCATTTATGAAATCTTCTTGGGTTGGATCTACCACTACTGGACTTGCCCCGGACTTGGATTGTGTTACTAGTCTCGGGGTTCCACTTGGATGGTTAATGTTCTAAGCAATGCCGTTGTATTCTATAATATCTTCGACATTACAATAATTCCTAGATACATATGTATATATATATCTTTTTCGTGAGATGTGAGCTGGTTCAAGCTTGATGTATGGGCTCTTTTTTAGTTTTCTGTTTTTCAGCTTTGACGTCCGCATCACAAGTAATCGCTGTATGGATGCCATACTTGTTTTTTGTGATGAAACATGTCAAGCTAGTGATACCATATTGTGAACGTGTTTTTCATGATCCAGATCCTTTTCAATGTAGAGCATATCAGTGTCTTTCAAGATTAAGAAAGATTATCAAATTATAAATAAGCTAAAACTAGTAACTAGCTAGAACCACAACATTTTCAGCTAAAAGAGTTACAAGTTTCTCTCAACCAATTTGTGCAACCTGTAGTGTATAAAAGCATTGCCATGCCAAATTCCATACATCAAGTTGATATGGTTCAGAGCAAATATGAGTTAATTTATTGTTGCTGCTCAAGTCTTGCAACCTTTGGTCTTCAGTATATACTGCACGGAAGTTTAGAAATAAGAGAGTGTGATAACTTCATGGAAAACTTTTTCTGATGAAGTTTCTTCATAACATCAGTGACTTCAACAAGGAAGAGTAATTTTCTTCTATCTAAAATTCTAAATTTACTTTATATCATTGATACTTAAGTTTTATCCACTTCTCAGTTGTGGTTTCAGGTAGCCTAACTCGTTTCTTATTCATGTTTTACCAGATTTATTACGAAGTATGGAACTCATGTTATAGTGGGTGTGGGGATGGGAGGGAAAGATGTTATTTATCTCAAGCAAGAGAGCACCTCATCCCTTCAGCCTGCTGAAGTTAAGATGCTGTTGGAGGAGTGGGCTCATCAGAGATTCGCAGATGCTGATGCAGCCTCCCTTGTGAATCATGAGGAACCATCAGTAAATGTAAAGGTGAATTGATTTTATTGTGAATGTGGAATTGTCCCAATCATTTATAATTGACAAGGACTGTGACCCTTTATGAAGTTCTGATGATAAGAAGTGACTATATTCAGTTTGCCTTTGTTTTAGCTAGTTAAGCTCATCTTGGCATCTTAAAGAAGCCAGTATTTACTGCTTTCTGTTAACTGATCTGATGTCCATGGTAATCTTTTCTTGGATATTTGTATTAGAGGTGCCTTCTTATCTCTCTTCGTTTTTAACTGTAATGGACAGATTTGGTGGAAAACCAACCATAATTATGACTCTTAAGATGTGTTCTTTGAAAAGGTAGAAGAATGTAGGAAGATTTATTGTGGTAATCACAAAGCTATGCACACCCATTTCCTTGAATGTGTTTACTGCCACATCAGAATGTTTTTCCTTTCAATAGTGTATGTACTTCAAATGCAATTTCCGTTGCATCCGTCCCTTGAAGATGAAGTATGGGAGCAGTGGTTTGGATAGGTCGACCTCTACTGCAATGCGAGCACTATATGAATGGCGTTCAGATTGCGAGAGGGTACTATAAGCTATTAGTTAGTTAGTCATTATCACTAAATGTTTTTCTTTCAATAGTGTATGTACTTCAAATGCAATTCTACCTTTCACATGTCTGATTCATAAACATGTGGAGATCATTATAGTTTCTTGTAACCTTGTACTTTAGGGGGAAGAACTGTAAATTCTTTTATTTGTTAGTCTAGGGTAACCTGGAGGCTTATATGCAATGTGACAATAGAGTAACCCAAGATGTGGGACTTATTAAGGGATAGATGTAAATTTGATGGACAGGTGGAATAATACAGAAAGGGCTTAATAAAATATCCTTAGACAAAAAAATATGAAAACTAATATGCTAAAAGAAATAGAAAACATAAAATTGCTGTTACCTGGTGATAGTTCATCTCAGTGAGTACATTTCAACTAGTAGTATGTTTCATGAATACCAATTAAAATATGCACACAGTAAAGTAAGTCTATTTCTGAAGCTTTTAGCTTTTAGTGCATTGTACTCCTTGTTTAACATCTTAAGAACCCAAAGTGCCCATGGGCTGATGTTGATAGAGATATCAGATACCTCCAGTTGATCAGCCATCCTTTGGTTGGAAAATATTTTGTGCCATAAATCAACACGTTAATTAATTGATTAACAATTTAACAAATCTCTGGTTCTCTCTTTCTCTCTCCATCTCCATATATGTCCATCTCTTTCCGAATCTTTCTGTATTTGTATACATATATACCTAGTCTCAGGTTTGATTTGATAGTTATTTAGGTTCTTCACCAATTTGTTCAATCCTAACTGTTCACAAAATCCAATAACTGAACTAACCATTTTCTGCTTCTGTTTTTCTGCCAGGAAGCTCAGTCAGCTATTGGTCAACGTCGTGTGACATTCTCCTATTCACTTAAGACAGTATGTCATAAAAGCAAAGAGGTACTTCTTTTCCAGCCTCTCATTGGTAATTACAAAAAATTTTGACGTTGCTGATGTCAATTTTATGCCTAATCATTCTATGCAGCGAGTGGTGAGCATTTGCATCAGAAAAGGTGGCATAGATACTGGTCAAGAGTATGGTGAATGGTTAGCTACAGTTCCAAAGGCACCTGATGCAATTTCAATGTCCTTTCTACCTATTACTTCACTTTTAGATGGGGTTGCTGGAAGAGAATTTCTAAGCCATGCCATGGATCTTTACTTACAGTGTAAGTGATTGATATTTTACTTGTTAAAGTGTTGTTTTTTGCAATATGTATTATCAAGGAAATGGTTTTACTGTTAAATTTATGCCTACTATGATGTTACATGGATCTAAATGTGAACAATTAAATGGCACGAGCACATTGTTCAAACAAATAAACTTTTACTAATCATATCCTATCAATATATTGAGTGACCTGCACTTTTGGGATAGTGTAGAATTGTATGTATTATGAACAAAATGAAATATCGAGTTCATTAAGGACTGAAATTACTTTAGTTAAACCAACAGCTTTATTATTCTTTTCCATGGGTGGGAATTCAAATGAAACTATAACCTTTTCTTTGGTTGGTCTTAGGTGTCATAGCAATAGACTAACCAGGCTAAAATGAATATATCATCAGAAATACCAAGTGAAGCTGATCAAACTTCTGATGTTTATCTAATTTCAGATAAGCCGACAATAGAGGAACTCCCCAACTTTTTGGAGTACAAGCATTCCAGGCAATGGACATCTGCCTATGATGTCAGTGGACAGCCTTGCACTTCAAATCTCCGTTTCACAATTATGGGCCCAAAGCTTTACCTGAATACTGCACAAGTGAGTTTGCTTGTCTGACATGCTATAACTTTTCCCGCAAACTGTTTTCTTGTAGCCTCTGGTAGCTGAGCGGTAGTTGGTAGGAAAAGATTGAGGACATTTCTTTTATTTGCTACAATAATTGCATTAATTTTACAATTTCATCATTTTATTGAATACTGTAGGGTTAGAAAACTAAGAAGATTCTCTCTCTCACACACACACATGCACACACATGTGCACACATACTGTCAAATTTTCTACATGTCATCGTAAGTACGATTAGAGACAGGGATGCACGTGGCTCTTGTGCTTTTAATGTGATAATCGACATGCATGGATAATTTTATATAGTATTAATACATGTTTAGGAGGAGATCTAAATGAACACTATAAAGAGGCATTACAAGATCAAGGCATTCATGTCAAGAATGGGTTTGAAACATGGAAAGTTTAAAATACCTAGGGTTAGGTTTTTAGAGTAATGGCAAAATTGATAGAGATGTTATGGATAGAATTAATGCCGGTCAGTTAAAATGAAGAAGGGCATCAGATATTATGTGTGATAAGAAGATATCATTAGAGTTGAAAGATAAATATTATAGAGTATCAATTAGACCTGCTATGTTTTATGGTTATAAGTGTTGGGCAGTTAATCATCAACATGTAATGTCCGTGACCGAAATGAAGATATTGAGATGGATGAGTGGTCACACAAGGAAATACCATATACATAATGAGGTTATTAGAAACAAATTAGGAGTGACACCAATAGAGGATAAAATGAGAAAAAAATGTTTAAGATGTCTAAACAAATACAAAGACGACCAAAGTAAGCTCCGGTAAGAAGGTATGAAAAACTAGATTGTGAAAATATTAAAAGAGGAAGAGAAAGACCACAAAGTGTTGGAAAGAAATAATAAAGAATGATCTTGCTCATATTGAGTTAGTTGCCAATATCGCACATGATAGGGCTTGGTGGAAACAAAGAATCCATGTAGTTGACCCAAGCTAGTATGGAAAAAGGCTTAGTTGTTGTTGTATATGATTTCTTTTTATCCAATACAATTTTCAAAAAATAAGATAAACATTTAATTACTTATAAGAGTAGCTTATTACAAACACAAATTGATTATTTTGTTGTAGGACAAAGGATAGATCATGTTGTAAGGATTCAAGGTAATTTTGCCTAACATCGACTTTTAGTTATAGATTTACAAATAAAAGTGGACAAAAAGGCAAACAATACATCAATCTACTTGAACTAAATAATGAAAGCTCAAAAATGAGAAAGAAGATATATTTAAATAGAAAGTTTTTCTAGGAGATGCTTGAAATTATGTAGATACACCTTTTGATACGTGGAACAATATGGCTAAGCATATTAAAAAAGTAACAAACGATGTATTCGGTGAATTTAAGGGAGGCATAGTTACACAAAAGAAAGCTTCATTGAAGTGATGTAAGATAAGATCAAGGTGAGGAGAGCACGTTATAAATTATATTATACTAACAAGACTGATGAAACTTGAAAGGCTTGTAAGAAATCAAAGAAAGAAGCGAAAAAGGCTATTAGTGAAGAAAGATAAAATTTGGGAGGATTTATATAAAAAGCTCAACTCAAAAGAAGGTGAATGAGATATTTTTAGTATAACTAAAGCTAGAGATAAGAAAACTAAGGATCTTACTTTTATTAGAGGCATCAAAGATGAGGATGAAAACATTTTAGTGGTAAGTACTGATATAAAAATAGGTGGAAAATTATTTTCATAAATTTTAATGAAAATATAGGTGTTAATATTAGCTTAAGAGAGCTAATGAATCAAAAGAGTATTAAACCATAATTTTTATTGTCATATTCAAAAGAATAAAGTCAAAAGAGATTCTTAAACTTATGAGAGATGGTAAATCTATAGGGTCAGAGTCAGACGATATTTCTATAGAAATATAGAAAATCCTAAGACATATGAGTATTGCTTAGCTTATAAGATTTTATATTAAAAACAAAAGATGCTTGGGGAATGGAGGAAGACTATAATTATATGCATATAGAAGAATAAGGGAGATATTCAAAATTGTACAAATTATTGAGGTATCAAGTTGATGAGTCATACTTTGAAATTATGATAAAGAATTATTGAACATAGATTGAGATAAATATCGAGTACAACAAAGAACCAATTTGGATTTATACTAGAAAGATCTGAATCTATTGAGATGTCTTATAAAACATTTTATAGTGAAAAAATAACCTTTACATAATATTTATTGATCTAGAAAAAGCTTACAATTGGGTAAAAGAGATATTTTTTGAAAAACTTTAGAAAAGAGAGATATTCCTTTGACATTCAATAATCTTATAAGAGACATATATGATAATGCCCAAACATGTGGTAGGACTCAATGAGGTTAATATTGGATTATATCAAGGATTAACTTTAAGCCTATATTTATTTGTATTGGTTATTGATGAGCTAATAAAACATATTCAAGATGAAGCCCTTGGTGTATGTTATTCGCGGATGACATTACATTAGTTGATGAGTGTAAGAAAAAAGTTAATATGAAATTGAAATTATGGAGATAAATATTAGAAAGTAAAAGCTTTCCATGTAATAGAACAAACACAAAACATATGAAATACAAGTTTGATCATTTGGTTACTTTAAATAACATAAAAACTAAGATTAGCACACATTGTATCCTTACAATAACAACTACAACAACTAAGTCTTTCCCCATACTAGATGGGTTCAGCTACATGGATTCTTTGTTTCCACAAAGCCCTATCATACTCATATTTTGTAGAATCCATAGTAGATAAGTCTGATAAAGTCTAGTTGTCGGAAGCCCAACACAACTCTCTTATTTTATCCGGGCTTCGAACCGGCCATGCAATGGTGATCCCTTACATGAACGGAGTTACACATTGCATCCCTCGTAAGAAAAATTTTAAATGCCTAGGTTCAGTTTTTCAGAGTAAGAAAAATTGATAGAGATGGTATACATAGAATTAATGTTAGTTAAAATAGAGATGTGTTCTATGTGTCAAGAATATATCATTAAAGTTGAAAGGTAATTGTAGAGAAACAATTAGACCCACTGTGTTGTAAGGATGTGAGTGTTGGGCAATTAATCGTTATCATGTACAAAAGATGTTTGTGGTAGAAATGAAGATGTTAAAATAGATGAGTAGTCATACAAGTAAAGACCGTATATGTAATGAGGTTATTAGAAACTATATGATAAAATAAGAAAAATCATTTAAGATGATTTGAACACGTGAAAATATTAAAAGTGAACGAGGAAGACCACAAAGTATTTTTAGAAGAAAGTAATAAAGCATGATTTAGCATATATTGAGTTAATGGTTAGCATGGCACATGATCGAGCTCTATGGAAACAAAGAATCCATATAGCGACCCATCTAGTATGAGAAAAGGCTTAGTTGATATTGTTGTTTGTTCATGCATGTTTCTTCACTTAATAATGGCATACTATCATCTGCCATAGAAATAGTATGATCAACATTTCCAAGTATAACTTTTATCAGACATACTTTTCAAATGTAAGGTATCACTTTTTTGCATAAAAATGGGCAGTGAAACTTCAAATGGAAGTTTTGCCCGTTATTCGGTGAACGGTTGTGTCCTTGTGTAATTTTAAAAATGGAACAAGTTTAATGGTTGAAACCCATTAACAATATTAGAACAAAACAACTAACTACACTGCATGCATGGTTGCGGTTGCTTTCGCTTTATTTGTCTGATCAATTTGAAACTACGTCATATAGGTTGTCTCTGGAAAGAAGCCTGTGACTGGAATCCGCTTTTGCCTCGAAGGAAATGAGTTAAACAGGCTTGCCATCAGTCTCCAACACCTTCCCTCACCCCCTGGATTCTTCAAAATCTCTGATGAGCCCGCCCATGAAACCGACGTTTGCAAGGATATAAGCTACCTCAAACCCATCAAATGGAGATTTTACTCGCATTTGTGTACTGCAACCATCGAGTGCAAGGATGATGATGGGGTCTGCATAGTCACACAGGCAAGCTTGCAGGTGCATGAAGTTAACAAGAAAAAAGTACTCTACCTTGTTCTTGGATTTTCAAAGGTAGAGAATGCTAAAATTTGGCGGTCCGAATGGGTTGGAGCATCAAATCCAACTAATAAACCAAGTTCTACGTTGTTCAGCATGCGCCTCGGAATCAGCCAGGCGCCCGTGGCAGCGGTAGAAAGGGTGGACTTGAACTCGGCAGTTTTCGCTGATAGTCCACCAACACTTGGAAGGGCACCTGGGATGGCAAAGTTTGTAGACACTGCAGAGATATCAAGGGGACCCGAAGTCGTCCCAGGCTACTGGATAGTGACAGGCGCAAAGTTGTGCGTGACAGATGGTAAGATATCACTTCGAGTGAAGTACTCCTTACTGAAGATTAATGATGACGACACCGCAAAGCCCCTAAATTTGCATTTCTGAATGTTCAAGCTATGGTGGTGAAGGTGCTTCCATACGATCTTTGCATAAGAAGTGCTTGTATAGTGCTTTACATATCGACTTTTCCAGTAATGCAGCTGTTTGCCCTTATCTGGTTTGGACTTTTGAGGACCAGAGATATCTCTGCTAGTGATGCACTTTGTATAGACAGATACATTACATGCATGTTTCCTTTAACAGTTGGTTATTGTACCAAAGAGAAGACAAACTTCTCCAATAATGTAGGACCGGAAGTGTTTCCGGGGTTCCCCAAAACACAGAACGGTCTTAAATAATAGTCTAAAGTAACATTTCACCTCGCTGGACTAATAATTTCTCCTGAAGCGTCTAGTCAGTTTCATCCATATTACTGGAAGTCTCTTGATCAGACTATTTTATGTAGCTCGACATCGTTCACTAGAATCTCTTGCTTACTTACGATCTTTGCATAAGAAGTGCATGTATGGTGCTTTACATATCGACTTCTCCAATAATGCAGCTGTTTGATGCACTTTGTATAGACAGATACATTACATGCATGTTTCCTTTAACAGTTGGTTATTGTTCCAAAGAGAAGACAAACTTCTCCAATAATCTAGGACCGGAAGTGTCTTTCCGGGGTTCCCCAAAACACAGAACTGTCTAAAGTAACATTTCACCTCGCTGGACTAATAATTTCTACTAAAGCGTCTAGTCAGCTTCCATATTACTGGAAGTCCCTTGATCAGACTATTTTATGTAGCTCGACATCGTTCACTAGAATCTCTTTGCTTGATTTCGACTTACTTAGGACAATATGTGTCACAAGTAACTGAAGAAAATAAAATAATGAATTTGCTTGATAATGTGACGGATCAACATCTCTGATATCAAATGGTGTGAATCAAGTCTAATGACCTCCAGTCCCTTGTCCCTTCTCAAGCAACCTCAAACCATTTAGATCCAAGTCTACTAGGGTGAGTCAACACAAAAGGCAACAATTGTAGATGACAAGCGTTGAACATAGTATTCGAAGTCACTAATGGGAAGGGTTCAAATTTATTATGTTATATTAAGGTTTGGTTTAGGTTTAACTGCATTCAGGTAAGAAAAAGTTGGCTAGGTTTTGATAAAATAGGTTAGGTCAGACTAGTTTCGCTAGTATGCTTCAAATTTAAAACAGGGTCGGATCGATCTGGAACCAGTTATGGACTGGAAAATGGGTTGGGTAATTGGGTTGGAGTTGTTTTGGGTTGTCCCAAGATTCAATCCGAATAAGGAATAGGTTGGGATTTCTCAATGAAACCTGATGGAGTTTGATAGGGAGTGGGGTGCTAATTATATTTCAACAACTTGATTGTGTAGCCAAGGGATTAAGCAAGGAGGAACTGATGGAGTTCTATGACAGAAGGTGGCAGCTAGAAGGTTGTAATCATGGGAGGGCGACTTTATGGTGGAAGGAAGAGAGGGAAATGAGGGGACGAAAAAGGGAGCTTCTTAACAATTGAGGTTGGCAATTCTGGTAAGATTCAGGCTGGAGGCAAGGCCATGGCCAGCTAAGATAGAATGGATATGGCTAAGAAGGTTAGCGACAATGTGAAAATGACTAGTAGCTGGGTATTCATGCTTCAGTTGGTTTCCACTCAATATGGTAGCACGGTTGGTAAACAACCAGGGTGGTAGCTGTGGCTAGCGAGTGGAGGAATTCCAGCAACTTGATAGTTTCACACCCACCCAATGAAAATTGCGGCATAGGCAATCTTCTAGAAGATTACTAGCATCACGTACCTCTGTCAACTGTGTGCTAGCATTATTCCAATGAGTGTTCTATGATACCACCACTGGGTTCATCACGCAAGGCTTGAATCTATCTAACAATATAATTAGAAGATCTTGAAAAAATTGGAGGTTGGTATTGTTTGAATAAAATGGATTCGACTTACGTGATGAAAATAAGCCGATGTATCACATCTACCTAGAAGAACTCTCAAACTTAATCTAACTGAAGAAGAGGTCATCCATATCAAAGAGATTCATATCCGGTTCATTGAACACCAACATGAAGAAATCGACTCTTCTAAGGGTGTAGCCCAAGTTGCTGCTGCATTGGGGGACAAATTAAAGTTATCTGATACAGCTACTAGATCATGGAACTTACGACATGGTAGCTAACATGGCATATGTGACACGGTGAAGTAGGAGGAACTTACCATAGTGACTTACAGTTACCACAGTTAGTCTTAAGTTACCATGTGTTAACTTGTTAAGAAAGTTTTTATGCAGGAGTCATATTTATTTGTCAATGTATTTGATTAGTTAGCTCTAAAGTGAAACTTTATTTTCATAAGATTGGATTAATTTAGACGTAAAACTCATAGGGATAGGATTAGATAAAGTCCTGCATGATTAGGCGTTCATGTCAAAATCCATGTCTATTTGTAAAGAATTGATTTTATTGATATTGAAATTCATTTGTGTTGGCAGTATTTCTATATTCGCTCTCTTCTTTGTCGTCTCCTCTTTTCTCTTCTTTCTCTACTCTCTTCTTCTTGTTGCTGACATGAAGACCCAAGTGTTGCTGCACTTATTATTGGCTGCTGCCTAGGCCTGCTTGCTGCCGCTTCTCTCCTATTGCTGAGCCACCTCTACCACAAATCTCAGTCCCACTTGGCTGAATGTTGGAGGCTCTTTTCTGCAGCTAAGGTTTGACAGCAGTCAGGTTACTCAGTCCTTGAAAAGAAAAGACCAACTTTATATACTTCTTTATATTGGAGAACAACCGACATATACTAATATAAACCCGATCGTGTGCTGCATCAAGAATCTGAAAAAACGCAGAAGCCGATCTAGGATGACCAACAGAAACTCGAAGATGATCAGGTTTATGTTGCGATAAACAGTTTTAAATGACTCACAGAGCTCTATTAACGTGGACATAAGGCCCGTCCATGGAAATGATTGACAGTTCAATGGTTGGATAACCCCAAAAGATCAAATAACAAGTCAAGTTTACTTGATATATAATTAAGATCGACAACCGTGGTACAATGAAAAGAAAAATCAACCTAATGAGAACCTATCCACTCCTACCATACTGCAACGAAAGTCAAAGTCCTATCCTCAAAGTGCTAGGTCTTGAAATTTTTAAATAAAATCTGAGCACCACAATCATGCTCATAAGTGGATGTAATCTCTTCACAAAAAGGCATACCAAAGACACACAGGTTTCAAACTATACACTACGATAAAAAAATCTATATCATAATTTAAAACAATATCATCTTTTCAAGCATGCATGCATAATCAAGCACTCAACATGAATGCAAATAGTTTCAATCTCAAGACCTCTACCGTGTTCAATCACTAGTCATGTCGTAGCAGTCCTCTCAACCCTTCTCCTCTCCAACTATGTGGCCTCCGAAAATACCTTCAATGCATCAAGCCAAGAATCGTAATGAGTGAATCACTAGCTCATCAAGTCCAACTCTTTGGGTCTATAGGGTAAAGTATCCAGATACCACACTATTAGACTCATATATTCACCCAATCAATCTCAGCAATATCCACGCATACATCAATCTGGAGTCACCTCCCAAATCAATGAGATACACTTACGGACACCTCACAGGCTTCATATCTCCACATCCATGCTCTGTGTATAATTACTATATCAAAATTACATATCTAATACCTGTACCAAATCTGTTTTACTTTACATAAACTCTCTACTCTCAAACTCTCTATTATTGTTGATTAGTTTCACCTGTCCCTAGCCTAGATATGTTATATAACCTGACATGAGTTGTCCAATACAACTACAAGTAGAACTAGTGTAACTAACAAAATAGCCAATACAATTCAACACATCTACGAGCAAGCACTACTCGGTACAATCATTTATAATCGAACGACATCCCACATCACCGTGGAAAGTAGATTCATACCCAATAACGTACTACTCATCTACAATAACAACTAACAAGCTAGTACTAATGGATACAACCATCTACAATCCAACAACATTCCATAATGTTGTGAAAGTAGATCTATACCATTAAAGGTCTACTCGCACACAATCACATTCATGCTATGCATTCATATACAAGCGCATTGTATTAATATTCTACCTTAAATTTTGGATCCAAGGTTCGAATTACATTGAAGTTAGACCTCAAATGGCACCAAAATACCCTAAAGTCCCAATATGGATCCCTATAGTTATATTTGGATCTAATTAAAGGATTCAGATCCATTTTGTTAAATGGAGCTAGATTCTGCTATGAATATAAGAGATCCATACTAGATCTGGAGCCGTGTCTTTACAAATGACATGTGTCTATGTCTCGCTTGGTGTCATAACCGACCAAAATGATATGGTAAGGTCCAACATGATATGCCTATGTCAAAGTTCATCGGTTGATGATTTTTATAAGAAAATAGAAGGGAAGGGGCTGTTTTACAATGATTTTAGCTTAATGAGAGTGGAACAATGATCCACAAGGGTTGCCTCCTATCTCTACTCCTCTCCCTCCTTCGAGACATCAACTATTGCTTGTTTAATGGTCAAAAAACCAAATACGAAAACAATAAGTTATCTTTGTGAAATTTGATGAAAATCCCTCATTTTACAACATGCTTTTAAACCCTCGCGACTCCCTTGTCATTGCAAGACACTAGATCCCTCTCTCTCGATGTGTCTCTCTAGAATGAGTGGTGGAAGGGTGATATTCATTTCCCTCCATGCAACGAGGTGATGGTCATGAAGGGTTCTCCGTGGCCATTGTTTGCAGCCTCTATAGCCGAGTCCCATGCCAGGCCTGGGTCAGGTTCAATCAAACTCGACCTAATACAAATTTCATAGGTTTCCTCTAGGAAGTTTCTTGGAAAGGAAAAACAATTACGTATGATGATATATTTCTTTTTATTTTTCATCTTCTTTTAAAACAGGCTTTTATTTCCTTTTATATTGCTTTCTTGGGCTTTCCGTTTCATCCTATACAAAAATGACTATGAGATTTATGCTTTCTTTAATAAAACAAAACAATTTATTCAAATTCGTTTTATCTTTTATAAGTTGAATCTTGTGAAATCAGGGAAGAGGGCCTTTCTTCCTTGATTTCTCGAGTGCACATTATCGAGGCCAAAAATGACCATCCGATAACTTACATCTCCTACTTGACCACTTGAATCGTATTATGATACATTGGTTTCCTTTTACTGTTTCATGGATTTCTAAGTTATATCATTTTCTAGTTGCATAAGTATTATAGCTTACCATAGGTTATACCTGTTATACAGTTTTCTATAATCAATATAGTTTTCTGACATAACACCAAAAATGTGTGCTTCTACACTAAGACTTTAGGTATATCTAAAACCCATGTGTATGACATGCTCAGTAAAGAGATATTTCAAGATACCTTTAGTCAAGAGGTCATCCAACATGTCTTTAATTGGCATATAAAATACAAATATTTCATTCCTTTTAAGCATATCATGAACATTGTGATTTTTCACTATTATATGCTTGCTTTTGGAGTTATCCACTCCACTTTTAATCAAAGTGATTGTTGTACAATTGTCATTGTAAATGATAATTGGCTTGTTGGCCATGTCTAGCTTCAAATTATGTATGATACAGTTTATCCAAGTGACACTTGTCGTAACTATATTGCAAGAAATATACTCAGCTTTTTGTGTATGTAATGCTAAATAATATTGTTTCTTACTAGCTAAGAAACAACCTATAAATAATAATATTTGAACATAGATTCATTTTCTATCATCTTTGCTCCCAACAAAGTTAATATTTGAGTATCCTACCACTTTTAATTCATATACTTGAAAGCATAATTTTAAATTTGTTGTTATGTTAGATATCTTAGATTCATTTTCACATCAATCAATGTTGCTAACTAGGATTACTTTGATATCAAATCACAATAACTTATAAGGACGTATGCTAGTGTGGTCAAACTACTAAGAGTAGTGAGTGTTTTGAAATATAAATAGTTTTGCATGCAACATGATATATGAATAAGTTATACCCAGTGATACTCAAAAGGTTACTTAGTTGAGATGTGTTTTTAGGTTAAATCATAAAAGAGATTTTATTTGTGAATGTAGCACTATACGTCTGTGGCTTTGGAAGCTACTAGTCCTTCGGCTCCAAGTTTGACTTTATGTTGTGTGATCAAGAGGACCACAATGATATGGTGACCGAATGTAGTCAATAATTTACAAAGAGGGTCTCCGCATTTTCAATATGGAAGGATGTGGAGATAATGAAGTTAGTACTAGATAATAAAATTCATATTAGTTCTTCAAATATCGGAACATTATCTGGTAAGCTAATGGAGGTGGTAGATACTATGATTCGGAGAAAGATTCATATTCTATGTTTACAAGAGACAAAGTGGGTTTCAAAAAAGCAAAGGAGATAGAGGATACATGTTTTGAATTATGGTACTCAGGTAAGGAAAAGACTCGAAACAGAGTTGGTATTATCATAAATAAAGATTTAAAGGATAGTGCAGTAGACATACAACGATATGATAACCAAATCATGATGTTGAAATTAGTGTAAGGAGTAGAGGTTTTTAATATAGATTGTGCTGACCACCCCAAGTAGGCCTAGAAGATAGTATAAAGATAACTTTTTGGAAAGAGTTAGATAAGGTGATTCAAAGGATTCCACAAAGGGAGATGATTTGTTTAGGAGGAGACTTAAATGGACATGTCGGTAAAGAGGCATTAGGATATCAAGGTATTCATGAAAACTTTGGTTTTGGGGATATAAATGAGGAAGGTATGAAGATTTTAAATTTTGCTATGGCATTTGATCTCTTTATAGTCAATACAATCTTCAAAAAATGAGATGAACATTTAATTACTTTTAAGAGTGGCTTATGACAAACACAAATTGATTACTTTATTTGTAGAAAAAAAGATAGAAGATATTGTAAAGATTGCAAGGTAATTCCAAGAGAAAGTTTAACCACCCAATATCGACTTTTAGTTATGGATTTACAAATAAAAAAATGGATAAAGAAGAAAAGAGTGCATTGAGCTATTTGGACTAAATGGTAGAACCTCAAAAGCGAGAAAGAAGATATATTTAAATTGAAAGTCCTTCAAGAAGATGCTTGGAATTATATTGGTATATCTGGTGATATGTGGAATAATATGGCTATACATATTAGGAAAGTGGCGAAAGATATAGTAGGTGAATCTAAGGAGGTGTACTGGCACAAAAAGAAGCTGGGTGGTGGAGTTAAGTAATGCAAAATAAAATAAAGGAAAAGAGGACATGTTACAAATTACATTATGCTAAGAAAACTAGTGAAACTTTAGAGGCTTATAAGAAAGCAAAGAAGGAAGCGAGAAAGGCTGTCAGTAAAGCAAAAAGTAAAATTTAAGAGGATTTATATAAAAAACTCAACTCAAAAGAGGGTGAAACAGATATTTTTAAGATAGCTAGGGCTAGAGATAAGAAAACTAAAGATCTTAATTCTGTTAGATACATCAAAGACGAGGATGAAAAATTGTAGTGGCAAATGATATAATATAAGAAATAGATGAAAAAACTATTTTTATAAGCTTTTTAATGAAAATAAAGATATTAGTATTAGCTTAGGAGAGTTAGCCAAATCAGAAAAGTATATAAAACCACAATTTCTATCGATGTATTCAAAAGAATGAAGTCAAAGAGGCTCTTAAACATATGAAAGGTGGTAAATCGGTAGGATCAGACAATATTCCTATAGAAGTTTAGAAAATACTAGGAGAAATAGGAATCACTTGGCTCACAAGACTATTTAATGAAATATGGAGAAACCAAAAGATGTCCAAGGAATAAAGAGTGAGTATACTTGTATCCATATATAAGAACAAGAAAGATATTCAGAAATTTACGAATTATCGAGGTATCAAGTTAATGAGCCATACTATAAAATTATGAGAAAGAATTATCGAACGTAGGTTAACAAAAGTATCAAGTACAACAGAGAACCAATTTGGATTCATGCCAAGCAGATCTACTGTTGAAGCGATTCACCTTTTGAGACGTCTTATGGAACATTTTAGAGCAAAAAAGAAAGACCTTCACATGATATTTATTGATCTAGATAATGGAGGTTATTTGGAGAAACTTGGAAAAAGAGGTATCCCATTGACATACGTTAACCTTATAAGAGACATGTACAATGGTGTAAAAACATGTGTGAGGACTCATGAAGGAATGACAGACTTCTTTGAAGTTAATATTGGGTTACATCAAGGATCAACTTTAAGTCCATACTTATTTATAATGGTGATTGATGAGTTTGATCATTTGGTTACTTCAGAGGACATAAAAATTAAAATTGGCACACATTGCATCCACAAAAGAAAAGTTTTAAATAGCTAGGGTCAATTTTTCAAAGTGATATAAGAATTGATGGAGATGTTATGGATAGAATTAATACTAGTTGACTAAAATGGAGAGGAGCATCAGGTATTCTTTGTGATAAGAAGATACCATTAAAGTTAAAAGGTAAATAGTATAGAGCAACAATTAGACCTGCCATGTTTTATGGTTCTAAGTGTTGGGCAATTAACCATCAACATGTACAAAAGATGTCTGTGACAGAAATGAAGATGTTGAGATGAATGAGTATTCATACAAGAAAAGACCGTATACGTAATGAGGTTATTAGAAACAAATTAAGAGTGACTCCAATAGAAGATAAAATGGGAGAATATCGTTTAAGATGGTTTGGACATATAGAAAGAAGATCAGAAGAACCTCTAAGAAGGTATGAAAAACTAAATTTGGAAATATTAAAAGAGGTAGAGGACGACCACAAAAGTGTTGGAAAGAAACAATAAAGAATGGTCTAACTTATTAGTTTAGTATGAAAAAAAGAATCCATGTAGCCAACCCCGTTTAGTATGAAAAAAGGCTTAGTAGTTGTTGTTGTTGATCAAGAGGACCACAATCATGAGGGGGCAGTCGGTGTATGTGGTTGAGGGTGTGGTAAGCAACGTATAGGTCACGATATTAGAACAAAATGTACTATTGATGTATATGTAGCTATGGATTATATGTATATGGATGACATTGAGATTTGACCCCATCTTAGCTTTTTATATACTATATTTATTTTTAAATGTACATGTTTTTAATATATTTTATTTGCAGGAAAACTATATCTACCTACAGAGCACTTGTTGGTGTACTCACACCCGTCTTCTTTTCCATGATGAGGAGTTGCACAGAATCAAATACAATTGTTGAGTACTTGTAGTGGATCATGGTATTAAATTTTTGACTTGTAATATGACGGGTTGTACCATTCCTGTACCGGATCTTAAAATATTTCCTTATCAATATGTGCCGGCTTAGATTATAATTATCGGGATATTCCTATCATAACATTTGTCCAAGTGAACGGGCCCTATATCTTATGTGGACAGAAGCTTGACATATTTAGTCAGAAATTGATGGTGAACAGTATACAACATCAGGCATTATGCACATATGTTAGTAAAACATGCTAACCCAATTAGTGCTTGCTGGGCGAGGGCCAATATTTTTATTTTTGCAGTAAATATTGCAAAAGATAATGATAAAGGACCTTATCCTTTCTCACAGAGGGTCAATATAAATTTGGATCTCCTTAGATGACCCAAAGAGGCAAACCAACATAAAACAATACAATGAGACGAGCCACAAACACGCCCAGGTCAACTCATTTGGCTCATTTAAACACTTGCTGCTAGAGTCACACTTGACAGCCACTATGTAACATCACAAGGAGCCTAGCTCTTTTAGACTATAGAAAACCTCCAAGTTTGACAGTCACAAGTTCCATGTCCAGGAGCATATATATCTGGTACGGTTTTCATGTAACCGTGACTTTCATGCTTGTGTCTGCACATGATATGAGAGAGAGAGAGAGAGAGAGAGAGAGAGAGAGAGAGAGAGAGAGAGAGAGAGAGATGCTCCCAGCCGTAAGGGCAAAGAATCAGCCAGATTGATGGGATGAAATTGAGAAATACGCCAAGCAAATATGAACACCAATAAACAGAGAATCCCCCACTATTTAAACAACAATTTCTATTTGCAATCAATCAATCAAAGATACGTGCAACTTCAATAATCGCTTCTTCAACAATCTTCTCTACTCAAACCAAGACCTTTCTCTCTCTCTCTCACACACACATATCATAGTGACATGCAGGCATTATAACTAATTACAATCGCCTTTCTCGACGCGTATCAAAACATATTTTTATTATAAAGATGATACCCAGAGATCAAGGAGCTTAATGCAAGAGCTATAAATGTGAAGAAAGACATGGCTACGGAACTAGTAGCCTTGTCGGTGAAGGGGTCCTTTCCCCACAATGCTTTTGTGTCCTCTGTGAATGAAGCTGCTGAAGATGATGCCGAAGCCAACAGATACGCAAGCACCTATTTAAGCAAACAACACTCTTCATTACCTTCATGCATGTGTACGCTGCACATGTTGGTGTAAAAGGGTGAAATGAAAGTTTCTTAAGCCAAATCTCATGTTTGTGCACTTGTTACTGAGACCTTGACATAAACGTCAATACTTTAGATTTCGTGAGCGTGTAGCGTTCGACTCCAATCTGAAACCGTACGATACTGCAATATGATATCAAAGTAGAGGCTTAAGTTGTTTACTTTCTTTTGAAAACTAACCACATCGATGTCCTCAGAATGCCCAAAAGTTTTTTTTCTTCAGACGAATATATCACATTTTTTTGAAGCTAAATTGTATCGGTTTTAAATGCTTATGGGTAATAGATTTAGCCAAATAAATGTGTAAATGGTTTTCCGGCATGAAGTTCACATCTATGCAGTCAAACTTTGCCTTTTGTTGACACCCTTTTGGGATAACACGGCAACAGGGTAGCAGAGGCATGGGCACAGCAAGCTCACATCCTCAACAAACGACCAACACAATCAGGTCAATCAGTAGCAGACCTAGAAACTTGTTTCGGGTGGGGCGGGCTTTAAAATTTTCCAATTTCTTTTTGAAATTTCAATACAAAAATGCAAATTTTCAGAATTTTGAACCTGCCACAATGTGAATCCGCGGGTGAGGTCAATAGCCACTGGAGCTTTTCCCGGGTTCCCCCTATAGGCTCCTCCCATAAGGTAAACTCTGTTGTAGCAACAACTTGTCATGGTGGAACTGGGATAAGTGCAATTCTCTGGGATTATGAAGGTCAGTTGCAGGTTCCTGCAGTCACCCGAGTACCTATGATGGAGAATGCCTGAACAGCGGAGGATGTGGCTATTAGATACGGTCTGCAATTTGACAAAGAGCTTCACCTACGGGATATTTCTAGAAACTTAGTGCAGTGAAGCCTTGGGAGTGCCTACAAGAAAGGTACTTATTTTGGAAGCCTCATAGACGACTGCAACCAGCTGGGAAGCAGCTAAGCATCATACTCACGAAGGCAAGCGGATTAGCATGCTAGCAGAGTAGCTAACCATCTGGCTGTGCTTGCAATTCATCTCCCATCTCAGGTCCGGACAGATAACTATCCTTCCCGGGTGGTTCAACTGGCAGCACAGGATCTCTTTCTCCTTCAATAACAATTGTACCTCTCTGCTGATAAATCATAAATCAGTCCCTGTATTCTGTTTTCCTTCTTCTAAAGAAAAGAAAGCATCTGCCCCATACTTTTGTAATAGATCGACTTCCACTTAAGGTCTGATTTTTGTTCCCCAGTCAAGTACGATTTGTGATATTCCTCCTCTTCTTTTTCTTTTATCTTGGTTACAAAGGGGAGGCCGAAGCCTAACACACACACATGCACCATCCCTGGTAGTGGAACTCCCACCAGCAGCAAGGGTGACAGCACGCCCTGCCAGTTGAGCCAACACTCTGGGTGTGTGCCATTCTTGTTAACGTAAGAGACATGCCACCCCAACAAGACCTGATTTGTTCGTCTTAATTACTTTGGTTGGACAAGAACCCATATTTTTCTGAGCCTATCTATGTTAGGCAATATATTGTGAGAAATTTCGTGTCTCGGATCATGTTTGTGTCATGCCATTTTATTGTTCACCTAAACAACAGGTCATGCTTGTGTTTATATGAGTAAGTTCTTTCTTTTTCAAGAAAAAAAAACTTGGGTCTTTCGTTCCTGGCAATCGTGTAAACATGTCGACGATAATGAGTCTGATGAACTGGATTCGATTCGATGTGGTTAAACAAACTCGCGGTGTGTTCTCTTTAGTGATCAGCTCAGTCCCCTTTTACAAAATTGTTAGAGAAGCTGCTACAAATGAGGGGAGCTAATGCTGTGATCGACTGACGATGTAACTCGGTTGTCTACCTTTCGGGCTCGGCCCTTCCTTGCAACCCCCACAGCCCCCCTCTCCCACCCACAAAAAATAAAATAAATTAAATTAAAATCGAAAGACATTGGGATCTAAAACTAAGATGTAAGATGTACATGAATATTATATTAGTACTAGAAAGCTGTCTGACAAGGACCCTTGTCTGAAGGGTTTTACTAGGCGTCATTGGCTTGCACGCGAAGGTGGTCCACTCAAATACGACCCAGTCTTCTGCTGGACACGAACATGACCTGAAAAGTTTTGGCGTCCACCCGTTGGGTCATGTTCATGTTAGGATCTGAAACCATTCTCGAGGTTGCCGCCCGAAGCCCTCGAAGGTGCATGAAATACAATGCACGGACGATATTCAAATAGTGATCCGATTGGGAAACGGGGAAGTTCGACAACAAATACTTAATATAACTCCTCACGTACTCCTGTATTTAGGACGATATCAATACAGGGACCATATTCAAATGGCTTTGAAGTTCTTGGATAAGTCAAATAAAGGAAAGAAGATAGGTATAGGGCAAGCTTGCATATAGTTCTTCGGCAGATGCTCGAGCGCTTACAATACAAACTTGATGACAAACTAGTGCTTCTCGAGGAGCAAGAGGGATGTCGTTAGTTGTTCTCTGTACCGATGTCTGATGATTCAAACTTCCTCAGCACCCAGAGCGTTAGGTCAATTGCCAGTCAAATAAAGGTATAGGGCAAGCTTGCATATACCTTTGGCCTCCCTTCTAACCAAGGAAAAAGTTCAAACAACCACAAATCTCTATGCGTTAACCTCGCCCAAAGATAGCTTAGCACAAAGGTCAGTTAGTAATCAAACTTTTCTGCTGTTTATCCAAATAAAACAAACTTCGTCACAATACATAAGAGAGAGAGGGAGAGAGTTTCTTGTGGGGGAGAAAATTCGGGTAAGAAATATGATTAGAAGAAAATGACAAAAACTAAGGAGATTCATGAAATCGACCATCAGACAACTGAGAAACCCCTCGTTTTGATCAAATTTTAACTGATATATTTAAATTTGACCGAGAGAGAGAGAGAGTTGTGACCTGTATTCCTTATACCAATAGTAGGAATCGCCGCTCCATCCTTGCGTCCGATCAGAAGCTACGACGGAGAAAGAAACAAGAGAGAAAAGGAGGCCGCAAAACCTCAAGGACAAACCCACCCTCCCCAACACGACGACCCTCTCTCTCTCTCACCATCCTGGCACGATGGAACCCATTGGCCTTCGGCCATCTCCGCCTACTGAGTAACGAGAATCCAGCCTCGCCATTGCTGCCCGGAAAGTCGAGCTGCTGCCTCCGACGCTGGAAAGAGGAGGAGTGGGTAACTTGTTTGCTGGGGGAGAGGGGCACTGTCGGTTCTTCTCCTCCCTTTTCTCGATATCCATGGCCGCCTTTCTCTTCTTTGTTCCTCTTTTTCATCCTTCGAAACGTCGTTCTCTTTAAAAGCTCTCTCTTTCCTTCGTCTCGAAGTGCTGCTCCGATGGCTCTTTCTTTTTCTCATTTTTATTCCTTTCTCTTTCTTAAATAAAAGTTTTTTCAAGCTTCTTTTTAGCGAAAAATATGGCTTCTGTTAAATAGAAACGGGTCAACTAGTTAGTACAAGAGAGGTAAATCTTTTCAATTCTACGGCCTTCCAAGGCATGCACTTGACACGAGTGTAAGCTGACCTGGGAAATCAAACAAGAATTATTGCTGGCGGGGTAAAATATCTCTTTTGGGGATGTGTTTCATTTACAAGAAAAATAATATCGTGTGATGGGCAATGACATTTCTCATGGTCTTTTTCTTTTTATCTAAGCACACTGATGGACCGAGTTCAGGTTACTTTATTAAAGATGACCAATTGAGTCGAACCGAAGTTGGGAATAATGTAACTAAACCCACTTAGCCTAGGTAGGGGATTGGTTTTGGTTTAGTTTTGAGTGCAATGTGTCCGGATATTGAGGTTGTATTTATCTGCAATCTATTCGGATTTCACCCTCTTCTTTCTCTATCTCTCTTTCTATGAGAGTTTCCTTTCCAGCCGTGCTATGAGCTTCCCTCCCCCTACCTCTCACTAGCTTTGCCTCTCTTCGTTTGATTGGCCCTCTCACTGCCATTCTCTCTCCCGCGTTTTATCGGAGACTCTGATTAGACCAGTCTCTTGTGTTTAATTATACTTTTCATCGAGGTACTCTTTATCTACCGCATTTGATCGGAGACTTTCACTAGCACTTTTTCTCTTATGTTTTTATACGAATGAGACGTTTATATCTCCCCTAACATAGGCAAGCACCCGCACATCTATGTGATGAGGAGACGCACGAACCCTCTGATAGAGGGATGCCCATGATCATCATCCGCTATGAAAGAGATGTGCACAACACATGCGTCCCTCTACTAGAAGGAGACGATCTACTTGCATGTCTTTGTTGTTGCATTTTCTGTTTTCTTATCCTTTGTCTCATCATAAATACAACAAAAAATGGTGCATATTAGACAAGCATAAGGTTGTAATGTTACTACATGATCGAGATGACAAAATACAATTTCTTATAGAGGATAATCATGAAAAACGATAAAGAGAAGAGAAAGAAGAGGTTCATGTAGATACTCATCACGATGATGAAGCCAAACCTTCAGAATTTCATCCCGATGTACATTATAATGAGGCAGGATATTCATATTATCATCATGCTCACATCGATCCTATAGAGAGTGATAGTGACGTAGGGAGTAATGATAATGAACTTCTCAATATTTTGAGTTGCTTCCTAGTTTTGTTGGTCACATTTCTTATAAAATATGAGAGGATTAGATAAATGATAGTAAAGTTAAACATTATTTAAAATATTTATCTAAAAATACTTGTACTACTACTGTTTGTGATAAGATTTTGGTTAACAATATACATGCACAGTTTGCAAAAAGTATTGATATCACACACTTATTATAATGTTTTGAGTGAATGGAAGTTTAAACGGGAATTAGAAGTGTAACTTGACTTGGTATGATTGTATGAGAAAGTGGGTTGTGGGAGCAAGGAGATTTGTTATATAAGATAATAGACTATGCCTTGTGTTGATGTAAATAAAATTCTTAGTCTATGGATCAACTTAAAATCGAATTTATAAAACAAAACACGAGTGTACCATCAACTTTTCTTAAAACTTGCAAAATTGATTTTCTGACTTCTTTGGCGATTGTGGACAAGTAGACCTTCTTGAACCGATGCTTAAGAGTCAGCCTAGACGCTTGAAAAAGTATCTTATGATTTAGTAAGTTTTTGAAACAAATTTTAAATTGAAAAAGACTTTCCAAAATCATGTGATCATTAAAAAATCGGGCTCAATAAAACAAAACCAGTCATATTTTTAGCAACAGATGTTCCTAAATTTTTTTACATTTTGTGAATCTCCAAAAATCTTGAAAATTTTACTTGAAATAGGACCAAGTATGGAGTTTATTGAAATATTTTTGTTTTAATTTTTGGCTTTGAAGATGAGCAAAATTAAATTCATGAAGTTCCCAACCTTGGAACTTGGGATAGATTCTGACAGAAATACAAAGGCCTAGAAAAACGCCTGTATCTCTGCACGTAGACCTTGGAATTTTATGAAATTAATCAAGTTAGAAATCTATAGAAATCATCTTTCCAACAGAATTATTTTCAAAATTTTTGGATCACTACAGATAGAGTTAAGGGAGGTTTGAGCCTCTCTTACTGTCACGAAACCTAGGTCGACAGGGTCTAGGCTACAAGCTATCCATACCCCTTGAAGTACCACCTAAGACCACTTGGGTCAAGGGTTCCCTAGAGTCCACTAAAACTGAAACCTATAGCTTAGACTTCCTATTTAGAATCTAACTCATGACCTTTTCTTTGTAGGCTAGATGAAAGACCCCTATTTTCAAAAAAAATCTAAAAAAATATATTGAAAACTCCCAAAATCCAAAAATATTAGAAAATTTCAAAAAATCCAAAAAGAAAGTCTTTTATTTTCTTCTTTTAGCATTTGCTTAGAAAAAGCCAAAAAAAATTCAAAAAGCCAAAAATTCACAAAAAACAAGTTTTCAAAATCGTGTACAAATCCAAAAATCGATTTTGCCAAAACCTTGTATATTCTCAAACCCAAGTTGAACCTTTGTCTTATAAATAATCATTCTCTTATAAATAATCCTTTCCTACAAACCAAGACACTTGAGAGTGATCAAGGTAAGGAGGTTGATCCCCTCATTCATGAGGATGATATAACCTCCAAGCTTCTCGAGTTTCATAAAATACTTGACTTTTAAAAACCTTCAAATTCTATAGGAGGGGATTTTCTAGAGGTCAATTTAGGAACTGAGTCAAATCCAAAGTATGTCAAAATAGGTACTTGTTTACATGAGCATGAAAAACCATCATTCATTGCATTCTTGAAATTATATATAGATGTGTTTGCATGGACCTATGAAGACATGCCTCATTTAGACCCCAGGATTGTAGGGCATTGTTTGCCTCTATAACCAAATGCAAAACCTGTGAAACAAAAGCTTAGGAAAATCAATCCCGATGTTTACTCCTAAGTCAAAGAGGGTTTAAAAGATCTTTTAAAAGTTGGATTTATAAAACCTATTGCTTACTCTGCATGGATTTCAAATATTGTTGTGGTTCAAAAATCCAATGGAAAAATTCGTATTTGCATCGATTTTAGAAATTTGAACAAAGCCAGTCGAAAAGATAATTTCCCACTACCCAACATTGATTTGATAGTCGATAGCACTGTAAATCATGAAATGTTTTCTTTCATGAATGGCTATTCGGGTTATAACCAAATCAAGTTAGCTTTAAAAGATCAGGCTAAAACTGCTTTTACTATACCTTGGGGCACATACTGTTACACCATTATGCCTTTGGATTTGAAAAATGCCGGTGCTACATACCAAAGAGCCATGACGACTATTTTTCATGATCAAATTCATGAGTTTTTGGAAGTATATATGGATGATCTTTTAATGAAATAAAAAACTTGAGGTACACACATAAAATCTTTGCAATTTTTTTTTAAAAGACTCGGACTTTATAAAGTGAAACTAAACCCTTCAAAATGTGTGTTTGGAGTGGAATTAGGGAAACTCTTAGGGTTCATGGTTAGCCAAAGGGGCATAGAGGTCGACCCCTCTAAGTGTCGAGCCATCATAGACATGCCTCCAATCGAGGAAACCCTTGAAAAAATATTATGTCTAAGGTCTACCCTAAATTCTTTTGAAATAATTTTTGAAAATTGATCTCCTTTGATTTCTTGAAAGAAAGACCAAAATTGATTGTATGACCCTGAAATAGGGAATTGATGCTTTATAAAAAGTAAAGTTTTCAAAATCATTTGATAACATTTCAAAATACTTTGGCCTACAAGATGAGGCCTAGTACAAAATAACAAAATATTTTCAAATAGTATGTGTTATTATAAAATAGGATATACTTGGCTAGATCGAGTATCTTAAGGGATAAGCTATTTCATCATTCCATTCTCTCAAAAAGGAAAATTGGCAAAAGTCAAAATGACAAGGGAAAGAAAGAAAAGCATCCTTCAATATAGAGGTCTTACTAAAAAAAGAAAAACAAAAAACAAAACCTTTAATATAGAGGTCATACCACGGGACGCTTCAAAAGGGACCATAGGAAACTCCTTTCCAAATCCCCACAGTTTATCCCCAAAGAGAAAAAGGTTATCATTACAATCCTAGAGTAAGAATAAAACTTACCAATTTGGATTTCATCTTGCTTGAGGATTAGACCTTGTTGTGTGAAAAATAGAATTTTGAAATGTTATTCAAAGTTTTCAACAAAAACCTCTCCTAAGTAATGGGTATTAAAATTCAAGTGAAGGAAAATATAAGAAATTCAAAGTTACTTTGGATAGAAACAAGGAGTTTTCTTTCGAAATGAATTTTTCTAAAACCAAAGCATCACTTTAGCAACATGGAAACCATCTGGCTTGAGGCAACCGGCCTTCATGGGCTCCTTCCCAAGCTCTCAAACTAGATGTAACGGTCTCTACAACCCACTTCTTACTCTATGTACACATGCATCCACAAAAAGAGTCGTTCATGGTCATCATATGACAAGGCATTCTCATTCATGTCAAGCCCCCTTTGGTTAAAATCCCCTCCTTTTCAAATGAGATAAATTCAAGAAAAGAGATATTATGGAACAAAGGAAAGTTCCATACTCCTAAGAAAATTGATGGAAGAAAACTCGAAAGGGTATTTATTCTTTGTGATTAACCAAATAAATTTGGTTTAATGTCAAAGAGGGGCATATGTAAACACCAAAAAATCTTTTTTTGTAAATAAATTTTTCCAAATGTCAAAGTTTTCTTAAATTGTGAAATTTGGTCACAACCCCTAGTTTTGAAAAATGATTTAAAACTTGATATTCAAAATAATTTCAAAAAGAAAATCTAAAGATTTATCTAAAGTTGGATCAATCAAGGCCAGAGAAGGAGGCAAATTTCCCAAAAGAGGATAAGAAAAGAACAAAAAGGCAAGCAAAGCGGACCTAGATCAAGCAAGGAATCAGGCCCAAGTCAAGCAAAGCTCAATTAAGCTCGATTCAAAATTCAAGCTAAAATGGTTGCATCAAATCAACTCAAACCAAACCATGGAACCTATGTGGTCAAGACATAGGCTAGAGGGAGTCAAAGCCAAAGCCAAGGCCGCCTCCAAGAAGTCAAGGGTGCACATGACCAATGTACAAAAACCAAGCTCAACTAAGACTTAGGTTCGATCAAGGTGAGTAAGAAAACAAAGAACCACACTTGAGCCAAGTCAAGTCATGGATTAAGATGAGCTAAGGCGAGTCAATGGGATTAAGGCCCACATCAAGCCAACAAGCAAATTACCTCAGGCTAATTTCTTTTGATTATTACACTTCCTCCTTTGTTGAAATTGTTGTGGATGGACATTTAATTCGTTAGACATGGGTCAGATGCATTCATCAGATTCTTAAAACCAAAAAATCTATTTTTTACATTGTGCATTTGTCTGATTGTCGAATTTCTCAGCCCTACTCTACGATCGAAAAATACTAAAAAATTGGTACACGCATCATTCACACACTTTCAAACCAACAATAAAATTTACAAGAATTTTAGATGACTTTAAGGTTGTGAATAAAATTGAGCAATACCGAACAGAGTCGGAACAAAGTTTGTCTACATTACACATCCTACAATAGAAGCTGGGTAAAAGTTACTTAACTCTTTCTGTAGTGATTTAAATTTCTTGAAAATGGGCCCATTGGAAAGTTGACTTTCAGTACCTACCTGCAGAGATATAGTCGTTCCTTTAAGCCTTTGTGTTTCTGTCACAAGGTCTGTCTCGAATTTTAGGGTGAGGATCTTCATTGAATTAATTCTACATATCCACATACTTAAAAATAAAAACAAACTAGTCCAACAATCTTCACACTTCGATCTATCTCAAGTAAAATTTTGAAGATTTTTGAAGATCTTATAACTACCAAAAAAATTAGAAACTTCTGACCTGAAAAACCGAACCAATTTGGATATTTTCAATTTCGGTTTTTCAAGATTAAAGTTGATTTTTGACAAAGAAATGTGCAAACACCCTAAAAAAAAAATCAAATAAATCAAGTCACATTTAAAATCCATGATTTGAAAATGTTCTCAAAATTTTCATAAAATTCCAAGCATCATTCTCCAAAATAAAATGTTTTAAGAAAAAATTTTAAACCCCAGAATTGCAAACCAATTTGGATATTTTAAATTTTCAAAAAGAAAAGTAGATCTATCTAAAACAGGAGCAAAGCCCGAAGCAGAAGGAGGCGTCTTTTCCAAAAGAGGATATGAACAAAATAAAAATGGCAAGCATATCCAAATCAAGGTGTCGATTCAAAGCCAGACGAAACCCAACTGAACAGGACTCAATCCAATACCAAACAAGATAAGGCTTAAGCCAATTCTTAGTCAAGTGAGACTAGATCTAATTCAAGTCAAGTTTTAAGCCCAACAGCTTCATCAACCTGGCCCGAGGTGGCACGTGATCAAAGTCACATTCAAGGGTGTAAAGGTGGCTAGGTGATTCAGCCAAGGCACCTTACCTAGGGCTATCAATGGAAGTCAAGTGGACCAAGACCTAGGCTAAGTCACACAAGGGGCCGGGTTAAGTCATCTCATGGACCACACCTAGCCGGATCAAGCAAGATGGGTGGGCTCAACTACATGGGTTGCACCCAAGGCTATACCAGCCTACATGGGCTCAAGGGGAACTAGTCTTCATGCCCCACATAACCCATGCGCAGCCACAAATCTGAAAATTTCATTTGAATCAAGACCCAAATCTAATATGACATTGAAGCCGTAAAATCTGATCCATAGAATGGCCTAGAGCACCCCTTTAAAACTATAAATAGGGGACTTGGGGTGCTGGTTTGAGGAGAGGAAAATCAACGAGAGAAACCCAACAATTAGAGAGGGAAAGAAAGAGACAAAGAGAGAGATAAAGAGGAGGAGAAGGGAGGATCGTGCCGACCACCACTCCACGCCTCCAATTTGCCCCTTCCCAAGAGCTACCGGCCACCACTCCATGCCTCCAATTCCTGATCTTCAAGTCAATTCTTCTCTTTTCTCTTTCATTCTTTCCTTAATCATTCCAATTCAATTCAAAAGGGTTGTAATTAAGGAGTTTATGACTCCAATTTGATGTAATATTTGAGGGGTTATGCTACCCAATTTTCTTCATGCTTGTGAGTAAGAGTGCCTTCTATGTGTTTGATTTATACCTCATTCTACCCCAATATACATTGTAAGATCTTATACTCTTTAATCCCCTATATACTTAAGCTATACTAATAATTTCCTTTGATTATTGTACTTCATCATGATTTAATTGATGTGGATGATGTTTCAATTCGATCAGATGCATCCATTAATTTCTTAAAATTGAAAACTTTATTTTATGCATTCTCCATCTGTCTAATTGCTGATTTTTCGAGCCTTACACTACGATCCAAATGCGATGAAATTTGGTACACCCAATCTACTACACATAGACCCACTTTTACAAATTTGGTAAGAATTGTAGGATTGTTTAAGGCCATAAATAAAATTGGGCAAAATTGAGCAAGGTTGGAACAAAGTCTGTCAATACTGCACATCTTACAATAGAGGTAGGGAAAAAGTCCCATAACTCTATCTAAACTAACCCAAATTACTTGAACATGGTCCCATTAAAAACCGTAGCTTTCCAACAAGACCAATTTCATAAAAATCCATAGTCTACATGCTGAGATATAGTCACTTCTTTAAGTCTCTCTCCATGTCTCTCTCATAGGTTTTATCCTAGATGCTACAGTAAGGAACTTTACAAATTTAATTCTACATATTCACAACACCAAAAATCAGAACAAAAATAGTCTAAGTATCTCCACATCTTCATATGCTTTAGATAAAATTTTAAGAATTTTTGGAGATTCAAAGACTACCAAAAACATTAGGAAAACCGGTCTCTGAAAACAGAACAATTTTTGTTTTTGAAGATTGGGTTTGATTTTGGGTCAAGAAATAAACTCACAATTTTGCAAGTTTGCTTGAATTGAAATTTGGTTTTCAAAACATACTAGATCTTAAAATGATTTTCAAGCTCCTATACTAACCCTTGAGCATCGGTTAAAAAAGGTCTACGGTGAAAAGAACTCACGTATCCATATTCGCTAAGAAGTCAGAAATCTAACTTTGCTAGTTTAAGAAAACTATCTGACACACTCACACACTCGTGTTTGCGAATTGAGTTTCAAGTCTCTTCATAAGCTTTGGAACAAAATTCACATTTATAGAATGAACCCATCATTTTGGTAAACTTGTTAATATTGGAACTTGGTTTTGAAAGCTTCTTGGATTTTAAAGCGATCTTCCAAGCGTCTAGGCTGACTCTTGAACGTCGATTCAATAAAGCCTATGGCGAAAAGAACTCACTAGTCCACATTTGCCCAAGAAGTCATAAATTAAATTAAACTTTGTAAGTTTTAGAAAACTTGTTGGCACGCTCACACACTTGTATTTGTGTATTGAATTTTTAGTCTCTTCATAGACTTTAGAATTAAATTCTTATCTACACCCTTCAGCGTCGATTCAAGAAGGCCTACGATGATAAGAACATACTTTTCCACAATTGGCCGAATAGTCAGATAAATCTCTTTCTAAGTTTGAATAAACTTGTTGGCACGCTTAAGCATAGTTTTTGCAAGCAAAATTTCAAGTCGATAAAAGACCAAAAAATTTTGTTTATAGAAGTGTATAACTAACTCTTCTAACTAAATCAATACTAAAAACAATATACAAAGTTAAGAGACTTACACAATCAAAATCAAGTATTGTGGAGGATTTGTCGCTGAGGCCACATCTTTTGAAACCATTGCATAATTATCTTATTGTCTATTTATGATGATATGTCAAGCTCAATATATGTAATTATGCAATCGTTTATAAAATCATCACCAGTTTTGTTTCTCAAGCAACTCTTATAATCTTTATAGTTAAAAATACTCGCTCTATACTTTTAATAGCAACGGATAAAAGCAATGCCAATTTTATTAACCAATACACCAAAAAGTAGCTCTTATCTTTTCTTTGTTTTACTAACACATCTGCAATTTCACTTATTTCTTTAAGTTAAAGAACTTGATGATCACTCACATCTATAATATAGTTATCAAGTTGATGTTGCAGTTGCCAAAGATCATTGACACAAAAATCATATGGATAAAGACTTGCAAGCAAACCAACTTCTCTTTATTGAAGGAAACAAAATTATAACTTGGATCAAGACATGCAATATAAAGAAGTAATTCAGTATTTTTCTCATCAAATCTCTCATCAAGCACATTTAACACATAATCAATGATAACATTGAATACTTCATATCAATAACAACAAACAAACAAACATCAACTAAGCCTTTTCCCATACTAGACGGGGTCGGCTACATGGATTCTTTGTTTCCACAGATCCCTATCTTGTGCCATGTTAGCAGTTAACTCCCAATAAGCTAGATCGTTCTTTATTTGTTTCTTTCCAACACTTTTGTGGTCGTCCTCTACCTCTTTTAATACTTTCCAAATTTAGTTTTTCTAACCTTCTTACAGGTTCTTCTTTTGATCTTCTTTCTATATGTCCAAACCATCTTAAACGATGTGCTCTCATTTTATCCTCTATTGGTGTCACTCCTACTTTGTTTCTAATAACCTCATTATGTATACGGTCTTTTCTTGTATGACCACTCATCCATCTCAATATCTTCATTTCTGTCACAAACATCTTTTGTACATGTTGATGATTAACTGCCCAACACTCAGAACCATAAAACATGGTAGGCCTAATTGCTGCTCTATAATATTTACCTTTTAATTTTAATAGTATCTTCTTATCACAAAGAATACCTGATGCTCCTCTCCATTTTAACCAACCAGCATTAATTCTATGCGTAATATCTCCATCAATTCTTCTATCACTCTGAAAATTTGACCCTAGGTATTTAAAACTTTTCTTTTGAGGAATGCAATATGTGCCTATTTTAATTTCTATGTCCTCTGAAGTAACCAAATGATCAAACTTACATTCCATATATTCTGTCTTTGTTCTACTAAGTAGGAGGCCTTTGCTTTCTAATGTTTCTCTCCATAGTTCCAATTTTCTATTAACTTTTTCCTTAGACTCCTCCACTAATACAATGTCATCTGCAAATAACATACACCAAGGTACTTCATCTTGAATATGTTTTGTTAACTCATCCATCACCATTATAAATAAGTATGGGCTTAAAGTTGATCCTTGATGTAATCTAATATAAACTTCAAAGAAGTATGTCGTTCCTTCATGAGTCCTCACACATGTTTTTGCACCATCATACATGTCTCTTATAAGGTTAATATATGTCAATGGGATACCTCTTTTTTCCAAAGTTCTCCAAAGAACCTCCCTCGGTACCCTATCATAAGCTTTTTCTAGATCAATAAATATCATGTGAAGGTCTTTCTTTTTTGCTCTAAAATGTTCCATAAGACGTCTCAAAAGGTGAATCGCTTCAATAGTAGATCTGCTTGGCATGAACCCAAATTGGTTCTTTGTTGTACTTGATACTTGTCTTAACCTATGTTCGATAATTCTTTCCCATAATTTCATAGTATGACTCATTCACTTGATACCTCGATAATTCGCACAATTTTGAATGTCTCCCTTGTTCTTATATATGGGTATAAGTGTACTTGCTCTCCATTCCTTGGGCATCTTTTGGTTTTTTCATATTTCATTAAATAGTCTTGTGAGTCAGTAGAAATTGTGGTCGATATCCTTTCCTACATACTTGTCTTTGACTTCATTCTTTTGAATACGTCGGTAGAAATTGTGGTTTATATACTTTTTTGAGTTGGTTAAATCTCCTAAACTAATACTAATATCTTTATTTTCATTAAAAAGATTATAAAAATAGTTTTTTCATCTATTTCTTATATCATCATTTGCCACTAGAATTTTTTCATCCTCGTCTTTTATGCATCTAACATAATTAAGATCTTTAGTTTTCTTATCTCTAGCCCTAGCTATCCTAAAAATATCTCTTTCACCCTCTTTTGAGTTGAGTTTTTTATATAAGTCCTCCCAAATCTTAGCTTTTGCTTCACTAACGGCCTTTTTTGCTTTCTTATAAGCTTCTAAAGTTTCACTAGTTTTCTTAGCATAATGTAATTTGTAACATGCCCTCTTTGCCTTCATATCAATAATGATGTAAATTTGTTGCCTCATTTTGCCTTCGTCTTGCTCGTGCCACTGGCCCTGTATAGTTATCCTCTATTTTTCTTACTTCGATATCATTCTTATTACAAAATAAGCTTAGTTTTACAATAAAGCAGTCTCGTTCATTATCTTTAATTCTAAACTTATTTATTTCTTCAAAAATTTTACAAGATTCAAAGCATTGATAATATCTTGGTCTTCTCTTTGTAGTACTAATAATAAATTATTTTTTCCTAAAATTTCTTCTATCAAATGTATAATAAATACAAAATCAAATGTTTATATTACCTTCCACCAATCGGAAGCATTACCTTTGATATCATCATCACTAATAACATAAAGTGCATTTACAATAGATTGAAACATTCTAATTAAGTTCAACAAAGTATAATAATTTGAATCTCAATGTGTATCTCTGACCCTTTTAATTCCAAGAGGTTGATTTAATCCTTTACCACGTTCACTATATCTAAGTTTCAATTGCTTATAAATTTTATCAAGTTTCAATTCTTTAAGCTTCTCAAAGTGCTTACATGAACCTCCAACATAATTTATGATTGTATAAATAACATCAAACAATTGACTTACTTCTTTATGTTTCTTATCACAAAATGCAAAAGAAACTAGTAAAATAAATTAATGGACCAACTTATGAAGCTTTATTACTCTTCCAACCAATAATATCACCCCTTAACATTGCAACATTTACACAAGACTATCAATTATCAAAGTAATTAGAAATTAAGTCTGTCGTTATCATCCTTCAAAACTGGTAAATACTTAGATGGCAAGAGAACAAAGAGGGTTGCCTGAAATTACAGACAATTTAGTGTCATCTGGAAGCTTTCTTATCGTTTATAACCTGAATATAAGGGCATCCAGATTCCTCCAGCTTCTACATTTGGGAAGGGAAACATAAAGGACCAGGCCAGCGCTTTTCTAGACAAGCAACAATAATTCGACACTCGTTCTCAAAGTAAATAAGAATCAATTCATCAAAATTATATCCCTGAGAGTTATCTTCCCAACTCTAGTAACCAAAACCATGTATTGATTTGTCTCTGCTATTTAAAATTGAAATAGATTGAACAAATTAAGGTAGAATGAGAATCCAGTTTACCAATTATTATTATTATTTCAATCAGCTGATCGCCAAAGATCAAATCAATTCACACAATCATCGATGAAATCACGAGTACATGCGGTAAGAGAAACAAAGAGACACATACACATGACAACCTAAACAACGGACTGCGAAAATCAAAACGCATTAAGCAAAGGTTGAACTCGAAAGGGATAGATATATTAAAGGAAATTCCAACTCTAAAAGATATGAAGCCGGGAAAAAAATGAAACAACTAATACATTTAACTCGAACACCATTTTGTTGAAAAGAAGAGCCGGAAACTATATGCAACCCAACGAACAACGAGTCAATTCGCCAACGAGTGATGCAATCAACAAAAGGAAAAACAAGAAGAGTACCACTCTTTGAACCATTTGGCGACGGGTTTGGTGGGACGAAGAGGAATAGGGAGCCTTGACTGAAAATTAGTATTCTTGTATTAATTTGTACAAGAATATGTTTGTAGTCAACACAAGAAAATATGCACATGAAACTTGTATTAATTTTAAGTTGCATTGTCCCTTACCGATGGTTGATCGAGAGAGAGAGAGGGGTTGAGCATTGCCTACCGGTAGAGAAGGAGCCAACGTAGCATAGACTGGCAGCGATGACGATTGCTCTAGAGAGAGCATCGGCAAAAAGGAGCCACAACCAGTGCAGTTGCTGCTAGCGGTTGAGAGAGAGAGCACCGCCGGTTTGGTATGGCGCCACCACTACTGCCACCCGTTGAGAGAGGGAGCCGGCCGCGCTAGTAGAGAGGAGGGGAGGGAGAATTAGGGTTGGCATTCACAGTTCACGGTTGGGTAATGGGTTGGTTTGGATCAAATCTAAAACTCTGATCCAAACCCATATTATTAACACAAAAAGACTTCAAGTTATCATATTTTAAGGGACGATTTTTTATTTTTCAAAAAAATCTCAAGCACTTCCTAATTTTCAAAATTTCTGTGTTTGTATGTGTGTGTGTGTGTGGGGGGGGGGGTTACCCCCAACTGCCAATGTAAGTCAGCCATTGATTGTGGTATTTGAGTTGCGTTAATATCGATGTATTTTCATTGTTGAGCTTTGTGTGCAGTCATGCATTTCGTCTGCTTTATTTGATGTTAAAAGATCGTGTCTCATATAGTATTGCAGTGAATTGAATATGCATGTTGAATTTGGTTAGTCGTTAATGTTGCATAGAACTCCGCCCATGTAAGGGATCACCCTTGCATTGCCGGTCCCAAGCCCGGATAAAGGAGGAGGGTTGTGTTAGGCTTTCGACAGCCAGCGTAAAACTTCGTCGGATTTCTACAACATGGATTACAAAAATTATGAGCATTGCTTTGGGGCGTTCCCGCCTAGCGACGTGCTGCAGAGCCCGAATGCAGTAAGAAGTAAGCAAGGGCCACTACATTTTCGCCCGAATGTAGTGAATCAATTGCAGAGAGGGTTCCCACATCATGGACGGGTGTGGGTAAAGAAGTTAGTCCCGCTACATTACCGCCCGAATGTAGTGAAAAATTTTCAGAGAGGGTCTCCGCATTTTGATTATGGACGGATGCGGGGGGTAAGGAAGCTAGTCCTAGATAATAAGATTCGTATTGGTTCTTGGAATATCGGAACATTATCGGGTAAGCTAATGGAGGTGGTAGATACTATGATTCGGAGAAAGATTCATATTCTGTGTTTACAAGAGACAAAATGGGTTGGAGAAAAAGCAAAGGAGATAGAGGATACAGGTTTTAAATTATGGTACTCAGGTAAAGAAAAGGCCCGAAACGGAGTTGGTATTATCATAAATAAAGATTTAAAGGAGAGTGTAGTAGACATACAACGATATGGTGACCGAATCATGACATTGAAATTAGTGTTAGGAGTAGAGGTTTTGAATATAGTTTGTGCTTACGCACCCCAAGTAGGACTAGCAGATAGTATAAAGACAGTTTTTTGGGAAGAGTTAGATAAGGTGTTTCAAAAGATTTCACAAAGGGAGATGATTTGTTTAGGAGGAGATTTAAATGGACATGTCGGTAAAGAGGCATTAGGATATCAAGGGATTCATGGAAACTTTGGTTATGGGGATATAAACGAGGAAGGTAGGGAGATTTTAAATTTTGCTATGTCATTTGATCTCTTTATAGTCAATACAATCTTCAAAAAACGAGATGAACATTTAATTACTTATAAGAGTGGCTTATCACAAACACAAATTGATTACTTTATTTGTAGAAAAAAAGATAGAGCGTGTTGTAAAGATTGTAAGGTAATTCCAGGAGAAAGCTTAACCACCCAACATCGACTTTTAGTTATGGATTTACAAATAAAAAAATGGACAAAGAAGAAAAGAGTGCATCGAGCTATTCGGACTAAATGGTGGAACCTCAAAAGTGAGAAAGAAGATATATTTAAACAAAAAGTCCTTCAAGGAGATGTTTGGAATTATGTTGGCACACCCTCTGATATGTAGAACAATATGGCTATACATATTAGGAAAGTGGCAAAAGATGTGTTAGGGGTATCTAAGGGAGGTATACCGGCACAAAAAGAAGCTTGGTGGTGGAGTGAAGTAGTACAAAACAAAATCAAGGCAAAGAGGGCATGTTACAAATTACATTATGCTAAGAAAACTAGTGAAACTTTAGAAGCTTATAAGAAAGCAAAGAAGGAAGCAAAAAAGGCCGTTAGTGAAGCAAAAGCTAAGATTTGGGAGGACTTATATAAAAAACTCAACTCAAAAGAGGGTGAAAGAGACATTTTTAGGATAGCTAGGGCTAGAGATAAGAAAACTAAAGATCTTAATTATGTTAGATGCATAAAAGATGAGGATGAAAAAATTCTAGTGGCAAATGATGATATAAGAAATAGATGGAAAAACTATTTTTATAATCTTTTTAATGAAAATAACGATGTTAGTATTAGTTTAGGAGATTTAGCCAAGTCAGAAAAGTATATAAACCACAATTTCTACCGACGTATTCAAAAGAATGAAGTCAAAGAGGCTCTTAAACATATGAAGAGTGGTAAATCGGTAGGACCAGATAATATTCCTATAGAAGTTTGGAAAATACTAGGAGAAATAGGAATCACTTGGCTCACAAGACTATTTAATGAAATATGGAAAAACCAAAAGATGCCCGAGGAATGGAGAGCAAGTACACTTATACCCATATATAAAAACAAGGGAGACATTCAAAATTGTGCGAATTATCGAGGTATCAAGTTAACGAGTCATACTATGAAATTATGGGAAAGAATTATTGAACGTAGGTTAAGACAAGTATCAAGTACAACAGAGAACCAATTTGGATTTATGCCTGGTAGATCTACTATTGAAGCGATTCACCTTTTGAGACGTCTTATGGAACATTTTAGAGCAAAAAAGAAAGACCTTCACATGATATTTATTGATCTAGAAAAAGCTTATGATAGGGTACCGAGGGAGGTTCTTTGGAGAACTTTGGAAAAAAGAGGTATCCCATTGACATATATTAACCTTATAAGAGACATGTATGATGGTGCAAAAACATGTGTGAGGACTCATGAAGGAACGACAGACTTCTTTGAAGTTAATATTGGGTTACATCAAGGATCAACTTTAAGTCCATACTTATTTATAATGGTGATGGATGAGTTAACAACACATATTCAAGATGAAGTACCTTGGTGTATGTTATTTGCAGATGACATTGTATTAGTGGAGGAGTCTAAGGAAAAAGTTAATAGAAAATTGGAACTATGGAGAAAAACATTAGAAAACAAAGGCCTCCGACTTAGTAGAACAAAGACAGAATATATGGAATGTAAGTTTGATCATTTGGCTACTTCAGAGGACATAGAAATTAAAATTGGCACACATTGCATTCCCCAAAAGGAAAGTTTTAAATACCTAGGGTCAATTTTTCAAAGTGATGTTAGAATTGATGGAGATGTTACACATAGAATTAATGCTGGTTGGTTAAAATGGAGAGGAGCATCAGGTATTCTTTGTGACAAGAAGATACCATTAAAATTAAAAGGTAAATATTATAGAGCAGCAGTTAGGCCTGCCATGTTTTATGGTTCTGAGTGTTGGGCAGTTAATCATCAACATGTACAAAAGATGTCTGTGACAGAAATGAAGATGTTGAGATGGATGAGTGGTCATACAAGAAAAGACCGTATACATAATGAGGTTATTAGAAACAAAATAGGAGTGGCACCAATAGAGGATAAAATGAGAGAACATCGTTTAAGATGGTTTGGACATATAGAAAGAAGATCAAAAGAAGAACCTGTAAGAAGGTTAGAAAACCTAAATTTGGAAAGTATTAAAAGAGGTAGAGGACGACCACAAAAGTGTTGGAAAGAAACAATAAAGAATGATCTAGCTTATTGGGAGTTAACTGCTAACATGGCACACGATAGAGATCTGTGGAAACAAAGAATCCATGTAGCCGACCCCGTCTAGTATGGGAAAAGGCTTAGTTGTTGTTGTTGTTGTTGTTGTTGTTAATGTTGCATAGAATTTTGCATTATTTTCAGTCACCTCAGATCAATTTCAATTTTGGTCTGGCATTTTGATGGCCAATATCAGACCTGTATATCTGTGTGCAAATTTTTGGTTATAATAAATGTTAATTCACATCCTACTTAAAAGAGATGAACAAATAAGAAAATATGTTTTAGGACTTACCTCCACACTCCTAATGCATATGGGCCCGTATCGGTTTTTTTCACAAAGAGTCAATGGGAAGATCGGTGATTGCCTATACATCTATAACTATGGGGGACATCATTTCAAATGAAAATTAGAAACAATGGGGATGTGAGACCCAAAATGATATAAACAAATATAGTAATTTTCCATAAAAATAGATGGCAGAGAGTATGATGAGATCTTAAATTCCCTACTCAAGCCATCAGTTGGATTTTGCTCTAGTATTCGGTTAAGCTAATCAACATAGAGTTTGTCATTGGATAGCTAGAAGCAAATAAAACTAGGACATTTGGAAGCTATAAATTCTTCTTGAGTCAAAGGTAGAGATTAGAAAATGTGAAATTCCTTCAAGCCATCTTTAGAAGGAGCAATGGGAGGCAGTATCATATTAAAGTTTTAAGCAAAGGAATTTATGGTAGACGAAAGAGAAAGGAATAAAGGAAAAAACTGTTAGAGTGATAACTTCATGAGGAATGAGAATCGAAACTCCTTTTATAGACTAATTGTTTAGCAACTCGATGGTAAAATATTCTTGTGAAGTGATCAGACCTAGAAGTCATGTCAAGATTTTCTGCTTAACATCAATGTGATATGGCTCATGCCCTCAATAAATTCAGGCATGAGTTCTAATGGTGGAAGTGTTAATGCCAAAAATTGAATTGTCATTTTAGGATCTAGAAAGAAACGCGAAAGATCCATAAAAATGGAGAGAATGATGATTAAGACAAGTAACTTGAGATCATGTCCATGATCATTCCATTAAAATTATATGGTGGGCGATAGAGAATTAAAGCAAGAAAATACTATAAAAAAGGAAACTGATGGAAGTTGAGAGGACTCCTCTTCAACCGCTTTAGCCACTCCATATAAAAAAGGCCAAAGGATGATGTAAATTATCATCAACCATTCATTTCAATTCCAGTTTTAGTTTCCTTAGCTTAGCTTTTTATTTTTTAGCCTACGGTTATCATTTCACTCAAGTAATAAGATTTTAGATTTGAAGATTTCCTCCTCCATATTTCTAAAAATTAGGTTTCTCAAGATATCAAAAGAAAACAATGGTGTTCTTTCTTATGCATACAGAATTAGAATCAAGCATGATACACCTTTAAGTTATTGGGACGACCCAAGTACTCTCTTTTGGATCATATGCAAAAAGGAAAATAGTGTTCTTTCTTACTTTTCATGATGAATTGGATCATATGAAAAGAAAAATAAATTTGAAATGTATTTTTATTGTTCAACTAGAATTGTCTCCTAGGACTTATGTCTCAAAAGGTCTAATATATGTACATTATTGAACCTTTTGGACCAACTAAACCTATTGCTGGGAGGGGAGAAATTTTAGCTTTCAAATATTAGTTAATTGAGTCTCCCACTCAAGGTATTATTTCGAGATGTGCTTTAAACGGATCTTATTGCTATTGATTCAATGATCTCTACAGGAGCAGTCAATGAGAATTAATTATTGTGAACAGTTTCTTGTAATAAATCCTTCTTGGTGTATTTTTTTTCTTCTCTTTTTCCTCTTTCCTTTTTTTTTATATATCTTGAATGGAACGCACTTTGTAATGTACCTCATGTGTGACACTTTTTGCAAGGTTGTTTGAGGAATCTGCTGGAACACTTGGCTGAGGATTCCCAAAGACTCACAATTGCCTAAACCCTATAAATTACCCTTTTGAGAATGAAGGTACACACCCTTACGCCATGTTGCCAAACAAAGAATTGCATAATTGTAAGAGTTCAAGGTTCGATGATGGGGTTAATGAGAAATACTTGTTAAGCCTCGCTAAACAAGTTCTTTCCATAACAATTTTTGCCTTTCCATAACAATTTTTGCTCATACTCATTAAGCAAAAGATCTAAGCTCTTAATGCGATGCTCTCATTAATCTCAAAGAGGAATTATGAGGAGAAGCTTAGTTAAGAAAAACCAGCTCTCATAAGAAGAATACCTTTAAGAGAGAAATGAGAGAAAGAGAAGAAAGGGAAATCTACGTATAAAGGGGCACCCAAGACCCCTACTTATAGAGGATGGTGCATGCCAGATAGGTATATACAATAGACACGCTTAACCTACGCGTTAACATGGTTAGATAAAGTGAATAAGACTCTAGTAACCTGGCTCGAAATACTTATTTACATAACATAAAACAAGTTAAACAGACGAAACACATAGCACCCAACGAAGGTAAAAGGATGATGATGCACACGGGTGAGGGGTGCGATACTACGGCAAGGCACCATGAACCTCTCTAGTCTTCAAGGCTAAGGTCAAGTAAGCACAAAGAGGTTTCTCCTTCTTCTTGGAGACTCGGTGGCATGTGAGCAACGAAGGAGGTGCATCAGAAAAAGAAAGAGCAAGCTAAGACAAAAACATGCTAAAGTGCGGCTTCGGACACTACAGAGTGTGGTGTGGGAACAAGGTGCACAAAGTTAAGGCATGTGTCGATGCTAGCCCGATATAGGACTAGTAACATTTCTCTCGTGGACGATGTAATACCGGGTCGGATTGGGATGCATTGGGCCCAACCCAGCCCTGCATGGGACTTAGACTACGGGACTTACCAGGGAGCCACGATTGTGGCTTGTCTAGAGGCCATCACAATCATGTGGTGGCTGGCCTCTTGCAATAATAGCAGCAACTGAAAGAGAGAGATAGGGGCTAGAGTGGCAGGGAATCATAAAGAGAGAGGAATTGGAAGCGAGAAGAAGAGGAAGGAAGAAAGCGAGGGGTAAGTTCTACTCATCGAGAGCATGCCAAAATTGCTCGGAAGGAGTCAAGAAATAGAGAAATTTGTCAGATTTGAGGTAAAATGGATTTTCCTTTCATTTTTAGTTTTCGACAATAAAATCTGTGAACGATCACTTGCCTCCAATAGTTCTTTAAGGAAAAATGATGGCTAGGGAGTCTAGTCCCTGGCCTTCTCTTTTGTGGGCTGAAAACGCTACCAAAAATGGAGAATTTTGGCCTAAAATGGGCGATTGTTGGTGGCTCAAGTAGGAATGTCGTGTATTTCTTTTTCATATAGTGTCAGGTTATATTAGATACCACAGTATCCTGGGGAGACACGATTCGGATATAGGTCGGTTATGGATGAATCCATAATATAATAACAGAAACTGAATTCAGATCTTTAATCATATTCTAAGAGACCCAAAATAGATCCAAATCGAGTTTTTGGGCCATTTTGAAATTGCTTGAAGTATGATTTCGATGCGATTTGAAACCGTTGGGTCTGTATTCAAATATAGAATATTAATATTATGTTTTTATTATAATTTAATGACTAAATTAAGGTGATTTAAAGGAATAAATAATTGGGATTTGGATCTACATAGAAGCGAGAGGCAGGTGAATGTGTTTCCTTCCAAATGCATATTAAAGATAGTTTTACTTGTTTTTAGATGATGCATGTGATTATAAAATTTGTGTTAATGCTTTGAAATGATTATATATATGTTGATTTTTATTGGATATGAGAGTAAAGATTATTGGGCATAGATCTACTCTTTTCACGGTGGTATGGGACATCATCAAATGGTGGATGGTCATATTAGCTAATGCTAACTCATGGGTCTCTATGGTGTGGCTAAATCATCAGTTGGCATGGATCTATAATCTCTAATCTCAACTATCAGGACAGGACGGTTACGCGTTCTTGGATGGATGTTTCAGGTGACGCTAATCGGTTGGATACTTCATTGGTCATACGTGCTCATATGTAGCTTGCACTTAGTAACTCATGTACTAGCGAGAGTAGTGAGTGTTTTAAAAAGAAATGGTTTTTGGTACCGATTTAGATATATAATTTTGATACTTAAAAATGAAAATATGATATGGATTTTATGGATGCCATGATACTAGGAGATATCATAAGTTGCAGGATATGATTTTATTTTTATGTATATAATTGTGTGAAAGCATGATCCTACTTGTGTGATTTTTGGAAATGTTTGCCCTATAGATATATAATTTTGATACTTAAAAATGAAAATATGATATGGACTCTTATGGATGCCATGATACTAGGAGATATCATAGGTGGCAGGATATGATTTTGTGTTTATGTATATAATTGTGTGAAAGCATGATCCTACTTGTGTGATTTTTGGAAACGTTTGCCCTGTAGAGCAGATGGATAGGACTTGATGCGTTGTTTTATACTCCATTAAGGTAAAGAACCCAACTAGCCTATGTTATGGTTGTCGGAGGCCAAACGTTGGGACATACGGAGGGATCGAGGACCTCTTATAGCATGGTTGTTGCTTGACACGGTAATGGTCCTAATATCAAAATTAAATTATATTATTGAGTTGTACTTGATTATGCATGCATGTTTTAGTTGATAATGGTTATTTAAACTATGATATATATTTTCATCGTATATGATATATGATTTGAAATATGCATGTCTTTAGTTTGATCATGACCGTAAAGAGATTGCATTCATCTATAAGCATGGTTGTTTGTGCTCATTATTTACAAACAACTAAGTACTATCACATGTTGATGTACTCTTTCAAAGGATACCCAACGTCATGTCTCTCTCAATGCATTTATTGATTGGATCCTGTAATAGTTTTACTATTTTATTATGCCACCATGTGTACTTAAACTTTCATTGTAAATAAATAAATATATGTTGGGCTACATTTTGAATTGTTTAGTTTATGCTATCATTGAATTGTCAATGGTTCACAAAATTGTTTGGGTGATGCTAATCCATAGGTTACTTCGTTGGTCATACATGCTCAAATGTAGCATGCACTTAGCAATTCCTGTTGAGTTATGCATTATGCCTAGGTTGGGGACATGTTGAGCTGTATGACAAACTAACAAGAGTTGAGAGTGTTTTAAGAAGCAATGGTTTTGGATACTTGATTTAGGTATATGATTTGGATACTTAAAAAGGAAAATATAATATGCTCTTATGGATGTCACTAGACTTAGAGATGTTCTAGGTGGTAGGATATGATTTTAGGTTTTTGTATACAATTGTGTAAAAGTGTGACCATACTTGTGCAGTTTTCAGAAACTGTTTGTCCCATATAAACTTGAGATGCATGACTTGATACATTGTTTTACAGTTTGTTAAGGTCAATGATCTGATTAGCCTGTGTTATGGTTGTCGGAGGCCACACGTCAGGATAGGAGGGAGATATGGGTTGAGAACACATTTATCTGCAAGGATAGTTGTTTGTACTCATAGTTAATTATATTTCAGAATCGAGTATGTTGATGGGTTGAGAGAGACGTGGAGTTGGTACCTTTTGCACGTGTGATGGTACTTGGTTAGTTATTTGTAAATAGTTTTATTATTTTTGTTATATCATCATAACATGTACTTACACTTTTATTGTAAATGAATAAATTTATTGATTATTTTGAATTGAGTGATGTTACGATGAACAATTTATTTTGGAATTTGGCCAAGTGACTTGGATGACCTTATGTATAAGGTTGAACTAGTTGTATGAATCGTTAAATCCGATGAAGACCTCGACATTGAGGTCTCGTGAACAAGCACGGAAAATCCCGAAGAAGGATCATGATCTCCAAGCCTAGTGCACCTCCCCAACGGTCTAATACACTGAGGCCAAGGCACGACATAGAGTCCCCATGCAGTTCCTTCCAAGGATATTCCCAAATGCATGATCATAGACACCAAGATAGAGATTAACAACATGGCATCTTTGCTTGCTTCCCTGCAAACTAAACTCTCAACTGAGTATGGTGATGATATTCCCTTCCTTAACATCACGGAGGCATGTGGATGGCTGCATCTCAAATACAAGAACCTGTAAACACCCCAAATCTTCTATTTTTCAAAAACTCTCAAAACACCAAAAAGCTCGTTTGAGCCAAAACGACGACCTGTTTTGAAATGTGAAAACAGGTACAGAAGGCAAAAGAAGACCCTAGGCCCGAAGAGGATTCAAGCCCAGAGCTTCAGAAGCCACTCCCTGATAAAAAAACAAAAGAAAGCAGAGCCCATTTGATGAAAAACTCAACGGAGTCCAGAACGGCGAGACGGAGTCCGGACGACAAAGTTGGGGAAAACCCAGCACCAGACGGAGCGCTGATGAAGCCAGTGCCCGCACAGATCGTTCGCCTCGAGAAGCCAAGAAGGACTGTCCGAAGAAATTTTGATTTGGATCTGGACCATATATATCCAGATCCAAATCCATGTAATGAATAGTGTTTGGATTTGGGCCAATCCAAATAGTGTTTGGGTCGATCCAAATAGTGTTTGGATTTGGATTGGATCCAAATAGTGTTTGGATTGGATCGGATCTGGATCAAAATATCCATATCCGTATCCATAAAAATATTGGGTTTGGATCGGATACAGATCTCAAAATATCCGAGATCCAATATCCAGATCCAAATAGTGTTTGGATTTGGGTATGGATCCAAACCCCAAACCCAAACCCAAATCCAAGACCCACCTCAAATCTCTATAAATAGAGGTGAGGGGGTCCATGTAAAGGGTTCATGCAAATATTTGGGAGGAGAGAGAGGGAGTGATAGACCTAGCCATGTGGGCTCATTGGGTGAGGTGGGTTCAAGCCATGTGGGCTAAGTGGGTCTAGACCAAGGGGCTGCAACCAAGGTGGGCTGGACCAAGTGGCTGCAACCGTGGAGACGTGGGCTCAAGCCAAGAAGGACCGGCTCCAAGAGGTAAACCTAACCCCAACCTAGCCTAGGTTCGAACCTACCTAACCCTAACTGAACCAACCTAACCCTAACTAGACCTAACCTAACCCCAACCGCCTCAAACCATCCCTAACAAACCCCAACAACTTCACCCCGGCCGGCCGTGAGCAAACAGCGCCTACCGCGCACCCCTTCTGCTGCCGCGCGCCCCTGTTGCCTGCCGCGCCACGCGCCACAGCGCTCCCCGCAGCACACCGCGCCCTGCTGCCTGCCGCGCGCCCCCTCGCCTGCCTGCACGCCCCGCGCCGCAGCGCGTCCTGCGCCACAGCGCGCCCCGCGCCACTGCAGCCGCGTCAGGCGCCCGTCTGCTGCGCCAGGCGCCCAACAGCCGCGCCAGCCACCCGACCACCTCCCTACTGATTTGATCACCCCCCTGCTGACCTAACCTGCACCCTGGCCGTGACCTGTACCCTAGGACAGACCCTAGGACAGACCCTACACAGCCCCCGTCTTGGCCGAACCTTAGTTCCCCTAAGACCCTAATCGTGCCCCATAGAACCTCCCTCAAAGCCACCTAGGATAACCCCCTCTTGGCTGCCCAAGGTGAACCGTGAGCCCACGTGCAAGCAAGTTGAACATGGACCAGCTATTTGTAAGTGTCTAAACTTGGTCTATTACATTAACTTGCTTTATATTCAATTAAATTTTGATACGGGGTTGTAGTAAAGGAGCTTCGTCTCCCCCCGATTGTAATAACGTGGTTTGACACACCCACACACACACGCACTTGAGCCTTTCCGCTCTTAGTCGTACACTTCTTGCACACACACGGGCCTAACAAGCCCTTAATATATAGTTATATTTATATATTTTAAGTCAAGGGGGTTTTTAATTAAGTCGTGTGCGTTGTCTTTCCATTTTCCACACGCACACACATTGAGCCTTCGCTCTTACTCCCAAGACCTTAGTAAAGGCCTTATTGCAGTTATATTTGGGTTTCATTTATGTCGTGTGCGTAGTACTTCAATTCTACACTCACACACATTGAGCTTTCGCTCTTACTCCCAAGACCTTAGTCAAGGCATACTGCAATTTATATTTGGGTTTCATTTCATGTCGTGTGTGTAAGTCTTTCAATTCAAGCACGCACACACATTGAGCCTTCGCTCTTACTTACAAGACCCAAGTAAGGGCCCCTACATATACTCTATATAAAGTATTTCTTTCGGCTACGTCTTTAAGATTCGGGTTTTAAGGTTCAAGTCGTGTGCGTTGTCTTTCAATATATACACGACACACACTTACACAATTGAGCCTTTCCGCTCTTAAGATATAGCCATATTTCCCCTTCCGCTATTTACTTTACAAGTCATTTCCCTTCGGCTATTTACTTTACAAGTCATTTCCCTTCGGCAATTTCCCTTCGGCATTGTCTTTTAATTTCGGGTTTTCCCTTTGGAGTAGCGTGAGTTTGCATTGCATCTACGCCATACCACGAGGTAGGACGCATATTGCATCGAAGCAAGCCCCGTACTCCCGCTCAAATTCGCCCCATGTAGTGGAGTGTTCATAACACACACCTAGGTGGCCCATAAAGGGATAAAAAGAAAGACTTAGGCACGTGCAAATCCACGTGATCTAAAATCTGAGAATCGTACAAACCCGAATCAAATCGTGCAAGACTTAGGGTCGCCCAACCCTTATAAAGTCAAAATCGCCCAAATGCATGGTTTTCAAAAGGTTTTAAAACACTTCTTCATTCAAAATATATTTTGAGTTAAACTTGTTTCAAAACGAAGTCTCTAAGCGTACAGACTGACCCTTGTGCATCGGTGCAAGAAGGTCTGCGACGTAAAAATCCCGCTTGCCTACAATCGCCTTTCAAAAGTCAGATTGTTTTCAAAACATACTTTGCTAGTTAAAGTAAACTAGCTGGCACGCCCATAAAGCGAAGTAGATTGCGAAAAGGTTCACTTCAGGCCTAAGAACCCGCAAGTGAAAATTTTCGGTGTCTACAATTTGGCACGCCCGGTGGGACCCGGGACTTAAGCAGACTTCAAACAAACGAGTTATACTCAAATTTTCGAAAAAAAGAGTGTTTTTCAAAAATCGTGCATACTTAGGAAAATTGCATGAAAATGGATAGAAAGCTACAAAAATCTTCGTTGAGTAAACTAAAAGAGGTTTTCAAATCAGATAAAGCCCAAAGAGAGCTCGATGAGATTGAAAAAATATTTCAAAAGATGGATGCTTTAAGCAAGGAGCTTAAAGCCCATCGAACACATAGCAGCTCTTCGAGGGCACATACAGATCGTGAATTGAAAACCGATCTCAACGAAGGATTGGAGATTAGAGACAAATCCCGGCAAAGGGATAAGTCGTCCACTCCTACAACTTCAAGCTTTTCAAAATCCATAGAAAAACCAAAAAAAGATTTTTCTATTTCAAAAAACCAAAAAAATCTTGAAAATTTGGAAAAAGACCAAAAAATTGAAAAACAAAATTTTGGAATTTCGAAAACTTCAAGTCCTAAGTCTAGGCACACACATACAGTGGGACATGAAGTCCACACCGTACAAAGGAACGAGAGTGAAAAACAGGAATGTTTCGAAAGGAAACGCCTCGTTAAACCCCGGGAGCTCAAAACAGAGTTACCCGGGAAATCGGCTTGCTCTCACCCTGAAAAGGTAGACAAGCCACAAAGAGGTATGCCTGAAACCCATCCTTCTCAAGACTCTCTTCTTCATGTAGGGTTATCAGATGCATTGGATAACCCCTTTGCACACACAAACCCACAAACTGTGCCAAAACTTGAGGATTTTCAAGGTGCGCCAACTATCGCGCACCATTCAAAGGAATTTCAAAAACAAAAAGAAGTTTCGAAAATGGTAGACATGGAGACCCCTAATGCATGCATCGACATCTTAGGAGCTCATAACCCTACCATAGAAAAACCCACTTCTTCGAGCCTAGTCCTGTGCCCTGGAGCCAAGGCTATGGCTTTGAAACAAAAAAATCAATCCCTAGGGGCACCACGAGTTGAACCTAGGGACCAAGTCAAAAACTTCAAGGGACCTTGCATGGCTCCCCTTGAAGTAAATCTTTCCCAAAATAGGGTATGGAACCATAAGTTTTCCATAACCCTGCTATGTCCAAAACTCCTCAAGGAACCAAGCTTGGCTTTCCTTGAGGGCAAAGTCTCCCAAACCAGGTTTGTATGGAAGCCCAAGTCTTCCATCACCCCGGAATCCAAACTCCCGATATCCAAAAGGGTATATGTCCCCAACATGGATGATTCCATGTTCCAAGACCATGATTTATACCAAAACTTTTCGAAAAGCAAAAAGTCTTGGAAGATGATTCTGAATATGGGATATAAACCCTACGCGGGCCTGGGAACCCGAAACCAAGGTAGGCTTGAGCCTGTCCTACCTAAAACCAATAGGGAACGATATGGACTGGGCTACAGCCCACCCATACCACCAGAGCCGCCACCTAAGACCATCTGGGTCAAGGGTGCCTTGTAGAACCTCTAAAACCGAAACCCATGTCTTAGACCTATCTGATTAGAGTTTGATTCATGAATGTTTTCTTTGAAGGTTCAATGAAAGATCCCTACTTTTGAAAAAGACAAAAAAAGTTGAAAACTCTTAAAATCTCAAAAACATTTGGAAAAACGAAAATTACAAAAAGAAATTTATTTCCAAAAGCCTTTGGCCATGTACAAAGCCCATTTTCGAAAAATTGTAAAAATGCTTTCGAAAATTGTATATACTCCCTGAAACCAAGTGTGCAAAAAGCTGGTCCTATCTACCCTTTTGCCTAGAGCTTTTTCAAAAATGAAAAGCTCGAGAATCACCAAAGCAAGGAGGAATAAACACCTCCAAGCTTCCTGAACTTCGCAAAAATCCTTAACTTATGGAAAATTGGGGATTTTTAGAAATAAGTTAACCCATAGTGTGTGCATAAGCATCATGCATTACACTTTGAAATCATTCATATGCATCGAGTCTAGACATCATTCTAGAAATCGAATTCAGGGTTTTGCAAAATCAAAGGGGCAATAAGAGTCGACCCCCTAAGTATCGAGCCTTCATAGGCATGTCTCCATACAAATCAAAACCAACACCTTCGAGGCAAATTTTAAAAAAGGAAATGAGAATCTTGAAAAAGGGTTACACATTTCACAAAAACCTTTCATGGCTTTGAAAAGAAAGATTTTCTTCAACTTCTGGTTTATATAAAAACCTTGATTGTGTTAGGATAAAGAACATGAATCTCACGATGAAATATGGAGACCATGTCAAAACTAAAACCTGATGGCCATGACGATCACTTAGGGCTGGTTATGTTTCCCATCCTTGAGCAAAAAGTATCATGATCATGTTAGAAAAACCATGGAAGTACATGGACATGAACATACCATTGTCCATCCAAAATCCCTTTGAAAAGCCATGGCCCTTCACCATACGGCCATGCGAAATTCCCATCAAGCTAGGGGCATTTTTAAACACAGCCCCTAGACACTTTCCATGGATAAGTGAATGCATCTCCTTCGTGATTTGTGAGATACATTTCATGTGTTCATCGTTGCATAAAAACATGTATTTCCATTTTAAATCACATGGAGTGCATAGCATGCATCATATCACCCCGAAGAAAGCCCAAAATTATGGCAAACTCGAGTAGGAATGTCCCCATGTCTTCAAAAGGGCAACAAAAATTAGAAATTTGTTGATATTGTGGATAGAAATTAGCAAAACCCCGAAAATGCCCGAATATTCAAAAGGGTTTATGCTGAATTCTTTTTCAAAAAGATTTTGAAAAATCGAACTCCTTTGAAACTTCTTGAAAGAAGGATCGAAGTAGATTGTATAACCCCGAATGGAGGAATCTATACTTTTCGAAAAGTAGAGTCTTCCAAAAATGAATTGGCTATATTTCAAAGAACCCTGGCTTACAAGATTAAGCCTTGTTCAAAATATCAAAATATTTTCGAATAGCAGATGCTATTAAGAAATAGGACGATCTCGTTTGAATCGAGTAACCAAAGGGATAAGCCCTCCCCCATCCTACTTTCTCTCCGAAAAGGAAAATTGGCTATTTTCAAAAGAAAGAAAGAAAAAAAATCGAGAATACAAAAACTCCTCCGAAAGTGGTCTTCCCTTCATAAACAGGGAATACAAAAACTCCTCCGAAAGAGGTCTTCTCGTTTCAAAAGAAAAAGGAGATATAAAAACACTCCTCCCAAAGAGGTCTTCCCTTCATAAACAGGGAATACAAAAACTCCTCCAAAGAGCTGTTCTCCTTTAAAGAAAAGAGGGATTAATGAAAAAATACTCCCAAAGGGAGACCCTCTATGAAAAAGAAACAGAAAGCCAAAGCTCCAAAGAGCGATTTTCCGATTCTTTGCCTAAAACCACGGGACGCTTCAGAAGGGACCGTGGTATCTCTTTCCCATATCCCTACGGCTTATCCCCGAGGAAAAAGATTCAAATTTGCGAAAATCCTAAAGTACGAATAAAATCGGCTTATTTGGATTTCATTTTGTTTGAGAACTCGACTCTGTTTTGTAGGAAATGGAACTTTGAAATGTTTTCCAAGTTTTCCTACCCAAAAACCTCTACTGAGTAGCAGGTATTGAAACCCGAATGAAGGGAAGTATGAAAAATGGAAGTCCTTTTCGATACAAGTTAAAAGGAGTTCCTTTTCAAAAAGAAATTTTCGAAAACCCCACGAATGTCAAAAAGACATGGGTAAAAACGTGCTCGGAGCAGCCAGCCTCAAAAGGCTCTCTTCGGGCTCAAAAACCAAAAATAAAATTTTTCTCATGCATGCATTCAAAGAGTCATTCGTGCATGATCATACATATAGGGAAATAGCTAGGAAAAGCCCCCTTTTGCTAAAAATCCCCACCTGTGGAAAAAGAAAACAGGGTTTTTGCGAAATAAATGGTGTATTCTCGAGAAAATTTGAGGGAAAAACCAAAATGGGGTGTTTCTTCTTTGCCATTATCCAAATACATTTGGATAATGCCAAAGAGGGGCATCTGTAAACACCCCAAATCTTCTATTTTTCAAAAACTCTCAAAACACCAAAAAGCTCGTTTGAGCCAAAACGACGACCTGTTTTGAAATGTGAAAACAGGTACAGAAGGCAAAAGAAGACCCTAGGCCCGAAGAGGATTCAAGCCCAGAGCTTCAGAAGCCACTCCCTGATAAAAAAACAAAAGAAAGCAGAGCCCATTTGATGAAAAGCTCAACGGAGTCCAGAACGGCGAGACGGAGTCCGGACGACAAAGTTGGGGAAAACCCAGCACCAGACGGAGCGCTGATGAAGCCAGTGCCCGCACAGATCGTTCGCCTCGAGAAGCCAAGAAGGACTGTCCGAAGAAATTTTGATTTGGATCTGGACCATATATATCCAGATCCAAATCCATGTAATGAATAGTGTTTGGATTTGGGCCAATCCAAATAGTGTTTGGGTCGATCCAAATAGTGTTTGGATTTGGATTGGATCCAAATAGTGTTTGGATTGGATCGGATTCTGGATCAAAATATCCATATCCGTATCCATAAAAATATTGGGTTTGGATCGGATACAGATCTCAAAATATCCGAGATCCAATATCCAGATCCAAATAGTGTTTGGATTTGGGTATGGATCCAAACCCCAAACCCAAACCCAAATCCAAGACCCACCTCAAATCTCTATAAATAGAGGTGAGGGGGTCCATGTAAAGGGTTCATGCAAATATTTGGGAGGAGAGAGAGGGAGTGATAGACCTAGCCATGTGGGCTCATTGGGTGAGGTGGGTTCAAGCCATGTGGGCTAAGTGGGTCTAGACCAAGGGGCTGCAACCAAGGTGGGCTGGACCAAGTGGCTGCAACCGTGGAGACGTGGGCTCAAGCCAAGAAGGACCGGCTCCAAGAGGTAAACCTAACCCCAACCTAGCCTAGGTTCGAACCTACCTAACCCTAACTGAACCAACCTAACCCTAACTAGACCTAACCTAACCCCAACCGCCTCAAACCATCCCTAACAAACCCCAACAACTTCACCCCGGCCGGCCGTGAGCAAACAGCGCCTACCGCGCACCCCTTCTGCTGCCGCGCGCCCCTGTTGCCTGCCGCGCCACGCGCCACAGCGCTCCCCGCAGCACACCGCGCCCTGCTGCCTGCCGCGCGCCCCCTCGCCTGCCTGCACGCCCCGCGCCGCAGCGCGTCCTGCGCCACAGCGCGCCCCGCGCCACTGCAGCCGCGTCAGGCGCCCGTCTGCTGCGCCAGGCACCCAACAGCCGCGCCAGCCACCCGACCACCTCCCTACTGATTTGATCACCCCCCTGCTGACCTAACCTGCACCCTGGCCGTGACCTGTACCCTAGGACAGACCCTAGGACAGACCCTACACAGCCCCCGTCTTGGCCGAACCTTAGTTCCCCTAAGACCCTAATCGTGCCCCATAGAACCTCCCTCAAAGCCACCTAGGATAACCCCCTCTTGGCTGCCCAAGGTGAACCGTGAGCCCACGTGCAAGCAAGTTGAACATGGACCAGCTATTTGTAAGTGTCTAAACTTGGTCTATTACATTAACTTGCTTTATATTCAATTAAATTTTGATACGGGGTTGTAGTAAAGGAGCTTCGTCTCCCCCCGATTGTAATAACGTGGTTTGACACACCCACACACACACGCACTTGAGCCTTTCCGCTCTTAGTCGTACACTTCTTGCACACACACGGGCCTAACAAGCCCTTAATATATAGTTATATTTATATATTTTAAGTCAAGGGGGTTTTAATTAAGTCGTGTGCGTTGTCTTTCCATTTTCCACACGCACACACATTGAGCCTTCGCTCTTACTCCCAAGACCTTAGTAAAGGCCTTATTGCAGTTATATTTGGGTTTCATTTATGTCGTGTGCGTAGTACTTCAATTCTACACTCACACACATTGAGCTTTCGCTCTTACTCCCAAGACCTTAGTCAAGGCATACTGCAATTTATATTTGGGTTTCATTTCATGTCGTGTGTGTAAGTCTTTCAATTCAAGCACGCACACACATTGAGCCTTCGCTCTTACTTACAAGACCCAAGTAAGGGCCCCTACATATACTCTATATAAAGTATTTCTTTCGGCTACGTCTTTAAGATTCGGGTTTTAAGGTTCAAGTCGTGTGCGTTGTCTTTCAATATATACACGACACACACTTACACAATTGAGCCTTTCCGCTCTTAAGATATAGCCATATTTCCCCTTCCGCTATTTACTTTACAAGTCATTTCCCTTCGGCTATTTACTTTACAAGTCATTTCCCTTCGGCAATTTCCCTTCGGCATTGTCTTTTAATTTCGGGTTTTCCCTTTGGAGTAGCGTGAGTTTGCATTGCATCTACGCCATACCACGAGGTAGGACGCATATTGCATCGAAGCAAGCCCCGTACTCCCGCTCAAATTCGCCCCATGTAGTGGAGTGTTCATAACACACACCTAGGTGGCCCATAAAGGGATAAAAAGAAAGACTTAGGCACGTGCAAATCCACGTGATCTAAAATCTGAGAATCGTACAAACCCGAATCAAATCGTGCAAGACTTAGGGTCGCCCAACCCTTATAAAGTCAAAATCGCCCAAATGCATGGTTTTCAAAAGGTTTTAAAACACTTCTTCATTCAAAATATATTTTGAGTTAAACTTGTTTCAAAACGAAGTCTCTAAGCGTACAGACTGACCCTTGCGCATCGGTGCAAGAAGGTCTGCGACGTAAAAATCCCACTTGCCTACAATCGCCTTTCAAAAGTCAGATTGTTTTCAAAACATACTTTGCTAGTTAAAGTAAACTAGCTGGCACGCCCATAAAGCGAAGTAGATTGCGAAAAGGTTCACTTCAGGCCTAAGAACCCGCAAGTGAAAATTTTCGGTGTCTACAGAACCAAAAAGGGTTTCATGCAAGAATTGGTTGAAACCGATAACATGAAAAGGTCCGCCGATGGCTGATCACACGATACATCTGGTAGGATGAAGGGTTTGATCATAAATAATGCCTCTGGGACCTGCAAGGTTAATAGAAATACGGGAGCACATTGCGGCATGAGAATTTTATTCAGCTTGCATTGACGACGACCTTTAAAGCTCTTTGATTCAGGTACTTTGAGATGTTTTTCGGAAGCAATATCAAGTTGAGGAACATTGAGGCATGGGAACTTTATTCAGTCTGCATTGACGACGACCTTCAAAGCTCTTTGATTCAGGTACTTATGAGACATTTTTTGGAAGCAATATCAAGTTGAGTAACATTGCGGCATGGGAACTTTATTCAGCCTGCATTGACGACGACCTTCAAAGCTCTTTGATTCAGGTACTTTGAGACGTTTTTGGGAAGCAATATCAAGTTGAGGAACATCATTAGGAATTGTTGCTCGTAGAGAGGCTGATCCAGCTACAATTAGGGCTAAGCACTCTTGTTCATCGACTTCTCTTTCGCTTAGCAGAATTATAGTCTGCATCAACTGAATCATGATTGGATTCAAGAAGAGAATTCCTATCATTTTCTATTGGCTGATCACTTGCAACATCAGCATGGGACCTAGAAGATTGTCCTCGGGCAATATCAAAGGCAACAAATCAGATTTTTCAAGAGAACATAACTTGAATTATAGGAAATGTTGAAAATGTTCACTTTTAATCTTAAACGTGGAAGAAATGAGGAAGAATAAAAAAGAATCACAGCATCACAGAATTCTCTATGGCTGCCGCCCTATGTTTCAGATGGCAGTAACTTAAACACAACCATAATCATAATTAGGGCTGCTTTATACAGGTTTATAACTCAAAAGACAAAAGTACCCTTCACTTGACTCTCTAATCACTAACTAAACATGATATCCGAATTGATCCAATTCGGTCCCTCACAATTAACTTGACTTACTCTGACTTACTCAATAACCTAAGAACTAAGACTACCATACACAAACAATAAACAAATACATATGAAATTATTCCTTTCCACGCCCCCTCAAGTTGGGTGTTGAATACTTGAAATACCCAACTTGCTGAGAGTCTTCTTCATATTGCATTTAGACACTGGCTTGGTAAGGATATCTGCTAGCTGAGCTTCCGACCGAGTATGTATAATGTTAAAGATTCCTTCAGCAACTTTTTCCCTAATAAAATGACAATCAATTTCAATATGCTTGGTTCTCTCATGGAATACAGGATTCAAAGCTATCTGTAGTACTGCCTTACTATCTGTAAGAAAGTTGGTAGGAATCATTTTCTTCAAACCAATTTCTTCCAATAGTGATAAAATCCATATTCCTTCACACATGCCAAGAGCAATTGCTCGATACTCCGCTTCTGCACTAGATCTAGCCACTACAGTTTGTTTTTTACTTTGCCAAGAAACCACATTTCCTCCTAAATAAGCAATATAACCTAAAGTAGATTTTCTGTCACTTTTAGAACCAGCCCAATCCTCATCAGAATAGATTTCCAATTCCATGGATGTATGAGGAGTGTACCATAAACCATAAGAGAAGGTTGACTTCAAATATCTGATGATATGGAAGACCATACTGATATGATGTTTAAAAGGAGAATGCATCCAACGACTAACGTAACTGACTGCGAAGCTGATGTCTGGTAGAGTAATAGTAAGATAAATAAGTTTGCCCACTAATCGCTGATATCTTTCAACATCTTCATATGGTTCTGATTCAACCTCTTTATCTTCCTTAATAATTTCGATAGGAGTAGAACAAATTCTACAGTCTTCCATTTTTGTTTCTTTCAATAGATTCAAGACATACTTCCTTTGGCTCAGAAATAAGCAGTTATCCCTCTGTATAACCTCAATTCCCAAAAAATAATGGAGCTTACCCAAATCCTTCAAATCAAAGAGAGCATGTAAGTCCCTTTTTAGATTCACAATACCTTCTAGTTTATCACCCGATATAATGATGTCATCAACATACACAAGCAAACCGTGAGTTTACCTTCAGTGAATGTTTAAAAAGAGTAGTATGATCACCTTGACTTTGTTTGTAACTCCCAGTGGACACCATTGTTTTGGTGAATCTTCCAAACCAAGCACGGGAGACCGCTTCGAACTCCGTATAACGCCTTTCTTTAACCTCGCACACCTTGTTCCTTCCATTAGTGGAATCATATCCGTGGGGAATTTTCATATAAACTTCCTCCTCTAAGTCTCCATGAAGAAAAGCATTTTTAACATCGAACCTGTGTAATTCCCACCCAAAGTGAGCAAGAAGAAAGGAGAGTAAGATCCTTATAGTATTCATATCTGGCTACCGGCGCAAATGTCTCCTCATAGTCAATTCCATAAGTCCGAGTGTATCCCTTGCCACCAACCTTGCTTTATACCGGTCCTATTTGTGTACCATCGCACCGATATTTCAGTATATATCCATCGACACCCAACTGGCCTTTTGTCACCCTGCCTTTCAACAATCTCCCATGTTCCATTCCTTTCCAATGCACTCATCTCCTCATTCATGGCTTGAATCCAGCTTCTTATCCTTCAATGCTTCATGTACCGATGTTGTTGATTTTAATAGAATCTATGGCATGTAAATGAAACTCGTGCTGTCGCATTGAAAGATGTTTAGAAGAGACAAATTGAGAAATAAAGGGTACTTTGATCGGGGACAATACCTTTTCCCTTTCCTTAATGTAATGGGTGTCATCTAGGTACAGTTCACAATTATTCAAAGACATGTTAATGTGTTCAGAATAGTATTATCTGGTTAGGTTCAAAATGTAGGAAGTTCGTAGATAGGAAAACTTGTATCTTTAGTACTTACCGTTGGTCTCATGACGTCTCGAAGTTGCCCTAAGTCCAAATTGGCCGGGCGTCAAGGGGTGCCAAGAAGATGCTAATTCCCGTGTAGAGTCGATGGTAAAGGAAGGAAGGGCTCAGTAAGAGACTGTGCACCTCAACTTCCGAGTGTTCTCCCCGAAGCCGAGGACGAGTAAAGAAGGATTCCCCTGCGTTTCATGAAAAGACATCCATGGAGACAAAAACGATGATGACTTGAAGGGTGATAGCATTTGTACCCCTTTTTGTTAGGAGCATAACTCCAAAAACACATTTGACAAAGACGAGGATCAAGTTTGTTGCGATGTTGGCGATGTACATGAACAAAAAGCCACACAACCAAAGACACGGTAGGACTCCAGAACTCTCGCATAATAGTGAATCGGGATGGAAAATGAGAGGTCATTAGTTGGACAGACTTACATTACCCAAGACACGAGATGGTAACCGATTGATTAAATATGTAGCAGCTAGCACACTTTCTCCCCCGCATGAGATGGGTTAGAAATCGTACATTTGAAATAGTAAAGACTCTAGTGATTTCAAGTAAATGACGATTTTTCCTTTCTAAGAAAACAATTCATTTTTGCCGAGGAGTATCAACACATGTAAGTTCATGGCACAATGCCATTAGCTCTTAATAAATGTAGAGAAAATTTTGGTTGACATACTACTTTACCATTATCGAACGCAAAACGCTTAATGGATTTTCCAAATTGGGTTTGAATCATGTGGTAAAAGTGGACAAACAATTGAAACACCTCCTGATTTATCTTTCATTAGGAAAAGCTAAAGTTACTGTAGCGAATAATCATCAATGAAAGAAACAAACCATTTAGTGCCCGAAATATTGTAGATGATGTAGGACCCCAAACATCGTAGTGGATATGCAAAAGGCTCAACACTTTTATTAGAACTACAGGTGAAAAGGTTACACGATGGTGTTTTGGCCAACTCACAAACATCACAATGAAAAGACTCAATGGATTCTTTTAAAAATAAAGACTAAAACATATGACTTAAGCAAAGAAAATGAAGGATGTCCCAAACGCTTGTGTTATAGCCAATTTATGGCAAGAATAGACCTCGAACCGGACTTATGACAAAAGAAGCAACTTTTGATCGACCACCATTAGTCCGGGGCATATTAAGTGAAATAGTACAAAATAAAATCAAGGCAAAGAGGGCATGTTACAAAATACATTACGCTAAGAAAACTAGTGAAACTTTATAAGCTTATAAGAAAGCAAAGAAGGAAGCAAAAAAGGCCGTTAGTGAAGCAAAAGCTAAGATTTGGGAGGACTTACATAAAAAACTCAACTCAAAAGAGGGTGAAAGAGATATTTTTAGGATAGCTAGGGTTAGAGATAAGAAAACTAAATATCTAAATTTTGTTAGATGCATAAAAGACGAGGATGAAAAAATTCTAGTGGCAAATGATGATATAAGAAATAGATGGAAAAACTATTTTTATAATCTTTTTAATGAAAATAAAGATGTTAGTATTAGTTTAGGAGATTTAGCCAAGTCAAAAAAGTATATAAACCATAATTTCTACCGACGTATTCAAAAGAATGAAGTCAAAGAGGCTCTTAAACATATGAAGAGTGGTAAATCGGTAGGACCAGATAATATTCCTATAGAAGTTTGGAAAATACTAGGAGAAATAGGAATCACTTGGCTCACAAGACTATTTAATGAAATATGGAAAAACCAAAAGATGCCCGAGGAATGGAGAGCAAGTACACTTATACCCGTATATAAGAACAAGGGAGACATTCAAAATTGTGTGAATTATCGAGGTATCAAGTTAATGAGTCATACTATGAAATTATGGGAAAGAATTATCGAACGTAGGTTAAGACAAGTATCAAGTACAACAGAGAACCAATTTGGATTTATGCTAGGTAGATCTACTATTGAAGCGATTCACCTTCTGAGACGTCTTATGGAACATTTTAGAGCAAAAAAGAAAGACCTTCACATGATATTTATTGATCTAGAAAAAGCTTATGATAGGGTATCGAGGGAGGCTCTTTGGAGAACTTTGGAAAAAAGAGGTATCCCATTGACATATATTAACCTTATAAGAGACATGTATGATGGTACAAAAACATGTGTGAGGACTCATGAAGGAACGACAGACTTCGTTGAAGTTAATATTGGGTTACATCAAGGATCAACTTTAAGTCCATACTTATTTATAATGGTGATGGATGAGTTAACAAAACATATTCAAGATGAAGTACCTTGGTGTATGTTATTTGCAGATGACATTGTATTAGTGGAGGAGTCTAAGGAAAAAGTTAATAGAAAATTGGAACTATGGAGAGAAACATTAGAAAACAAAGGCCTCCGACTTAGTAGAACAAAGACAGAATATATGGAATGTAAGTTTGATCATTTGGCTACTTCAGAGGACATAGAAATTAAAATTGGCACACATTGCATTCCCCAAAAGGAAAGTTTTAAATACCTAGGGTCAATTTTTCAAAGTGATGGAAGAATTGATGGAGATGTTACACATAGAATTAATGCTGGTTGGTTAAAATGGAGAGGAGCATCAGGTATTCTTTGTGATAAGAAGATACCATTAAAATTAAAAGGTAAATATTATAGAGCAGCAATTAGGCCTGCCATGTTTTATGGTTCTGAGTGTTGGGCAGTTAATCATCAACATGTACAAAAGATGTCTGTGACAGAAATGAAGATGTTGAGATGGATGAGTGGCCATACAAGAAAAGACCGTATACATAATGAGGTTATTAGAAACAAATTAGGAGTGGCACCAATAGAGGATAAAATGAGAGAACATCGTTTAAGATGGTTTGGACATATAGAAAGAAGATCAAAAGAAGAACCTGTAAGAAGGTTAGAAAAACTAAATTTGGAAAGTATTAAAAGAGGTAGAGGACGACCACAAAAGTGTTGGAAAGAAACAATAAAGAATGATCTAGTTTATTGGGAGTTAACTGCTAACATGGCACACGATAGGGATCTGTGGAAACAAAGAATCCATGTAGCCGACCCCGTCTAGTATGGGAAAAGGCTTAGTTGTTGATGTTGTTGATAACCAATTAAGAGAGTTCTAGCTACTTTTAAGATATGTCGATTTTTCCTTTCTGAAATACCATTTTGCTGTAGAGAATAAGGACATGAGGTCTGATGTAAAATTCCCTTATTTGAAAAATATGACTTGAGTGATTGAGATATAAATTCCCCACCATTATCACTCTGAAATATCTTAATAGATTTCTGGAATTGTGTAAGGACAAACTGACAATAGATTGGAATAATATTTCTCACTTCCTCTTTCGTCTTCATGAGATAAATAACTGTGAACCGAGTACAATCATCAATGAATGAAATGAAATATTTATGGCCATGTAAAGAAGTAATAGAACAGGGACCCCATATATCAGAATGAACGAACTCAAAAGGTATAGAGGATTTATTTTCATTCAAAGGAAATGAAATACGGTGGTGTTTAGCCTTTTGGCAAGTTTCACAGTTCAACTGCAAATTATTACAAGTAAGAAATTCAGGTAAAAGGATTCTAATTTTTGAAAGAGGGAGATGCCTTAATCTTTGGTGCCATAAAGTCAAGTCTCCTTTCTGCTTTTCTGTAATTGTTATGGCCTGAAATGCTGTCATTCTTGCCTCCTCGTAGACGTAGAGCCTTCTTCTGATGCTACCCTGACCAAAGGTCCTCCCCATCCTCAGATCCTGAAAGAAACATCTAGAGGAATCAAATATTACTTTGCACTGAAAGTTGTGGGTAACAACAAATACTGATAATAAATTTATTGAAATATTAGGAACATGTAAAACATTCTTCAATACTCCAAGTGGTGTAGTGATACTTCCTTTTCCAAAGATGGGTGTATGTGATCCATCGGCCAGTCTAATATTAATTTTTTTTGTTGTCAACTGGTAATTATCAAAGAACTCTCTCTTACCCACCATATGATCGGTAGCTCCAGAGTCAATTACCCAGATTCTGGAATGTGAATTGTTTACATTACCATGAGCCATAAATGAGAAGGGGTAAGCCATCGTTGCTTGAGGTGTAGCAGCAGTAGTAGAAGTTGAAGTAGAAGCCGAATCATCCAATCGAGCTTTTAACATTTCAATCTCCTTTTTCATATCTGTCAGTAAATCTGCACTGTTTTCCACTCTAATCACTGCTAAAGTATGCTTTGTTTGGATGATGTTGATAATATGGGGGTTTACCTATAAGTTCCCAACATGACTCTTTAGTGTGTCTCAATTTACCACAGTGTATGCAAGTGAGTTTGTCCCTTTCTTCGGAGGTAACTGATGACCTGCCTCTACCACGACGATAGCTTCCTCTACCACTAGAGTATGAGGAAGTAGAGAAATTCCTCCCCACAAATGCAGTCGTCTCTGAATTAGTCTTCATTTCTTTTTCCAGATGTTTCTTGTCATCTTCTTGGAGTAAAAGGGTATATACTGTACTGAGAGATGAAAGTTCTTCTCTACTGAGAATATTATTCTTCATGGCTTCATATTCTGGAGAAATACCCCATAAAAGATCAAAGACTTTCCTTTCTTCGAATTCCTCATTTCTTTCATGAGTACACACTTGACACTTTGTTTTGAAATAAAGTTGTAATTCTTCCCATAAACAGCGGAGTTCAACATAATACTCACTCACTGATCTGTCACCCTGTCTACATTTTCTAATTTTCTCGATGAGATCATATTTTTTGGCTATGTTCTTTCATTGAGCATATGCATCCTAAACAGCCAGCCAAATATCTTTGGCAGTTTCCAAGAACATGAATGTACTGCCAATAGAAAGTGTTATAGATTGTAAAAGCCAAGTACTAACAAGTGCATTTTTTCTACGCCATCTTGCATAGAGAGGATCTGTTGATGATGGTTGAGGAATATCTCCAGTAAGGTAGTCCCAATGCCCCCTGGCCATTACTGCAAGTTCAATGGATCGTGCTCATTGTAGATAATTCTTTCTATCCAACTTAGTACTGGTTATTTGAAAAGCTTCCCCTTTATCCACTATATTATTGTCATTTTTCGCTGCCATGTTGTTTCGATTCATTAAGACCACATATTACAAAAAAAAAGTACATACTTATACTCCTTTTTCTCCCCTTTTTTTTTGTTTGAATCAGCCCTATCACACTTAGAAATCAACCTTTAATCAGATTTTGAATAATCAATGCAACCTGCACACTTCTTTGTGTTTGACGTCATTTAGCGTGCATGAAATATACAACTTGCACACTTTGAAAATCAGCCCCTGCACATTTCCATGCATCTGACTATTCAGCGGGCATAATATATATTAAAAAAAATTGCGTCACTTCACTCTGCGTGACTGCATCTGATTTTGTTTTCCAGCATGACTGCCTTTTTTCCTTCAGCGTGATTGCGTCTGTTCCTTTTTTTCTTTTTTTTTCAGCATGACTGCATCTGACTTTATAACGTCCAATTCATGGAAATAACAAACTGATTTCGTCTGATATGCTGATTGTTATAAAACATAATATATTTCTGAACTTACCAGGGCATTTACTAGACTGCGTTTGATTTTTCTACTATGTCTCTTGTGGTATTTCACACTGCAACGTCTTCTTCTTCACTAAGAGGGATTAATCCGCGGCTGATGTGGATGATATGGCCTCAACTACGACCAAAAATGCTCTGATATCATGTTCACTTTTAATCTTAAACGTGGAAGAAATCAGCAAAAATAAAAAAGAATCACAGCATCACAGAATATGGGATTCGGCTTCTCTATGGCTACCGCCCTCTGTTTCAGATGGCAGTAACTTACACACAGCCCTAATCACAATTAGGGCTGCTTTATACAGGTTTATAACTCAAAAGACAAAAGTACGCTTCACTTGACTCTCTAATCACTAACTAAACATGATATCCAAATTGATCCAATTCGGTCCCTCACAATTAACCTGACTTACTCTGACTTACTCAATAACCTAAGAACTAAGACTACCATACACAAACAATAAACAAATACATATAAAATTATTCCTTTCAACAGAAAATATGGTTTAACATAAATGCAAAAAATAATTTGTCTAAATCTGAGTAGCTTTGATTCGTAAAGCTTATGAAATAATACTTCAACTAATTCATTTAGAAACCTCCTTAACTGCTAAATAGCCTTAGAGCCTAATTCTGCTTGGAACAGGAATATAAACACTTCAGCACTAACTGAATATTCGGTTTGAAAACTATAGAACTTCTGTAAAATGCCATTCAGTTTCAACTCAACCAATTTCTAAAGCAGTTTTAGCAGCAATTCTTGTTTGTTTAGGACTTCCTTAACTGACAAACAAAATCAAATTTGAAATCAGTTTGCACTAAACTGAAATACTTCAGATTTTAGACTGAATTGTGTTGTATCGGTTTGACTACTTGCAAAACGCAATTCCTTAAGTTCCAACTTCGAAACAACAACTAAGCCTTTTTCCATACTAGATGGGGTCGGCTACTTAGATTCTTTCTTTCCACACAACCCTATCATGTGCCACGTTATCCGTTAACTCAACATAAGCTAGATCATTTTTTATTGTTTCTTTCCAACACTTTTGTGGTCATTCTCTACCTCTTTTAATACTTTTAAAATCTAGTTTTTCATACCTTCTTACATGCACTTCTTTTGATCTTCTTTCTATATGTCCAAACCATCTTAAATGATATTCTCTCATTTTGTCCCCTATTGGTGTCACTCCCAATTTGTTTCTAATAACCTCATTATGTATACGGTTTTTCCTTATATGACCACTCATACATCTCAACGTCTTCATTTATGCCATCGACATCTTTTGTACATGTTGATGATTAACTGCTCAACACTCATAACCTTAAAATATGTTAGGTCTAATTGTTGATCTATAATATTTACCTTTCAACTTTAATGGTATTTTCTTGTCATAAAGAATACCTAATGCTCCTCTCCATTTTAACCAACTTACATTAATTCTATGTATGACATCTTCATTAATTCTTCCATCACTCTGAAAAATTGACTCTAAGTATTTATAACTTTTTTTTGGGGGGGATGTAATATGTGCCAATTTTAATTTCTATATCTTTTGAAGTAACCAAATGATGAAACTTACATTTCATATATTCTGTCTTTGTTCTACTAAGTTAGAAGCCTTTACTTTCTAATGTTTTTCTCCATAGTTCCAATTTTCTATTAACTTTTTCCTTAGACTTCTCTACTAATACAATATCATGTGAAAATAACATCCACCAAAGTACTTCATCTTGAATATGTTTAGTTAACTTCAAAACTGTAATTTTATGTAACCATTCCAACAACAATTCATCTTTATTTGTGCATGTCTTAGCTTCTTAAAACACCAAAACTCATTTCAAAAAATATAGGATAAAAAAATTTCAATTCACACGAGCAGACACACCTTTGGAGAATTTTGCCTGCAGTTTATCTGCAATTTCGCCTCAAACACAAAAACTGACCAAAGAAACTTCAATCTCCTGGATCTAATTCTTCACAACCTAGGGATGATGAGAATTAGGCCACTTCTGCCAGAAACCTGCAGAACAGATTGAAAGTTCAGTAACTATGTCTGATCACAACATAGATGTCGCAATACAATCTGAACTTTGAATTTTCAACTCTAATCTGACTTAAACCACTTTAGTTTAGTCGATCAGATCTCAATCTACCTGTGGAACATGTAGATCAAATCAGATCTGAATTAACTCCATTCAGAAAACTCAAGAACATAGGCCAGATCGATAAAAAAATTCAGCGATACTTCTTTCCCACCAAAAGAGATTTTGAAATTTCAGATATGTAACAATGATTTGTTCCTTCTCAAATTTGAGCCAACTAATGCCATTCATGATTGAATTCACCTTCAAGAACACATACCCAAATGGATCTTAACTCTATCAAACTCTGACTTGTTTCTCACCAGCATAGGTCAGATATGAGCATAACAAACTTAGATTAATGTCTATCTATACTCAACAACTTCGTTCAAACTGGATCAAAACAAGAAATCAATTGATGGACTTTGAAATTCACGGTAATTCAGGTGATCTGTTGTAATAGAACATAAAATTAAACAACCCATTCTACCTAAATTTCACTCAGATATGAATCAAAATGCCTAAAAAACAACCAGACCTAGGTAATTTGCCTTCAGATAAACCAAAAGAACGTTGATCTAACTTCTGTTGAACAGAGCAGAACGGGTTTACATAGTATTGAAAATATCTTACTGCAGAAACATGATTTCTGCTACATTTTCTGCCAGCTGAAACATTCTGCTAGATACGACTTTCTGGAAATTAGATCTGAAAACTTCTTGAACTTCATTCGCTTCTCCATAAGTTAAACCCTACTTTAGTACCATTTTCTTACCAAACAAATCTCGGATGGTACCGGGCAGAATTGTACAATTGCAATAGTTCAAGGTTTAGTGTTGGGAGCAAGTGAAATATACTTGCTAAGCCTAGCTAAACGAGTTTCTGTCCATAATGATCTTGACTCGTACTCGTTGAGCATATGACCTACGCTCTTGATGGGATGCGCTCATTAATCACAAAGAGGAATTACCAGGAGAAGCTCAGTTGAGAAGAACCGAATCTCACAAAATCACTACACTCTAGAGACAAATGAGAGAAAGAGAAGGAAGAGAAATCAAGTGTAAAGTGGTGCTCAAGACCCATATTTATAGAGAATGGTATTAGTCAGCCAGGTACATCCAATCAACACGCATAACCTACATGTCAACCTCATTACATGAAATGAAAAAGACACTAGTAACCCAGCTTGGAACACTTATGTGCATAAAATGAAACAAGTGAAACATATGGAACACATAGCACCGAATGAAGGAAGAAGAAGGATGATGCATACGAGTGAGGGGTGCAGCGCTAAGACAACGCATCATGAACCTCTCTACCCTCCAAAGCCGATGTCAAACAAGCCCAAGGAGGTTTGTCGTCCTTGAAAGCCCGGTGGCGTGAGTCGGGGCATCGCTTGTGGAGGTGCGAGAGTGAAACAAAGAGCAAGCTTCAGGCACGCTAAAAGCTTCAGGCACTATGGAGTGCAGCGTGGGGTCGAACTACATGAAGTGAAGGCATGCGTTGGTGCCAGCCCGATATAGCACATGTAGATAAACATAGAAGATCCCCATAAAATTCTCTCTACAATTAATGGAAAAGAGGCGCTTGACATGGACATAAATGTGAAATCATGACACTAATGTGGATTCTAGCTAATTTGAAACCCAATCCAAATCTACTATTAAAGTATGAGTAAAACAACTCTAGACCAAATCAAGTATGGTACTTGGAAGCCCTAGTCTACTTGCCATATGAATCATGTATACACTATGGACCTCCGGTGAATGTCCTACGCCAGATTTATAACACACCACATAGCTTACTTCAATAGACCCAAATCATCCGACTAGGTTTCCGTGTTAACTTAAAGTGTTCTTGTCATTTCCAGGCACAGCAATTTTGAAATGTATGCATAGGTTGGAAGTTCTTACTTCAAAGAAGATGTTCATTAAATTACAAAAGGAACCTTGAGAGGAAAGAAAATGCTCCTGAGGTTACTGAGACAAAGATATAAAATGATGCCTTATTTAGGCCCGCATTCGGTTGAAAGTCATGTTACGTAGACATGTATGGATATCCCACATCCGTGTCAGCGTAGTATAACGCGTATCCCATAGCCGTTTACGTTATGTACACGACTTTTGCTTTAGCCTCTTGTTTTGCGATAGAGCCAGTTGAAGTGGTCGGTGGCGTAGGTAGGCTTCATCTGAATCTTTTGTTCGAGGGCATTGATGTTTACAGCACTGGACAATCACAACTTTCCATACCATTTGGAAAATTCTCTCTCCCTATTAATAAAAAGACTGGAAAAGTAAATTAAATATCAAAAGAAAGGAAAAAAGACGGAAAAGCAAAAATGAAAACTAAAAGCCTAAAAAGGGCCGAGTGTTTAGTATAAGTTTCTTCGCTTCCCGTACTTTACTCTGCAGAGAGAGAGAGAGAGAGAGAGAGAGAGAGAGAGAGAGAGAGAGAATAATGGCAGCATGAATGATCTTGTTGCTCCTCCTCCCCTTCCTCAATGTGGGTCTTTCAACTTTCTTCCCCAATTGTGTACCTCTCATTTTTCCTTCTCTCACACCCATGTTTCTGTTGCCGCCTGAATCCTCTCTCAGCAAAGGCTTCTCTTCTCAGATACTGGGATCTTCACATCCCGCACTCTCCGAAGCCGTCGTTCCTCCTGGAGAAAGCCTCCCCTCTTAACGCCCTCCATTGGTCCCTCCTCCGCCGCTACGCTGAGCATGATTTTCTCCACTCTCATCTTCCTGCCCTCTGCGACGCTGCTGGCCTCTTCTGCCCATCCGCAGTAGCGGCCACCCTCGAAACCCACCACTCCGATGCTGATTTCACGTCCTACTCAGGTCGCAACTTTACCAACTACCGATCAGGCGCTACCGGAGGGGCTGATTCATTTAACAAGTATTCCGAGGATCTGAACATTGCAATCGATTCCTTTAAGTGGTACAGCGCAGCTCCATCCGCCGCCCTGTCTGGTTCTCGTCTTACTCATAGAACGTTAATGTTGGTGATAGTGAATTCTCGAGCTATGGGGTTGGTGCTTCTGGTGGGTCAGGACAGTTTGTTAATTACGCAGACAACATCAACGTCCCCAATGTCCGGTTCACCACCTATTAGCCTGAGGCTATCGGGCGGAGCCGTTTGTTTAAGACCTACTCGAATGAGGGCAATGCCCGGGATGAATCCTTCGTTAGCTATGACCGGAAAAGTACCGGAATCCCTTCCGACATCGAGAACGATGGTCAGGAGGGCAATGTCATTGGCTCTACCTTCACCAACTATGGTGAGGCCGGCTCTCGCGCCAATGACTCCTTTACCAACTATGGTTTCAATGGTAATTCTCCGAAAAGTACTCTCAAATGCTATGGAGTCAGCGGCAATGGCGGTGCAGACACTTTCACCAGTTACAGAGATTCTGCCAATGTTGGTGACGACTCGTTCATTTCTTATGGCAAGAATGGAATTTTGCAAAGATGAGCTTCAAGGGATACGGTCAAGGTGCTAACCACCCGCAAATTGGGTTTAAGACATACGGCATCAATACGACATTTGGCGTCTATGATGACAATAAGAGTGCTACATTCGCCAACCATGCCGGTCCCAGCTCTAGCTCTAATATAAGCCTTGTGAAGAACAAGTGGGTTATTCAACCAGGGAAGTTCTTGAAGGAGAAGATGAAGTCAGGGGCTGTGATTCCGATGCCAGATATCCGCGACCGAATGCCAGCACGATCATTCTTGCCATGTTCGATCGCGGAAAAGCTCCCATTCTCAAGCTCAAAGCTTGCGAAGCTCAAAAGAGATGTGTGAGAAGGAAACTAGCCGAGGAACAAAGAGATGTGTGACGTCCATCGAGGACATGATCGACTTTGCAACGTCAGTGCTTGGAAGAGAGAGGTTGAAGTAAGGACTACGGATTCAACCGAAGGGTTGGGGAAACATGTCGAGATCGGGGAGATCAAGGGATCAATGGCGGCCGGATCACAAGGTCAGTTTCTTGCCACCGGATCCCTTATTTGGTATATTACTGTCACTCCATTCCCTCTGTGAGAGTGTACGAAGCTGATCTGTTGGATGTTAAGAGCAAGAGAAAGATCAATCATGCGATGGAAATGTCATTTGGATACGAGTGCATGGGGAGCAAGCCATGGAGCCTTCTTTGCTTTTAATTCAAAACTCTGATCTTTAAGAATGACATGGTTGTGGTCAAATCCGGTTGAGTTGTTGAACTCGAAGCCTATTGGCTGCTGATGTTAGTGGGACCCAATTGGGATTTTGTAATTGGTCGAATCGTAAAGGAAAGGAAAAGCAGAAATGGTGGTTGTGGGTGTTGGTTGTTTCCTATTGGCTGAGTTCTGTTCGATCCTGTCTGTTGGCTGGCGGGGAAAGCCAGATGACGATGTTGTTGTGATCCCGAAGGGAGTCTCTGTTTGCAGTTATTTGTTTAGAGGAACAGTAATAATGAGACTCCCTTGCTCTGTTTCCATGGTCTGGAAGTTTTTTTTTTTAAGTTTCTCACATGTGAACGCGTGTCACATGGAAGTTTCGCACTGTCAGACCCATGACGCAAAGGAACAAAAGCAGAACATTTTGTAATTCATTTGTTTTTACATCATTTTTTTAAGACTCCAGGGTCTGGGTTGTGTGCGAGCGTGTTTACTCGTGCACATGCCCACACGTGCATGTGTATTTGTGCGTGCGCGTGTGTGTCCTTTTAGAAAACATGAAAATTGGTAAAGTTTGTTGCGTCAATGTATATTTGGTGTATGTTAGAAAATATCAAGAACAAACAAAAGTATTTTGCAAATAGTATGATGTATTTATTTAAATAAATGATTCCATTGAAAAACTATTTATGACATGAGTCACGGGGTCAGTATTATACCCATTAATGTATGTGATCCAAAATATTGTCTGCATGCTATACAAACATGCCTAGTAAGTTTGGAGGGTAGCGTTGCAGTCAAATTTTTTTGGGTAGGGACGTCAATCGGTTAGATTCGTGTGCGATCAACTAATTGCTATTCGGATTTGAATTGTGATTCGGATGGAGTATTTTTCCTAATAAACTCAAAATCCAATTGGATCCTAGTTCCCAAATGAGGATTCCACCAGATTCTCTAATCAAATCCTATTTGTGTACTAAATCAGACTAAAGGGGTTCAAGTTTGTTCATCATGCCCAATGCCTGGTTGGGGCTGCAACTCTGCTTCCCAAGCCATGAAAGCAGGAATCTCAAAAAACGGGGTGTACGTTTACCAAATTTTAAAGTTTATCATTTTCAGGACTTGATTTTCACTTAATAAACATGTTGTAGGAAAACAGAGTTCACATACAATTTTTAAAATGTTCCTGATCTTGCACAGTTTTAATTATGTGGTTGCACAGACCTAAAATTCTTGAAAAGTTTATTATGAGTGGGCCTATGTGTGTAGATATAGTGTGCAAAATGTCAGAGGAATTGGAGTAAAGATTCAGCAATGAAAAATCAAACAATCAATGCATGTAGTGATATTGAAAATCAGATTTCAGGTTTTTAGAACATACATGATCCAAAACTCACACGAATTAAAGTGCAACAACACAACATCCTGAATTAAATTGCTGAAGGGAAATGAATTGAAATATATCTAATAGCTTAAGCATCGAGGGGATTAGAGGATATAGAATGTTTATAGCATATAGAGAGGTAGAATCAAGAACTCAAACACATAGAGTGCATAATCAAAGGAAAGAGAAATTTCAGCACATCTACTTCTATTACATCATAGGGGGAGATAAAACTCCATTAATATAACCCCTTTTGAATTGAATATGAAGAAGAGATGGGGATTGATCAAGTTAGAATAATACTTACCCAGATTCTCATGAAATTGGCCTCCAAAGATAGTGCTCGGCCCTCACCTTTCCTCTTTTTCACTAGATTTTCTCACCCAAACCCAAATGACAGTACTTGCCTTGATCCTAGCACCCTCTTTCCTCTCTAAGCCTCTTCCTAGTAGCCTAAGATCACTCACAACACCACCCAAGGAGCAACACTTTCTTCACTCTTTGCAAGATGGGAGAACACACCCCACCCTTGACCTCTATTTGTCGGCCAAGGGGGGCCTTTCTAGGCCTCTCTTTGGGGCGGGTGGCCCAAGGCCCATACCCAATCCAATTCTTCACCATGTTCACGTGGAAGAGAGAGAGGAGTGGTCTCCTTTTGGTCAGCCATGGACCAGCCCCATGTGGGCTGGTTTTGTTCTTGATTGAGTGCTCCTAGCCATGATCGACTAGGTGCTTGAGCCCTCCAAGTTCAAACGGCCGGTCCTTGCTTCTTCAAGTGGCTTGCTTGGTTGATTTAATCAAAGCTAGGTAGGCATGTGATTTGGTAAATTTTTGGCCCAAGGATATAGGGTGAACGACGCTAAAAAAATTTCGATATTGGTCGAAAAATATTTGATTCAAACAAGGCTTTATGTTTAATTCAAGCCAATCATGTTTAGGACTTGGTTGAAGCGGGCTGGGTTTGATGAGGCCATCCACTTTGATTTGATCTTGGATGAGGATATGCTTTCACTTGATCTCCTCCCTTGATTTCTGGCTTGTCCTTCGCAAAACCGTCTCTGGCTCGAAGTGGGCCCCACCTATCAACCTACTTTCTGCCTGCTTTACTCCAATCTTCTGAGCTTTATACTTTTAACTTTAACTTGCAACCTTTTAAAATGTTTATTTTAAAGATTTAAAATTTTTATTTTTAAAGCTAAAAGGTTTAAAACAAGTCAACTTTCAAATTTTGGAGTATTTTCAGAAAATTTTTATTTAGGGTGTTTACAGATGCCCCTTTTTGGCATTAATCCAAATTCATTTAGATAATGACAAAGAAGAAAATACCCTTTTTTATTTACTTCCCAAATTGTTTTGAGAATATAAATTATCTTTCATTTCATAAAATCCTTTTCCTTGGATCATAGAGGAGGGGATTTTTAGCCAAAGAGGACTTGACCCGTGTTGAATGCTAGTCTCAAACATGATCATGCATAGTCGGCCTTGGGTGTATGTATGGGGTGTGTGATGCAAATGAAGCGTGAGGTTTAGAGGCTCATTTATGAGATAGATGAGCTTGAGGAGAAGCCTATGAAGGCTGGCTTCCCCAAGTAAGATAATCCCATGTCGTTGGACATTTCGGGTTTTCAAAAATTCTTTTCAAAGGAAACTCCTTTTAGTTTCTATCAAAAGGATTTAAAATTTTTTATATTTTCCTTCATTTGGGTTTCAATACCCACTACTTAACAGAGGTTTTATAGGAAATTTTGGAAAACATTTCAAAATTCCATTTCCCACACAACAAAGTCTAATTCTCAAACAAAATGAAATCCAAATAAATAGATTCTATTCCTACTTTAGGATTTTCATGGATAAACCTTTCTCAAACCTTTCTCCATTGTGATAAGTTGTAGGGATTAGGAAAAGAGTTATCACGGTCCCTTCTGAAGCGTCCTATGGTTTAAGGCAAATAAATGGAAAATTGCTTTTTTTGAGCTTTGACTTTTCTATCAACATGGAGGGCCTCCTTTTTTCTTTTTGAAGGATTTTTTTGTATTCTCTCTTTTTTTTTTCAAAGAGAAGACCTCTTTCAGAGGAATTTTTGTATTCCTTCTTTCTATTTGAAAGGAAGACCTCTTTATGGAGGAGTGTTTGTATTCTCTTTTTTTTTTTTGAATTTTGTCAATTTTCCTTTTGAGAGAGAAGAAAAATGGGGGGAAAACTTATCCCTTTGGCTACTCGATTCAACCAAGATCATCCCATTTCCTAATAGCATCTACCATTTGAAAATATTTTGCTATTTTGAATAAGGCTTCATTTTGTAAGGCAAGGATTTTTTAAATGTTATTACATGATTTTGAAAACTCTACTTTTCATAAAGCATCAATTCCCTCATTCACGGAAGTTCAAAGGAGATCCATTTTAAAATCTTTTCGAAAGAATTTAACATAGACCCTATACATAATATTTTTTCAAGTATTGGGCATTTATAGGGTCTACTAAATTTCTACCCTCAACATCAATCAACCAATATGCATTGTTGGTGGTCGTTCCCCTTACAACATAGGGACCATCCCACTTGGGCCGCCACTTTTTAAGTGGATGTGGACCACGATGGTGGATGATTTTCAATACAAGATCTCCTACTTTGAAGTGGCGAGCCTTCATGTGCTTTTCATAATGTCGGGCTATCCTTTGCCGGTATACATGTGCATGATTCATAGCAAGGAGCCTTTTCTCATCTAATAAATCAAGCTCAGCCATTCTAATATGTTGTAAAGTCTCTAGGCGTAGGTCAAGTGCAAGTGATATATGAAATGAATGCAATTTCGTATGAATGGAAAGTATGATATTTATACCATAGACCAACTCGAATGGTGTGGCATTGGTGGGTGTTCGGATGGAAGTTCTATAAGCCCATAAGGCTTCATCGAGCTTCTCATGCCATGTCTTACCCTTCTCTAAGGTTTTCTCAATGATGCTTATGAGAGTATTGTTTGTGGCTTCGGCTTGGCCGTTGCCTTGAGGGTAGTAGGGCGATGAGAAGTGTTGAGTTATGCTATAGGTATTATATAACTTTTCCATCTTCTCATTCTTGAAGGGTGTACCATTATTCGACACTAGGTCTCTTAGAACTCCAAATCGAGCCAAGATATTTTTTTAATGAATGCCACTACATGTTGTCCTTGGACATTAGCCAAGGAGGTAGCTTCAACCCATTTAGAAAAATATTCGGTGGCTGCTAAGATGAACCTATGTCCATTGGATGCAATTGAGGAGATGGGTCCTATGTTGTCAAATGCCCACATGGTGAAGGGCCATCGGCTCACAATGAAATGCAAAGTGGACGATGGGTTATGAATGGCATGTCCATGCACTTGATATTGATGACATTTTCTAATATGATCATGACAATCTTGCTTAAGGGTGGACCAAAAATAACCGACCCTAAGTATCTTCATGGCCATCATATTTGCATTGACATGGCCTCCATATTCTCCATCGTGGAACTCATGCATTATAGTCCTAGCCTCATCAAGGTCTACACATCTCAACAAAATACCGGTAAAACTCTTTTTGTAAAGAATCCCTCCCAAAATCACATATCGGGTTAGAATTTTTCGAATAAAAGCTTTATCCTTGGAAGAAGCAAATTCGAAAAATCCTCCATTTTCTAAAAAGTTTTTAATGTCTTGGAACCATGGTTTTTTCATAGAATTTTGGTCATTTTGGTAAATCTCCAAATCGTGGGTGGATGGAGTGGGTGAGTGTCAAATTTCTAAGGATCGAGTTCCCATGGTGGGGTCGACTCTTAGAGATGAACCTAGGGATGAGAGGGCATCTGTTATGGTGTTGTACTCTCTACCTATGTGAGTGAGTGTGTATGACTTAAAGGAATCAACCAATTGAGTGGCCAATTCATGGTATGGTATGAGTTTTTCATTTTTGACTTGTCAAATTTTCAAAACTTGATTTATGACAAGCATAGAATCTCCAAAGACTTCAATACACGATGCCCTTAGATTTTTCAAAATTTTTAGGCCTTGTATGAGTGCTTCATATTCAGCCACATTATTTGAGCATGAAAAATCTAGTTGAATGGCAATTGGGATTTCTCTCTTTTCAGGGGATATGAGGATGATCCATGTAAACATCCCAAAATAAAATTTCAAAATCAAACACCTAGTTTTAAAATTCATTTCAAAACCCAATTCTAGAGTTTTCGAAATCCCTTGGGCTATAAAAGCTCAAAATTTTGGTTTAAACCCCATTCAAGTTGAATTTCACACATATGGGCCAAGTCCCAATTTTATAAAACCAAAAATTCCACAAGTGAAGCCTGAAATCAAAAGCAACCTTAGAAGCAGGTTCTGAAGCCCAAAGAAAGCACCCTAGCCTGATAAAAGCCAGGATAAAAAAGCAAAAGGAAGGCCAAGGCCCGAAGCAGACTGCAAGCCCGGAGCACCCAAAAGCCAAGCCAAGAGCATCCACCCAAGCAGCAGAAATCCAAGCCAGAAACGGCGAAAATAAGTAGAAACGATGTCCAAAAAGGCGAGAAGGAGTTCGGACGACAAAGTTGGGGAAAACCTAGCATAAGATGGAGCGTTGATGAAGCCAGGGCCCGCACAAACCGTCTGCCTCAAAAAACGTCAGAAAAGACTAAAGAAAAGAAATTTGGATTGGATTTTATCCCAAATATCTAAATCCAAATAGTGTTTGGATTGGATCTGGATCCAAAATATCTAAGATCCAAGATCTAGACCCAAATAGTGTTTAGATCGAATATGGATTCCAAGACTCAAATCCAAAACCCATATCCAAGACCCACCTCATTTGCCTATAAATAGAGATGAGGGAGTGTCCAAGAAGGGATTTCACATGAAATGCTTGGGAGGAGAGAGAGTGAGAGGTAAACCTAACCATGTTGGCTCAAGGGTGAGGTGGGTTCAAGTCTTGTTAGCTAAGTGGGCTTAGACAAGGGCTGCAACCAAGGCGTGCTCGACCAAGGAAGGCTGCAACCAAGGCATGGACGTGGGCTCAACCAAGAAGGACCGGCTCAAAGAGGTAGGCCTCCTAATCCCACCCTAAACCTAGCCTAATCACCTAACCCACTTCTCTAAACCTAACCCCAAACCACCTTAAATCTAGCCTAATCACCTAACCCACTTCTCTAAACCTAACCCCAAACCACCTTAAATCTAGCCTAATCACCTAACCTACCCCACTAAGCCCAAACAAGAACCTAAAACCCCCCCCATCACTCCACCTCCGCCCTCATGCACCCGGCCCAGCCGTACACCCTAACGCCGCCCTGTGCGCCCCTGTCGCGCCCTGTCGCGTCCCCTAACGTGTCTCGCGCCCCCAGCGCACCCTGCACTGCTGCCTGTCTTGCGCCCGACGCCCTGCTGCGTGCCCCCTAATGCGTCTCGCGCCCCAGCGCGCCCTGCACTACTCCTATCTTGCGCCCTACGCACCCCGCATCACTACCGTGCCCCTGTCCAATGCCTGGCGCCTAGCGCCTATGCGCCCCGACTGCCTTGTTGCACCACTGCAACACCAACCTGCCATCTCCCAACCGTGACTAGCCTTAGCCAGCCACACCCTAATCGTGCCCCATCTAGGTCGTGACCTTCACCTTAGGGCCGACCTTAGACAACCCGCACCCACCTCCCTTGGCCGAACTAAGCCTAAACCTCCGGCGTGTCCCTAAGCATACCCGAACTCATATAACACTCTCTCAAGCCCACCTAGGGAGACCCCTCTTGGCTGCCAAGGTGGACCACAAGCCCAAGCACGAGCAGATTGGAAAGAAAAGCCGAATCATTGTAAGTGTTTAAATTCGGTTTTTACCTTACTCCTCTTATATTAAATTCAATTTTGATACGGGGTTGTAATAATGGAGCGTGGTCTCCCCCCGAGATGTAATATTGGTGCTTGATACACAAGCACACATGCATACTTGAGCCTTAGCTCTTAGACGTACACAAGACACCCACGTGTACTTGAGCCTTTCCGCTCTTAGTTGCACACTGTTACACACTATTATACACACATTGAGCCTTCACTCTTACTCAAAAGACTTTAGTAAAAGCCGTGCAATTTCAATTCCGGGTTGTTAAATTCTTGTCGTGTGAGTTTGTCATTTAAATTTTACACTCGCACCCAAGAAGTACATGAGCACTTGCTCCACACTCTCACGCACCTTTTGAGCCTTTGTTGCTTATAAGATATAGCATATCTCTATATACTTTCAGCTACGTGGGATTTACATTCAAGTCGTGTGAGTTTGTCATTTAAGCTTCCACACTTGCACATAAGAGCACTCAAGCATTTGCTCTACACTCTCACGAACATTTTGGGCCTTCGTTGCCCATAAGATATAGAGTATCTATATACTTTCAGTTGCGTGAGTTTCATGTTCAGTTGTGTACGTATTTACATTTCGGGTAGTTCAATTTCAGTTGTGTGAGTTGTCTTTCCATTTATACACAACACACATGAACACATTGAGCCTTCCCGCTCTTATATACTTATATTTCAATTTCGGCAAGTTCAATTCAAGTCGTGTGAGTTTGTCATTTCAATTCTACACTCACACACACGTGCATTGAGCCTTTCCGCTCTTAATATAAGTATATCTCCCTTCCGCAATTTACATTCAAGTCGTGTGAGTTGCTTTTAAAGTTCGGGTATTTCCCTTTCAGCTGCGTGAGTTGCACTTACATTTCGGGTATTTACTTTAAGCTGTGTGTGTGAGTTGCTTTTAATTTGAGCCTAGCTCACATCATATCAAACCCGAAGAGAGTTTGTGCATCCTTGCATTTTGCGTATTTTTCAAAGAGGAAACCCAACACTACGCTCAAAACTCGTTAAATCTAGGCCACTTGAAGCACACACATCTGGCCTAAGATAGCTAAAACTCAAAGACTTGAAAAGCGGACAACCCCCGTAATAAAAGCTGCAACTTAGGCAAACAATCGTCATACTCGATTTTCTTTCAAAAAGAGTACATGTTTGTTTGAAAATGAAGTTTTTCTAAGCGCTTAAACCTACCCTTGAGCACCGGTTCAAGAAGGTTTCAGGCGAAAAGATCCCGCTTGTCCACAATTGCCTTTTAAAAGTCAGATATATTTCAAAATCTTCGCTAGTTTGAGTAAGCTAGCTGGCACGCCCTTAAAAGCAACATAAACTCGAAAAGACTCGTTTCTGGTCTTGTAAACCAGGAGCAAAGAATTTTCGTGCTTACAATCCCCACACCTGCCCCTTGTTGATTCTTTGCCCCATCAAAATACATTCTCCATATTTGATCTTCATTAAAAGAATTTGGTAAAATATGATTTTGAAATTCATTTGCAAAGATGCCTTCATCGGGCATTTCATCAAGTATAGGATATGTATCTTTAAGAGGTAATTCGGCCACATGATCGGCTAGGGCTTGTTCCTTAATAGAGGTTTGATGATGAAACTTTAAATCATACTCTATTAAGAGGAGCTGCCATTTACCTAGCCTACCCGTTAGGATAGGTTTTTCAAAGAGGTGCTTGATAGGGTCAAGTTTAGATACTATCCAAATTTCATGATCTAGGATGTAATGCCTAAACTTTTGGCAAGCCCATACCAAGACCAAGCACGTTTTCTCCATGACTTGATAATTTCTTTCATATACCAATAGAGTTTTCAAAATGTAGTAAATAGCATACTCCCTAAGACTATCAACCTCATATTGAGCAAATAAAGCACCCAATGCATTCGCATGAATGGAAATATAAAGCAATAAAGGTTTTCCTTGCTTTGGAGGTTTTAAAATAAGAGGATTTACCAAATACGTTTTTAATCTTTCAAAAGCTTTTTGATAATTGGCATCCCATTCAAATTTCACCCCTTTTCTCAAAAGCTTATTAAAATGTTCACATCTTGTTGCTAAGTTGGAGATAAATCTCCTAATTGCTTGAAGTCGACCTTGGAGGCTTTGGATTCGGATCAAGTTGGAGGGTGGAGGCATGTCTATGATGACTCGACACTTAGAGGGGTCGACTTCTATGCCCCTTTGGCTTACCATAAACCCTAAGAGTTTTCCCGATTCCACTCCAAAAATATATTTTTGAGGGTTTAGCTTCACTTTATAAAGCCTAAGTCTTTCGAAAACTTTTTGCAAAGATTTTATGTGTGTGCATCGGGTTTTTTATTTTACCAAAAGATCATCCACATATACTTCCAAGAGCTCATGGATTTGATCATGAAAAATAGTAGTCATGACTCTTTGGTATGTGGCACCGTTATTTTTCAAACCAAATGGTATAACTGTGTAATAATATGTGCCCCAAGGTATAGTAAAAGTAGTTTTTGCCTGATCTTTTAGTGCTAACTTGATTTGATTATAACCCGAATAGCCATCTATAAAAGAAAACATTTTATGATTTGTAGTGTTATCCACTATCAAATCAATGTTTGGAAGAGAAAAATTATCTTTTGGAATGACTTTGTTCAAATTTCTAAAATCAATGCAAATTCGAATTTTCCCATTGGATTTTCGAACTACAACAATGTTTGAAAGCCATTCAGAATAAGCAATGGGTTTTATAAATCTGGCTTTCAAAAGATCTTCTAAACTCTCTTTCACTTGGGAGTGAACATTGGGATGAATTTTTCTAAGCTTTTGCTTCACGGGTTTTACATTGGGTTTTAGGGGTAGATGATGTTCTACGACTCTTGGGTCTAGGCTCGACATATCTTCATAGATCCACACAAATATATCAACATAGGATTTCAAAAATGCAATGAATTATGCTCTTTCATGCTCATGCAAACATGCACCTATTTTTACACACTTTGGTTTATACTCACTCCCTAAGTTGATTTCTATAAAATCCTCTGCTACGAAATTTGAAGGTTTTTTCCAGTTAAGGATTCTATGAAATTCGGGAAGCTCGGAGGCTTGATCTTTCTCATGGATGAGGGGATCTTCCTCCTTGCTTTAATCATTCTCAAGCACTTTAATTTCTAAGGAAGTGCTAGGCAAGAGAGTGGGGTTGTGGATGACAAGCTTGGACGATTTTGGTTTGGAAATATATAAAAGCTTGGAAGAACTCGAAAATGGGCTTTGTACATGTCCAATATTTTTGGAATTTTAGAATTTTTCAAATTTTTTGTCTTTTTCAAAGCACAAAGTAGAAGGATGAATATAGAAGACTTTCTTTTTGTAATTTTCAGATTTCTCAATTTTTTTGGCTTTTTCCAAACAAAGACTAGGAGAATGAAAATAAACAACTTTCTTTTTAGAATTTTCAGGTTTTGTTTTTGGGTTTTGAAAGTTTTCCAATTTTTTTTGGTTTTTCCAAATATATAATAATTTTTTTGGATTTTTTTTCTAAAGATGGGTCTTCCATCAAACCTACAAAGAAAACACCATGAATTAAAATCTAAACAAGAGGTTTAAGCCATAGGTTTCGGTGTTAGTGGGTTCTAGGGTACCCTTGACCCAAGTGGTCTTAGGTGGTGGCTTAGGGGGTATGGATGGGGTATATCCCAATCCATATCAACTTGGGTTAGGTGTAGGTAGGATGGGCTCTAACCTACCTTAGCTTTGGGTGCCTAGACCTTGGTATGGTGTGTATCCCATGTTCAACATCATATTCCAAGGCTTCTTGAATTTTAAATTTTTTTTATAAAGTAGATGGCCTTGGAATATGGTATCATCCATGCCATGGATGTACACACGACTTGGATTGGATGGGGTCTTGGAGACATGGGCTAAGGAGGACTTAGGCTTCCCTAGGATGTACATGACCCTAGAAGAAAATGATTCTATATGTTAAGCACTTGGGGATGGCTTGGGCTTCCTTAGAGGATGGGTGGTTCTAGGGGAGGACGACCCCATGGTTTTGGGTTTGTCTAGGAGGTGGATGACCCCTAGGTGGTGGATGACTAAAGGAAGTTTGACTAAGGCGGAAGAGGCCTCACCACGACCTCCTCATGGAATGAATGACTTGATATGCAAGGGAAATTCTGGATACCCTTAAGTTGGGGATGATCTTCTCCAAGAATCACCACTAATTGGTTTTTCCAAGAGATTTTCACACACTTGTGAAAGGTAGAAGGAACGGCTCAGAGACTATGAATCATGCCCTTGTTAGTAATAGGTTGTAATGGGGGTTTATGTCTAAGACATGAAACAATCCCGTGTGTTGAATACCCCCTACTTCTATGGGCAATTCTACGGCTCCTAAAGGATTGTAGACACGAAAATTTTCACTTCCAAGTTTATGTAAACCTCGAAGTGGAACTTTTTTATCTACTTGCTTGTGCGAGCATGCCAGCTAGTTTGCAAAACTAGCAAAGATTTTGAAAATTTAGACTTCTTCGACGATTGTAGGGAAGTAGACTCTTTTCACTTAAACCTTCTTAAACCGATGCTCAAGGGTCAGTTTAAGTGCTTAGGAACTTCAAGTTTAAAACAGATATGAACTCTAATTCATGTGAATAACTGGTGTTTTTGAAAGAATTTGAATGTGCACTTTGATTCAAAACTTGAAATGAGAAAGTCCTGAAAAACAGAATGTTCTGTTTTCAGGGCTTGTTTCCAAAATAGATCTAGACGTTTTACAGGCCTCCAAAAATCACCAAAAATTTATCAAACCAAGTATGTGGTTGGACAACCTTTAGCCTTTTACAGACTTGAAATTGGGGTTGTATTGAATCAAAATTAAATCCGTGAAGAAGGCTTACTCAAGTGCCCGGAACTGTCCTATCACAGGAATATAGAAGCTCAAAGATGAGCGTGTATCTCAGCGACCTGTGTTCCAAATTCAAGAATCAATCGATTTTGGAAAGCTATAGATGTCAGTTTTTCAATGCATCAAGAATCAATCGATTTAGACTTCTGTAGACAAAGTTATGGGATAAAAACCTAGACTCTGTTATAGGAAAAACAATTGTGCAGAGAGTTAGCAGATTTTGGTTCGGTTTTGCCCAATTTTACTTACGTGGTTGGACGGCTCTAAAATTCTTGAAAATTTTATTTAAGGTGGGATGTATATAGAATAAGTGGGTAAAGTTTTAGACAAAACGGACAAGCATCCGAAAATTAAAATTGCCGCAATCATGAGATACAGAGATGCTGGAAATTCACATTTCAGTTTTTAAGAATATAATGATGCAAAATCACACGAAATTGAAATTGCAACCATGCCGAATTAAACACACACGAAGGGAAATTGCAACAACTCTACATCCCGAATTAAACTCACACGAAGGGAAATATACATATTAGCTTAAGCATAAAGGGGGTTAGGAAGTATAGAGTGTTTATAACATATATTGGGGTAGGAACATAATCGAATATTAGAGTGCATGTGTGTGTGAGTGATGATTCATCCATGAAATAAAATTTCAGCAACTCTAAGAATTATTACAACTTGAGGGGAGATGAAGTTCCATTAATACAACCCCATATTAATTCAAATGGATGAAGAAGAAGAACTTTGAATTAAAGAGCAATGATACTTACACAATTTTGCATAAGATGGTCGGAATTTTCAAGGGTGAAATCCGACCAAAGCTCTCTTCTCCTTGCTTGAATTCTCACTCACACTCACCTAGCTTTTCTTCCTCATACAAATCACGACCCTCTTGCTGGAATACCTCTCACCTAAGCCTCAATTCAGCCCACAATTCCCCCAAGCTTTTCCCCAAATTTTTAGAACCTCCAAGAATATGGAAAGATCGAGAACCCACCCCACCCCTTGGCCCTTTTTATAGGCCAAGGGGCTGGCTTCTAGGCCCTTCTTTGGGGCGGGTTGGGCCAGCCTCTTATGCCTTGTTTGATCCACTTTGGTCCATCCCTATGTGGTCCCCTTGGTGGTGAGTTGGACCAGCCCCATGTGGGCTGGTCTTTGGTGGAGTCGGCCTTGACCTTGGTCCTTGCTTCAATTGGCTAGGGTGCCATGGCCTTGATCAAGGTTAGGTGCACCTTAGCTCGATCACTTGGGGTTGTTTTGCTTACTTGATGAAACTTTGTTCAACTGCACTTTTTGATTTCAAATGGGTCTTGGACGGATGCATCTAGGCTTGACCATGTTGACCGGCCCATCATCTCACCTTGGCTCGATTTTATGACTTGATCCTTTGGCGAGCTTGACACAAGGTACTTGGCCATGTGTGGCTGGTCCTAGCATGTGTCGACCTATCTTTACAATTTGATATCACATTTGGCCGACAATAGCTAGGTTCTTCCATATAAATTTGGCCATGCTTGAGTTTGATCATTGAATGATTCGTGTTCCATCTTGATCTTGATTTCATTTGGCTTGACTTCTTCTTGATGATCATGACCTCAACTCCAACTCTAGTTTTGATCTTTTGAATTGATGAGCTTGGTTGGGTCTTGGGCAAGCTCGATTTTCCCCATGACTTCCTATGGAATTGGACTTGGTCTTGATGAAATTCAAATTTGATTGGGCTTGAGCTTGATCCCGTATCTTAATCTTATCTTGATGCTTTCAACTTTATCTTCCTTTCGGAAATCAAGGCTCGGATTGGGTCTTCACCTGTTTTGAAACTCATGGGCTGTTTTGAATTTAAAATCTTTATTTTGAAATATTCCCCAAAAGGTTTAAACTTTGAAATTTGGGGGGTTTTGAATTTAAAGGTTCATAAAGGCTTTAAATTGGTTTTCGAAATTCAGGAGTTTTTGAAAAGATTTTAAAATTTTGGGTATTTACAGATGCCCTCTTTGTCATTAAACCAAATTTATTTGGATAATAGCAAAGAAGAAAACACCCTTTATGGATTTACTTCCCAAATTTCTTTGAAAATATAAATCATTCTTTATTTCGTAAACTCTTTTTCTTGGATCATAGGAGAGGGATTTCCGCCAAAAGAGACTTGACCAACATAGGGTATTTTTCCTTGGTATGATCATGCATAAATGACTTTGGAATGTATGCATGCATGAGTGATGTGAGGTGAGTTTTTGGAGAGTCAATTCAGGGGTTTGTGAGCTTGGGGAGAGCCTTTAAAGGCCAACTGCCCCAAGCAGAATGTTCCCACGTCATTTTTGACGTTTTGGGTTTTCAATTTTTTTTTCAAAAGGATTTATCTTCCATAGAAAAGGACTTCCAATTTTTTTCATATTTCCCTTCATTCGGGTTTTAATACCTACTACTTGGTAGAGGTTTTTGTAGAAAATTTCGGAAAATATTTCAAAGTTCCATTTCCCATACAACAAAGTCTAATTCTCAAACAAAATGAAATCTAAACAAGTAGATTCTATTCCTACTTTAGAATTTTCGTGGATGAACCTTTTTCCACTGAGATAAGCTGCAGGGATATGGAAAAGAGTTGCCACGGTCCCTTTTGAAGCGTCCCGTGGTTTAAGGCAAAGAGACAGAAAATTGCTCTTTTAAACTTTGACTTTTTCTTTTTCTTTCTTTTTCCTTTTTCTCATTTTTGAAGAGAAGACCTCTTTTGAAGAAGTTTTTGTATTCCCTTTGTCTATTCTGGGAAGACTTCTTCTCGAAGGAGTTTTTGTATTCTTTTTCTTTTCTTTTTCTTTCAAAGAGAAGACCTCTTTCGAAGAAGTTTTTGTATTCCCTCTTGTTTATTCGGGGAAGACTTCTTCTCGAAGGAGTTTTTGTATTCTCTTTTCCTTTTGAATATTGCCAATTTTCTGTTTTGGAGAGAGAAGTAAAATGGGGGGAAAACTTATCCCTTTAGTTACTCGATTCAACCAAGATTATCCCATTTCCTAATAGCATCTACCATTTGAAAATATTTTGCTATTTTGAACAAGGCTTCATTGTATGAGCCAAGGATTTTTGAAATGTTACCAATTTATTTTTGAAAACTCTACTTTTCGTAAAGCATTGATTCCTTCATTTAAGGTCATATGATCAATCTTGATCCTTCTTTCAAGAAGTTTCAAAGGTGCTCAATTTTTAAAAAAAAAAATTCGAAAGAATTTAACATAGACCCCATACATCATATTTGTCTCAAGTATTGGGCATTTTCAAGGTCTACTAACTTTCTACCCATAACATCAATCAATCAACATGTATTATCGATTTTTCTTACCCTTTTTATAACATGGGGACATTCCTACTTGGGCTGCCACCTTTTTGGGCTTCTTTGGGTGAATGATATGTATGTGATGTATGACATGTAAAAATGTACTCCATGTGATACAATGGAAATACATGCTTTTATGAAATGATGACAATATAAAATGTATTCCATATTGATATGATGGAGATACATGTTTTATGAAATTGAGTCTTCATGGAAGGTGTCTAGGGGATGCATTTTATGGTATACAAGATGGTGGAGATGAGTGATATCACATGGCCGCACGGGCTTTCTATGGTATGCAAGATGGACGATGGGATATGAATGATTCACGCACTTGACTTTAATGACATTTCTAACATGATCATGACAAATTTTTGCTTTAGGATGGACTAACATAACCAACCCTAAGTATTTCATGGCCATCATATTGCATTTGACATGACCTCTACATTCTCCATCATGGAATTCATGTATTGTATCCTAACCTCGTCAAGGTTTTCATATCAACAAGATGCCGAACAAAATTCCTCCCAAAATCACATGTAGGTTTTGAAATTTTCAAATCTTTGAAAAAGCAAATTCGGGAAATCCTCCCTTTTTTAAGAATGTCTTGAAACCAAAGTTTTATAATTTTGGTCATTTTGGCAAGCCATCGAAATCGTGAGTGCCAATTGTGCATGTTTTGAAAGAACTGACCACTCTAATGGCCAATTCTTGATGTGACATGAATTTTTATTTATTTTTGTCTTGCTAAATTTTCAAAAGCTTGGTTTATAACAAGCATCTCCAAAGACTTCAATGCATGAGTTCCTAGATTTTCAAAATTTTTAGGCCTTGTATGAGTGCTTCATACTTGATCATGCAAAATCTACTCGAATAGCATTTGGGATTTTTCTTTTCTCGGGAGATATGAAGATGATTCCTATACCTGCCCCTTGATGATTCTTTGTTCCATCGAAATACATTTTTCATACTTGATTCTCTTTAAAACAATTTGTTAAAGCATGGTTTTGAAATTCATTTGCAAATTATGCCTTCATCGGGCATTTGATCAAGTATGGAATGTCTCCTCAAGAGGGAATTTCGGCCACATGATCTAGGGCTTGTCCCTTAATAGAGTTTTTAATGATGAAATCATACTCCATTAAGAGGAGCTGCCATTTATCCAACTTACCCGTTAGGATAGGTTTTTCAAACAAGTGCTTGAATGAATCAACATTATTCCTATTTCATGATATGGAAAATAATGTCTCAACTTTGGAGGCCTATACCAAGGCCAAGCACGATTTTCTCTATGGCTTGATAATTTCTTTCACATGCCAATAGAGTTTTCAAAATGTAATAAATGGCATACTTTCTATTGATATCATTCTCATATTGATCAAGTAAAGCACCCAATGCATTTACATGAATTGTAAAACTTGCTTTGGAGGTTTTAAAATTTGGAGGATTTACCATAATTTTTTCAAAAACTTTTTAGAAATCATCATTCAAATTTTAACCCTTTTTCTCAAAATCTATTTAAGAGGTTCGCATCCTTTTACTGGATTGGGATCAACCTAGAAGGTTTCAGATTTTAACTCAAATTGGAGGATGGAGGCATGTTTATGGTGGCACGACACTTAGAGGGTTGACTCCCATGCCCCTTTGGCTTAACACAAAACCTTTTCCTAAACTTTGGGCTCTAAGAGTAGATGATCTCATGATGTCTAGACCAGGCATGGTTCATGCAAATATAGGATTTCAAAATGCAATGAATGATGCTCATGCAAACATGTACATACTATGGGTTAGACTTATTCTAAAAATTCTCAATTTTTTCAAGTCAAGGATTCTACAAAATTCGGGAAGCTTGGAGGCATGATCTTCCTCATGGATGAGGTGATCTTCCTCCTGTAAACACCTCAAAATCCCACGACTTTCCAAAACCAATACCTGGTTTGCAAATCAGCCCCAAAGAGCCATTTTGAGTTCTGAAAACCCAGGAGCCTTCAGAACCCTGTACATATTGTTTTAAAACCTGTAAATATTGCTTTAAGCCTGTAAATAGTGTTTTGAAAGCCCCGTATCTAAATACAACTTTTTAAACCCGGGCTAAGCCCATTTTGCCAAAAGCCAAAGACGAAGAGGTGGAGCATGCGAAGACGACACCTAATCCAGAAATAGCCCATCAAGTGGCTCCTAAAGGCCAATTCTAGAAGCTGCTTCAGAAACCTATTCTGAAGCCCAGAAGAGCATCCTCGCCTGATAAAAGCCAAGTTCAAAAGGCGAATGGAAGGCCCAGGCACGAAGCAGTTTGCAAGCTAGGAGCACAAGAAAGCCAGATCAATCATTCTCATCCAAGCCTCAAGATTATGAACCAAAAAAGCCATGAATGAGCAAAAACGGAGTCCAAAAAGGCGAAAAGGAGTCCGGACGACAAAGATTGGAAAAACCCAACACCAGACGGAGTGCTGATGAAGCCAGGGCCCGCACAGATCGTCCACCTTGAGAAGCCAAGAAGGACCATCTAGAGAAAATTTGGATTGGATCTGGACCATAAATATCTTGATCCAAATCCAAATAGTGAATAGTGTTTGGATTTGGGTTGATCCAAATAGTGTTTGGATTGGATCAGATCTGAACCAAAATATCCAAATCCATATCCATAAAAATATTGGATTTGGATCGGATACGAATCTCAAAATATTTGAGATCCAAGATCCAGATCCAAATAGTGTTTGGATTTGGATTTGGATCCAGATCTCAAACCCAAACCCAAATCCAAGACCTACCTCAAATGCCTATAAATAGAGGTGAGGGGGTCCCAAACAAGGAGTTCACGTGAATTTGAAGGGAGGATTTGGAGGAGAGAGAAGGTGCTTAGGTGAGTGCTTAGTGCTTTCTTTTGTTTTAGGGTTTTAATTATGGGTTAGTGTGGGGTTAGTTAAGGACTACCCCACCCTAATTGAAGAGCTGAAGTTGCTTGGACAAGGAGGCTTAAGGTGGCTGATCGGAGCTCATGCAAACCCTAAACCACCATTTAAGAGGTAAGCCCTACTAAGCACCCTAAACCCTTATTCTTAACCCCTCTAAACCCCTCTAAACCGACCTCACCTAACCCTAATCCAACCACAACCTAAACCCCACAGCACCCCTAATCCTACTTGAACACATCTACACCCCTAACCGACTCCACATCAAGACCCCCCGGCCACTCTAGTCCTACCCGCTCCCACGTCGCGCACCCCGCAAGCGCCATACATGGCACGCGCCCTGCACGCGCCCTGTCACCCCGCTCCCTCTCTGCCTTAGTGCCTAGTGCCCGTCACCCTCACCTTTCGCCAACCCGCCTGGCACCGACCTTCTCAGCCGACCTAACACCACCACCTATCACCGCCATACCCCCACATACCACCACCACTACCTATCCTAACCGGCCTACCCCCTGTCCCAATCAAACCCATCCTAGCTAGACACTCCCTTACCCCGAATCACGTAAGTGCTTTAATTCGGTATTTCATATCTCCTTTCTACGCTTTGATTCAATTTGGATACGGGGTTGTATTAACGGAGCATTGTCTCCCCCCGATTGTAATAACTTGGTTTGCTACACGAAGCACACACGAGCACTTTAGCTTTAGCTCTTACTCGTACACAAACACCCACGAGCACCATTGAGCCTTCGCTCTTACTCCTAAGACTCTAGTAAGAGCTGTGTGAGTTGTCTTTAAATTTATACACTCACACACTCGTGCATTGAGCTTTTGCTCTTATTCTATATAAGTATTTCAATTCAGCTGGGTTGTTACATTAAGTCGTGTGAGTTTGTCTTTCATTTACACACTCGTACATAAAGAACACCCGAGCGCTTGCTCATGCACCTCACGCACCATTTTGGCCTTGGCAGCCGCTAAGATATAGTCATATTTCTATACTTTTTGCTGCTTTTTCCCGGTTCAGTTGCGTGTGTTTGTCTTTCCATTTATACACCAACACAACACGTGTACGTTGGTGACCTTCGGGCCCATATATATATATATATATATATATATATATAGATATATATATATATATATAGTTGTATTTCCCTTCCGCTATGTCTTTAAATTTCGGGTTTTAAGGTTCAACTGTGTGAGTTGCATTTCAATTTATATACGGCATACACTTACACAATTGAGCCTTTCCGCTCTTAAGATATAGCTATATTTCCCTTTTGCAATTTTCCTTCGGCTATGTCTTTCAATTCCGGGTTTTCCCGTTTAGTTGTGTGAGTTTGCATTGCATATTCGCTATACCACGAAATAGGGCGCATATTGCATCAAAGTAACCTCAAACTACTCGTGCAAAAATCGCCAAAACTTAGGCACTTGATGCATACAACTACACGCCTACATTGGCTAAAACCCAAGACATAGGAAACGTGCAAATCCCACGTTGATAAAATCTGCAACAAAATAAACTAAACCAAATCAAACACTTTGCATATTTTCAAAAAGGTCATGTTTGCTGAAAATTGAGTTTTTCAAAGCGTACAGACTGACCCTTGAGCATCGGTTCAAGAAAGTTTGCGACGAAAAGAGCCCACTTATCCACAGTCGCCCCATAAGTTAGATATTTTCAAAACTTACTTCGCTAGCTTGAGTAAGCTAGCTGGCACGCCCTTTAAGCGACTTAGATATACGAAAAGGTTCACTTCAGGCCTAAGAACCCAGAGTTGAAAATTTTTGGTGTCTACACCTCCTTGCTTTGATCATTCTCAAGCATTTAAATTCTAGGGAAGTGCTACGCAAGAGAGGGGTTGACATATTTGGATGATTTTTTGTTTGGGACTATATACAATCTTTGAAAGGATTTGGAAATTGGCTTTGTACATGGCCATTGTTTTTGGAATTTTTGAAAATTTATGATTTTTTTGTCTTTTTCAAAACACAAATTCAATGATCAATATAAGAGGCTTTCTTTTTTAGGCTTTTTTCAAATAAAGAATAGGAGAATGAATGAAACAATTTTCTTTTTGGAATTTTCAGATTTTTAAATATTTTTGGGTTTTGAAAGTTTTCCAATTTTTTTGGTTTTTCCAAATATATGATTTTTTTGAATTTTTGTCTAAAAGAGGGATCTTCCATAAAACATATAAAGAAAACTCTATGAATTAGCCTCAAACAATAGATCTATGCCATGGGTCTCAGTTTTAGTGGGTTCTAGGGGCACCCTTGACCCAAGTGGTCTTAGGTGGTGGCTCAGGAGGTATGGATGGGATATAGCCCAATCCATATCGACTTTGGTTTGATCTAGGTAGGATGGGCTCTAGCCTACCTTGGTTTTTAGCTCCTAGGCCTTGGTATGGTGTATATCCCATGTTTAACATCATATTCCAAGGCTTTTTGATTTTTGAAAAAGTGTTATAAAGTGCATGTCCTTGAAATCGAGTGTCATCAATATCATAGATATACACTTGCTTTATTTTGGGTAGGATCTGGGTTGTATGGGTTGTGGAAGACTTGGGCTTCCACACGACCCTAGGTTGGGAGGTATGAATTTCAAGGGAAGCCATGATCGGTCCCTTGATGGTTTTGGGAGGGTTTGGCTTAGGCTTTGACAAGACTCGATTTAAGGAGATTGATTCATGCATGGTAGGGTTATGTATTCCTAGGATGTCGATGCATGCCTTAGGAGTATCTATTTTTACCATATCTTAAACTTTATTTTGTTTTTGTTTTTGAAATTTTATTTCTTGGTGCAGGACATTCGGCGCACCTTGAAAATCCTCATTTTTGGGCATGTTTGGTGGGTATGTGGGTGCATGGGTGTGGATCCTCCTACACTGAGAAGAGGAGGATCGAAAGGGGAGTTCAGAGGGAGATGAGTTTTGGACATACCTCTTTCCGGCTGGTCTACCTTTTCATGGTGAGAGGAAGCCTTGTCCTCGGGTGACTCTGCTTCGAGCTCCCGTTGCCTTTCGAGGTATTCCTTTTCCAATTCTATGTGACTCTCATCCTCCCGTAACACTCGTGGGGTGTGTGGAGTGTGGATTTCATGCCCCATTTTGTGTGTGTGCCCAGAAACGTGGACTTCATTTCTAACTTTCGGAATTTCAACCTTTTGTTTTTAAAATTTTTTTAGTTTTTGAAAATTTTCCAGATTTTTTTGGCTTTTTGAACTATAAAAATCTTTTTTTTGGTTTTTGCTTGGAACTTGGGGTGCTTGGATGCTTGGAATTGGATGATTTGATTCGTACTCTAGCTTCATCTCCAGCCTCATATCCTTCATTGAATTTTGAATTTGATTCGGTTTTCCTTGCATGATCTTTCTCTCTATGTGCCCGAGATGAGCTTTCATGTGATTGATGCGCCTTAGCCTTGTGGCTTAGAGCATTGATCTTCTTAAATATTTTCTTTATGGTAGCCATCTCTTCTTGGGCTTTAGAGGATTTGGAAAACCATTTTGAAGTACTTGATGAGAATTTCTTCGACTTGCTTTCATCTATTGTTTTCAAAAATTTGTGCACAAGTTTGAAAAACACCAAGTTTTTGCAAAGTTTTTGGAGTTTACTTTTTGAAAGAAAGTTTCTTAAGACCAGAATCCCATCAGGTGTGCCAATTCTGTAGACACGAAAAATTTTCACTTCCAAGTTTATGTAAAACTCGAAGCGAAACTTTTCTATCTACTTGCTTGCGCGAGCGTGCCAGCTAGTTTACAAAACTAGCAAAGATTTTAAAAATTTTGACTTCTTCGGGGATTGTAGGCAAGCGGACTCTTTTCACTTAAACCTTCTTGAACCGATGCTCAATGGTCGGTTTAAGTATTTAGGAACTTCAAGTTTAAAATAGATATGAACTCCAATTCACGTGAATAACTGGTGTTTTTGAAATAATTTGAATGTGCACTTTGATTCAAAACTTGAAATGAGCAAGTCCTGAAAAAGAGAATGTTCTCATTTTAGGGCTTATTTCCAAAATAGATCTGGATATTTTACAGGCATCCAAAAATGACCAAAACCTTATCAGACCAAGTATGTGGTGTGGATGACCTGTAGCCTTTTACAGATCTGAAATTGGGGTTGTATTGAATCAAAATTAAATCCGTGAAGAAGGCTTACTCAAGTGCCCAGAACTATCCTATTACAGGAATATAGAGGCTCAAAGATGAGCCTTTATCTCAGTAACCTGAGTTCCAAATTTAATTATTTGGATGTTCTTGGAAAGCTATAGATGTCAGCTTTCCAATGCATTAAGAATCAATCAATTTGGACTTCTGTAGATAGAGTTATTTTATAAAAACCAGACTCTGTTATAGTAAAAACGACTATGTAGATAGTTAGCAGATTTTGGTGCCTAATTTTACTTATGTGGTTGGACGGCTCTAAAATTCTTGAACATTTTATTTAAGGTGGACTACTATATGAAGAATATGTGGGCAAAGTTTCAGACAAAAAGGAGTAAGCATCCGGAAATTAAAATTACCGCAATCATCAGATACAAAGATGTTGAAAATTCAGATTTCGGTTTTTAAGAATATAATGATGCAAAATCACATAAAATTGAAATTGCAACTACTCTACATCCCGAATTAAACTCACATGAAGGGAAATTGCAACAACTCTACATCCCGAATTAAACTCACATGAAGAGAAATATACATATTAGCTTAAGCATAGAGGGGGTTAGGAAGTATAGAGTGTTTATAACATATATTGGGGTAAGAACATAATCGAACAATTAGAGTGCATGTGTGTGTGAGTGACGATTGCGGGTGTGTAAGAATATAATCGAACAATTAGTATGTGTGTGTAAGAACATAATAAAATTTCAGCAACTCTAAGAATTATTACAACTTGGGGGGAGACGAAGCTCCATTAATACAACCCTATATTAATTCAAATGGATGAAGAAGAAGAACTTTGAATTAAAGAGCAATGATACTTACACAATTTTGCATAAGATGGCCGGAATTTTCAAGGATGAAATCCGGTCAAAGCTCTCTTCTCCTTGCTTGAATTCACACTCACACTCACCTTGCTTTTCTTCCTCATACAAATCACAACCCTCTTACTGGAATACCTCTCACCTAAGCCTCAATTCAGCCCACAATTCCCCCAAGCTTTTCCCCAAATTTTTAGAACCTCCAAGAATATGGAAAGATCGAGAACCCGCCCCACCCCTTGGCTCTTTTTATAGGCCAAGGGGCTGGCTTCTAGGCCCTTCTTTGGAGCAGGTTGGGCCAGCCTCTTGTGCCTTGTTTGATCCACTTTGGTCCATCCCTATGTGGTTCCCTTGGTGGTGAGTTGGACCAGCCCCATGTGGGCTGGTCTTTGGTGGAGTCGGCCTTGACCTTGGTCCTTGCTTCAATCGGCTAGGGTGCCATGGCCTTGATCAAGGTTAGGTGCACCTTAGCTCTATCACATGGGGTTGTTTTGCTTACTTAGTGAAACTTGGTTCAACTACACTTTTTGATTTCAAATTGGTCTTGGATGGATGTATCTGGGCTTGACCATGTTGACCGGCCCATCATCTCACCTTGGCTCCATTTTATGGCTTGACCCTTTGGCGAGCTTGACACAAGGTACTTGGCCATGTGTGGCTGGTCCTAGCATGTGTCGACCTATCTTTACAATTTGATATCACATTTGGCCGATAATAGCTAGGTTCTTCCATATAAATTTGGCTATGCTTGAGTTTGATCATTGAATGATTCGTGTTCCATCTCGATCTTGATTTCATATGGCTTGACTTCTTGATGATCACGACCTCAAGTCCAACTCTAGTTTCGATCTTTTGAATTGATGAGCTTGGTTGGGTCTTGGGCAAGCTCGATTTTCCCCTTGACTTCCTATGGAATTGGACTTGGTCTTGATAAAATTCAAATTTGATTGGGCTTGAGCTTGATCTCGTATCTTGATCTTATCTTGATGCTTTCAACTTTATCTTCCTTTCGGGAAACGAGGCTCGGATTGGGTCTTCACCTGTTTTGAAACTCATGGGCTGTTTTGAATTTAAAACCTTTATTTTGAAATATTCCTCAAAAGGTTTAAACTTTGAAATTTGGGATTTTTGAATTTAAAGGTTCATAAAGGCTTTAAATTAGTTTTCGAAATTCAGGAGTTTTTGAAAAGATTTTAAAATTTTGAGTGTTTACAGGGATGGGATGCATTGCCATTGTGTCCAATGATAACGATGGAACTTGACTCGAGCCTTAACATGGTAACTCCTACTTGAAAGGCCACATGCAACGAAAGGATGTTTAGACCTCCTCCCTCATCGATGAAGAACTTGTCTAGAACGTGGTGATTCAATACCACTTCTATATGCAAGGCTTGGTTATGAGCTATACATGTCTCTCCAATTCATCCTCCGTGAACACGATGGGGGCCTTGGCACATATGGGGGAGACCAAGAAATATAAGGACTCGGGAATGATAGATGGGTTAACCTTAGCCCTTTCTAAGATCCCTTCTAAAACTCGTCTATGTCTAGGTGAAGTTTGGATAACTATAGGATAGAAATGTTTATATGAATTTTTAAAAGGTGAAATTCAAAATCATAAGGGGTTAACACCACGTTTTTACCTCTGTCCATGCCATGCGATACATTAGGGATGTATGCTTTTGAAGGGTCGGGTAAAATGACTACTTTCTTGCTAGGATTTTTGGCTAAATGTGGGATTTGATAGATCCTTTTTGACCTAGTCAACTTGCTCACACCTTCCCTAAGACTCTCTCCTATCTTGGCTCTATTTTGATGCTTTGGAGCACCACGAATCTCTAATAAGGGTCTAGTCAGGGGCGGGACTCTAAGCGCTCCCCAGATCACTACTTGCTTGGCTTTTTTTATTACGATAGAAGGTGGTGTGTGGCAAGTAGCGTGTATCGTATGCAATGAATGTTTCATTCCATGAGCCTTGAGTGAGAGAAGACATACCTCTTTTCCCTTCCCGCTTGTGCTTGCATGATTTGGAAAGGGTTCCTTTAAGACCGCTTGGGAGGGCTCCGGTTCTTCCGTGACATGGAGCCTTCCTTACTTAATCAAGTCTTTGATTTTATTTAAAAGTGCAAAACATTTATTCGTATCATAGCCTTTGAGCCTAAGATGCTTACAAAATTTATTCAAAAATTTTTCCGTAGGGGCTGTCACTTCGGGAAGAGTAGGGAGAGTGACCAATCCTTGGGCTAGAAGGAGGTCTAGGACTTCCGTGATGGGTTGTCCTAATTGAGTGAATTCTCTCCTTTCAAAATTCCTTTGACGTTTTTTTACATGTTTTTGTTCGGAATTTTTGGAAGGTTCGATCGGGCTTGGTTCCATATGGACATTTGTAATCTTTTGGGGTTTTGCCCCATTGTTCGATATGGGTATCCCATATGCCCCTTGGTTTTCGAAACGATTTTTTTGAAAATTTTCCCCCTTTCATAAGTCTTTGTAAACCCCTTTTTTCAAATTGACTTCGAAGAGTGAAGCCTTTTTTATAAGTTTTTAGAAATTTGAAATCTCATGAAGGGAGAGAAGAACTTTTAAATCGGTTCTAAAATTTTCAAGGATGAGCATCACAACGCATCCTTCTGAGATGGGCTCCCTTACTTGCCCCAATAGCAACCTCCATCTAACGATGAATGCATGTGCATCCTTATTAGGTGCTTGTTTCGTATCCTTCAAAGTGTTCAAGGTAGGGGTGACTTCCACATTGTGAGAAAAATGTTACATGAAACAATTCGCCAATTCTTTGAATGTGGCGAATTGGCTCAAGTCATAGGAAGCCAACAATTTTGAAGCGTTTCCCTTGAGGGAGAGGGGGAACCAATAAATCCATTTTGATGAATCTTTCTTCTTTTTGTAAGCCCTTCGGGAAAAGAGCTGAAGGTGGGATCTAGGATCCCCACTTCCGTCATACCGATGGAAATTTGGTATGTCATGGTCACTATCGGTTTGGTAATCAGATCGTAGAAAATTCGATAGTGTGTATGACCTCTTTTCCTTGGTGTGACCTTTTAACAATTATTGTAAGGATTTTCTATCTTTCAAGGTGAAGTATTTGGATTCTCGTTCCTCCTCTAATATAGAGGTCGCTTTGGGTTTCTTTGAGTGATGTGGTTTTCTATGAGCCCTTGTGTAAACACTCCAAAATCTCACGATTTTTCCAAAATACCTGGTTTTGCAAAAGCAGCCCCAAAGGGCTATTTTGAGTTTGGAAGCCCAGGAGTCTTCCAAGCAACCCTGTACATATGTTTAAACTATATATGTTTCAAAATATGTATTATATAGTTTTAAAACCTTTAAAAAGGTGTTTTGAAACCCTAGAAAGCAACTTGGCCTGATGAAAGCAGGACCAGAGGAGCGAAAGAGAGCCCAGAACCGGAGCACATGTCGAGCCCGACACATCAACTCTCGTATCAGATTCATCCCCGGAATCTTGAACTTCCAAGCCCCTGTTATCAACGAACTATTTGAAATGATCCCTAGAAAGTGAAAAGAGGAGCGGACGACAATGTTGGCGAAGACCCAATGCAAGACGGAGCACTGATGCTGTCAGGCCCCGCACAAACCATTCGTTTCGAACACACCATGAAGGAGTCAGAAATTCAGCTTTGGATTGGATTTGGATCATATATATCCAGATTCAAATCCAAACATGTATATGGATTTGGATTTAGATTTAGATCCAAAGATCCAATCCAATATCCACATTCATAGCCCACATCACCTTCTCATAAATGGAGGTGGGGCCCACAACAAAATCACGTGGAAAGCTTGGGTATGAGAGAGCATGGGGGGATTAAATATGAGTGAAAATGTATTAGACTTGACTTCTGTGTCAAGTTTCAGGTTAATCATGTGGGTTAGCCTAATGAGTGTGGGTTTAAGCTTGTATGCACCTACACCTAACCTAGGGCTGCACCAATTTGCTGCAGCTAGGTCCATGGGTCATGCAAAGGGATGCTCCTAACCCTAACCCTAAGCTAACCCCCCTTACCTAGCCATTTTCCCCTAATCCCGACCTAATCCTAGCCTAATCACCTAACCCACTTCCCTAATCCTAGCCTAATCACCTAACCTACTCCCTTAATCCTTCCCTAAACCTAGCAGAATTCCCCTAACCTCACCCTAATCCTAGCCTAAACACCTAACCCACTTCACTAAACCTCACCCTAAGCCCAACCCACCTAGCTAAGCCCTAAACCACTAAACCAGCCCAGCTAAATCCCTAGCACACCATATCCCCAAACCACCTAAGACAAATATTTGGCCCACCTAAATGCCTAGCCCACCATATCCCCAAACCACCACCACCATACCCCCAAACCACCATCCCCAATACCAGCCCAAACCAACCCCACTAAAGCCTATAAAAACCCCCCTTTTGGGGCGGGTTTTGCATGAGTTTTTGGGGCAGCCCAGCCCTTCTTCTCCTCTCTCTCTCTCTCTCTCTCACCCATTCCACTCCACGCCGCCTCCATCCTTCGGCCAGCTCCACTCCACGCCACCGGCTGCAAATTCCCCTTCCACTCGGCTGCACCTTGACACCCGCCTGTCATCACCTTTCAACTGCCACCTGCCACCTCCATCCTTCGGCCAACCCTTCATTCCGGTTAGTACCCCATCTCAAACACCACCTCTTCTCCACTCCCCTCCATTCTTAGCCACACACCCGCCACCTTTCCTTAGCCTAGCTAGCATCCTATCTACCCGACTGCACCACCTGCCACCTTCCATCTACCCGGCCTGAACCTGCCACCTTTCATCATTCGGCCACTCCACCCGGTTGCACCACCTGTCCTCTTCTCTTAGACAACCCCTAGCTAACACCCTAACCTTACCTCTCCCTAAGACCTACCCCAAGCCTTAGTGGCAACCCCTAACTAACACCCTTACCTTCCCTAAGCACCCGAACCCCGGCCAAGGCAGCACCCCATCCACTCGGCTAGCGCCAAGGCGCCACCCGCCTGCACCTTCATCATCCGGCCAGCACCTTCCCTTGTCGTGCCCATCCAAGGAGCTCCCTCTTGTAGCCCAAGGCGACTCACTAGGCCCAAGCGCAAACAAGTCACCCCGGACCAGCTATACGTAAGTGCCTAACTCGGTCTTTGTTATAGACTTGCTTATGCTTAATTAAATTCGATACGGGGTTGTAATAATGGAGCATTATCTCCCCCCGCTTGTAATAATGTGGTTTGGCACACCCACACACACGTGCACTTGAGCCTATTCCGCTCTTAGCTGCACATGATTTTGACACACATGTGGGCCTAATTAGCCCTTAAGATATAGCTATACTTATATAATTTAAGTTGCGTGGGTTTTATTTAAGTTGTGTGTGTTGTCTTTCAATTTTCACACTCACACACATTGAGCTTTCGCTCTTATTTCCAAGACCCTAGTAAGGGCCTATTGCAATTTTGTTTTGGGGGTGTTTCCATTCATGTCGTGTGCGTAGTATTTCAAGGCCTAGTAAGCTGCACATTGGGCTTCGTTTCCATTCATGATTTTGATCTTTCGCTCTTACTCCCAAGACCTTAGTCAAGGCCATATTGCAATTATATTTGGGTTTAAATTCATGTCGTGTGCGTAGTATTTCAATTTTACACTCACACACATTGAGCTTTCGCTCTTACTCCCAAGACCTTAGTTAAGGCCTATTGCAATTATATTTGGGTTTCATTTATAAGTCGTGTGAGTTGTCTTTCAATATACACACAACACCCACGCACACGTTGGCGACCTTCGGGCCCATATATATTATAAGTATTTCCCTTCGGCTATGTCTTTAAGATTTGGGTTTTAAGGTTCAGCCGTGTGCGTAGTCTTTACATATATACACGACACACACTTGCACAAGTGAGCCTTTCCGCTCTGAAGATATAGCCATATTTCCCTTTTGCAATTTCCCTTTTGCAATTTTTCATTAAGTCATTTTCCTTCCGCATTGTCTTTCCATTTGGGTTTTCCCTTTGGAGTTGCGTGAGTTTGCATTGCATATACGCCATGCCACGAGTTAGGACACATATTGCATCAAAGCAAACCCCACACTCCCACTCAAAATCGCCCAACTTAGGTCACTTGTGCACACACACACCTAGTTGGCTCTAAAAGGGATAAAAAGAAAGACATAGGCACGTGCAAATCCACGTGAAAATAAAACCTGAAGCCATACAAAATCATCCCAATCGAACACCTCAAACATTTTCTTAGGTTATCATGTTTAAAACTCAATTTTTCTAAGCGTACAAACTGACCCTTGCGTATCGGTGCAAGAAGGTCTACGATGAAAAGAGCTTGCTTGCTCACAGTCGCCCCGATAGAAGTCAGATTTCAAAACATTTCTTCACTAGCTTAAGCAAGCTAGCTGGCATGCCCTTTTGCTAAAATACGACTTAGACACACGAAAAGATTCGCTTCAGGCCTAAGAACCAGAGGCGGGGATTTTTCGGCGTCTACACCTTGCTTGTTTCCCATGAGAAGAGCATGGTTCGACCGCTTCGGCCTCTTGGCTTAAGGCGGCGACCTTCTCTCCTATGAGCTTGAGATCCCTTCTTAGGGAAACAAGTGAATCTTCCTGATTTTTGTAACACATTTTTGAAAACTTTTTTGAGATGTGACTTGATGAACACGAAGCCTGGCTCAACACTTCACATGATCCTTCCGATCTAGACATGCTTGAAATGCTTGAGATATGTAAAAACCTATGCACAAGGAAGGTATTAACACCAAAGTTTTAAAAGATTAGAGTTTGAAAAATCACCTAAACTTAGAATCCCAAAAGACTCGAGTTCCACCGGGTGTGCCAATTCTGTAGATGTGAAATTTTCACTCCAAGCCTATGTAGAGACTTCAACCAATCCTTTTAATTCTACTTCATGCGCGAGCGTACCAGCTAGTTTCTAAAAACTAGCAAACGTGTGAATCTGGCTTGGCAATTGTGGCTAAGCGAGCTATTTTCTCTTTAGGCCTTCTTGAACCGATGCTCAAGAGTTAGCCTAAGTGCTTAAGGATTCCAAATAAGCTGGTGATGTTTCAAATTCACGTGAAAACAAGGTGTTGAAAATGATAAACTAGTGCACTTGGTTTTCAAGTTCGAAATTCACAAGTTCTGAAAAACAAAAAATTATCTTTTTAGGATTTATTTCCCAAATTATTTTGAGTGCCTTAGCGACCTCCAAAATTCACCAAAAATTTAGAGAACAAAGCCTGAAATATGGATAGTCTAGGACACCTTTTGATTTTGAATTCAGGATTTGGATGTCGCAGAATTAATTCAATAAAGTGCCTCTTGCTCAGACACTTGGAACTATTCTGTCACAAAAATACAGAGACCCAAAGATGAGACTATATCTCTTTATTCAAAGTTCCAAATTTAGTGCACTTGATCTTGTTGGAAAGCTATGGATGTCAGCTTTTCAATGAACTAAGAATCATCGATTTTGAATTTCTAAAGATAGAGTTATGGGATGAATACCTAGGCTCCGTATTAGGAAAACAGAGTTGACAAACAATTTTCAAAATTTTCCTGATCCTGCACAGTTTTAATTACGTGGTTGCACGGACCTAAAATTCTTGAAAAGTTTATTCAGGACCATGGCTGACCAAAAGGGGACCACTCCAATCCCTCTGACATTTTGTACAAGATCAGGAAAGAGAGAGAGGAGTGGTCCCCTTTTGGTCAGCCATGGACCAACCCCATGTGGGCTGGTTTTGTTCTTGATTGAGTGCACCTAGCCATGACCGACTAGGTGCTTGAGCCCTCCAAGTTCAAACGGCCGGTCCTTGCTTCTTCAAGTGGCTTGCTTGGTTGATTTAATCAAGGCTAGGTAGGCATGTGATTTGGTAAATTTTTGGCCCAAGGATATAAAAAAATTCTGATATTGGTCGATTACAGCTAAAAGGTTTAAAACAAGTCAGCTTTCGAATTTTGGAGTATTTTCATAAAATTTTTATTTACGGTATTTACACTACCCAAACCTGTATCCTTTTCATTTTATTAAGAGTCACCCCCAAGAAGGCGTGTCGTAGTGTGCAAATAAGATGCATGAAGCATAGTTTCATCATATTCATATAAGTCTAAGTTCATCTTTATTATTCTGTTATACATAGAAAAAATAATAGAAAATTATTATTCTATTAATATCATTGATGTCTAGGGCTTGACTATGTTCATGCAAAACTAGCCAAGTTGTCATCAATACATCCTAAAGGAAATTCACCAAGAGCAGCTTGCATCTGGAAAATTGAATCCAGTGGTCGTGAATTAAGCTTAAAAATGTGTGAAATATCACACGCCTTGAAGACATTGTGAAATATATTCTGATATTTGTTGTTTTCATATGTGCAAATTTTGTTAAATCAACAATGGTGGAATGAATCGGCTCCAAAGGTAGCAACAATCTCTCTCTTGCGGAACCGGCTCCAAAGGTAGCAACAATCTTTCTCTTGCGGAACCAGCTCCAACAATCTTTAGGCTTAATTTTATCATTATGGTAACATAACACTAAGCGAGAGGTAACATCACAATCCATTGAATATGAAGCCTCATTATTGCCGACCATATGGGTAATGTCACTCAATCAATTTTCTAATGCAAAGATCATGCTAGTTCATGCTAATAGGTATCATTTTAAAAGTTGCTTTGATGCATGAAGCATAGTGGCTATGTTCATGCAAAACTAGCCAAGTAGTCATCAGTACATCCTAAAGGAAATCCACCAAGAGCAGGTTGCCTCTGGAAAATTGAATCCAGTGGTCGTGAATTAAGATTAAAAAAGTGTGAAATATCACACGCCTTGAAGACATTGTGAAATATATTTTGCTTATTTGTTGTTTTCATATGTGCAAATTTTGTTAAATCAACAATGGTGGAATGAACCGGCTCCCAAGGCAGCAACAATCTCTCTCTTGAGCAACCGGCTCCAACAATCTTTAGGCTTAATTTCATCATTATGGTAACAAAACACTAAGCGAGAGGTAACACTACAATCCATTGAATATGAAGCCTCATTATTGCTGACCATATGGGTAATGTCACTCAATCAATTTTCTAATGCAAAGATCATGCTAGTTCATGCTAATAGGTATCATTTTAAAAGTTGCTTTGATTCATAAAATCTACATGGGATAATGAGTTGCATTGATGATAGGAATTATATGTTTCATCACAATGGTCAGGGTGATCGATGAAGCTCGATAAAACCTTAGTTGTGTGTGTAGTCAAAGACCACAGACGTTGAATTCCAGGAGGGCCTACTCCAAGGACAATCCTACATAATAACATGTATGTTCATTCTAAGCAGAAGAATTTTAGTTGGTATTTAAATGGTTGCGGTGGTGTAAATTCGGTTGATTCCTTGAAAATCCCAACGGTATGTTGGATGATATTGAAGGCCATGACTCTTCAAAGTCAGAAAATAGCTTTGCAAATGACTGAATAGTCATGATTGCTGTATTGTCCATCATGTTAGTGACCATCATATACCTAATCATGATGGTTCAAAGGATGAACCATGATTTGAATGTGTATACACAGAATATATATATTCTGTTGGTGGTCATAAGAGAAGAGCCTTGTTTTAGATGCTATGACATCACCGAGAGATATGATGGTTCGGGATGAGAGACAACTTTGAAATTGCATTACCAAACGTCGTAACTATTCATGAAAACCGTGAAGTAGATGCAAAGCAACTAGGATGAATGATGAAACTAATAGAAAGGAAAATCAAAATATGTATTTTAATTGGAGAAGACTTCGATCAAACTCCCTCCACCCTTCTTCATTGAAAGCACTCACAAACACACTTAAACAAAAAAGACAAAAGAAGAAGGAACCAAAAAACTCTTGAAATTTTTTGGATTGCCCTTGAATCTTGAATGTTTTCTTGATTTTTTTTTGGATCTTTGTTGGATTTTTTTGGATGTTTATAATGGGAGAAGAGACCCCTTGTTGTAGGAGAGGGTTGGGATACATGAAATTAGAAGGTTTACAATGATTTTGTATTAAAATTCTAGTAACTATACGTTTCTATTTTTAATTCTAATGAATAAGAAAGTCTACAATATCATGTTTTCCAAGGCAATGGTTGGCCTGTTCCTTCATGAAAATTGATTGTATTGTACTTAATCTGGTTAATTCTTCTTGATATATACCATAATTAGACATCCTCCACCTTACCATGAGCTTGAAAAAGCTCATTTTCTATTCAATGTAAAATCTGTCATTATCTTGAGAAGAAACTTTACCATTTCATAACTTAGTCCCATTACAATAGTTTTAGCATGGGTCATCTAAAATAGGTGAGTCAAATATAGGTCAAATCATATAGATATGTGCATCAAATATGTGTATAAACATATAGGGTGATAGATGGGTTAGGGTATATGGATGTAGATTAACCAAGTATCAAGTAGGTCAAGGTCATCAGGGGATGGAACTATGGATCAAGTGAATCAATTAGATGAACCTATTTAACTTTTCAAAAATTAGTTAATTTTTATTCAACCATATAACACATACCTAGGCTTATAATTCAGATTTTAAACAACTCAAATGGATGCATTAAGATATATAAGTCAAATTCCTAAAGTTCATATTTATAAGATAACTTCTCAAATCATAACTTTCCAATTTCATTAAATATGTCATAGCTTTTCAAAAACTTTCTTTTATAACCTTTCAAATTTATGAATATACAATTCAAATTTATGACTTTCCAAATCCACAAACATATAATTTAGAATTAATGACTTTCCAAATTTTATGAACAATATTTCAAATTTATACACTTTCCAAATCCTTGAACCAGATTTTTAGCTTTCCAAACTCATGACATATTTTCAAACTTTCAAAATTTAGAGACCATAAATATATAATTCAGATTTATATAACTTTTCAAATAAAAAAATGAGGTTTTAACTTTTCAAGTCCAAAAATTAGGTTTTTAACTTTCTCAATCCATGAACATAATTCATAATTTTAAAATTTGGAAACCATAACTACAAAGTTCAGATTTTGAAATTTTAGAAATCATTTTGGAAATTATAAATATATAATCCAAATTTTAAACTTTTTTGAAAATCTTTGAATAGAATTCAATTTTTGGAAAGTTTTGAAAACCACAAAATTTAGATTTTACAAAACTTTTGAATCATTGGGAATAATCTAGATTTTGGAAGCTTTTGAATAAGATTCAAATTTTTAAAACTTTTCGAATAGGATTCAAATTATTTTTTGAAAACTTACCATATATAGGAAGAGGCCTTTTCAAAATATATTTCCAACCAAATTTATAAATAAACTTTTTGGTTGTGTAATCGATTTAAAAATTTATTTGCAAAAATTATGTGCGAGCATGCCAATAAATTTACTCAAACTTGCAAAATGATTTTGTGACTTTTAGGCGATTGTGGACAAGTGAATTTTTATCGTCATAGACCTTTTTGAATCGGTGCTTAAGGGTAAGTTTAGACGCTTACAAAGAGTAATTTTTTATCCGGGATTTCTTTAAAACAAGTTTCAATCAAAACGGATTTTCCAAAACTAGTTTGTCATTCACTTTGCGAAATCAGTTTCGGTTCTGTTTGAATTTTTGGCTCTCTTGATGATCAAAATTAAATCTGGGAAAATTCTCAATCGAATGGGGTTCTGAAATTTAGAATAGACTCTGTTACAAAAATATAGAGGCTTAGTAAAACACCTGTATTTCTGTATGTAGGATTTGAATTTTTATGAAATTAGTCAAGTTAGAAAGTTATGAAAATTAGCTTTCCAACTTATGATTTTTGGGTGTATACGAACACAATTATAAGGGTTTTACCCAAGGTCTATCGTGGGATTTTCATCAAAGACAGAGTCTATCTTGGGTTGAGTTCGATTTTTAATGATTTTATTCTCACCCTCACTTGTATCCAAAATTCTTGAAAATTTTAGCGGATGTTAACAATGTGTATAAATGTTCGGACTAAATTTTAGAATATTTCGATCAAAGGCGAAGGTTGGCAAATTCAAGGATCAGACATATGCAAGATGTTGAAATCAGAGTTTTCTTTTTAAAAATTAATGACGCATTCAGTTTGATCCTTAATATATTAGTGATCATCCAAAGAAATTTATATTGAGGACTTGTATATGTTTGTGGAGCTAGCTCATCTACATATAAAATCTTGGGGCATCTTTATGAAAGAGGATAACTCTCTTTGATATATATGCGATCATAACCCCTTGCCCGCCCCTATACAATCTATTGAATATTTAATCCACCATAAGAGCGATTTATATACTCATATCATTGCATGAAAAACTTGAATTTCAATGTCCCTCTTATGGCTTCGTAATTTAATTTGGAGGAAATTAAGCAATCAAGAAAGGGAAGAAGAGATGGTAATATAATTAAGCATAGAGGAGATGAGATAGTATAAGATACGACCTATATTGGGGTAGAAGAAGCCGAATCTCAAACAAGTTAGAGGCACTCTTACCGATGATCCTTGGTAGGGATTTGCAACACTCTTGCTTGATTATTACAATGAATTGGAGACAATAGATCCCAAATATTACAAATGAAATGGTATTGAATTGAAAAGGAGAAACAAGGAGATGAGGAAGGACCTGGTCGATCTGTGACTTGGACTCCTTGGGCGACTTCTCCTTGGACGATGTCTAATGGGGCTGGCCTCTTTCATCACCCTCTTATCTCTCTCTTTCCTCTCTCTTTGCTATAACTTTTCTCTCAATTATTCCTTCTTGAAACCCAGCCCAAGGGCTAGTATTTATAGAGTTTCTTAGAAATCCTCTAGAGAAGTAATATGCCTTGACATCTCCTTAGAAGCTTCCATGAGTTGGGTCTGGTTCTTGTTTGGCCCAAAACTCAATCCAATCCAAGTTGTTGGTGCTGGTCACATGGGTGTTACATAGATGTCACATGGGTCATCCAGTGTCTTGGTCAAAGTTGGCCTTTGGTGCAGCTCGTCCCATGTTGCAACTGTCCTTGGCTCGGCCTTACCTTTGGTGCAGTCCATTTTGACTAGGCACAACCCAACTCCCTTGATACAGCCTACCTCCAGGCACAACCCAACTCTCTTGATACAGCCCGCCTCTACTTGAACCTAGCTTGATCCATGGTTGGTCTTATGACATGTCTTTACTTTGGTTGACTTGATCTTGCTTCATAGCCTTGGCTCTCGACTTCGGCTTGATTGAGTTCACCTTGTTTTTGACTTGATCGAACTTGGTCCTCCTTGTCTTGGCCAAGCTCATTCTTACCTTAGTTGAACTTGCTTTAGTTGGATGGCTAGCTCCTTTGATTTGATTTGAATTGGCCTTGGTTATGGGTAGCCCTTTTCTTGACTTGACTTTGGGGCCTTGGTCATGTGTCCATTGTGACTTAGTATGGGTTAGTTGCATGTACTGCTGGTTCAAGAACTTGGCTTGAGACGGACTTGCTTTGTGCGCAACCTATCTTGAGCTTGGCTTGAGTTGGACTTGCTTTGTGTGCAACTTATCTTGAGCTTGGCTTGAGTTGGGCTTGCTTTGTATGCATCCTATCTTGAACTTGGCTTGATCCAATTGCATTCGGGGTGTTGCATGTCCTGGATGTACATTTCTATCCTTCACGATAAACCACTTCTTTCTCTTTATGGAAAATCTCCCGTTTGATCCGGTCTCTTTTCGAATAGGATTTCAAAATTTCAAAATATTTTTCTTTCTGGAAAGTATGTTTGGAAAATCATAAAATTTCCAAATGACTCTTTAAAAACCATTTTGAAAACAACAAAACTTTGAAAAGACTTGAAGTTGGAAGATTTTGTAATTGTGGGGAAATTTTATTTACAAAAACTTTGGGTATTTACAGAAACCATATATACATGTACTCAAGCTTGCACATTCATGCTCCATGAAATTGATCCTAAGAATCTACACATATATATCCATATGCTCATATCTATTTATATGTGATATCACTACATACAAATATATATATATATATATATATATATATATATATATATATATATATATATATATATATATATATATATATATATATACACGCTCATGTAGCCTAATAGGTTCTTTTATGATTCAACTCAATATGGTTGCAACAAAGGTTTACATGAAATGGATGGATACAATTAATGCTCAATGAAGTTGAACAATGTATAGGCTAAGGAAACCGAACTTGGTTTTATGAAAATGGTAATGCTTTAGCTCAAAACCCATAAATGGAACATAAAAAAGGCTCAACTCAACCTTTGATGACCCATCCCATGCTTATGTTGGCAGGCACATTGATGGCATAATGTTGTTGTGAGGTCTCGTCAATTGGATCCAAAACACTTCTATATCTGCTTTTTTCCCAATTGTTCAAGATTTTCATAATCATTTTACATGTTTTAGAAATGAATATCCAAAATCAATTCTATACAGATTTTTCTTAAGACAATTTTTGGGTGTTTACATATTCACATCGAGTTCTTTATTTTAAGGAATGGACTTGATCCAATACATATGTTGGATCCGGATCATCTTATTTGGATCCAATGATTCTTCCTAAGACCTGATTATGATATTATGTTGATTTTGGACTCATTCAACCCCAAATTGAGCCTGATTGGAAGCATTGGATTCATCATTGAATATGCTTCAATATGGTAGCAATTTAATATTATAAATGTATAGATTAGAAATGAATCTTTTTGGATCTAAACATATATAAGTTGGACATACATATGTGTGTATGTATATCATCATATGAGCATGTGTAAATGGTATATTTACTTATGGTATCAAATGTTTGAATGATCTATATGTAAATATGTGCAAGATATGCTTTTACGTGCATGTGTGTTTATTATGAGACATGTATTATTTAGAATCTAGAAAGATGCCAATGACATTACAATACACATATTGAGGGGTATTCAATTAGACACATGAGTATAATTAATGGATACTTGATGGATATGTTTAGAATCAAGCATTGCATATGTTTCTGGTTGATTAAGTCAATATAGCCAAGCAATCCATGTTCAAACAATTGGCATTATGAGTATTAAAATACTCAAAGAAATGATTAAATTTTGGATTGATCTATAGTGATAACGCTTCTATTTTAGAAGGAAAATGATATGCCAATTTGGCAAGCTACTCAGCAGACCCATATAAGTCTTTGGATCTTGGCTCATGGTGGGAAAATAGTTTTTTACAAATTAAAAAAACTAATAAGTATTATTAATTCCACCATGATTACTGTCAGCTTCTTGATATCCAATACAGAATCAATATTGATGAATTATTAAAGAATCAAAGTTACTTATAATTGCATGAAAGTGATATAACCTACAAGTCTATTTCATGATATCTGATATAATAAATAATATTGTTGAATTATATATAATAAAATTTAGACTTGTGGATGTAAGACATATGACAAAATTGATAAATAAGAGTTGTTTTTGTTATCTTGTGAACCTTTGACAAGAAGTTTAATAAGAAAATTGGGATGGAAAGCCTGACTATGAATCACCAATGGGAAAACTCAACTCAAACTTGATGACCTTCAAGTCTTGAGTTCAATAAGAAAAAGTATACTATCAGTGATTGCAAGTACCTGCTAATTGAATATCCTAAGGTATAAAGTTCTTAGATCCATAAGAATGAAAAGGAAGGTTGATCTTTGATCTTAATAAACCTATAGCACATGTGTATTGGAGTACATATTATGGGGCACTCTTGATAGAGTCTATTAATATGGGTGTGAGGTGAGGCCGCCTCATAGAGTTAAGAGCTTGAACTCTTGAAGCACTCGTGAATAAGGATTCAGGACATGGCCATAATGTGTCACATTTAAAAATTACATTTGATGATGTTGAAATCTTATTATAAGTCATTAACCCTAGTTCATATGGATCGAATGATTCAAAGTTGGTCTATAATTCTTTTCAAATTAATGAAAACCATCACTTAGATAAGGGTTCAAGTCTTAAGACATGATAAGATTTCCAGAATAATAAGAACTTAGATTATTTTGAAAATAGCGGAGGATTGTTGGAGAATTTCTAAAATGATGAAAATTTTTAGATTTATCCAAGAGTTGTAACTCTTGATGATGGTACAAATATTGAGGTGTACATATAACAAGGTGTACACATATCAAGAAAGTAGATTACATAACAAAGAGCCATGAGCATACTTAATGAGCCGTAATGGCTCTTGAGAAGGGACTCTTCACCATCTATAATTAGATGGGGTATAACCGACTTCTTGAAAATGAAATAAAGGAATAAGGTGTGCCATGGTGTGCAAATGAGATGCATGAAGCATAATTTCATCATATCTAGATAATTCTAAGTTCATCTTTGTTAATCTTTTATACGCAAAAAGAATATTAGAGATTTATTATTTTGTTAATATCATTGATGTCTAGGGCTTGGTTCTGTTTGTACAAGACTAGCTAAGTAGTCTTCAATATATCTCGTAGGAAATTTGCTAAGATCTGCTTGCATCCAGAAAATTAAATCCGACGGTGGCGAATTAAGCCTAAAGGAAAGTGTGAAATATCACATGCCTTGAAGGCATTGTGCAATATATTTTGCTTGTTTGTTGTTTGTTTTATATGTGCAAATTTTATTAAATCAATAATGGTGGAATGAATTGAATCCAAAGGCATCAGCAATTTCTCTATCACAGAGCCAACTCCAACGGTTAATTCTTTTTGTGTGCAAAACTTTCCCGATGACTAGATCAAGTCAATACCCTAGTCATTTTTCACTCATAACTAACTGGGTTTTTGCCATGACATACAACTCTAATGTGTCCCAAACTCGGAATACATAAAAAATCTGATTTTTCATTATTTACAAACAATTAAAATTTACCAAAAGATTTCAGCTCGATGCGGTTTGAAATGGCAAAGCAGTCTTACTCGGTTCTCACTAAAATTATGATATGATTAGAATGACCGAAACTAGACCTTTTTGGATATAGAAAGCAACTCAAAAAATATTCAAAGACAACTCCTTATGATGGGTGAAGGTGGACAAAAATCTCAACTGATTGTTAGAAGTTGTAGACTTGAAACAATGTGGTTTTGATTCTGAATCGGGAAACTAAGAAAACTAAATTTGGAAGAGAAGAAAAAAGCAATTCAAGAGGAATATGAACTAAAGGAATCTATAATAAAAACTTGATCTAATTGAAATTCATACCTAAATCTCTCTCGAGCCCTTGAATAGAGGGTTGATTATGTAGAAATCCTATTCTACTTAAGAGTCCTACTTCATCGGAAAATCTTCTTTCTCCTAAGAAATCTGCATATACTAGGAAACCTAATAAAAAGCCTAGAAATTTGTGATAGGCACATCTTGTTTTATAGGTCAAGGGAATTTTAGTCTTTTCATAAGTTGTTTTGCTTTCCGTACTGTCATACTTAATTACATAAACTTAAAACATGAAAATAAGTTCAATAAATCCTAAATAAACATAAATTTAATGCAAATGAGTTCATGAGATTAATTGGATAGCTTTAGGCATACCCTACAGAGTCTACCACATCATCTAGTGGACCCGTTTTTCATAAGTTTTTTTTCATCAACCAACATATCATTGAAATAGACCAGTACTGCAATTTTTATTTCAAGAAGTTGGATGCATTCAAGCTTGCCGACTCAGAACCATAAGCTTGTGTAACTTGCTTTACATAAGTTTTTTTTTAAATTATGATCTACTGGATCTGCTTCTCATAGAGTGTTTTACATGGGAAAACCACAGGGCATTCCTTGAAGTATTCAATATACATGAAAGCATCTTAATCCCACGTAAACTTATGGACACAAGACAGATATAGTGAAGGCGTATGATCGTTCTTTCTTGCAAACCTCCTAAAGTTTCTTCAGCTTTACAAACATGTGGATTTCATTAGTCATGGTAGACGAGACATTGACAAGCTTTGCCGTAATAATTTGCGGTAAGGCCAAAAAACTATTTTGTGGTTCAAGGGGAATTTCTCAAGTAAACTACTTTCGCAAACCTTGTTATGAAGAAATTATTTCATTGTTCAAGCTAGAGGGCAAGTTAAAGTAATTGTCTCGATTAACATGAGAAGATTTAGTTGGATCCATAGCAAAATGTCCTACAGGATAAGAAGCAATATATTGCTAGTTATCTCCTCGCCCACAATGAGTACTGGATTTGGTGGCCTTCATGCTTTGCTGTGCAAGAGAAGACAAACTCCTCAGATTGTAAAGGTTACAAGAACTTGGGATAGGACAATCAAGCTAGAGAAATCTCCAACAACCTATTTTTTTAGTATAGGTGTGTTGAGCAAATCTGACAAAAAGTCTCTTAGTTGTTCGCCATGAGATGTAATGTGAATCTTTACTTGACAGATGAGCCTTTGTGAAGAGTTAGGTCTTTCTATTGATATAAAGAATGAAAAAATGGACAAGGACTAAGAAAGTTATCATTGGTCAAACTTTTAGAGCATCTTGGTCAACTATAAGAAACTACCTAAACAAATTTGGGAAACCGTGAGATTTGAACAAATTGGCAGTAACTAAGGCAATAGAACAACAACAAGGATGCTCGGGGGGTGGGGGCTGAGGGTTGGGGGGGCACAAAAGCATCACGACGTTGAAGAGGTTAAGAGAAAAAACAACAACCAAAGGGAATAACTAATAAACTATTCAAAGCATAATTCCAATCATGAAAGAAGACAAGTCTTTACATGTCAATTTTATAGACTTCAATCTAGACACTTTTAATTATGCAAGACTCAACAATTCTTATCTTTGGCACCCATCTTCTTTTTGGGGTCACAATCTATTGATGCAAGAAAAATGTATGAAAACACATGGCAGGAGGTGAAAAGTTTTAAAAAGGAAGGGACACGTGGTTCAAGAAGGATCATGACATCAAGAGTACATGGATAGGCACTTGACACACCCTAATTGGCATGGCAGCGAAAAGTGACATGAACAGAGAAGTGGGGAGTAATCAGGAATCATGTCTGAAAAACTCAACATTATCCTTTTTGTGAAAACCTATAAATAGGCATGTATAATCCAAGATGGGCATCCAAAAATCAATGATACAATTGTGGTTTTCTTTCTTCTTTTACTTTCCCTACGAGTAGATGTAATATAGTTCTTTGATCTTTATGAGTATATCGTGTGCCTATGAAATCTCCATCAACAATCGAGATACGCACAGTCGGATTCTTGGAGATCTATTCCATTGCTTGATACCTTATCCAGTCTTGTTTCTTCCTTGACAATGAGGGTTAGGGTTCTTTAGCATGCTCTTTATCTTCTAGTATTCATCTCAAGCTTACCGTACTTAGCTATTTGTGTGGGATTGTCACTTCAAACAACAACATATATTTGGTATGCCAGATGAGACACACACCTATTTGTATAGACTTGATCAGGTCAAGTTTATTTCATGATATCATCTAACACAAACATTGATCATTCATCCCTAGTGTATAGAACTTGACCTCCAATCTCCAACAAACTAGTGGAATATCCCTACACTACCAAAAGGAGATTGCGTCGGCTATGCTTCACATACAATTGAATGAAGATATTGTTATTGAATGCCTTCGACCATTAGTTAATGATTGGTTACAAGGACAATTTGAAGATCTTCAAATGGTGTTGTTCCGTCAGATGGTAAAAACCATACCTACTATGATTACTAATCAACTGGTTACTATCGAAGATCAGGATTTGATTGTTGATAAATGAAGGCAAGCTACATAAGATACTACTCAAATGTCATACTAGCGAGCGTCAATATTCATCACTTATATAGGGAGCCAAAACAACTCAGGACCTTCCGCAACTCGAAGACTTGACTTCTAGTACAGAGAGTCAATATTGTTCGATGGTCACCCGATTTTTCGCCCCCAATTTCATCATTTCAAATAGCTTTACTACCCAACTTTATGTTACCTCAACACCATCTAATATATCGGTGGTGCTTACCAAATGTTGTGGGGTACATATCTAGAATCTTATCCCTTGATTTCTCCAAGAGCTTTGAGCTTTATGGCGGCCCAAATGGGGTGTGTATTCCACCACCAACACAACCACCAAACTTTGGCCCTTCATCATTGCTCATCAATATATAGTAGTTACCCATTGGTTATTTGGACTTAAGAATTCTAGTGCCACATATCAACGAGCGATGAACTATATTTTTTATGATTTATTTAGAAAAACAATGGAGATATATATTGATAACATTATGGTCAAATCTAAAAGTTTCAAACAATATTTGTTCGAATCTTGAGCATGCTTTTCAATGGATGTAGAAGCAATGGTTAAAAATAAATCCTAATAAGTATGCTTTTAAAGTTTTTGCTAGACATTTTCTAGGTTTCTTGATATATAAGAGAGGGATCAAAGTTGGTCCAAACAAGGCTACACCATCATCAATGCTTGACTACCCAAGATAAAGAAAGAATTGCAAAGTTTAATTGGGTAGATTAGTTATTTACGGTGCTTTATTGCTAACCGTAGATAAGATGACTCACTAATGCAGAATGACTTTGTGTGGGGTACAGGGCAACAATTGGCATTTGAGAAGATCAAGGTGTATCTAGAAAAGCCTTTTGTGTTGGTATCCCCAACTTTTGGGAAATTGTTGAAATTGTATATAGTAGCTAGAGAAAATTCCATCGATACTCTACTACTAGCTCAAGATACTGAGGACAATACTGACCGAGTTATTTTCTATTTGAGTCGATTGCTCACTAATGTAGAATCCCAATATTTTCTTATTGAAAAGATATGTTTGACATTATACCGCACTTCTATGAAATTATGTTGTGTCCTTTTGATTTGTTGCATTACCTACTTGGTCATCCAACTCTCCAAGGAATGCTAGTCAAGTTGACAATAATATTGTGCCCTTTTTATTTGAAACATTACCCTCTCAAAGCAATGAAGGGTGTATCAGGGACTGATGAGGTCACTGACCCCTTAGAAGTAGCACACAATATGATATTCGAGCAATCTTGGTCTGTTATGTTTGATGGCTCAAGGTGTAATCAAGGTGTGGGAATTAGTGTTTGCACTATTTCCCTAATGTGGAGAGCAGGTATGCGCTCTCAATGTCCTTGTAACCAAGCCTTACTAATAAAGAGGCTAAGTACTATGCTTTGATCTAGGGTTTAAGTCTGATTTTTGTTGTTGGGACAAGAAAGAGATTTATGGTAACTCCCAAGTCATATTTGTCAATTAACAAGGATTACCTTTGTCTTAGTTCGAACTTCCAACCCTTGCATCATTATGCAAAAGATCTATTGGAAACCTTTCTTAAAGTGAAATTGTCATACATTCCTAGACATGAATATCAAGTGGTGAATAATTTAGCCTAAACTGCTTCAGGGCATAATGTAGCATGTAGATCCAAGCAATGATAGTCTTGATTTAGGAGACGAAAGTCTTAGAACTGGAAAGACTTATTGGTGAAATGTTTGAATCAACCCTCATAATGCTTAGATATTAAGATTCGACATAGGGTATTAAGCTTTACTTTCTTAAACAATGAGTTGTACAAGTGAAGCCATCAAAGTTTGCTTTTCAGATGTTTGAATAGAAATGAAGCTTGAACGGTGATGGTTGAAGTTTATGAAAGAATTTGTGGGGCTCAATGGTCAAGGAAGTTCCTCAAGGCCTATGTGATCAAAGTTATTGGATTGAGCCATCATGGTTTACATTAACCTTTATTTTATTCTCATGAGCATCTCTCTCTAGAGTTTCATGATTGGAAAGCAAAGCATACAACTCTTGTGATTCTCGAACAAGCTCATGAGAAGTTGAAACCTCCACGTCTCGAGAAGTAGTTACTTGAGATTATAGAGAACTCAGATCGGACTATACCTAAAAAACTTTGGCTTGTAATTTTTGGTGTCGTTGATGAAGAATCTCAAGTTGGTTCTCGAGGAACGAAATTTTGGCTTAGAGAATTGAGTTTTTATTTTCGAGGTCAGCTACATGTGAAGATATCTCTATCATTTGAGTAGTCGAATTGCGATGTAGATCGCAACGTCTGCAACCTGTCGAGAGAAAGAGCATACGTGTGTAGATGTGAATTTTTATTCTGAAATCTATGTAGAGACTTGAAATCAAACTCACAAACTATGTCATATGCGCGAGCGTACCAGCTAGTTTTCTTAAACTAGCAAAGATGATTTTTGACTTTTAGAGCAATTGTGGGTAAGTGAATTTTTTTTGACGTAGGCCTTCTTCAACCGATGCTCAAGGGTCAACCTAAATGCTTTGAGGATCGTTTTAGATCCGATGTATTTTCAAAATCCACTTTGAAATCCCGACGACTTAATCCAACTTGTGAATCTAGCTCTTGAAAGAAAATATTTCAAAGTCCTAAAAAATGAAAACTGGTTCTATTTTCAAGGACTTGTTTTCAGATTTTTTTCTCAATAACTTTTGGATCTCCAAAAATTATGAAAATTTTACAAGAAATAGAGGTTGATATGAAGATTTAGGAGCTATTTTTATTCTAACTTTTGGTGTTGTGGACATACACAATTAAATCAGACAATGAACCTCACTTAGACATTCGGGACAGATCTATGACATAAATATAGAGGTTTAGAAAAATGGTTGTATCTTTGTGCACATACCTCCAATTTCTATGAATTTGGTCTTATTGGAAAGATACAAATCTTAGCTTTCCAATGGAATTAGATTACTTTAGACAAAGATATGAGATAATAACCCAACCTCTATTGTAGGAAATAAAGGTTTCATAGACTCTGTTCTAATTTTATCCGATTTTATTTACATAGTTGTATGATCCTAAAATTCTTGAAACATTTATTAGAAATGGATCTGTTGTGTAGATTATGTGTGCAAATGTTCGGAGCATTTGGAGTAGAGTGTAAGAAATTAAAAATCAAACATTAGACATACATAAGATCCAAAAAACAGGTTTTCAGGTTTACAATATACATGAATACATTTCATCCAAATTTAAAAGACAATCCACAACAATTAAAATATAAATGACTGAAGAAAATGAATGAAAGTATGATTATAGCTTAAGCATAGAAGAGATTAGGATATATTCGAGCTTATATAGTATATTGGGGTAGGAGAAACTGAAAATTAAATACATAGCATGCATCTAATGAACATAAAGAAATTGGAAGGCATAGCCCTTAACTATTACATCAAGAATGGAGTCAGTTGCTCCTTAATTACAACCCCTTTTGAAGTGAATGAAAGTAAAGAAGAGATAAAATGAAAAAGAGGAGAGGAATTGAACTTGATCGTGGAGCTCCTTAGCAATGGATGAAGGCAACTTGGGAAGGGGGTGGCTACTCTACTTTCTTCCTTCTCTCCCTGTCTCTCTCTTTTTCTCTCCCTCTTTCTCTCCCTCGCTTGCTGCAGGCTTTCTCCTCTTTTCTCACTTCTCTTCAATGCCTAAAACCCAGCCTCAAGGCCCCTTTTTATAGATTTCAAGGGGGGCCTCTAGGGCCTTCCACATGGGTGCATGTGGGGGAGGGTGGTCCCCTCTTGGTCCATGTGGGCTTGGTGCAACCCACATGGTCCATCCCTTCACTTGTTCAAGGCTAGGAGTGGTCAAGCCACTCTACCCCAAGCTCTTGCCTTGGTCGAACCACTCTAGCCCACCTGCTTGTTTGGCTCGATCTTGGTGGCTTGTTTTGTGGTTCAAGACAAATCTTGACTTCACCCATTTTGGCATGCCTTAGCCCATCATACTTCATGTCTTGGATTGATTTGGGTATGGTCCTTTGCTTTGGCCTTACCTTCATCAAGCTCAAGTCTTGATCGAAACATCTTGTTGTGCCTTGGTCCTAGAGTGTCCTTAACTTTGCCTTGAATGAGCTTGATGTAGCCACTTGAGTTTGAACCTATTTGAATTTGATTTGAATCTTTCCTTTTAGTTGAATTTGATTGAACTTGGTTTGGGATGAGTCTTGCCTAGCCTTGAGATTGGGGTTTGACAGTTAATCGTGCCTTGACCCATTCCTTGCTTCGAGTTTTGCAAAACTTGGCCCTGAATCATCAGCATTGCTTTTGCAAATTCATTGTTATCTCCTTTTGGTCCAGGCTTTACTCCATCTTTTTGGGCAAATCAGTGCCTTTTTAATTTTAAAAACTTGATTTTGTAACTTCAAGTTTAAAAACATTTAATTTCAAAATGTTGTTTTTTCGGTATTTTATAAAATTCATAGGTTGTGCTCAAATCGTGGATTTAAAACAAACCTAGATTTGTTTTAAAAAATTAAAACATGCTTAGATTTGTTTTGAAAAATATTTTAGGGTGTTTACAACATGTTCTTCACACTCGCCAATAGCAAAAAGTTTGGTTTGTGTTGTAACTCGGCAGTTCTAACTGACATCAAAAGTTCACAGATTTGGATTTAGACATTAGAGTTTCTTTAATTAATCTTCTTAATTTATGAGGAAGGTTATGTCACCTTAAAGGGTTTGTATAACATACATACCACAACCTACTTCATTTAGAATAGAAAGGAAAAAAAAAATATTGTGTTAAATTATTCGATCATGGAGGTTATGATATCCCACAAGGCCATAGAAGAAGACTCATCCAAAATGGTAGAGGAAGCACTGGAATATGTTACTTCTTACTCAAGATACTTTAGAGGTAGGTTGTTACATGGTTTAGGAGAACATGCAGGTCCCTCAATGATGGTTGCATGCATAAAGTCTAGAAGGTCATTAGTTAAATCTTCTATTACTGTAGGCTTTACAGAAGATTCTTTAATCTGGGTTGAGTTTTACTCCTAGTAGTTCTAGTTGGAGGAGTACATTCCCTTTTTCATGATGAGAAGGATGAAGCTGATGAGCCAGAAGGACCTACAAATGGAGTTGAGGGGTGTACCAATTGAAAATAGTTGCATCCATTGCATAGTCAATGAGCTTCAATTTGTAGTCATCAATCGAGACTTGGTCATTTCTATATAGATGGTTGTCCATCAAGAAGAGAATTATGAGGTCTCACCAGAGAAACGATATGAATTGAAAAGTGTAAGGATTAGTAGCCTCTAAGGAAAACCTAACTAGAGGGCTAGGTAATGGGTAGTATGGTTGAGTGACAATTAAATTAAATTGGCATGTTTGAGAGGTACATCAGAATAAGAATCGAGGAGAAAAGATTTTCGATAATCCAATTTTGTAGAGATCCTCTTTGAATTTGGTGATAGAATTTAAATCGAGAGTGAAGAGATATGAAGGAAGGAAATATATCTCGATAGGGATGGTGGACCATAGCCAAGTAATAGTCTCAAATGGTGAAGTTGAGGTTGGAGAAATAAGGCTTACTGCAGGTCCTAAAGTATCAACAATGATTTGTTGGGGAGGAAGGTGTCAAAATCCGAACTTGGGGAAGTATAGATGAATCCAAAATTGGAGAAATCAAAATGGACTCTTACAAGATGGATAGGATCATCAATCTACATGGCCTCAAGAGCATATCTATTCAGATGGTAGACCATAGCCAAAAAGAAGGGAGCAAGTGACAGTTTAATGTCATACATAATTGCAAAAATGTACCATACATACTTGTCATTAACTTTGGTTCCACATACATAGGCGATGTAACGGCAAAACCATAATAGCAGGAACATATGGTATTCATCATCTGTCACTAATTTGGTACTTGAATAATGATGGATAAAGTCATTTCAAGAAAATTATAGTGAGAGTTTTGGGGTATAAAAATCCTAATCAACTAAGGAGATAGGATCAACACCATTGAATGGAAGATCTATGATCATTGGAAGCAATTATGTTAGGAGATCTAAAAAGGTAAGAAAAAATAGAAGAGGTTGTCATCAAACATTATGGCCAAGCAAGATAACATGATGAGGTCATGAATACCCTATTGGACCCAAAGATAATGCTTCTAATCTCCAACTCTATCTATCCAATTAACATATAGTTGATTGGTTATAGGTCACAGACGAAGAAAGTTTGGGCATCAAGACATCACAAATTCATTCTAATTTAAAGGCAGTTCTTCGATATGAAAGTCCGAGAGATTGAAAGTTGATTTAGGAGGAAGAACAATATCCAAAGGAGGAGCTATGAGAGCAAGGAGATAAGGAATTCTACCAAAGGTTGCTCGAGTTTTTGAAAAGCATGAGAACTAGGAGAAAAGTTGTTGCATTTATAGATTAGTGAATATATAGAATCTCGAGAATCACGATTGAGAAACAAATGTGTTGAAATTAATTTGGATACGACTCATACCCTTGTTAATTGTGGATATAGAGTTATAGGGGATATGTATTAATGCTAGAAAATGTATCAAGACATGAGGCAAGAGGTGGAGAGTTTCAAAAAGGAAGAGACATGTGGCTCGTGAAGAATTATAACATGGAGCATATAAAGACAAGCCTATATACCTAAGTTGATCTTATGGGTCATGGGGTCAATTGACACACCCTAATCAATGTGGCAACAAAAAGATGCATGAATAGAGAAGTCGGGAGTTATTGGGAATCACGTTTGAAAAGTTTAGCACGATATCTATCGTTTTGTGGAAGCCTATAAATAGGCATGTGTAATCAAAGATAAATATCTAGAAATCAATCATATAGTTGCAGTTTTCTTTTTCTTCTTTACTTTCTCTAGAAGTAGACATAACATAGTCCTTTCATCTTCTTGAGCACATTGAGTGCCTACGCAACCCCATCGATAATCGAGATATGTACAGTCGAATTCATGGGGACCCATTTCATCCCCTAATACCTTATCAGTCATGAAGGGGCCTTTCATTTTGTGACATTTGTCTCAAGCTTACTATGCTCAGTCATTCGTGTAGAGTTGTCACTTCAGACGCAACACAATCTATACATTCTCTTAATAAAATCTATCTTTGGCACCATATCATCGTGTGTCATTACTCACTACACGAGCACCTTTTCTCATGGTTTTGGGAACAACTTGAATTTGTGCCATATCTTCATGTCTCTTCTAAAATAACTAAAATCATCTTCCTGATCTCTAATTGACTTGATTTTAATCTCTTTATCTTGAACTTCATTAACTTGATCTTTTTAGACTTGGTACGAATTGAGAAGGGTTGACTTCCTTATCAGGTGAGTTAGTATAGGATGAAAATCTTAACCAACTACAAATCTAGCTTTAAAAAGATGGGGAGATTAGCTCTTTGGCGATAATAAGATCCAATAGGCATAGTAGGCGACCCTCTAGTTGGTGATCACGACATCTAGGATTGGAGGAATTAGCTTACATATGAACAAGGAAGTCTCTCCGCCCATGGAATGAGGGTGAGTGTACTTAGTTCCATCACAGGGCACATCATGTTTATACTTGCGAGGTTGAAACATCCATCCAAAAAGAATATGGTGTATGCAAATAGATGGAGGTTGCCTCCCATGGCTGGCTAATATTTGTTCAAGAGAGTGATGCATTGGTTGGACATAAGAGACCACAAATGAGTTGTAACTAAAGATTAGTTCAGGGCAAGAGTTATGACGTGATACGTAGGAAAGATATTGTAGCATCAACTGCAATGTCCATGATGTGTAGGGAGGGTAGGAAATATGTGTCCCTCTTGTGCTCAAAGTTGAAGGTATTTCCTATTGGTAGGACATCCACGGGAAGAGAGTCGTCCAATGGTTGATCTTTATTTAAAGGTAAGGTTGAAAAATTCCAGGATACGCAACTGAGATGTGCGGAGAGTTGGGAGAAGGTATCTCTTAAAGAATGATGTAAAGCAAACAAGTGTCATCTAATAATCCTTTTTATTGCAAAACAAGGCCACAAGACAACAATAGTGAAGGAAGCGAGGGCATATATGACCTCAGGTGTTTGGTATCCCTTGTATCAAGAGCAGTACCTTGGAGAAGAAACCATTGTTTGCGAAGACAGGGTGATTGAGTATTGTGGAAAAAATTCTATTTTGAAAGGATTAACCGTGTCACAAACACAAATTGATTATTTTCTTTGTAGTAAAGAAGATAGACCGTGTTATAAATATTGCAAGATAATTCTAAGAAAAAGCTTAACTACCTGATATCTACTTTTAGTAATGGATTTGCTCATAAAAAAGTGGACAAAGAAGAATAGAGTGCATAGGGTTATTCGGACTTCATGGTGAAACCTCAAATATAAGAAAGAAGATATATTTAAAAAGAAAGTTTTTCAAGGAGATTCTTGGAATTATGTAGGTAAACCTTCTGATATATGATATATGGAACAATATGGCTATACATATTAAGAAAGTGATAAAAGATGTATTAGGTGAATCTAAGGGAGGCGTACTGGCACAAAAGGTCACTTGATAGTAGAATAAAGTGGTGAAAGATAAAATCAAGGCAAAGAAGGCATATTACAAATTGCATTATGACAAAAATACTATCCAAGCTAGTGAAACAAAAGCCCAAATTTGAGAAGATTTATATAAAAGCTTAATTCAAAAGAAGGTGAAATAGATTTTTAGGATAACTAAGGCCACATATAAGAAAAATAAAGATCTTACTTTTGTTAGATGCATCAAAGATAAGTTTGAGAAGATTCTAGTGGCAAATGATGACATAAAAAATAAATAGAAAAATTATTTCTATAAACTTTTTAATGAAAATACAAATGTTAGTATTAGCTTTAAATAGTTAGCCAAATCATAAAAGTATATAAATTACAATTTTTATCGGCGTATTCAAAAAAATAAAGTCAAAGAGGCTCTTAAATATATAAAAGTTGGTAAATCTGTAGGATTAGACAATATTCCTATAGAAGTATGGAAAATCTTACAAGAGATAGAACTCACTTGACTCATAAAATTATTTAATAAAATATGGAGAACCTAAAAGATACCTGAGGAATAGACAACGAGTATACTTATACCCATATATAAAAACAAGAGAGACATTTAGAATTGTGCGAATTATCAAGGTAACAAGCTAGTGAGCCATACTATGAAATTATTAGAAATAATTATCGAACATAGGTTAATAGAAGTATCGAGTACAACAGAAAACCAATTTGGATTCATGTTCAACAAATATACTATTGAAGCGATTTATCTATTTAGACGTCTTATGAAATATTTTAGAGTAAAAAAGAAAGAATCTTCACATAATATTTATTGATTTAGAAAAAGTTTATGATAGGGTGCTAAGAAATGTTCTTTAAAGAACATTAGAAAAGAGAGGTATCCCATTGATATATATAAATCTTATAAGAGTCATGTATGATGGTGCAAAAACTTGTGTGAGGACTCATGAAAATATGACAGACTTCTTTGAAGTTAATATTGGGTTACATCAAGGATCAACTTTAAGTCCATACTTATTTATAATGATGATTGATGAGTTAACAAAACATATTCAAGATGAAGTACCTTGGTGTATGTTATTTGCAGATGACATTGTGTTAGTGGATGAGTCTAATGAAAAGTCAATATGAAATTGGAACTATCGAGTGAAACATTAGAAAGTAAAGGCTTATGACTTAGTAGAATAAAGAAACATAGGAATGTATATTTGATCATTTGAGTACTTCAGATGACATAGAAATTAAGATTGACACACATTGCATCCCTCACAAGGAAAGTTTTAAATACCTAGGATCAATTTTTCAAAGTGATAGAAAAATTGATAGCGATGTTACGCACAGAATTATTGTCGGTTGGTTAAAATTGAGAGGGGCATCAAGTATTCTATATGATAGAATATGCCATTAAAGTTGAAAGTTAAATATTATAGAGCAACAATTAAACCTGATATGTTTATGGTTCTGAGTATTAGGTAATTAATCATCATGTGCAAAAGATGTCAGTTGAAGAAATGATGAGGTTATTATAAACAAGTTAAGAGTAGCACCAATAGAGGATAAAATGATGTTAAATCATTTAAGATGGTTTGGACATGTAGAAAGATGACCCAAAGATTCATAAGAAGCTATGAAAAACTAGATTGTGAAAATATTAGAGGAAGAGAATGGCCACAAAAGTATTGGAAAGAAATAATAAAGAATGATCTAGTTTATATTGAGTTAATTGTTAGCATGGTACATGATAGGGTTCTATGGAAACAACGAATCCATGTAGCTGACCCCCTCTAGTATGGGAAAAAGCTTAGTTGTTGTTGTTGAAAGGATTAACCGAGTGGTAGATTCTTTTGAGACTGAACACATATTGCCAAAAAATAAAAAAAAATGCCACGAAATACGGTTTCTATCAATTTAAATCACAAGTTAGAAAGGGAGATTTAACTTAGAAAACAAATATTATAATGTTATATATATAATATATACACCCTCCTCTCACCATTGCATGCTTAAAGATGGGGAGGTGTGGACGATGGAGGTGTTAGTCTTCAAAGTAGTGGGTGGTAATAGTTTGAAGTTGGATCATGCTCTTAGATGCTACATAAAATAAGATAATTGTTTTCTTCTATACGAGACGTGGCAGGATGGTAATGTTGAACAAGTCTTCGATGCTATTTAGGAAGACATAACAGTAATGTTAGTCATTTAGTATGATTACACTTACATTTTAAGGGGTTTTATGTCTTATTATATATTTAATCTTTTTTGTAGAAAAGTTCACATTTGAGTATTTAGAAAGTCATAAACCTATCCCAACTCATTTGATAACGAAAAATTATAAGAAACACTATAAAAATATCTAAATGACTATCTAAATGAAATAAAAATGAGGTATTTTACGTCTCACTTCAATACAAATCAGCCTCTTCCTAAAGATAGACCAATAATTGAGGTCTCAACATATACCTTGCAGAGATGCTATGAGTTGTAGTTAAGTGAAACAAAGGTAAGGAGGCAAAAAAAGAGCTAATCGTACAAAAATGTTGACAAAAAATAACAAAGAATCTGAATCAATTATTAGATATCGATTTATTATGGTTTGTATGACTTTGTTTATTATTTTGGTAGTATATATCAATTTCTATACTCTACCTTTAAAGATATTTTATTGTAAGAGAAATAATGCAAGAAAGATGGCCCCCCAATCAAATCATACGATGCATTTATTGATTACTATAAGGATAAAAAAACTAGATAAGTAGAATATATGTAAGTGTACATATTATTTCAGATATTATTAGTCTTAGGAACCATTTGATGTGTTCATGTTTTTCTATTATGTTATTTACTATTTATATATATTATAATTAACATGTTATTTTACATATTGTTAGTCTCAAGTACAACAAGAATATCACATGATTCGTGAGAGTGAAGATGGTTCATCTTCTACACTAAGTTTTAGAAAGGCTATGGATCATGTATGTGAGAAACACCAAAGAAAATATGAGAGGGGGAATGAGGTTTGGAGCACCCAGTAAGACAAGGAGAGAGAGTTCAGAGCATATTGGGATCAACATACTCCAACTTTATTAATGCAAAATCGAGTGACATCATTAGAAGGCACTTTTAGAATATGTTTCACAAACTTGACAATATAATAAATAGAATGGACACTCAAGTAAATCTCGTATACTATAATGAATATATATGTTACTCTTTATTATAATATGAAATATAGCGTATTAAATCATGACAAATTTATGGTTTAGTTTATGAAGATATGCCATATGGTTTATGACTTAGCAACAAGAAGCTTCAATTCAACACAACAATGATCATCGTAGGTAAATTATCTATACTTGTAGTAATCCTTCATTATTTTATATGTTTGGAACTGTATGTAATCTTTTGGATATGTGACATTTGAGACAATGGTCCATATAAGAAAAGTTATTTATTTTATTGTTTCAAATTTGTAATAGTAACTATTGTGAGAATATTACTTCACATATAGTTTTAAAAATTTATGTTGCGTGTTTGATAATGGTAGCCACTAATCATATCTTTAAGTATGTATAGTGTTTTATTTTGTATTGTAGGAATCATAGAATACAAGAATTGGTAGAAGAGATGATTGAAGAAATGTTAGAAGAGATGATCAGTCATGAATTCCTACACTAGGTTTATAATAAACTATGGACATTGAACTTGATTATATTTGATCAATTTCTTTTTGTTTATGTACTCGTTTTAAATGTTTGTAATATTGGACATTCTTCGATGTATTCGGCTCATATGGTATTTATGTAGTTGTTTTAAAAATTTGTCATTGAATTTGGTTTTATTCAACTCTTATGGCATTTATGTATTCATTCTAAATGTTTGTAAATTGGAAATTGATCTTTGTTTCATTTAGATATATATAAATCTGCAAGATAAATTATATTCTAATTATTTCATATTATATATCAAGTGTTTGTGATGGAATTCTATTATTAAATTCATGTAAAAATTTGAATTATCGAAAGCATCATAACATAAATTGATTATTTTGTGCTATTGATATGAGGCATTTCCTACAGTCAGACCATCGGCAAAAAGACACTACCGATGGTTGTCTTTTCCAAAGAAATTCTGAAAATTCTTTTTCGACGATTTCATCTTTTTTCCACCATCCAATCATCAAAAATGACATTTTCAATGATTTAAACCATCATAAAAGTGGTTTTCAGGACCGCCAAAAATAAACATTTTTGAACCAATATCTAATTGGCTGGTTTACATCCAATTAAATTGATCTTTATTTAGAAGGTGCAGATGAAGGATTAGCACTAGTCTCACCTGATTCTAACATTTAAAAAGAAATAAATTAATGTTATCATATGAACGGTGATGATGCCTATCCCCGTGTTGTCACATTTCTGGAGATAAACTGCCCACGGCCCTACGTTGGATAGCTTTTGAAATTTCCGCACACAAGGGAGAGACCAATGGTTTCTAACATTTAAAAATAAAAAAATTAATGTTATCATATGAACGGTGATGATGCCTATCCCCGTGTTGTCACATTTCTGGAGATAACTGCCCACAACCCTACGTTGGATAGCTTTTGACATTTCCACACACACAAGGGAGAGACCAATGGTTTCTAACATTTAAAAATAAAAAATTAATGTTATCATATGAACGGTGATGATGCCGATCCCCGTGTTGTCACGTTTCTGGAGATAACTGCCCACGGCCCTACGTTGGGTAGTTTCTGACATTTCCACACACAAAGAGAGATCAAATACCATACATTTGGAGTTTTTCTTTTCTTTAACTTCTTTTTTTTTTCTGGATCTCTTGGGTCTACGGCTAGGGATGACTGAAAAGGAGATTCAAATGGAACGTAATAGTTCGATATTCAGATTATGAATGTCTGAAAGAGGTTAGGCCTAACGCCAGCTTGCAAATAACAGGAAAGTATTCCCAATAAGCAAGTGAAAACCGGTAGGGCGCTCCTGCGTGCAGCTGAAATCTGGAGCTCTCCACTCAAGCATGTCTTTCATCCCCAACACTGGAGAGCCGCAAACATGAATTCTCTCCATAGATGGGAAAAGAACGTCCATTTACAATAAATTGCCCCCCTTCCCGTGATTCACTTTCCATGGAGAGTTGTTTTGATACTGAATCCGCTTAGCTGAAATGCCTTCATAGGGCACATTTGTCTCATGGTGGTGGGCTTAATTCTTATCAGCTACTCTTTTCGACCATACAACAGAATTTCTACATTTGTCAATAGTGTGTTTTTCATCCTACCAACATCAAAATACAAGAAAATTTTATCAAAAAAGGAGATCAAAACTGGTGGATTTTTTTGGCTATAACAGGGATGCCGAAGCTAGGTATGCATGCCCCAGGAATCGAACTCACAACCTGTGCCTTGTGAGTTGAGCGCCCTGCCAGGTGAGCGAACGGTCCGGTGTGACTGGTGGATTTGCTGACCACACGGTAGGCTTTTCTAGGCATGCAATAAACTTTCTCATGATTGTGATACACATGAGTGTTTTCACTTTTGCGGACCTCACAATGAGACAATTACTTAGGGAGTGTCCACAGTACGGGCTTCGGCTGGATTTGAAGTGGCGGGGGCTACTTTGTCACGGTTAGTTTTTCTTGAAGGTGGCAACTTCGTTTTGGAACGTCATAATGCACAGAAGCATGGATATGGAATGACTAGAACGCAAACAACAAAGGCATAAACTCAACTTCCGGAAGAAGGATGCACATCTGCTATAGAACGTAAAGCCAGATGAATCCATCATATTTGAATACTTCAGAGTCAGGATCACAATCAGATATGGGTGAGAAAAACATTTAAAAAACTCATAAATTGGTACAAATAGTACGAAAGCACAACATTTACATGTAACCATGTTAAATGAACACAGAAGCACAAGATAATCTGAAAATCTCACGGAACAACAAATAAGCAAAAACATTGGAGCTTTCTCTGCATATACAATACTACCAAGAAAAAGCATGAAAATTCAATTACACGTTGGTGGGTTCAGACACTTATAAACAGCAGAATCTGGCTGTCTATAAGCAGGAAGAGCTTCTGTATCCACACGTCTGACTTCTCCAGGTTTGAAGGAAAGATCCATATGCCTGGAACAGAGCAGAAGCATCAGCAGCGTCCAAGGTTACACCATAGTCACAGACCTCGTTTTGGCAAGGTTTAAAAGTTTAACTTAGAAAAAAGTGTACGAAGTCGAAGAAGAAGACATAAGAAAGAAAGAAAAAGGAAAGAAAAGTCGTGCAAAAATTTCATGTTTCTTTGATAATGTTGCTATTTCAGGCTGGCTTGATTTGTTAACTTTTATGTGGTGTTCAGAAAGTATCGTTGGGAATGGTGACTATGGGTAACATTATAATGGTTCATTTTGTCTTGATTTAGAGCGATTCATGCTAAAAATTTTAGCCAAACTAGCCTAACCGAGATGTGCCTCAGGCTGTCTAACTAATATTTATTCAGCAAGGTGCAAACTGCACGATGCTCCTGAATGACCTTTAAAATGAAAGGTCTTCCTTGTTATTCTAATAGCCCTGGAGTTGTCACCTATGTTTGTGCACAACCGAAAAGATAAAAAATAGGATTTCTTACCTCCGGAGATTGAGACCAACTAGACCAGCTTCAAGAACAGTCAGGTTGTCTGAATCAGGTGAGACAATGACAATATTATCACCTGAATACTGGGTCTCTAAAATTGACATCAATTGTGTCACACGAACAAATACATCTTCAACACTCTCGTTTGGTGTCCCATCATCAACAGGAGGCGGCTTTGCTCTTGGAGAAATTTTATCAGAAGCATAGACCTTAAGATTCATTTAGGGAATCAATATTACAATTTGCATGAGAGGATACATTTAACAAATAACTTGAAGACTGAATAGCTGCAATGAAGGTTTAGTAGCAGTAACGAATAATGATTATAACAAAGTATTCATGTTGCTACAGCAGCAAATGCTCCTCCCAGAACTGTTCCACCTTTGTTTCAGCAGGATGAAATGGGTGCAAAATTTTCCGAATGCACAAAAGCTCTGAAATCACAAGGATTGTTTGAAGAACGTGCATCAGGTTATACAGCATTTATAGCAAGGCATGTTTAACATTGACCATTAATGCACTCAATCTTATAATAAAAAACAGCATGATTAGACCAAATACCCTAATGTCAGCATTTTTTCTCCGCTTTTGTATAATATTTCACAATTTTTCTATCCTTTTATGTAACTTTTCTTCATTTTTGAGTATGATGACTAGCTGTTGGAGCATCCAACAATTATTTAGAACTATAGTTAGGTGCTCTACGACCAGTTGTACTAGCCATTAGGCTGGTCCATCACATCTTTCTTTCATTCCCTCTATAAATAAGGCATATATCCAACTTTGAAACATGCTTGTGCGGCATCACTTCATGATGAATAAAGTTGTTCATTTCTATTTGATGTTCTAGTGTTATACATTTCTTTAAGAGTTGATTACATGGTATTCGGGTGTTGGTTAAGAATTGTTTGATGCCCTTTTCAGAACCTTGATTTGCATGACGAGTACTTTCTATCAATGTTATAAAAATTGTATCGTATCGTACGATACAGGAGCACGTATCACTTATCGCAATTTATCATGTCGTATCGTACCGTATCTTACGATACACCCCATATTGTACGAGTCAATATTGATTTTTATGTTATAAATTTCAGAAATCCGAAACTTCCGGATTTCATTTCTGCTTCTTCCCAAACCCTTTTTCACGTCATTCCCTTGCTTCCAGGTCCTCTTCTTACCTTTTCTTGTTGATTTCATGGTTTATTCACAATATTCTCAAGTATTTCACCCAAACCAACTCCCCATTTCTAGGGTTTTTGTTAAATCCGTATCATACCTCTTTTCTCCGACATTCTACCAGATCTTTTACTTGAAAATTTTGAAGTTTTTGCAAATTTCGTGATTTTTAACCTCTAAAAAGCCTTTTCTTTCTTGTTGATTGTCTACTCTTGTCTTAATAGCTTCCGATTGAGTCGATCTAGCTTGAAAATATTACAATCCGATATATGAAGGCAATAGGCTTGTGAACAAGTGCATGTTTTGCAATGCTGTAAAACATGGTGGTATTTCTCGTATGAAACTGTTAATTGTAATAAGTGACACGGGCCATTAGGGCCAGTGCACTTTTTGTGCATGGCGCGGGCCACTAGGGCCTGTGCTGCCATAGCCGTTGGAGGCCAACGTCATGCTGGCCAACGGCTATGGCCTGGCTAATAACTAGCCGTTGGACTCCAACGGTTAGTGTTGGCCGATTGTCTTTGTTGCTTCTTTTCTTCCCTCTTTGTTGTGTATAATCCTTCATAAATACTTCATTTTCATATCAATAAAGTATGTTATCTAGTACAACTTTTGATTTGTAGTTTGCATTCATGGCTTAGATATCTATTGTTGGATGGTTTAATATTTTGGTGCTTTGACGATTTGCAACTTGGGCGATTCAACCTTTGGTTATCAACAAATATTTACATGGTATCAGAGTGAGGTTTTGAAGAAATCGAGCACATTCATAAGCGTGCCAACTTTGAAAAATCTATGACTCTTGTTTTTTGACATTGTGAAGCTGAAGATAACTTTAGAAAATACATTTGTTTTGAAAATGGAAGAAAAAAAATAAAGTTCTCAATTGATTACGTTGTCTTCATGAAAATTTTGGAATTTCTTGTAAATTTTGTAAACACAAACAAAGATAAACAATTAGTAAGTAATATTAACAATTGAAAACTGAAGTTAAATAATATTGAATTAAAAATTTGAAAGTAATAGTAATACAACATTACCTTTCACGAAGGCGCATGTTACAACGAATATAAACCAAATCATTAAGCCTTTTGTGTTTCAACCTATTGCGCTTTTTTGTATGGATGTGTTCAAAAATACTCCAATTTCTTTCACAACCTGTTGCACTACAGGTTTGGCTTAAGACTTTGACTGTAAAATCTCTAAGGTTTGGACAATCACTTCCAAACCTGTTCCACCAAACATCTGTAAAAAAGAATACAAACATTAGAGACATAATAATCCACAGTAATGTAAGATGCAACTTAAATATGAAAATAAACAATTTACCTGGACGCATCGTAGTACGGTTGCGAATTGTAACAGGCAAACCCATCAAATGAAGAGCATTATCATATATCTCCATCTCTCAATGTATCGCATCTGCTATGCTCTCATCAGGGACTAATATGTCGATAAAATCAATGATAACTCGATTAACCTTACCGTCCCTTTTGAAGGTTTCTGAGTACCTGAATGATGGGTAATAGGCTGATGTAATTGTTTATTCCATCTACTATCAATTATTTTCCACACGAGCACATAATCTCTTTTTTCTATTAAAATTATTTCTGATAGCTTCTTTTGCCCTATCCATGGCTTCATAAAGGTAGTCACTCATATTTTGATGGTTTTTCCTCGCTATCAGCTAATCTCAGCAGATGGGTTTAGATGGTTTTGAAGGTTCCTGAGTACCTGAATGATGGTTTTGAAGGTTCCTGAGTACCTGAATGATGGGTTTAGATGGTTTTTCCTCGCTATCAGCTAATCTCAAAACTTTCACTAAAGCACAAGTAATTTTCAATAATCTGACACATGCATTCCAAAATGAACTTCTAAAAACTGTTTCTGCAATCTCATTCAACTTTCTATTTCTTCTGTTTTGAGACAATTCTGCAAATTGTTGCCACTCATCTGTGGAGAACATTCTCTTCAAAGCTTGCTTCTATCTCACAATACTATGTACAGATAAGAAGTTTGTTGCGAACCGAGTTACAGCTATGCGAAGAAGCTCTACACCTTTTGTATATCTCCTCATCATACACAAAACAAATACATGGTTGTAAATAAATTTTGTAATATCTTGGCAACACTCAGTTACTGCTTTGAGATCTAAACAATGGGCTGCACATGGTGTCCAGTAGAAAGTCCCATAAATATCAGCTAACTCCTTCCCAACTGCTTTGTAGTTAGTTGTATTATCTGTAATCAATTAGACCACATTCTGTAGCCCAACCTCCTGTATAATCTTATCAAATTCTTCTCGTAGGTTCTCTGCAGTGTGCCTCTCCTCTGACATGTCTAGAGATCTCAAAAACATGAGTTCTTTAGGACAATATATAAGAAAGTTTAGCAATGTCCTTTCTTGCCTATCGGTTCATCCATCTGCCATAATAGTGCATCCTGTTTCCTTCCACGACTGTCTCAAAGTCGAATAGTATTACTGCACTTCAATGATGGTCTGATCTAATATCTTCTCTCTCAACTTATGATAAGAGGGCATCTTGTATCATGGACCAATGTTTGCAATTGCATCTACCATTGCTTGAAAATGAAAACTGTTTGCTGCATTAAATGAAATACATGCATCATAAAACCATCTTCCCACTGCCAGGTCTGCCTGATCATGCAGTTGTTCTGAAGCCATAGCAGCACGAATTCCTAGTTGAGCACCAGGTGTAGTGGAAGGAGGAAAGAACGAATGTATGCTAGAAGAAGAAGCTCTTCCTCTACTCCTTCCTGAACTTCCTCTTCTGCCACCTCAAAAGTCTTCAGCTGCATCCCCCTTTCCTCTAGTAGGTGCTCGTGAACTGTTACTACCAATCTTTATTCTAGCATCTGAAGGCAAACTATTAGTGAATCCAAATCCAGTGGCACCATCAGCTTCTTGATACATCTGAAAATCATCCTTTTGTTGTATCCATTCTTATATGCTCTCAATCATCTGCAGGAATTGTCATTTAATACATTCTGGCAAACTTTTAACTCTGCTTGTGCATGGAGCAACTTCTTTCCTGATTCCTGCTAGGTGATATTTCAACCTTGAAATTCCACCACTAACCACCCTTTCATAAAATAAGCATCTGATTTTTAACCTTGAACCCTCGACTGGTATACCCCACTGCCATGTCGGATCATCAGACTTTGAATGGGAGTCTCCACCCCTTCCTGCCATCTCAATGGAGTACTTTAATTCAAACAAAAACCTGAAAATAAAAGCACTTCGTAAATCCCCCAATCTTCAAATAGCACTCAAATCGAATGTCTCCCACTTCATGAATGCAATAAAAATCATATACATACATACTTAATAACTTCATATTTTGTCATTAAAAAAAAAACAAAATAACAAAAAAAACAATATTTGAAACATGAGTTAAGCTAGTGTGTTTGACACAGTGTTGTTTGACTCGTATCGTATCGTGTATCGTTTTGCTCCACGATATGGGCGTAGCGTATCATATCGTATCGTACTTTAATATTAAAAAAATGGAAAAAAATATTAAAAAATCAAGAAAAATTAGTAAAAATAAAAAAAAAATTAGGAAAAATCTCTAAATTACAAAGAATTCATATAATGCAAAGTTGAGTACATATTGATGATTTAATCATTCACCATTGAACAATTGAATAAAATTTACATATTTTGAAGCAAAAAATGAAATACATTTACATTTACATATTGTAATCAGGATCGTCAACTAAATAACCTTCATTTTCTCCTTGCTGAAGATCCTCATCACCACCTTCTGCTTCAAAATCAAAATCTTCATCTCCTTGATAATGTTGTTGCGCTGCTTCCAAATTAATCCATGCAATGTCTTCTTCGGGTAGGAGGGCATTTTCTTCGCTATCTTCTATAATTCAGTCTTCTAATATATCAAAATTATCCAAACTTATTGGATCAAATTGACTTTCTTCCAATTTACCTTTTTCAATTGCCTACAAGAAAGAAAGATAAGTAATTAGTAAATAACATTAACAATTGAAGTCAAACAATATATTGAATTGAATCTTGAAGACACTAAGTCATTGACTAAGTCATTCAGACACTAAGTCTTCAAAATCAATAATTGACTTTCTTCATTTCCTTACCTTTCACGAAGCTCAATGTTACAATAAATGAAAACTAAGTCATTCAGCCGCTTATGTTCCAACCTGTTGCACTTTTTTGTATGGATGTGTTCAAATACACTCCAATTACTTTCACAACCTGTTGCACTACAGGTTTGACTCAAAACTCTTACTGCAAAATCTCTAAGGTTTGGGCAATCACATCCAAACCTATTCCACCAAACATCTGTAAAAAAAGGCAAACATTAGAGACTTAATCCACAATAATATAAGATTTAAGAAACTTAAATACAAAGATAGACAATTTACTTGGGTGCATATTAGTGCGGTTGCAAATTGCTACAGGCAAACCCATTAAGTGAAGAGCATTATCATAGATCTCCATCTCTGAATGTATAGCATCTACTCTGCTCTTATTAGGGATTAATCTATCTATATAATCAATGATGCATCGATTAACCTCACCGTCCCTTTTGAAGCTTATTGGGTACCTGAATGCTGGGTTCAGATAATACGTTGTTGCATGAATAGGCTGATACAATTGTTTGTTCCATCTATTACCTATAATTTTTCATATGGGCACATAATCTCTCTTTTTTCTATTAAAATTATTTCTAATAGCTTCTTTTGCCCTATCCATGGCTTTATAAAGGTAGATCATAGATGGTTTATCCTCGCTATCAATCAATCTCAAAACCTTTACTAATCCTCAACAGTCTAACACATGCATTCCAAAATGTACTCCTGAAGACTGTATCTGAAATCTCATTCAACTTTCTATTTTTTCTATTTTGAGACAACTCTACAAATTATTGTCACTTATATAAGGAGAACATTAATTCCGCCCATATAAGGGATCACCCTTGCATTGCTGGTCCCAAGCCTGGATAAAGGAGGAGAGTTGTGTTAGGCTTCCGATAGCCAGTGTAAAACTTCGTCGAATTTTATAACATGGATTACAAAAAGTATGAGCATTGCTTTAGGGCGTCCCCGCCTAGCGACGCGTTGTAGAGCCCGAATGCAGTGATAAGTAAGCAAGGGTCACTATATTTTCGCCCGAATATAGTGAATCAATTACAGAGAGGGTTCCACATCATGGACGGGTGTGGGTAAAGAAGTTAGTCCCGCTACATTGCCGCCCGAATGTAGTGAATAGAGGGTCTCCGCATTTTGATTATGGACGGACGCTAGGGGTAAGGAAGCTAGTCCTAGATAATAAGATTCGTATTGGTTCTTGGAATATCTGGACATTATCCAGTAAGCTAATAGAGGTGGTAGATACCATGATTCGAAGAAAGATTCATATTCTATGTTTATAAGAGACAAAATGGGTTGGAGAAAAAGCAAAGGAGATAGAGGATACAGGTTTTAAATTATGGTACTCAGGTAAAGAAAAGGTTCGAAACGGAGTTGGTATTAACTCACGGTTTTGCCATCTATGGTGTATAATCCGCGAAGACGATGAAACCGAAGCCTCTTAGTCGACTCGTGACCTTATCTCCCATGATGACCACTTGAGTTACCTCACCATAATTTCCAAAATAATCCTTCACCTTCTCTTCCATCATTTCTCATGAAACTTCGCCGATGAACATAAAAAATTATTTCAACGCGGACCTTTTTCACTTCCGTTTGTGTGGATATTCCACGCTTCCAAACTTGGTATTGATTTTGAAGTTCGGGTCTTTTTGGATAAATGGGTCTGGATATGTGAAGATTGATTTGTGTATTATGATGAAATTAGTAGTTGTTTATTGTTTATGTGTTTTGCTTTAATATAAAGTTGTGTACTTGCTATTGTCATATACTTATGTTAATTGATGTCTCACTTGTTGTAACTTGAATCTAGCCATATCGCCTCATACAAAATTTTTGAAATTTGCCGTATCCAGCACCCGCACTCGTGTGACATAGGTTTGTATATATAGAAAGAAGATCAAAAGAAGAACCAATAAGAAGGTATGAAAAACTAAATTTGGAAAGTATTAAAAGAGCTAGAGGACGACCACAAAAGTGTTGGAAAGAAACAATAAAGAATGATCTAGCTTATTGTGAGTTAATTGCTAACATGGCACACGATAGGGATATGTGGAAACAAAGAATCCATGTAGCCGACCCCGTCTAGTATGGGAAAAGGCTTAGTTGTTGTTGTTGTTTGTTATATGAGGAGAACATTCTCTTCAAGGCTTGCTTCTTTCTCACAATAATCTGTATAGATAAGAAATTAGTTACAAACCGAGTTGCAGTTGTACAAAGAAGCTCTGCACCATCTGTATATCTCCTCATCATACACAATACAAAGGCATGGTTGTAGATAAATTTGACTATATCTTGGCAATACTCAGTTGATGCCTTTATCTCATCCATCTCACCAATATCTTCAAAGATCAGATCTAAACAATGGGTTGCACATGGTGTCCAATAAAAAGTCCCATAAGTATCTACTAACTCCTTCCCAACTGCTTTATAGTTAGATGCATTATTTGTAATCAATTGGACTACATTCTCTAGCCCAACCTCGCATATCACCTTATCAAACTCTTGCCTTAAAATCTCTATAACCTTTAGGACAGTAGACAAGAAAGTTTAGCAAGGTCCTTCCTCACCTATCTATCCATCTGTCTATCATGATAGTGCATCCTGTCTCCTTCCATGACTCTCTCAAAATCAAACAATATTCTTCCACTTCAATGACGGTCTTATCTAAGATCTTTCCTCTCAACTTCTGATAAGAGGACATCTTGTATCCTAGATCAATATTAGCAATTGCATCTGCCATTGCTTGAAAATGAAAACTATTTGCTGCATTAAATGGAATGCATGCATCATAAAACCATTTGCCCACTGCAAGGTCTGCATGATGATATAGTTGTTCTGAAGTCATAGCATCACGAATTCCAGGTTGAGCATAAGGTGTTGTGATAGGAGGAAAAAATGAATGTACGCTAGAAGCAACTCTTCCTCTACTCCTTTGTGAGTTTCCTCTTCTATCACTTCCACTTGCAAAATCTTCAACAACCCTCCTTCTCTTGTTTGGTGGCTGAGAATTACTACTACCAATCTCTATTTTGGCAAATGAAGGAATACTATCAGTGAATTTAATAGCATCATCATCTTCCTCAAACATCTCTAAATCATCCTTTTGTTGTTTCCTCTCTTGTATACTCTCAATTATTTGAAGGCATTGTCATTTAATGCCTTCTGGCAGTCCCTGTTAGGTGGTGTTTCAATCGTGAAATTTCACCACTAACCACCATCTCACAAAATAAACATCAGATCTTTAATCTAGAACCCTCAACTGGTATACCCCACTGTCATGCCGGATCATCAGACCGAGAATGGGAGTCTCTAACACCCCTTCCTGCCATCTTAATTGAGCACTTTAATTCAATCAAAAACCTGAAAATAAAAACACTTCATAAATCCCTAATCTTCATATAACACTCAAATAGAGCGTCTCCCACTTCATGAATGCAATAAAAATCATATCCACACAATTAATAACTTCATATTTTGTCATTAAAAAAATACAAATAACATAAAAAACAATAAATACAAAGAAAAAATTCAAAAAAACACACAAAATATATCAAAATCCGAGTTAGGAAGCTTGCACGAACACCGTAGAGCACGATTTTTTAACCCTTTAACACCAAGGAGGAGCAGAACCACCGGAAGAAAGCGTGAGGAGCTCTAAAAAAAGCACAGAAACCCTCAAACTATTCAGTCAGGGACCCTTTATACGGGTCCCTAGGCGTATCATGGGCAACCATGATACGGCACGATAACCTATATCTTACTATATAGGTTACTGTTACGTATCGCACCGTATCGTACAATACGGTGTGATACGAACAACACTGGTTTGACATTCTCATTTTTTTAAAGTTGTGTAGTATCATTGTCTTTAGTTATTGATCCATGTCTTGCCCTTAATGAGTTTGTTGTATTTTAAAGAAGACAATAAATTAGCTCATTCGTGTTGCATTGCTTCATTTCTCAAATTCCATCTTCTCGTTGTGTTGGTTCATGGATAGTAGTTGATTACCCATACATTCATTTTTTTTGTAGAAATTTGCTTTCTTTTGATGGTTTGAATAGTTGTATTTGTCTGCTTTATTGGGAAACCTTACATGACATCTAAAGTTTTAATACGGAAAAACAAAAACTTAATGATATTTCTTTTTCTATGAATCTTAATAGTCGTTGTTCCTTGAAATTTTTAGTTCATGGTTGTTATAAGAACATTATGCGATCTATTTTTGGATTAAGGATGGTTTATTGGTTTATCTCCCTTTTCTATGATAAATCCTAATTTGTTTCGATGCAAATATGGTTCCTTAGGATTTCTTGAAGCATGTTTATTAAAAAAAATTGAAATGGTCATTGAATAATTACTTGGATTTTGAAGAAATCACTGTGTTTTGATCTTTTAGGTCCCTCAGATTCAGTGCTAATTGTTCTTTGTTGGTTGCGACTGTCTGTTTGTCGGTGTGTTTTCGGTATCTTTCTTTTATAATTTTGGGGTTTTCTTATAATGACCCTTTATTTCAAAAAGTTTCCGTTTGAAGGTGCTTAGGTTCACCCGATCGGTCTTTCATTGGTCTTATTTTTGCTTTGTTAATCTTTGTAGATACTCAATTTTAAGGTTTTTTGGTTGCACCCACCTGCCCATTTCATGTTGTTGATTATAAACGTGTAATGCATCTATATGGGTGTTGGTTTTCCTTCTTTAGTTTCATTTGGGTTTTGGCATTTGAGTGATGTGATAAGGGTGGGAATAGCTTTGTCCTTTTGTCCTTGAAAATTGGTTTAATATAGATTGGGTACTGAGCTAATCGTTTCATCTTTATATGTGGATTTTGTTTGGCTTGTTTACTTATCAAGATATTGGCTACCATTTTGGGTTTGCCATGTGAATTCTGCGAGTCTTGTACTTTTTGTGATGTTGACTGCTTTCAGAATTCCTTGGGTTCAATTTGTTTTGGATAGTAAAATTGATCCCAATGATGTTTGGTATTTTAGGAATCGAGCCTTTTTTCTGGTCGTATGTGGTGATGGTAGGGATATGCGATATCCCAGTAATATTAGTTTGTCTTTTTGCCATCTCATTTGTGGGAACCACTTTTTCTTATCCTTGATCTGACAATGTTAAACTTTACGTGGTTTAGATGGACTTATTGGCAAGAAACATGGGTTCACTTTGATTATTGGAACATTTTACTGGTTTACTGCTTTCCCTTCTTTCTCATGAAAACATGAAACTTTTCTATTGCACTTAATATTATTGCATGTTTTGTATGTATAGTATTTGCATTGTTGAGTTAAATGAACAGATTTGGCTATTTGTTCCAATTCCGATGTGCATGGTATTCAGACTTAGCCCATCCAGGTGTGTTCCTTCCAACTTACTTTTCCATGAGATTATGATATCCATTTGTTAGAAATCTTTGTGATTAAGATGCTCCATGTTATTGACCTTTTGTTAGAATCTTTGTTAATAGATTGTCTTATTTTTGGAACCATAAAATCACTTTGAGTTTAAAGGATATTTAAGGGCCATGAAAATTATATGTTTGAAGGTTTTGAGCTTCGCCTTAAAAAGCTTGTTTGGGTTCGAATTTATTATCAAAACTCGGGTTTGAGCTTAGCCTTAAAGCTTGTTTGACTTGGCGGGTTTTGAGCTTAACCTTAAAAAGCTTGTTTGATTCGAAGGTTTTGAGTTTTGCCTTAAAAAGCTTGTTTGATTTGAAGGTTTTGAGCTTTGTCTTAAAAAGCTTGTTTGATTTGAAGGTTGAGTTTTGCCTTAAAAAACTTGTTTGACTGTTTTAAGCTTTGCTTTAAAAAGTTTGTTTGGATTCGAGTTTGTCCTTAAAACTCAGGTTTTAAACATAACGTTAAAAGTCTTGTTTGATATACCAAGGTCCCCTTACAATATCACAAGTTTGTAGTGATTTATAAATCTAGGTATTATAATAAACAATCCTATTTGCATGATATCAATGGTTTCTATCAAATGAATTTCTTGAATTAGAGCAAATCAACTTCATCAACTTATTTACTCATTTTTGGTTTGCCATCTCGATTAGATATCATAAATTGTCTTAGTGTTTTTAGAAATTGACTTAGTAGAATAAAGACAGAATATGAAACGTAAGTTTGATCATTTGGTTACTTCAGAGGACATAGAAATTAAAAACATTACATCCCCCAAAAGAAAAGTTTTAAATACCTAGGGATAATTTTTCAGAGTGATGGAAGAATTGATGGAGATATTACGCATAGAATTAATGCTGGTTGGTTAAAATGGAGAGGAGCATCAGGTATTCTTTGTGATAAAAAGATACCATTAAAGTTAAAAGGTAAATATTATAGAGCAGCAATTAGGCCTACCATGTTTTATGGTTCTGAGTGTTGGGCAGTTAATCATCAACATGTACAAAAGATGTCTGTGACAGAAATGAAGATGTTGAGATGGATGAGTGGTCATACAAGAAAAGACCATATACATAATGAGGTTATTAGAAACAAATTAGGAGTGGCACCAATAGAGGATAAAATGAGAGAATATCGTTTAAGATGATTTGGACATATAGAAAGAAGATCAAAAGAAGAACATGTAAGAAGGTATGAAAAACTAAATTTGGAAAGTATTAAAAGAGCTACAGGACGACCACAAAAGTGTTGAAAAGAAACAATAAAGAATGATCTAGCTTATTGTGAGTTAACTGCTAACATGGCACATGATAAGGATCTATGGAAACAAAGAATCCATGTAGCCGACCCCGTCTAGTATGGGAAAAGGCTTAGTTGTTGTTGTAGTGTTTTTAGAAATTGAGTGAATGTATATATTGATACTTTATTGATCTTAATACAGGATAAAAAAGGAATTGATATCTTGATTGTGGAAAGATGATCTTGAGTTATTTCAAAGAAAGTTGTGGCAACTTGGATACTATTTTTGTGGAAATTCTTGTTACAAAGAAACACAAGAATTGAGTTGTATTTGATTTATGTTCTTCTTAGACAAACTTTCGGTATATACACCGTAAGTTTGAAGGGGGTGTTAATTGTAATAGGTAACATAGGTCATTAGGGCCTGCGCTGGCCAACAGCTATGGCCTGACCAACAACTTGCCGTGTGTTGGCCGGCCAGCCTTTGCCAGCACTTGCTGTCTTTGTTGCTTCTTTTCTTCCCTCTTTGTTGTGTATAATCCTCTATAAATACTCCATTTTCATATCAATAAAGTATGTTGTCCAGTACAACTTTTGATTTGTAGTTTGTCTCTCTTCACTCTTGCATTCTTGACTTCAGACATCCATTGTTGGATGGTTTAATATCTTGGTACTTTGACGATTTATAACTTGGGTGATTCAACCTTCGGTTATCAACAAATATTTAAAAAAACACCACCTTGCTGGAACCAAGAAGGATGTTAGTGCATGTCCTCGAGTTTCTGAAGTACGAGATTGAGCAGGTATTGGAGGCTTCGAAAGAGAATAAGAGATTAAAGGTGAGAGAGATGACACAAATTGGTGGTTGAGATATATCTCAATCATTTGAAGATGCTTCTACTCAAGGGATATATGGTCATGGTGGTGATGAATTTTATGGTGCAACTAAAATGGAAGAAGAGATGGTTGAAGAGGAAAGGAGAAGGCGAAAAAAGGGAAAAAGTGTAGGTTCTGGTGGTAGTAGTCGTGGAGTTTATTGTTCCATTGCAAGAGCTCCTACTCGCCTGATGTCTATGAGGGGTACTAGAAGAGGAGTCAGAGGAGGTAGTGGCTCTAGTGGGATGCCTTTATTTTTTCTCATGTACGAGTCCTGGAGCTCATTCAGGCATTAGATCAACAATGGCTTCAAATGAGGTAATTTAGAAAGTAGATTTGAAGTATATTGATTTTTTTTATAAAAATTGTCTCCCTTTCAACGTTGCAAACTCATTTTCTTTTCAAAGTATGGTGGATGTTATTACTAGGGATCGGGTTATAGAGTCCCTACTTATCATGTTTTGAGAGCCACATTATTGCAAAAATGGATTGATATTATTAACGCATGGAGTTCTAAATTTAGGGAGTCGTGGAAGGATACGGGATGTTCTGTTATGACTAATGGTTGGATAGATGGTCAGCGTAGGTTTTTGGTAAACTTTCTAGTCTATTGTCCCAAAGGCACATTATTTTTTAAATTATATGACTTGTTCCATATTGATAAAACTACAGATAATTTACTCCATATTTTCGATGAAGTTGGTGACGAAGTAGGTGTTTTAAACAGTGTTGTCTGACGCGTATCGTATCGTGTATCGCTAGGCTCCACGATACGGGCGTATCGTATCGTATCGTACTTTAATATTAAAATAATGTAAAAATTAATTAAAAAATAATAAAAAATAGTAAAAAATCGAGAAAAATCAAGAAAAAATCAAGAAAAATCTGATAATTGCTTTAAATTCATATAATGTAAGTTTAGTATAGATTGAGCATTCAACATTGAACAATTGCATCCAAATTTACATATTTTGAATCCAAAAAATAAAATACAGACATAATTTACACTTTACAGTACACTACAGTTACATATAATGTTACATTTTACAAATTGTAATCAGGATCATCAACTAAATAATCTTCATCTTCTCCTTGTTGCAGATCCTCATCATCATCAGTCATGCCCACACCTTCTTCTTCAAAATCAAATTCTTCATCTCCATAATGTTGTTGCGCTCCTTCCAAATTAATCCAGGCAACGTCTTCTTCTGTTAGGAGGGCATTTTCTTCAGTGTCTTCTATAACCCAATCTTCTAATATCTCAAAATTATCCAAACTTATTGGATCGAATTGACTTTCTTCTCTATTTACTTTTTTTAATTGCCTACGACACAAACAAAGATAAACAATTAGTAAGTAATATTAACAATTGAAAATTGAAGTTAAATAATATCGAATTGAAAATTTGAAAGTAATACAACATTACCTTTCACGAAGGCGCATGTTACAACGAATATAAACCAAATCATTAAGCCTTTTGTGTTCCAACCTATTGCGCTTTTTTGTATGGATGTGTTTAAAAACACTCCAATTTCTTTCACAACCTGTTGCACTACAAGTTTGGCTTAAGACTCTAACTGCAAAATCTCTAAGGTTTGGACAATCACTTCCAAACCTGTTCCACCAAACATCTGTAAAAAAAATATAAACATTAGAGACATAATAATCCACAGTAATGTAAGATGCAACTTAAATATGAAAATAAACAATGTACCTGGACGCATCGTAGAGCGGTTGCGAATTGCAACAGGCAAACCCATCAAGTGAAGAGCATTATCATATATCTCCATCTCTCGATGTATCGCATCTACTATGCTCTCATCAGGGACTAATCTGTCGATGCATTCAATGATTCCTCGATTAACCTCACCGTCCCTTTTGAAGGTTGCTGAGTACCTCAATGATGGGTTTAGATAGTAGGTTGCTGCATGAATAGGCTGATGCAATTGTTTATTCCATCTACTATCAATTATTTTCCACACGGGCACATAATCTCTTTTTTTTCCATTAAAGTTATTTCTGATCGCTTCTTTTGCCCTGTCCATGGCTTCATAAAGGTAGCCCATAGATGGTTTCTCCTCGCTGTCAGTCAATCTCAAAACTTTCACTAAAGGACAAGTAATTTTCAATAATCTGATACATGCATTCCAAAATGAACTTCTAAAAACCGTTTCTGCAATCTCATTTAACTTTCTGTTCCTTCTGTTTTGTGGAAACTCTGCAAATTGTTGCCACTCATCTGAAGAGAACATTCTCTTTAAGGCTTGCTTCTGTCTCACAATACTCTGTACAGATAAGAAGTTTGTTGCGAACCGAGTTGCAGCTGTGCGAAGAAGCTATGTACCTTCTGTGTATCTCCTCGTCATACACAAAACAAATGCATGGTTGTAAATGAATTTTGTAATATCTTGACAACACTCAGTTGCTGCCTTTATTTCATCCATCTCACCAATGTCCTCGAGGATGAGATCTAAACAATGGGCTGCACATGGTGTCCAGTAGAAAGTCCCATAAATATCAGCTAACTCCTTTCCAGCTGCTTTGTAGTTAGTTGCATTATCTGTAATCAATTGGACTACATTTTCTAGCCCAACCTCCTGTATAACCTTATCAAATTCCTCTCGTAGGATCTCTGCAGTGTGCCTCTCTTCTGACATATCTAGAGATCTCAAAAACATGAGTCCTTTAGGACAATATACAAGAAAGTTTAGCAATGTTCTTCCTCGCCTATCGGTCCATCCATCTGCCATGATAGTGCATCCTGTTTCCTTTCACGATTGTCTCAAAGTCGAACAGTATTGCTGTACTTCAATCATGGTCTGATCTAATATCTTTCCTCTCAACTTCTGATAAGAGGGCATCCTGTATCCTAGACCAATGTTAGCGATTGCATCTGCCATTGCTTGAAAATGAAAACTGTTTGCTGCATTAAATGGAATGCATGCGTCATAAAACCATCAGCCCACTGCAAGGTCCGCTTGATCGTGCAGTTGTTCTGAAGCCATAGCAGTACGAATTCCTAGCTGAGCACCAGGTGTAGTGGAAGGAGGAAAGAACGAATGTATGCTAGAAGAAGCTCTTCCTCTACTCCTTCCTGAACTTCCTCTTCTGCCACCTCCAAAGTCTTCAACTGCAACCCTCTTTCCTCTGCTAGGTGCTCACGAACTGCTACTACCAATATCTGTTCTAACATCTGAAGGCAAACTATCAGTGAATCCAACTCCAGTGGCAGTAGCATCATCAGCTTCTTCATACATCTGAAAATCATCCTTTTGTTGTCTCCTTTCCTGTATGCTCTCAATCATCTGCAAGCATTGCCATTTAATACCTTCTGGCACACTTCTAACTCTGCCTGTGCATGGAGCAACTTCTTTTCTGGTTCCTGCTAGGTGGTGTTTCAACCTTGAAATTCCACCACTAACCACCTTTTCACAAAATAAACATATGATTTTTAACCTTGAACCCTCAACTGGTATACCCCACTGCCATGCCGGATCATCAGACTTTGAATGAGAGTCTCTACCACCCCTTCCTGCCATCTCAATGGAGTACTTTAATTCAAACAAAAACCTGAAAATAAAAGCACTTCGTAAATCCCCCAATCCTCAAATAACACTCAAATCGAGTGTCTCCCACTTCATGAATGCAATAAAAATCGTATACACACTTAATTACTTCATATTTGGTCATTCAAAAAAAAAAACCGAAATAACACAAAAAACAATAAATATAAAGGAAAAAAATGGAAAAAAACATTAAAAATATACCTAAATCCGAGTTTGGAGGCTTGGACGGACACCGTAGGGCACGATTTTAGAGCTTTGAACACCAGGGAGGCGAAAACCGACTCTTAGGGAGCTTGAAGAACCCAAAAAGAGAGAGAAAACCTGCGAAAAATAGCGGGTTTCTCTCGGGCCGGGACCCTTTATAAGGGTCCCAGGGCGTATCACCCGTATCGTACGATATGGTGCGATACGCTCGCACCTGCGATACAGGACCCCGTATATCACACCGTATCGTACGATACGGTGTGATACGGACAACACTGGTTTTAAATGTTGTTCAATTCATTACTAATAATGCTGCAAATTTTAGAGCAGCTGGTAAGATGCTTTAGGCAAACCATCCATCCTTAGTATGGACTCCCTGTGTTACACATTGCATAGACTTAATGCTTGAAGATTTGAGTGCAATGGATGAAATAAGAGACTAGAGATGCATGCAGAAATGTTATAAAGTTTATTTATAATCATTCTTCTGTACTGCATTTGATGCGAATTCATACCGGTGAAAGGGTATTGATTAGGCCTTCATTGATAAGATTTACAAAAAAATGTTATTACTATGCAAAATCTTGTCATACAAAAAAAAATACATCCATTGATAAAACTTCCTAGTCTATTGTCCCAAAAGCACATTATTTTTTAAATCATATGACTTGTTCCATATTGATAAAACTACAGATAATTTACTCCATATTTTCGAGGAAGTTGGTGAGGAAGTAGGTGTTTTAAATGTTGTTCAATTCATTATTGATAATGCTGCAAATTTTAGAGCAGCTAGTAAGATGCTTTAGGCAAACCATCCATCCTTACACATTGCATAAACTTAATGCTTGAAGATTTGAGTGCAATGGATGAAATAAGAGAGATAGATGCATGCAGAAATGTTATAAAGTTTATTTATAATCTTCTTCTGTACTGCATTTGATGCGAATTCATACCGGTGAAAGGGTATTGATTAGGCCCTCATTGATAAGATTTACAAAAAATGTTATTACTATGCAAAGTGTTGTCATACAAAAAAAAAACATTCAAAAAATTGTTTGCATCTGATGAATGGGGCTCTCTATTAGTTGGTCTAGAAAGAGGGAGAGGATTGCTGTCCTCGCATGAATTTTATGTCCTCTCAATTAGGCCTCAACAACTTTCTTTGAATCTTCATGTCCTCGGATGAATTTTATGTTTTCTTATGGTATTCATCTTGAACCAGTCAAATAGTACTTGGTGAATAAAACAGCCTTTACAGTAAAAGTAAGTGACATGAATATTTAACACAGAAAACTTCCAATTCAAGATATGTTCAATGTGCAAACAACCTCAACACTCACGTATTAAGTGCAGAGTAACTGACTGCGGTGTCATCCTTCACCCTTGGTGTGCAACTAAAAGGTGCGGTATTTCAATATTCAGAATAGCTAACTGAGCGTTTATTTTGAATTTTTCTCCCGATATATTATCTTGTTTTCTGATATGTGCTAACACAAGCTGTGGCATTGATAACTGACGTCACAGTATTTGATCAACAGTGTCAATATGAATGTAAAATAAGTCATTATAAGTAGACATATTAGTAAGCTGGATTTGGTTGGATTCAGATTCAGTTTTCACCAGAATCCTGTGCGGTTTTCTATTTAAGGCAGGAACTGAGGAGCATGACTGGTGTTTGAATCTTGGAGTGTTTGAATAAATGAAGGATGTGAACACAACGATTTCTCTTCATTGACACAGAATGGTTGCAAGGTGATAGGCACAGGACAGCTCAGAGTGTTGCATCATATGAACTGACAGATTCAGTGATGGTGGTTTTAATGCTGTGAAGATTTCTTTCATATTCTTGGTCTGCAGAGTTTCAGCACTCAGGAAGTTCAGTTTTTGAGGCCTTGAGAGCATCAGCAGTATGTATTTGGAATAGCGAAATGGTTGCTGAAATTTCATTTGCCATTCTGCGCCATGTATTGGAGCTTAAAATCAGGTGTTCATCGGGAAAAATAATTGGATTGTGTATAACATTTAGAGCTCAGAAATGTACTTTTGAGATGACATATCATATGGTCTCCAATATTATTTAACCTAACATTATAATTGTTGAATGGCCTTCTGTCCACTCCACTCTAAATTCTTACTATAGCTTTGGAGTTTCAGGGCAGGGAAACAGAGAAAAGATGTTTGTGGTTTCATTTCGTCTAAACAGATCAGCAGAGTCCAATAGATCATCGTAGAGGTTGGTGTTTTCCTGGTCAATCAAATGGGAACCCAATATTGAAACCATCATTGGCAGTCACAGGATTAAGACTAGTGGATGAGAACAATGAGTCAAAGCCATCCTATGATTTGCTAAATAATTGAAAGGAAAATATAAAGGAGAAATGCAAAAAAGGCAGAAGCAGCTCTATGCACCATGCAAACAAGGAACATGAAGAACCCTGGAAATCACAGTCCTAGTTCTGCATGTGATGCAAACACTGAAGTCACAATGTTAGCCACTGATTTCCAGTCCCTGACAGGATGCAAAGACTTCCTTGGAGACTTGGGTGATTTGTGGCATGATACTTCTTTGTTCTCATCTTGGTGGATAATAGTCGTTTGTTTCCACCTTGTGGTTTCTGATTTTAGAAGCGCTTGTTTTCACCTTGGGGCTTTGTAGTTCGATAATTGTTGTACCTTATGGTTTCCCAAGTCATATTAGTGTATTCTACTATTATTTAAGTGATTCAAACATAGACTTGTGATTGTTTATTTAAAAATCTCCTTCATTTTGGAAAAAATATTTATGTTTTTTGTTCAAATTACGTGGTGTAATAAATTTCTCCTAACCTTAAAAGCTACAACCAAGTCTTACTAAGTCCACCTTGTGTACTTACCAAATGTGCTTCGCTATACCAAAAAGTAGATTGGAACTTCTCCACGATATGCCTCCCTAGCCCCTAGCTGTCTTCTTTCTGTTAGATGAACTTCATTTCTCCCAAAGAAAGTTTGATGGAATGACTCTTAAATGTGAGAATTCAATCTACTTTTTTATACATATTTTCTTGTTCTTTATGTACCTCCTTTTTGTTTCTGAGCGGAGGACTAGCTCTCAGAGCATCCAACAGCTATTGCAACTAGCCGCTTGGTGCTCTAATGGCTGATCTACTAGCCACTAGGATAGTCCATCCCACTTCATTTTCTTCCTCTACAAACAAAGGTATATATCACATTGTAAAATATGTTGGGATATTTCAAGACGAATAAAAATGTTATCAGTTGCTCAATGTCTAGTGTATCGACTCGTGATCCATGCCATGGATTCTTATTACTTCCTCGATAGTTAATCAGGATCGCCTACCTTATAGTATGAAACTGCATTCTACAGGATCCAAAAGGAATTAAGAAGATATGCTGCAGTTAACTGTTAAACATCAAGCCACTAATTCTAAGACTATAGTGAGGTACAATCAACAATCCAACTGAGCTCAATGAAAAACATGTCACAGAATAACAAAGATTTACCAACTATATCAGCAGGAGATCCCTCAAGAAGAAAATGAATGATAATATGGCTCACCTCACATGTGAAAAAGGTGACAATCATAACCATTTCCTGCACGGGGGTGAGGGACCTTCATATTTATAATTTTCTTTAGGCGCAATGCCACTTAGGTGAAGGCAAGGAGGAGACAGTATGACAATCGAAAATTAAAATATACATAATGCACAAGAAAAATTAAAACAAAATTTTTGAATAATGAGGTTTAGAATGCCAAAGTGTGCGTTTTGATTTAAGATTTGTTTGTCCATCTCAAGTTTCACCCGTGAGAATCTCCCAAAATTGTACTAGTTCACATAAGTACAAGTTATTGACTAAACTTGGAACAAGTTTGACTTACTTTTTACAAAGAGCAGATCAACTGGGAAAAACATGCACATAAAATCATGAATGGACCAAGTTCCAATGATATTCTACCTCATTAACAGCATCAAGCTTCTTCCCTTCATATGCACCCAAGCCACGAGCATCCAAGAAGCTATATTCTGGAACAATGTGACTTCGAGAACACATAAAAGTACATATATCAGTAACAGAGTTCATCACAGAGAGGGATTTCTAGCTAATTACCAAAGGTTAAGCCCACATGCCATTATGACGTGTTCAGCATGGGCATGTATTGCTTTCTTTACTTCCAATAGGAGATATGCTTGCTACATTTGTTCACTCGGCAAATAACGAACGGCTATTTTCTGACCAACTTCATTCGTATATGTTAGAAATTACCTTTGATTAGCCAAGGAGAAATCAAAAGAATATGCTAGTTTGGTTTCAATCAAGAACTAATGTCAGATATATGCAAGCCAAGGTATGCCGTGAGCCCATGACAAGTATACAAGCTGAAATCATGTCATGATAACTATTGCAATCTGTATGGAGGGACGTGTTAAATATTGTTAAATAGTAGTCGTTATGGGTCTTAGTGTAGTTTATGTCTATTTAATAGTACTTAATTAAGATTAGGGGTAAATTTGTCATTCAAGTTAGATAGTACTTATAAATAGGTAGATTAGGGTTAAGTATGTTAGTTAGAAAAGGAAGAGGAAGGCACAGGCGGCAGCCAGTAACAGGGCACGAGTTTCTGTTTTAAGGTAGATTGGAGGCAAATATTTATAAGTTTCTCATATTTTTCTTCAATAATATGATATTTATAACATGGTATCAGAGCTTATAAAGATGTTAAATCAGTGTTTTGTTTGAGAAAGAATTAATTTTTTTTGTGAAAAGTAAGAGATCGTTCTGCGGAAAAAAAAATCTGCAAAGAAAAATTTTGTTCTGGCCTGAGCAACAAATCTTAGAAAAAGAACTCTGGTATATGGCAGTTTATACATCCTCTTTGATTCCTAAGGGTTAACCTATACGTGTCAAGGCTGTGCCAGTCTGAAAAAATCAGAGACATGCAGTGGCAGCATACTCGAAAGCAATAGTTTTACTTTCATTTATATTGACTGAAGTCTGATCTTTAGCCGGATCTCTTTTGCCATACTCAATGTATTTTGATAACCTGATGAATAGTCGTCGTCTGCAATGAATGAGCATTGTACCTTGAGTGGGTTCAATACTTTGTAGTGTTAAGATTGTCGTGCTTATTGAATATGTGCTTCCCAACAGCAAGTTGTTCGCATACCACCGTAAACCTGATCTTTCTCAGGATCTGTTGATAAGACAATCAGCGTGTACATCTTCAAAGCATCTTTAGGGCATCTCTGACCAGTGCCTAGATTGGATTTTTCTCCGTCACGCTGCTTCAATTCATTCTTCAATTTTTTATCATTCAACTGGAATCTCAATTTTGTTGTCATTGCGGAGGTTGGATAGACATTTCTTGGTTGCGTTATGATCTGGCACTTAAGGGGTCGATGAGTCTCAGATTGGTGAAGTTGTGGTTGCTGGATTCTTAATATTTCAAGCATTAAACCTCATTTGGTTCTTTACAAATTGAAGTGTTGAAGATTGGACCTTTGTTTAGAAAACAAAAAACAGATGAGAAGTGAGTTTATTCGATTTTTTATAAATGGCTGATAAATGAAAGGGGGGTTGAAAGCCCTTTCGTGATATATGAACATCCCACACACAAAAAGTGAAATTTTTTTAAATTACAACAATAAAGTTAGATGACAAAAACTACTTAGAATGGTCTAGGTCTGTGAAACTGGTTGTTATAGCAAGGGAGAGATGAGCTCACCTAATGGGTCAAATATCAAGCCCAGACACACATGATGCACAATACCTTGATCGGAGAAGAGAAGATGCATTGATATCATCCTGTTTACTTCAGTCTATGATCCCATCAATTGCAAAAACCTTTATGTTTCTTGAATCTACCCATGAAATTTGGTGTGTAGTCTCTGAAGCCTAACAACAACAACAACTAAGCCTTTTCCCATACAAGACGGGGTTGGCTACACGGATTCTTTGTTTCCACAGATCCCTATCGTGTGCCATGTTAGCAGTTAACTCACAATAAGCTAAGATCATTCTTTATTGTTTCTTTCCAATACTTTTGTGGTCGTCCTCTACCTCTTTTAATACTTTCCAAATTTAGTTTTTAATACCTTCTTACAGGTTCTTCTTTTGATCAGTGTTGTCTGACGCGTATTGTATCGGGTATCGTTGGCTCCACGATACGCCCTTTTTTCTTTTCTTTTTGAAAAAAAAAATTCAAAAAGATAAATTTTTTCAAATTTTTTTTTAAGGTTTCTGCTTTCTGGCCTCTCTTCACTTCTCTCTTCGCCCCTCTTCACAAACACTGAATCTGTGAATCTGCTCGAATAACATGATCTTGCTTTCTATGGTATTGAGTCTATTGACTATTAGCACTATCCTATATGCTCAATATTGGTTCTGATTTGGAATCCAACATCTTGAACCTGGTTCGTGACAAACATTGTTGAGTATTTACTAGGTAGGGTTACACCAATCTGAGCACGAGAAGTGACTCGAGCAGATTCACAGATTCGGGTCGTGGCATGCCCATAAGGTATCGCGTTGACCAACTTTGGTTTCTTTATTGAGAAATCAAGCTTTGGATTCGAGCTGATAATTAAAAAAAACAATCTTGTTAAATATCACTATGTTCATTATATAGTTATGAGAAAGAAAATATCATCTCGTATATGGTAACTCATGATATATTGGTAGATACAAATATGGATTTAAAATATATTTAAAAGATAATTGTTGTGCAAATAAAAAACATGATAAAAAAATATAATTTGAAAAACCCCACAAGTCATAGGTAAAAAGCTCTATACGTAAAAAAAATAAATGAAAAACATAAACACAAAGGCGTCGGCGTTCCCCTCTTTTGCCGCTGCCCGATTAACCAAAAAAATTTGAAAAAAAAAATTTTTTTGCGTATCACCCATATCGTACGATACAGTGCAATACTTACCGTTTTACGATATGGGATAGTGTATCGTATCGTGTACGAATCGCACCGTATCGTACGATACGGTGCGATACGGATAACACTGCTTTTGATCTTCTTTCTAAATGTCCAAACCATCTTATACGATATTCTCTCATTTTATCCTCTATTAGTGTCACTCTTAATTTGTTTCTAATAACCTCATTATGTATATGGTCTTTTCCTGTATGACCACTCATCCATCTTAACATCTTCAATTTTGTCACAGACATACGCTCTTTTGTACATGATGATTAACTGCCCAACACTCGTAACTATAAAACATGACATGTCTAATTGCTCCGCTATAATATTTACCTTTTAACTTTAATGGTATATTTTTATCGCAAAGAATATCCGACGCTCCTCTCCATTTTAACCAACCAGCATTAATTCTATGCGTAACATATCCATCAATTCTTCCATCACTCTTAAAAATTGACCCTAGGTATTTAAAACTTTCCTTTTCGGGGATGAATTGTGTGCCTATTTTAATTTCTATGTGCTCTGAAGTAACCAAATGATCAAACTTACATTCCATATATTCTGTCTTTGTTCTACTAAGTCGGACACCTTTGCTTTATAATGTTTCTCTCCATAGTTTCAATTTTCTATTAACTTTTTCCTTAGACTCCTCCACTAACACAATGTCATCTCCAAATAACATACACCAAGGTACTTCATCTTGAATATGTTTTGTTAACTCATCAATCACCATTATAAATAAGTAAGGACTTAAAGTTGATCCTTGATGTAACCCAATATTAATTTCAAAGAAGTCTGTCATTCCTTCACGAGTCCTCACACATGTTTTTGCACCCTCGTACATGTCTCTTATAAGGTTAATGTATGTCAATGGGATACCTCCTTTTCTAAAGTTCTCTAAAGAACCTCCCAGGGTACCCTATCATAAGCTTTTTCTAGATCAATAAATATCGTGTGAAAGTCTTTCTTTTTTGCTCTAAAATGTTCCATAAGACGTCTCAAAAGGTGAATCGTTTCAACCGTAGATTTGTCTAGCATGAATCCAAATTGGTTCTCTGTTGCACTTAATACTTGTCTTAACCTACGTTCAATAATTCTTTCCCACAATTTCATAGTATGACTCATTAACTTGATACCTCGATAATTCGCACAATTTTGAATGTCTCCCTTGTTTTTATATATAGGTATAAGTGTACTCGCTCTCCATTCCTCGGGCATCTTTTGGTTTCTCCATATTTCATTAAATAGTCTTATGAGCCAAGTGATTCCTATTTCTCCTAGTATTTTACAAACTTCTATAGGAATATTATCTGGTCCCACCGATTTACCATCCTTTATATGTTTAAGAGCCTCTTTGACTTCATTCTTTTGAATATGTCGGTAGAAATTGTGGTTTATATACTTTTCTGATTTGGCTAACTCTCCTAAGCTAATACCAACATCTTTAGTTTCATTAAAAAGCTTATGAAAATAGTTTTTCCATCTATTTCTTATATCTTCATTTGCCACTAGAATTTTTTCATCATCGTCCTTAATGCATCCAACATAATTAATATCTTTAGTTTTCTTATCTTTAGCCCTAGCTATCCAGAAAATATCTCTTTCACCCTCTTTTGAGTTGAGTTTTTATATAAATCCTCTCAAATTTTAGCTTTTGCTTTACTCACGGCCTTTTTTGCTTCCTTCTTTCCTTTCTTACAAGCCTCTAAAGTTTCACTAGTTTTCTTAGCATAATGTAATTTGAAACATGCCCTCTTTGCCTTGATTTTATTTTGCACTACTTCACTCCACCACCAAGCTTCTTTTTATGCTGGTACGCCTCCCTTAGATACACCTAACACATCTTTTGCCACTTTCCTAATATGTATAGCCATATCGTTCCACATATCACAGGGTGTAACCAACATAATTCCAAGCATCTCCTTGAAGGACTTTCTATTTAAATATATCTTCTTTCTCGCTTTTGAGGTTCCACCATTTGGTCTGAATAGCTCGATGCACTCTTTTCTTCTTTGTCCATTTTTTTATTTGTAAATCCATAACTAAAAGTCGATGTTGGGTGGTTAAGCTTTCTCCTGGAATTACCTTACAATCTTTACAACATGCTCTATCTTTTTTCTATAAATAAAGTAATCAATTTGTGTTTGTGATAAGCCACTCTTATAAGTAATTAAATGTTCATCTCGTTTTCTGAAGATTGACTATAAAGAGATCAAATACAACGACAACAATAACAACAACTAAGCCTTTTCCCATACTAGACGGGGTCGGCTAAATATTTTTTTTTGGGAGGTTATAAAGAGATCAAATGCCATAACAAAATTTAAAATCTCCCTACTTTCCTCATTTATATCCCCAAAACCAAAGTTTTCATGAATACCTTGATATCCTAATGCCTCTTTACCGACATGTCCATTTAAGTCTCCTCCTAAACAAATCATCTCCCTTTGTGGAATCTTTTGAATCACCTTATCTAACTCTTCCCAAAAAGCTATCTTATACTATCTTCTAGTCCTACTTAGGGTGCGTAAGCACAAACTATATTAAAAACCTATGCTCCTAACACTAATTTCAACATCATGATTCGGTCACCATATCGTTGTATGTCTACTACACTATCCTTTAAATCTTTATTTATGATAATACCAACTCCGTTTCAAGCCTTTTCTTTACCTGAGTACCATAATTTAAAACCTATATCCTCTATCTCCTTTGCTTTTTCTCCAACTCATTTTGTCTCTTATAAACATAGAATATGAATCTTTCTTTGAATCATAGTATCTACCACCTCCATTAACTTACCGGATAATGTTTTGATATTCCAAGAACCAATACGAATCTTATTATCAATGTCACACAAACACCTCTAGGAGGTGGGTGTCGGTGTCGACACTGGTGGGACACCGACACCGACACCGTGTCGTCATCTGTCGACACGGTCAACGTGTTTGGCTTAATTTATGGTGCGATCAACGTGTCTAAGGCCACATTCGTCCAATTTTTAGGGCAGACTCACCTCATATCAGATCCCTCCTGCTCGCCGCAGCTCTTGTCCCTGTCTTCCACTTTCCATCTTCATCCTGCAACATCAGCTCAGCTCTGTGAACCAGTGAAGGCCTTACCTCAAGGTGGTAGCTGCCACCCCACTAAGACTCACCATTCTTCCCAAAAGAGCCCGTTTTGTGGATCAACGCGAGTGAACTGTGCTTAGACGCTTCGTAAATGACTATCTTTTTAGTCTGAAGTTAGGCTTCAGTCGACGACAACCCTTTTTGAGTGTAATGAAGTCCGTTCACATCCCGCAGCTCTTGTCACATACATCTTTCCACATTCGGCTCTCGATTAGAGAAGGGCTCAAGTTCGTTCGATTCCTCGGACGATCGATTGATGTAAAGCAGGTGCTTCTTTTTTTGCCTTGTAGATGTTGTCATTCGTTTTCTACGTATATCTGTGTGTGTGTCTGTCTCCTTTTCTGGTTCGCCCGTACCGCCAACAGCAGTCTGCTTCGCTCATCCAACTCCAAAAGAACACTATCGTCGGCCCCACCCTTCTGCTCACTCGACTCCTTTCTTTCATTGAGGTCCCCAGCTAGCAGCCATGACCAATACAACTCGTCTCGCAAAACTCAGGCGGTGCAGATCCCTTCGAGCCCCTTTTGTTAACCCAGTTGCGCCCCCCTCCCGCTCATGAAATGGCTAAGCAAAAGTGCTAAAGAAGAAAATAAGAATGGCATATAAATTCTTCTTAGACGGGTCACTCGGTGCAGACTGAAGTTCAGTCTCTACCTCCTTTCTCTTGAAACTCGTGTGTCTGTCTGCATAGACCTTTTGTTTGGAGTAATCTGTTGTTATTGTTGTCATTCATATATCTGCGTGTGTGTCTGTCTGCAGTCTTTCATGGAAAAGCCAAAATGACTTTGTAGTTTGTAAGCATTTTCACCTTGAAAGCATCATAATAGCAATCAATATGCTTCCTAGTTCCTAGTTCCTTGAGATATGTGCTTATCAATCACAACAAACAATAGAGGAAATGGCATTGGCATCCAATTCGAATTTGGCTTATTCATGTCTATTGTCTAATTTGGAGCATGTAGCATGTCAATTGTGAATTGCATCTCTTACATGCCCATCAAATTTGGTTAACTCATATTCTAAATTTCTAATTGCTTATTGTGCTAACTGTTAACTGTTAAGTAAGCCTTTTGGATAATGGTATATCAATGTTATGACTTATGACTATGACTGACTCCATCTCCTATTTGTTGTTTTTTATATTTTGTTTTTCAATCAGATTGTGAAATTGTGAATTAAGTTGATCCTAAAAATGGCCGACAATAGAAAAGGAAGAGGAGTATCAATTGGTACTAGCCCTACTGGGAGTTTTGGTGGAAGTGTTAAGTTCAGGATCAACAACAAAAGTTTGAAAACCTTCAATACCTCGTGATGATGCACCATTGTGGATATACGTACAAAAAGGAGAATTATACGAAGGTGGTGGAGGTAATACACATTTTCTTCATATGCTCACAAGCTTTATTTCTGACAGAACTTCTTCATCATTAGTCTGTAAATCAAGCAAGCATCTTTCACATCATACCATAGTAGTAGCAAGACTCTCAATATCAACATCATCTCCAAATGCAGCAGCATCTCCAATGATACATTTACATGCCTATCAAACTTGCTATTGAGCAGGCCTATAAGAATCGGCAACACACAAGCACAAATGTCTAATGTTACAATGCCAAATTTCTCAACTATTACACTCATCTCATCAGTTTGCACCTACATGATCAGACATCTTTTCCATAGATGGCACCCTTCATGTCATTCCTCTCTCAGAAGCGTCGTATTACCTGTAACTTTGTAAGACGAGATTGGATCTCACTTGAAAATAACTCGTGATCTTTTAAACCACTGTCATCAACAATTTCAACAATCAATGCCTTTTTCCTCTAAGATCAATAGATAAACTGGCTGTGGCAGAACTTTCATTTACACCAGACATTGCCTTTGTCACAACTCTATTATGTTTTCAAGTATTATGCACATAGCTTCGATCGAGTGGGGAAATTGATGATAATGACGACCTTGAAATTCCAGCATTCACTAAATCGACAAGTTCTAGTCAAAAGCTAAAGTCGTGCCCTTTTGTTATATGTTCTCATCATAAAGCATGCTAAAAAAAACTTGTTGAGGCCTCTCGACTACTAGCACAGGACACTTGGCATGCTTAAGACAGTATTGTCCAACATCACTTGCTGAGAAAAATCTTTTGAACCATCCACTACTGTGATCCCTGACGACAAGAAGGTCCACGTCCAGTTTCTTAGCTGTATTGCATATCACGACCTTTGAAATTTTGGCCTTGGACTCTCCACCCAAACCAACTTTTTACAACAAAAAACGTGGCTCCTGAATAAAAATGATGGATACCATAAGTACTAAATGCAGCCAACTTTTATAATAAATGCAGCCAATTAGAGACACCAAACACCAGTCCATAATAATTTGTAGTTTCAAAGCCATAAAGTTGTCCAGGCTATCATTAAAGACGCCAAATTGCAGAATATGGAGGCTATATTATCAATGACACAGAATCTCTACCAAATACAGTTATCATTTCGACTTTCTTGGGAATACGAAAAATGCAGCCGCCATATGCCATAACTCCAGCCACCATAGATAATTAATGGTGGCCACCGAATCCTCTTTACAGTATTAAATTTTCTGCCCATAAGCAATGACAGTTCCATAAGCATTTAAAAAACAATAACATATGTCTTGCATACCGTGCTCCCTCACTAAGTATCATCTTTAATATATTTGGGTCTTTCCAAGGACCTTTGTCAGGTTTCATGCAACCACTTTCATCGAGACATGTACAAGTGCCTAAAAAATCCTGGCAATTCAATCTCTCGTGCTAATCAAGCCTTCCACAGTTTCTCCAATGATCTGCAAAATTGGTTATGTACTACCGCCTATACTAAATGTACTTTCCAATACAACAGTGGACATGGAAATACTAAGAACATTACGAGCCATTGGAGCAACTTCAGGATATCTATATACATTTACCTTCCAACACATCTAAATCAACCTTTTCTATCTATCTTTGGTTCCTCCAAATGAAGGTCAAGTTGAGATTTTTAGAAAGGGCATCCAAACTTTCAAATAAATCTAATTCCTTCGATATCATCTTATCAATGCCTTCCAACTCTTCCACTCTTTTCTCAAGCTCTTTCACATACTCAATTGCATTCCAAGGAGTGATGCCCTGTTAAGATGCCAAAACTTACTAATTGAAGGCACAACTGATCTTAAGGCAGTAAATCTTTCATCCATTTTTTCTCTTCCTCTTTGCTCCGATAGAGCATGACTACTGCCAGTACCATTGTGTTTGGATAAATCGTCAACCTCACCAACTTTCCCTTGAGCATTAGTCTTTTTGGTGCATCCCAGCAACTTCAAACAAAACCTTCTTCAGTAACTTCTGTGGTGTGTCGACAAGCTGCATATGGTAGTTTACACCTTTCCTCCATCTAGAGAAGCCAGAATCATTACAACCATTGGACAAGAAAGGATTGAGAAAGACACGATTTGAATCATTGCAAAATAGTTCTGGTCTTTGCAGAGGAAGCATCACCAATTCCTTCAGTGTATCTTTGACATTTTCCAAGGCACTGATGTCATCAAATGTGACACCAATATCAGATGGAGGAATAACATCAGCTAACAGCCTCTTTTCAAAGTCATTTTCAGTGACAACATCCTTGAGTGATTTCTTCCCCTTTCAACAACTCTCGCAAGCCACGATTTTCACCATGTATGACTCTGATACCATGTTGAAATTCATAGTAGTATCACAGAAGATTAAAACACAAAATATGATTAATATTAAGGAGGAAACACGAGAGATTGAAGGAAATGGGTGGACTTCCAATGGAGGCCGCCCCCCCTCTATCTCTCTCTTTCTTACACACAACCTCAAATCCTAATACAACCTACCACCCCTTATATAAAGAGCTGTAAAATGAAAATTGACCAAAATAACCAAAACACCCTTAGTATAAAAAAAATTACCAAAATGTCCCTAATATTTCGGGCAAGTACAATAATACCTAAAAACATCAGAAATTATAAAACTAACACTAATAACACTATCTTCAACAATCTTAACCTTTTGAGCTCCTTCCTTCTGATATATAGGGTCCCAGTCCAATTACTTCATTGTTTGGTGAGAAGTATTTTGTCTCCTTTATTGATGATTGCATGCGTCTTATAATTATTTACTTAATGAAATCAAAATCAGAAGTTTCTGCTATCTTTCCAATTGTAGATAAATTTATTCTCACTCAATTTAATACTTCCGTGAAAATTCTTTTTCAGATAATGGAAAGAATATATTAGTAGGCATTTACAAGAATACCTACACACATATTATTCTTCATCAGACTTCTTGTTCTTATACATCTCAGTAAAACAACATAACTGAAAGGAAAAATCGTCATATTCTTGAGGTAGTCAGAACTCTCTTACTCAACATAATGTACCTACAATATGTTGAGGATAAGTTATTCTTACTGTTGTCCATCTAATAATAAATAGGATGCCTAGTAATGCACTCAAGGGTGACAGTTCAATAAAATGTCCTCATAAGGAATTAAAATTTTTTCATATAGTTCCTCGAATCTTTGGTTGTACCTGTTTTGTTCATGTTCATCTGCCTAGTCGTGATAAACTTAATCCTAGGTTTGTAAAGTGTATCTTTCTTGACTATTCGAATTCTCAAAAGGGTTATAAATGTTATGATCCTATCCTTAAGAGATTGTATGTATCCATGGATATCACCTTCTCAAAATCTACTCCCTATTATTCTTCTCAGGGGAAGTCAACTACCTCTCAAAATATATATTCCCTTATGTGCTTCTCTTAGTTCCTAGTGAGGCGGAAGAGAATGGAGACGACTATAGAGAGAAGGCAAATGAACCAAAGCAGATCGTGACGTACAAGAGATGATCAAGGAAGATTATTTACTCTCAAGAGGAACCCATACAAACTACAATTACCAAAGATATTTTCCTTGACTCAGATCCTCAATTCCAAGTGGAAGAAGACTTGGAGATTCTTATTGTCATTCGCAAAGGTAAACGTACTTGTGCACGGTATCTTATCTCTAATTGTGTTTCTTATGCTAATACTTCTGAGAATTATCAAACTTTTGTTATAAATGTTGAGAAACACAAGATTCCTATGAAATTTTAAGAAGCAAAAAAGTGTCTTTTATGGAAAGTTACAATAGAAGAACTGAATGCCCTTATAAGAAATAATACTTGGACCATCACAAAACTTCCACATAACAGAAATATAATAGGATTCAAGTGGGTGTTCACTATTAAATATAAGGCAGATGGCACCATTGAAAGGTATCAAGCAAGATTAGTTGCCAAAAGGTATAGTCAATCATATGGAATTGACTACAATGAAACATTCGCACATTTAGCAAAACTTACTTCCATAAGAATACTTCTCAGTATGGCAGCAAACTTAGGATGGGATCTACCTCGAGGAATGAATATTAAAGCATCTGATGATATAATGTGTAAACTAAATAAAGTTATCTATGGGCTAAAACAGTCACCAAGAGCATGGTTTAAAAAATTCAGTAAGACAGTGTGTAGCTTGGGGTATCAAATAAGTCTAAATGATCATATTGTATTTTTCAAGAAAGGTACAAAATTATCTATTCTTATAGTTTAGATTGATGATATCATTGTTAAAAGTGATGACATTAAAGAAATATCAAGGTTAAAAAGGAATCTTCACAGATTATTTGACCTCAAAGACTTTGGTCAAATTTACTATTTCTTAGGAATAGAGGTATTATATTCCACCCAAGGTATCTTCCTAACTCAGAGAAAATACACTATAGATTTACTCCAAGAAGCAAATATGCTTGATTGTAAACAAAGTGATACTACTATAAAGGTAAATTAGAAATTGTTCATTGGTGATAGTGAAGAGTTCACAGACATTCACAAATACCAGACTTTGGTCGAAAAGTTTATATACTTGACAATTACTCTTCCATATATTACTTACGCTATGGGCATTATGAGTAGATTTATGCATTCTCCCACCAAGAATCATATAGATGCCGTGTATAGAATTATTCGATATCTCAAATCAACACCTGACATGAGTCTTTTTTATTCCAAATCTTGCAAATTCAATATTGAAATTTATTCTGCTGCAGATTGGGTTGGATCTAAACAACAACAACAACTAAGCCTTTTCTTATACTAGACGGGGTCGACTACATGGATTCTTTGTTTCCATAGAGCTCTATCATGTGCCATGTTAGCAGTTAACACACAATAAGCTAGATCATTCTTTATTGTTTCTTTCCAACACTGTCGTCCTCTACCTCTTTTAATACTTTCCAAATTTAGTTTTTCATACCTTCTTAGAGGTTCTTCTTCTGATCTTCTTTCTATATGTCCAAACCATCTTAAACGATATTCTCTCATTTTATCCTCTATTGGTGTCACTACTAATTTGTTTCTAATAACCTCATTATGTATACGGTCTTTTCTTATATGACAACTCATCCATCTCAACATCTTTATTTCTGTCACATACATCTTTTGTACCCAACACTCAAGAACCATAAAACATGACAGGTAATTGTTGCTCTATAATATTTACCTTTTAACTTTAACGGTATCTTCTTATCACAAAGAATACCCGATGCTCCTCTCCATTTTAACCAACCAATATTAACTCTATGACTCTCAAAAATTGACCCTAGGTATTTAAAACTTTCCTTTTAGGGGATGCAATGTGTGCTAATTTTAATTTCTATGTCCTCTGCAGTAACCAAATGATCAAACTTACATTCCATATATTCTGTCTTTGTTCTACTAAGTCAGAGGCCTTTGCTTTCTAATGCTTTTCTCCATGGTTCCCATTTTCTATTAACTTTTTGCTTAGACTCTTCCACTAACACAATGTCATCTCCAAATAACATACACCAAGGCACTTCATCTTGAATATGTTTTGTTAACTCATCAATCACCATTATAAATAAGTAAGGACTTAAAGTTGATCCTTCATGTAACCCAATATTAACTTCAAAGAAGTTTGAAATTCCTTCATGAGTCCTCACACATGTTTTTGCACCCTCGTACATGTCTCTTATAAGGTTAATGTATGTCAATGGGATACCTCTTTTTTCCAAGGTTCTCCAAAGAACCTCCCTCGGTACCCTATCATAAGCTTTTTCTATATCAATAAATATCATGTGAAGGTCTTTTTTGCTCTAAAATGTTCCATAAGGCATCTCAAAAGGTGAATCGCTTTAACAGTAGATATGCCTGACATGAATCCAAATTGGTTTTCTATTATACTTGATATTTATCTTAACCTACGTTTGATAATTCTTTCCCATAATTTCATAGTATGGCTCATTAACTTGATACCTTGATAATTTGTATAATTCTGAATGTCTCCTTTGTTCTTATATATGGGTATAAGTGCACTCGCTCTCCATTCCTTGGGCATCTTTTACTTTCTCCATATTTCATTAAATAGTCTTATGAGCCAAGTGATTCTTATTTCTCCTAGTATTTTCTAAACTTCTATAGAAATATTGTCTAGTCCAACCGATTTACCACCCTTCATATATTTAAGAGTCTCTTTAACTTCATTCTTTTGAATACGCCGGTAGAAATTATGGTTTATATACTTTTCTGATTTGGTTAACTCTCCTAAGCTAATACTAACATCTTTATTTTCATTAAAAAGCTTATAAAAATAGTTTTTTCATCTATTTCTTATATCATTATTTTCCACTAGAATTTTTTCATCCTCATCTTTGATGCATCTAACAGAATTAATATCTTTAATTTTCTTATCTCTAGCCCTAGCTATCCTAAAAATATTTCTTTCACCCTCTTTTAAGTTGAGTTTTTATATAAATCCTCCCAAATTTTAGCTTTTACTTAACTGATAGCCTTTTTCGCTTCCTTCTTTGCTTTCTTATAAGCCTCTAAAATTTCACTAGTTTTCTTAGCATAATGTAATTTATAGCATGCCCTCTTTGCCTTGATTTTATTTTGCACTACTTCACTCTACCACCAAGCTTTTTTTTGTGCCGATACACCTCTCTTAGATTCACCTAAAACATCTTTCGCCACTTTCCTAACATGTATAGTCATATTATTCCACATATCACAAGGTGTACCAACATAATTCCAAGCTTCTCCTTGAAGGATTTTCTGTTTAAATATATCTTCTTTCTCACTTTTGAGGTTCCACCATTTAGTCTGAATAACTCGATGCACTCTTTTCTTTTTTGTCCACTTTTTTATTTATAAATTCATAACTAAAAGTCGATGTTGGGTGGTTAAACTTTCTCTTGGAATTACCTTGCAATCTTTACAACACGCTCTAAATTTCTTTCTACAAATAAAGTAATCAATTTGTGTTTGTGATAAGCCACTCTTATAAGTAATTAAATGTTCATCTCATTTTTTAAAGATTATATTGACTATAAAGAGATCAAATGTCATAGCAAAATTTAAAATCTCCCTACCTTCCTCATTTATATCCCCAAAACCAAAGTTTTCATGAATACCTTGATATCCTAATGCCTCTTTACTGACATGTCCATTTAAGTCTCAATCTATGTAACACTACTTGATGGTAATATTATATCTTGGAAGAGTAAAAACAAACAGTTGTTGTCAAATCTACAACTGAAGCAGAATACAGAGTGATAGCTCAATCTATATGTGAAGGCAAATGGGTATCTTCATTGATCAGTGAACTTGGGTTTACTTCTATTCAGCCTATACCATTATATTGTGATAGCAGTGCAACAATTCGGATGGCTTCCGATCCAATATATCATGAAAGAACCAAACATATAGATATTAATTGTCACTTCATTTGAGAGAAGATAACAAATCAAGAATTCAAATTGGAGTATGTTAAATCAGCAAAAAAGATGACTGATTTTCTAACTAAAGCTACTTTAAGTAGACAACTCAAGGATACTTTATCCAAGTTGGGTGTTCTTAATATCTTTCACCCAACTTGAGGGAGAGTGTTAGATATTGTTAAATAGTAGTCGTTATGGGTCTTAGTGTAGTTTATGTCTATTTAGTAGTACTTAATTAAGATTAGGGATAAATTAATCATTCAAGTTAGATAGTACTTATAAATAGGTAGATTAGGGTTAAGTATGTTAGTTAGAAAAGGAAGAGGAAGGCAGGGGCAGCAGCCAATAACAGGGCACGAGTTTCTGTTTTAGGGAAGATTGGAGTTATTCCTCCAATCTGTCAATATTTGTAAGTTTCTCATATTTTCCTTCAATAATATGATATTTATAACATGATGTAACCCCACTCACAACTTTTGCCACATGAACTTTTCTTTTCAAGCAAAAGAAGGTGTTGCTTCATAAAACCAAAAATTCTTAGTATAGTAATAAGAAGTAAGCAAGTGGAAAACAAAAGCCCATATGCAAAACTTTGTCTTCGGAACCATATTGTAGTGTTGCATGCTCACATTTCAAATGTCCATCATTTGTATACCATGAGTGATAACGCTTATTGATTTTCTTACACACACGGTCCGCCACACAATGGATATAACTCACCAAGGTGATAAAGACCGACTCACTCACAATCGGTTAAGGATAAGAGAGAGATTTGAAGCAATGTTGAAAAACAACACAACGAGAATTCCTTAGGCCCGATCCTATTTATATTGAGAACAACCTCTTGAGCTAGGTTAAAGGCAATTTAACTTGCTATAAAGACTCTTCTAGGAAATTAACAATCACCTTGTAAAATGTTGACGCAGGCTCAACCATCTATGAACTTCATATAAAGACTCTCCTAGTCTCCTAGAAAATGAAAAATCACCTTATAAAATGTTGATGCAGGCTCAGCCATCTATGACTTTAATTATTGTTTTGATAATTGTTAAGATCACTAAATGTAATTAACTATGAACATTAAATTCGAATTGTTTGTCCTCAGAATTAGCCAACTAGAGCTATTGATTCTAAGAGATATTGAGAATCTCCTAACTAGCTTAAATATGAGCTTCACTCTTCAATGACCTCCTCCTAGAGTAACCAAATAGCCTTGAGTTTGCTGAAGTCATTAATGCTCCATTCACCTAACAACAATTTGGCTTCAAAGAGGGTTGGGGTGCAGGTTCCACCTCGTGCACGAGTAAGAGGTTCCTGCTAGCGATTGGTGAGCCCATCTAGCTAGGTTAGATCATTAGTGCCTGGTCTTTCATTATCCTCCTCGAATTGATGAGGATTTTTCCTCAAATATGGATTCTCGATATCTTCCTTGTAAGGAATAAGATCCTTAACATTGAACCCCTTTAGTAGATCTATCTTGTAAGCAGGTACCAAATGGTGTAGGAAAAGGAATTGAGGAACTCGACCCATTTGGCATATCTTTTGTTCGGTTTGTCTTGGCCCTAAAGATACTTAAGAGATTCATAGTCGTTATGAATCATGAACTCTTTAGGCTAGAGGTAATGCTACCATGTTTACAAGGCTCAGATCAATGCATAAAATTCATTCTTCTAACTAGAGTAGTGCAAACTGGGTCTTCTTAATTTTTCACTCATAAATGCAATGGGTCATTGTTCTTGTATCAACACGGCTCCGATTCCTACTCCAGAAGCATCACACTTTGATTTCATTAAAGTCACGCTTGCATGGTGTAGTTCACCGAAATTCATGGTTTTTCTTGATGCAATCAGTCAATGGTGTTGCAATACTACTAAAATTTCTGATGAATCTATGGTAGAATGAAATCAACCCATGAAAACTGCAGACCTCGGTCACGGTGGTTGTGTCTGACCAGTCTTAGATAGCTTTCACCTTTTCGGGATCAGCCTCAACTCCTTACTGAGAGATGATGAAGCCTAAGAATTGCACCTATGATTGGCAAAATTAACACTTTTTAAGATTACCATAGAGTTGTTGATGGCAACACCTCTAGAATCTTCTCAATATGGATAATATGTTCATCCATTTCACAGCTATAAATCAAGATGTCATTAAAAGCTTTGTTGGTATTACCAATGAGAGTACTTTTTGTGGATGATTGACCAATACTTCTATCTTAAAAGATTTGTTGGTATTAGTGCTCCTTAAAAATATTTACCTTCCAATTTCAGCGGTATCTTCTCCACAATGAGTGCCTAAAGCGCCTCTTCATCTCACCAGACCTGCTAATTCTATGTATGACATTTTCATCAGTTCCCTCATCTTATTGGGACTCTAGTTCTAAGTATCTAACCAACCCATCTTCTGTTGAGCACTCTAAAATAATTATTCACTCAATTTATCATTCTTCTCTAGAGGTGATTCAGTAAAAAAAGTTTGGTCATGGCATAAAACATTAGATACTGATGCATGCTCAAGCACCAAATGATCAAGTATTTCCATGGTTTTGGAGTTTTTGGTTCTTGGTATGTATGTGAAGCCATAATTAGGATTAGGATAATTTTTTTACAATTTCAGAAAGTTATCTAAGTTAGAGAAGTTGTCATTTGAATTTTGATCAAGTCTGGCCTCTAAACTCTTAATCTCCAAGTAGATAGAGAGCAGTTGAATTGCTTTAGTGGTGGAATCAAAATGCAGATTCGAGTTATTTCATATTGTACCGCATTTTGTCGGTTTTCCTGGTTTGTCTAAATCTAAGAATTTTACTTTGTAACATAGGCTTACGTTTGGATGCTCGCATCAGTCTAGATCTTGCAATAAATTACATCAGACACTAACCCAACCGAGAGTTTCAACTATCATAAGCGACCAACAAACAAATGGTAGCTTTAAATCTCAGCTTTCAAGTAGGAAATGGAAAATGGTATTCTCCACTATCTTCGGATGGTTTTGAGGCTTGAATATTCAAATACAGAAGAAGAGTTCCCCACAATCACCAGCTCCACAATGATGAACCGGTTGCTCGAACAACCAACTAGGGAATAGCTATTGTCCTCTTCAGACTCGACGAATGTATTTGAAAAAATACCCATAGCTGACAACCTAACTTATACGACGGAAAATGCTCAATCACATTGACTTTTCTGGCAGATGGGTTTGAGTCTTTTTGTGTCACTGGCGAGCGTAACAGAGTGGCTGACGCACTAACAAGGTATGAACGCAATACTTCATAAACTAACAACCATACCAAAAAGTGATATAAAATCACGTGGAAGGAGTTCCCTTGAAACAAACAAAGATACCTGCGACTAATTCCATTAACAGAAGCAATAATCTCTGCCGCTTGATACGATCTTTGGGTAATGGACGGCCATATCCAGCAATTCCCATCACAAGCACCCATTCTTTTGAGCTCAAATGCCGACGCCATGGTCTGCCTCTTCCCTTCTTCCGATAATCCACTGTCCATCGAAGTCTTCTCGACGGGATTAGTCCTAATAAACCCTTGTCTCTCGGTCTCCGATTCCCCCGCTCTGACCAGAAAGTACCTATCAAAACATGCAACACCAAAAACCATCGTCTGATTTAGTGCGCCAAAAAAAGGAACAGACGAGAGACGAATTGAAGCTAAAAGACCTGTTGACAAGGCGATAGGGAGGCATTTGAAACAGGCCCCGTGCGTCGGCAATCGGAGTGATCGAAAATGGAGATAGGAATTGAGGAACAGAGTTAGGGAAGGGTGAGAAGAGGAGGAAGGCCGTAGTTGTGATGAGGGCAAGGAATTTGTGAGGTGGTTGTTCCTCGGAACTGAGATTTCGTGAAGGGGAACGGAGGACAAATTGGTTTCGTTTCAGAGGCCTAGAAGATGGTGATGATGAACTGCAGCAGCATACGAACGATGCTGCCGTTGAAGATGATGCGAGCAAGACGACCGTCCCCATCGATTCTTGTGCCTCTCCAGCCAGTTAGACGCCGTCGGCCATCCACGGCGCTGCACTGAACCTTTATCTCGCCATACTTGCAGTTGCAAGGAAGAACGAACTCTTCGGTTAGGGGGAGCGCGGATAAGGTGACGACTAATCATCATCGCCCGTTTCCAGACGCCGTGCACTTCTTTTATTTTTCTTTCTTGCAGTGGGAGGCCGAACCCAAGCCACACTCACGCCCCGGTATCAAAACCATGACTTCCTACCTGGAGTCAAACTCCAAGCCAATTGAGCTATTAATCGTGCTACTCGATACATGTTTGCTTGATAGATTAATGAAACACCAGCAGATTGCTCCATGTGATGGTGGAAACTCCACCAAGTGCACGATTAGTCCGTTAAAAGCCAAGCTTGTACGAAAAGGCTACTACACAGACACAGAGAGAGCCAGTCAATGGGTGCAGAGAAATGCTTGTAAAGATCATCCCTTGGTTTGTTTCCATGTTGTAGAATGTGTGCATGGCTTTTGGTTGGTAGGGAACCACCTGATCCTACATAGCTTTCGAAAAAAAACTTGCAATAAGAAAGCTTTACATCGGTTCCACGGTGTATCCCGTTCATGGTCAAATTATGAGAAAACAAAATGTTAAGTTTTTCTAGTTGTTTTCTTAATCCGAGGTTAACAGTCTTAATCAAACAGATCGCCAGTTTAACATTCTTGAAAATTTAATGTGAACTGTGGAAATTCACATCCTAATACAATCATCTACCACCCTACCAAGTAAAAATCATTGCGGTTGGTTTAGTTGTTGTCTACCACCCTATGCAACTCTTGTTTCAAATCTTAACCAGCATTACATTTTAATGCAGCCAAGTTTTCATATAAAATGTGTATCCAATGAAAACTTGTCCAATGGAAGAAGAGGTTAGCAAGCATGATATGGAGGTAGCGCTGGTAGCAAACCGACCTAAAGGTGCATTTGGTTCTGGTTGGATTGCCGTGTCTTTAGTTCATCACGAGCAGCTTGACAATTGTGTTCAAGGGCATTAAGCTACACAAGCTTAACAAGAACATAAATACTGCACTAACCTTTTCTAAGTTTGTTTTGTCAATGCAAATGGCAAAATTGACATCAGGTAGACATCAAATGAGCGTGCAGAGAGCACTGAACTGGTGACGCTTCAATCTAGAGGACATAATAACCTCTTAATGTAACTAGTCAATTTGAGATAGCATATTCGAGAACTAGTCACCGGAGACTTGTACCAAATTGCACTCAATGTAGTTCTTTTCGTATGAGAGGTAATTTTTTCTAATTGTCACGGGGTAACCGTCGCCAGGCGCGCCAGGGCGTGCTGACGGGCTCTCCATGACCGGCGCTTGGCCTCGGGGCCAAGCAAGCCTTAGCGGATTTCACTTTGGTGTTGAAGTTTGGCCACCGTCTCCCAAAATGGCGCGTGAGAGTCCCTCCCCCAAGTACCAAGTGTGCCGACGCCTTGGCACTCAGAAACTCACTCACTCAAAACGGCAAAGGTAAAGAGACAATGTGTTTGAAAATCCTTGGAAACGTTTAAGGCAATGCATGCAAAGGCACCCGTTCAACTCACCCCACTTAGCTTGAAAATCACTTAAGAGATAGGCACTTGACGCACGAAAACCATCTTGAAAACGTAACGTCTATTGATAGCGGAAAAGGAGTGCACGGCCCCAGCGTGCTTACATGGGTTTGTTCGGGGCTCTTCCCTCATAGAGAGTTTTAAGTAAAAGCAAAAATGCCAACAAACAATTCATCGTTATATTCTCCCCCACCCAAATCTGTTGCCACCCTCGGCAACGTCTTGACTTCTCATGGCACAACCCTTTGATTTGCTTCAGCTCACCGAGGCATCCTTCATCCCCGTTGTCGCACCCCATCTGTCTGGGCTTGCGGACGGTCCTTCCAACTCGTGGGACACTACATTCACGTTTGAGAGTACGCCGGCCACTGCGTGATGACGACTTACGTGTAACCGCAATGCCTCCCTTCTTTCGCTACTAAATCATGCCTATCACGTTCAGAAATTGCATGACGGCCCCCCGTCTGATTGAGATAACCGGGACACTAACGGCGGCCTGAGTACTCCTCGCCTGTCATGAGGAAGATTTTCTTTGGAACTGCCCACCAAAGTCTTAGGGTCAAGAGCAACTTGATTTGTTTGTTTGGCATAAAAGTGCGCGGTATTTGTGGCAACCGGTGAACCTTCGAATTGGTGAACCGCATGAGTCCCGCCTCATTGGCCACCTACTTACCTTTTGAGCCGAACGCAGTGTGTCGCGTTGGCCTGAAATGGGTCCTTGCGGCGCTGGAGACCCGCCTCGAACTGGCATCGCTAGACTGGAACATGGTGCCGAGAGCCCTGCCTCGTCGGACACCATCTGCAATTGAGTCGGGCGCGACATATTAGTCGGCATGAATTGGACCCTGGCGCATGCAGGAGTTCTGTCCCTGTACACCGCGGGCAACTGGAAACCGGGCACGCTGTATGGCGCCGGTATGAACTGAGACACGGTGTCGGGAGCCTTACCTCATCATACACCATCTGAATTGAGTCGGGCGCAACGTATTGGCCGGCATGAACTTGACGCCGCATGAGGGGATTCCACCTGACTTGGAGATCCTGTCGTCAAGTTGGGCGCGTGCAGAGCGCAATTCTTGTGGCGACTGGAAAACCTTCGTCATTTAACTTGGCGCCACATGAGTGGTCTCCACCTGACTTGGAGATCCTGCCTTCAAGTTGGGCACGTGCAAAGCGCAGTTCTTGTGGCGATTGGCAAACCTTCGTCATTCAACTTTGGCGCCGCATGAGGGGTCTCCACCTGATTTAGAGATCGTTGCCTTCAAGTTGGGCGCGTCATGGTGGCACTCCGCATCACCGAAGTAGCCACTTAGTCAAAATGGGTCGTTCAACTCCATGTGCACCCCCTTCGCACGAGTTGAACCAAAAGGGCACCGTCTTGCATGAGCAAAGGACGACCAAAATGGGGGTTACCCGGAAGAATGGCATTACCCCGTCGATCCTCCAATCCTCCTTTCCAATCTCCTTTGTCATAGTGTACCCATTAAGGAGTGGCACTAGACTATGGGATACTATTCACTCGGCAGGGTGATGCATCCCATACCGATAGCCACCAAGGGGGTCGTCCCGTGCGCCTCGGGGCTTTTGGCTTTCTGTTGAACCGTAGTGTTCCCTCTAGCTAACACGAGAACGGTAGCACCCTTGATTTCTCTAAGTGACAAAGATGTTGGCCATGAGCAACGGTCCGGTAGCATTCCCCCTTCCTTCATTCCTCTTCACCCGATTTTCAGCTTTTCTTCTAAGTGAGCAACGTTCTAGAGATGGGGCGGAGCACTAGCACACTTCAGTTCCATCGCAGCTAAGCTTGAATGACGTTGAGGCACAGGATCTTTAATGACTCTCTTTTTGTCATGGGGTAACCGTCGCCAGGCGCGCCGGGGCGTGTTGACGGGCTCTCCATGACCGGCGCTTGGCCTCGGGGCCAAGCAAGCCATAGCAGATTTCACTTTGGTGTTGGAGTTTGGCTACCATCTCCCAAAATGGCGCGTGAGAGTCCCTCCCCCAAGTACCAAGTGTGCCGATGCCTTGGCACTCAGAGACTCATTCACTCAAAACGACAAAGGCAAAGAGGCAATGTGTTTGAAAATCCTTGGAAACGTTTAAGGCAATGCATGCAAAGGCACCCGTTCAACTCACCCCACTTAGCTTGAAAATCACTTAAGAGATAGGCACTTGACGCACGAAAACCATCTTGAAAACGTAACGTCTATTGATAGCAGAAAAGGAGTGCATGGCCCCAGCGTGCTTACATGGGTTTGTTCGGGGCTCTTCCCTCATAGAGGGTTTTAACTAAAAGCAAAAATGCCAACAAACAATTCACCGTTACATAATGTTCAAAAAGACAAAAAAGTTGTCTTCCTTGGAAACTATTGAGGAAATTAAGCAAGACCTTGTTAAGTTTCCCTGCAGTGAAGCAAGCTTGAATCGCTTCGCATGACGTCGTTGAAGAGGTTTCTCAGAGGATGAAGTAAAACTAAAAGCTGAGAGGAACAGTAACTTGTATTCATGTTTCTCTATACTTTTCTTATATATCTTTTTCTTCAGTTATACCTTCTTCCGATGTCCGTTTCAGCCAAGAGAAATGTCTCCCTGCCTCAATGAATTACTTTATAAATAAAAACTTGACATATTTTGTTTAAATGGTTTGTTTAGCAAAATGAAAAAAACAGTCTATGCAATAAGAGGGTCTTCGTTCCTTATTGCGCATATCCATTATGCGAGAGGCCTTATGGCCATCCATGATAACTAGTAGTTATCATCTCTTGCCCCAACATCATTGACAAGGGAAGGCCTTTGCCATCAAGCAAAGCTCGGTAGGCACTGCGCCCCCTTCTCCCGAGTCACAGGCAGCGCCTCGGAAAGCACAGCACGGACGAGCCACATGCAGGGAAACTTGCACGTGTGGTTCTGGCCGGGGACCCCGGTATACTGTACTAATATGTGTAGGTCCCCGTAATTCGAGTGAGATTGTCTCATCTTGCACTTAGCCATATGAGTTGAATCTTGACACTATGGTTTCCTCCAACTTTTTAGTGGTTCTCCCAACTGTATCATTTTTAACATACCCATGAGTTATTCCTGTTATGTAGTTTTTCGTAATAATATGTTTTTTATACATAATAACTATGTCTATTTTTCTATATAGTTGGATACTATAAACATGTCAAACTATATACAGGTAACATGTTTAGCAAACATATCTTTTGATATACATTTTATCAAGAGCTTGCTATCATATTCTCTATAGGAAGGTAAGATACAAATATTTTATTCTTTTATACCATATCACTAAATAATGAAATGGTACCATTATATGTTTTCTTATTGAGCTATCAGTTCTACTCTTTACAGGAGTTATAACTATATTGGTGTCACAATAAATGGCAACTGACTCATTGGTTATACCTAACTTTAAATTACAAATGAAGCGACTTATCCAAACGATACTCATTGTAGCTATACTGCAAGTAATATACTTATCCTCTTGTGTATGTAATGCTACATGACCAAGAAATACTACCACCTTTAAATAAGAAAACTTGACCAAGGTTGATTTGTTGTCATGTTTGCAATATCTCAGTATCCAGTTATTTTTAATTCATCCATCTAACAATATAATTTCAAATCCCTTGTTCCTTTTAGATATCTCAAGATCCTCTTTATGGCAACCCAATGTTTTCAACCATAATTACTTTGATATCTACTCACGAAATCAACAATAAAGTTGATTTATGTCTCATATATAATATAACATACATCAAGGTACCAATAACTTGACCATAAAGAATATTTGGTTTTTCTTGTCCATCGCTTAGACACACAACTTTACTAAGCTTAAGCCCTTTTGAAGGGTGAGCTTGCATACTTACGATTCTAAACTTTTTGAGGATATAGACAATATATCTCTTGACTTAGACATAATAGTTTAGATAGTCTATTAGGAGTAATCTTTATATCCAAGGTATAGGATCTCTCTCATATCCTTCATTTTAAACTTAGAACTTAGTCATGAATTCATCTACCCTTTGCTAATATAATTAGTTATCATATACTTTTTGAACGGTATGCTACCGTGTTAGATACCTCTTCTTTTTAGAGTGGTCAGTCTGAACTGGATTTGAAACATTAAATTCGTTGTTGGATATTGTTCTTTTAGACTTCTTAGCATTTGGTTGCCTTATTTCCAGTCACCTCTTGAACTCTATTCCCATTGTCTACTTGGATAACAAACAAAGGTCAATGTTGATTGTTGATTATGAACTATGTGAACGGATAAGCATGATTGGGAATTTTTTCATCTGATAGCTATAGATGTGAATTTTATTCCAAAGCTTATGGAGAGACTTGAAACATAATTCACAAATACGAGTGCGTGAGCATGCCAATTGGTTCCCTTAAATTAGCAAAGTTGGATTTTTGACTTCTTAGCGAATATAGATAAGTGAATTTTTTTTACTATAGACCTTCTTCAACCGATGCTCAAGGTCAGTCTAGGCACTTGAAAATCATTTTAAGATTCGGTATGTTTTGAAAACCAAGTTTTAGTTCAAACAAACTTGCAAAATTGTGAGTTTATTTCTTAACTCAAAATCAATTCAAATCCTAAAAAACATAAACTGGTTCTATTTTCAAATACCAATTTTCTTAAATTTTTTTATAGTCTTTGAATCTCCAAAAATTTTCAAAATTTTATTTGAAGCAAATCAGGATGCATAGATTCTTCAACTATTTTTGTTTTAATTTTTGGTGTTGTGAAAGTGCAAAATTAAATCCGGGAAGTCCCTTACATTGGTATTTGGGACAAAACTTGTGATAGAGACATAAAAGCTTAAAGAAGTGACTGTATCTCAACACGTAAGCATTAGATTTTTATGAAATTGGTCTAGTTGGAAAGATATGGATATCAGATGAAATGGAATCATTTTCATGCAATTTGGATCACTGCAGACGGAGTTATGAAACTTTTATCCAACCTCTATTGTAGGATGTATAGTGTTGACAGACTATATTCTAACTTTGTTTATTTTTTTCCAATTTTATTCATGTCCCTAAATGATCCTAAAATTCTTACAAATGTGTAGACAGTGGGCTTGTATGTGTAGATTGAGTGTACCAAATTTTATCACATTAGGGTTGCGGAATAAGGCTAGAAAAATCAGAAATCAAATGAATCCAGAATGCCGAAAATAGAGTTTTCAGTTTTAGGAAATTAATGGATGCATCAACCGAATTAAAACATCATCCATAGTAATTAAATCATGAGAAAGTGCAATAATCAAAAGAAATTATCAATATAACATAAGCATAGAGGGGATTAGAGGTATAAGATCTTACAATGTATATTAAGGTAGAATGAACCATAAATCAAACACATAGAGAAAACTCTTACCCACAAGTGTGAAAGAAATTAGGCAGTATAACCCCTCAAATATTACATCAAATTGGAGTCATAAGCTCCTTAATTACAACCTTTTTAAATTGAATTAAAAGGATTAAGGAAAGAATGAAAAGAAAAGAGGGAAGAGTGACCTAAAGACTGGAATTGGAAAGTTTCGAAGCTTGGCGGCCGACGACTCTTGGGAAGGGGATGATCGTCCCTTCTCCTTCTCCTCTTTTTCTCTCTTTCTCTCTTTCTTTCCCTCTCTATTTGTTGGAATTCTCTCCTTGATTTCCTCTTCTAAACCAGCACCCCAAGCCCCTATTTATAGTTTTCAAGGGGGGCTCTAGGCCCTTCCATGGATCGGGTTTGGGGCTTCAATGCCATACCCGATTTGGGTCTTCATTGAAATGAAATTTTCAGATTTGTGGTTGCACATGGGTCATGTGGGGCATGAAGAGTGGTCCCCCTTGAACTCATGTGGGCTAGTATGGTCTTGGGTGCAACCCATGTGGTCGAGCCTACCCATCTTACTTTACTCGGCTAGGATGTGGCCATGGTGCGGTCCATGGCATGGACCGGCCTCCCTTGTTTGACTTGGCTCGAGTCTTGGTCCCCTTGACTTCCATTGGCAACCCTAGGTAATGTGCCTTGGCTTGATGCAACTCGAGTCTAGGTGCAGCCCATGGTGCGTCCCGCCTCCTTGGTGTGGCTTGTGGCTAGGCCTGGCCTATTTTTTGGTGCAGATTTAATGCCCTTTAGTGCTGTCTTGATTTGGCTTGGGTCTTGACTTGATGTCTTAGTCCAACCCGGGTCTAGCCTCAGCTTTGTATCTTGATTGCCTATCCTTGGCTTCTTTGATGCCAATCCTTAACTTATGTCTTAGCCGATTTGATGCATCCTTCAGCTCTTTGAGTTTGAATTGGGCTTCTTTGATGTGGTCCCTTCTTGAGTCGAATTTTCTTTTGACTTGGTATGGGTTGGTCATGAGCACATCTTTGATTTGGTATGGGCTGGATCATGGACCCACTTAAATTGAGTTGAATTTGATCATGAGACCATCTTGTTTGATTTGATATGGGCTTGATCGATTTGATTTGAGGCTTGATTTGAATTGGGCTAGCTGCATGTGTCACCTAATTTGATTTAATTTGATTTGATCTATTGTTAGAGAACCTCCTCAACTTTCATCCTAGCTTTTCAGGATTCTGCTCTGCTTGATTTGGCTTTCAGGCATGATTTCAAATGTTTTCTTTAAAATCATTTTTATATTTGAAAATATCGAGTTTAATGAAATCTTCAAATACTTTTAGAGAGCAACTGAGTCTCATCCCTAATTTTTGTTTACATGGGTGACATGCTTTCACTCCGTGAGTTAGTATTTACCTTTTCGACCACTTTAACCCTTTGTTGGGTGTAGGGTGTTGAACCATTTTAAACCTTTGGATGGGTGTAGGGTCCCAGAGTATGACTATCCTTGATGGGGCCAGTTTTTGAGGTCTTTGTTTTAGACTTGTTTTGTTTATGAATTTCAAAGGCTTTTGTAATTTTGTAAATTTGGTATTTTGTAAACATTTTATGGGTTTGGTTCCCAATGTCTCATTTTTAGTTGTTTCTTTGAAAAAGATCATTTAAAATCATTATTTTTTTGAAGGCAATAATTTAAAATAGCATAATCTTGTCAATTTGGTCTTGAGGGTAAAACAATCATTTTTTGGGAGCTTTTGTCAAAATTGTAATTTTTTGAGAGTGGTGCAAAGTACCCTTATGTTGAGGCTACTAGAAAATTTTGGCTCAAAAATGAGTTCATTTAAGGTGCCTTTATTTGAAAATCCTTAAAAAACCCAAAACCACATTTTTTCTTGAAAAGCTAGAATTTCTAAAAGATCAAATCTTTGAGAAATTTTTTTGGTATTTACAATAGCCAATAAATGGATTAGTTAATATTGGTATATTCAAGTGGTTTAGTTATTTACATCTGAACCATTCTTGAGAGCTTGTTGCATTCATTCCTTGCCATTTCTGTGTGGGATGCTTTATTCTCACCTCTGGTTCTTCTTGAGTAGTTGTTAACAATTTTTGTTGTTGGAGAGGGAAGAGTAGAAATGAGAAAAAATGGAGAAAAAAGGGAACCACTTCAAATGAAGGCCTGGTTCCTTTTGATATTTTAAAAGGAGATGGCATTCGCCTCAAAAACAAGCAAAACAATGAATGAAAATTTTGAATCTTTTAATAACTTGGCTTGCTTTTCCTTGTAAATTTCAAGCCTTGCCTTTCTTTTGTCCTCTCTCTCTCTCTCTCCTGCAATGGAGCATTCCTAATGATCTAACTTGACATTTCCTCTCATTCTTTCGTTTTCTTTTTAAGGCAAAGCGTGAGTAATGTGTCTTTGACTCTATAGTCATACTCTCAACTATATTCTAATTCAACCATGCAAATGATTATCTTTGTGTACATGAAAATGTCTGATGTTTTGGATGTTCAAATTTGTATTGGAGCCAAAACCTACCAGGATAAAAAAGCAAGAATAGAAGATGAAGGATAGTGAAGCAGCCATAGCTTCATTATAGGTGTTATTAAATAATATGATTCTCTTCTGTTGTTTTTTAACACAATATCTAAATCCCTAACCACCCAACCATTGTTTGCTATGTTTATCGTTCTTTATGCATGCTAATTGGTTTTGATCTCAAGCAGACTTCAAAGGAGTACATAGAGAAACAGATGACCGAGGTGGAGAACAACTTAAGAGAACTGTTGGCACAAGACCCCACTCTGGCTTGTTAAATAATGTCGATGACTGTTTGAGCTTTTCGAATTTGTCAACTACAACAGTTTGCATTTTGTCTTTGTGTACCAGTTGGTTTTTCTGAACAAGCGCAAAAACTTTTCCATTGCCCAGTAGAAACTTCTAGTGTAATTTTATCAACAACTTTTTCATGTCCCTTAGTTGATGTCCTTCCTTCTCGGAAGGAACTTTCTCTCGGCTCATTTTTCCCCTCGTGGTTGCTGGTAATACATGGTTTTCTTTATTCCTATTAAGTAATATCTTGTTTGCATATCTTCCCTCCTCTGTTTTTCCATTTCTATTATTTATCTTAACTATTCCCATTTAAATTATGTTGGTTTATCTACATACTCGATGTAGGCCAAATTTGTTTTTAACTAATTTGGATTCATGCTTGGAAGATCTATTAAAGCGATTCACCTATTGAGATGTCTTATGGAATATTTTAGAGTAAAAACGAAAAACCTTTACATGATATTTATTGATCTAAAAGAAGCTTATGATTTAGTACTAAGAGATGTTCTTTGGAGAACCTTGCAAAATAAAGGTATCTCATTGAGATACATAAATCTTAAAAAAGATTACAATAGTGCATAAACATATGTGAGGATTCATGAAGGAATGATAGATTTTTTTGAAGTTAATATTGGGTTATATAAGGATCAACTTTAAGTTTATATTTATTTATATTGGTCAATGACGAGTTAACAAAACATGACAATCATATCATTGTCATTACTAATTAACAAAATATCATCTACATATAGTGATAGGATGACAAAGTGGTTGTCATTGTTCCAAACATAGACACAATAGTCAAGTTAATTAGTCACAAGCCCAAGTTTTATAATAACATTTTGAAAAGTCAAATACCATTAACGAGGTGATGGCTTTAGGTCATATAGAGATTTCTTCAACTTATGTACCATGTCATCATGACCTTTAATTATATATTCTTTTGATTGTTTCATATATATTGTTTCAGTAATGTCACCAATCAAAAAAGGTTTTTGCATCTAGATGATGTAAATCCAAATAATCAAAGATAGCAATTATTAAAATTATCTTTATAGATGCAAATTTCATAATAGGAAAATAAGTATCAATATAATCAATTTCCTCTTTTCTGAATTTTTTTTGCAACCAACCTCACTTTAAATTTTTCTATTGAACTGTCAACTTTATATTTTTTTCAATACCCATTTACAACCAATTTCTTTTCTTTTCTTTGGCAAAACTGTCAAACTCTAGACTTAGTTTTTCTCAAAAGATTAAATTTCTTCATATATTACCTTTAGTCAATCTAGTGATTTAAATAACTCATAGTTTCCTGATAATTTAGGTTATCCGTTACCTCATCTAAATCTATAGAATAACATGTCTCCTCAACTAAATAAGTATGGTAGTCCTTTAAGTAGAATAGAGGAGCTTCAGGTATCTTATAACCACTTAATATTTTAGTTTGTTAGGAAAGATAATCTAGTTTTGTTTCTATGTATTCAAATGATGATTCATCAAGATCTATAAGATCATTATCATTATCATCATCATCTACAAGAATGGCATTGTTAATGTCCTCTAATAACTCCACATACCGACTTTTTATCAATATGAGGTCCTTGTAATAGAACTGATACCTTTTAAATCTTTTTAGGTATCCGACAAAGATACACATCAAAGATCTACTATGTCATAGAGAATTAATTCCTAGTTAGGAGGCATATATTCAACTTGGTCTCCTCTTCAAAAGTCTAAAGAAGATCCATTTGCAAAGATCATTTTAAAAGAATTAGTGGTAGACACTAATCATAATATCTTTTAGATATTAGGCATTTATAGGGTCTACCAAGTTTCTTCCCTCGGTATCAATTAGCCAATATGCATTGTCCCCTTATGACATAGGAATGTTCTCACTTGGGTCTCCACTTTTTGAGAGGATGTGGGCCTCTATGGGTAAATGATGTTCATGGGATGCATGACATATAAAAATATATTCTCATATGAGATGATGGAGACTAATGTATTCAAGCTTCTATGAAATGTGCTTAGGAAATGCAAGGTACATGCTCAAAGAGATGACACGAGTATTCACACTATGGTTGACCCCTATTGTGGCATTTGATGAATGATTTTTAATGAGATACATGAATGACTCATACATGGACTATCTTGGTTTTGCTTTTGACATGACTTAGGAATTTGCATGATATGATCCTAGCATTTGATGCGTTTTGGGTTAGGTTTGATTCCTATGTTGGTCACCTTCTAGGGAACTTGAATGTTTGTTCAAGTCCAATATTGTATTGATTTTGAGAAAGTTCATGTATATTGACATCACCCAAATTATCCTTAAAGGGGATTTGCATTTTTTTTTACAAATGGTTTTGGGTTTTCTCTTTTTTGAAAATTTTTGTATTTAGGTTTTTCCTTTTTTCAGATTTTTAGAATTTTGAAGATAACCTGTACACAATATATAAAACCTGGAGTTAGCCTTACGTCCAAGGAGGATCCAGGGGTTCGGGTGCATCATGGATGCACACCTGAGGTGTGGCATGATTGATGTTCTAATGATGGATCCTAACTACAAACCAATGTGCCCCTAGGGTTGGTTGATGTGAGTGTATGTGAATGGAAAGGGAGAGCATGTTTGTTCCCTTGCAAAATGGAAATGCATGGATTCCAAGGAAAACCATGGTCAGTCTCTTGGTGGGTATGTGGAGATTAAGAGAAGTTACGACCATAGGCTTGGATTTTTTATGCTAACCTAAGCTCAAAGGAATTTGTTTATGTGTGGTAGGGTTAGGTGTACCTATGATATCCATGTATGCCTTAGGAGTAACCATGTCTATCAAGTTTTGAATTTTATTTTCATTTTGAAATTCTTTTTGTTGGTGTAAGACATTTGGCGCACCTTGAAAATCCACATTCTTTGACACATTGAGTGGGATTGTGGGTGCATAAGAGTCATTTGGCGCATGGCATGCATATGAACGATCTAACATTCCTACACTAACAAGGGGAGGATCGAGTAGGGAGTTTTGGAGAAATGAGTTTCAGGCATACCTCTTTCGAGCTTGACTACCTTCCCATGGTGAGAGCAAGCTTCCTTGTAGGCATGCTAAAGCGATTCGAGCTTATGTATGGCTTTGAGCTCCCATTGCTTTGCTAGGTATTGAATTTCATTCTTCAAACATATGCTTGTGCAATACTCATTCTTCTGTGTGTTTTTCTTCGAGAGGAAAACCTCCGAAGTGTGTGAAGTGGTGCTCATGAGAATGGAACCCATCGAAGGGTATGTTTTTGAAAATTTTAGGGTGACTTGTGTGAAGCAAACCTCATGCCCCTCTCCGCATATGTGCCTAGGAATATAGACACCTTGTTCATTTTCACTTTCAATTTTCATGATTTGATCAATTGCAATTTTTTGGATTTTTAATTTTTTTTATGTTTGAAGAATTTTCAAATTTTTTGGTTTTTCCAAATATATATTTTTTTAATATTTTTGATGGACAAAGGGGGTGTTAGGAAGTGGACGACTAGCAAGGTTAGGAAGAGAAAACTCACGCAAATTTAAAGTACATTCACTCTACTTTCACGAAAGTAAAACTCATGCGAATTGAAATATATATATTTAGCTTAAGAGAGCGAAAAGGCTCAAGTGCACGTGAGTGTGGAGAGCGAAAAGGCTCAAGTGCATGTGAGTATAAAGAGTGAAAAGGCTCAAGTGCACGTGGGTGTGATCGTGTCTATGCACCAATTTAAGAGCGAAAGGGCTCAAGTGTATGTGGGTGCAATCGTGTTCAAGCACCAATATTACAACATGGGGGGAGGCTTCACTCCATTAATACACCCCATTTCGAATTTAATTTAATAGAGAAAGCGGTTTAAAACCAAAATTTAAAGTACTTACAAGTTTCCCCATTCGCTTTAGCCTTTTGTGCAACCCCTTCTCTCTCTTGGTCGAGTTCAACTCTCTCTCTTGGTTCGGTCCAAGCCTTGGTGCAGTTGGGTCCTCTACCTTGTTCAAGTTCACGGTTTCACCTTGTTGAAGCCCACGATTTGACTTTGTTGAAGCCCACGGTTTGGGTTTGGTGCAGCCCACGTTTTGGGCTTGGTTCAAGTCTCCTTCAACCTTGTCATGCCCACGGTTCCACCTTTGCTTGAGCCCATGTTTTTAACCTTGATGCAGCCCCTTTGTTCGGTCACCTCCAAGCTTCTTCACGGCCACATGGTGCAGTTCGGCCCCAAGGTTCAGTTCGGCCAAGCTAGCTCCATGCATTTTGCACTCGGCCAAGGGTTGGCCTCAAGCTCCACTCCTTTAACCGGCCAGCTTCAAGCCTTCCACCTTGATCACTCGGCCAGCTTCAAGCCTTCGTTCCAAGGTTGCACTTGGCTCCAATGTTGCAGCCAGCTCCAAGGTGCAGTACCTTGGTTGGTTCCAAGCTCTTCTTTCGGTCCAAGCCAAAGTCGAGAAGGCTTACGTTGCTTGAGTTCCCCTTTTACTCCAAGCCGTGACCTCCACTTCTTGCCGAGACCCAAGCTCCCAAAGCCTTTGCCAAAACTTCACATGACCCACATTTTCATGCTCCACTCCTTCTCTCTCCTCAAGCCTTCCATCTTCCAACCCATTCACGTGAACCCTTTGGCCCTATTTATAAGTCAAGGGTGGATCTTTGAATCTGGTTTGGATCATTGGATCCAACCCGATCAAATTTTCAGTGGGACATGAATATGGATCCTTTGGTCTAGATTCAATCCATTTTTTTTTTGTCTTCTTGTGGAGTATGGATTTGGATCTTTTGGTCTAGATCCAATCCAAAATTTTTCTTTTGAGTCCTTCTTTGGTGCATGAAATGGACTATTTTTTAACGGTCTCCGGTTCCTCGGTGACCCGATTTTAGACTAGGTTTTTCCCAGCCCCGTTAACCCTCCAATGCTTGCTTTTAGCACTTTTCATTTGAGGCTTGATTTGATCCGTTTGGCCCCGTCTTAAGCTCGCACTTGATTAGGTTGATCCCAAATTTTGAAGCGGGCACTGATTTCCATTTTGACAAGCCCGGTTTTTTATTTTTGATGGCTTCATCAGGGTATTTGTTTCATTTCACCTTTTTGAAGTTGAACTTGCTTCAATATGAAGACAGGGTTCGATCTTCAATCTAGCTTTCATCGAGGTAGGCTTGGCCCATCTTTCACTTTTTTACTTGACCTCGAGCTAGCTTTTTGGATCAGATTTCACTTATCCGTTTTGACATGCTTTAAAATCCATGAGCTTTTAGATTGAATTTTAAAACCATTATTTTGAAATATTTTCTAAAAGGTTTAAGCTTTAAAATTCTGAGTTTTTAAAGGTCTTAGAAGGCTGTAAGCTGGATTTTGAAACTTAGGAGTTTTGGAAAATATCACAATTTTTAGGGTGTTTATACTGCCCAAGAGGATCGGCCAAGAGAGAAGGAAGATCGGCGAAGGAAGAAGAAGAAGGTTTGATCCAATCCCTCCCTCGCCTTCTTCATTTTCTGGGTGTGCTTCTTGTACATTTGGAGTCTTCATCTCCAATCTCTTGTAAGTCATAGAATTGCTGCAAATTTCGTGCTAAACCATAGGTAAGGGGAATCCATCACATGTTTGGTATTTTGTTTTCTCTATCCAATATATTATATATCTAATACATCCTCATCTTTTCTGTGCTTAATGTATAATATCATCCCTTCGACACTTTCTTTATTGTCTTAATTGCCTTCAAATCAATTCAAGAAGCCATAATGGGGACATGGTTGTTTACATACAAATATATGAGTATATAGTCACTATTATGGTGGATTAATTACCCATAAGTTTGTGTAAGGGTGGGCATTGAGCTTTGATCGCATATATTTTCGAAGAGAGTTATCCTCCTCTAGAGAGATGCCCTGAGGATTTATATGTAGATGAGCACCTTCTCAAACGAACACAAGTCTCTAGTAAAATTCTTTGAATGATCATTAAATAATTAAGGATCAACATTATTAATTTTTTTACAAAGAAAATTCTACCGATTTCAACATCGTACACAAATCATGTATGATCCTAGAATTTTCTATCCCCCATATCTTAGTGAAATATTTTGAAATTTTGTCCATCAGTGGTACACATATCTTCTAACATCCGATAAAAATCTTGAATTTTTTGGACACTGGTGAGGTTGAGTAAAAACATCATTAAGAATGAGACTTAACCCAAAACATAACCTAACTATGTTAAAATTCCTACGAGAGATGTCTAGTAAAACTGTCATAACTCGAATTGTAGGTATCTAAATACCTTGAAAATGGTTTCGTTGAAAAGATGACATCTATAGATTTTTGAATTGCCACTTTATAGAAGTCGGAATCATATATACAAAGATATGGGTATTTTACTGAGACTCTATATCTCAGTCATATGAACTATTCGAATTTCATAATTGCATTCAATTAGAAATTTTCTCTTATTTAATTTTGATCATTTAAAGATCCAAAATATAAATAAAATCTTCAATAAAACCTCATACCTAACTCTCATTTAGGTAAAATTTTCAAGATTTTTGGATCCCAAAAAACAAAAAAATACAAAAACTTTGTATGTATGTTTGCAAAAAATCCCAAAAAAATCTTCAAAGAACCAATTCTGTTTTACATAACATCAATTGATTTGGCCAAGTGAAAAGCGTACTTTCTCAAAAAACCGTTTTGGGTAGGAATTGTTTTGAGAAAATCTCAGATTCTAAAATCACTTTTTCTAAGCGTCTAGGTTGACCCTTAAGCGTCGGTTCAAGAAGGCCTATGATGATAAAAACTTACTTGTCCACAATCACGGAAATAGTAAGATAAATCTCTTTGAAAGTTTGAATAAACTTATTGACACACTCACACATAATTTTTGTAAGTAAAGTTTTAAGTCCTTATAAGACCGAAAAATTTTGTTTACAGAAATAAAATGGTACACCTTGTGGGACCTAGGTCTTAGAATAGTCATTTTCATCTGGTCATATTTTTTTTTCAAAAAATAAAGTTAATTCCAAAACCTTTTTTAAACTCTTTTTAACATGTTCAAGTCCAAATGAGACCATGGACCTAACCCCAACCCAAGCCTACCTCATATGTGATAAGCTTGAAGCCGCCCTTGTTGGGTTTGGTCTCCTTGAAGACCATTTCTCTTCCTCTCCTATTGCATCATGGGAGTCTGAGCTCTTTGGGCTCCCATTCCCTATGAATACATCACATCCTTTGGTGTGATCATATTCACACCTGCACCAACCTTGGGATCATGTCCAAGTCCATGAATACATAATGGGTTGGTCATGCATTTCCCTAAGCTTCACATACCCAGCAAGGGACCAGCCACAGTTTCCCTTGGAACTCATGCCTTCCCATCTAGCAAGGGATCAACCATGTTCTCCCTTGGCATACACATTCACCCACATCATCTGCCCCTAGCGACAAAGTGGGTTGTATCTAGGATCCATCATAAGAATACTGATCATTCTATATCTTAGGTGTATCCTTGAATCACCCGAATCCCTAGATCCTCCCTAGACATGATGCTAACTATGAATTTTGTACATTGTTTATAGATTATCTCCAAAATCCTAAAAGTTTTAAAAAGGAAAAACCTAAAACCATTTGTCAAAAGGATGTTAATCTCTTTAGAGATGATTTGGGTGATGAAAATCTACATGATCTTTCTCAAAGTCAATAAAACATTGGACTTAGGCAAATATTCAAGTTCTCTAGAAGGTGACCTATTAGGGGTTAACATAGGAATCAAACCTAATTTTTAATGCATTAGAGGCAAGGATCTTATCATGGATATTCCTAAGTCATGTCAAAAAACAAAGATGTCCAACAATATGGTGCATGTATGGGTCATTCATGCATCTCATTAAATATCATTCATCACATGCCATATTAGGGGTCGGCCATAGTGTGTGAATGCCCATGTCATCTATTTCCTCCAAACTAGGGGCTTGTAGCTTACATTCCCTAAGGACCTTTTATGAAGACTTGAATACATTAATTATTTCATTGAGCATATATCTCCATAATCTCTTATAAAAATACATTTTTACATGTCATGCATCTCATGAACATCATTCACCCATAAGAGGCCCACATTATTTCAGAAAGTGGTGGCCCAAGTGGAAAGGTTCCTATGTCATAAAGGGGCAACAATCAACTATGCATATTGGCTAATTGATGCCAAGGGAAGAAACTTGGTAGATCCTATAAGTACCCAATATCTAAAAAGATATTATGATTAGTATCCACTACCAATTCTTTTGAATTTTTTTTTGCTAATGGATCTTCTTTAGTTTCTTGAAAAAATGACCACCAATAACAACAACAACTAAGCCTTTTCCTATACTAGACGGGATCGGCTACATGGATTCTTTCTTTCCACAGATCCCTATCATGTGCCATGTTAGCAGTTAACTCACAATGAGTTAGATCATTCTTTATTATTTCTTTCCAACACTTTTGTGGTTGTCCTCTAGCAATTTTAATACTTTCCAAATTTAGTTTTTCATACCTTCTTACAGGTTCTTCTTTTGATCTTCTTTCTATATGTCCAAACTATCTTAAATGATATTCTCTCATTTTATCCTCTATTGGTGCCACTACTAATTTGTTTCTAATAACCTCATTATGTATACGATCTTTTCATATATGACCACTCATCCATCTCAACATCTTCATTTCTGTCACAGACAACTTTTGTACATGTTGATGATTAACTGCCCAACACTCATAACCATAAAACATGGCAGGCCTAATTGCTTCTCTATAATATTTACCTTTTAACTTTATTGGTATCTTCTTATCACAAAGAATACCTGATGCTCCTCCCTATTTTAACCAACCAACATTAATTCTATGCATAACATCTCCATCAATTCTTCCATCACTCTGAAAAATTGACCCTAGGTATTTAAAAATTTCCTTTTAAATAAATAAATAAATAATATATATATATATATATATATATATATATATATATATATATATTAGTTACAGTTGAAATTCTTCAAGGCTCACCTAGCTGACTTAGTCAACCCCAACCTAGCTTGTCTGGTCACACATTTCCCTCAACCTACATTACTCTTGCAGTATACCTGATGTGTATAAACCGAAATACATCACATAAAAATACTAAGTACATACATACATATAAAGTTTTATACAGCCAACCACCTATAACCACGTAGATGACTCAAAACTCAGTTGACCCAGGTTCGACATTTGGTCATTGTTTGAATCACATCATACCATGCATAAACTATGACCCAGACAGTTGCCTCATGAAGTGATGAAGAAATATCAAGACCCTTTAAGCTGAAATCAAGTTGGATATGCCTCCACTGACCGAATGGGAGTCTCACTAGGTTAAGTTAGGGTCAACTGAATCTACCATCAAATGTCCTCTTCCAAAGCTTCTCCACTAGTTGCTGTTAATTTCATGCTTTCTTGAAGATCAACAAGGATAAAGATGGTACTACTTTCAGGGGTAGATCCAAAAGTTTTTACCATGAGTTTTGAGACTTTTTCAAGATCGGATTCTTGCTCATCTGCTGCAGAAAGCTTTTCTGTACTTAATGGGATAAAGCTTCAAGGAACTTTGGATTGGATGGATATCTATGTAGATTTAATATAACCCTAGTTTTTCTCATTTACAATTATCCTCTATAGCTGGATCCCAGATATAAATAGGGCTCATATGCCCCCCTGTGATCGGTTCAGATTTGTCCAAGTTCATCCAAGCAAAGTTATGTTTCACAGGTATAATTTTGAAAAATATAAGGTCGGGGTACGTCACTATAAAAATGAAAAAATTATACATAAAATTAAAATGGCATAAAATTCACTATGACAGTATAATGTAAAACTTATTAAAAGTCAAAATGTATAAATTTTGACATAACATATAACTTCAATAAATATGACACTGAATCCAGTTGACATATTGAAGAATTCTATCAACCAAAGGGTATGTTGTCTTCTCATTAGCGCTGAATATCCCTCAAAACTCATGCAACTAAAATCACGGGATCTTTGTTACTGGTCAAAAGTTTACTCTAGGGTCCTTTCAGAATGTCCATGACAAAGTCAAAATTTTGGATGCCTTTGAATGTTCATACGAAACTTTTCATAGCTTTCAGATCCATAGATTCATTTGCTCAAAAATTTCTATTTTCCAAAAAAAAATTGTCTACTTTCTCATATAAGATCTTTAAAAGTCTAGAATTTAGAAATCTAGGTTAGCGAACACCCTGAGTACATATGAAAATATCTTTATAAACAAGAGTAGCCCATTTACTATGGCAAATCACACATGGACCTGCTGAGATGCTCAAAATATGTTAAAAGACTTAAATTGGCATGCCAATCTTTTCATAAAAAGCATCCAACAAGATGCATGCCTTTTCCTTAGATCCAGTCTTCACACAAGCGTACTAGCTTCTTACCGTGTGAGTTTGTTCTGAAATCTTATGCAAGAAAATTCAAATCCTTACTGAAGAATCCTCCATGAAATCAATGCTAAATTTTCAGTAACCTCTAAGAATCTTCTCCAATATTGTTGAATTGTTAAAAATTATAAAGAAAATCACCTGCTTTGTAGATTTGAATCATGAGGACGTTCTTAGAATTGCTAACGCATGTTCCTCTTGACACGGCAAAGTAAGTCACAGGGTACAAAGCATCTCAACATAACTATATTTTTTACCATCATGTGTATGATTTTCTTTATCAGCATAAACTGTTTAGGACGCCAGAGTACTGAATGTGTAAAACTTGTTAACACTCCAATGACTTGTATCATTACAAACTATTGTCACATAAAACTTCCTTTTGCGACATGCATGTAGATGTGCGTGTAGATGTTGAGGATTGATGTGGCATGCTAGAAAAATGCAATTTGGTTGGCGTTTCCAACACCCTTAGGTCAATCCGATGAATAAGTGCTAGTAGCATGTTTACCGATCTTGCAATGCTGAAATGAATGTTTTTTGTGCATCAAGCATCCAAGGATTAAAGAAGATTAATATGAGCATGTTTCCATAAAGCTACGGGCACAAAGAATGCAAGCATTATGGAAGTGAATCATGGGTCGAAGAAATATAGAATTATGACCAAGGCAAAAGTAAAAGAAAAAGTGGATTGAAAGACAAAGCAGAAAATTCAAATTCCGTGCGGTTTCCTTTTTTGGAAAATCGAGGGTACCCTCCTCTTCGTCTCTTCTATGCACTTATAATCCACCACTTTTGGTTAGTTATGCTTCATATGTTGGCACCTATTATATTAGTAACGGTATTTCACACCCACTTTCTCTTAAAATCACATTCATTTGAACTCCCATAAATGCTACTGACTGGCATGGTTTGTTAGAATGGCCTTTGATTCGGTGAGGTGTAGGTAGTGCCTTCTCCATTCTCTGATTCACACTTGGATTATGTCAACAATCTATCAAGCACCAAAATCTAGTATTAGCTTTTGATTATTGCCTTGTTCATCCTACATGCCAAAATTACTAAGCATTAACAAATTTTCCTTGTGACCTGTCATGACACGCTAAAGTGTCACATCACCCCTTTAAGAAATTTTGTGTGCTTTTTTATGAAGTTTGTGACACAGGCTTCTCTTCATGTTTTATAAAGGCCTTCCAAAGAACTTCACTTTTCATCAGTTTGCTTCTAGTTGCTTGTCTCCAAAGCCCCATTTTGCTTGCATTTTTCCCCTCCTCCCATGGCTTCCATTCAGCCAACTGTGTAGGTATTATATACTATGCTTGATCACTGCTAGCAATGAACGGATTTTGGAAGAGATTACTTGCCCAAAATCCTCTCGGTAATCTCATTGGTTTCTCAAGAAAATGTTTGTTGTTGCATTACAACTTGCCACGGTCCCATCATCTTATCAACAATTAATGAAATGCATTGTAGCCGAAAAATCTGACAACTAGATCTCAACCATTTCATTTTTTCCTGTAAGTATGATGGCACCTAATCACTACCATTACTAATTTGTCCATTACCAGTGAAGACATAACTTTCTTCTTGAGAAAAAATAAGGTCATCCCAAAGATCACTTTCAACAAGAATATTTTCTATTACACACCTTTCATTCAAGCCAAAATGAAACCTAATGGTGAAGTTACCAAAGTCGAGCATTTCAAGTTCTTGCTTTATTGGATGTGTCGAGGTTTTGTCTGTACCTCAGCTTATAATAGTAAAATCTTACTTCTCCTACGTTGCCCGTATAATGGTAACAAAACTCATTTCTCTCACTTGCCTATTCTTGGGAATGCTCTAATCTTCGATCTATGTGACACCAACTAATTAATCGGTCGACCTAATTCAAGGTCCTTTGTGGGAACTTCAATTGTGAATTCATTTATATTTTCTCTAGCTTGGTTCTTATGAAACTTGTCATATTTTGTCATCCCCTATAGTAGACATGTCCGGTTCGGGGCAAACCGGAACCAGGAACCCTAACCGAATCATCCAGAGAATGGTTTCGGATCCAGTTCCAGTTTTGAGTGGTTCTGAATCCAGTTTCAAGATGGTTCTGGATCTAATTTTTATGGTTATGAATTCGGTTCTGGGATAGCTCTTGATTCAGATCTGGTTTAGTTATATAATTATTAAACAATTTAAACTATATAAGACTATATAAGTTTATAACTATAAGTATTAGCGAATAATGTATTACATTATACATACATATATTACATTAAAAAGGATATAGTTACATTATATAAGTTTTTATAAGTTATAACTTATAATTTATAAGTATTACATTCATTAATTAATTTATCTATACATGATATATTACATTACAAAATGTATGAAGATCAAACAGAAACGAACCACTAGGACAAGAAAAGATCTTCCACCACAAGTACCCATCAAACTTTCTTCATAGAAGAAGCGAGTCAAGTTGTCATTCAGTACGAATGGTAACTTCACTAAGGTACTGAACACCTTTTGCTTCACTAAGACCGATGATTCTTGTGTCGCAATGGCAACCATGTTTGCCTTTAATTCAACTGAATTTGGTGACTATCCATTCTCGCTTTTCATTGTTATTTATTACTATTGTTTTGATTTACAATCTATCTTGTATGTGATAAGTATTCTCTACAAAAGTTCTCGCTTTAAAACTTGTTGATCAAAAAGAGCAAAAGAAAAAGCCATACTATGTCAGCATGAGCCTTTCCCTGAAACCAATGCTAAGTTTTACTTCAGAAAAATCTAGGCCATGCTAAAATGAATCTCGTTCCATCATTGATGCCTGGGTAGATTTTCCTTTGGTAGATTTTGTAACTAGAGTATTTCTAGATCCACCGTCAAGTCTCTTAATGTCATGCTCGTCAAACCATCAATGAAATTGTTTAGCACTGTTACAAATGCATTCAACTAACCCAGTTCCCGAAGAGGGACATCTAAATCCTACGCTGGAGGAAATGATCATGTGTGCAATTGAAGCTACTCGGCCACTGGCCAGTGGAGTCCCCGCTCCACTAGAAATCGCAGATCAGAATCCTTCCCTAGTGCATTCAGGGCATTATTTACTATTCCCTTGGGGGAAAGACCGATTGTTGAAGCATCTCGAGTTTGTTGAATCATTATTTGTTGTAGAAATACCGACAAATCTATCCTAAAAGTCATACATGACTCTCTATCTGCATGCTTAGCAAGGCTCCTGATGGTTCAAATCTTCCGGTCCCAATTCGCCACATATAATTACCTGCTTCACACCTTTCAATCACGGTTATTAAGTACCATAAGGTCAATTTAAAGAAGGGATCCATGTGTTGCAATCAAAACTTAGGCACACCAGATGATGGTGTGGAGGAAGAAGAAGACTGATATATTTCACATCACCAATGTAGCAAGTGAATTAGAATGTCTCCATTGGGAACTGGCTTACTTGGATATTGAGATTGCAAGTCTCCAATCCGGTCTGGAGGAAATTGTTCTCTCTAGCTTTGAGTCCGAAAGGATAGAAGAGAACAATTGGCTATCTTCTATTGTCGATTTATGGAAAGCAAAGCTTGAGGTGCATGAATCTTTGTGGGCTTTGTCGAGAAAGCAACTTCACAAGGGATAAGCTAACACTGCCATTTTTTAAGTGCAACTGTCCTAGGGTGGCTTTGCAAGGGCTGTAGAAAAGAGGAATCCTAGTTTCCTATAATACCTCATCTTCAAGTTTATGAACCTTTTCGTTTTTCTTTGCTTTCCATCTTCTTTTTCTTTTTGTCCAAACTTCACCTTTCCCATTTGCATGGTATGTCTTTTAAAGGTTTTGCATTGGTTCTTCTATCTAAATCTTTCTCATGCATATCTGCCAGCCGATATGCACCATTTTGAATGGACTCGATGATCATGAAGGGAACTTCCCAATTCACCAACCATTTTCCTCATTTACGATATTTTGTACCCAATTGTAGTATCGTCTTCCACACCAAATCACCGACATTAAACAATTTCCATCACGTTTGTCTAAAGCTCGTGTGACCTTTTCTTTGTTTTGGCTTAAGCTTCCAATGATATAACTCTAACTCTATCATCAGTCATTGCATCAAGCCCATGCACATTGCTTGCAAGTATTAAACGGGATTAATATCATCTTGTTTCTTGGTTTTAAGTGATCTCACAACAATTTCTAGTGGTAGAATAACATCTTATCCATATATAAGTGGAAAAAAGGTAATATTGGTTATCATTCTTGAATTTTCTTAAAGAACTTCGGCTAATGTTTCATACCATCATTTCTGCTCATCCTCAACTAGCTTTTTTATCATGTCAATATGTATTTAGTTTATTACTTCTGATTATCCATTTACTTAGAGCATAGTTTGGTGTAGAATGAATGGTCTTGATACAATACTCTCATGCAAATGCTGCTATCTCTTCTCTAGTAAAGAAATCATTTCTTGGTCAGCTGTGATACTTTGTGGTATGTCTAACCTAAAAACAAACTGATTTTTTATGAATCTGATTACGTCATTCTTTATTACTGATACCATTGGATAAGCTTCCACCCATTTGATAAAATAATTGGTAGTGATGAAGACGTAGAAATGTTACATATTTTGCAGATCAGGTCCAAGGTTTAATTATCCGATTTAGCTCTTTGGGCTGTACAGGTCCGTGGAGCGGCCAAGCAAACACTGGACCATTGAACAGATAGAGATGAAAGGGGTGAAAAGCCGGAGCAAACACGGGATGGGAATCAAACCAAAAGGAGATTCCAATCATGAATAGCATAGCCTATTCATACACAATGGTGAAGAGGTCTCCACCAACTAATAGAACTAAATAAAAATAGGGTTGGGTTTATCTCTATCAATATGATGTTATTGCCCTCGGCAGTAAACATGCGGATCGGTCTTTCAATAAACTCAGATTTTCATAGCCATTACCAAAGTCCCTTCAACCTTCATGAATGAAGAAGCCTTTTATGCAAACAGTTTTCCAACCAATGCTATTATTACTAAGACCAACTAATTTTTTTCCTAAATATATGACAAAAAATCATCTTTCCACAACAAGCTCAAATCATACTGACTTTATCTGCAAAGTACACTTTTCACGTTGTATACTATTAGATCGCTACTGACTTTATCTCCGCCTTTTCTTATTCAAAGCGGGGAGCGATCTCCATAAAGTTCAATCTCTGTTCGGGAAGATCCATAAAATTAGAAGTGGGTCTTGGTCTCGTTCCTTGTTGTGTACTATTACAGTGTTACTGATCGAACTAAGCGAGACGGAAAAGAACGGCAGAAGGAATTCGGAGATTAGCCCACATCTTCGAATATTTTTGAGCCCTAGTATATGGAATGAACTCTTTGCTGCTCTCTCCTTTAAGGATTGGCCGTAGTTCATCTCTCCGCTTCCTTTTTCTCAAATCTATAAAACCTTTCTTTTCCTCATTAATTATTTCGAGCGTGAAAACCCAAGACCCAAGACGAAGATGCCACCACTTTTCTGCATCAAATGCCCCAAATGATCATCTTGTTTCTTACCCTTTTCTCGTGTCTCTTCTCCAAACATCCATTAATCTGAAGGTTGTTAGGCCTGGAAAACAAATCCATGGATTCCTTGTTGCAAACGGCCTTGGAGAAGACACCGGCTTGTGCACCAAGTTGGTGAACCTGTATGCGTTATGTAACTGCATGACCTATGCACGCCAAGTGTTCGACAGAATTTCAAAGGAAAACCTCTTTCTCTGGAACGTTTTGATTAGAGGGTATGCTTGGAATGGCCCTCTTGAGGAAGCTATTGTGCTTTTTTATAACATGGTTGAAATGGGTTTGAGGCCTGACAATTTCACATTTCCCTTTGTTTTGAAGGCATGCTCGGGTCTTTCTGTTTTAAAAGTGGGAAGGGGTGTGCACGAGCTTGTTGTTCAGACAGGGTGGGAATCCGATGTGTTTGTGGGTGCCGGCTTGGTTGATATGTATGCTAAATGTGGTTGCGTTGATCTTGCATATGCAGTTTTCAGTAAAATGAATCAAAGGGACGTTGTATTGTGGAATACAATGGTTGGTGCCTATGCACAAAATGGTCGCCCAAACGATGCATTGTCCTTGTGTAGACAGATGAGTAGGAATGGTTTCAAACTCACAGATGCCACGGTTGTTACAGTTTTGTCAGCTGCTGCTGATAGTGCTGCATTGCTTCAGGGTAGAGAGATCCATGCCTATAGTTGGCGAAATGGGTTTTCAGCTCATGATAGAGTAGCGACTGCATTGGTGGACATGTATGCTAAAGGTGGCTTGGTTCAATCAGCACGAAAATTATTTGATAGGCTTGCAGAGAAGCGAATAATCTCATGGAATGCCATGATTTCTGGTTATGGGATGCACGGCCATGCCAATGAAGCCCTTTCTCTCTTTGATGGGATGAATAGAACGGGAGCTGTGCCAGACCACATTACCTTTGTGGGTGTTCTGTCTGCTTGCAGCCACAGAGGTCTAATGGATGATGGATGGGATTTCTTCAATTCAATGACACGGGATTACTTGATCGAGCCAAGAGTGGAGCACTATACTTGCATGGTTCACCTACTTGGCCACTCTAAGCGGCTTAATGAAGCCTATGAGCTCATTTTAAATATGCCGGTAGAACCCGACACAGGTGTTTGGGGTTCATTGCTCTCTGCCTGCAAACTTCATAAAGATGTGCGGCTAGGTGAGATCACACTCCAGAAATTAATTGAACTTGACCCGAAAGATGCCGGGAACTATGTCATGTTATCCAACATATACGCACAGGCAGGAAACTGGAAAGGTGCAGAAAAGATCAGAATGATAATGAAGGAGAAGGGTTTGAAGAAGGCAATTGCTTGCAGTTGGATCAAGGTTAAGAATCAGGTGCATGCATTCTTGGCCGGTGACACAACTCATCCTGACTCAGAGAAGATATACGCCCAACTAGATATCTTAAGAAGACTCATGGAGGAGGCTGGATATATAGCAGATACTGCACCTGTATTTCATGATGTTGAAGATGACGAGAAATTGAATATTTTGAGCAGTCATAGTGAACGGTTGGCAATTGCTTTTGGTCTGATCAGTAGTAGCCCTGGCACTCCGCTTTTGATAACAAAGAATCTTCGGATTTGTGATGATTGCCATGTTTTCATCAAGTACGCATCTAGGATTGTACAGCGCGAGATGGTGGTCAGAGATGTAAATCGGTATCATCATTTCAAGGATGGGGAATGTTCTTGTGGTGACTATTGGTGACAACCTGGAAGAGTTGTTATCTATACCATAGCTCGAGGGTTGGTCATTATGAGTGGTTAGCGAAAGTTAAGTTCTACATCTTGTTTAAGGTAATGCAGTTTGACTCATTTGTTTGGAAGTGGAGGAGTTCAAGGTATTATGATGTTTAGCATTACGAGAGCTGCAATCCTTGCTCATAAAAGCACTGTCAAAAAGAGGAAATTGATCACTGAGATCAAAGCTATGATCAACAGTTTGGACGAATTTCATAGTCCATGAAACCTGTGCTATTGTTGAATGAAGCCAAAGGAATGAATGTCTGCCATGATCAATTTTCGTGAGCAGTCACAAATAATTTATTAGTAATCATGCTACTGCTGTAATTGTAGATGCCTACTTGCAGGATTCTTTACTACTTGAATTGCTATTAGCTGTTGTTCGTCTTGAATGACGCAAAACATGAAACCAATGCATAGAGTCCTATTCTTTGCGAGATGAAAGTGTAATAAATTGTCCGAAAGCGATAAAATAACAGCTTTTGGCTAATGTCTGAAAACCATAAGCATTAGCTTATTTTGTCAAAAAGTAAACTTCCCTTCATTGTTCTATCATCTAAGGCGAGGAAATTGTTAATGAAGTCCACAACGCAGGCGTACTCTTACTCCATTGTATGCTTATGAGTTGTGAATGGCTTGTTCCTACAAATTTTACAGCCTAACTGAATCATAGATTAGTATAAACTTCTGTCTTCTATGCAAGATGGATCATCAACTCCCAGTTCTCAATATTTCCATTAGCATTAACGTGATCCAAGAACCATGATGTTTTTACTAACTTGTTGACACCATCTTATTTTACACATCTAAGAATGAGTGTGACATTGTAGAGAGCCAACCCTCTAGCCCTACGCCCCTTCGCGCCCATGTGGTTGCAGCCATGTGCTTGCAATTTGTGATTGTATTATTTATTGCCTTAATAAAGTACATATCTGCCAGGATGCATAATAAACAGAACTTTTGTGCTACAAAATCACATCAACACCAATTGCCAGGACACCGGAGACAGCTCGTACAATAATCTCGATCTGTTGATGACCAACTGATTCTTTCAACCTAACATGCTTCCCTGTATTCTCCAATTCTTCAACATTCTTTTTGAGATCAAATCTGATCACGTCACGTTCAATCCCTTGCATTGCAACTTGGTATCCTTAAACCTGTCTGTTTCATATGCTTCACCACTGATTACCTCAAATTCTTGCAAATCTCCTACTGATGTTGAACCGAATTTATCAGCAACAGCAGAATTATCTTCTTCTGTATGCAACTTCGTGTTTATCACCTTGGTGTGAACGCCAACTTCTTTCCTCACCCCCTATCCATTGCCAAAAGTAATGCATGACTGTTTCGCCAAGAAGATGTATGTGCACAAACACACTCTCATACACACACGGTATCGGTATCAGTTATTTCCTCATAAAGCTGATGGAACTGAACAAAAAGAGAGCCCCTCATTAAAAAGACAAGCACCTGAGCGTCATACATGACAATGACGGCAAAAACTAAGGAGAGACCGAAAAGGGAATCCGCAAATACTCTGGATATATAAAAGCAGTATCACTATATTGACTATATCAAATACCAAGTTGCATATATATCTAAATATGTCAATTTTGTACATAAATAAATGTCAACTTCATGTATCTTCATGTGTCTTATTCCAAGAGAGCCCTCTCACCTCTCTAAGCCAATTGCAGTTGCTGCAGCTACAGCACTCTGTACAAGAAACGGAAAGAAAAAAGTGTAAATCATATTAATGGTGAATATCCATGAACAAGAGGTATAAAAACGGTATCAGCAAGGCCAATCATTGCTAGTAATCCAACAAATGTATAAGTGCTAAGAACAAGTATTATGATGACTCTCATGTCCTTTTTGTATTAAAGACACTCAAGCCTAATTCTCGATGGTACATCATACAACAACAACAACAACAACAACTAAGCCTTTTCCCATACTAGACGGGGTCGGCTACATGGATTCTTTGTTTCCACAGATCTCTATCGTGTGCCATGTTAGCAGTTAACTCCCAATAAGCTAGATCATTCTTTATTGTTTCTTTCCAACACTTTTGTGGTCGTCCTCTACCTCTTTTAATACTTTCCAAATTTAGGTTTTCTAACCTTCTTACAGGTTCTTCTTTTGATCTTCTTTCTATATGTCCAAACCATCTTAAACGATGTTCTCTCATTTTATCCTCTATTGGTGCCACTCCTAATTTGTTTCTAATAACCTCATTATGTATACGGTCTTTTCTTGTATGACCACTCATCCATCTCAACATCTTCATTTCTGTCACAGACATCTTTTGTACATGTTGATGATTAACTGCCCAACACTCAGAACCATAAAACATGGCAGGCCTAACTGCTGCTCTATAATATTTACCTTTTAATTTTAATGGTATCTTCTTGTCACAAAGAATACCTGATGCTCCTCTCCATTTTAACCAACCAGCATTAATTCTATGTGTAACATCTCCATCAATTCTTCCATCACTTTGAAAAATTGACCCTAGGTATTTAAAACTTTCCTTTTGGGGAATGCAATGCGTGCCAATTTTAATTTCTATGTCCTCTGAAGTAGCCAAATGATCAAACTTACATTCCATATATTCTGTCTTTGTTCTACTAAGTCGGAGGCCTTTGTTTTCTAATGTTTCTCTCCATAGTTCCAATTTTCTATTAACTTTTTCCTTAGACTCCTCCACTAATACAATGTCATCTGCAAATAACATACACCAAGGTACTTCATCTTGAATATGTTTTGTTAACTCATCCATCACCATTATAAATAAGTATGGACTTAAAGTTGATCCTTGATGTAACCCAATATTAACTTCAAAGAAGTCTGTCGTTCCTTCATGAGTCCTCACACATGTTTTTGCACCATCATACATGTCTCTTATAAGGTTAATATATGTCAATGGGATACCTCTTTTTTCCAAAGTTCTCCAAAGAACCTCCCTCGGTACCCTATCATAAGCTTTTTTCTAGATCATCAAGCATAAAATTTCTGCCATATCAAGCAAAACAGGTCTCTTCAATGATCAAAAACTGCAGGCACAGTAGGAAAGGATTAGCAGATTGAGTGTTCATTGTTCAACAATCAGCGGTACAACGCTTTGTCAACCCTTATCTATAGAAAGAACCATGAGAGGGATATGATGAACAGAATCTCCGATGAATGAGACATAACTTTAGTGGTAGAAGACCTACGGACTGATACTATCTCCAGGGCGAGTTCATGGTAGTCTGATTCCTTAATTGCATTATGGTAGTGTCTCAAAACCACAAGTGAAAACAGAGTGAATTTATCTCGAGATTATAGAAGTGCAACATGAAGCAGGTATATCAAAAGCCAAAAGAAAAGGAATCTGAAATACAAACATAATCTCCAAGGGCAACTAGTAGGCAATAAACAATAAATGTTTAACAGGTACAATAAATTTTCTCAAACAGTCGGAAACTTTGAAGAATTGCTGAACGTGTTTGATAAAAAATAGCCTCAGAAAAGCATTAGCTTGAAAGTAACAGTCCGGCCAAAACACTATCAACATCCCAATAAAGTAAAATGCGTGTTTGATGGCATGGTCAGAGGGAAGTATAGGTTCAATGTGCTGGACTGGTGTGCAGTGGCCTCATTTCAATCAAAGAATCACCTGAAACACAAACATATGAATTCCAAAGTATTTGAAAATGAGTATATGTCAGAGAGTTAACAAGCTTCTACTCTAAGTCTGATGCCTGCAGTGGGAGGAGAAGATTATCTTGCAGAGCTTCATGGGAATCTCACCTCTTTCACTCTTCTTTGATGCGTATATATATATATATATATATATATATATATATATATATATATATATATATATATATATATATATATATATATATATATATATATATATACCCACACAGGAATTGGCTTGCGAGGAACCTAGTATATCATTTCTTTGATAATACTTTTATACAATTTGCATGTCCTTTTGATATGATTTTTTCAATTCAATCCCTTAATTTTTAAGATTTTGTCACAGAGATTGTAGATATCATATAATTTAGCAACTGAAATGACAATATGTCTAGTTTTTTCACTTAGACAGTGGTTTCTTATCAACTTTGTTTATAATTTAATGCACTTTTATTTCTTACTAGACTCTACCTCCTGATGTTATATCTTTTTTCTCCATAACTAACCTCACTTCCCACTTACGAGGGAAATGGCTTGTTTCTTGGGAAACAGTTTTATAATGAGAATAGCAAAATCATTTAATTTTCCACAATGAAACCATTTAATTGTGCAAGGGATCACCTATGCGTGACCGGTCTAAGTCTGGATAAAAGAGGAGGATTGCATTACGCTTCCGATAGCATGCGTAAAACTTTATCGGGATTTATCTACTATCTAAGCTCTATGAAAATAAAGAATCTATGTAGCCGTCTCCATCTAGTATGGAAAAAGGTACAGTTGTTGCTGTTGAAACCATTTAATATTTTATGCCTTAAAAGTTAAATAATTTAGCAAGAAAATCATTAGTTAATTATATTACCAAATTACAATAATGATGATTTTAACTTGAAAGCTCTCTTCAAAATTTCATTAAGAATGTCTCTGATAAGTACCTCAATTTGTACAAAACTTGTTATACTTCTACAGGAATAGGCTTCTTGAGCATGAGGGACGAGTATGAATAATTCGTAGCCAAGAGGGCGATAAGGGGATTCTACGCACAGACAAGCCTCTTTGGTAGTCAGTGTCAATATAGAGCAGCAACGTTGTGGACGATTATAGCGCATTCTGGAAATCAAGGACATCCAAACGATTATAGCCCATTCTGGAAATCAAGGACAACCAAACGATTATAGCCCATTCTGGAATGTGGGAAAACGTAGAATATGGAGCTGATATTCCTATCTGATTACCTTGTTGTGGACGATTTGGGAAAGATCATCGAGTCGGAGGGAAGAGGACACGAAGAAGGAAGGGGTTTTATTCTTGAAAAAGTTGAATCGCTTTGAGCAAGAAGGGGAAAAGTAGCAGGAGAGAGCTGCATTCTTCCGCCTGACCTTTCCCTATCTGCGTTTCTCTACCGTTTGTGGCTGAGCTTTTCTTCTTCGGCTGCAAATTTTGTAAGGCCATGATGTTCTTCTTGTGTTACTAAATGTACGCCCGTTTTTACTAACCATACTTCCTCTATATTTCGACATTGCCCCTCTCTCACCTTGACGCGTTTCTCTCTCCTCTCACATTCCTTTCTCTCGTACCTCCCTCTCCCGCTTCTTACTCACTCTCCCCTCTCTCGCTCTCACTCGTTCCGAACGTGTAAGGCACGACTTCCCAATGGGCCATGGCTACATGGACTGTGTGTTGTTGCAGCATGCATCAAATTGCACGTGAGAGCGTGCATACACACCATTGGCGTTGGCACCTAGCGTGATTCTCATTAGTTCTTGTGATGTTTTTGTTTTGTGCCTTGTGGTTTGGTTTTGTATTTTGGGTTCAATTATGCTACGTAATAAGTGTGGCCAATGAACCTACCTTTGATTCTATTTTAGGCATTACCGTGGAGTATTTAAGCATTAGTCTTCATATTTTAAGCAAATTAGCCTCCATTTTGCTGAAAATAAACGTAGAGAACAGAATGAGAGCCTCCTTCTATCGTCGTCTTCTTCTTTCGTTATTTTCTTCCATCATCGAGTGGGTACGAGGGACATGAAGTTAGTGTTAGTGCCGCTAGTAAGAAAGCAAGCTAGGGAACGTTGCACACACGAGGAAGAAGGAAGTAAAAATGATTGTTGTACAATTCACGTTTTTACATGGGTGCCATCACCAAGATTTCTGTGGCTGGTGGGAGACTAGTTACAGAGTGGTATCAAAGCATCCGAAAGATGATCTGAACATAAAACGAGGCAGATCGAAGTGCCAAATTCGTAAGAGAAGCAAATCTATCGTGAAGAAAAAAGATCACTTGAAAACAGATTTTAGATTCTGTTTTCTACATTGGTTCTGATTGCTGCAGCAAATTGGGTCATGGAGATCATATCGAGAGCCATGCACGTGGCCTGCAGACCCTTTTGGAGGGCTCTAGAAGTCATTTGGTGGCGATTCAAAAGCGAAAGATTGTTGAGAACACATCACATTTGGTGTTGCTTGCTGTAAACAAGGAAACAAAATAATTTCTCTATTCTGATCATTTTCGGATATTCTTGGGTGAGATTTGATTACATAGATTAGATCTTCACCTGTAGTGGAGGCCTACGAATTGATTTGAGGCTATAGAAGAGATTTAAAATGCATTTGGTTAAATCAGATTCAAGGAAGAGGATCATATCTATGTTGATTAATGTTTACTAATTTTTAGTCTGAAAATTTGTTCTTCACTGTTCTTGTACGTTTCAATTGCTAATTTTCATTAAAATTCATCCTAGATTGTCTTCAAACCGAAAACAAGAATTTTGGTGATGAATTGAATGCTTAATATCTATTTTGATTATAGTAGGTGTGTGTCCGTCAAGATCTTACATTTTCAGGTGCGAATTCCGACATATTAGTTCTCTCTGTTGGTATCCGGCGATGCCAAATTGGGCAGCAGATAAAACCTTGAAGACGAGTAGAAGAAGAGGAAGTTTTGAGCTTTTTTAGTTTTCACACACCCGATTTTGTTAGGGAGGCTATGCTTTTTTCTTTTCTTTCTTTTCCACTATATGTTTCCGTGTGTGCGTTACTCTATATTTATAGAGTAATGCCTGACTCTTCCTCTCGTATATCAAGGCTGGACTTTCCGTTTTTGGAGCCCTCATTCGGTTGATTACAGAGCTTATCCATAACAGACCAACTGTTATAGATTTGCTCCATAACGAGCTTTACAGGAAATAGTTAAATGGTCAATCTAATCGTTTCCGTGAAATTGCCAAGAATGGTCATTCCTCGACTTCATGTCTCCCACTTGGCTAATCGAGTCAAATGATCTGACATACTAGTTTTCCTCTCACTTTTGTAGGATTTTTTTAAGTAATGTTATTTTATAATTGTTATTACAATCATTACCTGTTGTGTGATTTTTTACTTATACAACAATCAAACATATCTCAAACCCATATTGGTAACGTGTTTTGAGAAAAGATAAGCCTTTAGTCAAGGGGTCTACCAATATATCTTGAGTTGGCATGTATGAGATGGATATTTTCTTTCTCATAACAATATCATAAACATAATGGTATTTCACTATTATATACTTGCTTCTAGCTTCAAATCTCCTATGAAGTAGCTTATTCAGGCGACACTTGTTATAGTCATACAGCAAGCTACATACTCAGTTTCTTGTGTATGCAATGATATACACCCTTGTTTCTTACATGCCCAAGAAATAACTCCACCTCCAAATAAAAAATATTTGTCTTGAGGTTGATTTGATGTTGTCTTTGCTCCTAGAAAAGTTAGCGTTTGAGTATTCTGCCACTTTTAGTTCATCTGCTTACAAACATAATTTCTAAGTCTTTTGTTCCTTTGAGATATCTTAGAATCCTCTTCACAGCTATCCAATATTGTCATCTGGGATTACATTGATATATGCTCACAACACCAATAACAAAGATTATATCAAGTCTTGTATATAATATAACATACATCAAGTTACCCACAACTTGTGTATAAGGAACTTTAGGTTTATCATCTTCTTCATCGGAACAATCAGCCTTAGTTTTACTCCTTTTGCAACGGGTATAGAAGCAGACTTGCATTCACCCATTTAAAACTTTTTGAGGATATAATCAATATCTCTCTCCTCACTTAGGCATAGAAGATTAGATTCTTTATCTTGAAAAATCTTTATACCTAGGATATAGGATGCTTTTTCATATCCTTCATTTCAAACCTTGAGTTTAACCATGACTTGGTTTTGACAATCATCTCATTATCATTTTGAGTCAACAATATGTTATCTACATATAATCATAAGATGACAAAGTGGCTCCCATCGTTCTAAATATAGACACAATGATCAAGTTTATTATCCACAAACCCAAGTTCAATGATGATATTTTAAAAAGTTAAATACCATTGACGAGGTGACTGTTTAAGGTCATATAGGGATTTTTTCAACCTATATACTTTATTTTCTTAGCCTTCAATCATGTATCCTTTGATTGATGCATATATGATTTCATCTAAATCTCTATTTAGAAAAATGATTTTTAAATCTAATTGATGTAAATCCAAATCATAATATGCTGATATCGTGAGGATTATTCTAATGGATGCAAATTTTGCAATAGGAGAATATGTCTCAACATAATCTATCTCCTTCTTTTACGAGAATCCTTTTGCAACCAGCCTCACTTTAAACTTATTGATTGTTCTATCGACTTTATATTTCTTTTTCAAAACTCATTTGCAACTTATAACTTTTCTTTCTTTTGGCAAATCAACCAACTCCCAGACTTGGTTTTTCCTAGTGGATTTAATTTTTTATCCATGACTTTCTCCTAATCTGTTGACTCAGATAAGTTAATAGTCTATCGATAAGTCAAGTTATCAGTCAACTCATCTAAATCTATCGAATTATACATTTCTTGTATAAGATAAGTGTGAAATTCTTTACGTAGGATGTGTGACCCTAAGTCTCTTATGTCCACATAAAGTTTCGTTTGATTCAAGAAGATCTTCTATGAGTTCAAATGATGATTGATTTAGATCTATTAGATCATCAACATACTCATCATTATTCTCAATAATGTCATTCTTAGTATCTTCTAAGAATTCAACATCTCTGTTGTCTATCAATCCATGATCCTTATGATAAAATTGATATCTCTTTTATCCTTTAGGATATCCAATGAATACACATCTCAAGAACCTGATGTCTAGCTTGTCTCTAGACTGATCAAGTATCCTTACATGAGCGATAGATTCCCACCTCCTAAGTTGATATAGGTTGGGTTTTCTTCCAAACCACATCTCATATGGTATAGAGAATACAATTTTATACGGTACTCTATTGAGTATATATATTGTTGTACTTATTGTTTCTCCTTAAAATATTCTTGGTAGAGAGGCATCTATTAACATTGACATTGTCATACGTCATGTTGTATCTTTCAGCTACATCATTTTGTTAAGGTGTCTTAGGTATTGTATTTTATTTTGAAATACCAAGTCTTTACACAAATCTAAAAAATTTGCATAGATGTACTCACTACCTCTATCTAATCTTAAGACTTTGATTGTATACCTTAGTTGACTTTCAAAATTCTGCTAATATTCTTTGAATATTTCAAGTGTCTTAGATTTATGTGCTAAGATATAATATATATATTGAGTAATCATCATAAAGATTATGAAATAGATCTTTCCTTGGTGTGATCTTACTCTAAAGGGTCCACATAAATAAATTATTATGAATAACTTCCAATAGAGTTGTTGCACTTGTTGTTTTTTGGGAAAAAAATTTCTCCTTATTTTTTCTTCTATACAAACTTCGCACTTACTGAAAGCATTTTCCTTAAACTTTGGCAGTAAGTCAAAGTTGGATAATTTCCTTAACTTTTTCAAACTTATATGTCTTAGGCGTTTATACCATATATTAACATCAACATTAAAGGTACAATCAATATAAGCAGAAGAACTTTCATTTTCATTAATATGTAATTTGAACAATCCATGTTTTATATTAAATTCCTTAAAGAAAGCCACTCTTCCATGCTTCCCTACAATCACTTTTTCAAGAATAAATCTCACCTCAAAACCCTTCTTAACCAAGGTAGGGACCGAAATATGATTGCACCTTATAGTTGGCACAATCAATAATCAGTCAGTACAATCAGTGTGCCTTGTATATAATTTTAAAAGACCTAGTTCCATGAACATTTGAGAAAATATTATTTCTTATGTATACCTGATGTTATCATAGTTTATATTCCTTGAGATCCATTATCCTTCCTTTCTCTTTGATATGTGTCTTGTTGCTCTAAGTGAATCAATCAACCAGTCATCGGGCAATACATCTATAAATATTCTAATATTATGTAGATTATATTATACTTCTCCTATTGTCTGTGTTGTTGGTTGTTTCTACTATTTTTCTTGTTGTGGCAATCTCTTTTTTAGTGTCCCATTTTTTCACAACTGAAACACTTAATCCAAGAAGCGGTTTGTTGTGTTTTTTTAAAAGATTGACCGCTCTTTTTATTATTTTTGTCAAACCATTTGTTTGATTTATTTCTTCTCTGAATGGTTTTGGAGTGGGACCCTATCTCATCTTATACAACTAGCAATTTCTCTTATTTATTTTTGTTCATGTGTTCTTATTCAATTGTTAGTTTGAGGAATAATTTAGAAAGGTTTATTTCAAGCCCTAGTCTAAGTATAGTAGTGACAATGTTCTATGATGGAGGAAGATTATTCAGTATTGTGGACATTTAAATTGGTTCTGGGATAATTAATTTGGCTACAACTAAATCTCTTGTCATTACCATCATATGGTTCACATGTTCTACTACATTGTCTCCTTCTTTCATCTTATATAAGTTATACTTTTGTGTAGTAATGAAACATGTAATTTAGTTGTAGTGTCATACTTGGCAATTATTAAATCAAACAACTCTTTTGCGGTCTTATATTCTTTAAAGATCATAATCAGATCATACTCCATGTATATTAACATAACAGTTCTTGCTATCGTATCATCTCTTAGGAATATTTTATATATTTCTTTTTGTATTCTGTGGTGTCAAGAGGTGGTAGACGCACTATTTTCTTTAATATGTAATCTACACCTTCTAGTGTAAGAGCCAACATGATTCTCCTCTTTCATGTTTAAAAATTTAGACCATTTAATTTTTCTGTTTTTATCGATTCAGATACACATATTCTTGAATTCATTTTTATGTATTTGACAAAATTAACAATTAGACGGTCTAAAAAGAAAACATGTAACAAGTAACAAGAACATATAACAAATATTTAACTAACACAATGTATAATATCCAACTACTGAATTGAAAATAATTCATAGTACTTAAAACCAATTTATACAAATTTTAAGTACCATTATAAAGTTTTTAATAACTTGATTTTATTACAGAATCAAATTGAAAACAAATCTATAATTTTTCCCAACAAATTCTTGCCACTGATAATTTTTCCAAACAGCAAGGTAAATGAGTACTTTTACGTGTTTATCTATTTTTGTAATTTTCTAAAAAAGACCAGAGACAAAACAATAAACATGGTATATGGTTTTTCTTTGAAATTCGTCACTAATCGAGCCTAAATCCATAATTTTGCCCCTCAGCTTGAATTTATAAATTTTCAAAAAGATAGGGGCAACCTTATCTTTTAACACAATGGTAGAACTATGAACCTTTTATTAGGTAAGGGTAGGAAGGTAATTCAACCTCTAAGTATTCCATAGTTTCTATAAACAGCCACAGGGTAATAAAGTATTTTCGCCCATTTTAGGGTAAAAATGATTTTTTACTCAAAAATATTTGGATATTTTTATAATTTACCCTATGACAACTTGTAGTTTATAAAACCAACCAAGGGAAGAATGATTTTTTTAGTCCATCGCTGGAGGCAGTTTTCTGGAAACTGTCGGTGGTTTTGAAAACATGGGGCGGTTTTAAAAAACCACTGGTTTTCACCCACTGTTTTTTTAAACCGTTGGGCGGTTTCATAGGGTGTATAAAAGGGAAGAGAGAGTGTAGGGCGGGAGGCTCCTGCCTCCCTCGACTTGGCTTGGGCTCTCCCTCTGCCTGGCATGGGCTCTCCCTCCGCTTGGTCTAGGCATTCCCTCTGCTTGGCCTGGGCTTTCCCTTCGCCTGGCTTGGGTTCTATGTTTTTTTTCAATCTGATGGCCTTGTCTTGGGCTTTGTTTCTCTTTTTATGGTTCAGTCTGATCTCTTTTGTCTCGGTCGTCTTGCCGATTTATTTTTTCGGTTGTCTTATGCCACAATCTGTGATTTCTAACAATTTGTTTTCTTTTTCGACAAAAACAAGGTGTTCCCGTTCTCGATTTCTTCTCTCTTTTCTCTATATTTCTTTTCCTTTACAAAAAAACTAATTGTTTACCTTTAATAAAAAAGAGGCCTTGGTACCAATGCTGGGATCCGACGATGTTTGATTGTGCAGCAGATGAAACCTTGAAGAAGAGGAGAAGAAGAAGAAGCTTTGAGTTTTTTCGGTTTCACACAACCAGTTTTGCCACGGACATTTTGTTTTTTTGTTTTCTTTCTTTTACACTGTAAGTTTATGTGTGTGCGTTGCTTTGTATTTATGGAGCAGTGCCTGGGTCCTCCTACATATCGAGGTTGGGCTTTCTATTTTCGGAGCCCTTATGCGGCCGGTTATAGAGCTTACCCGTAACAGACCCGCTGTTATGGATTTGCCCCGTAACAGCCTTCCCGTGAAACTGCCGAGAATGGCCATTTCTCGGCTTCACGCTCCCAATCTAGTGTGACTCAGAATAAAAGCAACGCACCCATTGAACTATCTACCAAAACGGAAATTTGGCTATGTAGGCTCGGGTTGACTTGTAGCAAAGGCTAAGAACTCGACTGGGAAAGTTTGAAATGCCGTCAAGCAATAGAGGCAAATCAAAGGACACTCAAATCACCGAATTTCATGAATTTGGGAAGCTTTGGCTGCATGAGAAAAGTCGAGCAGAGTTGTGGTGACCCATTCTTCCCTTACAGCTAGGGTAGAGTGAATAAACTTTCTGATTTTGGATGAATTGTTGTTGCGTTATTTCTTCAACTACTTGATCGTTATCAACCAGTTGTAAAACATCAAAGGAAGGAGTTTCTATATGAATTTCCTTTCCATCCCTGTCAGCAGATCTTGATAAGCCTTCCCTGGTTGTGGAGGAACATATCTGGAAGGTGTTGAGACTAGCTCCCCAGCATTGACATTGCGCAAGATAATATTGTTTGGAAGGCAGGGTAACTACTCAATTATGCTAGCTGCCTAATCAATTCTTAATCCTATAGAAATTCTTATTGTTACGAAGGTGATTGGATAAGGCTTTAATCTTGGAAGGGAACCAAACAATCACAACAATGCATGAGTAGCTAATGTTGTGAAAATTCTCATCGTTCCGGAGTTTATGTTCCTAGTGGTTGTTGGTTGCCGCAAAAAAATCATGATGGCCAAGGGAGAGACATCTATTGCAGATAGCAATGAACCATAATCATCTAATGTTGGTCGGATGGTAAACTGTCAGGCTCTACTGATTCAGCTAAAGCAATTGCTTGCTGCTATGCAAGCTAATCAACAACAAGCCCTTCATCAGTTAGATTCGAAGGCGGTAAATCAAGAGAAAGTGGACCGGCGGCTGGCGAGTGAGTTGCACTCCTTAGAAAAGGCAACGCTGGTGGAGTTCCAAGCACGAGAGAGATCATCCACAATCAAACCTCATTGCAGGGAGATTAAGCTACCTAAACAAAAAGCCTTTGAGGGTGCGCACGATCGGAAAACACTAGAAAACTTTATATGGGACATTCTTCAGGAAACAAAAAAACCAAGAAAGCGAGCAACTAATGGTTAGTGCATTGTACCTTTCAAGCGACACCAAATTATGATGGACAGTTCAGACTGTCACTCGAGGGAAGGGGAAAGAACCAATCTCATCTTGAGCTCAACTGAAAATTGAGTTGTGCTAACAGTTCCTTACAACCAATAGCAATCAGCGACCATGCAAACAACTTTATCAACCCGACATATTGGATCCATTCATAAGTAAGTACGTGAAGAAGTTCATCTCCTTATAAGTTGTTCCAATTTGAAGAGGGTTTGCAACCTTTGGGTACAACCGAACTCTCCCAAGAAACCTCATAAATGAGTTGGAAGAAATCACCACGGTTGTTGATTTGAGACATTTTGGGATTGATGTTGTTGGATTAATGTTAATTATTGTTGGGCTTGTTAATTATAGTTGATTGTTAATTATAGTTGAGCTTGTTAAACTCATATGCATTAATGTCATTTAATTCATGTTGGTATCTCCAAATAATCAATTGATCCATCATTGATATATGTGAAAGTCCTAAAGTGTAAAAAGTCATATGTGAGAGATTTGTGCATGTGATGACTAAAAGAAGACAAAGTTTACTTATATATCGAAAAACATGACAAACCCATGTATCCTTTTATATAGTTAGTAGTTCATGAACCTTAGTTCAAAGAGCTTGGGAAGGACATGCTAGACCACACATGTCGGGCTAGGCCAGGCCTATGCTTGGGTTGAGAATTATCTTCAGTTTATCTTTTTTTGCATGAAATTATTTTAATCTAATGGTCAAGAGTGCATGCGAGAACGGTTACAAGCTTGAATAGTCATGATAGTTGGATCATATTTCGGATCCGTGATGCATGACACGCACTATAAATAGGAGACTAGGGCTCCTAATTAGGCTTTTCTTTCTGCACTTTCTCTCCTCTCCTAGTTGCATGTATTCCCTCTGTGTAAGACATTTTCCAAAACCCTCATTCTCCAGCCATAGGCGACTAAGGCATTGGTTGAGGTTGACTCGAAGTCAAGTATATGCTCATAGTGGGGCGTTGATTTCTCGAAGGCAAATCTGTAAGGCGACTCGCACATATAAGTTTTTGATTTTAGCTTTTGTTTTTATTTTCCGTATGACTTGATTATCATTTATTTTGGATATGTGGTTGGATTTTATAATTGGGTATGTTTACATTTGTTGTATATTATTTTATTATGCATGTATATCTATAGTTATTTTCAACAATCTTGTAAAAATCAGTTTTTACCATAGTGAACATGTTTATGTTTGCTACCCTCAGACCTAAAGTTGACCTTACCTTGATGTCAGAAAAATTTATCGGTCTGTATTTTAAACGTTGGCAGTAGTGTATGAAAATTTGGTTAACCATATTAAGGATGCATCTATATATCGAGTCAAATTATCCCCTACCCGATGATACTGACCCTAAAAGCTCGTATAAAATTATCGAGTGGAAGGAGGACACCCTATGCCGTTGTTGTATTTTATCGACACTATTAAATATTTTATTTGATGTATATAATTCTTTTCCTTCGATCTGTGCACTGCCTTAGATCAGAAACACAAGATTGAAGACCTCGGTCTTAAAAAATATTTTGTCGCAAAGTTTCTTAAGTATCAAATGATAGAGAGGAAATTTGTGATCGAACAAGCCCACAAGTTTCAGTTTCTATGTCATGATTTAAAGGAAGCCGAAATGAAGCTTCTTGACAAGTTTATTATTATGTCTATTATAGAGAAATTTCCTAAGTTTTTGGAGGGTTTCGACTTAGATCTGAAGCATAAAAAGGGTACGATGACCCTTAATGATCTAATAGTAGACATAACAAAAGAGGAAGAGCATAAAAGTAAGAAACCCATTATACTTGTAGACAACATATCTAGGGTTAACTTGACGGTCGGACGAAAACAACCTAGTGATCCTAAGGAAAAATAACCAAAGCATAAACTAAAGGCTAAGATCCAAAAGAAACTCAAGAACAAACCATGTTGGATTTGTGGTCAAGTTGGATATTGGATGAAGAATTGTCCCTTAAAGAAAGTAAAAAAACCTGCGATCGCTAAATGAGCTATGGTCAATATAGTGGTAACCACTACACCTGCTAGTGATGGGTATTTATCTCTTAAACCCCATATCTTTTTTTATTTATTAGTCACAATATTGAATAGTAGACATTGGGCTAATGTATATGTTTGTACTTACTAGTCTCTATTTGTGTTTTATCAAGCTGTCTATGGGCGAAAAATGACCTTACGGTATCATTTGATTGCTGAAGTCAAGCACGCAGGGCATATGAACTTGATATTTTCTCTAGAAAAAGTTCTAATTCTTAAGGGAGTTAGACACATTCCAACCATTCGTCGGAATATCCGTAGTGATCCTACTTTAGTGATGGAGGAATTAAAGTTAGATTACAAATATAATAAAATTGTTATTACATGACTTAGTATTGGGCATTTCTTTGGAAATGGCTATTTGTGTAATGTAGAGGATCTATTTAAAATTTATATAGAACCAATTGTTGATTCTTTTATGAATTTTAATGGTAATAAAGCCTTTACTTCTATTTCATCTTTTTCTTCGGTGTGTAATGTTGAATCATCTTATATATGACATGTTAGGTTGGGTCATAGAAACCTTGATTATCTGGAAAGAATGATAAATTTAAACCTTATTCCTAAAACTGTCATAGATAGAAAACACAAATATAGTATATATGTGCAAGCGAAGCAACCTAGGAAACTTTTCATACGGTTGAAAGAAAATTCGAGATTTTGGATTTGGTCTACACTGATAGTTGTGAATTCAATATAATGACTATGAGAGATAACAAAAGATATTTTATCATATTTATTAATGATTGCAATAAATACCATTATATTTACTTACTTAAAAGTAAAGATGAAGCTTTAGAAAAGTTTTAAATATTTAGAAATAAAGTACAAACTCAAATATGCAAGATACTTAAACTATTAAGATCTCATAAGAGAGGAGAGTATATCTCAAATATTTTTCAAGTATATTGTTAAAACAACAGTATTGTTCATGAGGTTATTGCTCAATACTCTCCTCAAAATAATCGAACCCTATATAATATGGTTAATGTTTTACTTCAAAGTTTTGGGTTGCCTACCTACATGTGGTGAAACTTTGAATATGGCTTGCCATATTTTCAATGGAGTTCTTCATAAGCATAAGGAAAGTAGTTTCTTTGAGCTTTTAAAGGGTCAAAAGAATAATATCAAATATCTTAAAGTGTATTGAGAATATACTCATGCCTAAAACTAAAAGAAAGAAATTGAGATATAAAATAATTGATGTTATATTTTTGGGTTACGTGGAGACAAGCTATACATACACATGACTTTGAGGATAACAAATATGGGGATGACCTTGAACAATGACATGAAAAGTTTGATTATGTATTATCAACTTTTGGCTTCATTAATAATAATTATGATAAGTGTGTCTACTCTAAGTCTGTTGATAATGCTTTATCATTCTTTGCCTATACGTAGATGATATATTGTTGTTTGATTCTTATATAAGAATAGTAAATGAGACTAAGTTATTCTTATGTAGTAAGTTTGAGATAAAGGACATGGGTATACATGATGTGATTTTAGGACTTAAAACCATAAGGTTTGTTGATGCTAATAGTAATATCTCAGTCTTACTATATTAAGAAAGTTTTAAAAAGATTTGGATATACAAACTGTAGACTTATTAAGATCCCATATGATTCATCTAAAGCTTTATATAAGAATAAAACTGATATTTCTGTGTCTCAACTATGATATTCTCAAATTATCGGTAGTTTGATATATCTAACCAATTGTACATGACTAGATATTGCATTTGTTGTTTGTAAGTTGAGTAGATACACCAATTATTTAGATAAAACCCATTGGTAAACTCTAGACAGAGTGTTTTGCTATATGAAGTAAATGATTTCCCTTAGACTATATTACGATAAACATTCATCGGTTCTTGAAGGATTTAGTAATGCTAGTTGGATAACAAGGAATTCTATGAGTAATAGGATCACTATATATGTGCTTTTTGTAGGTGATGACACTGTCACCTAAAACTCTAAGAAATAAACTATTTTGCCTCATTCTACCTTTAAGGCAAAGCTATGTGCTTTGGATGAGATTAGATTGAAAGTTGAATGGCTTAAGGAACTTATGTCCTGTTTACCTATGATAAAGAAGTCACTTTCTATAATTTTATTGTACTATGATAGCATGACTATAATTGCTAAGATTAGTAGTTCCAAGTATAACCAAAAGCAACAAAGACACATCCAAGTCAGACTGAAGTTTGTAAGGGCTCTTGTGTCTTATGGGGTTATGGTTGTAGATTTTGTTGGATCTAAAGATAACATAGTTGATCATTTGACTAAGGGTATATAAGTAGCCTTGGTTGAGAAATCCATGTTGAAAATGGGACTAAAATCCACGATTTATTTACAGGTAGTGGCAACCCAACCTAACTTAATGAAGATCCCATGAAGTAGATTTAATATGATAATAACAAGTTGTTGGGTGAATAAGATGACACTTTCTAGTATGTGATACTTTCAGTATTTGTGTGTTTGTCTCCTATAAACCTAAAGTGTTATGATTGTAAGTTTAACAAAAGATTATTCTCTGAATGGAATCAAGTGCTAAGACAGGATGTTAGCAGTACATTCTTCGATATGCTCAGTTAAGTGATTGACATTATGTAGCCACACTAAGAGAATTGGGTTGTTCATAAAGTCAATAATGATATAGGATATACATGCATGACCATTAATGCATCACCCTTATAGATTATGTCAGAGCCTTTTATTATATTGTTACCAATAGACATTTTTACACCCAAGATTAAGGTTCAAGATATATGTTTGCATTAAGAGTAATATTGGATAAGTAATGGTACAAATTGGAAGATAGCATTACTGAAAGCATAATATGATGTTGGATTAGGAGGATACTTTTACACTTAAGGACTTTGTGAGAGTTTATTGGATTAATGTTAATTATAGTTGAGTTTGTTAAACTCATGTTCATTAATGATATTTAATTCATGTTGGTATCTCTAAATAATAAATTGATGCATCATTGATATATGTGAAAGTTCTAAAGTGTAAAAAGTCATATGTGAGGGACTTGTGTATGTAATGACCAAGAGAAGACAGTTTAATCTCATATAGAAAAATGTGACAAACCCACAAATTCTTTTATATAGTTGGTAGCGAATGAATCTTAGTTTAAAGAGCTTGAGGAGGACATGCTAGACTACACACGCATGCACGTAAGTCGAGTTGAGCTGGGGCCCAAGCTCGAGCTTGGCTTTGGGTTTGGGTTTGGAAATTATCTTGATTCTATCTTTTTGCACGAAATTCTTTTGATCTAACGGTCAATAGTGCACATGGGAATGATTATGGACTTGAATAGTCGCAATGGTTGGATTGGATTCGAGATTCGTGATCCATCACGTGCACTATAAATAGGGGATTACGGCTCCTAATCCCCAAAACTTTTCTTTTTGCAATCTCTCTCCTCTCTCAGTTCCCAACATTCCCTTTGCACGTGATATTTTTTGGAACCCTCCTTCTCCAGCCATAGGTGACTCAAGCGTTTTGCACTATAAACATTTCCTTACAACCAATAGCAATCAACGACCATGCAAACAACTTTATCAACCAGACATATTGGATCCATTCATAAGTACGTGAAAAAGTTCATTGCCTTATAAGTTGTTCCAATTTGAAGAGAGTTTGCAACCTTGGGTACAACCAAACTCTGCCCAAGAAACCCAATAAATGAGTTGGAAGCAATCACCACTGTTGATTTTTCTATTGATTTGAGGCATTTTGGGATTGGTGATGTTGGATTAATGTTAATTATAGTTGGGTTCTTTAAACCCATGTGCATTAATGATATTTAATTCATTTTTGTATCCCCAAATAATCAATTGATGCATCATTCATATATCCTAAAGTGTAAAAGGTCACATGTGAGGACTTGTGCATGTGATGACCAAGAGAATATAAAGTGTAGTCCTATATCAAAAAACATGACAAATCCACGTATTTTTTTTATATAATTGGTACCTCATAAACCTTTGTTCAAAGAGCTTGGGGAGGACATTCTAGACTACACAAGTGCGCGCATGCGCACCGGGTTAGGCTTGAGCTTGAAATTGTCTTCGGTCTATCTTTTTGCACGAAATTCTTTTGATCTAACGTTCAAGAGTGCACGCGGGAATGGTTACAGACTTTAATAGTCATGACGGTTGGATGGGATCTGGGACTCATAATCCCAGAGACTTTTTTTTCTACACTGTCTCTCCTCTCCCGATTCCTTGTATTCCCTCTACATGTGATATTTTTCGGAACCCTCCTTCTTCAATCATAGGCGACTGAGGCATTGGTTGAGGTCGACTCGAAGCTAAGTACGTACTCTTTGAGTTGTGTGTGCATTTTATCTTAGGAGGAAGGTGTAGGTACTTATATGTACTTATAGTGGAGCTTTGATTTCTCTAAAGCAAGTACGCAAGGGCGACTCGCACATATAAGTTTCTGATTTTTGCTTTTGTTTTTGTTTTTTATACAACTTGATTATGGCTTATTTTGGATCTGCGTCTGTTGTTTATGATTGGGACTTTGTATATTATTTTATTATACATGTATAGCTACAGTTATTTTCAACTGGTGTATACGGTTCAAAGGAAAGATCAGGTATGATCGGAATGGTGGCTCGAGCTATCAACGAAGGAAGAATGAAAATAAGTAGTAGGGTGCACCATTCTAGCTTCTCAATGTGATTCAGATGAGGGTTGAGCCTTGTAGCAGCCTCACATTTGTGGACATGCTGATGGGAAGTGTGCCGGATGTATCATGGTTGATTTTAGAGTCAGATTCCTTTGTGTCATCCACTATCGCGCGGTCGATGGATTTGAAGGTGGTCGTATTGGATGACAAAGATGGTAAACGTGGAGGTGAAGTGCATTAGTGGGTCGCGAAAGTGTGTTAACTGTGATCAATTGTTAGTCAGGCATCCTTGACCTTGTCATGGCGGACTTGGATGAGTACCCATGCTCGAAAACGACTTTCTACGTGTGAGCAAGATGGTGGTGGAAGCCGCACATGTGCAGAATCATGTTGCATGTATCCCAACCAGCTGAGGTTCATTTCCTAATGTGATTCAAGGCACCAACCATGAGCACTTGCACCACTATGTATCTAGTTATCGACAGGTGGGAGTGTCAGGGATGGACGTTGAAGCCTCCCTATAATAGATGAGGTCGATGGCACTACAACCAATTTTGTGACAGCTGAACAAGTAGGGGTTCCACGGAAGGAAATCTCCCTTGACATCATGGAGGGAGCCACATCGTCAGGTTGGTGAGGAACACACACAATCTCAAGGATGCCAGCGTTAGGTGCAATGCATCACTAGCATATGCATCAGGGTGTATTGTATCACAGGAGAAGCACAGATGTGTCCTAGACTGCGTTGGAGAATGCATAGTGAAGCCACAGGCCAAAGCATGCACTGAGCATGGAGTGTTGACTACACTATGTACCAAGCGCAAGGAAATTGCTTCTCTAGGGGCAATAGCAAAGACAGAAACCGAGATTCAACAGGACCATACTTCCATGAGGAGCCTTTGGAGAGGACGGTGCGTGCTTAATCAGGGGAGTTCATGTGCATCATTTATACACTCAGGACTTCAAGGGAGAAGTCTAATTCATCTACAAGAGAATTTTCATGACACGACTTCTGGATAGCAACATATACCATGCATCATTATGGTATACACGTCACATTGCACATAAAAGCATCCATTCACAATGAGTTCAGCATCGGCACCTAGCAGCATCATTCTCATTAGTTTTTCTAATGGTCTTGTTTTGGGTAAGCGTGTCCAATGGACCCACCTTTGGTTATATCTTTGGCATTATCCTTAGTGTATTTAAGTTGGATTTCCACATTATAAGCAATTTAACCTTGATTGCGAGAAATAAACAAGAGAGGAGAGAGAGCCTCTTCCTATTGTCTTCTTTTTTTTTTATTATTCTCTTCCATCAATCAATTGGGTTTGACGAACATAACTCCAGAGTGTTAGCGCCGCTAGTAGGGTAGCAGGCTTGAGACGTAGTGGACAGGAGGAAGGAAGCGAAAATACTGGTTATATAGTCCTTATTTATGTACGGTTTGATAGGCTGAGTGGACGTGTGCGATATTTGCTACCATCACCAAGCGCGAGAGTGAAGTTGATTTGACAATACTTGAATTTCTTAGGGGTTGAACAAATGGTTTTCACACTGGTCGGGCTATAATGTTATAACCCTTGAGGCATGCCTTTATGGCCATGCGACTTGGGATTATAAATGGTTCAACACAAGGATGTGGTTAACTCAAAATTAGAACTGTGAGTACCAAAATTCGAGGTCCAGTTCTCCTAAAAACATGAATCAAGCACACCCTAAACGATGTATTCGTTGAGCCAATCTCTCTTGTAAAGACAATGCCCCCTAGACTAGCACTAAAGAACCCATTTTTCTGAATTCCAATGTCATGGAACTGCAAATTAAATGCCTCAAAGGCAAAATTTGTAAAATGATAGACCACGATAAAGAAAAAAGAAACTTGTCTTGGACATTATACCGAAAATGTGACATAAGTATTCACCATTTATTTTGGTCTTACAAACAACAAATTGGCAAAACCATAGTAACAAGAAAGTGTGATGCTCTTGATCCAATACTTCCCAATCCGAATACTTTATGATTAGTTCATTTAGAAAAGTTACAAATTAAACTTAGGAGTTGGGAACTCTTGATCAGGCAATGAGGATGGGTGAGCACAAGTAATCGAGAACCCAATTATAATAAACTAATCAAGAAATGTGGGGAGATCATCATGGAAAGAAGGTAAAATTTATTGAATTTCAAGGTGCACAAGAACAAGAAAGAGCATAAAATCTTGCTATTGAAATAGATTTAAATGGAAGAAATCATAATCAGATCATATATACCCCATCAAATTCAATTGAAAGATTTCTCTTGGCAACCTGGCCATGCTACTTCAAGTAATGCAGATCATATGAGACAAGATCTCATAAAGTTTGGGCATCTTGAGGGTTCGAGGTCCTCTCTATAAAAAGGGAAAGGAGGAAGTAATGAGCAAAAATGAGTGTGATAACTTGTCAAGAAAAAGGAAAGATTTGAATCTCTTTTATAAACTAGTCGTTGAATGTTTAAATAGTAACACAATCTCCACAACACATCATTTTGAGAAATTGAGTTATTATTTTTAGCTAAAAGTTTGCGAATTACAACTCACCTCTTTAAATGTTTCATTTGCGAGTTGTAGTGGCGAGGTGTTGACTTTGAAAATGAATGATTAAACCTAATCTTCGAGAAGAAAAGGCAAGGGGAGAGAAACAATTGATCCTCGAGAAGAAAATCTAAGGAGCTACTTCAAAGATCTAGAGGGGAGAGAGGTAATGTGGAGATCATGAGGAGATGTCTAATTAAGAAAGTGCAATCAAATTTGAGAAGTCATTTGAGAGTAAAGTCAATCATTTGGAAACATAAAATCACTTTTGGGGGAGAGGGAATGGTAAGATTAAGAAAAACCAGTGCAGAACTAACTACCATAACAAGTTTATAAAAGAAGAGTAGAAAAAGACACGAGGCATCAAACACGGAGTCAATCAACTTGGTTGCTTTCTTTTTTTGCCTTACTTTCTAGTTTGATAGCTTTCCTCTTGAGTAGTTCATAGTTATTTTCTTTCCTCTTTATGCATCAAAATCTCATTTTTTCAAATTAAAACTAGGTTTGCCATTGATCTCAATGTTGTAAAAGTTATCGTATTGTACGTTACATTATGATTTTATTGTGTATTATATGCTAGAATGACACGATAAAGTTAAGTATATCGTGTTTGACCATTTATCAGGCCGTATCGTATAATATGACCCATATGGTATGAGTACACATCAATTTTTCTTAACATGAAAACCTGAGACCCATGGGGGGCTTTTGAGTATTTGTCTTGCTTCCAAATCTTTCTTATTGCATGTGCTTGTTTCAAACATTTTTTAATCTTTTATTTGCTTTATTTTATGAAAAAATCACTCATTTTCACTTAAACTCATGAAAATTGATAGGGTTTTTATTAAATCCGTGACATACTTCCTTCCTTTCATTTCTAATCCTTTTTCACTTGAAAAATTTGAGGTTTTCGTAGATTTTAAGATTTCTCACCATCCTAAAGTCTTTTTTCTTGTTATGGTTTATCTCTGCTCAACTTGATGGCATCTGAATGGTTTGATCCAGTATGAAAGTACTGCACTCTAGCATATGAAGGCAATAGGCTTGTGAATAGGAGCATGTTAACAAGATTAAGCATTGAGATATTTTTTGCATAGAACACCATTTTACTGTAACCAAAAAAGATGTAAGTGCTTGTCATAGGGTACCTGAAGCTATATTGTATGAAATTCAACAAGTTTTGAAAGTTATAAAGGATAAGAAAAGATTATGATAGATAGAGCAAAAATAGGTGTTTGAAATATGTTTAAAGATTTTTCTCGAAAGATATATGGTGAAGAAATTTATGGTATGGATGAGGAAAAAAAGATAAGGAGAAGATAATTACGAAAGAGTGTAGATTCTTATGGCAATACCAGTGAGATTGGTTCTTGTTCCACTATAAGAGTCTTTGATTGCCCGATGACTATGAGAGGTGGTAGAGAAGGTCCTATAAGCAAAGAACTACTTTAATTTTTTTCTCAACATAGGACTCCTAGAGCTCAACCAAGTATTAGATCAGCTATAGCTTCAAATGTGGTATTGAGAAAGTAAATATTAAGTGTATAGAGTTTTTGTATGAAAATTATTTTCTTTTTAGTGTTACAAATTTATTTTTCATTCAAGGGATGACAAATGCTATTGCTATTGTAAGATTAGGTTATAAGGTCCTTACTTATACTTTGAGGGGCAAATTACTACAAAAATAGGTTGATATTATTTATAATAGAGTTTCAAATTTAGGGAGTTGTGAAAGGTTACTGGTTGTTCTATTATGGGTGATGGTTAGATAGTTGGTCAACATAGACCATTAGTAAACTTCTTAGTCTACTCTATAAAAGGAACATTGCTTTTAAAATCATATAACATGTCCCATATTAATAAAACTACAAATACTTTACTTCCTATGTTTTAAAATGTTGATAATGTTGCTGTTGAAATTGTTGTTCAATTTAGTATTGATAATGTTATAATTTTTAAAGCAGCTGGAAAGATGCTTGAGTCAAACCATCCATCCTTAATGTGAATCTCATATGTTGCACATTGCATAGATTTAATGATTAAGAATTTGAGTGTAATGGATGAAATCGAGGGGAGTATTGATGTATCAAGAAATGTTATAAAGTTTATTTATAATCAGTCATCTCTATTACATTTGATAAGAATTCATACTAGTGGAAGGGAGTTGAATAAGCCTTCTTTGATAAGATTTGCTATGAATGTTATTACTATTCAACCTCTTGTCATACATAAAATGTGTTAAAAAGATGTTTGCTATGCTTTATATATATATGATGCTATAACTTTATAAGTTGGTTAAAAAGAGGGAGGAGATTGTTGTAGTAGATATTATTTTTAATGCTAACTTTTGAAAGAAATACAACACATTTTTTAGGATGATTATACCTTTAGTCAAAGTAATGAGAAATGGTAGATAATGAAGATAGGCTTGTTGTGGATAAAGCAAAATTGAAAATGCAAGCAAACCTTGATCGGAGGTAATAACTTCTATAGAAGATTTATAAGATAATTAATGTATGCTCAAATTGGTAAATGCATCAAGATTTACATGCAACTATACCATCTATTAGATTTTCTCTCAACTTTACAAGTAATGAAGAAGTTAAGAAAGATATATAGAATACAATTGACTTTATACAAGATTGAGTTACTTGGTGCAACATCCATTCTGAGCTAAATAAGTATATACATTGTGTTGAAGATTTTGAAAGGCCAATTGTAATACAACTTAACCAGACGTGCATTCCCCCCTTTTTTCTATTGATAAATTATAAAGTATTTGATTTTAAATTGATTATGACTTATATTGATTATTAATTCTTATTTTTATATTTTATTTTAGATGAATAGTGGGCTCTCTTTGGTGTAGATGCACCAAACTTATCAAGGTTCGTTGAGCGTATATTAAGCCAAACATGTAGGGCTCTCTTTGTATTGGAGAATGCTCGTCTTTATGATTTATTTTATATTGCATACAATATAAAGTTAAGAAAAATATAATAATTTAATTATAAATTATAATATATTTGGTATTACTTACTTATACTTATAGCATTCATATCAATTTAAATAATTTTTTAAGTATATAATACTATTGTATTCTTTCTTTTGTTTTCTTTATAGACAAATATAAAGAGATGCAAGAAGGGCAAGGAAGGTATCATATGACCCTACTTAGGTATGAAAATGTTGATATTATTGATGATTGAAAATGATGACGTGGAAGGCATTGGATTGAAGACCCAATCATGGTGGAAGAAGAGGGTCATGATGGTGATAATCTTGATGATGGCGACCCTCACTATAATGCTTACAATGGATTTGTTGATTATGATCAATGTTTTGTGGAATGAAACATTGAAATTGAATTCTGAATAATTTGTATTTACATTGTAAATTATAATCTTAATTCTGACCTTACATGTTAGTTTAAATTTGTTGTTTAACTTTCTTACTCTTATAATTATTATTGATTATGAAATGTCATTGCCATGCCAATGCTTAATTGCTTATTAGTTATTACTTATTTACTACTTGTTAAGTATTATTAATTGGATTTGATTATGTTTTCTAATAATTTATTATCTTTTATTTTTTTTATTTTTTGTTATTTTACAAAAATTTTATGATTTTCTTAGTATACAATATTAATTATCATATATCATACTGTATCATACGATACATCACAATTACCGTGTATCGGTTGCATAACGGGTATTGATACGATTATTACAACATTGAATCTTACATTGTTACTCTCTTACACCCACGTCCTAAGAGCAAGTAGGGATATTTAATGGAGGATGCCTAGGGCAAACAAAACCACTGACTTCAAAAGTCATCCTCAAGAGGTTAGAACCCTCTTGCATGCCCGTGAATGCATCACCTGGTTTCAAGAAAAGGCGGCTTTAGCAAGATATCGTGTCAATGAGAGGTGTGCTCCCTGAGCATCAACAAGAGTTGTACCCGCCGAGGTGCTGCTACTTTTTCCATAAAAATTTGAAAATATGGGTTCCATAGAAACATATCTTTCTAGTATTTGAGTTTTTTTGTTTGCCTCACATATGGTTATGACACCTAAAGTGCCGGTTCCGCCTCGTAATACCTAGAGAATAACTTTTTAAAAGCAGAAAAACCCCGTTTAGGGATTGGTTGGTGCCAAACCACCTGCGTCACAAATAGAGAACCATCGAGGCCTTGGAACTCATACAAAGTTCCACGCTTATTATTTCAAGAACTTGACACAGTTCCGTGATGGAAACAGGGACTAGTGAAAATAATTTCACAAGAGCCCGACGTATCTCAACTTTAACCAGTACATGTCTTGTATCAACCGAGATCCAAGTCCATCATCATTATGCTCAATGAGCTTCACCTTCCTAAGGATGAGGCTTGAGTGACAAGGATCTTACCATACCCTCATTAATTCTCGGATAGATCCATAGCATAAATTAACACAAGACAATGTTAAGCAAGTTTTCTGTTCAACAAGGATCCACGTCTCATAACAACCATCTCTATTAAATAATCGGATCTTGGCAGGGATGCCAAACAAACTGAACAATTCTTGTACACTTCTCGGCTTTCTTTCTACACGACCGAGTTAGAGATAACTTTTATCCATGTGAACAGATGGCTGGCTCATTATCCTTTTAAGATCCAACCGAATGGACCCGAGTTGAGAGAGAGGTTTCCTTAAGGCATGTTTGTTTCACGGTGCCAGGCCTTTGGTATTGAAACGACAATTTTAAACCCACATGAAACTGAAAACTATGGTAAGGTCCACAAGTGGTTTACTATTTGATTTGCACTTAGAACTAGCACTCATAAGCATGGTTTTGTGTTTGATTTACTCTTAGACCTAGTACTCTAGTTTCAACTTCCTACAACTAGTTTCATGTTTGATAAATATCATTCATATACATATCAACCGAAAACCTAGTTCAATCAAAACTACAAACAATAATTGGAATTACAAATATGGGTTCAACCGATCAGCTATTAGTACTTTTGTATTCCTTTGAAATTTTGGTAAAGTCTCCCCTTACAACAACAACAACAACTAAGCCTTTTCCCATACTAGACGGGGTCGACTACATTCACAGATCCCTATCGTGTGCCATGTTAGCAGTTAACTCACAATAAGCTAGATCATTCTTTATTGTTTCTTTCCAACACTTTTGTAGTCGTCATGTACCTCTTTTAATACTTTCCAAATTTAGTTTTTCATACCTTCTTACAGGTTCTTCTTTTGATCTTCTTTCTATATGTCCAAACCATCTTAAACGATATTATCTCATTTTATCCTCTATTGGTGCCACTCCTAATTTGTTTCTAATAACCTCATTATGTATACGGCCTTTTCTTGTATGACCACTCATCCATCTCAATATCTTTATTTCTGTCACAGACATCTTTTGTACATGTTGATGATTAACTGCCAAACACTCAGAACCATAAAACATAGCAGGCTTAATTGCTGCTCTATAATATTTACCTTTTAACTTTAATGGTATCTTCTTATCACAAAGAATACCTGATACTCCTCTCCATTTTAACCAACCAGCATTAATTCTATGCGTAACATCTCCATCAATTCTTCCATCACTCTGAAAAATTGACCCTAGGTATTTAAAACTTTCCTTTTGGGGGATGCAATGTGTGCCAATTTTAATTTCTATGTCCTCTGAGGTAACCAAATGATCAACTCTCCTTCCACCTGCACCACCACTACTCCAGCCAAGCTCCACCTCGCGCCACCTTCATCCCCCCCGGCCGAACTCCACTCCACGCTACAATCTTCACCACCCAGCTGCCCTTCTTCCATCCATCGCCAACTCTTCACCAGCCGGTTAGTACCCTACACTTAGCTCCACCCCTTCTTCACTCCCCCTCCACTCTCAACCACCCACACCACCACAACCTCTCGCCAACACCACCTACCCGTCATCCCTACCCATTCGGCCAGACCTCCACCTTTACATCACCCGTCTTGAATCACTTCCCCTAGTGATACCCGGCCACCCCACTTGGCTCCCTAGGACCTGCCAGATGTTATTTATGTATTTATTATATCCAATTTGCTCACTAGTCTTCTCTTGTATTTTATGTTATTGGAGATGCATTTGACTGATGGCTCTCTTATACCTCTTATCTTTCTATCTTGACAACGATACCAATATGAAAGTGTCAAGAATTACGATCAATTGTCTATACATGTATTGTGATATATGTACAAATGAGAAGATTAAGAGATGATATTGTGCATGACATTGAAGATGACGATTAGATGTTCTTTGTATTTTGTAATTATATTTATTTTGAATTCATTATTTTAATTTAGTTATATCCAATTATACATTAGTTGGTGATTATATTAAGAGAAAAAAATAAGAAATCAAAATATTATTCATTAGAAATGTCATATACATATACATGTAATGAAAAATACAATAAGTTAATCCCAAAACCCCAAAAAGAAGACATAAACCCAATGCATGGATCCTCGAGCTCATGCATGCTCACTATCATCTTCTATTGTCTCATCAAATATCGTAAAGCGATGTGCTTGTTGACAATACCTCATATGTCTCTATCAACTCAAGTAATGCAAGGTCACCTGACAAAGGTCATGACATGCGCTCTGAGTATTGTAAAATTGGTGCTAGTGTGTTACATACAATGGTAAGACATTCCTAGAAAAAAGTAATTATGACGAACATTAGTATTATCATCAAAACAAGAGAAAATGAAACACTAGGATAATATAGACATTAATTTACCTACATAAAGAATGTTGTATCATATTGTTAAGATGTGGGAGGATGAGTCTGATGCAAATGGCTAATGGAATCTCTTAAAATAAATCGATGCGTCCAAGCAATATAACACTCTATGTAGAACTCTCATGTAGGAACACTATTGGGATGCCAAAGTGTTCAAGCTCAAAACATTGTAACCATTGCACTTTCTAAGTGGCATCATATGACTCATATTGTACTTTATATAAATGAGGCTTTATCAGTTTATTTGCAATAGATAGCCTTATTGGTGTAATTGGGATGCCTTGATGGTGACAAAATTGTTGAATTACCCAATCTGGCATGTATGATTCCACAATATCTAAGCACCAAATGTAACCATAGTATCTTGACAACTTATATGCATTATGATCTAAGTACTTCGCATAACTATATAGTAGTGAATCAATATAATTCAATAAAAGAAATAATAAAAATATATAACATCCAAGCCATAGTATAATATAAAAATAAAGAGATAGTTGTAATATAATAACTTACTTACTCTATCATTATCAAATCTAATTGCTTAAATAGATAGCAATTTGATTGGTAGGAGAAAGATTATAATAGACATTCCTCATCCACCACCTTGCTCGTGGTTCTCCATCAACCTAGTTTTTTTGCATGTTAACTTTTAAGGTTGCGAAAAATTTATAAATCCATTCCTATAATTAAAACATATAATTTAGTTGTTGAATTATCAAAACTACCGATATGGAAATACTTTATAAACCTACAAGAGTACAAATTGTTACCTAAAGTAGAGTAATATGCGTATAAGTTGTTACCTCAATCTAAGATTTCTTTACTCACTGTTTATACAAGTATGCCAATGTTGTTTCACCCCAAGCATGACTTGGTATCTTTCAAATATTATAAGCCAATAGTTAATGATAGTTATTCATACCCTATTTGTAGACTTATCTTGATATAATGTACAACCAAGCAAATACAATAAATAAATTAAACTTTCTTCTATTTTGTGAGTGTACTCTAAAAATTAGTTTGGAGTACCTCAAACTTAATGACCCTAGACGTAATCTCTAAAATTCTTTCATTGATACTCATGTACAACATATCACTCAAAATGTCTTCCTTGCTTCTAACATTCATCTCTGACATCAAAAACTACAAGTTCATTGTCGACACCCAAAATTTCCTAAAAATGATAGGTACTTCAAACCCTACCAAAAAATGTTGAACTTTTACAAAATCCAAAAAATAATTATTTGTCATCGAGGTTATATGGCGAAATTTCACTATTTTAAGCATAATTTCTTTAATGAAGGGGTTATAGAAGTTAAAATGGAGCATTTTGCACCAAAATAAGTTCTATTTGCAAAATAACTATTTTAACCCTACAAAAATCAAATATTTATAACGACAAAAAAATAGAACAAACAGATTTAAAATACGAAGGAGAAAGGAGTGGGACCTTATAAACTCAAAAGACTCAGGTTCGATGATGGCTCAAGCCAAAGTGAAAAATGTCAAGTGAAAAGTCTAAAATACCCCTCACCAAGGAAGATCCTACACCAAGCGACCCTACACCCATCATATGGTTAAAGCGATCTAGAAAGGTCAAAGAGATCAACCCATACGACAGAAAAGGGTAAAAGCACCACCAATGGCCACCAAGTTTTCCACAACTGTCAAACAACATACACCATTATCGACCACCAAGCATTAACACAAGACACCACATGATGAAATGCACACGAGGCACCCAGCTCCCATGCACCGGCCCGCATGCCAACAACCTTCGCATATTGTCAAGCTCCTCTAACCCTCTTTCTATGTACCACATGTGCATAGATGTACCTCCCACATGTGGATGTCCCCTAGTAGCTGTATACAAGGGTTAATCTCTTGATAGATTACATTTGGATTTAGATCAAGCTAGTAACCAGAAAAAGATCCAGTTTACTTTTGGTTTCTATAAGTAAGGAACCTTTGCAGCCAAAAAAGAGGAGAAACCTAAGAGTGAGAGGCGCAACCAAGGATGACGTGAGGAAGCTCATCCTCAGCCCAAGGAGTTCATCGAAGGAAGAGAGAGAGAAAGGGAGAGATCTAGAGATAGAAGTTTTCAAGACAACCTCCTTAACCCCTTTCATTGTTTTATTCATGTTGTAAGCTTTGAGTTCTTGCCTCCAACCATTGTATTTTAAGAGTAACCATTTTCATTGAATATCATTGCAAAAAATAGGGCAACCCTAGTTCGAAGATGCGAAGAAAAGAGTTACAGGTGAGAGGAATCCACTTATATATTATATCATCTTCTCTCTCCTTTCTTCGTTCGATTCATTGCCTTTAACTAAACTCAAGAAGGCATAAGAGGGATACAATAGCTACGATTACATTCGATGACATGATTATATAATCACCCTTATGGTGGATTAATCACTTATAAGTTTATATTGCAAGAGGCCATTAGGCTATTATCGCATATGTTTCTCAAGTGAGCAATCCTCTTAGAGACAAATGTCCCAGGGATCAGTTCTTCTACGAATGAACATAAATCCTCAATAAATTCTTTGAGTGTTCACTAAAGAATTGAGATTCTAATCGAATGCATTATTATTTTTCATAAAAAAAATTCTACAGATTTCAGCATACTTCATAGACCTTGTGTGAATTCTAAATTTTTCAACTACTATTTCTAAGCGAAATGCGGTTAAATTTTGTCTCTGAGTTACAGACACAAATCAATAATTGGTAAAGTTTTCACAAATTTTGGACATGTATAAAGTTCATAAAAAAAATTATCAAAGATCATACTCAACTTAAAATTAAACCTATCTGTGATAGAAATTTTGTGCACTTATTTAGTAAAACCATTATAACTCGGTTTGTAGTTGTCCAAATCTCTCAAGAGTGGTTTCATGTAAACCCTAACTTCCACAGATTTCTAAATTATTAGTGGTTTCATAAAAATAGGAAACTAAGGATAAAGATACATGCATTGTATTGAGACCCTGAATCTCAATCACAAGTACTGTCCAAATTTGATAATAACATTCAGTTAAAAGATCTTCTAAGATTTTTATTTGGCCATCAAAGACCCGAAAATATAAATATTTTTTTTTAATAAAACCTCACACATCACACCCACTAGAGTAAAATTTTTGAGACTTTTGGTCCCCGATAAGGGTGTCTAGAAAATACAAACTTTCATGTTGTAAAAAAGAACCAATTATGTTTTCGCATAACTGAACCCGATTGAGCCAAATAAAATCAACATCATGTTAGAAAGGGTGTTCCAAATCGAAATATTTTTGACAAAACTCCAAATTCGAAAATCACTTCTTCTCAACGTCTAGGCTGACCCTTGAATGCCTATTCATGATGACTTACATCGACAAGAACTTACTTTCCCACAAATCACCAAATAGTCAAATAAATCTCTTTTTGATTTTGAGTAAACTTGCTGACACACTCGCGCACATTTTTTGCAAGTAAAGATTTAAGTTCATATATGACCAAAAATTTTGTTTACAAAATAGATGGTACACCTAGTAGGACCTAGGTCTTAGAGGAGTCATTTTGATATAGTCACATTCTTTCAAAACAAGTCGATCTCGAAGTCTTGTTTAAACTCTTTTCAAAACTTCTTTATGGACACAAAACTCCAAGCATATATCACGTCAAGTTCGGAAGGTTCCTTCAGAGATTTGTTGAGCAAGGCCTACTTAAGCACTAAAAATGAGTTTTCTCTCAAATCACTATCTCAAGCTCGAGAGGATAGAGTCACCTTTCTAAAAAAGAGTTGAAAGAGTTACAAATTTAAAGAGAGATTAATGCCCTGAGTCAAGAACCTAATACAGTCGAGTCATTTTCTTCTCATGAAAAGCAACCTCGGGTCCATAGGAAGACAAACCGTGCACATAGAACCAAATTGACCTCAAAATTTAATGAAGGATGTAAGCCCACAAAAGTAGAAGTGTTAGGATTGAGTCATCTCTTCCCAAACCTACTAGCCATCCACTTCCTAATACCCCTTCCTCTACTAAATCTCAAAAAATATATATATTTGGAAAAACCAAAAATATGTAAAAATATTCAAAAATCATAAATAATTAAAAATCTAAAACTTGCAAGTAATGAAATTGTGAAAATTGAAATTAAAAATTTTAAAAAATGAACAAAGGAAAAGGAGTCTACACTCCTAGGCACACATGTGGAGAGGGCATGAGGTCTTCTTTACTCAAGTCATCCCAAAAGTTTCAAAAACATGCTCTCCAATGTGGTTCATTTCAATGAGCACCATTTCACACACTCTGAAGGTTTTCCTCCCAAAGAAACAAGCACATAGGAGAGTATGTATTGCATGAGTCTAGGCTTGAAGGATGAAGCTCAAGACCTAGCAAAGCAAAGTGATCTTGAAGTCATGCATGAGCTAGATCCACCTCAGCATGCACACAAGGACGCTTGCTCTCACCATAGCAAGATAGTCAAGTTCAAAAAAGATATACCTAAAACTCATTCCTCCCAAAACTTCCTATTCGATCCTCTCCTTCTTAGTGTAGGATTGATAAATCATTTACATGCATTCCATGCATTAAATCACACATGCACCAACAAACCCACTCAATGTGCCAAAAGATGTGGATTTTCAAGGTACGTCAAAAGTATCACACCAACAAAAAAAATTTCAAAATCAAAGACAAAATGAAAATAAAATTCAAAACTTGGTAGACATGGTTACTTTTAAGGCATACATTGATATGCTAGGTACACCTAACCCTACCATGCATAAACAAATTTATTTGAGCTTAGGTTTGCATCATGAACCCAAGCCTATGGCCATGACTCATATAGATTTCATGTGTCCTTCAAGTCTAAATGAGACTATGGACCTAAACCCAGCTCAAGTCTACCTTGTATGTGATAAACTTAAGCTGCCCTTTTAGGTTTGGTCTCCTTCAAGACCATTCTCCATCCTCTCACATTGCGCCATGAAAGTGTGAGCTCTTTGGATTCCATTTTCCTATGAATGCATCATATCCTTTGGGCATGACCATATCCACTCCCGCACCAACCTAAGACTCATGTCCAAGCCCATGCACGCCTAATGGGTTAGTCATGCTTTCCCCTAACCTCTACATACCCACCAAGATACCAACCATGGTTTCCCTTGGAACCCATGCCTTCCCATCTACCACAGGATCAACTATGTTCTCCCTTGGATACACATGCACTCACATGGTCCACTCCTAGGGGCACATTGGGTTTCACATGGGATCTATCATAAGAATGTCAACCATTTCACACTTCGAGTGCGCATCCTTGATGCACCCGAACCCCCGGACCCTCTTTGGACATGATTCTAGCCCTGGTTTTGTATATTGTGTATGTATTATATCCAAAATCAAAGTCTTAAAAAAACAAAATTTTCAAAAGAAAACCCAAAAACTACTTATCAAAATGATGTTAATTCACTTAGGGATGCGTCCACCTTCTAACCTAACTGAAATTAGGAGCCTCAAGGGGTGCTTCCAAGCCATTAAATGATTCATCTCTAATTTGACAATAAGATGTGAGCCCTTCAACAAACTTTTGAGAAAAGAGGCTCACATTCTCTTAGAAAATGGTGGCCCAATTGGGAAGGTTCCTATGTCATAAAGAGGAGCAACAACTCACAATACATATTGACTAATTGATGCCGAGAGAAGAAACTTGGTATACTCTATAAATGTCCAATATCTCAAAAAATATCATATTTAGAGTCTACCACCAATTATTTTAAAATGGTTTTGCAAAAAACCATCTTCAGTTTCTTGAAGTGAGGACTAAGTTGGTATAACCTTCTTAATTAGGAATTAGTGTTATGTGAAAAGGAGGAGTATTTTCAAAATCATTAAATATTTCAAAAATCCTTATTTTATACGATAGAGCCTAGCTCAAAACAACAAAATATTTTCAAATAGTATGTATTATTATGAAAAATGAGTACACTTGATTAGATCAAGTATCCAAAGGGATTAATTGATTCCCCATCTCACTCTCTCCAAAAAAAATGGGCAAAGGCCCAATGCCTCAAAATCTAAAGAAAAGAAAGGGATGGAAAAATCAACCTCCAATATAGAAGTCTTTGTATAAAAGAAAGAAAGTCTTAAGAAAATCTAAAGCTCAAAAGATAAGTAGGTTTTCTTAAAATTCCCCTTTTATACAACGAGACGCTTAAGAAGGGACCATGAGAATTCTCCCTATACCTTATACTATTTATCTCAAAGGAGAAAAAGTTTATTATTATATCACTAAAGTAGGAATATAACCTACCAATTTGAATATCATTTTGTTTCAGGATTAGGCTTCATAGTGTGAAAAATAGAGTTTTAAAATATTGTTAAGTTTTTCCACCAATAAAAAGCTCCACGCGAGTAACAAATAACTAAGATCGAAGTTAAGGGAAATATAGGAGATGAAAGTATTGTGAGATGAAAACTAAGGGAGAGTACCTTCCAAAAAGGATTTTACAAAACCGTAAAGCATCAAGAAAATGGGCATAAAGGTCGTCCCACTTAGGGCAGCCAACAATCATGTGATCTAGACAAGCTCCCAAAATGTCTTGTATAGTCTCCAAAACACATGATTCATCCATTGCATCTCACACACCTCATTCTCATATGCATCTGTAAGGGCCTTGTTTTCATTGGATCCATTGGGTCCGTCTTGTTTAGGAGTCTTCCCCTAGAGTTAGGACAACCAAAGTACAAGAAATGAATCCCCTAAGAAGAAAAGAGAAAGTTTATACTCTTAGATATCAACTTCGATGATCATTCTCTAGCTTTAAAACATTACATGAAAATAAAGAAAACGATAACATTACAAGAATTAAACCAAGAACGTTACAAAAATAGAACAACTTGTAATGAAAATCCATACGTGGAAACCAGCAAAATGAAACAAAGAATATAGTAAAAAAAGTAAGGAGAAAAAATCACAAGATCTCCTTCTTCTCTTCACATCTTCCCTACACCTTCTGTTGCAAACTCCGACAATTACAGTATAACTAAGGCCGGCCATAGCCCGACGGATCACTACTTTAACAAATCCAAAGAGAACGTACACTCGAAATAGAGACAAAGAAATCAAAGAGAAAAAAAAGGTTGGTGGGTTTACAACTTGGATATGTTTCTCCACACCACATCACGTTTATGGCTGAAAGAGGACCGCTTACATGGAAAGTTATGCCAGAAATCGGCTCATATATACTTAATGTTCTTCTGGTTTATATTCCTTTAGATCCATTGCCCCTTCCTTGCTCTTTGAGATGTGTCTCGTCGCTCCTGAGTCAATCTACTAACCAGTCTCGGGCAATCTATGTATAAGTATTTTGATATCACGCAGATTATATCTTGCTTCTCCGATTATCCGCATTATTGGTTGTTTCTATCATTTTTCTTGTTGCAACAATCCCTCTTATAGTGTCCCATTTTTTCACAATTGAAACACTTAACTCGATCTTGAAACTCCGCCCATGTAAGGGATCACCCTTGCATTGCCGGTCCCAAGCCCGGATAAAGGAAGAGGGTTGTGTTAGGCTTCCGACAGCCAGCGTAAAACTTCGTCAGATTTCTACAACATGGATTACAAAAATTATGAGCATTACTTTGGGGCGTCCCCGCCTAGCGACGTGCTGCAGAGCCCGAATGCAGTAAGAAGTAAGCAAGGGCCACTACATTTTCGCCCGAATGTAGTGAATCAATTGCAGAGAGGGTTCCCACATTATGGACGGGTGTGGATAAAGAAGTTAGTCCCGCTATATTGCCGCCCGAATGTAATGAAAAATTTTCAGAGAGGGTCTCCGCATTTTGATTATGGACGGATGCGGGGGGTAAGGAAGCTAGTCCTAGATAATAAGATTCGTATTGGTTCTTGGAATATCGGAACATTATCGGGTAAGCTAATGGAGGTGGTAGATACTATGATTCGGAGAAAGATTCATATTCTATGTTTATAAGAGACAAAATGGGTTGGAGAAAAAGCAAAGGAGATAGAGGATACAGGTTTTAAATTATGGTACTCAGGTAAAGAAAAGGCCCGAAACGGAGTTGGCATTATCATAAATAAAGATTTAAAGGAGAGTGTAGTAGACATACAACGATATGGTGACCGAATCATGACATTGAAATTAGTGTTAGGAGTAGAGGTTTTGAATATAGTTTGTGCTTACGTACCCCAAGTAGGACTAGAAAATAGTATAAAGACAGTTTTTTGGGAAGAGTTAGATAAGGTGTTTCAAAAGATTCCACAAAGGGAGATGATTTGTTTAGGAGGAGATTTAAATGGACATGTCGGTAAAGAGGCATTAGGATATCAAGGGATTAATGGAAACTTTGGTTATGGGGATATAAACGAGGAAGGTAGGGAGATTTTAAATTTTGCTATGTCATTTGATCTCTTTATAGTCAATACAATCTTCAAAAAACGAGATGAACATTTAATTACTTATAAGAGTGGCTTATCACAAACACAAATTGATTACTTTATTTGTAGAAAAAAAGATAGAGCGTGTTGTAAAGATTGTAAGGTAATTCCAGGAGAAAGCTTAACCACCCAACATCGACTTTTAGTTATGGATTTACAAATAAAAAAATGGAGAAAGAAGAAAAGAGTGCATCGAGCTATTCGGACTAAATGGTGGAACCTCAAAAGCGAGAAAGAAGATATATTTAAACAGAAAGTCCTTCAAGGAGATATTTGGAATTATGTTGGCACACCCTCTGATATGTGGAACAATATGGCTATACATATTAGGAGAGTGGCAAAAGATGTGTTAGGGGTATCTAAGGGAGGTGTACCGGCACAAAAAGAAGCTTGGTGGTGGAGTAAAGTAGTACAAAATAAAATCAAGGCAAAGAGGGCATGTTACAAATTACATTATGCTAAGAAAACTAGTGAAACTTTAGAAGCTTATAAGAAAGCAAAGAAGGAAGCAAAAAAGGCCGTTAGTGAAGCAAAAGCTAAGATTTGGGAGGACTTATATAAAAAACTCAACTCAAAAGAGGGTGAAAGAGATATTTTTAGGATAGCTAGGGCTAGAGATAAGAAAACTAAAGATCTTAATTATGTTAGATGCATAAAAGACGAGGATGAAAAAATTCTAGTGGCAAATGATGATATAAGAAATAGATGGAAAAACTATTTTTATAATCTTTTTAATGAAAATAAAGATGTTAGTATTAGTTTAGGAGATTTAGCCAAGTCAGAAAAGTATATAAACCACAATTTCTACCGACGTATTCAAAAGAATGAAGTCAAAGAGGCTCTTAAACATATGAAGAGTGATAAATCGGTAGGACCAGATAATATTCCTATAGAAGTTTGGAAAATACTAGGAGAAATAGGAATCACTTGGCTCACAAGACTATTTAATGAAATATGGAAAAACCAAAAGATGCCCGAGGAATGGAGAGCAAGTACACTTATACCCGTATATAAGAACAAGGGAGACATTCAAAATTGTGCGAATTATCGAGGTATCAAGTTAATGAGTCATACTATGAAATTATGGGAAAGAATTATCGAACGTAGGTTAAGACAAGTATCAAGTACAACAGAGAACCAATTTGGATTTATGCCAGGTAGATCTACTATTGAAGCGATTCACCTTTTGAGACGTCTTATGGAACATTTTAGAGCAAAAAAGAATGACCTTCACATGATATTTATTGATCTAGAAAAAGCTTATGATAGGGTACCGAGGGAGGTTCTTTGGAGAACTTTGGAAAAAAGAGGTATCCCATTGACATATATTAACCTTATAAGAGACATGTATGATGGTGCAAAAACATGTGTGAGGACTCATGAAGGAACGACAGACTTCTTTGAAGTTAATATTGGGTTACATCAAGGATCAACTTTAAGTCCATACTTATTTATAATGGTGATGGATGAGTTAACAAAACATATTCAAGATGAAGTACCTTGGTGTATGTTATTTGCAGATGACATTGTATTAGTGGAGGAGTCTAAGGAAAAAGTTAATAGAAAATTGGAACTATGGAGAGAAACATTAGAAAACAAAGGCCTTCGACTTAGTAGAACAAAGACAGAATATATGGAATGTAAGTTTGATCATTTGGCTACTTCAGAGGACATAGAAATTAAAATTGGCACACATTGCATTCCCCAAAAGGAAAGTTTTAAATACCTAGAGTCAATTTTTCAAAGTGATGGAAGAATTGATGGAGATGTTACACATAGAATTAATGCTGGTTGGTTAAAATGGAGAGGAGCATCAGGTATTCTTTGTGATAAGAAGATACCATTAAAATTAAAAGGTAAATATTATAGAGCAGCAGTTAGGCCTGCCATGTTTTATGGTTCTGAGTGTTGGGCAGTTAATCATCAACATGTACAAAAGATGTCTGTGACAGAAATGAAGATGTTGAGATGGATGAGTGGTCATACAAGAAAAGACCGTATACATAATGAGGTTATTAGAAACAAATTAGGAGTGGCACCAATAGAGGATAAAATGAGAGAACATCATTTAAGATGGTTTGGACATATAGAAAGAAGATCAAAAGAAGAACCTGTAAGAAGGTTAGAAAAACTAAATTTGGAAAGTATTAAAAGAGGTAGAGGACGACCACAAAAGTGTTGGAAAGAAACAATAAAGAATGATCTAGCTTATTGGGAGTTAACTGCTAACATGGCACACGATAGAGATCTGTGAAAACAAAGAATCCATGTAGCCGACCCCGTCTAGTATGGGAAAAGGCTTAGTTGTTGTTGTTGTTGTGAAACACTTAACTCGAGAAGCGGTTTTCTATGATTTGTTAAAAGGTTGATTGTCTTTTTATTATTTTTGCCAAACCTTTTGTTTGGTTAATTTTTTTGATTGACTTTGATGTTGGACCCTATCTCATCTTGTACTACTAGCAAATCTTCCTTTTTATTTTTGTTCATATGTTCTTCAATTGCTAGTTTGAGGGGTAATTCAGAAAGATTTGTTTCAGTTCCTAGTTTGAGGGCAGTTGTGACCATGTTCCAGGATAAGGGAAGATTGTTCAGTATTTTAGATATTTGTATTGGTTCTAGGATGACTGATTTGGCTATAACTAAATCTCTTGCCATTACCAGCATATGGTTCATATGTTCTACTAAATTGTCTCCTTGTTTCATCTTATAGGAGTTATACTTTTGTAACAACAATTGAACATTTAGATTAGTTGTAGTATTAAATTTGGTTGTTGTTGAATCAAATAACTCTTTGGTGGTCTCATATTCTTTAAATATCCTAATCAGATCATCCTCCATGTATGTTTGTTAACATGACAGTTCTTACTATCGTGTCATCTCTTAAAATTTTTTTATACATTTCTTTTTGTTGCTCTATGGCATCAAGAGGTGGTGGACGTATAGTTTCCTTGAATACATACTCTACACCTTCTAGTGTAAGAGCCAACGGGATTCTCCTCTTTTATGTTTGAAAATTTAGACCATTTAATTTTTATGTTTTTGCTAGTTCAGATACACATATTCTTCAGTTCATTTTTATGTATTTGACAAAATAATCAGACGGTCTAAAAGAAAAATATATATGAAGCAACAAGCAATAGATAACAAATATTTAACTAACAAAATGCATAATATCCAACTACTCAATTGAAAATAACTCATGGTACTTAAAAACAATTTCATACAAATTGTAAGTACCATTATTTAGTTTTTAATCACTTGATTCTATTATAGAATCAAACTAGGAACAAATCTATAATTTTTCCCAAAAAGTTCTACCACTAATAATCTCCCCAAACAATAGGGGTAAACCAATAATTTTAAGTGTCTTTCCAATTTTATAATTTTTCAAAAAGACCAGGGGCAAAATAGTAAACTTGATATCTATTTTTTTTAAAATTCATCATTGATTGAGGGTAAACTAGTAATTTTGCTAGTCCAAATTTATAATTTTCAAAAAAGACAAAGGAAACCTTCTCTTTTAACATGGTGGCAAAACTGTGAACCTTTTATCGGGTATGGGCAAGAAGGTAATCAACCTATAAGTATTTTGTAATTTTTATAAATAGCTATTTGAGGGTAAAAAGAACCAGACACAGGTAGAATGGACTTTTTAGTCCGTTGCCTGAGGCGGGGCGGTTTCCTGGGTGTATAAAGGGAAGAGAAAAAGGGAGAGAGAGCACAGTGAGAGAGGGGGAGGCTCCTGCCTCCCTCCATCTTCTGTGCCTTGCCGACATGGTCATCGGCCGTTGACCTAGGCTCCCTCCTTCTACTCTTTTCTTGATCTTGGTTAATCTCCTACTTCCTCTCTTTGGCAGATCTCGGTCGATCTCCTACTGCGGTCGTCTAGCCATTGGCAGAACTTGGTTGATCTGTCTCTTTGCCAGTTATCTGAGGCCACAAATTGTGGTTTCTAACAGTCGACCATCTTTTTCCTACAAAAACATATTGTTTTTTCTCTGTTTCACTATATATTTGCTTCTATGTGCTCTCTATATTTATAGAGCAGTGCCTGACTCCTCCTCCCGGATATGCAGGTTGGGCTTTTCGTTCTGGAGGCCTTATTCGACTGTTACATAACTTATTCGTAATAGTTTGGCTGTTACGAATTTGTTCCGTAACCACCTCCATGGAAAACGGCTTGATGGCCGATCTAGCCGTTTCGTGAGTGAAACTACCGAGAATGGCTAGTTTCTCGGCTTAACATACGAGGGGTAAGCACTAACAACCATGCTAAGTAGGTAGATGTGATCTTCCCATAGCTATGGAGACATTAGGAACATGCCCCATTTTAAACCATATATATGATATTGTAGTCTTCAATCTCTTGGACCTTGACTTCATAAACTTTGTTAGATGGTGTTAGGTTTGGGTTAAGTCTAGGTGACTTTATGTTACATCAATTCCATCACACTTACATTGTTCTATGTAACACCTCCACATTTCCATGGTTCAGGTCCTCTAACACCTTCATTTGATTGCAATCCAATATACGCCTTAAGGTGAGATACATGAAAGAGCAAATAAGTATTCATACCTTTAAGCAATACTAACTCATAAGCCCACTCAATAGTCTTCTTGATGATCTTGAATGACCCGTAATGTTTAGGTAGAAGCTTCAATTAAGGCAAGTCTATTTGGAAGTTTGGTGTGGATGACTCTTCAGTTAAACACAATCAAGCTCGCTTGGGGTTCAACCCTTACCAAATTGAGCTTCATGCGCTCTTGAGCTCAAGCAATATTCTCTTCAGCATATCATCCTACTTATATGAGGAGATATTGATTTTCTCGTGTAATGCACTATCATGCTCATATGCAATGGAGGGACAACATAGCCATAGAATGTCTTATAAAAAGTCATTTGGTCGAGGTATGATAACTATTATTATATGAAAGCTCAAATTATGGAAGACGACGACCATGAATTAGGCTTACCTTCTATAAAGCAACCAAGATATGGTTATAAGATGTGCTTCATGACCTCGATTTGGCCATTGCTTTGGAGATGATACCATGCTAAAGGTGAGCTGGTCCCTTATTGATACTTATGTTCCTTCCAAAACATAGAAATAAATATAATATTGTACACACAATAATTTTAACAATATGGAGACTAAATAACTTGTTTAGTTAAGGGTTTAGGAACTTTGGGTTGCTCTATATTTAACTTTGAGAGGCTCGAAGTGTACATACTTGGTCAACCTATCGATAATTACATAGATGGCATATACATTACAAGGAGGTAAGGGCGAAACAAACTCCAATTTCCATGCTTGTGATGGAGTAGGCAATGGCATCGTGGTAAATGGAACCTTACTAGACAAACTTTTGTACTTGAAAATCGTACACTCTCTAACCAATTGAGTGATATAATATTTTATCCCTTGCCAATAGAAGTTTGATTTAAACCTTTGGTAGGTTTTGAAAGTGCCCTTTTGTCCCCTATACATTGATATGCTTTGAGAATGAAGTTGTTCAATGAACAAGATTTTAGAAACAAAATTTTGTCATCATAGTATAGAAGATCTCCATGGATTCAATGTTGAGGATATAAAGAGGGGTAGGCCAGCACCTTGGCCTTGAGATCCTCTAACTTGACATCTATATGCTGGACATCCATATATATTCGGCTAATTTAGAGTGCTTTGTAGAGAATACCATAAGTTTCTCCTCTTTTTGGCGTGACAATATTTTTTGTTTGTTTTATACTCGATCTTGAAATCACAGTTGAGAAGCTTAGAAATCCATTGTCATTGTTGAATAGTGATACGTTGCTTCAGCATTAACTTAAAGATATTACAATTGGTTCGTAAAGTGAAGTGCCTCTGAAGCAAGTAAGGCCTCCACATATCCAATGCAAGTGCACGCGAGAAGCTCTCCTCTCATAAGTTGAGTAGCTTCTCTTGCAGTGCCATATGGTGTTGCTCATATAAGCAATGAGATGTTTCTCTTGTATAAGAACGATCCTTGCTCTAATGTGGCATGTCATTGGTGTCTATCAAGAATGGACACAATTATTACTTGAACCAATGGCCATGTTCGACGTCTGAGGCTTTAGTGGGGTTCGGCCAAGGTAGGTGTGTAGAACTCAGAAACAACACTTGGATAATGTGTGCATGACATGCAAGGCCTGTTTAGGTTTAACTTCAACTAGAGAACACCCTTTCAGCCTTTGAGGTGTAAGATTGATCTTGGTAAGTAAAGGTACTATTCATCTTTATATAGTCCCGAAACATATAACCCCAATTTCTTTTGGGTCATATTCAAGACGACATCGACTCCTTTGATAACTGTAGGGTAAGGGTCTAGGTGGCATTGAACCTTTGTACGGTTAGGAGAGAGTTTTACAGACTTAGTTACCAGTTATTACTTCACCATATTTGAAGCATTTGTAGTAGCCTCATATGCCATCCAAGAACATTGAAGTATCAAAACTTTAACTTTGACATATAGACCTATTGAAACTCCTGGAGTTCATAGAAGGTCGCTAAATGCATGGTGAAACATGATAGCCACACCAGTAGGAAAGCCATCTTCTTAATCGCTCAAAGCATTTGTGCCTGAGCTTGCACTTTTCTTTGCGTAAAAGCATTGGATTTTCTTCCTTTTCTCTTCAAGTTGAGCTGGGGCAAGTCGATCTTTCTTGATTCCTTGGCTCCTTTAGATGTTGTCTTACTTGAGGAATCTGTTTTAGGTTCTGTGACCTTGATGGATTTGGAATCCTTCCAAGCATGTCGGCTCGTAATCTTCTCATCGTAGAGCTTGAGCATGATGAAAGAAAGCCTCTTGCATGTTTTCATCTTCGAAACCGATGATTTCAAGATGCAAATCCCCTCTCAAGCCTGCTACATACTTGATTATCAACATCAGTTATTTCAGTGGTTGCGAGGACCACCTGTGACGGAGGGTTTTGGTGGTTGCATCGGGATGCAGGTAGGTCATGGGATGGACACAGGGTCACCTACGTGGCTATGGGCAGCATGAGCAATTGATAGGTTAACCCACTGACAACAAGGTGTTAGATGGTTGAATGGATCGGGTTGAGAAGCGATGGTCGGAAGAGGAGGAAGTGCGGCCTTTGACTAGCCGGCTTCCTGAATTGCCACTCAGAAATCGTCTGCATCATGGCATTCGTTGTGCTCAACTTCGTGTCAAATGCAGGCTGTAATTCTTCCAAATCGCAGCGGTAAACAATGCTTTTCACACCGTGGGGCTTCACCTTTGAACCCTATATAATCAATCAACCTTTTTGGGCATGAATCTGTTTGGAACTGCTCTGACACAAAATATTGCATTTCTCACATTGAACATTGATTCTTCGAATTTTTTTTAGCTTGTATAGGCATGTAGTCATGAAGACGTACACACATGAATCCAAGAGAAAGTGGGGGCTGAATTGAATTATTTGAAGCATACCCTAAAGAAGTTAGCTTTGGATGCTAAATGATGGGAAGGTGGCTGCTTAGATTGGCGAAAAAGGGTGGCAAACAATTAGCTGATTGGTCACAATTTGGTAGGAAATTCGAGGTGAATTCAATTGAGAACATGATAGAAGACCGAGAGATAGAGAGAGCGTGATTACAAGAGGAAGATGGTGAGGTCAGAGAGGTAATTCTCCAAAGAAAATCATTTCAGAACTCGTATGGAATTTGTCCGTATACGTTTCTTTTATGGGTCTATGGCATTTCAATATTTTCACAATTCACTCTATCCTTCAAATAAAAAAGATAGCTGTCGAATAGCTTTTAAACTTCAAATGATATAACGCAATTCGTAATTAAAATATCAAATGACATCTAATCCTCAAAGATGATGGCCAGATCCCGATATACCTCATTAGTTCACCACATCATTAGCATGGTCGACATATTGTGGGCCTTCTCCAAGTGGACCATATTTGTCTACAATTCACTCCCAACCGGGCTGGTTTGCGTTAAGGCACTTCAAGATGTCATCGTGGTCTTCAATCAACTCAATCTTGACTTTATAAACTTGGTTAGAAACTGGTTGGTCCTGGTTAAGGCAAGGTAACCTTCAATGGGTTACATCAAGCAGCTAGATCGTATCAATATCATATATTATTGCACCGTAACAATATGATATTTATACCATTGCTACATGCACGAAGGGCTGTCAACAACATTGTATTATTTCATTGTCTTAACGCGTCTCTTTGGATTCGTATACAGAAGTTTGTCTTTATTGGATGCAATTGGTCAACAACGGTTTTGCATTACAACTCATCCCTTCGTGGTTGTTCGTATTATGTAGGGATGGCAATATTGACCCAACCTGTGCAACCCGAACACAACCTGATCCGACCAGGTTTGAGTTTGGGTATGGGGAATAAGGTGCATCCACCCAACATGATCCGATATATATATGTATGTATGTTTATATACTTCTATGTATATATGTATATGTATGTGCGCATTTGCTTGAATTACTACTCATCCCTTCGTGGTTGTTCGTATTATGTAGGGATGGCAATATTGACCCAACCTGTGCAACCCCAACAGAACCTAACCCAACCAGGTTTGAGTTTGGGTATGAGGAATAACCCAACCTGATCCGTATATATATGAATATGTATATATATATGTGCGCATTTGCCCTGTTTCCACCCCATAACTCCCCGTCACCAGGGGGAAAAGAAAGCCTGAACCTCTACCTCCTGTTGTGTGGCTCAGGTTGGTGCAGTGTATAGGTATGCCGGTTCCCTACCCATCCATTGCCTTCCCTAATGTCGCATATTGGCTATATGTGATGCTTTAATTAGATTAGAATACCATGCAACAAAAAATTAAATGATGATGTTAAGTAGTCAATTATTATGTACATAGTGTACACTTTGCCTATGTGTCTACCAAGCCACTAGGGACAAACATTTCAGAAATAGGAAAAAAGTTTGGTGACGATGCCCTGCGAACATGTCGTACACCCTATATATATATATATGTATGTATATAGTTCGATCCATGCACGGAATATATACGTTTATATATGGATTCATATGAATGCTTGCTTACTCATTTATGTATTTCACACATACACACACATATCTGTTGTGTTTATATATATTGAGATACTTAAAAACTTATGCACATTTTTCATCATATGAGATATATATGTGTTCTCATATTGATACATTTGTTACATAAACTTATATACGTGAATATGTATAATGGTTGGATTCAAGTTCAACATTAGTACGTTACAGATGGACGTATCAAGACACGTTTTAATACTCGTATGTGTGTGTAGATGTGAATTTTTATTCCGAAGTAGAGACTTGAAATTAAATTCTAAAACTACATCATGTGCGTGAGCGTGTGCCAACTAGTTTGCTTAAACTAGCAAAGTTGATTTTCTGACTTCATGTGACGATTGTGAGTAAGTGAATTATTTTCGACATAGGCTTTTTTGAACCGATGCTCAAAAGTCAGCCTAGACGCTTTGAAAATCATTTGAGATCTGGTAAGTTTTTAAAACCAAATTGTAATTTCAAAAGTTTGACAAAAATCGTGATTTAACATCTTAATTAAAAAACATTCCAAGTCTTAAGAAAACATAATCTATTTATGTTTCTAGTGACTTATTTCTCGATTTTTTTATACAACTTCTATATCTCCAAAAATTCTCAAAATTTTATAGAAAGTAGAGTTTGATGTACAGATTCAGAAACTATTTATATTTTTATTTTAAATATTGTATATTTATATAATTAAATCCGAAAATAAATCCCACTCAGATATTCAGGACAAACCTGTGCTAGAAAATCAGAGGTTTAGAAAAATGATTTGTCCAAATCTCCGATTTCTATGAAATTAGTCTTGTTAGCTACAAATTTCAACTTTCTAATGAAACTCTTTTCAATAAAAAAGGTTCACTATAAACAATAATATGGGATTTTGACCCAACCTTTATTACAAGAATTTTTGGTTTTACAGAATCTGTTCTAGTTTTATTTGATCTTTTTTTAATTTTATTCACAATGTTGCATAAGCCTAAAATTCTTTAAAATTTTATTAAAAGTGTATTGGTGTGTATAGATTAGACATATAAGGTTTGGGAACATTAAGAGCATGGGATATTTAAATAAAATTCGTTTATCGGACGTATGCAGAGTGCAAAAAAATAGGTTTTCAAATTTTCAGATTCTTGCATGTGTTTTTGTCTAAATTAAAAACAATCTACAACTATTCTAAATAAATAAGATTACAATTATATTATAGGCACACAGGAGATTAAGAGGTATATAATCTTATATTATTTTATGGAGTAGAAAGGATCGAAATTAAAACATATAACAGATAGCATGTGAATGAAAAAGAGATGGGGCAACATATGAACCTTGATTAATACATCATAATGGAGACATGAGCTCCTTAATTACAACTTGATTAATATTAACGAAAGAAGAGATACTAATTAAAGAAACAAGTGAAGAGTGGACCTGTGGAGGAAGGATCGGCCGGCAACTTGTGATGGCGAACCTCACCTTCTTCTCTCTCTTTCCCTCTTTCTCTCCCTCTCTTGGCCACGAATTTGGTTAATGGCTAGATGATTTGTAGCTTGCTTGATTGAACTCAGATTAATGCATTGCAACCCTCCTCAAGGGCCATTTTATAGGCCAAGAGATGCCTCTTTGCTGCAGCTCTTGGTAAGACAAGTTGTCTTATTGAATGTGGCTGAAATTGGTAAGTGAATGATGGTCCTTCTTGCCAAAAATCTGCTCCCTTTGATATGGTAAGTGGGTGCTGGTCCTTCTTATCAAAAATATGCTCCCTTTGATATGGTAAGTGCAGTTGGGTTCTGTGGAGGTAAGCGGGTTCGGCCAAGGTGAGTGGAACTAGGTCAGCCATGGTAAGTGGGTATGGACAAGGTGAGTGTTGATGAAACCGGCCAGCCTTTTATGCCTTGGTGACTTTCTAAATTATGTATCAAGGTCTCCTATGGTAGGTCATACGATCCATTTATGCCAAAACTGATAAGTTTCCTCTTGGTGGCTTACCAAATTAAACATCACAGCTTGCTAAATCGAATATCACAACTTGCCAAATTAGACATCACAACTTTTCAAATCGAGCATCACTTTCCTTCTTCGTGGATGATGCCGACTTTTCTTCCCGTATGTCGACCTTCTTTTTTCAGTACCGACTTTTCTTCTTAAACGTCAACTTTCTTTTTTTGATGCTGAACAGTGCTGAAATTGGCAAGTGCTCGGTCGTTGCCTTTTTAGTTCATGTCATCTCCTCTTTCCGGAGAATTTGCCTTCTTTTGATCCGAGTTTTATATATGGCAGGTATGGTTTCAAACACTTTATATAAAAAAATACTTTTATATTTGAAAATATCAAATTTAATGAAATCTTCAAATCTTATTTTGGAAAAGCACTGGGTTTCATTTCCAGTTTTTGTTTGCAAGAGTGACTTGCTTTTACTCCATGAGTTAGTCTTTAACCACCTTTACCATTTAACTATTTTATATGGGTGTAGGGCATTTAACCACTTTAACCACTTTAACGGGTGTAGGGTATCGAACCACTTTAACCCTTGGGTATTAGGTCACAAAACGAGACTATTCTCGACTGGATGAATTTCTGAGGTCTAATTTGAATTTAATTTATTTTTTAATATCAAGGGTTTTGGAATTTCATAAATTTATCAATTTGTAAACATTTTTGGGTTTGATTCCCAATGTTCTCTTTTCATTTATTTATATAAAAAGAATTATTTGAAATCATCATTTCTTTAAAGGCAATCATTATAAAAGGCAAAATCCTCCCAATTTTGTCTTGAGGGCAAAATGGTCATTTTTGTTCAATTTTGTCCAAAGTGGATTGTTTTCAAGATGGATGCAATATACAATTATTTTGAGGTTGTTACAAAATTTTGGAGCCAAAATGAATTTGTTTAAGTTGTTTTTATTTGAAAAAACCAAAGTTGCCAAAAAAAAGGCAAAATTTCTAAAAGCGATTTTTTTTATTTTGAATATATTTTTAGGTGTTTACTGATGCCCCTCTTTGGAATTAATCCAAATTTATTTAGATAATAGCAAAAAAAAAAACACCCATTTGATTTTCTTCCCAAATTTATCTTTGAGAGTATGAATTTTTCTTTCATTCCATTACATCTATTTCCTTGATTTTTTTTGTGAAGGAGGGGATCTTAGCCAAAACTGGACAAGAAAACATATGGTCCTGGGATGATCATGTATAGACGACCCATTTATGAATGCATGTGTGCAAGGAATGTGAGGTGAATGAAATGGATATTTAGAGACCCATACCTGTAATTTGTGAGCTCCCCAAGCAAGATGATTCCCATATTACTTTCTTTGATGTTTAGAGTTTTTAAATTATTTTTTCAAAAAGGGAACTCTTTTTTGTTTACATAAAAAAGGACTTCCAATTTCTTACATTTCACTTCACTCGTAATATCCAATACTTAGCAGAGGTTTTGTAGAAATTTTTTAATAACATTTCAAATTTCAATTTCTCACTCAACAAAGTATAATTCTCAAACAAAATGAAATCCAAATAAGTGGATCATATTCTTATTCTGGGATTTTAATGGTAAATTTTTCTCCATTGGGATGAGCTGTGGAGATTTTGAGAAGGAGTTTCTCACGGTCCCTTCTGAAGCGTCTTGCGGTATAAGGCAAAGAAATTTTTTATAAAAATTTGGTCTTTTGAGCTTTGGCTTTTCTTTTTCTTTTCTTTCAAAGGGAACCTCTATATTGGAGGTTTTTGTTTTTCCTTTTGTTTTCTTTTTCTTTTTAGAAGACCTCTATATTGGAGATTTTGTTTTTCTTCTTTTTCTTTTAATTTTGCCAATTTTCCTTTTTGGAGAGAAACAAAGTAGGAGAATACAACTCATCCCTTTAGATACTCAATTCAGCTAAGAACATCCTATTTTCTAATAGCACCTATCATTTGAAAATATTTTACTTTTTTGAACTAGGCCTTATTTTATAAGCCAAAGATTTTTGAATTGTCACCAAATGATTTTGAAAACTCCCCTTTTCATAAAGCATCAATTCCCTAATTCAGGGTCACATAATACATTTTGATCATTCTTTCAAGAAATTCAAAGGAGATCTATTTTTAAAATTTTTTCAAAAGAATTTTAAGTAAACCCTATACATATTTTCAAGTATTGGTTATTTATAGGGTCTGCTAAATTCCTTCCCTCAACATCAATAAACCAATATACATTATTTGCCCCTCTTACAACATAGGGACCATCCCACTTGGGCCGCCATCTTCCCAAGTAGATGTGGGCCTCATATGAGTGAATGATGATATGTAAAATGTATTTCATATGATATGATGGAGATACATGCTTTATGAAATGATGAATGTATTCAATCTCCGTGAAAAGTTGTTAGGGAATACACTTTAAATGCCCCTAGTTTTGAGGGAATGACATGAGCATTCATATACTATGGTCGACCCTTATTGTGGCATGTCATGAATGATTTTCAATATGATGCATGAATGATCTATACATGCACGATCTTGGTTTTTGACATTTCATGATATAATCCTAGTCTTTGATGCATTTTGGGTTAGGTTCATTCCCTAAATTGACCTCTAAGAAATCCCTCTTATGAAATTTGAATAGTTTTCAAAGTCAAGGATTTTAGGAAATTCAGGAAGCTCAAAGGCTTGATCATCTTCATGGATGAGGGAATCTTCCTCCTTGCTTTGATAACTCTCAAGTATTTCGATTTCTAGAAAAGTATTATGCATAAGAAATGGGTTGTGCACAAAAGGATTATGAGACAATTCGAGTTTAAGCATGTATATGGATTTTGTCAAAAACAACTTTTTTGAGTTTGTACCTAATTTTTAAAAAAACCAAAATTTTTAGGGTTTTTGACCTTTTTCATTTTTCGTGGATTTTTCCAATCAAATGCTAGAAGGAAAAAACTAGAAGACTTCTTTTTGAAATTTTCAGATTTTTCAAATGCTTTTCGATTTTGAGGGTTTTCTAAATTTTTTGGTTTTTCAAAATATATACTTTTTTTTTTTCAATAAAGGGGTCTTCCATAAAACCTACAAAGAAAACACAATGAATTAGACTTCAAACAAGAGGTTTAAGCCATAGGTTTCGGTTTTAGTCGATTCTAGGGTACCCTTGACCCAATTGGTCTTAGGTGGTGGCTCAGGGGGTATGAGTGGGTTGTATCCTAAGCCATAACCAGGTTAGGTAGAGGTAGGATGGGTTCCACTATACCTTGATTTTTGGCTCCTAAACCCTTGTACGGTATATAGCCCATGTTTAGTAACATATTTGAAGTCTTTTTGAGTTTTGAAAAGTTTTGATAGAGAGGATGGCCTTGGAATATTGTATCGTTCATAACATGGTCATAAACTCAATTTTTATTGGGTGTGCCTAGGAGTTGTATGGCTTTAGGGGTGGAAGTGTTTGACTCCCCTAGGATGCACACGACCCTAGGGGTAGAAGACTTTGGTGACTCGAGTGAAATTGGTTCCTCTAGGAGATGGAGGACCCTAGAAGGGTGAGACTTGGGTTCCTCTAGGATACATGTGACCTTAGAGGGTTTGGGATGGGTCGATTTTGGTTCTCCTAGTTGGTGGATGATCTTGATAATGGAGGGATGGGTCCTAAGTGCAACCCAATGTGCCCCTAGGGGTTTTGGATGGATCCTAAGTACAACCAAATGTGTCCCTAGGGGTGGATAGTTTAAGTTTATATGGATGTTAAGGGAGAGCATATTTGATCCCTTGCACCCAAGATAGAAAAGGATTCCAAGGAAAACCATACTCGGTCCCTTAGTGGGTTTGTGGATGTTTGGAGAAATTATGGCCATAGGCTTGGGTTCATAATACAAACCTAAGCTCAAAGACAATTGTTTATACATGGTAGGGTTAAGTGTACCTAAGATGTCGCTGCATGCCCTAGGAATAATCATGTCTACAAAGTTTTGAATTTTACTTTTTTTTTCATTTTATTGGTGTTGGACATTCGCCACACCTTGAAAATCCACATCCTTCGGCACATTTGGTGGGGTTGTGGGTGTATGAGTGTAATATGAATAACCTATCGGTCCTACACAACAAAGAGGAGAATTGAGTAGAGAGTTTTGAGAGAAATGAGTTTCAGATATACCTTTTTCAAGTTTGTATACCTTTCCATGGTGAGAACAAGCTTCCTTGCAGGCGTCTTGAGGGTGTTGTAGCTCATGCATGGCTTCGAGCTCTCCTTGCTTTTCGAGGTCTTGGATTTCATCCTCCAAGCCTATGTGTATGCAACACTCATTCCGCTTTATGTATGAAATGATGCTCATGGGAATGGAACACATCAGAGCAACCGATTTTAAAAATTTTGGGGTGACTTGAGTGAAGTGAACCTCATGCCCCACTCCACTTGTGCCCCTAGGGATGTAAACTTTTTCTTCCTTCTTAATTTTTCGAATTTCAAATTTTTGATTTTCAAATCTTTTTAATTTTTGAAGGTTTTTCAACTTTTCTTGGCCTTTCCAAACATAATTTTTTTTTGGTTTTTCTATGGAAAAGGGGTGTTTGGATGATTAGCAAGGTTAGATGATTTGATCTTAACACTTGCTTCATCTGCGGCCTCATATCCTTCATCGGATTTCGGCTTCGGTTTGGTTTTCCAGGTATGGTTTTTCTCCCTATATACCTGAGATGATTTTTCAATGAAACGATATATCTTGGCCACTATGGCCTCAATTTCTCTTTCAACTTGTATTTCTCTCCTCCTCAAAGAGGCAATTTCTTCTTCCTGAGCTTTAGAAGATTTCTTTGCAGTTTTGGAGAACCGATTTTGAAAATTTGATGAGGCCTTCCTTGACATATTTTCAAAAGACTCATCCAAATACAACATTATTGAGTTACAGGAATTTGAACTCAAAACAAAGGATTTGGAAAAAGAGAGAAGTTTAAAATCATGATTAGAATTTGGAATTGGTTTTGGAAAAATAAAAATGGATCAAAGAATTTTCAAAGACTCAGGTCCCACCTGGCGAGCCAAATCTGTAGATGTGAATTTTTATTCTGAAGTAGAGATTGAAATTAAATTCCCAAACTATATCTTTTGCATGAGCGTGCCAACTAGTTTGCTTAAACTAGCAAAGTTGATTTTTTGACTTCATGTGATGATTGTGGGTAAGTGAATTCTTTTCGATGTAGGCTTTCTTGAATCGATGCTCAAGGGTCAACCTAGATGCTTTGAAAATCGTTTAAGATATGATAAGTTTTCAAAACCAAATTGCAATTTCAAAACTATAACAAAAATCGTGATTTAACTTCTTAATTCAAAAACATTCCAAGTCTTAAGAAAACAGAACCTATTTCTATTTCCAGCGACTTGTTTCTCAAGTTTTTTATACAACTTATGAATCTCTAAAGATTCTTAAAATTTTACACAAAGTAGAGTTTGATGTATAGATTCAGAAACTATTTTATTTTTATTCTAAATGTTGTAGATTTACACAATTAAATTTAAAAATAGACTCCACTCAGATATTTGGCAATTACTTGTGCCAGAAAATCAGAGGTTTAAAAAATGATTGTATTTTGATGCCTAGATCTCTGATTTTTATAAAATTGTTTTGTTAGAAAGCTATAGATTTCAACTTTCCAATGAAATCCTTTTCAATAAAAAAGGTTTACTATACACAAAGATATGAGATTTTGACCCATCCTCTGTTTTAGGAGCTTCTGGTTTTAAAGAATTTGTTCTAGTTTTATTTGATTTTTCTGATTTTATTCACGATGTTGCACAAGCATAAAATTATTAAAATTTTTATTAAAAGTGTGTTGGTGTGCATAGATTATAAGTGAAAAGTTTGGGAACATTCGGAGTATGGGATATTCAAATAAAATTCATTCATCGGACGTATACCGAGTGCAAAAAAAACAGGTTTTTCGATTTTTAGATTTGTGCATGTGTTTTCATTCGAATTAAAAACAATCTATAACTATTCAAAATAAATAAGATTACAATTATATTATAAGCATAGAGAGATTAAGAGGTATATAATCTTATATTATTTTATGGAGTAGAAAGGATCGAAATTAAAACATATAACTGATAGCATATGAATGAAAAAGAGTCAGGGCAACATAAACCCAATTTATATGTTTATAAGGTATTACATAGATATGTCAAAATGGGCCTGGAGCTGTGGTGTGGCTCAGCACTGGAAAAGTGCAGGGTAGGGCTAGAGATTTCTGGCCCATATTTGAAGTAGTGTCGAATTGCCTGGCCTGGACTAGCCTGTAGTGCCATAGGTCCATTTGATATTGGATAAGGTCCATAAGACCTGATCCAAATCTGTTTGAAATTCAAATCAACCTTAGTATTTCAAGTTTCAACCAAACATAAGCACATGTAATAAAAGAACTATATATATATATATATATATATATATATATATATATATATATATATATATATATATATATATGCATACATGTAATAAAATTTATATATGTGTGTGTATATAAACATCTAATGGAAAACTAAACATATATATGCATGTACATATATATACATGTAACTGAAAAACAATACATATATATGTGGTATATATGGCTCATATTCATATATGTACTTATATACATATACATATATATATATATATATATATATATATATATATTTATATATATGCATCTAATGGAAAAGCTATACATATATATTTAATTGAAAAAACTATACATATATGTACATGTACATATATGAGCCATATATACTACATATATATACATGAATTAAGAAACTATACATGTAACAAAGAAAACATTACATATATAAACATAATAAAAAAACTTAATTGAAAAACTATATATATAATCTATATTTATATATAATATATAATATATATTTTTATATGTGGGCCGGGCTAGCACTTTAGTGGCCCTAAAATGTGGGCCAGCTAGGCCAGCCTCGCATTTTTGCCCGCCCAGAAGGGTTGGGGCCTGGCCCATATTGACATCTCTGGTATTATAGTTTATGTATTTACACAAATTGAGTACACTTCAAACCCTGTTAGACTCACCTAGTTGGGGGAGTCAACCCTAAGCTTAGCCCACTGAGTCCCAGATTGGTGTTGAATCTTGGCCTAAAACTTAAACTTTTAGGGCCTAGACCTTAATCCTTATAAGCTGATGTATATATGTATCATATTATAAACACCCAAAAATTTTCAAATGTTTTCAAAAAGTCCTGAATTTCAAAAAACCAGTTTAAAACCTTTATGAACCTTTAAATTCAAAAACACCCCAAATTTTAAAGTTTAAACATTTGGAGAAATACTTTAAGGTTTTAAATTCAAGTTAAAATAGCCTATGAAGTTCGAAGCAGATAAGATCCAATCCAAGCCCAGATTCAGATTGATTCAAAAGCAGAGAAGATAAAGTTGAAGCTCGATCAAGTTCAAATGCTATCTCATTTCATCCAAGACAAGAGGAAATCAAGGTGGAACGTGAGTCATTGAAGAAACAAGTTCAAGCATGGCCGAATTGATTTGGAAAAACATAGCTAGGTCCAGCCAAGAGCGTTGGATCAAGTTATAAAGAAATGCCAAGGTGAACTAAGATCGGCTGCATCAAAGGCCTAATTGGCCACATTCAAGCTCAAGACATGGCACCCTAAACCAGCCCACGTGGGACTGGTCCAAGTCACCATGGAAGGAACCAAGTTTCATCAAAATGATCAAGCTAAAGTGCATCCACCTCAAGTTTGTGACACTCTAGCCGGTTGAAGCTAGGACCAAGAGTGGAGCCTAGGCGAGGCCGATCACACCCAAGACCAGCCCACTTGGGGCTGGTCCAAGTCAACACAAGGTGAACCACTTGTATTAGATCAAGTGGATCAAGAAAGCAAGGGAGCTGGTCCAAAAACCTGCTCCATGGAATGGGCTAGAAACCAGCCCCCTTGGCCTATAAAAGGGGCCAAGGGGGGGGAGAGTTAAAAGGAGGCTTGGTTGTCTTTATCTCTTATCAATTGAAGGGATCTTGGGGCATCAAGAGGACCTACAACAAAGAAAAAAACATGAGTTGAGAGTGAAGGGAAAGAGAGGGGAAGAAGAGGGTAGACATAGGAGGGAGAGTGTGTGAGAGCGTGAAGCAAAGGAGAAGAAGAGCTGGCCGGATTCCACTCTTGGAATTCCGGCCAATCGGAGGCAAAACCTGTAAGTGTTTTCTTCATCGTTTTAAAATTCTTCTTCCATATTAATTCAATTGAATTGGGGTTGTATTAATGGAGCAAAGCCTCCCCCACGTTGTAATAGTGTTTAGATTTGATGCCTTCATTTACATTTGCAGAATTTTTACTATAACACACACACACTCTATGTGTTTGATGATATTCCTACCCCAATATATGTTATAGACACTCTATACATCTAATCCCCTCTATGCTTAAGCTATAAAATACTTTCAATTCATTTACATTCCAGTAATTTGCTTTAAGGATTGAAGGGTTGTTGCAAGTCGTGTGACTTTTGCATCATTATATTCATAAAACAGAAAACAAGATTTCTGTATCTCTGCATATGTCTGTTCCTGTAATTTTAATTCTGTGATAATTGCTCCGATTAGTGTAAAATTTGACACACTTACTCCACACACCTTTATCCACTCTAAATAAAATTGGCAGAGAAAAACTTGAAATGAAAGTTTCCACACCTATGCTTGCGCGAGCGTGCCAGCTAGTTTGAAACTAGCAAATATTTGAAAATTTTAGACTTCTAGACGATTGTAGGCAAGCAGGATCTTTTCACTCGATCCTTCTTGAACCGATGCTCAAGAGTCGGTATCGAGCACTTAGAAATTTCAAGTTTTAAACCAAGATGAACTCTAAATCACTTGAACAAATGCTTTTGAAAGAGTTTTGAGCTGTGTACTTTGATTCAATACTCAGAATGTACAAGCTGCTGAAAGACAGAGAATTCTATTTTCAGAGTTTGTTTCTAAAAGGGATTTGAATACATTACAGATCTCCAAAAATCTTCAAAATTTTACCAAACCAATCTGGTAGTATAGAAACCCTGTAGCCTTTTATAAATAAAAATTCAGAGCAGTATTGAATCGGGATTAAATGATTGAATCAGACTGACTTACTGACTCAGAACAGTTCTATTTTAGAAATACAGAGACTCAAATATGAGCCAATATATCTCTACTCAAAACTCCGATTTTGATGATTTTTATGTTTATGGAAAGCTATAGATATTAGCTTTCCAATGCATTAAAAATAAGATTGATTGGACTCCTGTGGATAGAGGTATGGGACTTTTACCCGACCTCTATTTCAAGAAATCTGACTGTGCAACAGAAGTGCAGAAACTAAGCCGGTCTTTATCTAATTTTATTACATGGCTGAATGACCCGTAAACTTCGGAATGAAAATTTTCATGTCTACAGAAATGGCACGCCCGGTGGGACTCGGGTCTTGAGGAACTTTCTTTGAAAAAGTGAACTCCAAAAACTTTGCAAAAACTTGGTGTTTTTCAAACTTGTGCACAACATTTTGAAAACAATGGATGAAAGCAAGCCAAGGAAATCCTCATCGAAAGCTTCAAAATGGTTTTCCAAATCCTCTAAAGCCCAAAAAGAGATGGATGCTATAAAATAAATCTTTAGAAAGATCGATGCTCTAAGCCATGAGGCTAAGGCGCATCGATCACATGAAAGCTTATCTCGGGCACATAGAAAGAAAAATCATGAAAGGAAAACCAAATCAAATCCAAAATTCGATGAAGGATATGAGGCTGGAGATGAGGCCAGAGTGCATATCAAGTCATCCAACCTTTCCAAGCACCCCAAGTTCCAAGCAAAAACCAAAAAAATATTTTTATAGTCCAAAAAGCTAAAAAAATCTGGAAATTTTTCAAAAACCAAAAAAACTTGAAAAACAAAAAGTTGAAATTTCAAAAGTTGGGAATGAAGTCCACACTCCTGGGCACACACACAGAGTGGGGCATGAGATCCACACTCAACACACCTCACGAGAGGATGAGAGTCGTATACACCTAGGATTGGAAACGAACAGGAAATGGGAGCTCAAAACCTCGCATGAAGTAGAAGAAAAGGCTGACTCTCACCATGAAAAGGTAGACAAGCCGGAAAGAGGTATGTCCAAAATTCCTCCTCCTCTAAACTCTCCTCTAGATATAGGGTCATCGGATGCATCGAATCACACCCATGCACCCACAAACCCACAAAACATGCCCAAAAGTGAAGATTTTCAAGGTGCGCCGAATGTCCCACACCAAATGGAATTTCAAAATCAAAAGGCAAATAAAGATCAAAATGTGGTAGACATGGTTACTAAGGCATGCATTGACATTCTAGGAACACCTAACTCCACCATGCAAACTTCCTCGAGCCTAGTCTTGTGCCATGAACCCAAGCCTACGGCAAGAAACCCAATTAACCCATCCCTAGGGGTACCTCGAGTTGCACCTAAGGAGCATGTCAACCCCATTCACCATTTAGAACCTAAGCCTAGGGTCGTGTGGAAGCTCAAGTCTTCCACCGCCCCGTACTCCCATCTCCTACCCAAAATAAAATGTGTATACATCCATGATATGAACGATTCCATATTCCAAGATCATGCACTTTATAAAACTTTTTCAAAAATAAAAAAGCCTTGGAATATGATTTTAAACATGGGATATACACCATACCAAGGACTAGCAGCCAAAAACCAAGGTAGACTAGAGCCAATCATACCTACACCAAACCCGAATCGATATGGATTGGGCTACATCCTATCCACACCCCCTGAACCACCACCTAAGACCACTTGGGTCAAGGGTGCCCCTAGAACCCACTAAAACCGAGACCTATGGCTTAGACCCTTTCTTTGAGTCTAATTCATAGAAGTTTTCTTTGTAGGTTCAATGGAAGATCCCTCCTTTTCAAAAATCAAAAAATTAGATATTCTTAAAACCAAAAAAATTGAAAAAACCTTCAAAATCCTAAAAACATTTGAAAAATCTGAAAATTTCGAAAAGAAATTTGTTTTCATTCATTCCCCCATTCTTCATTTGAGAAGAAGTTTCAAAAAGAAAGTCTTTTATAGGGATCCTTGAAATTATGTTTTGAAAAAAAACAAAAAAATCAGAAAATTTAAAAAACTCCAAAAACAATGGCCATATACAAAACCAATTTCAAAATCCTTTCAAAGAATGCATATAATCCCAAGTCAAAATCGTCCAAGCTGGTCATAGCTCTCTCTTACCTAGCACTTCCCTAGAGTTTAATGCTTGAGAATCATCAAAGCAAGGAGGAAAGACCATGCCTCCAACCTTCCCGAAATTCGTAGAATCCTTGACTTGAAAATTTCATAGAAGGGGATTTTAGAGTGAGTCTAACCCATAGTGTGTTCATGTTTACATGAGCATCATGCATTGCATTTTGAAGTCATATATTTACATGAACAATATCGGGTCTAGACATCATCTTAGAACTCAAGTTTAAGGTTTGTGTTAAGCCAAAGGGGCATGAGAGTTGACCCCTAAGTATCGAGTCATCATAGGCATGTCTCCATATGAATCAAATCTGAAACCTTCAAGGTTAATTCCAGGCCAACAAGATGCTACTCTCTCAAATAGGCTTTTGAAAACGGGTTAAAAATTTGCACGATAATTTTCAAAAAGCTTTCGAAAAGTTTATGGTAAATCCTCCAATTTTCAAAACCTCCAAAGTAAAGTTTTACATTCCAATTCATGCGAATGCATTGGGTGTTTTACTTGATAAATGTGAAGATGATATCCATAGGAAGTATGCCATTTTCGAAAACTCTATTGGCATGTGGAAAAAATCACGAAGTCATAGAGAAAATCTTGCTTGGTGTAGGCTTCCAAAATTGAGACATTATTCTCCATGTAATGAAAGAGGGATAATGTCGATTGAATCAAGCACTTGTTTGAAAATCCTATCCTAACGGGTTGGCTATATAAATGGCAGCTCCATTAAAGGAACAAGCCCTAGATCATGTGGCCAAATTGCCTCTTCGAGAAACGTATCCCATACTTGATCAAATGCCCCATGAAGGCATATTTTCCAAATGAATTTCAAAACCATGCTTTGACAAATTATTTTAAATCAAGTATGAAAAATGTATTTTGAGGAAACAAAGAATGAAGGGGCAGGTATACGAATCATCTTCGTATCTCCCAGGAAAGAAGAAAAATCCCAATTGCCATTCAACTAGATTTTACATGTTCAAATGATGTTGCCAAGTATGAAGCACTCATACAAGGCCTAAAAATTTCGAAAATCTAGGGTCTCATGCATTAAAATCTTTGGAGATTCTATGCCTTTTATAAACCAAGTTTCAAAAATTTGGCAAGACAAAAACTCATCAAGAATTGGCCATTGGAGTGGTCAGCTTTTTCAAAATATGCACCATTGGCACTCACGATTTGGAATGCTTGCCAAAATGACCAAAATTGTATTAAAAAGCCTTGGTTTCAAGACATTGAAAAAATTTAGAAAGGGAGGATTTCTCGAATTTGCTTCTTTAAAAAGATCAAGTTTTGATTGAAAAAATTTTAAACCCTACATATGACTTTGAAAAGAAAAATTTTCAGCATCTTGTTGACATGAAAACCTTGGTAAGGTTAGAATCAATACATAAATTCCATGATGGAAAATGTGGAGTTCATGTCAATACCATATGATGGCCATGAAATACTTAGGGTTGGTTATTGTTAGTCCACCCTTAAGCAAAAATTTGTTATGATCATGTTAGAAATGTCATAAATGTCAAATGCATGAGTCATCCATATCCCATCGTCCATCTTATATGCCATAAAGAAATTCCATAGCCCATTCACCTTGAGGCCGTGTTATATTACTCATCTCCACCAAACTAGGGGCATTGCAAATACATCCCCTAGACACTTTCATGGAGATTCAAGTTCATAAAAACGTGTATCTCCATCATATCATGTGGAATACATCTCATATTGTCATCATTGCATAAAGCATGTATTTCCATTGTATCACATGGAGTGCATTTTTACATGTCATGCATCACACACCCAAAGAGGCCCGAAAAGGTGGCAACCCAAGTAGGAATGTTCCCATGTCATAAAAGGGCAACAAAAAATCGATGATACATGTTGATTGATTGATATTGTGGGTAGAAATTTAGTAGACCCCGAAAATGCCCAATAATTGAAAGGGTCTATGATAAATTCTTTTGAAAAGACTTTTAAAAATCGAGCTCCTTTGAAACTTCTTGAAAGAAGGATCAAGATTGATTGTATGACCTCCGAATGAGGGAATTGATGCTTTACGGAAAGTAGAGTTTTCAAAATAAAATTGGTGACATTTCAAAAATCCTTGGCTTACAAAATGAAGCCTTGTTCAAAATAGCAAAATATTTTCAAATGGTAGATGCTATTAAGAAATGGGATGAGCTTGGTTGAATCGAGTAACCAAAGGGATAAGTTTTTCTCTCATTTTATTTCTCTCTCCAAAAAGGAAAATTGGCAATATTCAAAAGAAAAAGAAAAGATAAAAACTCCTCGAAAAAGAAGTATTCCCGAAAAGAAAAGGGAATACAAAAACTTCTTAAAAAAGGAGTCTTCTCTTTGAAAGAAAAAAGAAAAAGAAAAGAGAATGCAAAAACTCTTCCGAGAAGAAGTCTTCTCCGAATAGACAGAGGGAATACAAAAACTTTTTCAAAAGAGGTCTTCTCTTGAAAAATAAGAAAAAAAAAGAAAAAGCCAAAGCTCAAAAAGAGCAATTTTCTGACTCTTTGCCTTAAACCATGGGACGCTTCAGAAGGGACCGTGGTAACTCTTTCCCATGTCCCCACAGTTTATCCTAATGAAAAAAGGTTTAACCATGAAAATCCTAGAGTAGGAATAGAATCTACTCATTTGGATTTCATTTTGTTTGAGAATTAAACTTTGTTATGTGGGAAATGAAATTTTGAAATGTTTTCCAAAATTTCCTACCAAAAACCTCTACCAAGTAGTAGGTATTGAAACCCAAATGAAGGGAAGTATGAAAAATTGGAAGTCCTTTTGATGGAAGATAAAAAGGAGTTCCTTTTGAAAAGTTTTTGAAAACCCAAAATGTCAAGAGACATGGGACAATTCTGCTTGGAGCAGCCGACCTTCAAAGGCTCTCTCCAAGCTCAAAAACCCCAAAAAAATTGACTTTCCAAAAAGCTCTCCTCACTCATACCATGCATGCATTCAGAAGTCATTCATGCATGATCATGCCCCATATAGGAAAAAGTCCCTTTTGGCTGGAAATCCCTCTCTTGAGATCCAAGAAAAGGAGTTTACGAAATGAATGATTGATTTATATTCTCAAGAAAATTTTGGGAAGTAAATCCATAAAAGGGCGTTTCTTCTTTGCCATTATCAAAATCAATTGGGATTAATGCCAAAGAGGGGCATCTGTAAACACCCAAAAATTTTCAAATGTTTCAAAAAGTCCTGAATTTCAAAAAACCAGTTTAAAACCTTTATGAACCTTTAAATTCAAAAACACCCCAAATTTTAAAGTTTAAACATTTGGGGAAATACTTTAAGGTTTTAAATTCGAGTTAAAATAGCCTATGAAGTTCGAAACAGATAAGATCCAATCCAAGCCCAGATTCAGATTGATTCAAAAGCAGAGAAGATAAAGTTGAAGCCCGATCAAGTTCAAATGTTATCTCATTTCATCCAAGACAAGAGGAAATCAAGGTGGAACGTGAGTCATTGAAGAAACAAGTTCAAGCATGACCGAATTGATTTGGAAAAACATAGCTAGGTCCAGCCAAGAGCGTTGGATCAAGTTATAAAGAAATGCCAAGGTGAACTAAGATCGGCTGCATCAAAGGCCTAATTGGCCACATTCAAGCTCAAGACATGGCACCCTAAACCAGCCTATGTGGGGCTGGTCCAAGTCACCATGGAAGGAACCAAGTTTCATCAAAATGATCAAGCTAAAGTGCATCCACCTCAAGTTCGTGACACTCTAGCCGGTTGAAACTAGGACCAAGAGTGGAGCCTAGGCGAGGCCGATCACACCCAAGACCAGCCCACATAGGGCTGGTCCAAGTCAACACAAGGTGAACCACTTGTATTAGATCAAGTGGATCAAGAAAGAAAGGGAGCTGGTCCAAAAACCCACCCCATGGAAGGGGCTAGAAACCAGCCCCCTTGGCCTATAAAAGGGGCCAAGGGGGGGGAGAGTTAAAAGGAGGCTTGGTTGTCTTTATCTCTCATCAATTGAAGGGATCTTGGGGCTGATCTTGGGGCATCAAGAGGATCTGTAACAAAGAAAAAAAATGTGAGCTAAGAGTGAAGGGAAAGAGAGGGGAAGAAGAGGGTAGACATAGGAGGGAGAGTGTGTGAGAGTTTGAAGCAAAGGAGAAGAAGAGCTGGCCGGATTCCACTCTTGGAATTCCAGCCAATCGGAGGCAAAACCTGTAAGTATTTTCTTCATCATTTTAAAATTCTTCTTCCATATTAATTCAATTGAATTGGGGTTGTATTAATGGAGCAAAGCCTCCCCCCACGTTGTAATAGTGATTAGATTTGATGCCTTCATTTACATTTGTAGAATTTTCACTATGACACACACACACTCTATGTGTTTGATGATATTCCTACCCCAATATATGTTATAGTTACTCTATACTTCTAATCTCCTCTATGCTTAAGCTATAAAATACTTTCAATTCATTTATATTCCAGCAATTTGCTTTGAGGATTGAAAGGTTGTTGTAAGTCGTGTGAGTTTTGCATCATTATATTCATAAAACAGAAAACAGGATTTCTGTATCTCTGCATATATCTGTTCCTATAATTTTAATTTTGTGATGCTTGCTCCGATTAGTGTAAAATTTGGCACACTTACTCTACACACCTTTAGCCACTCTAAATAAAATTGGTAGGATTTTTAGGGTCATCCAGCTATGTAATAAAATTGGATAAAGACCGGCTTAGTTTCTGCACTTCTGTTGTACAGTCGGATTTCTTGAAATAGAGGTCGGGTAAAAGTCTCATATCTCTGTCCACAAGAGTCCAATCAATCTGATTTTTGATGCATTGAAAATATAATATCCATAGCTTTTCAAAAACATCAAAATCATCAAAATCAGAGTTTTGAGTAGAGATATACTGGCTCATATTTGAGTCTCTGTATTTCTGAAATAGATTTGTTTTGAGTCAATAAGTCAGTCTGATTCAATCATTTAATCCCGCCGAATTTGGATTTATCAAAGGCTACAGGCCCTCCATACTACCAGATTGGTTTGGTAAAATTTTGAAGATTTTTGGAGATCTGTAATGTATTCAAATCCCTTTTAGAAACAAGCTCTAAAAACAGAATTCTCTGTCTTTCAGCAGCTTGTACATTCCGAGTATTGAATCAAAGTGCACAGCTCAAAACTCTTTTAAAAGCACCTGTTCAAGTGATTTAGAGTTCATCTTGGTTTAAAACTTGAAATTTCTAAGCGCTCGATACCGACCCTTGAGCATCGGTTCAAGAAGGATCGAGTGAAAATATTCCGCTTGCCTACAATCGCTTAGAAGTCTAAAATTTTCAAATATTTGCTAGTTTCAAACTAGCTGGCACGCTCGCGCAAGCGTAGGTGTGGAAACTTACATTTCAAGTTTTTCTCGTAAACTTTGGAATGAAAATTTTCATGTCTACACATATGAAAATAGTTCTTTTGACATGTATATGCATAAATGTGTCATGTGACCAACCTACCCATAACAACCATACATGGCTCAAGACTCATGGACCAAAGCATTTGTTTACTGATCAACCCGCTTTGATTTATGTATAACCTAGACAACACTTCATGATTTAAGCAAATGATGTAACCATAATTAGCATCAAGCATGCTGGGCTTGCATAATGCGTAATTTAAGTTAACATGGTTTGTAGCAAAGGGGGATTGTCCAAGTATGGTTCACATCTAAGACAAGTCGATCTAGCCCAAGTGCACCCCAAAGAGAAGTCCCAGTGATTGTGCGATCAAGTGAGAGACCTAGTTCAGGTTCAAGTGAAGGCTTCATCAGCTGTTGGAAATTCAATTTTCCAAAGAAGATAAAGGTTCAAGCTATTTTCAATAGAAGGAAATCAGATTTTTACTATGAACCAAGACTATTGCATCAAAACCAGATTCATTTCATTTACTGCTGGGATTATTTTTACTGCAAGAAGATAAAGATTCAGCAATTCCAGATTAAGCAAAATCTTAGTTTGTTCTAATCTTTTCTCCCATTTATAATTAGCCATTAAGGATGGAAATCACATATAAATAGGGCTGCCGTCCTCTGTAGTCCATCTTTCAATTGGCTATCAAGTTCCAAGAGTTCTCTTCCTTCTCTCTTCTTCTTCCCTCTGGTCCTTTTTCTAGTTTCTTTGGTCTGTCGTGATCCAATCGACACACATCTCTTGATCTCATAACCACTCTCGCGTGTAGATAAGATAGATCAAAGATCAAACCCAGGCTCAGGCTCGACCCTACCCGGTGCGCGTGAGTCACAAGTGTAATCTAGCATGTCTTTCCCAAGCTCTTTGAACTAAGGTTCATGAGCTATACCCTATATAAAAGGACATGTAAGTTTGTTTCATCCTTCAATATGGGACTATGTATCTTAGTCCTCACATGCACAAATCCCTTTCATGTGACTTTTACACCTTAGGACTTTCACAAGTATCAATGATGTTTCAATTGAATATTAAGGGATACTAAACATGAATTGAATTTTATTAATGCACATGAGTTTAATTAACCTAGTCATTATATTATGCTTTTAGTAATGGTACCTTCTAGTTTGAATGGTTACCTTAGTTATCCAATATTATCCTTATAGGAACTGGGTGAACATACGTCTTAAACCTTAACCTTGGGTATAAAAGTCTTATTACTAACATAATAAAAGACTATGACGTGATCTTTAGGTGTGATGTATTAGTAGCCATGCATTCATATCATTTATCATGATTGACTTCAAGGAACAACCCAATTCTCCTATTCCGGTCTCACAATGCCAATCACTTAGCTGGACATATCTAAGGATGAACTATCTAAGGATGAACTGCTACCATATTGTCCTAAGACTTGGTCTCATTCAAAGAATAATCTCTTGCTTGACTTGCAATCGTGAAACTTTAGGTTTATAGAAAAAAGACATACAGATACTAAAAGTATCACATAATATAAAGCATTATCATATTCACCCAATAACTTGTTCTTACCACATTGAACCTACTTTGTGGGATCTCCACTTAATTAGGTTGGGTTGCCACTACTTGTCAATAACTTATGGGTTTTACTTCCATCCCCAATGCAAATTTCTCGACAAGAGATACCGATAAACCCTTAGTCAAGGGATATGCTATATTATCTTTGGATCCAACAAAATCTATAACTATGACCCTCTTAGACACAAGAGCCCTTACAAACTTTAGTCTTACTTGAGTGTGTCTCCTTTACTTTTGGTTGTACTTAGAATTATTGATCTTAGCAATGCTTATCATGATATCATAGTGTATTGAAATTGCAGGAATTGACTCTTTTACCATCAGTAAACTTGACATAAGTCCCTTAAGCCATTTAGCTTTCAATCTAATCTCACCTAAAGTACATAGTTTTGCTGCAAAGATAAAACAAGCCAAAATAGTTTGTTTCTTAGATTTCCAATTAACAATGCAACTACCCACAAGAAATACATATCTAGTGACCCCATTACTTTTAGAGTTCTTTTCAATCTAGCTAGTTGTAAACACCCAAAAATTTTATAAATAAAAATTTTCCTAACAAATACAAAATTTTCCAATTTCAAGTCTTTTCAAAGTTTTGTTGTTTTAAATTATTTTTAAAGAGTCAAAAAGAGTTGTTTTGAAAATTCTGTGATTTTTCAAACATACTTAGCCATTGTCCAAGGAGGAGATGCCCAAAAGCCCAAGTCGCTGACCGACTAGTTTTTCTCATCCCCTCATTTATTTTTCAATTCAATTCAATTGTAATATTTGGAGTATCCATTTCCAATTCATTGTAAAATCAAGAGGGAGTGCTGCAAATTCATGTCAAAGACCATCAGTAAGATGACCTCTCTCACTTGTTTTAAATTCGGTCTCTTCTACCCCGATATAGGCAGTATTTTATACTTTCCCATCTTCTCTATGCTTAAATATATTATCATCTCTTATCCTCTTTCTTTATTGCATTCAAATTAATTCAAGAAGTCATAAGAGAGACATTATTAATCATGTTTTACATGCAATGATATTAGTATGTAAATCACTCTTATGGTGTATTAAATATCCATAAGTTTGTGTAGGTGAGCAAGGGGTTATGATTGCATATATACCCAAGAGAGTTATCCTACTCGAGAGAGATGCCCCGGGATTTTATATGTAGATGAGCTACCTCTCCAAACAGATACAAATTCTCAACATAAATTTCTTTGGATAATCACTAATACATTAAGGATCAAATCAAATGCATCATTAGTTTCTAAAAAGAAAACTCTCTAGATTTGAGTATCTTACAAAAAGTGTGTCTGATCCTTGAATTTTTCAGCCTTCGTCTTTGATCAAAATATTCTAAAATTTGGTCCGAACATTATATATATATATTGGTTAACATCTAGTACAATTTTCAAGAATTTTGGATATGGGTAAGGCTGAGAATAAAATCATCAAAAACCAAAATCAACCCAAAACAAAATATGTCTATACCTAAATCCCATGACAAACCTTAGGTAAAACCCTCATAACTCTATCCATAGACCCCAAAAATCATAAAAATAGTTTTGTTGGAAAGTTGGCTTTCATAACTTTCTAATCGAACAAATTTTATAAAAAGCTAAAATCTATGTACAGAGATACAAGCGTTATACTAAGCCTCTGTATTTCTATCACAAAGTGTGTTTTGAATTTCAGAATCATGTTCGGTTAAGAATATTTCCCAATTTAATTTTGATCATATAGGAAACCAAAAAATAAAGCTTCATAACTATATCTTACTTAGGTAAAATTTTTGAGATTTTTTGATCCCCAAAAGACCCTAAAAAAATTCAAAACTCACCTGTTGGAAAACAGAGCCGATTCTATTTTACAAAACATAAACTGATTTTTGCCAAGCATCCTTGTTTTGGAAAATCTGCTTTGATTGAAAAATTGTTTTAAAAAATCTCGGATCATAAATTACTCTTCCTAAGCATCTAGGCTAACCCTTGAGTGTCAGTTCAAGAAGACCTATGATGATAAGAATTTACTTGTCTACAAATCATCAAATAGTCAGAAAATCATCTTTGCAAGTTTGAATAAACTTGCTAGCACGCTCGCACATAGTTTTTGCAAACTAATTTTTATGTCGATACACGACCAAAAGAATTTGTTTACAAAAATAAAATGGCATGTCGGGTGGGACTTGGGTCTTAGAAGAGATATTTTTGATCCGATCACTTTCTTTCAAAGCAAATCCATTCCAAAATCTTACTCTAAACCTCTTTTTCTCAAAACTTAGCCTTAGGTTCAAAAATTTCAGTATCCATCAAGCCAAGTTCGGGAGGTTCGGTTGAGGTGTCGAGTAAGGCCTCATGCTCTATAAGTTGATTTTCCAAAAAAGCCTTCAAAATCGTTTTGGCAACTCTGAGAGGATAAGGTTACCTCTCTAAAGAAAGAGTTGAGAGAGTTAAGCATCAAGACGGAAATCGTTGCTTTAAGCCAAGAGGTTGGTGCAATTGAATCGTGTTCTTATCATGGGAAACAACCCCCCAGCTCACAAGAGGATGCATCACATTCGAAGAACCAAACCGACCTCCAAGTTTGAAGATGAGGAACCAAACCTTGAGTCATTACTATCAAAGATAGAAGGGTCACTCAACAATTGTTGAAAGGCCAATCTAAAGAAAAGAGAGTTTATTCACTATTAGATTTTCTACCATCTGATTATCAAACTGATAGCGATGATGAAACTCTAAGCTTCTATCGATACAACGGTAATAGAGATCATATATCTCACTTACAACTCTTTTCATGGAGGGCCTACAAAAAAAGAATTCATCTAAATGGGTTTATTGGTTCCCTCACTCCCTCAAAGGGAGTGCATCCAAATGGTTGACTTCATATGACTTGAGTTAATTCACTACTTTTGAAGACCTAGCGAATTGCTTCATGCAAAGGTTCTCTCATAATGTTGAAGTTACACCAACTTTTAATACATTGAGAGACACCAAACAAGCCTATAATGAAGGTTCACACACATTCATTGTGATATGGAGGTCGTTGTTGGGCCAAGTTAAAGAGCCCATTTTCAAAGGTTGTTAATCTTGAAAATTTTCAAAAATGATTTAAAAGCACTACTCTCTCTTCATGAATTAATACTTTTCAAAAACTCATTAAAACGACGTCTCTTTTCAAAGCAAATTTGAGAAAGGAAGTCTATGAAGATTTATGTTAGGAAAAAGGATTTTCTTTAAAACCAAAACCCAAAGCGTATGGGCCACATGCCCCGAAAGGATGAATGAAATCTCAAAAGGTGGCCAATGTGAGAGTAAAGCCTTCCTCATCTTGTCCTCATAAATCTTCCGAACCAAAACCAAAATCTTTCATCCAGAAAAATAAAAAAAATATAAAAAGATATGAAAATAAAAAAAGAGAGTATACAAATCTAGGATAACCACTCATGGAAGTCCTAGATATTCTTCTTGCGCAAGGCTTGATAAGCCTGCCCTCGATTCCCGAAGGGGCGGCCCCTAAGGGAAGGTTTTTAGATGAGTTTTGCAAGTATCATCAGCTCAAAGGCCATAATACGAATAATTATTTTTCATTGAAAAATAAGATTGAGGAATTGATAGAGGAAGGTAAGCTCCACATCTCTGAAGAATCGGAGCCTTCTCAAGCGATATTCAAAGAACCTTTCCCAAATCATGCAAGCACAAGTGGAAAAGCTAAAGTGGTATGTCCCTCTCCAAAAATTCTCATGAGAATTCTATTAATACCTATTTTGATTATGCACACTACTTGTCCTACACCACATCTCTCTCTTGTAATTCTAAAAAAAGTCAAGCAAGTAGTGATCTAGGGAGTGCTTAGAGTTTCGCCCCTGACTAGAGCTTTTATAGAAATTCATGATGTACCAAAACACCAAAATAGAGTCCAACTAGGATTGAGCCATAAGGAAAGTGTTGAGAAGGTTAATAGTTCTGGAAGGATCTATCAACTCCACACTTAGGAAATCGAACAAGCAAGGAAGTGATCATTTTATCCGGTCTCGAAAAACATGCATGCCTAATTCATCCCATGGCATGGATAAAAGTGAAGATATTGTGTTACCCTGATATGATCTACAAAAGCATTTGGCTAAACTCCCAATCAACATGTCTATTTTAGAGTTGATCCAAACCTCACCTAAACATAGACAAGTATTAGACAAAATTCTAGATGAAACCAAGGTTAACACATCCATAACTCCCAAGTCCTTATCCTTCTTGGTCTCTCTAATTCTCACTCAAACTCCAATTGTGTTTTTCGAGGATGAATTGAGTAGACTCGTTACAACCTACAACCATGCCTTATACATAGAAGTGGTATTAAATCACCATACTTTTGGAAAGTGCTTGGTTGATGGGGATGAGGTCTAAACATCGTTCCTTTACATGTAGCATTCCAATTAGAGTTTCCATAGCAAGGCTTGAACCAAGTATAATTGTTATCACCGGGTATGATAACAACTTCTCCCATCCACTGGGTTTAATCGAGCTTCCTATGAAAATTGGACCAATTGAATACATAGGGTTGTTTCATGTCCTATATATCAACCCTCGTTACAACTTGCTGTTGGGGAGGCCTTCGATACATTCACTCTGATTCGTTCCCTCAACCTTCCATAGATGCGTCAAAATCTCATGGGAAAACCAAGTCATATTGGTATCCGGGGAAGACAACCCAAATCTCAAAGGAGTTCAAAACTCCCATTGTATTAGAAGTGACCCTTGTCAAAATCAAGCTTGCCATGAAGGAAAGGTGATTATAAAGCCGAGTCTTCATGAGCCACTCTCTACTCCAAACGTCCAAATCCGACTATACCAAATGGCCCAAGGTGTATAGCGCATCCCACACTATGAACGACACCATGTTCCAAAACCATCATCTTTATTCAAAATTTGTGTAACTCAAGAAACCATGGAACATGATGTTAAATATGGGATATGCACCTTACAAAGGTCTACGGCATGAGGGCCAAGGGAGGTTGGAACCTCTCATCCCATCACCAAACCCAAGTCGATATGGGTTAGTCTATGACCCATTGATACCCTTTGAACCTCCATCTAAAACCACTTGGGTTAAGGGTGACCTAGAGGCCACTAAAACTGAAACCTATGATTTATATCTCCTATTCAGAATCTAATTCATAGTATTTTCTTTGTAGGCTTGATGGAGGAACCAAAAATCCAAAAAAAATATAATTTGGAAAACCAAAAACATTTAGAAAATTTTCAAAACCCAAAAACAATAGAAAATCTTGAAAAACCAAAAAGAAAATATTTTACATTTTCTCTCCAAAAGTTTGTCTTGAAAACACCAAAAATTTGAGAAAACCAAAGGAACTGACAAAAATTTGAAAAATAAAAAATCCCAAAAATCGGGCTTTCAAAATCATGTACCATCCAATAACTTGATTTTGCCAAAGCCTTTGTACATTCCCAATTTTTGAAATAGGACTATTTTGTTCATCTCTTGTCAACAACTCTTCCTAAAATATCAAATCACTTTAGAGTGAACAAAACAAGGAAGTAGATCCCCTCCTCCATGAGGATGATGAAACTTTCGAGCTTCCTGAATTCCATAGAATTCTTGACTTGGAAAAACCCTCAAGTTTCATGGGAAGAGACTTTTCAAAGGTCAACCTAGGAATCAAGTCTAATCCCAAGTGTGTCAAAACAAGAACTTGTTTGCATGAATCCGAAAGAGCATCATTTATAACATTTCTCAAATCATACATTGATGTGTTTGCATAGACCTATGAAGACATGCCCGAATTAGACCCTAGGGTAGTGAAACATCGTCTACCTTTAGAACCTAATGTCAAACCTATAAAGCAAAAACTTAGAAAAATCTGTCCCGATATCCATCTCCAAGTTAAAGAGGGTTTAGAAGATCTTTTAAAGACGTGTTTTGTAAAACCCATTGTTTATTCTGATTGACTTTTAAATGTTGTTATTCTTTGAAAATCCAATGGAAAATTAGGATTTGCATTGATTGTAGAAATTTGAACAAGTCACTCCAAAAGGAAATTTTCCACTACCCGATATTAATTTGATAGTGGATAGCACTACTGATTATGAAATATTTTCTTTTATAGATGGCTATTCGGGTTACAACTAAATCAAGTTGGTTTCAAAAGATCAACCCAAAATCACTTTTAATACACCTTGGGACACATACTGCTACATTGTTAAGCCTTTTGGTTTGAAAAATATCGGTGCCACTTACCAAAGAGTCATGATGACTATTTTCCATGACCAAATCCATGAACTTTTGGAAGTGTATGTGGATGATCTTTTGGTAAAATAAAAACCCATTGTACTTATATAAAATCTTTGCAAAAAGTTTTTGAAATACATTTGATCCCTCTAAGCCTTATGAAATACGTTTGATCCCTCTAACCATTGTACTCAAAAATGTGTGTTTGGAGTAGAGTTGGGAAATCTTTTAGGGTTTATGGTTAGGCAAAGGGGCATAGTGGTTGATCCCTCTAAGTGTCGAGTCAGCATAGACAAGCCTCCACCCTCCATTCTAACCCAAATTCGAAGCCTCCAATGTCCACTCCAAGCCATTAAACGTTTCATTTATAATTTGGCAACAAGATGTGAACCCTTCATCAAACTCTTGAGAAAAGGTGTCAAATTTCTTTGATACTCCGAGTGTCAAGAAGCTTTTGAAAGATTCAAAACATATTTAGTAAATCCTTCAATTTAAAACCTCCAAAGGCAGGAAAACCTTTGCTTTTATATCTTTTCATTCATAAAAATGCATTGGGTGCTTTACTTGCACAATATGAGGATGATAGCCTTAAGGAGTATGCATTTACTACATTTTACAAACTCTATCGACATATGAAAGAAATTATCAAGCCATGAAGAAAACGTGCTTAGCCTTGGTATGCGTATGTCAAAAGTTTAGACATTATTTCTTTAATAATGAAATTTGAACAGTGTCTAAACTTGACCTTATTAATTATCTTTTCAAAAAACCTATCCTTACGGGTAGGCTAGGTAAATGACAGCTTCTTTTGATGGAATATGACTTGAAATTCTATCATCAAACATCCATCAAGGGCCAAGCCCTAACCGATCATGTGGTTAATTTACCTCTTGAAGATACATATCCCACACTTGAGGAAATGCCCAATGAGGGTATATTGACAAATAGGTGGGACTACCATGTGTTGTCTAATTGTTTTAATGTGAATCAAGTATAGAGGATGTATTTTGATAGAGCAAGAAATCGGCAAGGGGTAGAGTAAGCATCATCATCATATCCCCTGAAAAGTGAGAAATCCCAATGTCATTTCACTTAGATTTTTCTTGCTCCAATAATGTGGTTGAATATGAGGCACTCATACATGGCCTAAAACTTTTGCAAAAACTAGGGGCATCATATATTGAAGTCTTTGGAGATTTCATACTTGTTGTGAACCAAGTTTCAAAATTTTGACAAGTCAAAAATAAAAAATTGATCCCATACTATTAGTTGGCCACTAAATTGGTTAACTCATTCAAATCATGCACACTCACACATTGGTAGAGAGGACAACACTATGGTCGATGCTCTCTCCTCTTTGGGATCATCCCTAAGGATCGACCCCACCCTAGATGCTCGATCCATTTAGATCCTAAGTCTACCCATTCTATCAACCCAAAATTTTGAGATTTACGAAAATGACCAAAATCAAGAAGAAACTCCTTGATTTCAAGACATTAAAAACTTTTTAGAAAATTGAGGATTTCCTGAATTTGCTTCTTTTGAAGATAAGGCTTCCATTCAAAAAATTTCAACACGATATATCATTTTGAGAGGGTTTCTATACAAAAAAGGGTTTCTCGGGTGTCTTGTTGAGATGTGTCGACTATAATGAGGCTAAAACCATTCTACTTGAGTTTCATGATGGGAATGTGGAGGTCATGCCAATTCCAATATGATGGCTATGAAAATACTTAGAGCGGGTTATTTTTGGTCCACCCTCAAGCATGATTGTTATGATCATTTAAAGAAATGTCATCAGTGTCAAGTGCTCGAACACGCCATTCACATTTCATCATCTTTATTGCATTCTATCATTAGTCCATGGCCTTTTACCATGTGGTCATTTGACGTCACTAGACCAATTTCACCCATAACATCTAATGGACATAGGTTCATCTTAGGAGCCACTAAATATTTTTCTAAATGGGTTGAAGCTACTTCCTTGACAAACGTTCAAGGGCAGCATATAGTGGCATTCATTAAGAAAAACATCTTGGCTCGATTTGGAGTCCCAAGGGACCTAGTGTTGGATAATGGCATCTCATTCAAAAATGAGGTGGAAAGGTTGTGTAAGACCCATGGTATCACACAACACTTCTCGTCACCCTACTACCCTCAAGGCAACAGCCAAGCCGAGACTACAAACAAGACTCTCATAAGTATCATTCAGAAAACCTTAGAAAATGATAGGACATGGTATGAGAAGTTAGATGAAGCACTATGAGCTTATAGGACTTCCATTCACATTCCAACAAATGTCACACCTTTTGAATTAGTCTATGGTACAAATGTCATGCTTCTGATTCTTGCCAAATTGCATTCATTTCATACATCCATTGTACTTGATTTACCCATAGAGACCCTATAACATGTTAGTCTTGTCGAGCTTGGCTTTCTTGATGAAAAGAGACTCCTTGCCATGAATCATGTACATTCATACCGTAAAGGATAGCCCGACATTATGAGAAACACATGAAGGCTCACCACTTTAAGGCATGAGATCTTGTGTTGAAAACAATAACCAACAAGGTCCACATCCTCTTGAAAAGTGGTGGCCCAAGTGGGAAGGTCCTTATATTGTAAGAGAGGCAACAACAAACAATGTATATTGGCTAATTGATGCCGAAGAAATAAACTTGATAGATCCTATAATGCCCAATACTTAAAGAAATATTATGTTTAATATCTATCCAAATTCTTTTGAAATGATTTTTGTAAATGGGTCTCCTTTTGTTTCTTGAAAGAAGGACCAAGTTGATTATAAGCCTCTTAACTAGGGATTGATGCTCTATAAAAAGTGGAGTATTTTCAAAATCATCAAATGATATTTCAAAAGTCCTTTTTACAAGATAGGGCCTAGTTCAAAATAGCAAAATATTTTCAAATAGTATGTGTTGTTATGAAATAGGGTACATTTGATTAGATCAAGTATCTAGAGGAATAGGTTGTTTCCTCATCTCATTCTCCCCAAAGGAAAATTGGTAAAAAGTTAAAATAGAAAAAGAAAGAAAATAGACCTCCAATATAGAGGTCTTCCTATGAAAAAGAAAAAGAAAAAAAATAAAATCTTCAATATACTATGAAAGAAAGAAAAAGAAAAAGTCAAAGCTCAAAGAGCAGTTCTCTCAAAATCTCCTCTTTCTTATACCACGGGAGCTTTAGAAGGGACCGTAAGAATTCTCCTCATACCCCTATAGCTTATCCCAAAAGAAAAAGGTTTGTTATTATAATCTTAAAGTAAGAATATAACCTATCAATTTGGGTTTCATTTTGTTTAAGAATTAGGCCTTTTAGTATGGAAAATGGAGTTTTGAAATGTTATTAAGTTTTCCAACAATAAAAACCTCTGTAAAGTAATAGAAAATTAAGATGAAATTAAACGAGAATATAGGAGATGAAAGTCCTTTTAGTGTGAAACAAAAAGAAGCATCCTTTCAAAATGATTTTTACAAAACCCAAAGCATCAAACAAAAGAACGTGGAGGTCAACCCACTTGGGGCAGCCAACCTTTATGGAATCTCTCTAAGCTCCTAAGATAGTTCATGGAAAGGTCTCTAACACATTGGATCAGACCATTGCATCTCACATACCACATGCACATGCATAATGGCATTGTTCATGCATGATTATTGTAAGGGTCATCCACCACTCATGGAGTCCCCTTTGGTTAAGAGTCCTCCCCCCATCAAAGTAGGATAATCTAAGAAAAGAGATTCCATTAAGGAAAAGGAAAAATCTATACTCTTAAGAAAATTCTTGGAAGAAAAGTTTAAGGGTATTATTCTTTGTCATTAACCAAATAAATTTAATTAATGACAAAGAGGGTATCTGTAAACATCCAAAAATTTTGTAAATAAAAGTTTTCCTCACAAATACAAAATTTTTCAATTTCATGTCTCCTCAAAGTTTCATTGTTTTAAAATTATTTTTAAAGAGTCAAAAAGAGTCGTTTTGAAAATTCTGTGATTTTTCAAACATACTTTTCAAAAAGAAAAATATTTTGAAATCTTGAAATAATATCCTACCCAAAAAGGGACTGGATCAGATGGAGCAAGATCTCGAGGAATCATCTTTATCAAGATGGAAAAGCAAAAAGAATTCGCCTGAAGAAATGAAATTCAAAGAGGCCCACATCCAATCAAATGCAGCTGGCAAAAGTTGTTTTATGGAGTAGAGGCAACTGTAATTCACAGGTTTTAATTCAATCATGAAGCCACAAATGGCATGTTCATCTCCTTACTAAAGTACCAAATCAAGCTATCAAGCTAAGTCAAGAAGAGTTGATTATGCAACAAATTCAATCAAGACCCAAGTGAATTGAGCTTGACTACCAACTCAATCAAGGCCCAAGTGAATTAAGCTTGACTATGACAAAGAAAGCAAAGTTTGATAAAATGAACTTGATCAAGCCAAGGTGGACGAACCAAGGCCATGAAGTAAGCCTTGATCAAGCTAATTAAAGTCAAATCACGTCACAAGATCAACCCTAAACGAAGCCAAGGTTAGTCCAAGTGAAGGCGGGGGCTGCACCAAGGAAGATGGACAACACCATGGTCAAGGCCGACTGCAACATGGGATGGGTTGCTCCAAGGGCCAGCTTTGACCAAGATTGTGGACCAGCACCAGCAAAATGGATTGGGTCGAGTTTTGGGCCAAACTCGAACCAACCCCAAATTGTGGAAGTCTCTAGGAAGATGTAAGGAGGAGACACCCAAAAACCAAATTCATCGGTCAGCCAGGTTTTCCTCATCTCCTCATTTCATTTTCAATTCAATTCAATTGTAATACTTAGTATCCATTTCCAATTCATTGTAAAATCAAGAGGGAGTATTGTAAATTCATGTCAAAGACCATCGATAAGAGGACCTCTCACTTGTTTGAGATTCAGTTTCTTCTACCCTAATGTAGGTCATATCTTATACTTTCTCATATCTTTTATGCTTAAATATATTATCATCTCCTCTCTCCTTTCTTGATTCCCTCCATATTAATTCAAGAATCCATAAGAGGGACATTAGAAGCAATGTTTTACATACAATAATATGAGTATGAAATCACTCTTATGATAGATTAAATATTCATAAGTTTGTGTAGGTGAGCAAGGGGTTATGATCGCATATATATCCAAGAGAGTTATCTTCCTCGATAGAGATGATCCGGGATTTTTTATGTAAATGAGCTAGCTCACCAAACAAACACAAGTCCTCAACATAAATGTCTTTGAATAATCATAATACATTATCAAATTGGATGCATCATTAGTTTATAAAAAGAGAACTCTGCAGATTTCAATATCCTACATAAATTATATCAGATCCCCGAATTGTCTAGCCTTCATCTCTTATCAAAATATTCTGAAATTTGGTGCAAACGTTGTATACATACTGGTAAACATCTAGTAAAATTTTCAAGAATTTTGTATGCGGGTGATATCGAGAATAAAATCATCAAAAACCGAACTCAACCTAAAACAAAATATGTTTGTACAAAAATCTTGCGATAGACTTTAAGTAAAACGCTCATAACTTTGTCCATAGACATCCCAAAATCATGAAAATAATTTTGTTGGAAAGCTTGCTTTTGTAGATTTCTAACCTGACTAATTTCATAAAAATTAAAGTTCTACATATATAGATATAAGTGTTTTACTAAGCTTCTATATTTCTATCACAGAGTCTGTTCTGAATTTTAGAATCACATTCGGTTATGAATCTTTCATGATTTAATTCTGATCATATAGAAAACCAAAAAATAAATAAAAATATGTCACAAATCTTCATACCTAGATCTTACTTAGGTAAAAAATTTTGAGTTTTTGGATCCTCAAAAAACCATAAAAACTTCAAAACCCATCTGTTAGAAAATAGAACTGATTCTATTTTACAAAACATAAATTGATTTTTGTCAAGTAAAGAACATTCTTGTTTTGGAAAATCTGCTTTGATTGAAAAATTGTTTCAAAAAATTTCGAATCATAAATTACTCTTTGTAAGTGTGTACGTTGACCCTTGAGTGTCGGTACAAGAAGCATACGACGATAAAAATTCACTTGTCCACAAATTATCGAATAGTAAGAAAATCATCTTTACAAGTTTGAGTAAACTTGTTGGCACGCTCGCACATAGTTTTTGTAAGTAAATTTTTAAGTCGATACACGACCCAAAAAAATTGTTTACACTATTATTACTAAATGTTTTAAGAATAGAAGGATGTTTATCATAATACAATAGAAGAAAAATAATCCCCTTCACATAATAGTGAAGCAATCTATTTAGAGCTTCTAAATGAATTCTATCTAGACAACTAGTATATTTACTTACACATGACAAAAATAATATTTGGTCATGTACAGTTGGTTAGGTGCATAAAACTACTGATAATATAAGAATATCGTAGTTGAGACATAGAAATATCACTCTCATTTTTATAAAAAGCCTTAGATGAATCATATTGCGTCTTTATAGGTTTACAGTTTGTATATCAAAATCTCTTTAAAACTTTCTCAAAATAGTAAGATTGAGAGATTACTATACCGATTTTAATCCCTCAAATTACATCAGCTACACCTATATCTTTCATCTCAAACTTATAACATAAGAATGATTTAGTCTCATTCACTATTCTCATATAAAAACCAAATAATAATATATCATCTATATAAAAGCAGAGAATGATGAATGTATTATTGATTGACTTGTAGTACACACACTTATCAAAATTATTAGAAAGCAAGACAAAATGCAATATCACATAATCAAACTTTTCATCTCATTGTTTAGGAGTTTATTTCAAACCATATAAAAACCAACAAACTTAGACACCTTATACTTATTCCCACAAGACACAAATCCCTCTAACTAATTCATATAAATTTTCTCATGGAGGTTGCCATTCAAGAAAGCAGTCTTGACATCCATCTAATAGATTGTGAGGTCATATACATATGCCAGTGCTATAAGCACTCAGATTATGGTCATACGGGAAATTAAGAAATATGTATTGAAATAATCTATTCCTTCCTTTTGTGTGTACCTCTTTGCAACTAGTCTTACCTTTTACTTGTTGATTATTCTATATGCATTCAGTTTCTTCTTAAAAATTCATTTGTAATCTATAGTAGAACAATCAGGAGGTAAATCCATTGGACAAGTACCATTGGATAGAATTGATTGGATTTTGTCATTAGCAACTTCCTTCCAAAACTTAACCTTAGGTGAGGCCATAGCCTGTTGCAAGGTAATAGAACCATCCTCGACATTGAAAGTAACAAAGTTACTTCCAAAGTCCTTGATATCCTATACCATTTACTTCTCATTAGTTCAGTTATTTTTTCAAAGTCATCTAATCTGAAAATAACAGATTCTATATTACCCTCATATTTTTCATCATTTATACATGGTAAAAAATCAAGCCAATAATATGGTTAGGATATCTAGAAGATACACTTTGAATAACTCCAGTCTTCATATGAAATACATTCTCAAATAATGTAGTACGATAAAGCTCAACACTCGTATTGACATCTAAGACAAATATGTCAGATCATATGACCAAGAATTTGTCTCAATATAACCTAGAAATATAACATCAACTATTTTAAGTCTCAATTTCTTTGTCATGTATTCAGAGATTAGTACTTTTGTAAGACACCAAAGACTTTTAGATATTTGAGATTGGTCTTTCGATCATTTCAAAGCTCAAAGGGTCTATTTTTCTTATGCTTATGAGAAACTCTATTTAGAATATAGTAAGCCGTATTCAAAGCTTCCCCTACATAAAAGTACGTAACCCAAAATTTTGAAGTAAAACATTAACAATATCATATGGGGTTCTATTCTTCCATTCAACTATCTCATTAAGTTGAGGAAAATACGGAGCAATAACCTCATGAACAATACCGTTGAAAGTATTTTTGAAATAGGTTTAATGTATATTTTCCTCCCCTATCAGACCTTAATCATTTAAGTACCTTCTCAGTTTGGGTTCAGGTTTCATTTATAAAGATTTGAAATTTTTCTAAGGCTTCATCTTTACTTTTAAGCAAGTAAATATAATAATATCTACTGCAATCATCAATAAATATAATCAATATTATTTATTATCCCTAGTTGTTATTCTATTGAATTCACAAATGTTAGTGTATATCAAATCCAAAATTTTGGATTTTTTGTCAACTATATGAAAATGTTTCCTAGGTTACTTTGCTTACATACAAATATCACATTTGTGTTTTTAATCTATGATAGTTTTCATAATAAGATTAAGATTCATCGTTCTTTTCTTAGAATCAAAATTTACATGACTCAACTAGCATGTCATACATCAGATGATTCAATATTGTACACAAAAAAAGAAGTTTTATTATCACTAAAATTCAAACCAGAATCAACAATTGATTCTACTTCAATTTTAGAAAATAGTCCTTCCGAAAGAAACACCTAACTTAGTTGTATAATTATGACTTTGTTACATTTTCAATCGAACCTTAACCCCTCCCTAACTAAAACTGGACTACTAAGGATATTTTGATGAATCATTGGAATATGCCTAACTCCCTAAATAGTCAAGACTTTTTTTGTAAGAAACTTCAAATCCACACACCCTTTGCCCTTAACATTAGCAATTGAATGATTTCCTAAGGTCACAGTTCTTCTACAAAGGGCATGCTAAGACACAAACAGAGATCGGTCAATAAAAACATGCACATTTGTCCTAGTGTATATAATCCAATATTATTGCTCATAAATAGAAAATATACGGGGTTTAAGAGAAATATACCCATCACTAAACGTATATGTAGTGGTCACCATGTTGACCATAACTCCTTTAGCGATTGTAGGTTTTTTGGCTTTCTTGAGGGACAATTTCTAGGTCAATGTCCAACCTGACCAGAAAGCTAACACGATTTGTTTTTTAGTTTCTTTTGGATCTTGGTCTTTGGTTTGTACTTTGCCTGTTTTCCCTTCAGATCACTAAGTTGTTTCTTTTTGACCATTAGGTTTTTGACATCTATGCTCTTCTTCTATTGTTATGTCTATCATAAGGTCATCTTACCCTTCTTATGCTTGAGATCTATGTTGAAACCCTCTTAAGACTTGAGAAATTTTTACATAGAAATAAACTTGTCAAGAAGCTTCATCTCAACTTTCCTTAGACCATAGCATAAAAACTAAAACCCATGCGCCTATTTGGTCACATATTTCCCCTCTACCATTTGATACTTCAAAACTTGGCTATAAAATATTTTTTAAGACTGAGGTATTAAGTATTTTATTTTTTATCCAAGGCAACCACAAATCTTTCACTGTTGTGGAATGAGAATAACTATAAACGTCAAAAAATATATTCGATAATGTCGACAAAATGCAATAATGACACAAGGTGTCCTTATCCTTCCACTCGATGATTTTATCCGAGCTTCTAGGGTTAGTATCATCGGGTAGAAGACAATCCAACTCGATATACATATTTTGCCCTAACATGGTTAATTGATTTTCATACGCTTCTCCCAACATTTAAAATGGTGAAAAAAACTTTTTTAATATCAAAGTCCATTCCACTCAGTGATTTTATCTGAGTTTCAAGGGTCTTTATCATCAGGTAGAGGACAATCCAACTCGATATACATATATATATCCCTAACATGGTTAACCAGATTTTCATACATTGCTCCCAACATTTAAAGTGAGAACTGGAAAAAAATTTGACATCAAAGTCAAGTCAACCTTCGGTTAGAAGGTAGCAGATGAAGATGGGAGGAGAGAGAGTGTAAAACATGTAAGTAAGGAATAGGGACCCCTAATCCCTTATTTATAGACAATACAGTGGGTCACAGATTTGATCCAACTGAGACACCTCTCCATCCCATAACTATTTCCCATTATTCATATCATCGAATGTAATCGTGGCTACTACGTCCCTCTTATGGCTTCGTTAGTTGAGTTAGAGACAATCAATTTACCGAAGAAATGAGAGAGAAAATAATATAACGTATAAGCATAGAAAAGATGAGAACGTATAAGATATATCATATATTGAAGTAGAAGAAACAAAATCTTGCGAAGATAATAGATTCCTCTTATCTATAGTTCTCTCCTTCGCATCTTCAAACTGAGACGACTCTCCCTTTGCGATGATATTTTACGAAAATGGTCGTTACTCTTGAAATTACAAGGGTTGGAGGCAAGAACTCAAAGATTACAAATAAGAATAAACAAGAGAAGGGTAAAAGGAGTGGCTTGAAGCCTTCTCTCTCTCGGTCTCTCCCTTTTTCTCTCTTCCTTGGATAAACTCCTTATTGGGTTGAGAATAAGCTCCCTCATATCCTCCTTGGAAATGCCTCGCACTCTTGGTCTTGAATCCCCTCTCTTGGTCACCCCATTCTCCTTTTATAGGTATTTACTTGAATCATATCCTTCTAAATCACTAGGGCCGACCCAAATCCAAATTCAATCCACCAAGGGGTATCCCCACATGGAAAGAGTAGCTGGACATAAGTTACACGTGGCATAGGCAACTGGACACATTTGCACATGGAAGACAGGTGGCAACAATTAGTACACGGTGGGTAGGTAGAGCATGTGTGCTAGCACGTTGCGCACTAGGTGGTGCCTGGTGGGCACATGGTGGTTGGTGGTGACATGGGAGACACGTAGTGGTTGGTAGTGATGTGAGAACTAAAGAGAGTTTGTTTGTTTTCCACCGAATTGCAGAAAGAGCACTTAAATTAAAGCAACCTACTTATTTCTTATTTGCTAAGTTAACGTCATCGGATCAAAGTGAAGATGTGTGATGTGCTTGTTTCCAAAAAATAGGGGAGGATGAAACAGGAACATCAGGTGAGAGAATAGGTAAAAGGAAGAGTGAACAACTAACAACCTTACACTCCAACACCACAACCTAACTGATGAGTTGAGAGAAGGGAACGCACCACAAGCCTTGCCAAAAGACTTGGTAAGCAAGTGATGTAATAATAGAATCACAATATTAAGAATGCATGGTGTTCGTCATTTGTTACTGACCCAATACCTCAATGGAAACCAATAAAGTCATCTCAGGAGAGTTATATTGAAAGTTTTGGGGTATAGAAGTCCTAATCTACTAAGGAGATAGGATCAACACCGTCAATTGGAGGACCTATAATTGCTTCAACGTCCAAAATGATAGGAGACATCATTCCAAAAGGGAATTATTGTGTACACTAAAGCACTAAAGAAAGCACCATACTTAGTGGTCAAGGATACCAGTGAATACTTTGTTGAATCTAGGAAGGTTTCAAGCAATATTGAAAACCTTGATGCAAATCCAAAACAAGTTCTAGACACACTTAGTGGTGAGACTATTGTCAATCAGGCAACCAAACTGGTTACCAAAGATTCTATAGTGGTGGACATCAAGCCGACCATGAAAACAACACAATATGTTTCCAACAAAGGGGACTCACACATACCCAACTTGATTTCAGCTACCCAAAATTGTACCATACTTGGTTTAGCAAACTTACTACAATAACAAGGATGTTTGGAGAACAATGACTTTACCTCTTTGGAAAACAAGCAAGAAACATCAAGAAACATCAAATTGATGATCAACAAAGTAATTTCAAGACAAAGAAATCCTATCAAGCAAAATATTTCTTTTATAATCTGAAATCCTGGCCATAATCATTTATATCGAAGAAAAATTTATATGAAGTCAACACTCTGATATCACACAACTTGTCTGTACCATGAAAAAATAACAATCAAGAAACATGCCTTCTTGCATCCACAACCAAGTTCATCATCAATCACAACTATTGGAAGGAAATTATGAGATCCTTGAGGCTGAAGTAAAATATTTAGGTGCTGGTTGAAATAGTTTAAAAACTAACACGCAACACCATCTTCAATTGCTTAAATGTTGCAACCCGTGTATGCAAGTACTCAAGAGACTTAGATTTGAGGACAAATCTTTTCTTCCACTTGAGGAAATGATGTGGGCATCAATGATGATAAAGAAGGCTGAATACAAGCAAGTCTAACTCTGATCATGAACAACCACACCGAATCAACCATCCTATTGCCCGTTCTTGAGCCTAACACCAAGAGCAAGCACATATCCCAACCATCACCTACACCCTAGCACTCAAATGAAGATCCTGGACAAGTAGCGTTTCACTCCAACCTAACAGCTAGTTTTTGTCTATTCGCTAACTGGACAGCAACTTAACTGTTAGTACTATTAGTATGGGCAATTAATACAATGTTTTGTTTATTAGTTGATTGGGCGGTAGCATTAACTCTTATCTTCTTTTTCATTGGCCAATTGAGGAAATTTATTTCCAATTATAAAATCATCATCACCAAATTTGTAACGCACTTTTTTGTAGCCCTATCAAGCGAAATGAGTTTTCATTTGCTTATCAGGTACTTTAGCAAGACTTGTGGTGTGTTTCCTTCTCTCTCAACTCATCAATTAGGTTGTGGCATTGAAGTGCAAGACTACTGGTTGTTCTTGCACCTATCCTACTACTAGTTGTTCCCTCTTACTTGCACCTATCCTCTCACCTCTGTTCTTGTTTCATCCTTCCCCACCACTCTTACTTGCACCTATCCTCTCACCTCTGTTCTTGTTTCATCCTTCCCCAATTTACAAAGTTCATTCTCTTTATCAATCCAGTAGCAAAAAGTTTCTAGAAACCGTTGCAACCAGAATGCCTACCAACCGTTTGGTTCGCATCATTTCCTCTCTCATGTGCACATACACAGTGACACAAGACAATCTTACATAGTGTGCATTATTTATAATAACTGCTGAATATTAGTCATGATATTTAAAATCAGAAATGTGGAAACTCACAAACGGTGAAACTAAGCCAAAATAGGTACCTCCAACCTTTTTTTCCCCTACCGAAGAAGGACTAATTATATTGGTGACGATCCAATAAATTAGATTATGATATGGAATTGCACAAGTTTTTCAAGCTAAAAGCGAGTTATCACGTATCAGGACAAGATGAAGATGTTGAGGAAGAGTAAACTAATATTCGTTTACAAAAAGGGTACTTCAAATACAGTTACAGTGTATTTCACATATGGGGTTATCAAGTTGTTTGACTTTTCCGTAAAACTACAGTTACAGTGTCATTCTTTGTCGAGATAATTCTCTAGGACTGATAGATAACCAATTTAGATTTATTCAAGAAAAATTTACTACTTAAGTTATTCACTTATTAAGACAATGACCAGAGATTAAAAAAATTGTGATACAGATATACCTCATTTTTGTTATTAATGAACTAAGAAGACACGCTCACGTGTACCTTGGTGCATGTTATCTACAAATAGTTGATGAGAAGAGGAAAACCAAAACTCATAAAAAGTATCCCCCAAAGATATTTGAAATACTTGTGATCATTATTCTAACAAAGAGGAGCAGTGGATAAAGCGTCTCTATGACAATACACTGCTCAAATTGTAAATATTATAAAACAATGATAACACAACCATATTACATGGCAGTCAGTTCTATTAAGCCAATTGTCAAAATCTGCAAAATATAGATGATGCAAAAATTGGATGCCGAATGAGTAATAAATAAAAAGTTGGTAGAAAACGAGGCACATGCTCAAGGTAGTTTGTGCATCCGAAGATAATCAAATTGAGAGCTTTGGTGAGAAGCTGCAAAAGCTAGATGGCCAATAGTTCGAAAGAGGTAGAGGGAGGCCCCAAAAATGTTGGAAGGAAATGATAAAGAGCGATCTTTGTTGCTTTAGTTAATTGTAAATTGTACACATGAATGAGCACAGTGGTAGCAAAATCAATGTAGCCACCTCACATGGTATCCGAGAAGGCTTAATTTTGGTTTGGTTGGACGGATCACACTTCGTGTTGTGGGTAATGTTACCTTTCTTACTGATCAAACTGTGCTCTTCAGAAGCTGCAAAAGAGTTGGACAATCATACGCTATCATAGGATAAAACTGCTTTATTCATTTAGATTAACTTAGCAGCTCCTGGACCAAATTGCAGAAAAGCACTAGAACCAGTGTGCATGTTCGAGCATGTCCCCTGGCATTATTCTAGATCTCAATGAGGAATTCTGTCAGGTAAGAGGTAAATGGAGGAAGGGAAACATCATATAGCAACCATTATTACACCGGATTTGTGCACCTGAAAAAGAAAAGTTCTTGATGACTGAAGGCATTCTAAAATCTGCGCAGATGGAACTGGAACCATGATGTTCCACTGCAATTACTCTGTATGCTATTATTTCACTTGGATGCGTTGATGTTTCTTCAGGCCCTCACCATCAGAAAACCTGGCATCCATTGAGAGTAACAATTGCCTGTAAGAAACCACTCAAAAAACCTTGTAAGCACTACACAGAGCATGTTTTTGATGCCTAGGTGCACAGGCTTGAAACAATTAAAGAAGGATAAATAAGAGCATGCAGGATGGGAAGAACATGGAAAGAAACTAGAAGTGTATTTCATTATATTGCAAGTTTTAGCTTATGAGAAAGATTAGCTTAGGAGAGTTAGTGCTAAGTAGTCAATAGTGTTGGAAAGAAACACATGATCTTTGTTGCTTTAGTTCCTTTGTTAGGTGTTTTTAAAGGTGTCTTTAAATTTCTTTTCATTAATGGCATTTAAGTAATATAGAATAAGGTATGCTGGTTATAAAAGGAGAAAACCTACCAGCTCTTAGGGTGTAACTTTTAAGAGAAAAGAAAAGAGACGGTTCCAAAGAGGACATGACTCCCCACTCTATTGATTTTCTCAGTGTTATTGCTTCTTGTTGATTTTATATTATAATTTAACATGGTATCAGAGCCTAGTTGCTTGAATCACTAAAATAATCAGGACAAAACAGATCACTGTGGAGTTCGAGTGATGTGGAGTAGTCCAGAAAGAAACTGCAGATTTCTAGTACATCGATTGTAGTGATTTGCAGCTAGCAAAAAGAAGACAAAGTTACAAAAATTGGAAGGCATAGAAGGGCGATTTAAAGAAGAGCTTCAAAACCAAATGAGTATGAATGACTTGAAAATTTATCCATATCAAATCAACATTAAGTTGGATGACAAGAACTACCAAGAATAGGTCACATCTATTGAATTAGTTTTAAGATCAAGAGGAAAACTAGGGTTGATCAACAACATAATGGTTCGGCTCAGTGAGAACAGTGCATAATATGAGAAATGGATGAAAGAGGACACTCTGGTAAGTTCATGGCTGATACAGTCAATGATAACTTAAATTAGCAAAACTATTATGTATTTGGAAACTGCTACTGAAATATGGGCAAACGGTTGAATAAGCTTATTCGAGAAAGAAGAATATTACAAAAGAGTACGAGATTCTCGAAAAGATCAGGAAATGTAGATAAGTAGACAAGTCCATTACCGAATATTATGGAGAACTTAGGAGACTATGGAATGAACAAAGGTTTGTAATAAAAAATAAATGCAGTCGTTTTGTAAAAGAGAGGACGACTGACAGTGAGGCTCAAAAAGTGTTCGATCTTTTGTGGGGAATTGCCTCCGAATATGAATCGATCAAGATCAATATATTGAGCAAAGAAGAGTAACCTTGTATAGGCACTGTATATGCTCTTCTTTTTAGAAGGAGTGATGATTCTTCATAAGCTAAAAAATCAACATTCATTGGAAGAGGACAATCTAATTTCCAGAGTGGAAGAGGCTCCACAAGAGAAAGTGGTGGAAGATTTCATAACTTTGAAGATAAGAACAAGTTGCAACACTCGCATTGTGGAAGGAAGAGATACATGTGGGATCAATGCTGTGAAATTATCGACAAGCCGATGAACTCGAGAGATCATGGAAGCTATGTAGCTTCAACCTCAGAAAAATCTATAGAAACAACCACACATGAAGAGCTTAGAGAATTAAGGAAGAAGATTAAAATCGAATTCAAAATCAGAAATCAACCCTCTATGTCATAAAAAAAAAAAACTGAATCTGGTATACCTACTTCATACACAATAAGGGGTAACTCTTCCTTTAAAAAATCAAATCTTTTTATTATAAATTCAAGGGCAACAGACCATATGGTAGGTGAAAATTTCTGATTTATATAGTATGAGCCAATATCTGCTCCTCAATACATCAAATTGGCCGATGGATCCCTAATTCTTATAAAAGTAAAAGGAAAATTGCAAATTCCAAATTTTCAATTAAAATCTATGATATATGTTCCAGAATTTCAAGTTAATCTACTATCAGTTAGTTCACTAGTTAGAGATGTGCACTGTTCAATAACTTTTTCTCCTTTTGACTATAAATTTTAGGATCTTAGGATGAAAAGAACCTTTAGTTATGGTGAACTGAGAAATTGGCTCTACATGCTACCAAATGACTTTATTATAGATCAAAAAATGGTTTTTGCAGTTACCAAAGCAGAAGAAAAACTCAAACTATGGCACAACCGATTAGGGCATCTCTCAACCTATAGAGTTAAGGATTTGATTTCTATTGAGTGTCAAAAGGACTTGGTCCCAATGTTATAAAAATTGTATTGTATCCTATGATACGATATGATTTTATCACGTATCGTATGAAGATCCGGTACGATAATCGCTTATCGCGATTTACCGTGTTGTATCATACCATATCGTATGATACGGGAGTGTATCGCATCGTATCGTATGATGTCTCGTATGAGTCAATGTCAATTTTTCTGTTATAAATTCATGAAATCCAAAACTTATAGACTTCATTTCTACTTCTTCCCAAACTCTTTTTCACGTCATTTCATTACTTCCAGATCATCTTCTTACCTTGTTCTTGTTGATTTCGTGGTTTATTCACAAAATTCTCAAGTATTTCACCTAATCCAACTCCTCATCTCTAGGGTTCTTGTCAAATCCGTGTCATAACTCTTTCCTTTGGCATTCTACCCGATTTTTCACTTAACAAATTTGGTGGTTTTAAAGATTCTGTGATTCTTAACATCTAAAAAGCCTTTTTCTTTTTGTTGATTGTCCACTCTTATCTTAATGGCTTTTGATCGAGTCGATCTAACTTGAAAATATTGCATTCCGGTGTATGAAGGCAATAGGCTTGTGAACAAGTGCATGTTTTGCAATGCTTTAAAATAGGATGATATTTCTCGTATGAAACATCACCTTGCGGGAACCAAGAAGGATGTTAGTGCATGTCCTCAGGTTTTCGAAATAGTGAAGTATGAGATTGAGTAGGTATTGAAGGCTTCGAAAGAGAAGAAAAGATTAAGGGTGACACAGAAGGTAGAAATAGGTGGTTGGGTTATGTCTCAATCATTTGGAGATGCAACTGCTCAAGGGATGTATGGTCATGGTGGTGATGAATTCTATAGTACAACTGAAATGGAAGAAGAGATGGTTGAAGAGAGGAGAAGAAGGTGAGAAAAGGAAAAAAGTATAGGCTATGGTAGTAGTAGTAGCAGTGAAGTTGGCTCTTCTTTCACTACAAGAGGTAGTTGCATATTCCATAGACTTAATGCTCGAAGATTTGAGTGCAATGGATGAAATAAGAGGGACGATAGATGCATGCAGAAATATTACAAAGTTTATTTATAATCATTCTTCTGTATTGTATTTGATGAGACGAAGATAATTGATTAGGCCTTCATTAACAAGATTTGCTACAAATGTCAAAGTCTTGTCATAAATAAAAATGCATTGAAAAATTTGTTTGTATCTGATGAATGGGGCTCTATTAGTTGATCTAGATGTTTTAAATGCTGTTTTTTGGAAAAATTGCAATAAATTTTTTAGGATGATTGTACCTTTCGTTAAGGTAATGAGGATGGTGGACAGTGAAGATAGACCTGCTATGCCTTATATATATATATATGATGTTATGGATAAGGCCAAATTGGAAATACAAGCAAACCTTGACCGCAAGTGATCACTTCTAAAGAAAGTTTGAAAGATAATTGATACACATTGAAACCGCCAAATGCATCATGATTTGCATGTTGCTGCATATTTCCTTAATCAAACCTTGACCGCAAGCGATCACTTGTAAAGAAGGTTTGGAAGATAATTGATGCATGTTGAAACCGTCAAATGCATCATGATTTACATGTTGCTGCATATTTCTTTAATCCTTCTATTCGATTTTCTCCTAATTTTGTGGAGGATAAAGAAGTGAAAAAGGGTATCTTAAATGCAATTGACCTTGTTGAAGATTCATCTACTCATTGTAATATTCATTTAGAGTTAAGCAAGTATATACTGAGTGTTAAAGATTTTAGAAGGTCAATTGCAATCCAACTCCGCTCCCAGATGTGACCAGGTATTATGATTTTATTGATATTCATTTAAGTTATTAATTTATTGACTCCATGTGTTTCTTATTAATCATTATCGTGTTTTATTTCAGATGAATGGTGAGCTCATTTTGGTGTAGATGTACCAAATTTGGTAAGGTTTGCTCAACGTATATTAAGTCAAACATGTAGTTTGAGTGGGTGCGAGAGGAATTAGATCTTTTTCGAATGCATTCACATAAAAAAGTGAAACAGACTGGAGCATGCTCGACTACGTGATTTGGTATACATTGCCTATAACATGAAGTTAAGGCAAAGGTAATAATTAGAAAATATATATTATATGTTGTTGCCTAGTTCTTGACTTCTTTCTTAATCTTATTAATAATGAATGCTTGATGTGGCTATATTGCATTTGATATTTTTTATAATTTGAATATTGTTTCTTTACTAACAAATGCAAAAAGATGCAAAAGGACAAGGAAGGTGCCATATGACCCATTGAGTTACAAAAATGTTGATATTGACGATTCGGTCGAAGAGGAGGAGCCCCCTATCATTTTAGAGGATGAAAATTGGAGGACACTCTAAGCTGGGGCAAAGAACTTGGAGTTGGAGATAATGAAAATGAAGCCGAAGGTATTGGATGGGTAGATCTTATTATGGAGAAAGAAGAGGGAGGAGATGATGATGATGGTGATGGTGGTGATCCTAACTACGTTGACTATAATGCTTTCATTGATTATGATCCACGTTGTAGATGATTGTAATTTGTTTTAGCTTTTATTTGTAACTTTGTAACATTCTTATCTTTGATGATTGTAACGTTCTCATCTTTGATGATTGTAAGTTGTACTTATAACTTTGATGATTATGATCCTAATAGTTAATGCCTAATGGTATGGATTCTACGTATTATGGAATATGGAATTATATTTATGGATGCTTGTAGCCTTGTTATGGAGATGTTTTGTTACTGTGTAAATGCTTCTTCATTGTGTTATACATGTTTTGTTCATTAATTTTAATTTTCGAATTTTTTTAATTAGAAAAAAAACTATGTATTGTACTGTACCATACGATATAGTATGATATAGTCGTATCAGTGCCCAATGCGGTACGATTTTTACAACATTGCTTAGTCCTTTAATGTTATGTATGCCGAAGAGCTAAACATCACAAAGTGTCATTTCTAAGTTGAGAGTCACAATTTGTTATTCCTTTTGAGTTAGTCCTTGTTTTGTTCATTCATTAGGAAAATACCAATACTTTGTCACTTTTATTGATGATTATTCACGATTTACATTTGTATTTCTTTTGAGATCAAAAACTGAAGTCTCTGCTATATTTCCTATAGTTCATAAGCTCATTGAGAATCAGTTTGGGCATTCAATCAAAACCTTCATGTCAGATAATGAGGTGAATTTATCAATCATAGTTTACAGCGTTACTTGCAATCACATGGGATTATGCATCAAACCACATGCATGTATACTCTTTAGCAAAATGGAGTTATAGAGAGAAAACAGACACATATTAGAGGTTGCTAGAACCCTACCCTTGGAACATAATGTTCCCAAAATGCTTTGGCTAGAAGGTATCCTTATTGCAGTACATTTGATAAAAAGAGTACCAACGACAGTTCTATCTAGGAAGACTCCATTTCAAATGCTGAAACCAAATGACATTCTCTTTCACATAATACCTAAAATATTCGGGTGTTTGTGCTATGTTCATATCCATAGCCATTTGAGGGACAAGTTGGATCCCCGTGTAGTAAAGTGAATCTTTCTTGGGTATTCAAATGAGACCTACACTCGGGGAGAAAGAAAGAGATTAATGCCCAATCCTTAGGAAGCTATGAATAAAGGAAAGATTCCTCCTCATATCGAGTTGGAGAAGTACTAGAAGAGGAAAGGGAAAAGATTATGTTGTAAATATCCTAAATTTATGTCTTATGATAATCTATCTCCGAGTTATTATAATTTTGTGTTTAATGCTTAAGAATACCAGATTCCAAAAGATTATGGAGAGGCTTCTAAGTCACCACAGTGGATCAAAGCCATGCAATCATAGATAAAAACCCTAGAAAAAAATCACACATGAGAGGTGAGTGATCTCCCACCTTAAAGGAAGTCAGGTGGTTGCAAATGTGTTTACACCACCAAGTTCTAGGCATATGGTACTTCGGAGAGATACAAGGCTCGCTTGATAGCTAAAGGATATAGTCAGTCATATTGAATTGACTATGATGCGACCTTCGCACCGGTTGCTAAACTTAGCACTATTAGAGTTATAATCAACCTAGTTACCCAAAAACAAAAGTGGATGTTAAGGCAGCTCGATGTGAAGAATGCATTCTTATAGGAGGAGCTCAGCGAAGAGGCATATATGAATTTACCACCAATATATATGAATCAACCAAGGAAGGTTTGGAGATTTAAGAAGGGTATATATGGATTAAAGCAATTGCCTCGTGCTTGGTTTGAAAAGTTTAGTAGTAACATTATTAATTTGGGTTATTCCAAAAATGTTAGTGATCATACTTTGTTTATTAAAAGAGGAATGAAACTAACACTTTTACTAGTCTATATTGATGATATCATTGTAATAGGTGATGATGTAGAAAAGATTGAGAAACTGAAAAGGAAGTTACACCAACTCTTCGACATCAAATATATGGGTAAATTGCACTATTTTCTCGACATTGAAGAAGTATATTAAGGTGCAAATATCTTCTTAAGCTAGCGGAAATATACGTTGGACTTATTGCTGGATACAAAAATGATGGAGTGCAAACCTATTCAAACTCTTATGAAAGTTAATCAGAAGATGGAATTAAATGATGATGTGACAAAGTAAATGATGATGTGACAAAGTAAATGTAACAAGATACCAAAAACTTGTTGGTAAGTTGATAAACATAACCAATACTTGACCTAATATCTCTTATGCTGTGGGAATTATGAGCAAATTCATGTAAGCACCCTCAAGGAGACATATGGATGCCATATACTCAGGTATTTGAAGAAGACTCGAGGACACAATATTCGTTATAGGAATCATGGGTATACTGAGATTGAAGTTTATACAGATGCAGATTGAGCAAGCTCAAAGGAAGATAGGAAATCAACTTCAGGATATGTGTCATTGGTTGTGGTAATATAGTATGCTAGAAAAGCAAAAAACAAACCGTGGTGGCTAGATCCAAGGTAGAAGCAGAGTATCGAGCCATTGCCTCAGGCATTTATGAAGGAAAATGGTTGCGTTCTCTACGTACTAAAATGAGATTTTCGGTTAAGACAACCATTTCTGTATGGTGTGACAGTAAGGCAGCAATTCAAATCGATTCGAATCTAGTATATCATGAAAAGACCAAGCACATTGAAATAGATTGTCATTTCATAAGAGATTTTGTATGTTCTAACGAATTCAAGTTAGAATATGTAAGATCAGAATATCAATGTGGAGATATGCAGACTAAAGATATTAACAGAAATATGCTTCAAAAGTTGTGTAGCAAGTTGGATATAATTATAATCTTTACACCCAACTTAAGGGGGAGTGTTGAAGAGGCTTACAATTAGTCGCACATCGCAGTTAATTCAGGCAGTGATATTCTGTAATTAGGGTCCAGCTTTAGTTCCTTTGTTATGTGTTTTTAAATGTGTCTTTAAATTTCTTTTCATTAATCGCATTCATGTAATATAGAATAAGGTATGCTAGTTATAAAAGGGGAAACCCTACCAGTTCTTAGGCTATAACTTTTCAGAGAAAAGAGAAAATAAAAGGAGCAGCTCCAAGGAAGAGACGACTCCCCACTCTATCGATTTTCTGGTTGTCATTGCTTCTTATTGATATCATGTTATAATTTAACAAATAGTGTGCTATAGCGTTATAGCGGAACAAGAACCGCTATAGTGTACTTGCTATAGCATGCATCCCTCTAGCCGCTAACAGTGTTATAGCGGCCCGCTATAGCTGTTTTAATGTACAGAACTGTTTGGGTTGGATCAATCCAATATCTATTGAATCGACTCAAACCAAGGAAATAAAAAGACCTAAACCTAATGTGAACATAACCTCACCTCTCGCATCTACTATCTCTACCACCACCACCGAGCAACTGCAATTGAGGGCCACCACCTTCACTTTTTGTTGTCTTCCTCTGTTGTAGGTAAGCTCGCTCTTCCTTTCTCTATTTCTTTCTCTGCTTATGCCTTTTGTTGCTTTCTCTCTCTTATGGATTCTCTCTTCTCTCTTTCTCTGTCTTCCTCCGCTGCAGGTAAGTTCTCTCTCTCCCTTTTTCTCTTTCTTCGGCTCTATCTTCCGTTGCCTTCTGTCATCATTGGAGCATATATGGTTCTCTTTTAAAGTTTTGTTGCATATGTAAATTGTTGCTTTGATTGGCAATTCTATGACAAAGGAAAAGGTTTTGGCACATCAGAACCTATGAGGAGGCTTGCTTCTTTCTATAGTTCACGATGTCTATTAATGAGACAATTCATGGGAGACAAACCTTCTTACCTTCATTCATAAGTGTCATTTTAAAATATTTCACAAAAGCTGCATACAAAAAATCATCATCATCAACACTGCTGGTCCCGTAATCACTGTTCAGTTCATCTAGTTTTGGTCTTTAATCATTTCAATTTCTTTATGCAATTTGAATTTTTTGTTTTCGGTCTTATTTTTGGTTGCAAATCTAAACCTCCCCTTATACTTTACATTTTCTCATACTTGTGCTTTATAGAAGTTGTCTAGCTAAGTATTTATTCAGATTTTTTTATAGTGAGTATGGAATCATCATCAAGTGCAGCCGCTTCGAGATAACATTTTTCCTTTGCTCATTCTACATGCATTTGATCTATATTTTACCTTGATGACCTACTCTTTATCATTGTAGTTAATCTTAATTGATAATTTCCTTGATAAGGTTATAACTATTGTAGGTAATGCAAGTTGTAACATGCAGCTTGTCTATGTCTATTCCCATCGTTGCATGCCCCTTTTCTATAATGATTTTCTAGTACATTCTAGTGTTTAACTGTGTGTGTGCATTCTTTTCATGTCTAATTATTTACACTTTGAACTTCAAGCACCTTACTATATAATTGTTGCAGCTAATGCAAGTTGTAACCTGCAACTTGTCTATGTCTATTCCCATCATTGCATGCTTCTTTGTTGTAATATGACTTTCTAGTATATTATATTATTTAACTGTGTGCATACATTCTTTTCATCTCTAATTATTTACACTTTGAACTTGAAGCACCTCAGTGTTACTTGCTACACATGCACTTGTGCTTCTACATATGTACCTTAATCTTTTCTGTTGTGGCAACATGATTACTGAGTGAACTATTTTTTCATGTTCACTACTGGTTGTGGATAATTTTGGAGCAAAACGTGTGCATATTGGTTATGAAGAGTACGAGAGGGGTCAGGCTTGACGACACCATATTCACCATACTTGAACAAATAAGTAATTATATATTTGTTTCTTTTAATTTTTTTGCTTAATGCTTAGAATAATTTTGTTACATTTATGTTTTTGTTTTCTAACTTAAGGTTAACAATTCAATATATATGTGTCACATAAAAAAATTTGTTTGTTTTCTTAGAAGTTAGAAGTAAAATTTGTTTATTTAGTTTGATTCATATTTATAAAAGAAGTGGTTGTGTTGTATTTCTTAATATTTTTTAGAAATTAAAGAATTCATTATATATAATTTTTTAATCGTAAATAAAAGTGTACCACAAAATCCAGTACATCCCCACTACCGCTATATGAGGGTCAACCACTAACTGTTAGAGATTGTAATGAGTCTCATAGTAGACCCATTACAGTACATATTCAGTCTCGATGTTCATTTAGTTATACTTAATTAATAGTAGGGGTAGTTTAGTCTTTCAAGTTAGAAGGTACTTATAAATAGGAAATTAGGGTTAGAGCTAAAATATAAGAAAGAGGTGAAGTGTGTGTCGGCTGCCCAGAGAGAGCTTGTGAGACTGCATAGGCAGCCAACATATGTAAGTGATTTTCTTTCATGTTAATGAATGTTCATTTGTAACATGGTATCAGAGCCTATAAGGCATTTAAATCGATTTTTTCGGAAGAGAAAGATCAACGATTTGGGTCATCTCTGCGTGTGAAACTCACTTGGACTCTACGTGTGAAGCAGACTAGATTTTGTGACTTTTCTGTGCATGAAACAGATAAGTTTTTTTACAAAAGATATCTAGTTGAAGAGTGCATTCTATTTTCATAAGTGTGACATCAGCATACCAGTTTTTCTATGCATTTTCTGTGCATTCTCGTGTGGATATATCTAGTTGAATAGTGTTGGGGATTGAAAAATGAAAGAGAGTCTTCCATCTGCAGCAGACAAATTGGATCTGGTGAAAGGATTCTACAAACAAATAGCTTTTCATGGGTGAAGGTCAAGATCAAGAGAGGAAGATATCAATTGGTTACCTTCCATGTTTTTAGTTGATCAGTTCAGACAAAGGACTCTTACTGATCGAATTTGGATGTTGCAGTGATCTCACAAGAGAATAATATGTTTGTATTGTGTTGTATGTGTAGCAATCTGTCCGTGTGACTGCCCAACGTGAAGAACATCACAAGTTGATATAAAATATAGTAAGGTTTAGTATATTATTTAATAAATGGCTGGTAAAGGTAAGAGGATTGAAAACTCCTTTGTGTTGTTTGAACATTCCACAATTGAAAAAGTGGAAAACTTTCAGATTACAACAATAAAGTTAGATGACAGGAACTACTTGGAATGGTCTAGTATATTGAACTGGCTGTTATAGCAAGGGGGAATGGGTCATATTTCGAGTCCAGAAACACATGATGCATAGTATTTATTGAAAAGAGAAGATGCCTTAATATCCTCGTGGCTACTTCAGTCTATGATTCCTTCTATTGCAAAACTTTTATGTTTCTTAAATCTGCTCTTGAAATCTGGTGTGCAGTCTCAAAAACTTAATCGAGAAAGAAGAATGTAGCTAAAGAATACGAAATATTAGAAAGAATCAGAAAATGTAAACAAGGAAATCGCTCTATTAGTGAGTATTATGCAGATCTTTATGGATTATGGGATGAACTTCTTTTCTATACAAATATTAAATGTTCATCTTGTTACATTAAATGGAACACTGAAATTGAAAAGAAGAAAGTATTTGACTTGCTTTGGGTAGTAAATCCAGAATTTGAGTCTATGAAGATCAATATTTTAGACCGAGAAGAACTTCCTTCACTGGGCACTGTATATTCCTTATTAATTCGAGAAGAATATCGCAAAACTCTTGAGAAGGACAACTCTACTCCAACTAAACAACATACACTTCAGACTAGAGGAGAAAATTCACATTGCCGCGAAAGAGGTGGATAGCAAAATCACAGACGTGGTCGGTTCTATTATAATGAGAAGGATAAAATTGTGTGTTCTCACTATGGAAAGTTAAGACACTCAAAAGAAAATTGCTGGGAATTGCATGGTTGACCTAACTTCTCTAGACCTCGAAACAACTCTTCTCATGTTGCTGAAAATACACTGTCCAGTACACATGGCATTCAAGAACTCATTAAGAGGATCGAGGGCCTAAAAATAAAGTTATATGGAAATTATCATCCCCCCACTTCTCAGGCTACAGTAGCACAGGCGACACATACTATGAAGGGTAACCAATTCTCTTCCTTTCATTCTAAAACTTAGATTATTAATTCTAGTGCCACAGATCACATGGTGGGAGAGCCATCATATTTTTCAGAGTATCATCTTCTTAAAAAAATGGAGCCAATCAAGTTGGTTGATGGCTCACATTCTTATATGATTTGATAGAAAAGTGTACCCACTTGTTTTACACAATTAAAATCAGTATATCATATTCCTAGTTTTTCTATAAATCTTCTTTCAGTAAGCTCATTAACACGTACACTGAATTGTAGTGTAATTTTTAATCAAACTGGTTGTGTGTTTGAGGATCTGAAGACGGAAAAAAATATTTGGTTATGGTAGTCTCTAGAGGGGTTTATATGTTCTTGAAGACAAACTTCAATGTGTTGCTAGTTATAGTACTTCTGTTGTTGTTACTTACGATTCAGAGACCCACCTTTGGCATTATCGTCTTAGTTATTTGCTTGTGTCCAAACTTCATCATGTTATACCTCATCTTATAATCGAGTCAAATAAATCTCATTTTGAATGTGAAGTGTACCAACTAGAGAAACACCAAAGAGCACCTTATCCCTTAAGTGAATCTAGAAGATCCCAACCGTTTTAGCTTTTTCGTTTTGATATATGGGGTCCCAGTCTAGTTACTTCATTGTTTAGTCAGAAATATTTTGTCTTCTTTATTGATGATTGTACTCGCCTTACAATTATTTACTTAATGAAATCAAAATCAGAGGTTTCCTCTATTTTTCCTATTGTTCATAAATTTATTCTTACTCAATTTAATACATCTGTGAAAGTTCTTCGATCGAATAATAGAGTGGAATATATTGGTAGACAATCATGTGAGCTTTCTTGTGTGCTGCATGACAGGTATAGGCCTATGGTGCGGCATGCCATGCACAAGAGTTTCTTCACAAACAAACCACATGTTCTGTTCTGACTATGTGAACTTTTAAGGCTCAATTTAGTGAGCAGAAACTATGCATTTTGTGTGGAAAAATAACATCTAGTTTTTCTCAATACCTGTGTTCGTTACAGAAAATATTAAAAGGATGGAGCATGAATTTCGAGTAATGCATATTTGTTCCCATAGAGGATCTAGCACAAGAAAATCACACTACTGCAGTTCCAACATCTTGTGTGGGCTTGAAAATGGTCGCCCATCCACTGCTTGAAATGGGTCTACTGGGACATTCTTGTCAAACAAATTTATGCGTGTGTGAGAGAGAGAGAGGGAGATGCTTGACCTTGATTTAAAAAGACTGCTGCATTGTGAATGACTTCATCAAGTAGATAACTTTTACTATATTCTTAAGATTTCCGCTTGTGATATTCCATAAGCTCGTCATTATTAAAAAGAGCACCTGCAAGATTGAACGTCCCAGGTCTTTTCTGCATATTCAGCAACAGTTCTATGACTGCTGAATTTACCGGACCCAGCTGTGTTCAAAATGCTCATCTTGATCAACAAATCAGCTGCAGCCTGTGAATACAACCCTCATATAAATTTAGATTGCAGAAAGTAAAGCAACATAATTTCTATGCCATGTTTTTGCGTACACGCAACCAGTGGCCGATCTACATTGAACCAAGGCGGCAGTCTGCCCTACCGAAATTTAGAAAAACAATAAAAGAGATAATAATAACCCACAGTTGAATCCATGGGCAGAATTTTCTCTGCCACACCCTAAAGCATTTTGTGCGTCATCTGCCCCACATTAAAAGATTTTCAAGATATGCCACTGGATGCTGGCCCACGAATGTAAATGAACACAGAAGCCATCAATGTCCTGTTAACAAGTGCAGGGATACAAGGAAGAGATTTAAAACTAAAAGAGCAGGAACCTGCCTGTGCCTCAAGATAGCTCATGAAATCAAATCCAAGGAGGTAAAAATCATCACCAAGGTCTTCGATGCTATCACAGTGACTTGAAGTAATCTTTATGACCAAAATATCCATCTCGAACCATCCTTAAATAACCATGCATAACAAAACAAAAAGTTGAGAGGTGCACAATTATGAAGATTAAAGCTATTTATGTTATTTGAGGGTTGATGCATTATTCTAATCCTGAACAAGTTGATGTAACACCCTTCTTTAAAACATCAATGGTTAAGACCATCAGTAACACAAGCTTCAGCAAAAAGAAGCTGAAGTAGAAATAATGCCAATGGAGAGGGATACAGGTCACAGCAAAATCTCACTTGTAGCAACTAAACAGAACAACTAAGAAAAAGGTATAAAGTCTCACTTAGATAAGCACAAATCTAACTACACGTGCAAATTGAAGAGGTGACTGAAGATCGCGCTTCTTTTTTCTCAAACCAAGGACTTCATGAACTTTGGCACCAAATATGAACTGCATAAATAAAATAACAAATATGATGTCTTTCAGAATGACCATCGAATTCCAAGGATACTGCAACTTTAAGCAAGTTAGTTCACTAATAAACATGAAACGATCCAATATAACAAAAGATAGAAAACATTAATTGGATTCAAAACTTATAGCATGAACCTATGGGTTTTTGGTAGGGTAAATCACGTTTTAAGTTTTAACACAAGATCTTAGTTCACGTATAGCGTATGCTTTTTTCTTCTCCCCAATAATTTACCGCACAGAGAAACAAGTATACAACGGTTTTACCAAAAGTCCCTGGGAGAGGCACATTAACAAATCTGTTGAAAAAGAATGGTTATGCATGCATACGTGAGAATAAGTGACATCACGAACGGGCTCTTCCAGTGTTATCCGTATCACACTGTATCATACGATACGGTGCGATACGTACCATATCATAGGACTCTACAATACGATATAGCATGTTGTATCACATAATAGAACTTATCATTTTGTATCGTACGATACAACATTTATAGTGCGATACAGCAATTATCATATGATACAGGCGATATGCCCTGAACCTTTATAAAAGGTCTATCGGTCGAACCGAACCCAACATTTCTATAGGGTTTTGGGCTTCTATTTATGTCTTCCGCCTGTTTCAAGGCGACTTCCAGCTTAGGTGAGGCATCTCTAATTGTTTTAGGGTCTCCAATGCTGCGACCACTCCGATAGAGACAACACCGACAATCTAGTGGTTGTGGATAGCTTTTTCTTTGCTTTTTCTATATATTTGGTTTTTTTTTTTCTCTTTTTTAATGAACAATATATGAAGTGTTGAATATCTTTTCACAGTATTTGTCAGAAAGTGATTAATGATGGAATTTCTCATTTAAAATATCATCTAACATGGACTAAGAAAGAGGTTGCTCCTTGCATAGGTAAAGTTAAGAGGGTGTCAGAAGCTATTAATTAGCAATGTCTACAGATGATTAAAAGTATAATTGAGAAGAAGCAAGGAAAAAAAACCATGGATGTTTAAGGAAGATGTTGGACTTGGGGGGGTTGATGATAGCATCCCTTTTCATGCTAGGACAGAGATTGGTAGTAGTAGTTCTCGACCACCAACCAGGAGAAAAAGTGTCATAAAAAAGGTTGCAAGCAGTAGAAAAGAAAGGGCTAGAGGAAGATCTTATTCTGGCGTACAGTCATTTTTTCCTCCTAGTACTACACCTGGTGGTCAACCTGAAATTCGTGCTGCTATGGTTTCAAAGCAATTGCATGAGCAGGTAGACCTTGTAGTGGAAGATGGTTTTATGATGCATGCATTTCATTTAATGCAGCAAATTCTTTTCATTTTCAAGCAATGGCAGATGTCATTGCTAACATTGGTCTAGGGTATAAAATATTATCTTATCAAAAGTTGAAAAGGAAAATATTAGATAATATTGTCCTTGAAGTCCAAGAATATTGTTTGACTTTGAGAGAGTCATGGAAGGAGATTAAATGCACTATCATGGCAGACAAATAGATAGATAGGCAAGGAAGAACTTTGTTAAACTTTTTTGTCTATTATCCTAAAGGACTTATGTTTTTGAGATCCCTAGACATGTTAGAGGGACATAATGTAGAGGTTCTTAGGCAAGAATTTGATAAGATGATATTTGAAGTTGGGCTTGAGAATATAGTCTGATTAATTAAAGATAATGCCACTAACTATAAAGTAGTTGAAAGACGGTTACCTGATACTTAGACTTTTTATTGGACACCATATGCAACCCATTGTTTAGATCTCATACTAGAGGATATTGGAGAGATGATGAGGTGAAGGAAATAACTCAGTGTTATCAAGATATCATAAAATTCTTCTATAACAATGCTTTTGATAGATGGTGTAGAGCTCCTTCGTACAACCGCTACTCAGTTTGCAATTAATTTCTTATAAATACAAAGTACTGTAAAACAAAAGCAAGCCTTAGAAGAGAATATTTTCTTTAAATGAGCAGCAACAGTTTGTAGACTTGACTCAAAATAGAAGAAATAAAAATTGAATGAGATTTTAGAGACAGTCTTGAGTTGCACATTTTGAAACTCTTGTGTTAGACTATTAAGGATCACATATCTTTTAGTCAAAGTTTTGAGATTGGCTTACCATAAGGATAAGTCATCTATGAGTTATCTTTATGAAGTCGTGGATAGGGCTAAAGAAGCTATTAGAAGCAATTTTAATGGAGGAAAGAGAGATTATGTGTCCATATAGAATATTATCGATAATAGATAGAATAAACAATTGTATCAGCCTATTCATGTTGTAATTCAGAGAAACATTGCAGAAGATTAAACACATAAAATAAAACTTATATTAAGAAGGAAAAATGAGGGATTGAAGGAAAGGGCAGACCTCCAATGGAGGCCGCCCCCCTCCTCTCCACTCTTTCTTACAACACAACCTCACTCTCTCTAATACATCTACCAGCCCTTATATAGAGAGCTGTAAAACGGAATTTGACCAAAATAACCAAAATACCCCTAGTATAGGAAATTACCAAAATACCCCTACAGGTTCGGGCGAGTACAATAATACCTAGAAACATAAAACTAACACAAAGAATACTAGATAAGCATATTCTTCAACACCCCCTTCAAGTTGGGAGTGTCTTCGTATCTGCTTGCAACATTCTTCATTTGTCTTCATCATTGATCTATGTTATCAATAGCACACTATAGCGTTTTAGCGGAGCTAAAACCTCTATAGTAGGTAGTCCTTAGCGGGCGACCCACCAAAATGCAATTAGCATCGCAAACAGCGCTATAGCGGTCCGCTATGGCGCTGTAAGCAGACGCTTTTAAATCAGTTTGGGTCGGGTCGACCCGACCCAAATGATATAAAGGGACGAACGAGGGTTTCTCGTTCGTCCCTGACTCCCTTCCCTAACTCCCTGCATCTCTCGCCTCTCTCCATCCTCTGTGGGAGGCTGCCGCGTGCGCCTCCCCCTCTCCATCCTCACCGGGCCGCTCCTACCTGTCGCCACCACTGCCTTCAGGTACGCCCCTCCCTCTCCCTTTCCGGGCCACTCCCACGTGCGCCTCCCCCTTTCCCACCCCTCCCTTCTTGCTCCAAAGAGACTGTTTGATGGGTACAACTACAATGTCCATTTTGTCGCTCTTTTCCACATTCAATGATGAAGTAGTTACATGTTGCATACATTTTCTTTTGCTTGGACTACCCTTCAGCTCATCTTTTATGACCTCGTATCCCTTCTTTGCCAAGTACACGAATTTGGCTTCTCTCAGCTTTCTAATGGCAACTATAACCTTGGCAGAGGAAACATTATGCTTTAACTTAGTAAAGAATGTCTCTGAGGTACCAGCTACTCCTTGATTAGAGTTGGCCTCGGGACTTGAATGTTGCTCGTTTCCAAATGTTGCATTGCTACTATCATGTGCAGTGGAATTTGGTTTATTTGAAGTACAATTTAGTTAATCTTACATAAACATATAAAAATCAAAGGAGGTCAAATAAGATAATGATTATGGCATGCTGTCAACCACATCTATTTCTCCCCTAAAAATGGCAACTACATACTCTTGATGAAATGACTTCTAGCATCTCACCTTCGTTGCAGTAGCTTTAGCTTCAATCCAAGCACCATCCACTCGCTTGTACAACTGCTTGGTTGTCTGCTTTGTTCTGCATTTTGATAGTTCACCATCTCTCCAAAATCAGGCCTCCTTTGAAGCTGCTCGGTTGCCTACTTTATAACGATTTAGAGATCCATCACCATTTGTTTTATGGGTTTCACCTGTAGAATTTGCTCTTTGTATCTTATGATGTAGAAAGTCCAACAATATATTCACTTCAGCCTAGTGTTACTTATTTAATATTCTATTTCTTGTATAAGGTTTGAAAACTCAAGCTGAGTAGTTATTCTTATTTTTTGTAGTGAGTATGGAATCATCAACAAGTGTAGCTGCTTGTCCTCTAAGTAGCAGTGGCAGTTATGGCACCGGCACTAGTAATGCAATTGGTAATCAGTTTTCTAGTCCAACATACAACTACATACCCCCAGCTTCTAAGGATCCAAGATGGAATTGGGGTTTGACAAAATCTAAGATAGATAATATGTCAGTATTTTGTACATTATGTGGTCATATTTCTACCTGCGGAATAACAAGATACAAGGACCATTTAATGAGAAGAAGCGAAAATATGGCAGCTTGCAAGAATGCAACCGAAGAAATAAAGAAAACAATTTATGATTATGTGCACAATACATCTAAGAAAAAGGCCGAAAAGATTTCATTTCCATATCGAGGAGAAGTTTCTAGTATGGAAGGTAACATAGTGACAAGCACCCAATGTTCATCATTTTCATCGTCATTTGGCTCACGACCACCGCTTTCGGAGGGACCCATGGATTCATTTGTGCCTTCATCGCCAAAATCACTACGACAAGCTACATTAGAAAATCGATATAAGAAAGAAGAAATAGAATGAGTATACATATCCATTAGCAGGTGGATGTATCAAAATAGAATCCCTTTTAATGTTGTGAGATCCCCTAGCTTTAAAGCGATGATAAATGATATAGGGCAGTTTGGACCTGAAATGAAGGTTCCATCATACCATGAAGTAAGGGAAACATTCTTGGAGAAGAAAGTAGGAAGAGTAAGAGAGTTTACAAATGGATTTAGAAAGCATTGGGCTACTTATGAATGTTTTATTATATCAGATGAATGGACAGATAGAAAACAGAGAACACTAATAAATTTTTTAGTGCATTGTCCTCAAGGTACAGTTTTTCTTAAGTCCATTGATGCATCCCATGAAGTAAAGGATGCAAATAAATTATATATATTGTTAAAAGAAGTAATCTTAGAGGTTGGAGAGAAGAATGTTGTACAAGTGGTTACAGATAATGCAGCAAATTATGTTGCAGCTGGTAGAATGTTGATGGCTGAATTTAATCATTTGTTTTGGACACCATGTACTGCACATTGTATAGATTTGATGCTTGAAGATATTGGAAAGACAAAAAGACTAAAAGGCATCTTCAGCACGGCAAAGAAGCTAGTGACATTTATGTATGCTCATGGTCAGATATTGCACATGATGACATTTTACAAGAGGAAAAGACATACATAGACCAGTTGTGACCCATTTTGCTACTAGATTCTTAACTCTGAATAGTTTATGGCAGTCAAAAGAAGCTCTAAGATCAATGGTTATTTCTGAATAATGGGAGAAATGCCCTTTATCAGATAGTATTGAAGGAAAGCAATCTAAGGCAATAATTTTGCAACTTAGATTTTGGAAGGGCATTAGTTTTTCACTTAGAGCAATGGGTCATTTGGAAACGTATGGTCGACAGTGATGAGAAACCAGCCATGGGCTACATCTATGAGAAGATAGATCGTGTAAAGGAACAAATAAAGGTGCGTAAATATTTCAATTTTATGTGTTATTTATCAATCTTTACTTATTAATCTTATAAATTAATAACACTTAACTTCTTGTTTTATAGGTTAATATGAAAAACAAAGAAGGGCAGTATGCTTTTATTTGGGAGATCATAGACAAAAGATGGGACAGGCAAATGCATAAGCCATTACATGCTGCTGCATTGTATTATGATTATGATGAGATAGAATCTAATGTTGAGATTAAAGGTGGTTTGTTGCAGGTTATAGCTATACTTGTACGAAGTAAGGAAGAACAACAACAAGTGAGTCATCAATTTATAAGTTATCGAAGTGCATCAAGTTGTTTTGGATTAGAATTAGCTATAAGTTCGAGGAAAACATGTGCACCTAATTAATTCAAGTAACTTTGCTTTCTTAATTATTTCATTATTAAGATATGATTTAAGGTTTTTGAATATGATTAACTTATTGTTTACACATGATTTTTAACTTTTTGTAATAGCTGAATGGTGGATAACCTTTGGTTATGGATGCCTTGAATTGCAAAGTTTTGCTATACGGGTTTTGAGTCTTACTTGTAGTGCTATCCCATGTGAGCGCAACTGGAGTACCTTTGAAATGGTAAGAAATTAAGAATTATGCTTTTTATTTACATTATAAATAAATAAAAGTTTTTTTATTGAGTTAAAAACTTACCTAAATTATTTCTCTTATCTTAGATTCATATGAAAAAAAGGAATAGATTATTGTATCAAAAGCTTAACAATTTAACTTTTGTGCAATATAATGAAAAGCTCAGAAGAAGGTACGAAGAGAGGAAATCTAATGGAGCAAATTTTGACCCTATCATGTTGGCATCGGTTGAAGATCATGATGAATATCCTACTGATGATGAGTTCGTTGGTGACGATGATCCCCTTACTTGGCGAAATGTCGATATGGCATCCGAAGCATCAAGAGCGGGTGCTACTGCTGTTTATACAAGGTTGAGGACACGAAAGCGACAGAGAAGGCAAAGGAAAGGAAATGATAAGATGCCTATGGAAGATGAAGAAGAATTTAATTTTGAAGAAACAGATAAAGATAAAGAGGAAGAGGAAATAGAAGAATATGGATTTTTTTTTGAAAATGAGTGAATATGACCTAAACAATTAAGTGTGATTGTAAATTTGTAATTGAATTTTGATGGATGTTATGTACTTTTTAAATTAGCTTATTGGCCTTTATTTACTTTTGATGGATGCATAACATTATGTTCAATCTTTAAAGATGCTTTCTAAGGCTACCTTCCCTGCTTTATTGCAAATTGTTATTCAATGAAATTGTCATTGTCTTTGATTAGTGAGTAAGTATGATCAAAATAATGTAATCAGTTATCTATAGTTGCAAGTGATCATGTTGTTTATAAACTGATGGCACATTCATTATCTTGTGATGTAAGTGATCATCGAGTAGACATGGTTAATATAAAGTTTGGACATTAAAGAAAAAAAAAGAAGAAAAAAGAAGATCATGAACTCCTATCACCAAGATGTTCAACGGTTCAAACTTCAAATAATGAAAGATTAAGGCAATAGCACATGAACGAACATATCAAAGGTACACGAAATTCCCAGATGTTCCTAAATTTGTTGGATACAGTGCATTCCATATGATATCCAGCAAATTGATGAACATCAAGGAATCTCGTATGCCTTTGATATATCCGTCCAAGTGCTATTGCCTTAATATCTCATTATTTGAAGTTTTACCTATTGAATATGTTGGTGATAGGAGGTTTTGATCTTCTTTTGCCTTTTTTATTTTGCTTTAATGTTCGAACTTTCATACACTTTGACTGGAGGTGAGGCATACTATAAATAATATGGGCTAAAAGGTACGTAACATTCCTCCTTTACTACTTTTTCTATTCATTAGTGAGTGTTTTGCTCGGTCATTTATTAAAGAACTGGTTATGTTTCTTGATATTTTTTAGAAGTTAGAAAACATATGATATATATAATTTTTTTATCATAAATAAAAGTGTACCGCTAAATCCGCTATATCCCCGCTACCGCTATATTAGGGTCAACCGCTAACAACTCGCTAACCGCTATTGATAACATAGTCACTGATCTTGATCTTCAACAACTTCTTTGATTGAAAAATATATTAGCCTTCCTGGCTTGTCATCATAAGCAGCATCTCTAGCTGCACTATCAACTCAGCCTTCTTGGCTGTAACAATAACAAAGCATCCAATCCTAGCTATCACAATAATAAAGCAGTCACCCTGGCTGTCACAACAATAAAGCAGTCATCCTGCCTGTCACATCAACAAAGCAATCATCTTGACGGTTACAATAATAAAGCAGCCATCCTGCTTGTCACAATAATAAAGCAGTCATCTTGGCTGTCACAACAATAAAGAGTCATCCTGACTGTCACAATATCAAAGCAGTCATCCTGGCTATCACAACAATAAAGCAGCCATCCTGACTGTCACAACATCAAAGCAGTCATCCTGGTTGTCACAACAACAAAGCAGCCTTCTTGGCTATCACAACAACAAAGCAGCCTTCTTGGCTATCACAACAACAAAGCAGCCTTCTTGGCTGTCATAACCATAAAGCAGACCTCATGACTGCTAACTTACACAAGAATTTTCCAGTTCTCTTAAACATTTCCTCAAACACTTCTTATTATGTTACTCATCTCTTTCTTGAGCATTTTACACAAGAATTTTCCAGTTCTCTTAAACATTTCCTCAAACACTTCTTATTATGTTACTCATCTCTCTCTTGAGCATTTCATCGAACATCTTCATATGCATCATTCATCTTCTCACACATTTTTAAACACAAGCTTTAATTCTGACAGAACTTCTTCATCATTAATCTGTAAATCAAGCATGCATCTTTCACATCATCCCATCTTATCACAATAATTTGGGGCCGAAAACACAGTAATAAGATTGTCATCATGTTCAATTTCATAATCTTCATCCTTTACTTCATGTGATCGAACAAGTTCTAAATTATTATGGTGAAAAAAAATTCTTTGTCACATCTTTACCAAAGGAAAGACAACCCACCTGTGATATAGATTCTCTTATGAAGGAAGGCCATTAAGCTCAAATATGTTTAACAAGTCATAAAACTGACCCATTTTCTGATTCTCAAGTTAGTTTTTCCATAGGCGTTTTAGCAATCTTATCTAACTTCTCATCACCCTCTAGAGATAGCTTACACTTATCAACCACTGGTTTGGTCTTTTCTTTCTTTTCCTTGCTTTTCTTAGTATTCTCATTTTTCAAAAAAATCACGCTTTTCCTCCTTCACTATGTTACCGCCATCATCCATCAAATTTAAAGTATTCAGTTGCGAGTTCAAGATGCGTGTATGTTTTGATTCAACTAATGACAAAGCTTGAGCTTCTTTCTTCTCTTCTTTTTTTTTCTTCCTGTCTTTATTATCATGGCCACTTCCATTTTTACTTAAGCCATTAGAAACTGATTCAGCTTTCTTACTATTTGCCAAGTCATTGACTTTTACCTAAGGTACCTCTCCATGACCTTGTAAACCATCCTCTTCTTGAGAAGAGGAACTTTTGTTCTTCTTTTTCTTTTTATGTTTAGGCTCTTCAATTGATTGCTCTAATGGATTCGGAATATCAGCAGAACCAACTGTATCAACTTTGTTAACAAGTCCTGAATTTTCCAACGTCAGAGACTTAAGTTTTTCCGCATTTTGTTCAGCATCCTCGATGGTACAACCATTTGCCTCTGTCTCAAATCTCTCGTTTATCAAGTCAACAGCTTCTTTGGACGGCCTCCATATGCAATAACTCCAGCAATGAACGCAACCACTGATTAAATATGTGTTTAATGCAGCCACGTTCCACCTTATTTAATTTTTTTGCACAACATAATAAAAGCAGCCACCTTTCCACCATATGCTGAATTCCTTTTCCAATAATTACAGCCATATTCATTAAATGCATCAGCCAAGCTGCTCCACTTTTTCAATTAAATGTCGTATTTCTCTGGTCAAGCCTTCACTGCTCCATCATAATTGCCTCTGCAACTTCTTCCTGCTACACTTTCCTGCACCACTTTCTTGGGAATCTAAATATGCAATTAATGTGCAGCCAAATCTAATATATTTAAATCCAATAAAGATAGCCACAGTAATCTTCTCAGCATTGAATTCTCTGGTACGTTGTCTATCTTGATATATTTTGTTATTTTGAAAAAACACACCAAACAGTTGCTAGGAGAATATATTTAATTTTGGCTTGGATTATGTGACTCCTCAAATCCCAAGTTAGATTGGCCATCTGTCTTGCTCCACCTTCATCTTCTGGCCGTCTAAAACAAGGCTCTCTCTACAGATTTCGTCAGTTAGCTTCCATGTTGGTTTCAACTGGCCATCGACAATCTCTGTTCCCATGGCATTGCATACAACATATGTAATCCTTACAGGCAAATCAAACAGTCCATGTAAATGAGTAGAAACAATTCCAAGGTAACCAATCCTGTCAAGATTTTCTACGATGCTAGCAGCAATGTAAGTCCCTTTGACCATTTTCGTGCCCCCACATATTTCATCCATGAGCACAAGGCTTTTGAGGTTGTTGCGCACAATATTCACTTGCAGGTTTGATCAGACGTGATGCTAGAATATGAACAATTTCTTCAGCTCCAAATATAAATTTCCTCAGCTCTGCTATGTGATCAGGAACACCTTCACTTCTAATTTATTGATTTGATGATTTTCTTCTACACAAAATCAACAGTCTAGTTGGCAGCAAGAAATTCCAGCAATAGTTCAATCAGCAGCAAGAAATATTCCAAGAAGCATAGCCCAATCTGATTTGAGGATTCTCTTTCACACATCAACTTGGATATTCTAATCAAGAAATCACAGTTTTTGAGGCCTTCTATGGCTCTGATACCATGTTGTAATTCAGAGAAGCATTACTGAAGATTAAACACACAAAATAAAACTTATATTAAGGAGGAAAAATGAGGGATTGAAGGAAGGGGCGGACCTCTAATGGAGGCCACCACCACTCCTCTCTACTCTTTCTTACAACACAACCTCACTCTCTCTAATACATCTACCAACCCTTATATAGAGAGCTGTAAAACGAAATTTGACCAAAATAACCAAAATACCCCTAGTACAAAAAATTACCAAAATGCCCCTACAGTTTCGGGCGAGTACAATAATACCTAGAAACATAAAACTAATACAAAGAACACTAGATAAACATATTCTTCAACAATTTATGCAATAACTTACTACTTAAGTCCAACATTTAGGTGTTATGCAAGCTTTAAAAGGGACGATGAGGTTAATTTAGGTATCATTGATTTGGTCCCTAATGAGAGGAGAGCAAATGCTATACATCGAGTGATGGAGATCTACGATAATGCTCTTCATTTGATGAGTTTGCCTATAGTCGCTCGCAACCGTAATAATATGTGCCTCCATAAACTGTTTATCTTAATATTTAAGTTTATTAAATCTTATATTTATTATAGAATAATTCTTTATGTTTGTCTTTTTATATTAGATATTGATTGCCCAAACCTGATGATAGGGAACAACAACAATCTCCTACCATCTGCTTGCATTGACCTTGACGGAAAATTGCAGCTATCGTCGGTATTTATCCAAAAAAATAACAAAGCATCTATTTTGGCAACAACAATGATTTTCTCATGTCTTTCAAGTACAACTAATAGCTAAATTGAACTATCTATCAAGGGCAACCAAAAGTCTCATGGTTGGATCAAATTTGATGTCTAGAAACTTAAATTTTCCTCTAAAATCCGAACGAAACCTTAACATGCTCCTTTCTATAGAAATATGGTGATAGAGGCTATTTTTCAGCTGCATGTCGGCGACAACCATTAACTCCTCTAAGCTCTTCATTAAGCCACATGCTTCCAACCAAAACCCAGATTGTCAGACCACAATGGTTACTTCGCTGGAAAATCAAAATCAAACAAAAAAATGAAAGAGTATAAAAAGTATCTTTTCCCGACTTATTTCTCCAATATCTTCACTCGTTGAGGTCCTCTTGCCATAAGAATATATATTTTTGAAGGACCCTATGATAAAACTAAATTGACATGAGCTAAGTATGAGTCAAATCTTGTGGATTATTGTCTGGGATAAGCTAAAATCAAGACTAGCTACATGAGTCAAAGGCATGTCCACATCAAGGGTTCCACTGGGCCAAATGTGAGTTCAATTTGGGCTTAAGAACGTGGCTAGACCACATGAATAAGTGTGGGTCATAAAGCATTAAACTTGGTATGGTGTTATAGGCCAAACTAGGACCCAGACTCGAATAGGATTTGGGAACAGGCAACACATGATAGTGTGTTGCCGGAATAAGGGGATAGGTGGCGGTCAATTGAACTGGCTATTTTAAGTCTGATTTTCGTGCAAAAGAGGCTCAATGGAGAGCACTAGCTGATTCAATCACACCTGATGGGTGATCCAAACACAGCCAATAAAGTGTTGTCCTGTCACATGGTGGAACCCCCTATATATACACATAGATACATACATACATACATATATATATATATATATATATATATATATATATATATATATATATATATATATATATATATATGTGTGTGTGTGTATAGTGTGTTCTCATTTGTTCGAACCTGGTTCAACTTGAACGAAACATCTCTAAACGTCTTTACTTGGCCCTAATCAATCTCATTTAAATATATATTTATTTATATATATTCCTTATAGGGAAAACTTTGGATAAGTACTTGAGGCTTAGGAAAATTTCAATTTGGTTCCTATGCTTTAAAAACATTGTTGTGATATCCTATGGTTTCTTCCGTCTATCAAGCTAGTTTAAATGCATTAATGGCATCACCAGAAAATTATGTAGAAGATGGATCCATATGCTTGGGGTAATGTAGTTGCTAACTCAGTAGCCACATCATTAATAAATATTAAATTAAGTTTTATATAACTTTAGTATCAAAATGTAAGATTTAGTAAGTAGTAATATTCAAGAATATTTAATATTGGCTAATATTTAATTTTAATATTAATATTGAAGTATAATATTAGATATAAGTTGGTATAGCGATTAACATGGCATGTGATGTTGATATGGTAGATGATGTTACATCTTAATCAAGTAATATAAGTTGATGTGATGTTCATATGATAGCTAATGTGACAAATGATGTACCATATCAAATTAAAGATAACAATTTTAAGCATTTGCTGGGAAGCTGATAAATGGTGAAAACCACATGATAGTCTACGGACTTTTGTACCATATCAAGCCACATTTGATCTAGCTTCGCCCTAGCTCCTAGCCTCAAGGCATCCCTTCTCTCATATATGTATATACACGAACACACAAGAAAAAAACATACACATACACTCAGTTTGAACTAGCTTGCTTTATAAAAAGCCTCTCCTTAAGGTGTGCTTACAGTAAGAACACACAAAGCTCAAATAAGCTATTGATGTTCTTACGACTCAGTGGGCAATAAGACAGTAGTGTAAGCTTGTTTTGCAAGGCGTAGTTGACAACAGAAAGGGGTCTTTGCTCAAATAAGCGTGATATTTCTTTGCTCCTAGCTACCGGCATATATTATTACATGATATATATATATATATATATATATATATATATATATATATATATATATATATATATATATATATATATATATATATATATATATATATATACACACACACATAGAGAGAGAGGAGGGAGAGGTAATGTTAAATGTATAATATCTTTTAGTGCATAATGTTACATAAACTTTTTCACCGTTGAGATGAACAGTTCAGGTGATAAAATATACAATATTTTAATATATATGATTCATTAAATACAAAATACAAAACTATAATGATACTTTTAATTCAAATATCGATCACTCATCATGATAATTGAATGATGAAGATGTTTATGCAAGATAATGCACCGAAAGACTATATATAATACTTATATATTACATATTTGTAATACTTATATAGCTATATATACTTATATAAGTATAGTTTAATGTAATATTACATATTACTTATATATTACATATTTATAATACTTATATTATATGTACTAATGTATATACTTATAGTTATAAGTTATAAACATTATACATGTGTTTAACATAATATTATAAATACTTAAAAGACCAAAACTGGGTCCTTCCAAAATCATGCACGAATCTGAACTTGAAACTGCTCTCGAACCGGCAGTTCCAAAATCGAAACTGGCTAGGGGCATTTCAGTTATTGTTCCGGGTTTCGAGCAAATCCAAATTGGATATGTTTACTCCTCCCTCTCTCTATAAAATTTACCGTAAAGTGAAATTATGAACATGTGGGTCAGACCGCGCAAAACACAAAAGTTGTGAGAGAGGGAGGCCTCTTTGTCTTTGGTTGGCAGAGATTGACCGGTCTAGACATGTCCAATTCGAAATCGAATTGGACTCAAAACTGTAGGGAACCGAAACCCAGAGACTTCCTGGCTCGGTTATAGTTTATAGATTTCAGAAATCAGTCTAAAACCAGAACCGAAACTGACAGTTTCAACCCGCTTTTAGTTATAAATATAATTTCTAAACCCTACCTATTGTAAACCGCTTCCGGAAGGTCTTAAATAAATTATGTTAAGTGTATTTATCTATTTAAATAAATTGTGTTAAGTGTATTTGGACAAGTAGACGGTTTACCACAATGGCAATGAGTAACATGGAAACAGAAGATTCCAAAACCTTAAGTGAAACCGGTTTCCGATCGATTCAGTTACCGTTGGCTTTACCGAGAACCGGACATGTCTAGACCTGTCTGTACTCATCAAAGAATCACAAACTACAGTTCCTTGCTCCACTTTTCCTCTCTTTCGTCTGCTTCCACTTCCAAAAAGTTTATTTCGTTTCATTTTCCGAAATCAGGCGGCCATCAGCCACACTTTAAATTTCAGTGGAGCCCAAATCTGCCGTGCATGACTGCACTTATCACCAAGAACACGTGGTTCTTACACACTTTCCGTGTTCCAATTTGCGACGGAAGTTCCCGGCAGTTTCTGTTCATTGCACGTAATTTCCCTCGCAAAAGAAACACCATCTTCTGTTTTCCTCTCTCTCTCTCTCTCTCACACACACGAGAGAAGCAAATGGGGGTGGAAATGGAGAACGGTGGCGCCGTTGTGATTCACGCGAAGGAAGAAAGGGAGAAGGAGAATTCTAAATGGAGGTTCAAGCCGAACGAGAAGCTGATGCTGGAGAACGAGCAAAGCATAAGGGGCGTTCTTGGCGTTCTCATGGCCAATCTTAGCAATGAAGATGAAAGGATAGTTATTTTAATGGGCCACGGCGACCCTTCGGTGTTTGAGTTGTTCAAGACGACGGAAACCGCCGAAAAGGCCGTCGTCGAGGCCATTAAATCGGCGGAGTTCAATAGCTACCCACCGACCGTCGGACTTCTTTCCGCCAGAAGGTTGGTTTTTTTCTTTTATTCGCGGGAAGATGCACCTGTGGATGCTCTCTCCTTGGACTTCCCTTACTTCGTAAAATGTAACCCATCAGGGACGACGATGGTGGTTCACGAATTCTTGCGTTTCTTTAATAGTTTTCGGCTTCCGTGATAATAGGTGATCCCCTACTGCCTGCTTCCTTTTCCTTCCTGCCAGAGAGAGAGAGAGAGAGAGAGAGAGAGATGATCGAATGCAATTGTTGCTCACAATCCAAAAGGCAGTGATGGAACCTAGTACTTCCAGTGTTGGAGGTCGATCACTCTCAAAAGTTCAAAGTCCCTTATCTTCTTCATCGTCAGTTGCAAACGTTTATTTTTCTTTTGTTACAAAGGAAGTTAGGTAACACACAGGCAATCACCTCCTATTAATCGAACTCGCTACTGCAGCCCTGCCGTTGAGCTAACGCTGTGGCTGCTACGACGTTTTTGGTTGTGCGCTTAGTAATCATGTTATTGTTGTTTCCCTCGTCGGGTAAAGACTTCTATTATATTGGTATTGTATTTGCTTATTGATATTTTATGCGAATGGAGCGTTTGCAAAAATTCGGCAGATGTGAATCCAATCCATTTTTGGTATGTCTATGAGAGGAACTGTCACACCGTGGAATCTCAAATATCCGTTTGGTACACAAAAGGCCGACTGTAAAGAGAATCGGAGCCCGACCTCCGTAGAGTTCTCGCCTTTTGCCTTTTCGGCGACGCAATCTCAAGACCTTCACTGCACAAATAGAGATCCTTTTTTCATCGTTCTCTTTTCGCCCTTTGTGTTGTTCACCGTTCGTCGGTCCTTAGTTGGTGGTATTCGATTTTTTCCTTTTCCTTTTCTTCATCGACCTTCATCAGCAACTTTTTAATCCTTTGTTAGTTTGCGTTTTTCGAATAGCTGATTTTCTTCAGAAACATTTCTGGATTAATCGGTGATTTTGTTCACTGGTGCTTGTTTGTGTATTCCCTTTTCATTATTAGTTGGTTTTGCTCACCAACTTCTAAAGATTGATTGTTTCTTTTACCAGGGCTGTGTCGGACTACCTTTCCCTGGACCTGCCGTACAAAATCTCACCGGACGATGTGTTCATGACTGTGGGTTGCTCTCAAGCCATCGAGATTGTGGTTCACGTCCTCGGCCGTCCAGGCGTCAATATTCTTCTGCCCAGGCCTGGTTTCCCTCTCTATGAAGCTAGGTGCAGGATCTGCGAAGTCGAGACTCGCCACTTCGACCTCCTCCCTGATAGAAATTGGGAGATTGATCTCGACTCCGTCGAGTCACTTGCCGACAAGAATACAGTCGCCATGGTGATCATCAATCCGGGCAATCCTTGTGGCAACATCTTCACCCGAGAGCATCTGGAGAAGGTGCAGCATCTGTGTGTGTGCATGCGTGCGTGTGGCAAACTTGAATTTGGTGGTTGAATTCGTGATTTTGCGGGTTGTTTATGAGAGAAGATGAGTTTGGCAAATTTGAACTTGTGGCTTTGGGGGCTGTTCTGGAGCCCTATTTCAGGTTGCTCATGTCGCGAGGAAGCTGGGGATTGTTGTGATTGCAGATGAAGTATATGCTCATCTTACTTTTGGGAGTGATCCTTTTGTTCCGATGGGGGAATTTGGAGGCATCGTTCCGGTTATTACGTTGGGTTCTATCTCGAAGAGATGGCTGGTGCCTGGCTGGAGACTTGGCTGGCTTGTGGCATGTGATCCCAATGGCATTCTGAAGCAGACCAAGGTTTCATCCAACATCTAGCTTTGATTTAACATTAGTAAAGTGCCAACTAGAACTCAATGCGTTAGCCCACATGGCAGGTCTCTCGACTCCACCAAACACAAGGGATGCGAGTTCCATTATGGGGCACCAAATGGTATAAAACTTGAGTTGAGAGGATCACGATCGATATAAAACTTGAGTTGAGAGCATCACCAGTTAAGGATAAGAAAGAGATTTGAAGCAATACGGGAAACAAAAGAATGATAATTGTTTAGAAGATAACCTTATAAAGATTCTCCTAGAAAATGAGTAATCACCTCCTAAAATGTTGATGTAGGCTCATCCAACTATGATTCTTTAATTACTGTTTCGGTAATTGTTAAGATTACTAAATACAATTAACTACAAATATTAAATTCGAATTGTCTGTCCCAAAATTTTGTCATTCGTAAAATTAGCCAACTAGAGCTATTGATTGGAAGAGATGTTGAGAATCAACTAGGTGGCTTAAATGTGAATTTCACTCTTGAGTCACTAATGCTCCATTCACCCATCAACGATTTGTGTTCAAATAGGGTTTGGACGTTGGTTCCACCTGGGGCATAAGTAAGAGGTTCATGGTAGTGATGGATGGGCAGTGAGCCCGTCTGGTCAGGTTAGATCATTAGTGCATGTTCCTCCGTCAACACCTACTTGACTTCACCTCCAATAGTAAAAAACAACTATTAATACTATTATCTTTTCCCATAGTAGATGACTATATCACAAAGGCGCAGATCAGGGTGTGAGACAGGAGCGCCAGTGCAACTGTGAGACATTACAATAGTCATGGGTGTGGGACACGATGATATATAGATATACATTATAAGAATATCAGAGCATGTCCTTTTGCTTTATAGTTGAAGGCTGATGCACAGTATTCCTTTACGTCCTCTGACTGCGGACTGTTCTTTGGCATTCAGATTGTTGATTGCATAAAGAGCTACCTCAACATCTCGTCTGATCCATCAACAGTAATGCAGGTCTTTTTATCTCATGTCTTTCTATTGTTTTCTTACTTTTGGGTCCACAGTGGTTCAGTTTTTGTCTCGTCTGTGACTTTTTTCTTGTGGTGATGGATGACTTGTTCCCTATTATGCGATTAATAAGTGCATTTTCAGATCCCGTTGCTGATGCTTTTAATGCTTACCTGTCTGTTGTGTGTTCTCATTGCTTGATGACATCTAAACCAGATATGCTTGATTTTTTAGTGGGCAAAATACCGAACATCTTATTTCTTGCATTATATGTAATTTTTAATGATTATTTGATTAAAGTAACATTATTTGTGACTCCATAGCTCGTGTCTGATTAGTACTTTTCCTCCTACCAACTGCTATGTGTGTATACGATGTTGTTTTAGAATTGTATTTCTAATTTGTAATATTCATATTGAGTTACATGAATTAAATGTGTTGAAAATATATGTTTATTATCTTTTAATAATTTGAGTTTTGGTGACGATGTACCATATAATTTAAATAATTTCATTACTTAGAAAGGGCAAACGCTTAATCATTCTATAATAGTAATAGTAAAATGACATAATGGAAGTTAAATGCCATTCATAAAAGGAGTACCGTGATGATGATAATGACTAATACCTAACGGAGGGGGTATTATGATGGACCGAGTGACTATTGTTGTGGTGTTGTAGTGTACAACTTTGTAGTCTTAGTGGACGCTGCAAAGCGGCAACCACTATATTGTCTTGAGGACCTTTACAATATCTTGCTATTGATGGCAGAATGCTTAAAAGATACATTTGCTTGCCATTCCACACATGAAATATGGTGTTTGATCAGCGAAAAATAATGGTAGATACAAAGGAAACAAGAAACTGTAGAGTTTTCAAGCTCAAATTTTTCTCCTTACTTGGAATGTCCAGGGGAATCAGGGTACAGGGTTTTTCAAAATTTCTATAATAGACATTTTAAGATTATCTATAAGGATACAGGGTTTTTCAAAATGTCTGTCCTACCATAAAATGTGACTTCTCTGCAGCCGCTTAGGTTGTTTCAAATTCTATCCTTTTGGGGATATTCAAGTTATGGGTTCTTTTAAATGACTGAAAGTGGGCTCGGATTATCATACCTTTGGATTTTCAGTGTTTTCTTTTCCTAATGAAAACTTTTGTCCAGACCTTTTATCAGTTTGTTCTTTGTAAAGTTAATTCATACTGAGGTATTTGTTGTGGAACAAAGGAGCTTGATAGGGCAGACCCTTGTATTTGTGGACTTGGATCCTAGATTTTCTTGAAAATGTCGAATGCCCATTGATTTTAAGTTCCTCTCCAGGAGAATCTACGTCTCAGATCTAAAATAAGGGACGTTGAGTTCATTGTCCAGGAAAATGACAATGAACTCAAAGTCCTTTAATTTAGATCTGGGACGTAGATTCTCCCAGAGACAAAAGAACCTGTGGTTAAATACGGATTTCATACAACTTATATGCTGCCGTTGTACTTGTATTCCAATCAAGCATATAACACAAAATACTTGCATATCCAAGAATACAACAGTGGAGAATTTGCCTGGACCAGCAATGCAAGTGGTATATTTACATGGATTTTTTCTGCATGATTCTTGATTATGACCTGGAGTGTATGGATTGTGTCTATACCCAAGAAATGGTTAAGCACAACACTCTGACTATTGATGGTAGTGGGGTATCATATACCTGAAGACTGGAAGTCAGATGTTACAAATGATTCTGTGAATGTAATGGAAACCCTATTCCTTATGAAACTTAACGCACTGAGTGATGCTTTTTGAAATTTTGTCTGGTAATTTTGGTGTTTGGCCAATGACTCCAATAACAATAACAACAACAAAGCCTTTTTCCATACTAGATGGAGTTGGCTACATAGATTTTTTGTTTCTACAAAGTCCTATCATAATTTGTAGAATCCATGGTAGATAAGTCCGATAAAGTTTTATGCTGGCTGTCCGAAGCCTAACGCAACCCCCCTCCTTTATCCGGGCTTGAGACCGGCCATGCAAGGGGATCCCTTACATGGGAGGAGTTGGCCAATGACTCCAATAGCTTACTTATTTTGGTAAGAATAGTGGAATTTTGCTTTCCATGTATTTACCTGCTTTAAGACGATCTTGAATATAAAATCTAGTATCTCCAGGTCTTCATGAGTGATACTGCTAGTTGCCTAAGTGAATGTGTTGACTGTGCTATGATGTTGTAAGTCATTTTCTTATTTGATGATTGGGATAACCATGAAATTCACCAGGCAGCAATTCCAATAGTTCTTCAAGAAACAAGCAAGCAGTTCTTCAGCAAGACAGTCAATCTATTAAAATTAACAGCAGATATATGCTACAATGCTATCACTAGAATTGATTGCATTTCTTGTCCACATAAACCTGAAGGGTCGATGTTTGTGATGGTAAGCTTGATATCTCTTTGATTTCAACTCCATTCAAATGAGCAAAATTTATAACTAAAAATTTGCTTACCAGGTAAAGCTCGATATTTCTCGCTTGGAGAACATAATAGATGATCTGGATTTCTGTTTAAAATTAGCTAGAGAAGAATCAGTGGTGATATTGCCAGGTAATGTTCAGAAAAGATAATTGGTGGTTCACTATTTTCTGCAATGTCATCCCTTAGCATATAAAGGTTGCTATTTTCAGGTTCTCCACTGGGTATGAGAGGATGGCTTCGGATCACCTTCGCTGTAGATCCTTCTCTTTTGGAGGATGGTTTAGCAAGAATACATTCTTTCTGTGAGCGGCATAAACAAAACTAATAGATCACTGTTCATCTTGGGTCGAGTAGGTGAGACTTGGGAGAAGTAGCAACTGTTTGTTGGATGTGTCTAGACCCTTAGTAAATTATATGTCTCATATTTAGGGATCTATGCTCAAGATCCCTGTTCTTGTGTGCCAACAAGAATTTTGATTCAATTATATAGCGAATCATTTGATCAGTTAACGAGTACCATTGATTCTTTCTCTTGTCCAAGCTTCTTTCTCAGGGCCTTGCATGTTGTCCTTCATTTGGCCTTTTATGTTTCAGTTGTTTCTCAAGAAAATCTGTTGCTAATATCATGTGAAGTGGAAATATCTTCGCACAGTGTTTTGATTCGAGTGCATACAAGGGAAAGGGAACTCAAGTTACTCCAGTTTTTTTCATTTTGTTCACTTAAGTAGTGAGTGCAAATTCTCAACCCTTTTTCTGTTTTAGATTCTCACCTCTCTGGTGACAATTCTAATTCTCATATGTCCGAAACATGGCAACTATGAGTCAATGCCATATCCTCGGAGAAACTAAGACATGGAAAGATGAGCAAATTGGTAGATATTAAGTTTGGGATGAGTTTCTTGAGAGTTCTTAGCATCCAAGGAGAATGCTTGAGAATTCATCTCATTGTGCTCGGCTTTTACTTTATTATCTAGTAGCTCTTTCGAACACTGACTTCCGTAACGCATCCGTTAGGCAATTGGTCCGTCTTTCCTGGCTGTAATTTCACTATGTACAGATACCAATATATAACATAATTGTACCCTTTTTACTGTACACACTCCTTTTTTACTGTTTTTTTCAAAATACCTATGATCATTTTCAGTAATTATGAAAATATGCTTTGACCACAAAATGAGACATTCCCTTTTCTCATGTGTGAATATGCTTTCAGCCCTCATTTGTGACCTTTTTTTTATTCCATTTTTTGCTCCCTCACTCGTTTCAACCACCTATTACTCAATTTACAACTATTTTTTTGTAAAAAGCGGATCAAAATTTGTCAAAAAAAAAGAATCAAAAGAAAAAAGAAAGAAAGGGGACAAATGAAGAAAAAGAAGATGAAAAAGGCCGATTATAAGGGATTTATTGATTTGATTTTAGTTTTTCATTTTTTAGTTATTTTGATTGTTTTTTATTGATTTCTAGATTTAAATTGAAAATAAAAAACTAAGACATCTTGACAGAAGAGATGCAAAACCCGCACGAAGCATTCTTAAATGTGGTTGTCGGGTAAGGAAGCTCGATCATGAAAGGGATATAAGAATTGTGCACAAATAATGATGAGTGCAAAGTTAAGCGTCCTTGAGTGAGAATGTATTGGGTTGGGTAATATCATGGAAAGCCCTCGTATTGCACTCCTTTTTACTTTTTGGTGTAGCTCCTCATTTCCTTACTCATAGTGGAGTTTGCACGAAGCATCGGTAACTGTGGTTGTCGGGTAAGGAAGCTTGATCATGAAGGGGAAATAGGAGAATGCGGGTCGGGTGTGTCTCTTCTATCGTGATCCCCTAGTTTTTATTTTAATTTTTTTCTTATTGTTTTTTTATTCTATTTTCTTCTTCATTTGTTATGATTCTTATGGTTATTGTTGTTTTCGTATCATTGAGTCGTGTTTCTTCTTCTTATTGATTTTATTTTTTGTTATTTTTTTTTCTCCTTCTTTGTTCTATATTTTTCTCAACGAAATTCACAAGAATATGCATTGAGCGGTGAAAAAGACAATAATGCTAAGTGAAATCTATGTCTATCGGGGCAAAAAAATCTCGTTAAATATACTTTTGTTGAAATTGGGTGGGAGAGGAGAGAGAAATGTTGGGATGGAAGGTGAGAGAAAATAATATTTATATGAAGAGTAATTTTGGTATTTGGTAGAAAGAGAATGTGTGAATAGTAAAACAGGGTATGTAAATAGCAAGCCCTTGTTTGTGTTTCTCTATAGCACATCCGTTTATAGCTGGAAAATGTCATTCAACCTTCCAATGTTCTGAAGACAGCCTCCGTGGTCATTGGGAAAGAGTAAGATAGATTGAAATGGTTGTTGCACACCCTGAACTCGAACCCACTTATCAATTCATGTAAGCAACTGCTATATTCAAAAGAATAAAAAAGAAAACAAGTTTATTTTCTTATTTCAACATAAAAATTATATACTGCATAAAAAGTTATATACTATTTTGAGGGTGTTTTATATGCATAATGTAAACATTTCCATTGTTTGATCTAGTAATAGAGATTTGAATTATTTATTATATTTAATGCAGTAAAATAATTCAAATCTCTACGATCTAAAAAATCAAACAGTGAAAATATTTATATAAGATTGATTATCCACGAAAAGACATTATGGATTTAAGACTATTTCCTGTTTTTTCTAGTAGCCATAGTAAAATATTCAAGTGTTTTAATAACATTAAATTATAAACCAGTATCTTGAGGAACTCGCGAAGCAATTAGGTTCCTGTACATGAGAAAAGGAACTCAGGGCCTGAAAAAGATATTTGATAATGAGAATTTTGAATTAGCAGGTGAAGTGTGTAAATAAGTCATTCTTTTCAAAGTCATCCTTTTGAGAGAGCAATTATTTTCTTTCTCTTTTTATTTTTTTTTCCCTCAAGGCAATCTGTCACTGGGCGTCCATGGTAAAGGATCCACTAGACTTTTTTTGAGTAACTGGTGGGACAATCAAATAGAGCTTCAGCGGGAAGTTATGAAAACTTGGTTGTCGCACTTGTGGAAGAGGGGTAGACGAAGACCTGACTGGTATTGGAAGGGTCTCTTGCTTGCCAATAATGAATAACTGGAGCATTTGACTAGGTTCATGGTCCATGAATAAAAACAATCTTGTTTTTTTGTGCGCTAATACCTAACCAGATAGAGCACAATTGCGAACAAATAATCCATGAATTCAGCCCGATAGTTCGGGATAAGGCTTGGTTTTGATAAGCTCAATACTTTACAGGTGACGCTGGAAATAGTTCTATCTGCAATTGAACCTCTGACCTGCTCTTATAGATGCCAACGTTCTACACCCCCATCCCCACTATGCCTATTGTAGGCAGCAAGTAAACAATTTTGGAGGAAAAGAAGACCGTCTTTTGTTATTGTAGCTATCAAGTATAACTTTCCTATTGCCAAAAGCACAGCATTCATACCATGTCCAATTTCCTGGCATAGGATCCTACAAGGATTGAATATCCAGATTTCATATCCACTAAGGGACAACCTTGTCTCCAATGGCAACCGAAAGTTGGTGCTTATTGACCTTAACTTCCAAACCTTCATAGCAATCAAGAGTTGATTCTGCACATGAAAATGGGAGCAGCAAGCAAAATGAAAGCACCCGTGATTCCAACAGAAATATGTGTGTTGTGTTCGTTCGACTAGTTTATATCTGTTCTTTGAACACTAGTCACAAAATTTGTATTGTGATGTTCAGTATCTTGACATCTCAATCTTGACTTCCGTTTCGAACACATTCTCAGTTCTGTAAATGTCATCTCACATGCAGGAGACCACCGAACCGTGTTTGGAGAGTGCACAATTCCATCAGTGTTTGCTTTCCCTCGAGTGTATTGAGAAGGCCACAAAGATATTGTAAAATGGTCGATTGGAGGATGTGGAAATAAAAAACATGGAAAGACAACTCATACCTTGTTCATTGAGAGAGGAGGAGGATTGGGTTGGGTTATTTTCAAAATACCAAAATATATTTGGTGAAGGTTACGGGTGTAGCCATATTATGGTATTAATAGCTACTTAGTTAAGTGATAATTGTGATCATTAGTAGCAATATAGTGGCTGAAACTTATTAGCATTTTGAGTCATATTTGTGACATGAGCCACTTTCTTAAGTTATAATTGTGCTCATTAGTAGCACATTTAGTGTAGCTATTACTCTTGAGAATTTTCCAACTATATTGTGGAATTAAGAATCATTTTCTTAAGTGATAATTATACTCATTAGTAGTACATGTAGTGGTTGTAACTCGTGAGAATTTTCAGCCATATTTTGACATTAAGACCCATTTATTTGAGTGATAATGTGCTCATTAGTAGCACATAAAATGGATGTAACTCTTGAACATTTAACATCCATGTTATGGCATTAAGAACCACCTCCTTGAGTGACAATTATGCTCATTAGTAGCATATCATTAGTTACATCTTTACCTTGTCTATATATAGTGGCATTGTAAACAAGATTGATCCCAACTTTTCTATCGTTGTGTGAGTCTTTTCCTACTTAGTTTTTCAAAAGAGTTTACAAGTCCAATTGTAACACTAATTAGGTTTGCAATATCATCCTCTTTGATTTATCGGATTGTATATGACTTGGTTGCATGTGTACAAGACGAACCTAGGGCCTTCGTTGTACCCTGAAAGTGTTTGTCAGGATCTATTATATTCAGTTATACTGGTGGTGGCAAATAAACTTAAAAGGTTGGTGTCCTTGAAGTATAGTGCTATCCTAACTTTTTCAAAGTATTAAATTTGATATCTGAGGTACCAACTACTCAAGAACCGTATCATCAGCAAGAGTTTGACTCGAACATGTTGTAGTTACAACCTCTTAAAATTATTATAATGGTTGGGCTTCTCAATATATTGGTCGCATCGGCACAAGTGTGGGTGCAGAAATGGGTATAGGTACAGGGCACGGTATTTTTCTAGGATCACGGGTAATATCTAATAAAATTGTCATAATGGTTAGGCTTGGATTTGGGATGCAGCCCCAGACCTGAATCAACCCAAATTGTAGGCGGTACAGTAATGCACCACCATTATCTGCCTTCTCTTTCATCTTTTTTAAAGCATTGATAAGGGTATTTGATGAATCACTTCTTGAGCCTTTGAAAACCGTCTATTCATCAACTCAGCAGGTATTGGTGTATTCACTTTTTTTATATTAATCCTTATGCAGATATTTTGGAGATAAAATCACGTGGAAGAATAACAGTTGGATGTGTACAATAGATAGACTAGAATGTCTAGGGTTATCTTACGTTTTATCTGGAATCCAGGGTTGGTTCAAACGTGAGCCCCCTCATGGTAAATGGTATAGATCTCGTTAGGGTGACAACTATTGACAGCTATCGCATAAATCATAAAAACGTTACATTTGATTCAATTCATATCAATCATTTTCATAGGTTAATAGTGTCTTATATTCATAATGTTGGCTAGGAGCCCGACATGGGGAGAAGCAGCAGTGTCGAGTGTTAGAAAGTCTGCTACTGATGCCGTATCTTGATAAAAATGTTATACATAGAAAGATCGAAAGAGAACTCAAAGTAAAACTTGTACCCATTCATCAACAACATAACATACAAAAGCCAAGCTGATCAATGCTTGCCATCATTGAGTGTTTCCTCTACATTCTCGTGTGGGGCTAGGAGTCTGCTCCATTTCGTGCCTGAGAGGATTGCCAAGAACTGCCTAAATTTTTGGTCAACATAAGTGAAGTATAGCAACGAGCTGATCACTGCTGTCTGTCACCGTCCTCGTCTTTCATCCACAGTGCCAAGTGCAGTGGAGTCCCTGCTCTCAACAACAGTTGAGTCCCTCGTTTCAGCTTCACTTTGTGACTCGGCCGTTTGCCGGTAAAATCGCAGTAGCACCACGAACATAAATGCTGCAGGCAGAGAAAAATCCCTTAATACATCAGTTATTAATGAATTTATCATATTTTGCCGGTGACTTTGAATTGGAAACTCAATTTCTAAGAGTACGATTCAAATTTTGATCATTAGGCTCATGACTCAAACATGGTGCAAAATGGTCCAGTCCACCATTGACAGCTTCACCCGGCCTCTAGAGATTTGGATTCCTTACAACGTTACAAATTCAATTCTCTGAGCAGGCATCAGGCATGCAATTGCAAGAGAACTAACGACATCCTTCTCTTCCATAAATTTCTTCCAGCCAACAAAACGTACTTTCCACGTAGCCCTATCGTGTGCCATGTTAGCAGTTAACTCACAATAAGCTAGATCATTCTTTATTGTTTCTTTCCAACACTTTTGTGGTCATCCTCTACTGCTTTTAATACTTTCCAAATTTAGTTTCTCATACCTTCTTAAAAGTTCTTCTTTTGATCTTCTTTTAATATGTTCAAACCATCTTAAACGATATTCTCTCATTTTATCCTGTATTGGTGCCACTCCTAATTTGTTTATAATAACCTCATTATGTATACGGTCTTTTCTTGTATGACCACTCATCCATCTCAACATCTTAATTTCTGTCACAGACATCTTTTCTACACGTTGATGATTAACTGTCTAACACTCAGAACCATAAAAAATGTCAAGCCTAATTGCTGCTCTATAATATTTACCTTTTAACTTTAATAGTATCTTCTTATCACAAAGAATACCTCCTGCTCCTCTCCATTTTAACCAACTAGCATTAATTCTATGCGTAACATCTCCATCAATTCTTCCATCACTTTGAAAATTTGATCCTAGGTATTTAAAACTTTACTTTTGGGGATGAAATGTGTGCCAATTTTAATTTCTATGTCCTCTGAAGTAACCAAATGATCAAACTTACATTCCATATGTTCTGTCTTTGTTCTACTAAGTCGGAAGCCTTTGCTTTCTAGTGTTTCTCTCCATAGTTCCAAGTTTCTATTAACTTTTTCCTTAGACTCCTCCACTAACACAATGTCATCTGCAAATAACATACACCAAGGTACTTCATCTTGAATATGCTTTTTTAACTCATCAATCACCATTATAAATAAGTATGGACTTAAAGTTGATCCTTGATGTAACCCAATATTAACTTCAAAGAAGTCTATCATTCCTTCTGGAGTCCTCACACATGTTTTTGCACTATCGTACATGTCTCTTATAAGGTTAATGTATGTCATTGGGATACCTCTTTTTTCCAAAGTTCTCCAAAGAACCTCCCTCAGTGTCCTATCGTAAGCTTTTTCTAGATCAATAAATATCATGTGAAAGTCTTTCTTTTTTGCTCTAAAATGTTCCATAAGACGTCTCAAAAGGTGAATCGCTTCAAGAGTAGATCTGCCTAGCATGAATCCAAATTGGTTCTCTGTTGTACTTGATACTTGTCTTAACCTACGTTCGATAATTCTTTCTCACAATTTCATAGTATGGCTCATTAACGTGATACCTCGATAGTTCTCACAATTCTGAATGTCTTACTTGTTCTTATATATGGGTATAAGTGTACTCGCTCTCCATTCCTTGGGCATCTTTTGGTTTCTCCATATTTCATTAAATAGTCTTATGAGCCATGTTATTTTTATTTCTCCTAGGATTTTCCAAATTTCTATAAGAATATTGTCTCGTCCTACCGATTTACCACCCTTCATATGTTTAAGAGTTTCTTTGACTTCATTCTTTTGAATATGTCGGTAGAAATTGTGGTTTATATATTTTTCTGATTTAGCTAACTCTTCTAAGCTAATACTAACATCTTTATTTTCATTAAAAAGCTTATAAAAATAACTTTTCCATCTATTTCTTATATCATCATTTGCCACTAGAATTTTTTCATCCTCGTCCTTGATGCATCTAACATAATTAAAATCTTTAGTTTTCTTATCTCTAGCCCTAGTTATCCTAAAAATATCTCTTTCACCCTCTTTTGAGTTGAATTTTTTATATAAATCCTCCCAAATTTAAGTTTTGCTTCACTCACGGCCTTTTTCTTTTCCTTCTTTGCTTTCTTATGAGGCTCTAAAGTTTCACTAGTTTTTTTAGTATAATGTAATTTGTAAAATGCCCTCTTCGCCCTGATTTTATTTTGCACTACTTCACTCCACCACCAAGCTTCTTTTTGTGCTGGTACACCTCCCTTAGATACACCTAACACATCTTTCGTCACATTCCTAATATGTATAGCCATATTGTTCCACATATCACAAGGTGTACCAACATAAGTTTTGCTTCACTCACGGCCTTTTTCTTTTCCTTCTTTGCTTTCTTATGAGGCTCTAAAGTTTCACTAGTTTTTTTAGCATAATGTAATTTGTAAAATGCCCTCTTCGCCCTGATTTTATTTTGCACTACTTCACTCCACCACCAAGCTTCTTTGTGTGCTGGTACACCTCCCTTAGATACACCTAAGACATCTTTCGTCACATTCCTAATATGTATAGCCATATTGTTCCACATATCACAAGGTGTACCAACATAATTCCAAACATCTCCTTGAAGGACTTTCTATTTAAATATATCTTCTTTCTCGCTTTTGAGGTTCCACCATTTAGTTCGAATAGCTCGATGCACTCTTTTCTTCTTTGTCCATTTTTTTTATTTGTAAATCCATAACTAAAAGTCGATGTTGGGTGGTTAAGCTTTCTCCTCTAATGACCTTGCAATCTTTACAACATGCTCTATATTTTTTTCTACAAATAAAGTAATAAATTTGTGATTGTGATAAGCCACTCTTATAAGTAATTAAATGGTCATCTCGCTTTTTGAAGATTGTATTGACTATAAAGAAATCAAATGCCATAGCAAAATTTAAAATCTCCTTACCTTCCTCATTTATATCTCCAAAACCAAAGTTTCCGTGAATGATATCCTAATGCCTCTTTACCGACATGTCCATTTAAGTCTCCTCCTAAACAAATCATCTCCCTTTGTGGAATATTTTGAATCACCCTATCTAATTCTTCTCAAAAAGTTGTTTTTATACTATCTTCTAGTCCTACTTGGGGTGCGTAAGCACAAACTATATTCAAAACATCTGCTCCTAACACTAATTTCAAGGTCATGATTCGGTCACCGTATCGTTGTATGTCTACTACAGTATCCTTTAAATCTTTATTTATGATAATACCAACTCCGTTTCGAACCTTTTCTTTACCTAAGTACCATAATTTAAAACCATCTTCAACCCACTTTGTCTCTTGTAAACATAGAATATGAATCTTTCTCCGAATCATAGTATCTACCACCTCCCTCCACTTACCAGATAATGTTCCGATATTTCAAGAACCAATACGAATCTTATTATCTTATATTGATTGATTCCATTTGATGTCCATTCTCACGACCTGTCTATAATTTCATCATGGATAACTCATGAAATTACCTGCAAAGAAGCGCATTTTCATGCTCGAGAGATTCCAAAAGATTGTGGCGGCTGAAGTTGCAAGGACTCGCTTATGGCAACATCCCGACCAAGTTTCCAGTATCCATGACCTGAGGTTCTCCGCTGAGGTAGACAGAAATTAACCAAGACATTAGCTCGACTCATGCATCATAGACAACGCCCATGCAATACTAATATGTAAAAGATGAAACACCAACCTTGTCTGTGTAATTGTGAGCAATAACGGCAGTATATTTTGGGGACCGTAAAGCAAAAGAAAAATCCTGCACCCATTTCATCATAGTAGTACATTGTGAGTTGAATTAATTTACGCGAGAAATGATTCAGCACATAATAAATAGGTAAACAGTATCAGCGAACAGCATGTTAACTTCTGTCACTACCTGTTGCAAGAAGCCTCCACAAGGACAGTAAGTGGCCATACTCAGATGCAATGAAGAGGGCAGGGGCAACCTGCAAAAGAGTAATGGCCATATTAAAGGTTAATGTTTTCTCATCTTTCTTTAGTACCCCTTCTTATGGACCCATTTGCAATTTTTCACCCCAAGAACCAGACCCCACTACGCCTATAGAAGATTTGAGTCGACCATTGCGCTGGCAGCAAGCAGAGGTAAGGTCTACACATGTTGCTTCGTGTAAACGTGTCTCCAAGGATCGCACTCTGACACTATTATATGGGCTGGAAGGCCATGCTTTTTTACTCGGCCCAATTGTTTCAGTCGGCGGCCCGATGTGATTGGGATATCAGTTCAGGTATTACTGCTTGGAATCAAGAGTTCGTTCATGATAATACTTTTGATAGAAGATGTTGCTGAGAACCGATAATTTGTAATCCTGCCAGGTAATTAATTCATTCTCTCTTTTGATTTTCTTAAACTATGAATCTCAACCAACTTTCAGAGGGTTAATTTCAACTTCATGGTCAGATGATACCTTAAGAGTCATTGATGGATTGCCCGAGAAAAGCTCTCCAGATTTGGAGATCATCACGTTCAACAATGGGACAACCGTTTCAACTATGTAGGTTATATCCTCCTGCCTCACCAACCTTTTTTGTGATTCATTGCTAACATGATCATCCCTGTAAACCAGATGAATGGGAACTCATGAACAAAGAAAATAGAACGAAAATTAATCAAACTGAAACAGTGTCTTATTTCTACCTTCGCGGAAATGAATCATAGAAGAATGCCATGGCCAATAATAGCAACGCCAGCTGAGATGCAACTGATACAACACTGAGATGGAAGCAGAACACAACAAGAGGGAGTCGATTACCATCAAGTATATTGCGAAACCAATAGTACCTTTTTCCCACTCTTGAAATGCATCAACAACATGGATTCTTACGCCATATTCTGATCAAACTTCATTAATTTTCTTTTAAAATCACGTTACAATTCATAATGCTCACCATCGCAACTAGTCAAGTAGGCATAGGAACCAGACATAGGGCTATCGTGAACTTTACTAAATTAAAACCAAAACCGAGCCTTTTGGTGGGGTCAGATACATGGACTCTTGGTCATCATTCTGATCAGTTCATAAAGTTTTGTTAACTTCTATACTTACTATTTGCAACAATCGATGTCTCAGATAGTGAGGTGGTAGCAGCAGAACAGAAAGAGAGAGTCTATCACTATCACAACTGTTCCGAAAACAAAATCAAGCGTTTGACGAATGCTTCATAATGAGATTAAGATTGAAACCTGAAGCCGATCCCCTTTGCAAAGCCAGTAGCCAAGAAGCAAAGAGACCCCAACCCAAACCAGAGACTGGATTTCGCAACATCTTTCCACATAATCATTTCATGAAACCACTGACCAACGGAATCCAGCTTATGATCGACCACTCCACTTTTATACGTTTCTGCAGAACATGAACAGTGCATTCAGAAAAAGGCCATTGCAGTTCTTATGAGGGATACAAACAAAAAATTTACAAACCTTTTTCTCTTTGCCAATGGCGGCGAGACGATCTTTTCAAACTCAAATCCTCTTCATGGACACCCACGTCCCCAAATTCCTCCCGTTCTTTCTCAAACCTTGTTGTCGCAGCCGTCGTAATTGTCCTTCTTGACACACGGCGGCCGCTTCTTTGACCTAGCGGAGAAGCGCAACCACCAGAGGCAGCAGCCACGACACCGTTCTTGGATTTCTTTGCTCTGGGAGGGGAAGAATCGAGAAGAGGATCGTCAATGCAGAGCCTGGCCGCCAAGGTCAATGAAGAGGAAGAGGAAGAGAGCCTTTCGGCTCGATGTTTAGGCTTGCCATGTGCTCCTCCCCTTCGGCTTCGTCGTGCCGAGGAAGACGGAGAAAGGATCACTGATGGTTGTGGGGGTGGGTGTAGGTGCTGCAGTTGGTTGGCGGCGATCGGAGCGACTTCAAGAAGTGTCGATGGTGGTGGCCGGAGAGAAAGGAGATGGGAGTCACCGGATGTTGTTCCCTTCATTTTCAGAGACACCGACGATTTCCGTGGCGGCGTTGCCGTGTTCTCTCCGTTTCACACTCCAGTGTGTCAATGTGAATGTGTGTGTGTGTGTGAGAGAGAGAGGTGAGCAAAGCCGTGGGAGTGAGGAAAAGTCTTTGACCAACACTCAATGCCTGAGCGTGGAAGGAGCCGTTAGGCAACACCTTTCTGTATGCATTTTCTAATTTTTCGAAAAGGGATGCTCTTTGGCACTGTGCTCAACGGGCATGTGAGGCGAGCAGTTTTCGGTTCTTGATGCAGGTGGGCTATTTCATGTTTCGGGCGAAAACAGGTAAGTGGAACGTGCATCCATTTTTCCACTCATCTTTTTACCCCCTCATCTAAGTACATACCCTCGTCGGCTTTTGTCAAAGCAGGACATGCTGGAAATGAGTAAATATGCCAATTGTACATACTAGTAATCGGTTTTCTCTACATACTGGTCCGGAGGGACTTCTCTACGACCCTCAAGGCTGTTGGAGTAGATTCATCTGTATGTGACGGCCAAACGGTTTGGCACGTGATTCGTGCCCGATGTAAGTCATCCTTCACTCGGGTTTATTGTGTGGTGGTATAAAAGCAAGAATGATAAAGTTCGCAAGAGTTTTTATGAGTTTTGAGCAAAGGCACTTGTATTGTGTAAAAAAATTACTTTATTGAAAATAGGATGAAAGCTGCATGTTTCTCTTATATGCTATAATTTAAGTGGGAGTATTTTAGCCAAATGTTATAAGTAAGGGGTTGTCTTAACTAATGAAAAACCCCAAACTTACAACGAAAGTTATATGGTTTTCCTGCAAGAGACCCATATATATAACCATAGTTAAATGGTTAAGTTCATGGTGGATGCAAGAGACCCAGGAAAATCAGTCCACTACCACAAAGATAGATTGACATTCGTTTGACTTAAGCAAATTCAAGATAAAGTCCATAGGTACACTCTTCCACGATCGGCTTGGAATCAGTAATAGTTTCAAGAGTCCAACGGGTCTTTGATTATCAATCTTGTCTTGTTGGTGAATAAGATAAGTCCGCACATATATTGCCATATCATCAAGCATATTGGGTCAGTAATAAACCCATTTCAACAAAGCTCGTGTATGATCCACTTCTGGATGCTCTGCCTATCGAGAGTCATGGTATTCCTTCAATATATCCTTCCATAAGTTCCCTATTCTTGGCACGTAGACTCGATCCCATTTTGTAAGTTGTAAGCCATCCTCAACCCAAAATTGTCTAGTCTTACTCTCATCGACTTATGATTTAACTTGTTTTGCCATCTAGTCCATCTCTAAGCCGACACAAATACATTCCATGAGATCACTTTGAATATGCATCGTTTGAGTTTCGACATCAACTTGAAGAGCAGCCAAATCCACATGATGATTGAGTGCATCTGTCACTGAGTTCATTTTCCCTCGTTTGTAATGCAACATAAAATCAAATTAAGCTGAAAATTGTTGCTGCATGCCTACTTCACCTTAAACTTTTTTTGGATTTGAAAATAGCTTTTAGGGACGTTATCCATCTACATAGTGAAGTGAGTATCCAGTAGGTAATACCTCAATAATCGAAGATAGTGTATCTCCACAGTCATCGCTTTCTCATGCACCATGTACCATCTTTCTATGTCCCTAAGTTTTGGGCTTTCATAGGCAATAGGATATCCATCTTGTATCAATACCCAACCTAAGGAAAAGGTTGAAGCATCCATTTACATGTTGAATGGTCGATTGTTATCCCGTAGCTTCAACATAGGTTTCTTCATCACCGCCTCCTTCAACATATCGAAGGCATCCGAGCAAGCTACCATCTAGTCCCAAGCTTGGACCTTCTTCATGTTTGTCAAGGGGCCTACAATAACATCATATCCCCTTATAAAACATTGATACTAGTTAGAAAAACTATGAGAAAAACATAAACCCATCAAGGTGTTTGGAGGTTGTCACTTGTCAATAGCTTGGATCTTTCGAATGTCCATCTACGTCTTTCCACCACCAATTACACCCCATAGTAGCTTTGATCTCACTTTGTCCAAATAAGCATTTTTCTCATTTGACATAGAGATTATTCTTTTGCATAAGCTTAAAGACTACCTCCATGTGGTGAATGTGTTGATCTATAGAATCAGAATAAGTGGAGCTATTATAGACCATGTATTATAATAATATTTAGAGCATTGTTAATCGTATCGTTCCATATCGTATGATAAGGTATATTGTATGATACAATATCATTGTATCATATCATAAGAAAAATCAATACGATAAGAGTTGTGCATTGCACAGTGGTAATGTATCGGCTTGTATCATGTGATACAGGGAGATATATCATACGATATGGAAAATATTCCTCTAGTTTATAAAAGGGCGACCTAAATGCTTGATTTTTTTACTGTATTTTTCAATGTCATGCTAGTGCTACATGACTGCAAGAATTTCCGACTAGTGTGAAGCTCCTTCAACTTGTATGACTTTCTAGGCACCACTTTATTTCCTCGTGGTATATCACGTTTTATACAATTTTTGTTATTTTCCATATTGATTTTGTATCTATTTATGTTATTCGTCTTTCTCTTTTGAATGACAATTTATTAAGTGGGTGAATATGTTTTTGATGAATTTGTGATAATTTATGAAGTGAGTGTCTTTGAATGTTTTGATAGTTTATGAAGTGATTTTATTTTTTGTTTCATTATTATTTGATTTTAGTTTATGGAGATGTAGGAAAGAGGTCCTCATTCTCAATCTGTGATAAGTTCTAATGACCCAACATAGTACTAGTGTACTTCAATTAAGGGTAGGAGACCGAGAGTAACATGTAACTTTCGTGAGAAGCTACGAATAGCGGAGTTTATTGACTGAACGATCACTTAGTAGGAACTAGGAATGAGGTTGGTCTTTGTATATGTAGAATTAAGAAATTGCCAAAAGCTATTAAATAATAGTATGGTTGAAATTGGCAATGAAGAGAAGAAATATTAATGTTTGAGAAAGAGTTAGAGGATGCTGGCGGTAATGATATCAGCATAGAGGTTAGTAATAGTAGTTCTAGACCAACTAAGAAAAAGAGAGTTATGGAAGATGATGCAAGTTGTAGAAGAGGTAAAGGAAGACATTCTCTTTTTACACCTATTGGAATACAATCATTTTTCTCTCCTACTAGTATACCCTATTCTTAGTGTGGAATTTAAGTTGCTATCACTTATGAGCAATTACATGAGCAAGTAAATCTTACAACGGGAAGAGGGTTTTATGATGCATGTATTCTCTTTAATACGGTGAATTTATTTTATTTTTAAGCAATGGTAGATGCCATTGCTAACATTAGACCAATGTATAAGATGCTATATCATTGTGAAAGTACAAGAGTATTGTTCGACTTTGAGTCACGGAAGGAGACATAGTATACTCATGGCAGATGAATAAACATATAAGTAAGAAAGGACTTTATTTAATTACTTTATCTTTTATCCTACGGGACTTATGTCTTTGAGATTGCTTGACATGTCAGAGGAGTATCATACTATAGAGGATTTAAAGCAAGAATTTGATAAGATGATATTCGAGGTTGGTTAAGAAAAATTATGACTTCAAGGTGTTCATTTGATGGTAAGAGGTAAATTGAAAGCTATATACCACCTTTGGGCAACCCTCTCAACAAGAAAACATTGAATTGAATTGAGGGCTCTAGTCAATCTCACTTCATTTCCATATACGTTTCTGGGGAAAGGTATTGCCCATCCATCTATGAAAAAAAAATTTGGTTATGAATTTTTAGAAACATTTGCTATACATTACGTATCGTATTATGAAAAAAATGATTTATGTTACAATCCGCTACACAACATTGGTTTAGAGTACTATGGTGTTTTATTGAAATAATGTTTAGAGTTTGTTAGAGTTGACAATAGTAATCAAGATTTGGAATGAGAACTACTATAGTGAATTGCTTCAAGTAAATATAAGAGAATGTGGTTGTAGAAATACTAGAAGTACTGCACAGTTAGAATATGTAATCTTGATGTAAGTATTTGGAGACTTAGAATGATTATGATATCATTAGAACTCATAGTAAATCCTAAGTTGGAGTTATAGTGTCTGCGATTATTTGGAGCATTAAATAGAGTGATTTTTTTAGTTTGCTTAGAACCTGTAAGGTCGGACTCTTTTGCAAAAATAGGAGCGTGAACAATGTCCCGTCTTACTATATAGTTGGATTATTTATGTTACTATTAGTATCTTCAGGTCAAGATGTGAAATGGAATGTTGGAGGTAAGTTGTACTAGTAATGTGGGCACTAAATTAGGGCTTCGGGTTGGTCTGTGTTATGGTATGGGTGTTGGATCAATTTTAATGTTTATATTTAGGGAGGAATGTAAAGTTTTGTGAAGGAGAATTAGAAAAAAGGGTTACTTTGAGAATAAAGGGTGCATGCTTTTTGTTGGTTTGACGGAGTCTTGTTAAGAAGTATTGAATTTTTGTACTTGTCAAGAGCCTATTGGTTTTATAAATTTTTAGTTGAATTTGGAATGCATGTAAATTTAGTGATGTGTATTGTCCACTAAGTGATGAGTTAGCTTGGATAATTTTGAAGTTCATGCTGAAAATATGTGATTTATTTAAATAAACTACAGTGCAATTATTATTGTTTGGAAATTATTGGTGAAAGAATTCGTTGGTTTATCAATGTTCCAAGGTTTTATGCTGCAAGATATGAATTATCGTTCTCGAGGAGCTTGACGAAATCTTGTTAGAATCTAGGTTGTTTTGCATTTAATATGGTAAATTTGTTGTCATCCGAAGATCGTTTTAGGGATTTTGTAAATGTTTACCTTATTTTAGTGGGCTAGATCAACTTTTAGTAAATTGTGTTAAATTGTCATATTCATGATATATTTTTTGTTTGAATGCCTATTTGTATGATCTCCATATTAATTTTCAGTGATTATGACCTTGATGTTTAGTGGGTTGGTTGATTTAATATTTTTGTGGGTTTATCTAAATTTTGAACTTGTTTCTTCTATTAATGTTAATCATTTGAGCACTTATTTTGCATAATTAATTTTGACTTGCTGATTTGGGAGGTACGTAATGATCGGTTTTGTTGATAAAATTATTTATTAAAAGACTTTGAATTTCTTTGATGTTTACTTAAAAGACCATGAGTTCCCTTGATGTTTATTGAACCGTAAATATTCTTGTTTATGAAGCTGCACGACATTTGTGACTATGATAAGATAACTAGCCTCGAGTTTGGAGAATTGCTTTTAGGATGCGAGGTGCTATTCATTTGGCCGATAAGTTGGTGATGCCGCATGAGGATGAGTTCCCTCGTCAATGTATTATCTGAGTCATGCCCCATCATCTCACGGGGTTGGACTTTTGTATTATGATATTTGAGTTTGAATACATTTTTCTAATTAGAAAAGAAAAATTAATTTACTGCAAGTTGGAAAATGCTAAGCGAAATAGCAAATTGTTTGGCAGTGGTGGACACATCTTATGTGTCATGTTTTTTTGACTCCGTGGTATTGATGTAGGTTTTCGAGAAATATGATCGAGAACTACTTTTTGTTTTTGGAGTTCCAAGGACCATCATCATGGTAAGCCATTTATTTAGTAAAATAAATTTAAAAATTAATCGATTATAAATATGATAATATGAAAATTAAAATATTAAAAAAAAAACACTCGAATGCACTTATCTGTTGTTGAAATAAGGACCGCACAACTAAAAATGAAACACTCAAATAAGCCACGAGTGAAAGTCGTAACAAGAGCAAGAGTAAAAGCAAGTGAGCTGTGTCGTTTTCAGTTTGTGAAATTGCTATTATTAGAAGAAAATACTAAAGGCGGTCAAGATACATGGTACCCGTGGTACATTGACCTTAAGACAGGTACCATGCGGTGCCTGCTTGTTGGGTAATAGTGACTGCGACTGTCAGATTGACAATCGCTGCAGTTAGGCGTGACCCCTGATTCATTTTTTTTTGAATAAGCGGGGCGTCGCACGGGCCTGCTTTTTAAAATTATTTTTTACCGCCAAATCCTAAACGGGTCCGAACCAGCAGATCCGAACTGCCAGTTCGGTTATGGAACCAGCATGACTGTTTGAACCAGAACTGAACCGTCAGTTTCAACAACTGTTCTAGTTTTGACCCTTTAAATCACTGGCTTCAGGCTATGGATGAACACCTAAGTTGTGAGCAACTGAACAACAACGAAGTTCAACAGCAATGACATTGCGAAATAGTAATCACTGGTGGCTTTCAAGTAAAACTTTTGTTCATAGTTCGTTTTGATTTTTCGACCAGTACTCTACCCACTATAGTGTCATGGGCACGATGAATCAAAAGCTCGTGGAGGAGCAAATCAATTCAAACATGAAGACTTTTACCGAAATCGGACACTTTGAAATAGCACAAAGATCCCGATGTTTGACGGAGTGTGGGATGTGCAAGAGGGAATTGACCTTCATCTTCAAGAGGATCAAGAATGCCGGGGTCCCTGGAAATTTGGTTGAGCGTATGGGGTTCTCCAAGATTAGTCGTGATTGAGGGCATGAAAGCTTTATGGAGTTCTCCAAGACCTTTCTCAAGTTGGTGCTGAGGTTTGGGTCTAAATTGGGTTGAACTCGGATCGGCCAGAGTCTGTGTGATTAGATTGCAGTGATTTGACCATATCTCTCTTGATACAAGTCTAATTGATGTAATTTTTTATAAGTTGCAAATTATACACATGGCTATCCAACGTATTAAAAATTGGTTGGGTTCGATAAGAATTGGAGTTTCGGTTAGTTTTCTAATCTATCGGCAGCTTGGTTACACACCTTATAACAAGGTTGACTTGTTTTTATTATAAGCCCCTCGTTCGAAATACAATTTGTGTGGTTCCTGATTCCGTTAAAAGAGGAGTAGGGACCTTTCAGAAATACAAATCAATCAAATTGGGTTAGTTATGGGTCGACTGAAGCCTTGGATGCCTTTCACATTATCTAAATTTTCTTGTCATATCTAAGCAGCCCTCATATTAAGGAAACGAGGAAATCTGATAAAGTGATGGTTGTAGCTAGGATTATGCAATCAAATGTAGAAAGACCAAACTCACAAAAAGAATGAAGTAGAGAACAAAAATGAATAAAAAGAGAGGCTACAATTATTACAACTAGGAAACAAAGAAAATAAACAGGACAATTTATGATGCTTGATCTCTTCAAGGTGAGCAGCTAACCCTATTTATAGTTGATGCTGGGTAGGTTGTTGATCCTTTTCGACTCCTCTATGTTAGTTTCTACAGTAATTTCACATAATTCTTAGATAGTGTGTGTGTACCAATTTTTAGGATGTAATTTAGCTATATCCATTAATAAGCAATTATCCATGCAAGTGATTCCTCATATCGCTTTGCAATGTTTGACATCAACACATACCACACTATAACCTTTAGCCAATACATTCATATCGAGAGTGAAGGTTGCATACTTTTAATAGATCACTAAAAATTGAAATTATTAATTATTAGAAGTTGAGATCCTCTTATCCCCCTTTTCTCCTTTTTTAATCGATCAAGTAAGATCTTGGTCGATTTTGAGTTACCATATGATGCTATTGGTAACTCAAAAAGTAGGTCGTGATCAACCCCATAGACCGTAGGATCAACTTCGTAGTCGGGAAGGTAAGATCTTTCTCTTCCCAAAATGTCAGCTTCGCGTTAAAGAAATTCCCTAGTCGTTATGCTTAGTATTAGATTGGTTCAATCACCCGATGTCACTTCTCAATGAGGAGGTTGAATACTCGATGTTAGGGTTTATTTCAACAATGGCTTACTGCTCTTCATCATCGTCGTCTGTCTTTGATGTCACAGTCATCCAATGATGCACGGCCTTTGATAGGTTAACTATCCTCATTCCCTTTTGAATCTTTGTTGTCATCATTTGATGGACTCATAGTTGTCAGGAGCCCATGCATCTTCTTGTAGTGATTCTCCAATATGCAATTAATAATATCATTATCTTCTATAGTAATCATAAACTTTAATTATTGGTTGAGCATCTGCTGAGTATACTGAATAAGATAGAGTATCGATCAAGCCACTTACTTGTTGGGCAGTCATTGGGGATACGAGTATGTAGTTGCCCTATGAGTAAGTGGGCTCGAGTAACTTAGCAAATCAACACAAGTGGCAATCACCAACGAGTCGGTATACTAGGCCAAACCATCGTATGCAAAGGTTGACCTTAGCATAGGATAACATAGATAATCAACATTGACTTGTAAGGTGATTGCTCTTCGAGTAAGTGGATTCAGAGAACCATCCCAATAGGTTGTACGAGGTACGATGTCTTGCCTACTAATTGGTTTAAAGCCATCAAGATCACTTATATTAGTGATAATGGCAAGCTCATCCATCAGCTGCACGCCACCATTTTGTGAAGAGCCGGTATGAGATTGTTCATATCGTTGGCTTTCGATATAGAATTTGTCATTTTGACGATGTACGATTCATCAAACCCATCGGGGACTGATTTGTCATCTGTTATCAATGAAAGATCGGTGGGTTCTTCAACATCTAAAAAGTAATCACGATCCCATTGAAACTCATCAATAGTTTATTCATCTTCTGAGAAGTAGTCACGAGCCAATTGAAAATCATTGATGGTGTCTTCATCTTTGGATAAGTAGTTGGGAGTTGATTAAAAATCTCCGATAATATCATCAACTACTCATTTATCGTCATCTTAAAATTTGATTCATGTCACTACTCTATATCAATAGTTGGTCTTAAATCGATAGCCAGTTCAACAATTGACTCTGTGCTAGCAACTGCATTTAGATCAATTAATTTAACATCAACCACATCTATATAAGTTACTTAGCAACTAAATTGAGACAAAGCATTAGTTGAATCGATGGCTCAATCACTAAACATTTTGTACCTGCTAGTTCCTTGGCCAATGCTCTTGATGACACTGAGACCAAGTCTCACACGAATGAACAATTGATAGTTTCAGTATTTCCTCACAATTTTTCCTAATGAGATTGAAGATTGCATATTTGTCTTTAAACATAACTGTTGTTAGCCAAGTAGGTGGTTGACGAAGGTGATCACTCTTCATAAGATGAATAACCAACACATCAACTACTTTCAAAAACCATTCAAGAGTATGTGCAATCATTTCGTATGTCTTGATATTCAGCAATTGGCTACAAGTACATTCACTAACTTCCTATTCGGTTGGTTTACCCTTCTGCAAAAGTGTAACCAATCCTACTTGTATAAGGAACAATTTTCCCCGAATATCAAGTAGGGACAACCATTTGGTATGTAACCAATCCTTAAAGTCTCAATAGGCGTGCTACTTTGTTGTACGAGTTAAAGACCTAGGTGATTTGGAAACTTCAAAAATGAATATAAACCTGAAAGTTAGGAATCTGATAGAGAACTTGTTATGTTTGATTAGTTACATTTAACATTCATCGTAACAAAGAGACGAACCTAAACATCCAATCGAATAAGATTATTAAGTTGGACTCAAATTGTTATTGCTTTCTAAGTTTTTCCAACAATACTCCATGAAATCTATCTCCCCCTTCTCAACGCTATTTTCTTGGTATCTTCATTAGGTTTATTTCTGCATTATCTTTGAAAAATCACACTTGAACTTGAATCTCGTTGAAGAAGATCAAAATTCACGTAGTCAACATAAAAGGAAACAATGCAAACCAATCTTACCTCTTCTCAATGGTGCAAGTCAAAGAAAATTTCATTGTATTTATGGCCTTCAAAATCAAAGTCAAGTTCTTTTCTTTCTTTGGCTACCACTCATGGTCCACGTGGGACAAGAAAACTCATATACCAGTAGTAGTATCAGCATAATGCAAGGCAATTTCCATAGACCAAATGAGTAGGCACCCAGTAATGACCACTAAAGAGAGATCACATAAGCCAGTAATGGCCACTAAAGAGAGATCACATAGTGTACTGCTTCAAATGATGAAAGAGGAAACGTTTACACTTCAACACAAAAAGAGGAAATTAATACAAAACGCAGATCCTTATTTATTAAAATTTCCGTGCACAATGTGATGCGATATGACAATATGGAGGAGTTGAGTTCATTTATGTACACGGATTTCATCAGTGTTTTAAGGTATCATGTGTATCACATAATAGATGCTGATATACATCATGAAATGAGGAAATACAAGAGCATTGTGTTGAAGATGTTGAGTAATATCGGATCTTTGATATTGGATCAATTCTCTTTATTTTATGGTCTATTTATTAAGTATACTTAAGTAAGAGCATACTAGTCCTTTAAGTTATAAAAGATTTATAAGTATCATGTTTTAGTTTAAGGTTAAGGAGTGAGAAAAAATAAGCAACAACTAGTGTGGCTGACGTGTGTGTGGTTCAACGATAAAAGTTATAATTCTCTGATTTTTGTTGCTTTTGTTATTTCCAGTTATTTCTTATTTTTTAGTTTTAAAGTACTTTTAGAATAAAATTATGATATTTTATGATATGGTCCAATATTTGTATACCATATCATGGAAAAAAATGATAAGAAGTTATGATGTGCTACCTACAACAATGATCCAGACCAACTCTAGACCAACGATGAGGAAGGCATCAAGTTTCGTCACGTGATTCATTAAATTATTTACCATCTTAATTAGGCATTTTGGATCATTTTGCATTTCGAATTAAGGGAAGGGGAACACTTTTTTATTTTTCAATTATGCATGGGAGGAGGGGCACAAGGGTCCCACACAAACCATGAAACTGTCTAGACCACGTGGATGTCCCGATGCATAAACATCTATTGATTGAAAATATTTAAAGACCTAGGTGATGTGGAAACTTCAAAATGAATATAAACCTATAAGTTCCGGTAAAGAACTTGTTATGTTTGATTAGTTACATTGTAATCATTCATCATAACAAAGAGACACCCCTAAACATCCAATGAAAGAATAAGATTATTAAGTTGGATTCAAATTGTTATTGCTTTCTGTGTTTCCAACAATGCTCCGTGAAATCTATCTCCACCTTCTAAACCCTATTTTCTTGGTATCTTGAATAGGTTTATCTCTGCATTATCTTTTAAAAATCACACTTGAACTAGCATCTTGTTGAAGAGATTAAAATTCACGTAGTCAAAAATTTCATTGTATTCATGGCCTTAAAAATCCAAGTCAAGTGCTTTTCTTTCTTTGGCTACCACTCATAATCTACGTGGGACAAGAAAACTAAGATACGAGTAGTAGTAACCCTCATTTTGGTTGAAAACAAGGCAACTCTAGAAGAAGCATCCTGAGTGGCAATTGCTGCAACTCTAATCTCAGAAGACTCAGACTCTATTGAGGTGAATCATAACAAGGGACCTCAAAAAGTAACTCAAACAAAAGTGTGAGGGCTCAAGACTCGAGGGACACTTTGTCGAAAACCACTTCTTCTACACCATGAGGTTGTTATAAACACTCAAAATTTCATGAAAATAAGGAGTACTTCACCATTTAGCCCTCAAGGCTATATTGACGAAATTTCATTGTTTCAAGTATGTTTTCTTCAAGAAAGGGGTTGTAGAAGTTAAAATGGGACATTTGACATCAAAATAAGTTCTACCTACAAAATATTTACAAAATAACCGTTTTACCCTTATATATAAAAAAATAAAAATAGAACAAATATGTTTAAAATATGGAGGAGAAAGGAGCATGACCTCAAAAATTCAGAAGACTCAAGTTCGACGATAACTCAAGCCCAAGCGAAAAGTATCGAATAAAAGATTCAAATACCCCAATTAAGAAAGATCCTACACGAAACGACCTTACACCCTCATAAGATTAAAGTGGTACGGAAAGATCAAAGAAATCAACTCACGGAATAAAAAAAGATAAAAGCATCACCACCAACAAACAACAAGCGCACTGCCAAGTGTAACACACCTGCTGGCACATGCGACACCCAAGGAAAGCATTCATGCTGGTGCGCATGCACGACGCCCAACTCCCACGCATCGGCATGCATGCCTATGATCATCGCACGTTGTCCAGCTCCTCTAGTCCTCTTCCCACATGTCACATATGTCCAACTGCTCCTCCTACATGTAGATGTTCCCCAACAACTGTGTAACAGGGGATTTGGATTCGGATAAAGCCCAGTAACTTGAGAAAGTTTCGATTTGGTTTAATGCTTATAAATTAGGGACCTTGGCCAACCAAAATGAGAGAACCTAAGGAAGAAGGGAGGGCCCAACCAAGGAGGACGTGAGGGAGCTCATTCCCAACCCAAGGAGGAGTTCATCCGCGAAAGAGAGAAGGCTTCAAGCCACCCCCTTAACCCCTTTCATTGTTCTATTGCTGTTGTAAGCTTTGAGTTTTTGCCTCGAACCATTGTATTTAAAGTGTAGGCAACATTTTTTGAGAAATATCATTACAAAAGGAAAGACCGTCCTAGTCGGAAGACACAAAGTATAGATGAGAGGAATCTAATAACTCCATAATTTTTTATTTCTTCCACCCCAATATACGATATATCTTATACATTCTTATCTTTTCTATTCGTATATGCTATATCATCTCCTCTCCCTTTTTTAATGGTTTAGTGATCAGTCGTAAGATCGACATAACAACTACGAATACATTCGATAACATAAGTATGTAATCATTATAATGGTAGATTAATCACTCGTAAGTTCATGTTGTGGAAAAATATTAGGTTATGATCACATATATTTTCCAAGCAAACAATCCTCTTACAGAGAGATGCCCAAGGGATTTATATGTAGATAGTTCTTTTTCAAATGTACATAAGTCCTCAACAAAATTCTTTGAGTGATCACTAAACCATTAACATTCTAATCGAATGCATCATTATTTTTTATAAGAAAATTTTTATAGATTTCAGCATATTGCACAAACCTTGTGTGATCTTCGAATTTTTGAGCCGATATTTTCAAGCGAAATGCTACTAAATTTTGTCCATGAGTGACACACAAACTAATATCTCATAAAATTTTCACAAATTTTGGACGTGCATAAGGTTCATAAAAAAAATCATCAAATATTATACTCAACTTCAAACTGAACCTATATGTGATAGAAATCTCATGGTACTCGTTCAGTAAAACCATTATAACTCGGTTTGTAGGTGTCTAAATCCCTAAAGAATGGTTTCATCTGAAAGCTAACTTCCACAACTTTCCAAATTAGTAAAGTTCATGAAAATAGAAAACCCAAGCATATAGATATAAGCATTATACTAAGATCCTGAATATGAGTCGTCGATACTTTCTAAATTTTAGAATAATATTGAGTTAAAAGCACTTTTCAGTTTTTTATTTAATCATTAAAGGGCCCAAAAATACGAATAATTTTTTTTAATAAAACCTTATACCTCATACCCACTCTATAAAATTCTTGAGATTTTTGGACCCCGATAAGGCCTCTAGAAAATACAAACTTTTATAATGTAAAACATAACCAATTATGTTTTCATAGGACTAAAATCGACTGGGCCAATTAAGATGAGCGTTGATTTTGCAAAACTTCGGATTCCAAAATCACTCCTCCTAAGCATGTAGGCTGACCCTTAAGTATCGGTTCAAGAATACTACGTCGGCAAGAACCCACTTTCTCATAAATCGCCGAATAGTTAGATAAATCTCTTTGCATGTTTGAGTAAACTTGTTGACACATTCACATTTTGCAAAACTTCGGGTTCCAAAATCACTCTTCCTAACCCACTTTCCCACAAATCACTGAATAGTCATATAAATCTCTTTGCATGTTTGAGTAAACTTGCTGGCACATTCACGTACATTTTTGCAAACAAAGTTTTAAGTATACGTAAGGCAAAAAAAATTATTTACAAAATAAATGACATGCCCGATGGGATCTTAGATAAGTTTTGATTCGATCACATTCTTTCAAAACAAGTTGATCTTAAAGTCTTGTTTCAAACTCTTTTCAAAACTTGGCTATAGACCCAAAACCTCCAAAGCATACATCATGTCAAGTTTGGAAGGTTTCTTCGAAGATCTATCAAGCAATGCCTCCTCAAGCTTTAAAAATCAGTTTTCTCTCAAATCATTATCTTAAGCTCGAGAGGATAGAATCCCCTTTATAAAAAAAGAGTTAAGAGAATTACAATTTGAAAGGAAGATTATTGCATTAGTCAAGAAGTCGATGCAGTTGAGTCATGTTCTTCCCATGAGAAGCAACCTTGGGTCAATAGGAAGACAAACCGTGCTCAGATAACCAAACTGACCTCAAAATTCGATGAAGGATATAAACCCATAAAAGTAGCAAGTGTTAGGATCGAGTCATCTCTTCCTAACTCTACTATCCATCCACTTTTTAATACCCCTTCCTCCACTAAAAATCCAAAAAAATGTATATTTGGAGAAACCAAAAACATGTGAAAAATATTTTAAAATAAAAATAATTAAAAATCTAAAAATTACAAGTGATAAAATTATGAAAATTGAAAGTAAAAATTTAAAAAAGAGGAACAAAGGAAAGTGAGTCTACACTCCTAGGTACACGTGTGGACAGGGGCATGAGGCCTTCTTCACTCAAGTCATTCTAGAATTTTCAAAAACATGCACTCCTCGATTTCTATGGGCATCACTTAACACACTCTAGAGGTTTCTCCTCCCAAAAAAATAAGCACAGAGGAGAGTGAGTGTTGCATGAGTCTAGGCTTGAAGGATGAAGCTCAATACCCAGCAAAGCAAAGGAAGCTCGAAACCGCATGAGCTAGAGTCACCACGACATGCACACAAGGAATCCATATTGATGTAGAGTTCGTTCGAAGCATACTCAACAAGAATTCTGAGGAAGGGATGAGACTCCAAGGTACTTTCTCTGCACCCTTCAGAGATTAACTATCAATCTAAATGTACCTCTCCGAGCTTGATAAGTTTGCTTTGATCTAAAAGATAATCACCTATCAATTACTAAGAATCTCTATGAATTGTCGACATCTATCAAATCTCCCTTCTAGATTGGACCATCTTGTACAACAACAAACTCAATCCAGAGTATCAACTAACAACTTTCAGTATCAAGATTCAAATTTGTGAGATAACATGGACTGATATCGAGAAACTCGCAAACGTATTGACTTCCTTGGATACCACTTTGTCTCTCTCCAATTATTGTTTGGTCTGTACTACTAAGAATTTATAGTTGTGATTGGAACTTATGAAGAGGAGGGTTAAAACTATAAGATTTGAAGGAGGCTTACCTAGACTCTCTCTCAAGGAACACAAGTAGTATAAAAACCATTGGTGGTAGAGAATCTCAAGGCATTTACATTGGAATAAAGAGCCGACTAACCATAATCCAAAACGAATTGGCTTGGTCAGGAACCACTTTGTCTTTGACAAGGCATTTACATTGGAATAAAGAGCCGACTCTCTCTTCTTTTTATTCTTTGTAATTCTTTTGATAAATGTATACTTTAATTCATTGAATTCTTTAAATAAACTGTCCTTCTCAAAATCAAGGATAACACTTCTTCAAGTACTTGCCATTTATACTCCTCACATGTTCTTCTCCTTTAATTTTTGCTAGTCTATATACCCCTCTTGGAATAACCTTTATCACTATATACAGTCTATCCCAATTGAGAGATTATTTTCTAAATTATGTGTCTTGTAGGGCTATCTCCTTCTCAAAATTGTTTCACTTGAACATGTTTGTTTAACTTTATGCTTATTAGCAAGTAAAATGTCTAATGTCATCAAATAATTTTTGTCTACCAAATTGAGTTCACTCATCAATCACTATAAATATTCAATGGACTATAGATTATTCTACATAGCTACCTAACATTAATCTCCATTGGTAGCTTCAACTTGACAATTCACTATATATAATAAGGGGTTGAGTGCACCAATTTAACACCAAAGTTCTCGAGAAAAACCATTACCTTTTCTCTCGCGAACACCACTTCTTTATTGGTTGTAATCATTTGTGGAATTCAAAATTGAAAGAGAATATAGTCATTAATGAACTTGATCATGTCACCTTTAGTCACTGCTTTCACCCATTTAATGAAATAATTTGTTACCACTATGATGAAATCATGCCATTTCGATGATTTCAGATAGATCTTTTTAGTTAAGTCCATGACTCAACATAAAAATGGTCATGGTTTGATGATAAAATGTAATTCTCTTGTAGATGCTTTCTGTAAGGAGCCACTTCATTTTACTTAAGACAATATATGGTTAAGACATTATATCTTTTACAAAATTAATGTAATCTTGACATATAGTTAGCAAATAATACTTAAGACAATATATTAGCCACTTCATTTTAGGCTTTGATCGATGAGCCCCATTGATTCCCTCATAAACCTTAGTTATTACCGTTCAAGCTTCAACCCTACTTAGATATCTCAAAAGTAAACCTGATGGTTTCACTTATATAACTCACATCCAATAAGGTACAACTTAACACTATACGTCGAGTCTTAACATTTGTACATTATGAAAGTTGATTCAAGTATTTTGCCAATAGATCTCTTCAATCATGATATTCTTTTATCTCTTGAATTGAGGCTATCACTATATAAGATCTATGTATTACCTAATAACCTAAAACAATCCGAGATAAATTATTCGTCACCTGATTTTCATCTCTAAGAATATAGGACAACTTTAGTTTAAGAAAGATTTCTAATAAACCTTCTACATACTAATGCAAAGGTTGCAAGTTATAACTTAGGCATTGATAATCCCTTATCAATTGGCTTAGTACAACTTAAGAATTACAATAAATCTCTATCTTTCTCACCCCAACTACAAAGAGTGGGCTTAAACATAATCAACCAAGATTGCTTAGCTATCATGTTGTCTGCGACATCTAAAGTGTCAGCGACCTCGATACATACAAAATTCGCTAAGAAATCGGCCATTGCTTGACCCATCACTGTCTTAAGAGGGCAATGTTTCAAATCAAAGAGGTATAACTTATTTATCCATTTGACTAACATGTCCTGAAGATAATATTCTAATTTTATACATGTGATACAATACAAAACATATCTTTTCAATTAGAGAATATCGAGACTATACATTCATGAGCAACCGACTCAAATAGAAAATAGTTCGTTATGTATTTTGCTCAACGTCCTGTGCTATAAGGGTACTAATAGAATTTTTTGTAGCGACTATGTATAATTTCAATGGCTTTCCAAAAATTGAGGGGTTGAACATGGGCGGTTTTGCTAAATACTCATTCATTTTCTTAAATGCCAATTGTTGCTATGTACTACAAAATGAAGTTGTATGTATTCTTCAACTTACATAGCATTGTTAAAGGGATGATCTTCCCCTCTGACATTACCGATAAAGCACCACACATAACTAACCTACCCGATCAAGGTTTATAATTCTTTTTTTGTCTTGGGTGGTCGGGCATTGACGATGACCTTGGCCTTGTTTGTGACAACTTCAATCCCTTTGTTATGTACTAGGAAATCGAAGTGTTGGCATTGTTGACATCCTTTTACAAAATTAATGTAATCTTTACGTATAGTTGGCAAATAATACTTAGGACAATATATTAACCACTTCATTTTAGGCTTTGACCAATGAGCCCAGTTGATTCCTTCATAAACCTCAGTTATTACCATTCAAGCTTCAACCCTACTTAGATATCTCAAAAGTAAACTTGATGGTTTCTCTTATACAACTCACATCCAATAAGGTACAGCTTAACACTATACGTCGAGTCTTAACATTTGTACATTATGAAAGTTAATTCAAGTATTTTGCCAATAGATCTCTTCAATCATGATATTTTTTTATCTCTTGAATTGAGGCTATCACTATATAAGATCTATGTATTACCTAATAACCTGAAACAATCTGAGCTAAATTATTCGTCACCATCAACAACCTCAATCGTTTCACTAGTTCAAAACATTAAATTTTGATATAATGACAAGACAATACAATAATTTTAATGTATTCAATCTCTCAAGTAATAGGGAATAACCCGAGTTAGCATCAACCAAAAAAAATGAATAGTTGAGTTCGTTGAGCTCACAATCACTCAACAATTATGACTCTCATGGTAACTAATGGTTCTCCTTAAAATTAGATACCTTGAGGTTCATCATGATTAAATAAACATGCATCCTTTCGATCTGTCGTAATGTGTTACTCAACATTACGTTTAATACAATGTCATCTACAAAAACCTGCTTAAAAGGTCAATCATTCACCATTATGGTGATGTATAATGGTCGCAAATATATTGCCACAACTTTTGGTGGTTTCTCAAATACCATCAAAATGTCAACACTAGAGACCAAAGCCACCCAATCTAGTTTATCTATTAGGAAATCATCTTCTTCATTAAATCAAGTATATACTCCAAGAGCAAAAATTCATCGACAAAATAATAATAATCCATTCTGAAAAGTACAAAGAACCCTCAAGATCGTCACTGAAGTCTTCATCACATATGTATGTTTCATCCGAGAAGTGATCATCCTCAATAACTTCTTCTAATTCTTGGTTACTGTTAATTTGTGCCTACGACTTTTGACAATTTCAATCAACAATGAATTGTGTGAATTCACAAGAATTCTTACAGACCTCAAAAACTTGCATGCGTTCGGTCCAATCTCCACATGTTGTACCTCGAAGTTTGTGTTTCTCTAGCTCTATCATCTCTTCCTTTTGCTCTTGGAACTCTTTTCCATGAGCAGCCATGTATGCATGAAGTCCTTATCGTTACAAGTTGGTGAGATTTTTTATTCTCTGTCTTGTGCCTATCTATTTGGGACCATGAAAAGCTAACCAATCATTCTTCCATTCATTGAGTATTGCTTCAACCCATTTGTCTAGATCCTCAGGTAGAAAATATAGATGCTCTTCAAACTTAGGATCCTCAATATCCATTTTTCGCTCACCCAACCCTACATAATGCTTTTTCGGAGAATCAAATGATATTGGATCCCTCGTATTCCCCAATTGACAATTTCAATTGGACAAACCAAGGGGTTCCTACAAACATGTTCCTGAGCTTAGTACGTGAGGCGACTTGACAAACAAACTAATCTAAGAAAATCTTGTTCATTCACAACCTCTGATTTTTCACGTAATGTCACGCGTTCTGGTTTTGTTCGATTAGCAACATTGCATAATAGTGAACTACTTTTCTTGCCCAGAATGATTTGAGCATGTTATCCACATTACACTATGATAGCGCATAGTAGTAGAATAGGACCAATAGTGCATAGTGGTAGAACATAATTGTCTTTTCCTATTGTTGATATAAGTGAGAATAGATTTGCATGAGTCTTGAGTTTCTTTTAAGTAAACTTAAAATGTGTATACTGAATAGCCTACTATATAATTGAGTGAAACTTAACATATTGATTTGTGTCATACAAAATCATGTTATGCCACTTACAATATTGTGACATCTTTTTTAGCTCGTCTTGAAATGGTATTGAATGCCCTTTTAGCAAATGAATTTGTTGATCCTTCATAAGTAAATCGAAGATCTAATCAACTTTTGACATATTAAAAAGTCATGGCGCTTTCTCATCGGCTTCTTTCTCCTTTTCCTTTAGGAGCTAAAGAGCAATGCAGACATAAATAGGCATGTGTGTTAACTCAATAACCATGACTTCGGCTGAGTTGGACTCATCATCGACATCTTATACCATATCTTCAAGGCAGGAAATAAAAGCTTGTCATTGATTACGCTTCAAAATTTCTCGTTTGTTACCTTATCCATCATGGGTATTCACTCTAGTGCTCAAATAGCCAATTAGAACATGATTGGACAAAAATGCCCTACTAAACCTTTCTTAATCTCTTGTATACAAACAATTTTTTGCTAATGCCATGTATTGAGCCTTGGTGATCACTGAGTGGTATTGACTCATTTGTATTCCAAATCAGGTCCTCGAGCTACGAAATGCCTCTTGGGTGGTTGCTTATAAAACTTGCCTCTATTTGTCGACAAGTATATCCTGATCTCGAACCGTAGTCATTTGATTGGTGATCATAGTGGGCAAGGTTTCTGCCATCTAGCGCAACAACACCATTTGTAGATCTCCAAACTGCCCCTGTAACCAATCATTAATTGATGATTGAAGGTGTTTGAGGACATCATCTTCATTTAATTGAACCTGAGACAACCAATATGTTCTCTCTTTGTTGGAGTGGTGGATGATCCACTAGATCATTCATGTCAGGTACCTAGGAGCTTTGCACTTGTGATGGTAATGAACCATGATTAGTATCTGTGTTGGAAGATGTCATAGAGTACACTCAACCAGATCGAATATGCATAACTAGATAATGTCACAAGTAAGCATGTGAGTCCCGCGAAGTGTGCCAAAAATATATTTTTGTCAAAATTGACAGTCCCACACATATGATAGAGCACGTTAGATGCGACTCGAATGTCAAAAGATAAGGGGCATGTTAGAGAAATGTATCTTAGTTATCAATAGGGGTTATATATAAAGGAAAAGCACTTGGTATGCTCAAGAAGATAAAGAGACTATATTACTTCTATTCAAAAGAAATGTAAACGAAGAAAGAACTACAATTGTATCGTTGATTTTTTTTCATACCGTTGATTACATATGCCTATTTATATTCACAAAAACAATATATATCGTATCAAACTCTTCGAACATGATCCTCGATAACTCTCTACTTCTATGTTCATGCCACTCTTTTTGCTGCCACACTAATTGGGTATGCCAATTGAGCACATGATCCATAAGAACAACTCTAGGTGAGATTTATTTCACACGTTCGAGGTCTCGATCTTTTATGATCATGTATCTCTTTTTTTTTCAAGACTCTCAACCGTTTGTCATGTACCCTTATGTATTTGCTGACATCAATACAACTAGAACTAAGTCTTTTTCCATACTAGATAGGGTTTGTTGCATAAATTCTTTGCTTTCATAGGGTTCAATCATGTGTCATATTAACAATTAACTCAGGACAAGGTGAATAATTTTTTATTGTTTCTTCCAACACTTTTTTGGTCTTCCTTAACACAAGCACCATCTATTTTGTCACTTTATCATAACTTCCTCTAGTTGTTATTCCATATGTTCAAACTATCTTAAATGGTTTTTCCTTATTTTATCATCTCTTGGTGTCACTCTCGATTTGTCTCTAATAACCTCCTTATAAGTTTATCTTTTGTAATCATACATCTATTTCATATTCATTTCTGCTAGGGATATCTTTTACACATTTTAATGATTAATCGGCCAATACTCAATACCATATAGTATAAGAAGTCCAATTGCTAAACTATAATATTTATCTTTTAACTTTATTGTCATCATCTTGTCACACACAGAATGCCTTATGCACCACTCATTTTAACCAACAATATTTATTGTATCAATGACATTTCCATCAATTTTTAGTGTTATAAAAAATTGACATAGGTACTTAAAACATCTCATTTTAAAGAGTACAATATACATCAATCTTAATTTTTCTTACATGTGTAATACTCAAATGATCAAATCTATATTTCATATATTCTATCTTTGTTCTACTAAGTCGAACCAATAAGTTTGGGCCTAAATTGGACAACCGTAGTATGTTGGGTCTGCAAGGAAAACAGAAATGCTTATCCATGCTCAAGACTTTAAGCTTCTAAAGCTGTTGGATCTCCTTGTTGCTTGTAAGGTCAACAACCATTAGCAGAAAACAGTGGTTCATGAGAAGATATTGTCTACTTATATGTGCTCAAATCTATTTGATATATCGTTTAACTTTTGAACATATCTTTATACAGTGATGGAGGGATGCAATATACCTGGAACTGTATGTAAACAAAGATGAGATAAATGTGACAAAATGAATAGAGATTTGAAAACCAAATTTTGTCACTTGTAAGCTCTCCATCACTAAAAGAAAGCTAATGCTTTGGTTAAAATTGTGAGAAGCTGTTAAAATAGAAAAATGTGTAGTATGCTCAGGTGGTTTATGCAGTGGCTGAGAGGAAAAGAAATAGAGATGATTTAAGATCATCTTTGGATGCCTTATCAGTTAGTGTTTGCATTAACCAAGGTTGCACAGAACCGCTTCATAACCTCCTTGCACATGAATCTCAATATCAGACGGGGAAATGGTTCATATCTGAACGACAAAATAAGACACATCCAAAGATAAAAGCTTAGCCCTTCTTTGGTCTAGTGAATTCGACCTAAATCTCATCTTGATTGAAGAGTAGGCTGTTACGAAATGGAAATGGATGCATCTCTACAATGTCAAAAAAGGAACACGTTTAATACCTCTTACGGACATGATATCGAACATTTGGTGTGCGTAATCAACACCACTATACATGCAATTTATTTGGGAACGAAGAAAGCTGTGGAAGACCAACGAAAAGCGAAATACCAAGGTTGTCGAGTTCTTGTTCATATCTCGGCAATGACTGAAACAAACCGTTATATTGTTCCCCCCCTTCCGTGGTCCTCTAGAAAAACCAGCATAAGCAAGGGGTGGGGGGGGGGAGAGAGAGAGAGAGAGACCTTTGGCCTTTGGAGGAATATGCCGTATGTAGCAACAAGCGACAGGTTGGAGATGCAGATCGACATCTTCAATCTAATTAGTAGAATCCCGTTCATCAAGACCATGTTCAATTATTTGTTGGATTCATACTGAAACCTTGGCTTTTCTGACGCACTCGAATAGAACATATCAAATGTGGTAGCAAAGCAGTTTTTTGTTTTTCATATCCGATTTCTCTAATACCTGTTTAAGTCAGATTTGATAAAGGTTGGTACCCGCCAAATTCATCCCTAGCACTCAGATTACTGGCTTTCTCTAATGCATGGCAATCGGGGGGTTCGTTTTCAGCAGAGGAGGTAAGATTCTAATCATATCTTTCAACGAGTGACGAGGAACTCCCTTTGAGGTAAAGAAACCTTGAGTAAGGACATAATTGTATGTTACATGAAGCCGCAACCCGCCCATACAAACGGCGATCAAACCACGCAACTTAACTCGAGCACCTACTTTGGGTTCACTTTCAACTGGACAATCAATCAGATCATCCCCAATAACTGCCTGTTTTGTGGCCTCTTTGACAATTTAATTAAAAAAATCTAGCATTTACAGTAATGTGTTCCTTTTTTCTTTAATCCAGAGTAAAGTATTGTTTTGTTAGTCATGTTGAGTTCATTGGTTCGTTTGATTTGATCCAAATGAATGAAAAACAAGGTCAAATAAAACGAGGTTTCAAGATAGGTCTCGTCGGACCCTACTGAAGGCCTAGTCGGTATGGATCGAACTCATTGGAAAAGACACATCTCATCCCTGTGGGTAAGGAACACGAGCTGGTTGTTATTTGCATGGCAATACTTTTAGAGTTAGTTGATGAGCTGAGCTACGAAAATGATTGCCCCATCTTGACCTGGCTCACATACCAGTCATGGCTTCAATGCATCAAGTAGAGTAAGGTAAACATAATCTCCGTTATAAGGAGCTATAAATTATAAAAAGTTTAAGCTACATTAAGGAAACTACAAGTAGAAAAGCCTCAAAAAGGGTAAACTAATTAATGCAAGAGGTTGATAATGATTTTTTTATGCTCCTCCGTTCTTCCTTTTATAGAGTTGATGAGATGGTTCTGGAGGAGCTTTTTCATCTTCTGTTTGTTTCTCTTTTAGAGACGTTTCTTGCTTTTATTGCTTTGTCGTGCACTTACGGTTGCTTTAATGTGTTGATCATGAGCTGATTATGGTCACATTACTGCTTGCTCGCCATTAATCTTTCTGTTTTCAGGTCCGTGGATTCCCTTTCTGCGGTTTCCATGTCAATACAATTTTTCACATTAACAAAGAGCAACAATTCAGTCTTTCAATTAAAAGTATGTCCAAAATAAGCTTTTAAAATGATAAGTTATCTTATGTTTAGCTTGCGTAGCTCGCAACTTGCCCCATCCTGAGCAAGGCACATCTTAATCGAGCAAACAGGACAAGCCATAAAGAGGCAATGGTTTCACCATCCTGAGCCATGAAATGTGGCAGCTCAGCTCATTCGGCAGCTATGCCTTCTGGAAGCTAAAGCCTTCATTCCGTACTGAAAACAAAAATGGGTCATTATACTGAATTTGAATTCGAGCTTCTCAGGATCCCAGCGATTCGATTTTCTCAAGCTAGATATGGACCTGAACCCGATCCGTTAATGGTAATTCCAAGTCCCAGTAGAACCCCATCAAAGATGTGACATCTAATGTGTCTGTTATCCAAAGTAGCAACCGGGTCCTGCCAGTCTCTGATCCAGATTCAGATAAGCTGGACCCTCTTGTCCCTTTCACCAAATTATGAAGCGGACATGTCTGATATTTAAAGAAAAAGATATCCACATCTTAATAAACAACCCAAAATATCCTGCTATTTTTGAAATATTCTTAGGTTGTATCTTATAAAGAAATACCAAGATTATTAAACATCGATATATCCTTATCTTAGTACTTGAATCTTTTAAAGAGCAAATTGACTAACCTAAAACTACATATTCGTGGTGGACCGTGTGTTCGATTATGTTTTTTTTCTCTTGTTTTTTTGTTTATGATGCCGTCTACTGCTGGGAAAACTTTTCGACGTCAAACTAGAAAAACCTGATCTTTAGTTGTGATTCATGGAACAAAGATGACTTAATCTTACCCACTGAGAAAACCATACAACTTGCGGTTCAAGCTGTTAAGCTTATTGTCAATTTTTGTAGGGCCCTTTCATGGCTAATACTTTTTTATTTCTCGAGACTTCAGATTTTACATGAACTCCTTAGTAATTGCTTTATTTCATAATAATACTAAGAATTAGCATCATGCTACTGATTAAGCCAAACTAAGACCCATGGACCGGTGTTTAGCAATCCTGGTCCAATCCATGAGACTACTTTAGGGTAGGTCTAACCCAGCTTGGTTATCAAAAGATTGTTGTTGGTCCCCTGGATGACGAGTAGATCACAAATTTCGGAAATGCCAAACGAGAAATTTGAGCGGAGAGAAGTATCAATATAGTATTTCTCAGTTTGTAGGGATGCCTAGGATAAATAAAGCGACTCCTATCTTGTAATCGCAATTGAACACAGTGATTTTTTCCCCAAGGCAAGGAATCCTCAGTTTAAGCCCCGTAATTAAGTCGTCTCGTAGTGCTGTGATCGTTTACTATTTCATTCTTTCTACGTCGTTCCCAGCAGACACGACTTGTTTATGTTCACCCAGATTAACATAAAAGATCAAGTCGAGTCTAAGCTGAAATGTTTTGACACAATCAGAAAATGACAAAATGATGAATCATATGCAACCAAAAATACAATTGCACTCAGAGTGTTAGCTCAATGACAGGGCGCTCTAATGCTGTTGTTGCTCATGGGGAGTTCAACTCCCATATGTGTGGGTGGGGGTGGGGGTGTGAGTGTGAATGTGTTAGGCTTCGACCTCCTCTTGTATGGGAACACAGAAAGATCTAGTCGTACTTGAGTTAACCTCTTCTAACATGAACATGACTTGAAGGTTAAATTGCAATCCTTATTTAGATTCGCAGCTCGTGTATAAGAACAACCAAAACACATACGTACATACATATACATATAGTTTGCTTATTATTACAATGGATAACTATCTTTTTTCGTTGTTGAGAAGCGAACGGTTACAAGTTAAGAACATCTTCACCTTACTTTGATACTTTAGAAAAGTACCAAATTAATTTTCTAAATGGGGATTTAGATGAAATCATATATATGCAGTAACCTAATGGATATATAGTTAAAGGACAAAGATAAAGTATATAGGTTGAGAAAATCCCTACATGGCCTGAAAGAGTCACCTCACCTATGGTATTTGGCTTGCCACTTTGTTATCTTATCATTATATGTAGATGACATATTATTGACTGGAAATGACAATGAGATGATTGTCAAAATCAAGTTATGGTTAAACTCAAGGTTTGAAATAAAGGATATGGGATGCATCCTATATCCTGGATATAAAAATTTCTCGAGATAGAAAATCTAATCTTCTATGCTTAAGTTAGGAGATATATATTGATTATATGCTCAAGAAGTTTAAAATGAGTGAATGCAAGTCTACTTCTACATATGTTATAAAAGGCGTAAAACTTAGTAAAGCTGATTGTTCCGGTGAAGGAGATGATAAGCCTAACGTTCCTTATGCACAAGACCTGATATATGCTTGATGTATGCTATGTTATGTACAAGACCTGATATCAACTTTGTTGTTTGTCTTGTGAGTATATATCAAAATAATCCATTATAGCAATATTGGATAGTTGTGAAGAGGATTCTAAGATATCTCAAAGGAACAAAAGATTGAAATTATGTTTTCAAGCATATGAACTAAAAGTGGTAAGATACTCTTAAAAGCGAAGTTGTTTCTTGGGCATGTAAGAAATAAGGTTGTATAGTGTTGCATACACAAAAAGCTGAGTATGTGACTTGTTGTATGGTTGCAATAAGTACTATCTACATAAGCCGCTTTATATGAGATTTGAAGGTAGATATAGCCGACGAGCATGTTGTCATTTATTATGACAACAATGCAGCAATTACTCTAACTAAAAGTGGAGCTAACAACTCTAAAAGCAAGCACATAATGGTAAAATACCACTATATTCATGATATGGTTATGGGAAAGAAAATATTTATCTCATATATGCCAACTCAAGATATGTTGGCAGACCCCTTTAACATAGTATTTTTTCAGAAAACATGTTACAAACATGAGTTTGAGAAATATTTGATTGTTATGTAGGTAAAAAACCACAAACGGATAATGATTGTAATAGCAATAATAAAATGACATTACTAGAAAAACCACATAAAAGTGGAAGGAAAATAAGTTTGTTAGAACATTTGGCCCGAATGATCAAGTGGGAGATGTAAAGTCGAGATGACCATTCTCATAAGTATAACATCCGGTCTGTTACGGATGAGTTTTGTAAACAATCATATAAGGGTTCTGAAAATTGAAAGGCCAGCCCAGATATCCATGAGGGTAGAGCAGGCATTGCTCTATAAATACAATACAGTGCACACTCACAAATATAGTGAAAAATGACAGTGAATACTGAGTGAAATCATAGAAACGCTCTTTGTAAAAGTGAGGCTATGTGAAAACCGTAAACACATACCTCAAATCATCAATTATTCGTCTTCTTCGATATCATCAAAGTTGCACAACATCATAAGGCTACTAAAGAATACCATAAAGAGTCCCGCCCGTAGACAACAGGAAAGAGGAGCGAGGCCCTCACATGCAACGCACGACAAGACACTAGTGATGGTTTAACAAGTATAGATGATGGTCTAATGCATTTCCATTTAGGCGACTTACTCCGCTTTTATATGTAGAAACATTCAGGGGCCACATGGTTAACTATTCCGTGAAGCTAAATTTATTTACCAATCCCTTTCCTCCTCTCTGTCTTCTCTAAAATTGATGGTTCTTCTACGTCAGCTGGAATGTGCATTGGGAATTACGTGGTAATCAGCGCACGACTACTTTTAAACGAAGAACATCCTTATCAAGAACAAGTCCGGAATTTTCTTTTAAGCTTGGCGTGTATAATAAGCTTTTGATCTTTTGGAGTAAGCATACGACAGCTTTTCAACGAAACGTCCTTAACCGAGTTGTCTTTTCCAATAATATTGGCCGTCACACACGTCAAGAAACGTCACGACGATGAAACTTCTCAGCTCTAACGCATTCATCCCCAAAGAGGCGACTATCGTTTGCACACGAAAATTCATGACTTCAAGATCGAAAGAAATTGAGATAGTAAAACTAAGTATTCTTAGAGTGAAGCTTATCTACTGGTGCGATACTTTCTTTGTTCCTCTTATTTATATGTATGTGTATCATTATGGTTTGAGTAATTCGAGTCTGTATGCCAGTTATCTAGCAAGGTGAAGCCAAAATTCAGTTCTAGCGCCCCATGGTCACTAGCCGATGATTCACCCAAAACAAAGGTCATACAATATGATATTCACCATCTCAATTCCTTGGCCGAGTCTAGTGATTTACCGTCGACTATTATCCTCGAATTCCCCAGAAGAAAAGCTATTGATTAAGTTAAATTTATTTATCACTCCATCTCTCTCTCCCTAAAATTGATAATTGTTCTAGATCAGCTGGAATATTACAGGGCACGGCTACTTTCGAACGAAGAATAAAATACTTGCCGCCTTTGAGTTAGTAAAATACTTGAGTTCCCTTTCTTCAACCCTCAATGAAACAACGCATTCAGGCGTATAAGGAAAAAGCGAGACAGGATCATGCCCAAGTGAAGGCGTCACATACCTTGGCACCCTCCGGAGACATAAGGATTTCCGCTATACCCGGGAAGGCAGAAGCACAAGTAACCCGTGCTGTTTGCCGACCTGGTGCAGTTTGCGTTTCCCGTACATAGACCTCCGCAATTCGACTCCGGTATGCTCCAATCCAACACAAAGGCCATGCGCTGGGTGTCTGGCATCGCGTCGTTTTCCGTTCTTTGGGACATCTGAACTATTAAAGGCGTACACTCCCTCTTCCACGATGAAGGCTTTGCTGCAATCTGGAAAGCCGTTAACAAGGTCAAAGGCAGTACCGACGGCCAGCCCCATGTCTCTCTCACCCATGGGCGGTCGTCCTTCGCAGCAGCCGACTCCGTTACATGGCCCACTCATAATGTTGCTCTCTTTTGAGCAAGTAGAGAAGCAGCCGGATGAAGAAGTGAGTTTTTTTCCGTAAACCAAAGCCTTGGTGTTGCAGCCCACAGCCACCAGCTTGTTCGAGGTGGACGAGATAGTGAATGGTCCTTTCTCGGGCAGATAAATATGTCTCGGGTGCCAGTAAAACCGTTCCTGTTCCTTATCGCATGAATTATTGACACTAGCATTTGGCGAACTGACTCGAAGCTGACCCGACGAGATGTTGAGGCTCAGCACTTCGGTAGAGGGGTTACATTCCAAATAGAATGTAAAAGGGAAAAAAGAAAGGAGAGAAAGAAAAAAGAGTCCCTACAATGGCCGCATTAAGAAGGTGAGAAAAATAAAGCAAAGGATATGTCGTCGAATTTGGGCAGTTTGTAGCCAACATGACTCTCGCCCTTTGAAACCTGTACTGCAGCTTACTAACCGCCTGCCGGTGGCAGCTTCGATATTCCCTGCCTTTGTAGTTCCGAAAGAACACTCTCCAACGCTGGTGGCTTCAGCCCCAACGGAAGCGGCTGCCATGGCTTCGTCAACACATCGCCGATCGCCTTATCGATCGTCTCTTTAGACTGCTCACCAACCCACATACAATATCCATTAATAAGCATACAGAACTTCCCAACTAAGCCTGCTTAACCAAAACCGAAACTAAAACAAAACCTTCTACAACACTAAGTGGAAAAGCAATACATCCAGCTAAACAATTACATAGCAAAATCGCCAATGAATAAAAAGTAAGAAAGATCAACAACGTCTAGGTCTAGCTAGGTAAGCCAGTTTAAAGCACCGAGAAGAGAATATCACAAGTTCAATACTCGATGAAATCAGACCTAAGCTGGGGACACTCCTGGGATTTGTAAAGGGGGCTCTCTGCATTACAATCAAGGATTTGCAGTCCACTACTATGTTTTCAGCTGGAATAGAGAAAAGAGGTATAGTATAACTCATCCAGCTTAAGCTGTCAGTTCTTAACATGTTATTTAGGAGATTAATCCATAGGGCGAGGTGCATCTGGAAGGGGTCAGTGGTTTCCCTTAAGAACACTCCCCTTTTGCTCACAAATCAAAAGAGAGAATGGCGGTGTTGGGAGATTCATGTGCGCCGGGGTCTGCCTGACACCGGCTTCCAATAAAGAAACGATTTGATATCCAAGCAGTGAAATTCACCCAAAGAATCAGGCCTAAATTTGTCTACATGGTATGTTGCATCCAAATTAAGAAATAACCAAATTTAATGGAAGATAAAATGTATCCATCAGCTATCCTGGATTTTGAATGACATACTTGAGGAGGCAAGTCATGTTTGCTAACAAAGAATAGAAGAATGCATCTAGCTATGCAATATAAAAGACAGGAGATGAATCTTGTCGTTCACATGAATGAGATACATTACATATTTCCTTCATTTTTACAGTTATTTACATTTATTCACAGATGACTCTTGCTTGGACCATAATTGGTATACGGTGTAGCACAGCCAATCTAGACGTGATAGACCCCTACATCAATTTAGGGCGGATCAAGGTGGTTTGCCTTAACCGCCGTATTAAAACCGCCTCAATGAACCTAATCTTTTGTTAATATTATAATTTAGCTTGTGATGAATTCAAGAATATGTTTCAACTGCAAACTATAAAGAGGAGAAAATTTCAATGTCTAATGCACATTAATTTTCATACAGTATTTTGATCAACAAAACCTTTTTCTCTTTCTCTCTCTATATGATGTTAGGATATGCATATATTAAGAAAGTTTTAGGATCAGATGATATACTTCCAAATCATAACCTCATCAACAGTGATTGAGATTGATGAAGAAAAAGAATTGTGTTTCTCTAATATAATAATACAAAAGCAACTAGGCACGCACGTTTTGCGTTTTCTACGGCAATCCGGATACTTGATCGCTCTTGGCACGGCAGTCATGGTGTCATCCGAGGTGACCCTAATATTCCCATTATATATCTCTCTCTCTAATCAAGATATGCATTCCAGGATGTTACAGCGATATAAAAAAGTAGAAATAATTAAAGGGCTTCTACTTTACCGGTAGAAGATCCAAGTGTAGCTGTGCGTCTGCAGATATGGTGCCATTAGGTTTAAGTGGAATTCCTGGAACCGGTGGAGCACCAAACCTCTACAAACATTATTGAAAGGAAACTGCATTAGAGAAAAAGTAAAGGCACTTTTCACTGAAAACAGATATATCAAAACAATAAATATACTCACATACATCACAGAATGAAAAATACGCAATCCTAAACAGAACTTTATTTTGCAATAGAAGGGTCACGGGATGCGATCTACTCATGGATGATCAATATGCCACTTCTAATCATGCCTTCTTTCTCTTTCTGATATATATATATATATATATATATATATATATATATATATATATATATATATATATATATATAATATGACAAATAAACCATGCGCTTTATACAAGAAGTACATTAATATAGAAACCGTTTGCCGCTGCAAATCTCATGTTGTAGCAGAGATATGTCAAACCAAAACAAAAAGACATGGTGCACATACATACAACACGCACACACTAGCACTTATACAAGGAAATGCACACATTGACGAGAGTTAGTAATGAGTTATCTTTTATTGTGTGCGTTTGATTGATGAAATCTGTACCCAAATGCAACAAAAAAGTAGAGAGAATTTTAAAACACATGGTTGTGTTTTAGGGTTAAAGGGCTCTTTTCCTTGAGAAAATATAAAGTCGATGGTGGTCTCCTCTAATTGCTTAACTGTAATTGAAAGCGCAAATTGAGCTATAAAGCACCCAAAAATCCTTTTTTGCTTAAGTATAATCTATTTAAGGTTATAATAATGATCCATGTCGTCTATTTAACGTAACTTGGCAATGTTCATTTTGTTCCAACCAAACCTCCCTACACATGCATACACCTCTCATTTCCATTCTTGAACCCAACCACTCTAAACACCACCGAGAACCCCACCTACCCACACACACCGCGCGCACACACCCACACACTGCGCGCACACACACGCACACATACATACACACGCACATAGAAGCCCACTCCATTACCTGTGTTTGTTGTCTTATACGCACGGTAGTATTACTACTGTGCTCGCAGACACTAGCAGTATTACTAACACCTCCCTCACACACACCACTGTTACTAGCTAATATTACTGGAGGAGTACCGGTTGCAATGTCTGAGAGTAGAAGGGAGTGCCTGGCGTGGGAGCAGCATGGCCCCATCCATCTTTACAAACCTGCAAATTTTCAGACGAACTTGGCTCGGTCACATGCACATACACACACACACAGACTATGAACATCTACTTACAGGCGCACACCGATGGTTCCAAAACTTGGGGTCTGTTTGCATAGGCGCTGGAGGCATTGCCCACGGTGGAGGAGAATGAACCACGTGTTTAGGCCAAACGTCGACCGTGGGGTGCCCCCATACGTGCAACGGCCTGAAAGGCTGTATGGCTGGCGGTGCCGGGGATGGCGTAGGGAACCCCAACGGCGCCACCGGTGCCGCAACGCCGACCCACGGGTTCACCTCCCGCTTGCAACTCATCCCCATTGCCGCCCCTCCATACGAAGCCTGCCTCCTTTGGGTCCAGCTCGCCGCTTCCGCCTCCCTTGCCAGCATGTGCTTCCTGTGAGATCTGTATTTCTGAATTCCACGGCATTCACAAAACCAAAACAATACCATTAGTTTCGATGGTTCTCTATGAGCAACCTGTAATGAAACACTTTATTACTTGTGAATTAAATCGAGATATCACTCGATCATAATCAAACTGTATAAAAGACGTCAGTTAATCGATTTGGAAGTCATCTTGATTTTCTTTTTCTGCTGGTGTCGTTCGAATACTGCATTATAGCGGTGAATTTTTAGTTTCTAGTGTTTTTGGACTTGTATGAAAAACCCGAGTTTCTAAAGGCTGCAGAGTCCGTCGGCTGCGCTACAGTCGATTCTCTGTAGCTCGGTGGGAAAGATTCCAGAAATCGATGACCTCCTTGTTTATTTTCTTTTTTTCCTATTTTAAAGAAGATGCCGTTCGAATAGCAAATCAGATGTCTCATTTCACTCATGCACTATTTATTCTAAAGAAAGAAGATGTCTCATTGTGCCCAAAACTTGAAAGACCTGTCTGATGTCTCCTGCTTATGTTTCTGACGTTATCAGTCATTCAGATTCCATTATATCATGTAGAGCCTGGCTTTTTGGTTTTGATGCTACTGGATTGGAGCCAAGGAGATCTAAATCTGCACAAATCCTGCGTATAGCCATATACCACCATGAAATGACGGAATTTCTTGCGTGGTGCTTTGTTTTGGTTGTCCAGTTTACCGATGCACGCGGGTACACAGAGAGAGAGAGAGACCTGGAGGTGGCTAGCAATATTGTGCCTTGTAAGGCTATCGATTCCCATGAGCTCCAAAATCCGAGATGGCACAGCTTTGTCCACACCCAACTGCTCTACTGCTTGTACAAACCTCCTGTGAAGCTCGGGCGTCCAATCCACCTGCAGTATTCACATCGAATCTAGCTTATAATTCTACTCTTAATAATTGAAATATACATGGGTTTCTTCGTTTTCAATAACAACTCCATAAAACAGACTTCCTTTTTGAGGGATTACATCAAACCAATTTAAGGCTTTGAGACTACAACATCAATTCAAAGGACTTGTTTTACCTTAACTTTTCTCTTGCCTTGATGTTGAGTGGCTTTTGCTTGTGCCGCTTTCCCTCCTCCTTCATCCTTCGAATTCCTGTTCTTTGAGCCATTTCTGGTCTTCCCTTCGCCGCCATCGTTGCTGGAACAGCTGCTGCTGCCTCGATCGATATCCTTAGAACTCGCTGTAATTGCATTAATCTTTTGATCAGATTCTTTCAGTAGTATGTCTTCCTCCACTACCATCTGATAAGACCCTTCATAATCGCCATTCGTCTCCAGATCCTGACCATTGATAGGGAACTCGGCGAGCATCTCCGGATCCATCTCCAGATCCGGTAACAGATCTCCATCGTCGATGCTGAGAAAGAAATCATCAAACTCCAAACCCACGGGGAGCAGGCAGGGGAACTCAACGTACCCATTGCTTTCTGCCTCTGTAATATCTTCCTTGTGCACCCTCTTTCTCTCATTCTCCGAACCCTGCAACGTCGAAACAGCAAGCATTCCAAATAATCCACGCTATCACCAATAACCTTTCCTTCCTTTTCTCTCCGAGGAGCCCCAAGGATTGTTTCTCTTCTCGTTTCTTATTTTAGACAGATCGAGCTGGGGCGTTCATTATGAGGCAATCAATGAACTTCTCTCAAAATTGATTGCGAAGCCTGCTGAAGGTAACACACCTATATGATGAGACTAACTAGAGTTGATTGCTGCACTGAAAAGCAAAGGAAGGCTTCATTTTAGCTAAAGGAACGGGCCGTGGGTGGCCATTTTGGTTTTCTTCATTTATGCCTTTGTCGTTTTAATACTTAAGGAGGAGTCACCCTTGTGTCAATGCTGCATGACAACCACAACTAACATTGGTTTCTCTGAGTGCAATTCTGGCAATATGTGGACAGGGTCTCGTGACCATATATGAGTTGTACTGTTAGAGATAATTATATGCGTGCATGCGCACTGTTAGAGATAATTATATGCGTGCATGCGCTAGCTTGGTAAGTCACAAGCTGGTAAAACTCCGAGCGCACTAGCTATAATTATATGCGTCCATGCGCTAGCTTGGTAAAGTCCGAGCACGGAAGCTTATATGTAGCCAGCTAATAACACAGAAGTTTCTTAGCAAGAGTTTGACTCATTTAAGTGAAGGGTCTCCTCTAAGATAGTTACCAATCAAATAATATTGAACTTTTTTCCATGGGCCACTGGTTCACTTAAATCAGCAAACCTTTCATTTTGCACAATGACTATATGAATTTTGATATAGAAATTAAAATTAGCGCACATTGTATCTTTTAAAAGAAAAGTTTTAAATACCTAGGATCAATTTTTCAAAGTGATGGAATACTCAATGGAGATGTTACGCATAGAATTAATGCTGGTTGGTTAAAATGGAGAGGAGCATCAAGTATTCTTTGTGATAAGAAGGTACCATTAAAGTTAAAAGATAAATATTACAGAGCAACAATTAGAACTGCCATGTTCTATGGTTATGAGTGTTGGGCTCTTAATCATCAACATGTAAAAAAGATGTCTCTGATATAAATGAAGACGTTGAGATGGATGAGTGGTCATACAAGAAAAGACTGTATACATAATGAGGTTATTAAAAATAAATTATGTGTGGCACCAATAGAGGATAAAATGTGAGAATATCGTTTAATGTGGTTTGGACATATAAAAAGAAGATCAAAAGAAGAACCTTTAAAAACAAATGAAAAACTAGATTTTGAAAGAATTAAAAGAGGTCGAGAATGACCACAAAAGTGTTGAAAAGAAACAATAAAGAATGATGTAGCTTATTGTGAGCATCAAGTATTCTTTGTGATAAGAAGGTACCATTAAAGTTAAAAGATAAATATTATAGAGCAGCAATTAGAACTGCCATGTTCTATGGTTATGAGTGTTGGGTTCTTAATCATCAACATGTAAAAAAGATGTCTCTGACATAAATGAAGACGTTGAGATGGATGAGTGGTCATACAAGAAAAGACTGTATACATAATGAGGTTATTAAAAATAAATTATGTGTGGCACCAATAGAGGATAAAATGTGAGAATATCGTTTAATGTAGTTTGGACATATAAAAAGAAGATCAAAAGAAAAACCTTTAAAAACAAATGAAAAACTAGATTTTGAAAGAATTAAAAGAGGTCGAGGATGACCACAAAAATGTTGAAAAGAAACAATAAAGAATGATGTAGCTTATTGTGAGTTAACTGCTAACATGATACATGATAGGGCTATGTGGAAACAAAGAATCTATCTAGCCGACCCAGTCTAATACGGGAAAAAGCTTAGTTGTTGTTGTACTATATGAATTTTGAGGTTTCAAGTTTTACGTGTATTTTTAGTTTGGCTCGTCTGGCTTGCAGCTTATCTCAGTATTATCTCGGAGAGAAAATGAGGTGCGTGCGAACACTATTATCCAATATAAACGAGCCAAGAGTAAACAACCTTAGATCGCTTAACTCGGCTCATTACCAGCTCTATTTAACTTGTGGCTTGTGAGTGCAGATGAACGCATCCAACTAATACTTATGTTACAAGACAAGCTCCACGAATCTATAAGAATTGAATTGAGCTGAACACCACTTGTTCTTGAACTAGCTGCTCACGCTGCGCCAAACCCAGCCAAGCCAATATGAGCAGCTTGTCGCTAGTTTCACTGCCCCAGCTCGTCCCCCGTTTCTATGGATTCTGGATTTACCGCTTTCTCCTCTAGATTTACGGCACCGTGGCTGACGAGACCCGAGAGAGAGATAGAGAGATATCAGGGAGTAGGCGAAGAGCAAAATCGTAATTTTGCGATGGCTGGTGTGCTTATCGTTTGTTGAGGGGTACCCTCGGCGTTCAGTTCAAACAGTGAAGGAACTAACAAACACATAAATGAAGGACCCTTTTGTCTTCTTACAGAGTTTGTTTGCATCTGTCCACGAACCTAGTCCACACAATTCTGTAATAAAAGTTTCTCTCTCTCAAACGAGGACTCCATGTAAGTTGACAGAGCAGAAAAAGAGTCGCTTGGCCGCCATTGATTTCATAACAATCGACCGCGAACAATTTGAAGAAGTAAACAAAAGACTCAATAATGAAACTTGAGAAAATGGACCAATCCAAACATATTAGATTTGAGTCTCATCGATATATCAACCACGCACGCTGGAAGTGGCAGGCTCGATAAGGTGAGGTGCATTGACCGTCGGGCTGAGAAAACCAGCCAGCTCAATGTCCTTTGTGATTCTCTGTCTGAACGAGAATGCTCTAATTGATCGCCGGGTTGACTTCTTCATTGCCCCTCCCCAGAACTCATGTAACCATGCACTGTGGGTGGTTAAATGTTAATTTGCTGGTTTTTATGCAAATGAAAAAACATCATCTTTCTGGAGGTGTGCGACCCGCTTTTTCAAATGCTCAGGCTAATTACACCCGAGAGCATTGGGGGATCTAGGGTGGGTCAAAGCTCCTCAAATTTTGAAATTTGACGGTAAAACCTATATATTTTACAGTTGAATACATGATTTACACATTTCAACCATACTTCGCTCTCTCTAGCACCATGGAATACATACTTTATCCCCCCTAACAATATTTTCTACATCCGCTTGCCCGATACTTTGTCCCTACTAACAATATTTTCTATATCTGCTTGCCTGAGAGTAAAGTGGTCACTCACAACGAATTCCAAAGGAATATGTGGGTTGTAGCTATAAACGATTTGAAATGGCGAATGCTCTATGGTACTGTGTGTAGCTGGATTGTAAGCAAATTCAACATGAGGGAAACATTCCTCCTAAGATTTAATATTCCTCTGAATGATGAATCTAAGCGAGAGTAGAGAGAGTTCTAATTACCACCTCGGTTTATCCATCCATTTGCGACAGTGACAAGTGGTAGAGAATAGAGCTTTGTCTCAGCTTGTTCCACAAAAAGTTCTCCAAAAATGGCTAAGGAACTTAGTGTCACGGTCCGAAACAATACTGCATATTGGCATTCCAATGGAGTCTTACCACTTCTTTAAAGAACAAATCAGCCATGACTTGCATCATCAACCTTGTGGCAAGGAATTTCAAATGAGCCATCTTTGAAAATCTATCAATGACCACAAAGATAGAATCCTTTTCCTTCTTGGTGCGTCGCGGCCTAATACAAAATCCATAAACAATTCAATCCAAGGAAATTCAAGAATGGACAAAGGATTATAAAGTCCATGAGGCATCACCTTTGATTTGGCTTTCTACTAAATAATGTATCTTTCACAAATTTTCTATACATCATGCTTCGTACAAGGCCAATAAAAGTGTTCATGCAACATATCTAAAGTCTTTTGAACCCCAAAATGCCCCATCAAACCCCCACTTCACAGCTTCTTTAATAAGTAAGTCACGTACGTGAACTCCTAGAGCACACAAAGTATTTTATCTTTGAACAAATAATTATCATGCGTAAAGAATCCATTTTGTGCTATTTTTTCATATACAAGTATATGTATTAGAGAAATCCTCATCATGCACATACAACTCCTTAATATGTTCAAAGCCAAGTAATTTAGTTTCAAGGGTAGTAAGAAAGTTATACTTTTCGAGAAAGGCATCCGCCACCCACATTTACCTTTCCTTGCTTGTGCTTTATAACATAGGGAAATTGTTCAAGGAACTCCACCCATTTAGCATGCCTTTTATTGAGTTTACCTTGCCCTTTCAAATGCTTCAAAGAATCATGATCACTATGTATTACAAATTCCTTGGAGCAAAAGATAATGCACATATTCAATAAAGCTATTACAAGGTGCATACAATTAACTTTTTGTCATAAGTGAAATAATTAAGTACAAATTTCACTAAGCTTCTCACTAAAGTAAGCAATTGGATGACACTCTTGAAGTAAAATAGTCCCAATCCCCATATTAGATGCATCACATTCAATTTCAAATGATTTTACAAAATTAGTTAAGCAAGAACGGGTGCATTAGATGAAGCCTATCCTTAAGTGCATTGAAAGCATTATCTTGTCTTTTCCCATTTAAATCCCTTATTTTTCTTTACAATTTCATTAAAGCGGTGCAAACCAAGGTGCTAAAATCTACTTACAAATCTTCTATAGAAACTAGTCAACCCATGGAAACTCCTAACCTCACTCACGATTTTGGGAGTTGGCCACTCTCTAATTGCTTTCACTTTCTCCTCATCTACTTCGCATTCCTTTAGAACTTACAATAAACCCAAGGAAGACAACATGATTTGTGCAAAAAGAACATTTATCCAAGTGGCATACAACCTTTCTTTTCTTAAGGACATGCATCACAGATTTGAGATGTTCAAGATGCTCTTCAAAATTCTTACTATATATTAAGATATCATCAAAATATACAACCACAAACTTTCTAAGAAATTCACGCAAGACATGGTTCATAAGCCTCATAAATGTACTAGGTGCATTAGTTAAACCAAAAGGCATTACTAACCATTCATACAATCTGTATTTAGTTTTGAAAGTTATTTTCCATTCATCTCCCTCCTTTACACAAATTTGATGATAGTTGCTTTTTAGGTCTATTTTGAAAATAGTTCGGCTCCGTATAGTTCATCCAACAGTCATCAAGTCATGGGATTGGGTACCAGTATTTCACCGCTATTTTATTAAGTGGCATGTTGTCCATGCACATTCTCAATGACCCATACTTCTTAGGAACTAATAAGGCGGGAACAACGAGCGGACTCATGGATTCTCAGATGTAGCCCTTGCTGAGAAGTTCTTCTACTTGCCTTTGTAGCTCTTTTGAATCTTCCAGGTTGCTACGATAGGTTGGATGATTAAACAGAGATGACAAGCTTTTATGGGAAGGACATCACACAACATTTTGTCCCAGTAAGTTTTGCCAATTGAGAGGGGAATGGTTGCCTGGTGCATAACCTTGATCTCACCTTGGTTGCTCAACCATTGAAGATTGTAGGGGTGAGGATGCGATAATATGGGCAATTGTAGTTTGGATATCAACTTAGTTGATGTTGCATTCGTGCAATTACCATTATCAATGATCAAAGTGCAGACTTTTCCCTTGATTGTGCACCGCGAGTGGAAGATAGTTTCCCGTTGCTCTTGCCCTGAATAAATTTGTGTGTTTAAAAGTTACCGAATAACCATCAGCTCACCTTCATGAGCTACTTCTATGATTCCATATTCGTCATCATCATTTTTCTCATCTTCACTTTCGAGTTTATTAGGCATGTGAATGATCATTACCCTTTTATTTGCCTCAGTGACCTTTTCTTGCCTTGCTTGATTTGTCCATTGCTTTTGAATTAGACTTGTCCCACTCTTTGCGCGTAGTCTCCCTAGTTGACTAGGCACCGGTAGCACTAGTTTTATAGGGACAGTCGTGGCCTCCTCTCAATCTTGATGGCTAGTTTGATGATGTCATCTAGGAACGCATAGGGTTACAATTCTATGGCATCTGAGATTTCTTTGTTTAATCCTTACATGAAACGACCAATGTCTACTCCCTAGGTTCTTGTGGGGCACAAGGCAACATGATTGTCTCAAACTCCTTAATGTAGTCTTCAACACAAAGGCCACCCTGTCACATGCTTTGAAGAAGAAGGTAAAGATTTTGTTTATAGTAGTCTAGAACAAATCGTCATGCCATGCGATGTTTCATGTCTTGCAAGCTATGAATTTCTTATTCTCCCTCTCTCCTGCATTGCTCTCACAAATTTTCCCACTAGAGATTGGCATGGTTTGTAAATTTCAGAGCCGTTATTTGCACCTTCATTTCTTCTAAATAGTGGTCAAATTAGAACACCTTCTCTACTTTCTAAACCCAATCCAAGAATTCCTCAGGTGAGCTAGTCCCCTTGAATTCATGTATTTTGATCTTTGGATGATGGAGGGGTTCAGGATGCCCACCATTAACAGTTGGTGATGCCAGTGGCGAGGAGAGGGTGCCTATTCTTTAGAATCAACAATGTTTTGCTCAAGTTGGTCTTCTTCTCGGTTCAGATGAGACATATTTTGAGTATGACTCATCTGAGCAAATGCTGATGTAAGAGTTCGTAGTTGTTCCATTATCTCTTCTTTCCATTGCTGTATGGCGAGGAATCGAGCCTTATCAAAGCTTAACACTTGGGGACAAGAAGTAGCAAAATCATCTGATCCGTTACGAGGAGAATTATAGTTGGGGTTTTCAGAGCCTGACATGGTGTTAGGGCACATTTTTGTTGATGGGAAGGCATACAAAGAATAGTGAAAATTGTAGTGTAAGGAATAGAATGTAGAATAGGTAGGAAATGCAAAACAGGTTGGAAAATAGATAGGTGAACAAGAGTGGATGGAGATGAGGGTAGTATGACTTGCACGAAATTGGGTGATGGTGTTTACTAAATCTCAATGAAAGCACCAAAATGATGCAAGCCAAAAAAATTGTTAGGTGTTTTTTGTTGTGAGGTTAATGAAAATAAAGATGTTAGTATTAGTTTAGGAGATTTAGCCAAGTCAAAAAAGTATATAAACCACAATTTCTACCGACATATTCAAAAGAATGAAGTCAAAGAGGCTCTTAAACATATGAAGGGTGGTAAATCGGTAGGACCAGATAATATTCCTATAGAAGTTTGGAAAATACAAGGAGAAATAGGAATCACTTGGCTCACAAGACTATTTAATGAAATATGGAAAAACCAAAAGATGCCCGAGGAATGGAGAGCAAGTACACTTATACCCATATATAAGAACAAGGGAGACATTCAAAATTATGCGAATTATCGAGGTATCAAGTTAATGAGTCATACTGTGAAATTATGGGAAAGAATTATCGAATGTAGGTTAAGACAAGTATCAAGTACAACAGAGAACCAATTTGGATTCATGCCAGGCATATCTACTATTGAAGCGATTCACCTTTTGAGACGTCTTATGGAACATTTTAGAGCAAAAAAGAAAGACCTTCACATGATATTTATTGATCTAGAAAAAGCTTATGATAGGGTACCGAGGAAGGTTCTTTGGAGAACTTTGGAAAAAAGAGGTATCTAACATAATTAAGATCTTTAGTTTTCTTATCTCTAGCCCTAGCTATCCTAAAAATATCTCTTTCACCTTCTTTTGAGTTGAGTTTTTTATATAAGTTCTCCCAAATCTTAGTTTTTGCTTCACTAACGGCCTTTTTTGCTTTCTTCTTTGCTTTCTTATAAGCTTCTAAAGTTTTACTTTTGAGGTTCCACCATTTAGTCTGAATAGCTCGATGCACTCTTTTTCTTCTTTGTCCATTTTTTTATTTGTAAATCCATAACTAAAAGTCGATGTTGGGTGGTTAAGCTTTCTCCTGGAATTACCTTACAATCTTTACAACACGCTCTATCTTTTTTTCTACAAATAAAGTAATCAATTTGTGTTTGTGATAAGCCACTCTTATAAGTAATTAAATGTTCATCTCGTTTTTTAAAGATTGTATTGACTATAAAGAGATCAAATGCCATAGCAAAATTTAAAATCTCCCTACCTTCCTCGTTTATATCCCCAAAACCAAAGTTTCTATGAATCCCTTGATATCCTAATGCCTCTTTACCGACATGTCCATTTAAATCTCCTCCTAAACAAATCATCTCCCTTTGTGGAATCTTTTGAAACACCTTATCTAACTCTTCCCAAAAAATTGTCTTTATACTATCTTCTAGTCCTACTTGGGGTGCGTAAGCACAAACTATATTCAAAACCTCTGCTCCTAAAACTAATTTCAATGTCATGATTCGGTCACCATATCATTGTATGTCTACTCTACTCTCCTTTAAATCTTTATTTATGATAATACCAATTTTGTTTCGAGCCTTTTCTTTGCCTAAGTACCATAATTTAAAACCTGTATCCTCTATCTCCTTTGCTTTTTCTCCAACCCATTTTATCTCTTGTAGACATAGAATATGAATCTTTCTCTGAATCATAGTATCTACCACCTCCATTAGCTTACCGGATAATGTTCCGATATTCCAAGAACCAATATGAATCTTATTATCTAGGACTAGCTTCCTTACCCCTCGCATCCATCCATAATCAAAATGCGGAGACCCTCTCTGAATTTTTTTTACTACATTCAGGCGGCAATGTAGCGGGACTAACTTCTTTACCCACACCCGACCATGATGTGGGAACCCTCTCTGTAATTGATTCACTATATTCGGGCAAAAATATAGTGGCCCTTGCTTACTTCTTATTGCATTCGGTCTCTACAACACATCGCTAGGCGGGGACGCTCCAAAGCAATGCTCATAATTTTTGTAATCCATGTTATAAAAATCCGACAAAGTTTTACGCTGGCTGTCAGAAGCCTAACACAACCCTCCTCCTTTTTCCGGGCGTGGGACCGGCAATGCAAGGGTGATCCCTTACATGGACGGAGTTACCTATCTGTTTCACATAATAAATGAAATTGGATTGATTGGATCATCAACATGGAATTTAAATGACCAGTTAGATGCTACTGGAAAAAATAGCACACAAACATATTGAAGCTTTTGTTAAAACATTTCATCGTCAATTCCTATTCTTTGTTGCAACTGCTACCACAACTTGCACCATGTAATTTTTATTTTTTGTTTGCACTCATTTTCTATCGTTCTATGGTGTATTATGGATCTCCTGAATGATACAGTGAATATTGTTAAATTTTCTATTACGTTATGAATATACTCAAAAGACCAAAACTAGCTAATTTACTTTGTGAATCTGCAAATAGCTAGAAATTTTGGACTTTCTTCAAATTCTAAAGTTTCTTCATTTATCTCTCATTGGAAAACAATATAGAACATGTCCAAAATCTCAAGAAGTTTGGAGACATGGTTTGTTCTATAGTTGTTGTTTAGTTGTATAACATGATTTGTGTATACTTATGTTTAGTGGGATGCCACTAAAAATGAGGGTTACTTCAAACCCCACCAAAAAATTTTAAACTTTACAACATTCAAAAAATTAATATTTTACCCTCAAGGTTGTAGAAGTTCAAATGGGGCATTTGACACCAAAATAAGTTTTACGGGCAAAATCTTTGCAAAATGACCATTTTACCTCTACAAAAATAAATTTTTAAAAAGGCAAGAAAAGACCAAACAAGTTTAAAACATGGAGGGAAGGCCCAAGCAAAACGTAAGTGGAAAGTGTAAAATACCCCAACCGAGGAAGATACTACACCAAGTGATCGTACACCCATTAAAAGGTTAAAACGGTCTAGAAAAGTCAAAGAGATCAACCCACAAAGAGAAAAGGATAAAACTGTCACCACCAGCCTCCATCGCATGCACCACCATGCATAACACACGCGTGACTCGCACACTAGTTCATGTAGCACTCATGCGCAACGTTCATGGTGGCACACACATGTGCTCACACGCAACGTTCATGCTGGTGCACATGCGCGGTGCCCAACTCCCACACGTTGACACCCATGGCAACGACCTTCACACATTGTCTAGCTTCTTCATCCCTTTTTGCATGTGCCACAGATGTCCAACTGCTCCTCACACATATGAATATCTCCCCAATAGTTATGCAGTAGGATTTGTCTCTTGATGGATTGGATTTGGATCCGAATCGGGCTCACTAACTTGAGAAAGATCTAATTTGGTTTGTGCCTATAACTAAGAGACTTTAGTCAACAAAAAGAAGGAACCCAAGGAAGAAAGGAAACCAACTCAAGAGAGAAAAGAGTCGTCCATAAAAGAATCTAAGAGAAGAAGGAGAGAGACCAAGAGAGAAGCCTTCGAGACATCTCTCCCCCTTCATTTTGTTCTATTTGTTATAAACTCAGGGTTCTTCCCTACATTATTGTATCTCAAAAGAAAACAAATATTTTCTTGACACTTCATTACCAAAGGAGGATCGCTCGAGTCTAGAGTTACAAAGGAGCGGGCTATAGGTGAGAAGAGTCCATTTACTTTGTAAATTTTCCTTGATTTTCCCCCAATATACGTATATCTTATACTTCCTCTTTTATTCTATGGTTATATAATATATTATCACTTCTCCCATTTCTTCAATGGATTGGTTGTCCCTAACTTAATTAAAGAAGCCATAAGAGCGACGTAGTTGCCTGATTACATTAAATGATAGGAGTGTGTAATCATTGTTATGGTAGATTAATCACCAATAAGTTTATGTTGGTAGGGTATTGGGCTATGATTGTATATATTTTTCAAGTGAACAGATCTCTTAGAGAGGCACCTTGGGGATATATATGTTTATGATTTCCTCCCCGAATTAACCGAAGTCCTCAACCAAATTTTGAGTGATCACTTAATCATTAACCTTCCATCCGGATGCATCACTATATTCTATAAGAAAATCTCTAAAAAATTTAGTATCCTACATAAACTTGTTATTAGATTTTTCTCAAATCCATTTTCAAGAAAAATGCTTCCAAATTTTTTTATTACGGAGTCACTTAGGAAAATGTCTAGTAAAATTTTCATGAATTTTGAAAGGGTAAAAGGTTCATTAAAGAATCATCAAAGATTAGACTCTGTCGAATCTACTTGTGACAAAAGTTTCATGACCTTCATTTGGTAAACCTGATATAACTAGGTCTGTAGGTACCCAAATCCATCGAGGATAGTGCCATTGAAAACCAATATGGCAACTTTTTAGTGATAAATTTTATGAAAATAGGAGATCTACACATCGAATTATAGGTATTTTATTGAGGCCTTGAGTTTCAGTTACATGCACTATTCAAATTCCCGAATAATATTCGGTTCAAAACCATTCTCTGATTTTTATTTTATCACCAAGGGATTGAAAAATATAAAAATTATCAATAAAACCTTATACCTAATACTAGCTTGGACGAAATTTTCAGGATTTTTGGACCTCAATAAATGCAAACTGGTGAAACAAAATCAATTCTATTTTTTACAAAACTCAACCTAGTTCTACATAAAATGTGGTTTTAGAAAAGGCTTTTTTGAATCAAAATTGTTACTCCATCCGAGGTAAATGATCCATAGACTACATGCTTTGGTTTTGAAGAGAAACCCTTAAATTTCAAAAGGTCTTCGTACACCCTCTTTTTTAAGTTTGACTTGAAAATATATGACTTTTTGATGAGTTTTTCAAATATGCCAATTTCATGGAGAGAGATAAGGACTTTCAAATCGGTTTTGCAATTTTCTAAAATCAACATTACCGCACAACTCTTGGATATGGGCTCCTTGACTTGCCCAAGTAAAGACTTTCATCTCACAATGAAGGTGTGGGTATCTTCATTATGAGCTTGCTTAGCATCTCTCAAAGAGTTGAGAGTCGAGGCAACCTCAACATTATGTGAGAATTTTTGTATAAAGTAATTGGCAAGTTCTTCAAAGGTGGTGAATTGATTCAAATCATATGACATCAACCACTTAGATGCATTCCCCTAGAGGGAGTGTAGGAACCAACAAACCCATTTGGACGTGTCCTTTTTTTCATAAGGCTTTTTAGAAAAGAGTCCTAAATGAGTTTTAGGATCTCCATTGCCATCATATAAGTAGAAGCTTGGCATTCCATACTTACTATCAGTTTGATAATTAGATGGTAAAAAGTCTAATAGTGAGTATACCCTATTTTCTTTTGATTGACCTTTTAACAATTGTTGTATGACCCTCTTATTTTTTACGGTGAAGGACTCGAGGTTTGGTTCCCCTTCTTCAAATTGGGAGGTCAGTTTGCCTCTTCAGACATAGTTTGTCTTCCTACAAACACAGGGTTGTTTTTCATGGGAAGAACATGACTCGATTGCATCGGCCACTTGGTTTAGGGAGGCAATCCCTCTTTCAATACTCAATTCTCCCAACTCTGTTTTTAGAGAGGTGATCCTATCATCTCGAGTTTTAGATATTGATTTGAGTGACTTTTGAGTTGTTTTTGAAAACTTACATGTAGAACTTAAAGAGGCCTTGCTCAACGATCCCCAGATGAACCTTCTGAACTTGACATGATATATAATTGGACGTTTTGAACTTGTACTTAAAAGTTGTAGACCTATGGCCAAGTTTTGGAAAAAGTTTAGAACAAGACTCAGGAATCAACTTGTTTTCAAAGAGCTTAATGGGATCGAAATGTCTCCTATAAGACCTAAGTCCCATTGAGCGTGCCACCTTTTTTGTAAACAAAATTGTTTGTCCCATGTGAACTTAAAACTTCGCTTACAAAAAATATGCGTGAGTGTACCAATAAGTTTACTTAAACTTACAAAAGTTTCAGTATGACTTTGATTTCTTATCGACATAGGCCTTCTTAGATCGACACTCAAGGGTCAGTCTAGACGATTAAAAAGAGTTATTTTGAAATCTGAAGTTTTGTGAAATCTCAAAAGATAGCATGTGTTAGGGTTGAGGCCTCCCATCTAACCCCAATAAACCTTCTTTTCCAAAGTCTAAATCTTTCATTCCATAAATCCAAAAAAATGAAAAAAATATGAAAGAACCAAAAAAAATTATACACATCTAGGACAACCACTTTTGAAAGTCCTAGAAATTCTTTTGTCCCAAGGATTGTTGAACTTACCGTAAGTTTCTCAAGGGTCAGCCCTAGGGATGTTTTCTTAATGAGTTTTACAAATATCATAGGCTAAAGGGCCAAGAGACAAATGATTGTTTTTCTTTGAAAAATAAAATAGATGACTTTATTGAGCAAGGCAAACTCTATATCTTCGATGAGCCGGCACCTTCCCAAGCTATTTTCGAGGAACCTTTTCCCAAACATGTATAAGCATAGATCAAAGCTCAAAAGATGTACATTTCTCCCTCAAGAATTCTCATGAAATGGTCACTTATACTTGTTGTGATCATGCATTGCATGCGGTTCACTCTACTTGCCACACACCACATAGTCTACCCGTAATATTAAAAAAAGCCAAGTAAGTAATTATCAATAAGCACTTAGTGTCCAGTCCCTAGATAGAGCATTGATAGTCATTTGTGGTGCACTAAAATCTCTGCACCAACATATAACCCAATTAAGACTGAGCCATAAAGAAAGTATTGAGGAGGTTACTAGGTCCGGAAGGATCTACAACCCCCGCACTTGAAGAACAAATCAAGAAAAGGGGTTGTCGTTTTACGTGGCCCCCGAAAAGCACACATCATTCCTCATTCATCCATAGTGTTGATAAGGGTAAAGACGTTATGCTACCTCCATATGATCCATAAAATCATTTACCAAAACTTCCAACCAACATGTCTATCTTAGAGTTGATCAAAATATCACCTAAACATATACAAGTACTGGATGAAATCCTAGAGAAAACAAATATTAGCACATCCATAACTCCTAAGTCATTGTCCTTGGTCTCGCTCATTCTCACTCAAATTCTAATCGTCTTTTCCGAAGATGAGTTGAGTAGGCCGATAACAACCCACAACCATGCCTTACATATATAAGTGGTTTTGAATTACCATTAAGTGGGAAAGTGTATGGTCGATGGTGGTAGGGTCCTAAACATCCTCTCCTTGCACATAGCCCTCCAAGTTAGAGTTCCATTAGAGAGATTCGAACCAAGTGCTATTGTCATCAGGGGTATGACGACAATTCCTCCCATTCCCTCAGCTTGATCAAATTTTCCATGGAAATCGACCCAATTCAACATGTAGGGTTTTTTCATGCATTAGACATCAACCCTCATTACAACTTGTTGTTAAGAAGGCCTTGGATACACTCTCTAAAGGATGTCCTCTCAACCTTCTATCAATGGGTCAAGATCTCTTAGAAAGACAAGGTCATAGTAGTATTCGGATTGACTGGGTCGAATCTCAAAGGAGTCCAACACTCACCATGCATCACGAGTGAATCATGTCAATAGCCAAGTTGCAAGAAAGGGAAAGTCATCACGGGGTCGATCTCTAGTGGGTCCCATATTTCAAACATCCATGTCCTAGACTACTCGGTAAGACCTAGGGTGTATAGCACATCTCATTCCATAGATGATAGAATGTTTCAAAATCATTATCTCTATCCCAAGTTTTCCAAACTTAAAAGCCTTGGAATATTCTCCTAAACATGGGTTATATACCTTACAAGGGTATTTGAAACCGCTTATGTCATCTCCTAACCAAAGTTGATATGGGTTAGGCTTTGATCCATTGAAATTCCTAAACCCCCACCCAAAACCATTTGGGTTCGGGATACCATAGGACCATTAAAACCAAAACCCTATGATTTATATCTCCTCTTCGGAACATAACTCGTAGTGTTTTCTTTATAGGCTTGATGGAAAGTACTACTTCCTCTATCAAAAATCTAAAAAAATTTATATTTAGAAAAACCAAAAATATTTGAAAAATCTTCAAAGACAAAAAACAATAGAAAATCTTGAAAAAATGAAAACAATGCAAAAATTGAAAATCCCGAAAAGAAAGCATTTTACATTTCTTCTCCGAAAGCTTGCTTGAAAATACCAAAATACTGAAAGACCAAAGAAAATGATAAAATTTTTAAAAACCATAAATTTTGTTAAAACCAAATTTTCAAAATCATTTGTCATCTCAAAATATGATTTTTCTAAAACTTTTGTACATCCTCAACCCAAAATCATGTTCTTATGAATGATCATCTTCTCTTTAAGAGAATTCTTTCCTAAAAGCCAAATCGTTTAAGATAGAAAAGAGCAAGGAGGAAGATCCCCTCATGAGAGAGGATGATCAAACTATTAAGCTCCCCGAGTTCCTTAAATGTGTGTCAAAATAGGAACTTGCATAGACCTATGAGGATATGCCTAGATTAGACCCTAAAGTCATGCAACATCGCCTACCTTTAGAGCCCAATATTAAGCCTATAAAGCAGAAACTTAGAAAAATTCATCCTGATATCTACCACCAAGTTAAGGGGGGTATAGAGGACGTTTTAAATGATGGTTTTATAAAACCCATTGCTTACTCTAATTGGCTTTCAAATATAGTTGTTGTTTGAAAGTCAAATGGAAAAATCAAGATTTGCATTGATTTCAAAAACTTGAACAAAGTCACTCCAAAAGATAACTTTCCTTTGCCTAATATTTATTTGATTGTTGATAGTATGACTAATCATGAAATGTTCACTTTTATGGATGGTTATTTGGGTTACAATCAAATCAAATTAACTTCAAAAGATCAACACAAAACCACTTTCTCCACACCTTGGGGCATATACTACTACACTGTTAGCCTTTCGTTTAAAAAATGTCGGTGCCACTTACCAAAGAGCCATGATGACTATTTTTCATGACCAAATCCATAAGCTTTTGGAAGTATATGTGGATAATCTTTTAAAAGATTGAGACTTTACCATGTGAAACTAAACCCTCAAAAGTGTGTTTTTAGAGTGGAGTCAAGAAAACTTTTAGGGTTTATGGTATATCAAAGGAGAATAGAGGTCGACCTTTCTAAGTATCGAGTCATCATAGACATGCCTCCACCTTCCAACCTAACTCAAATTAGGAGCCTCCAAAGTTGCCTCCAAGCCATTACACTATTCATCTCTAATTTGGCAATAAGATGCGAACCCTTCAACAAACTTTTGTGAAAAAAGGGTCAAATTCTTTTGGGGTTCTGAGTGTCAAGAGGTTTTTGAAAGATTGAAAACTTATTTGATAAATTCTCCAATTTTGAAACCTCAAAAATCATGAAAACCTTTGCTTTTATATCTTTCCATACATGAAAAAGCATTGGGGGCTTTATTAGCGAAATATGAGGATGATAGCCTTAAGGAGTATCACACAACACTCTGTTCAAAAATGAGAAAGTAGAAAGGTTGTATAAGACTTATGGTATCACACAACACTTTTTGTTACCATACTACCCTCAAGGCAACGGCCAAGCCGAAGCCACAAACAAGACCCTCATAAGCATCATTGAGAAAATCTTATAAAGGGGTAGGACATGGCATGAGAACTGTTGTGTGATACCATAAGTCATACCCAAACCTTTGTAAGTTTAAGTAAACTTGCTGGCACGCTCACGCACGTTTTGTTTGCAAGCGAAGTTTTAAGTCCACATTGGACTTAAAATTTTGTTTAGAGGTTTCATATGAGAAATATTGGTTATAGGTTTGCAATTAACTCAAAATTGATGTAAAAAGTAAAAGCATGCAGGTTGCGTGTTCTTACACTTGCTATGTGCACTTGAATGACGTCTCACTTTGAGATCCTCTTACATACATTAGAGTTCAACCTTTTTGATCTTTTTATTGTTATTTATGCAACAGAACTCACAATATATCAATGGAAAAATTCATTTACAATTCTATTATTCTAATTGTTATTTTCCAAATAAGTATGGGTCCTCATTGGTTGTATTTCTCATACTTTTAGATGACAAGACATGACTTCCGAGTTTCAATGGAAAATTAGGGCATAAGTTGCATAAACATATTAATGCTGTCCTTCAACCATGTTAGAATATAGTATTTGGTTGAAAGGTTATTTTCACTCTACAACAAAAAGTTAACTATCTTTATATGAATCCATTTTGTTTGCTTGAAATTGATATAGTTTGTTGTCACGGAAATGAATTTCTTAGAAGTTAAAATCTTTTCAAAGCTTTACAATATTATTAGATAATAATTATTCTAATTTCTCATCTTTTTGTTACTGTTTTCAGTGTCACAATTACAAATTAAGATTTCGTCATATTCCATTTCTGCAGAAATTGGATTTCAACTTTCCAGTATCAGTTTCACGTGTCTATTCCATACGTTCTGCTCTACGAGCCTACTTGGTGATTAAAGTCGCTAAGGTAGAACCACGGATTGAGGTTGATCCAAAAGATCATTGGAGGCAGATATTTCCAATGTCATTTGTTTTCTTTTATAAATATTGTGTGTGGAAATGTGAGCCTTCAATATATCTCAGATATCATTTATGCAAACAATCCAGAAGATCATAGGTTCTTATAGTCAATGCCAAAGGAAATATCATATATTTTTCTATCATATTGTTAATTAATTTTCTTTATCTTCTAATTTTTATTATACAATTTCATGTTTCAGATAAGAAAATGACACAAATCTCCATGTCTAGATAAGTTGATAGTAGAATATCGACTCAGAAAAATGGTCTTTTTTCTTCAAACTGTAAGTTCTTTTAGTCCACTTCACTGTTGCCCTTGTCATATGTGCCATATAGCTTAAAATGGAGTATATTTTAACATGCGCCTACAATATTGGCTTATGGCTTCAGGATTGGGCTCGAGGAGCTAGATACACAAGATGAAGATATATATGCTTTTAGTTAGCATTATTCTTGTAGTATGTGACTTTTTTCTTCATTTAAGACCTTTGTGTTATGCCAAATCCACTCTCGTTGGGCTCAAGTCATTGTTGTTATGCTGAATCAATCTCTATTGTGCACTTACTAGTAATCGTTTTATGCGTAAAACTGTCAGAATGTGAGTAAAGGTGAGGGCTTATGTGTTATGGTGAGGGTTATAATAAGGCAATTTGTGGGTGTACTGTTTGTAAGCAGTAATGATAGTTGGGGTTTATTGCGACGGTTCTACCATCTCCATCAAAATGATAGATGGCGATAGTTGTGAGGTTTATGGTGAGGGTTGTACCGATAGGATAGGGGTTTAGGAATAATGATGGTTTTAGGTGTTGTGGCGATGATTCAAATGCACACGAAAGATTTATGGTGGTGCCAACATTAGCTAATGTTGGATCATCACTATATACATATGGCAATGGTTTCAACCCTCGCCATAATCCTGATTTTACTAGTTCTTCTTGGGGTCTCAAACTTAGTGGCTTTAACCCTTGGGTTTCCTTGAATCTCCTTGTAAAATCATCCATGCCTCTTTCGATGTCGTAAAGGTCATGATTATCAGAAACATTCAGATAAGGTTTGCTGAATGAAAAAGAGGGTTATTTGATCTTAGGGACGACAATGGAGCGGATCGGTGCTCCACCCGACCCCACCCCACAGAAAAACGCTTTTCACTCACCCTGACCCGTCCCGCCCTGCGGGTCTCGAGGTCCATGGCCAACGACCACCTCATTTGTACTCGCCTTTCCTCGCACCCGGCCCACAGTGGCTTCCTGCACATGTAAATTAGTAGCTGCATGGCAGAGGCGTACAAACAAGCTTTACAGAAAGTAAGCGTCTCACAACAAAATAATAGTCATCCATTCCTTCTTGAAAATACTCCAAAGAGTTCGTTTAAGAGCTTTGTCATAAATCACATCGACTCCCTCGTGAAAATCTTCATCAGCTATAACCAAGTCAAAAGGATTGCACAACGATGCTACTCCAACAAGAGGGCAGGTATGAGATTCCTGTAATTCATTCAGACACCCATAATACAAAATACTTAGAGAATCACCGATAAAAACTATTCAAGCATTCTCATATGCAAATATATAGATCTCACAAAATGCAAAGTTTGACATCATCCTATAACACAGGCAAGTGCACAGATGAAGCAAAACACTAGCAATAACACCCATTTTCTTTACCACGATGGCTTCCCTCTCTCTCTCTCTCTCTCTCTCTCTAGGTGACGGCCAAGGGTGCCAAATGAGATTCATGAAAGAGTGAGAAATCCTAACTGTAAAGAGAAAATATATGTGTATATATACCCTGGGGCAAGGTGGGGTGGGTTCTCCTCAAATCCGCCCTGCCCCGTGACGCACCTATTTCCTGTTATGCCCGACCTTGCCTCACAACAGGGTGGGTTTTCAACCCTAAAACTACCCCATGCAAGGCAGGTTGGTTTGGGCATTCACGGGTCTGGTCCCCGTATTGGATCCGTTGTCCTTTTCTCTTCTAACTCTTCTTTTTGTTCATCTATAGGAGCTTGTATAGTTGAAAGTTCATAATACCTTTCAACCAAATCTTGTAGATCTTGAGATTGAAAGAGGGTTTACATCTTCAAACTCTTAAAGTCATAATTTTCATTATTGAAAATAGACATAGAAGGCTGTTGAATACTCAAACCTTGATTGTTTGTTGTAATAATCTTTTCTCTTCTTTTCTTCCTGTTGATGGGTTAGCAATTACACCGATTTCTTGTCAAAATGCCCACATTTTATATGACCAGACAAGCCCTAATACCAATTTGTTAGTTTTGGGAAGGTTGGAGACGAGAAAGAGCGAGAAACAAAGAAAAACCACAGTATTGTTTAACAGAAAATATACCTAGGTGGTGAAACAAAGTTTGCTCTCAAAGATAATTATTCTGCTGCAATCTCATTAAATTTTTCTCTTTTTATGAAATAATGGTAAATGTCTCCTTAAATACATAAAGCTAGGCCTAAACACATTATGAAATTACTATACAAACCTTGAAGAATATATTAATTTGAACACAATGAAAGTGTGCAATAACTAGATTAAGATATATGAAGCTAGTAAACAGGGTTCTATGCATGTTAACTTTATGCTAATTATAAAAGCTGCAGCAAAAAAGTCATGTTCAAACTTGTGTTGCATGTACATTGCTCTTATAATAAACCCTTTGATACCTTTCCATCAACATTTAATGCATTTATTATTTAATTAGGATGGTTAATTATAAGGTCAAGCATTTTTCTTTTGGATTACCAATATGGGCTTAGGCAAGACCTCGACCAGTAGAGTTCTTCAAGTAGAAGGGAAATGGATGTCACAGCGATGAGGTTGAGTCAAGGGTTTGTCGTTCCAATGAAATGATAGGCCTGTAGCTCTCATTCAAGCCAACAACATGGAAAGTTATTTACTTCCATCTGAGCTATTGTAAACATGGTTCCAACTACTGATTGAAACCCGGTCGATTCTTGATTATTCAATAAAAATTCTCTTTATCAGAAACTCTGACTAGTAGCATCCACCAATTCCGTTCCTTTGCATGCCCTTTATCTCGTGAGCGATCCAACCTGACTTCTGAAAGGTCTCAATGTGACTTTATAGAGTGAAGACTACTTACCAGAAGCAAGCTTCCTTACTGTATACTGAGAGTTTACTATTGGGATATTTGGTTCCAACTAGAGAAGATAAGTACACAAATTGACAAGGTTCGTCTATCTTGTTAGCCTTTAACGCTGTTCATTTCTTATCTTGTTTCAAGAGGAACTCATGCTTGGGCGGGCTGCAAGGCAGATTAGTCGATAAACGTCTTACCCTATTCAAGACATTTACACCCATACAACTAATCAATTACATACTTTTCCTTTTGCGGGTGATAGTTATATGCATACGGATATTTTATGTACGCAAGTAAACATGCTTATATGAGCTGAGATGACCCACGGTTGTGTGACCAAATTAAAGCTCATTTCATAGCTTGCCTCATGAGGCACAAAGGAAGAGCCAAAGCAAAGTTGCAATGAGCTAAGACGATCTACAAGGACCAAATCAACTCTTGTTGCAGCCTGAATTCTGACTTTTGCTATTGATTACATTAGCCACATTTGGACTTGGTGGCTTGGGTTCACCTCAAACTTGACCCTACCTCGCTTCACAATACTTTTTGTCTACCCTGCCCCACTCCACACTGAGGTGGGTTTTCACCCTTCAGTACCTGTGGGGCAAGTAGGAATTGCCACCCTAGGCAAGGGCCCCAAACTTTGGGTTATGTGACGCTAGGGTTGCAACTAAGCAGTGTATCTGGGTTGCACTTGCCGTGATGGAAGGGAAACGATTAATGAAAATTATAGCATCTAGGTCGATCAGCACCGCGATCATTTATGAATGGCTTAGATCAGTTTGGTATACATCAGCCCTGTAACTGCTGAAACCACTCAAAGTACCTACACAACACAACCAGTAAACAAGAAAGAAGGGATCAGGCAAACGATGTGCCTACCAACACGAAGACCGACCTTCTCCCTTGTTATGTTGTGTTGGCTACACGGATTCTCAGTCGCCGTCAGACTCGATTTTATACCAAAAGCGAAAAAGCTAACATCATGCTTTATTGTTGCCTTCCAATCCTTCTGACATCCTTATGAGTGATTATTTCCATCATATTTACGTCGACATTATTCAATACTTGCCTTGGAAGCGGAAGTTGTGGGTCTTAACTAATCTTGGGGAAAAAAGAAAAGCACGAAAAAACTGAAGAAGTCGGTCAGTATTGATCTATCTGAAGTAAGAGTAGGATTCAGGATTGGTGGCAATTGAGGATACGAGAAAAATGATTAGCCAATGAAAAATCTGCTTCAAGATGTGCTTTGATATCATTAGAGATATTGTACTTCAGTCCGTTTGAAGGGTCTACCCTGATGGGTGTCTGACTCTCTATTCCTGAGTGAGACCCAACTTCTTAACGCTACTGAAACGTACACAAGAGAACCATGGTGCCATAATATGCTTTAATGGTATATCTTTCCATAACATTTATTAATCAGTGAGATACTGATTGTTACCTGAAATGTACTGCGAGGATTGAAAACAACTCTTGGTTGGTTATATATGCAATGTGCGTGATCCACTCGCGATGCCAAATGTCTCCTCTTTAAAACAAAACTCCGTAAGCAATTCAAAGTCAACATCAAGCTTTGAGGATTGAATTTGAGTCTACATGCGAAAATAATGTTGAGAATTTAGTTGAAAGTTCACATATTTTCAGCTATGATACGCATTTGCTACTTCCGAGTTGCTGAGTTTCTTCATATAAGGTTAGGGAGAGAGAGAGAGAGAGAGAAATAAACAAAACTAGAGAACCACAACAAATCTTTTATAACTGTTTCATCTTTGAGATGAATGGTTGAGATTAAAGTAGAAAGCATTTAATTATATATATAGTGCATTAAATATAAAGTACAAAAATCAAACATACATTTAATTTAAATATCTATTATTAATCATGGAAATCGAGTGATGGAGATGATGAGTTTCTTATGGTTCTCTATTTTTATGAGTTTTCATAAATCAAGACTCTCTTTATATATATAAGACCATATATATATATATATTTTTATTTATTTATTTTATAAGCATAATCACATGTACTTTATATATTTAATTATGTATATGTTTTATATAATTAGGTATATCCTATATGAACCCTAATTTAGATATTGGTAGTGTAATGGGTCAGACGGTTTGGATCCGAACCTGATGGGATCTAGACTTGCCAGAATATGAGAGCAGTAACACTCATATTCGTTACTGCACAAAGACAGCAATGGAAACCCCATTGCTGTGAATGCCGAACATTTACAGATTGTGAAGGCCTTTAAAGGACCTCTATGGTGGGCAGGCAGATAGTCTGTTGTGGAGCCGCCTCGGGAGAAGTCGCACAAGCCAAAAAACGATGAAGAATCTGCCGGAATTATGTTTTTTCTCGATATTCTTGTGTTACTTAGTAAAGAGTTTGAGGTAGAGGAGGATCGGCCTCTTGAGGTACGGTACCACGACGAGCAACGGTCGGGCGATTTATACGAGGAGGAGGAACCGGTAGATCATACCGATCGTCAAGGCGATCTTGAGGTCATGGCCTTGCCGGGATTCTTCGGGTTCGTGCGGTGGAGTTCCATGGAGGTTCGAGGCATGGCGTATGCATCTTGCGTAGAGACGTGGCGTATGTGGGACGATTGATTTGTGTCCTATGTAGGGGAGTATGACGGGGAGGTCATATTCACTCTATGCTTTATCTTCATTTAGAGTTACCTTTAACCATTAGGCGCTATTGGCGGGGGAGTTTTCCACGCGCCTAGTGAGTTGAGTAAGCGAGTCGACAACTGCGGACTGCGTGTCCGGGAGAAGTCTTTGGTAGATCTCATAGATGCACCTTTTCGATGGTTATGGTCTCTCGTAGATGGAGGTTACGGATGGTGATTTCATCGGAGGGTTTGTTATCTATTGGGATGCAACGTAGGCTGATCTATGTTTTAGCTTTGTGTCAACTCTTTATTGCTTTATTTAAATACTTGTAGTTTGTAAAAATTATGTTTGTACTAAAAGAGAATCTTATGTATATTATAGTGAGTTTATGTTTGTTATATCTTGTGTTTTAGTGTTACTTTATTTAATGATTATAATTATAAAAGAAAAAAAAATATTCCATAATTTTATATAAGTATCAAATGTTTTATAACTTGGGTAAGAGTTTTATTTCATTTTATTTCATTGCATTCATAAATGTGGCATCCCACCAGGGTGTTACATTAGTTGGTATCGAGCCCGAGTTAGTTAGAGTCTTTTGGGGTTGTGGTTCTCGCTGATTTTGTTTTCAGTCGACATTTTTTGCTTGTGTTGTGTGAATCTACGTGCAAATTTTACGATTTGTGGTCCGAAAGGTTACATTTGTTTTATCTTGTTGAAGAAAGAAGATGTACGGAGGAAAGAGGAAGAGCGTCTGACGTGGCGACAATGTGGATCCAATGGATTCTTTATTCTTGGTAAAATTGACAAATAGCGAGGTGATTGCTCAACAAAATCGGCAAAATCAAGACTCATGATCAAGATATGACTGGCGATGCTTTGAATTTGTACGAGTTTAGGCAGCCTTGACAATCCGCCACGGTTTAGAGGCGAGTTTGACCCTGAGAAGGCAAGTCTTTGGATTCAAGACTTGGAGCAGAATATTCGAAGGAATGGGGTGCGCACTTGAGAGAAAATGGAAGAAGGTAACGTATCTTTGTTTATATGTTGAGAGGAGATCTTGAGCATTGGTGGAGAAATACGCGCCAAGAATGTTGCAAGCGGAAATTGAAAGAATGAGATCACACAGGAGGTGTTTTGTGAAGTATTTGGAGGAAGTACTTTCCCGTCTTGCTCGACATGCCAAGGAAATGGAATTTCTTGTCACAATTCGAAGGTATTTCGAAATCCAGACCAACGGATGAGGTAATGGAGGTTCTGCCGGAAGTTTGAGGATGGGTTAAGAATGGAGCTGAGGACGTGACGTATGCTACCGGCTGAGTAATGAAGAGGTATTTCCGAGTTTGATCACAATTCTCGAGGTATTTCCAGAACCAAGCTCGATGAGGTATGGAGGTGCGAGTTTGAGGATGGGTTAAGAATGGAGTTGAGACGTGCGGTACTACCGAAATGTCAGAATGAAGGAGTTTCCTGTGTTGATAGACACTTATCGAGACTCGAGGGCATTGGAGCCATCCAGATCAAGGAATCGTAATTTTGGGCCGAAGGTTCCAAAGAGGAAGTAATCAAGAATGGTGGTAGGTTTCGGAGCACATTTCAAACCTTATGCGAAACAGTCAAATGCGGGAGTCAACCTCTGAGCGTCCATCTGTTGGGGAAGTTTTTGAGTGGAAATCAAGCTAATCGAGAATGTGGGCGTTCTGGCAGGTTTCAAATGTGGCAGGAAAAGGCCATCTATCTGACAGTTAATAGATAAGAGGAGCCGTCTACGTTTTTAAATGCAAAAAGCCTGGACATATCTCAAATGGATTGTACGCAGACTTCTCAATAGAGAGGAGGAAGGAATGTCATGCTGATGAGGAATGTTAAGTGCTACTTTCGGCCAAGATACGGAGGGCGAGTGTATACAATGGCCAACTGAAGCTGCGAGGATCTTATACAAGGGAAGGTGTCATTGAAGGTAATCACGACTTTGCTATATGATTCGGGTGCAACACTCATTTATTGCGTATGATTGTGTGGAGCGTTTGAAAGCTACTGTGTCTTCTACGAGTTTTCAATTGGTTGTTTCTACACAAGCGTACTTGGCTTGTTGTTACATCAAAGATATGCATGAATTGTCTATTGTCATAAAGGATCGTAAGTTTTCGGTCGACTTGATTTGTTTACCTCTTGTTGAGATAGACATAATATTAGGAATGGATTGGTTATCTTCTAACCATATCCTTATAGGCAATGCTTAGAGTAAGGCCATAGTTTTTCCTAAGGAAGAAAGTTACTGGATTCTTGAAGTATTGTAAAGGTCAAGTCATTGTTGAGGATGGAGCTCGAGGGTTTATGTTCTTTTTGTCTTCTTTGGAAGTCAAGTTTGAGAAGGATGTGAGCACTTCATTCTTTATCGTCGATGAATTTCCGGAGGTGACGATGTACTGCACCATGGGGAGCACCGGTGTTTGCTAGTCAAAAAGAAGGATGGAACTTCGCGTCTTTGTGTTGATTATCGACGGTGAACAAGGTTACTATAAAGAACAAGTATCCACTACCAAGGATTGATGACTTGATGGATCAATTGAAGGGAGCCGCTTGTATTCTCTAAGATAGATCTGCGATCGAGGTTATCATCGGATTCGTGTCAAGGTCGATGATGTACCTAAAACGACTTTCCGAACTCGTTATGGACATTTTGTTGTTGTTTTCATCGATGACATTCTCGATCTATTCTCAAAGTCGAGAAGAGCATGCCGAACATCTCAAGATAGTTCTCCGCATTTTGAAGGAGAAAAGAAGTCGTTTGCGGTTGTTGTCAAAGTGCGAGTTTTGGTTGGATTTAAGTTCAATTTCTTAGGTCACGTAATTTCCAAGGAAGGTATTATAGGTAGACCCATCAAAGGTGGAGACCGTGCTTTACATGGGAAAGGCCTAAGACCGTGACCGAGGTTCGAAGCTTTGTTGGATTAGTCCGTATATTATAGAAGATTTATCAAGGTTTTTCCAAGATAGTGGACCACTTACACAACTCACGAGGAAGAGTTAAGCTTTCGATCGGACTCACGAGAACGTGTAAGCGAGTTTTCAAGAACTCGAAGAAAAGAGAAGTTAACGACCGCACCGGTGGCAGCAATTTTACCCCGGATCCTAACAAATCTTTGAGGTGTATTGTGATGCATCTTATCAAGGGTTAGGATGTGTGTTGATGCAGGATCTAACGTGGTAGCTTATGCTTCAAGACAATAAAGGTTCATGAGAGAACTACCCAACGCACGATTTGGAGCTAGCTGCGGTAGTTTTTGCGTTGAAAGCAGTGGAGGCATTTTCTATATGGAGCTATGTTCAATGTCTTTAAGGATCACAAGAGCTTAAAATACTTGTTTGATCAAAAGAGAAATTGAATATGAGACATAGGCGATGGTTGGAATTTTTGAAGGACTATGATTTTCAGCTTTTCAATACCATCCAGAAAAGCTAATGTAGTGGCAGGATGCCTTGAGCGAGAGAGAAGGTGGTTAAGCGTTTACTGCTATGATGATTAAAGAGGAAAGTGATGAATCAATTCGAGAGATCTATGGTTATCAATAGAATTGGTACACAGGAAGATTCATCTAAGTAGGGTGGTGGTTTTGAATGATTTGTTGGAGGTAATAAAGGAGAAACAAGATGAAGATGCCATTTTACGGGAATGAGAAGGAATTGTTGAAGCAGGTCATAAAGCGACGGTGGAGGAAGGATCGATGGAGTCTAAGGTTTGAAGGAAGAGTTTGTATACACATTGATCCAGAACTACGAAAGGAGATCTTGAAATCAGCACATTGTAGTCACTTTAGCATTCACCTTGATAGCACAAAGATGTATAAGGACTTAAGTTGACAGTACCATTGAGGCTATTGAACAATTTGTGACTAGATTTATGACTTGTCAGAAGGTAAAGGTGGATCACCAGTGACCTGCAAGAACCTTAAGACCATTACCTATTTGTGAGAAAAAATGACAATATATTAACATGGATTTTATTATTGGACTTCCTCTCACCTCACAGAAGCACAATGTTATTTGGGTAATTGTCGACAGACTTACTAAGGTTACATGACTTATACCCATTTAGAAGAATATGCTATTATTTAAATTAGTTGTTGTTTATATCATTGAGATCATTAAGTTCTATGGTGTGCTAGAGTCATTACTTCAGATAGAAATCCTCATTTTATCTCTCATTTATGGTAGAGCTTATCAGATTCTTTATAAACAAGATTACAGTTTAGCACCACCTTTTATCCACATACCGATGGGCAAGTTGAACGTACTATTCAAACTTTAGAGGATATGCTTCGAGCATGTGTGTTGGATAGTAAAGACCAATGGGATAACCAGTTGCACTTGATTGAGCTTACCTATAATAATAGTTACCAAGCGAGCATTGGGATGTTGCCTTATGAGATGCTTTATGGAGAAAAGTATAGGCCTCTAGTATGTTGGGATGTACTTGGGCTACGACGTGCAACCGGTCAATAGATACTTCGACAATCATTAGATAAGATGAACTTGGCTCATCAACTTATTAAAGCAACTCAAGAATGATGGAAGAGTTACACAAATAAGAGATGTCGTGATCTAGAGTTTATGGTTGGCAATTATGTATTCTTAAAAGTCTCTCGAGCTTGAGGAGTGACTCGTTTTGGACATAAGGATAAGCTAAATCTTAGGTATATTGGACCTTACCAAAAAGTAAAAGGAGTTAGAGATGTTCCCTACCAATTATAGTTGTCATCATCATTGATTGTAGTGCATAACGTATTTCATGTATTCATATTACGGAAGTATATTCCTGATCCTTCGCATGTCATTGAGGCCGAGCTTCATATACGTGAAGATTTGTCTTATGAAAAGGTGCCCATAGCTATCTTAGATAGAAAAGAATAAATTTTGCGTCATCGAGTTTTGAGAATAATAAAAGTACATTAGAGTCATCATTTGGCTAGTGAAACCACTTCGAAGCTCGAGGATGAGATACGAGAGAAGTATTTACATCTCTTTAGGTAAACTCTAAATTCTGATAACAAAATTTCTTTAAGGGGGTAGAATGTAATGAGTGAGGCGGTTTAGATCCGAACTTGATAGGATCCAGACCTGCCCAAATATGAAAGAAGTAACGCTCATGCATTACTGCACAGGATGTTACTGCACAAAGACAGCAATGGCAACCCCATTACTTTTGAATGTTGGGCATTTACCTGATTGTGAAGGCCTTCAAAGGGCCTCTATGGTGGGCAGGCGGACAGTCTATTGTGGAGCAACCTTGAGAGAAGTCGCACAAGCCAGAAAACGATGAAGAATTGACCGAAATCCAGTGAGTTCCTACTATTTTTCACATTTTTGTTTTTTCTTGATTCTTCATGAAAAATTGGTTGATAATCGTCGTTTTGAGCTTGGGTCTAAGCATTGAGGTAGAACAAAAGGGTTTTGGTGGGTTTGGGTAAGTCATGGGTGTCGATTTGGCTGGGAAATGGTTCTGATTCATTGGATTTTTTTCCAATTTCTGCAACATTTTGTTTCGAGGAGTTTTTCGACCAAAATGACACCGTCGATGACCGGTAATGGGTGGATTGGAAGAGGAGGGAATGCGATCGATTGGGGACCAATGTCAACCTTAAACATCACCAAAAACTGACGAAATCGATGTTAGAAAACCATGAGAATCGACCCCTTTTGGGCGTATCCCATTTTTGTATCGTGTCGTGTTCAACACGACATGTCGTGTCTGAAATGGCTTGAACCAACACGGATTCATGTTGCATCCTCGTATCACATGTTAAGAAACAATTCTATGTCAAAACAGGTTATGTGTCGTATCCTCGTGTCAAATGTTAAGAAACAGTTTTGTGTCAAAACAAGTTATGTGTCGGGTTTTGTATCGAAAATGGGTCAAGTTTGGGTCAGGTCTTGAAATGGGTTTTGGGTCAGAAACAGGATCTGTGTTTGTGGTTACAGGTTCTGTAACCACAAAGTCACACAGGCTACCTACTGTGTCACTCAATTTGGATTGGATGTGGATCCAAGTATCAGTTCAGATCAATGATAGCTTAAACGGATCTAGATTGGGTTTTGGGTGATTTTATAGTCATTTGAGATCCAATTTGGATATGGTTTGTTGCGTTAGATTCGTAGTTAAATAAATTTTAATATTTTAATTATTTGTAATTGTTTAGAGATTAAAATTGGAGGATTTGGTGGTGATAAGAGTGGCCTAGTGGTTTGGAGACTGGATCTTAGTGCTCCTCTAAGAATTGAGTTTGAATTAAATTAGTATTGTATTTGGTTACTGCTCACCATCACAGTCACGCGAGAAGCGGCCACGTGTCATTCGCTTGGGCTTGGGCCTGGTCATGACTCGAGTGGGTGTGATAAGTCAATCTTGACAAAAAAGGTCACCACGGTATGAACATCACCCGTTACCATTCTTTTTATAGTGTTGCCTCTCTGCCTCAACCTCGACCAAAGCCTTAGTTGCTTATGGATAGAGAAGGAGGGTTCTAGAAAATGTCACTTGAAAAGGAAATGTAGGGAACTGGGATAGGAGTGAGAGTATAGAAAGAAAAGTGTTGGGATTAGGAGCCCTAATCCCCGATTTATAGTGTGTGTGATGGATCATAGATCTCGGATCTCGAATTTGATTCAACTATTCAAGTCCATAACCATTCTTGCATGCACTCTTGACCATTAGATTAAAAGAATTTCATACAAAAATATAGACCAAACACAATTTCCAAACTCAAACCCAAGCCCAAGCCTAGGGCAAGGTCGGGCCCGACGCCCGTGTGTGGTCTAGCATGTCCTCCATAAGCTCTTTGAACTAAAATTCATGAACTACCAACTACATAAAAGGATATATGGTTTTATCACACTTTTCAATATGAGACTAAACTTTGTCTTCTCTTTGTCATCACATGCACAAGTTTCTCACATGTGACTTTTTACACTTTAAGACTTTCACATATATCAATGATGCATCAATTGAATATTTGGGGATACCAACATGAATTAAATGCACATTAAATCCAACAATTCCTATAAAGTCCTTAAGTGTAATAGTGTCCTCTTAACCCAACCATCATATTATACTTTCAGTAATGGTATCTTTCGGTTTGAATTGTTACTTGAGTTATCCAATATTATTCTTATAGGAACTAGTTGAACATACATCTTTAACATGAACATTAGGTGTAAAAGTGTCTATTGGTAACAACATAATAAAAGGTTATGGTATGATCTATAAGGATGACGCATTAATGGTCATGCATTCATATTCTATATCATGATTGACTTTATGGAACAATCTAATTATCCTATTGCGGTCACATAATGTCAATCACTTAGCTGGGCATCTCGAAAGACATACTACTAGCATCCTGTCTTAAGACTCGATCTCATTGAGAGAATAATCTCTTTCTAAACTTGAAGTTATGACACTTTAGGTTTATAGAAGATAGACACACATATACTAAAAGTATCACATAATACAAAGTATCATCCTATTTACCCAACAACTTGTTACTTCTACATTTAACCTCTTCATGGGATCTCCACTCAGTTAGGTTGGGTTGCCACTGCTTGTGAATAAATCGTGAGTTTTAGTTTTATCTCCAACCTTGATTTCTCAACTAAAGCTACTAGTAGACCCTTAGTCAAAGGAATAGTTGTGCTATCTTTGAATCCAACAAAATCTATATTCATGACCCCATCAGACATAAGTGCCCTTACACACTTCAGTTTGACTTGGATGTGTCTCCGTTGCTTTTGGTTGTACTTGAAATTACTAATCTTAGCAATTATAATCATGCTATCACAATGCACTAAAATTGTACGAAGCGATTTCTTTACCATAGGTAAAGTGAGCATAAGTTCCTTAAGTCATTCAGTTTCCAACCCAGTCTCATCTAAAGCACATAGTTTTGTATCAAAGGTAGAACTTGCCAAAATAGTATGTTTCTTTAATTTTTAGGTGACAGTGCCACCACCCACAAGAAACATATATCTAGTGACCCTATTACTTACAAAATTCTTTGTTATTAAACTAGGATCACTAAATCTTTCAAGGACCAAAAGATATTTACAATAATATAATGTAAGAGAAATCGTTCACTTCATATAGCGAAACACTCTTTTTAGACCTTCCGAATGGGTCCTATCTAGACAACTCGTATATCTACTCAACTTATACACAACAAATGCAATATCTAGTCATGTACAGGTTAGATAAATCAAACTATCAATAATCTAAGAATATCATAGTTGAGACATATGAATACAACTTTCATTCTTATATAAAGTCTTAGAGAAACCATATGAGATCTTAAAAGGTCTATAATTTGTATATCCACATCTCTCTAAAATTTTCTCAACATAGTGAGATTGAGAGATTATTATACCATCAGTAGACCTTATGATTTTAAGCCCTAAAATCACATCAGCTATACCCATGTTCTTCATCTCAAATTTACTATGTAAGAATGACTTAGTCTCATTTACTATTCTCATATCAGAATCAAACAACAATATATCATATCGGAACCAAACACTTATCATAATCATTAAAAACAAAGCCAAAAAATGATATTACATAACTAAACTTTTTATACCAATGTTTAGGAACTTGCTTTAAAACATATAATAATTTAACAAGCTTACACACCTTAGACTCATTGCTATGATCCATAAATCCATTTGATTGATCCATATAAATTTTCTTATGGAGGTCACCATGTAGAAAAGAAATCTTCATATCCATTTAATGGATTGTGAGGTTATATACGGAGGTCAGTGCTATAAGCACTCAGATGATAGTCATCCAAGAAACTAAGGATTATATATCAAAGGAATTTATTCCTTCCTTTTGTGTGTATCCCTTGGCAACTAACCTAGCCTTGTACTTATTGATTGTTCCGTCTGTATTCTATTTTTTCTTAAAGATCTACTTGCAACCCACGGTAGAACAAGTAAGAGGCAAATTCATCAATTCCCAAGTACTATTAGAAAGAATTGACTAGATTTCATCATTAACGGCTTCCTTCTAAAACTTAATCTCAAGTGAGGTCCTAGCCTGCTAAAAGGTGATAGGATCATCCTCAACATTGAAAGTAACAAAGTCACTTCCAAAGTCCTTTGATATCCTAGGTCATTTACTTCTCCTTGGTTCAGTTATTTCTTTAGACTCATCATATCTAAAAACAACATAATCAAGGTCACCCCCATATTTGTCATTCTTTCTACATGAGAAACACATTCTCAAATAATATAACATTACAGAGCTCAATAATTGTGTAGAGTCTATGCCAAAAATATTAGATCTGATGACCAAGAATCTGTATGCATAGTTTGTCTCCATTTAATACAGAAATATGACATTCACTATTTTAGGTCCTAATTTCTTTTTCTTATATTTAGGAATGAGTATTTTCATAAGATACCCCCATAATTTAAGATATTTGAAATTGGTCTTTCGACCCTTCTAAAGCTTAAATGGACTACTCTTCTTTTGCTTATAGGAAATTCTATTCAGAATATGGCAAACCGTATTCAAAGCTTCCCCTCACATGTAGGTAGGTAACCCAGAATTTTGAAGTAAAACATTAGCCATATCACATATGGTTCTATTCTTCCATTCAATTATCACATTAGAGTGAGGAGAGTACGGAGCAATAACCTCATGAACAATACTATTGTTTTGAGAGTATATTTGAAAAATATTTGAAGTATACTCTCTTCCCTATCAGACCTTAATTGTTTAAGTACCTTGCCTGTTTGAGTTTGTGCTTTATTTCTAAATATTTGAAACTTTTTAAAAGTTTCATCTGTACTTTTAAGTAAATATAATAGTATCTACTGCAATCATCAATAAATGTGATAAGATATATTTTGTTATCCCTCGTAGTCATTTCATTGAATTCATAAATAATAGTGTGCACCAAATCCAAAATCTTGGATTTTCTATCAATCGTATAGAAAGGTTTTCTAGGTTGCTTCGCTTGAACAATTATACCACATTTGTATTTTCTATCTGTGATAGTTTTAGGAATAAGGTTTAAATTCATCATTATTTTCATGGAATTAAGGTTTACATGACTCAACCTAGCATGTCATACATTAGATGATTCAACATTGCATACACAAGAAGAAGAAGATGAAAAGAATTAGAGGTTTTATTATCATTAAAATTCATACAAGAATTAATAATTGGTTCTACATAAATTTTAAACCGGCCCTCTACATCACACAAATAACCCTTCCCAAAGAAACACCTAATACTAAGTCATGTAATAACGACTTATTACATTTGTAGTATAACCTTAGTTGCTCTCTAACTAAAGCAGGACTACCGAGAATATTCCGGTGATTCGTTAGAATGCATCTAACTCCTTGAAGATTTAGAATATTTCTTAAAGAAAACTTCAAGTCTACACGACATTCTCCCTTGACTTCAGCAGTCGTGATCCCCTACGGTCATTGTTCGTCCACAAACGGCCTGATAAGATACAAACAGAGACTAGTCAACACAAACATTCACGTTAGCCCTAGTGTCTACTATCCAATACTTTGGCTCATAAGTAGAAAGGAGATGGAGTTTAATGGATAGATACCCATAACTAGCAGGTGTAATGGTCACCACCATATTGACTATTGCTCCTTCAGCAACCATAGGTTTCTTTACTTTCTTTGAGAGACAATCCCTCACCCAATGTCCAACCCAACCACAAAGCCAGCACTATTTGTTCTTGGGTTTCTTTTGGATCTTGACTTTTTGGTTTATGCTTTGCTTGTTTTCCCTTAGGATTACTAGGTTGTTTCCTTCTAACCGTCAAGTTAACCTTAGAGATGTTGTCTACAGGTATAACGGGTTTTTAACTTGTATGTTCTTCCTCTATTGCTATGTTTACCATTAGATTATCAAGGATCATCTTACCTTTTTATGCTTTACATCTAGGGTGAAACCCTCAAAACTTAGAAAATTTCTCTATAATAAACATAACAATAAACTTGTGAGGAAGCTCCATTTCAGCTTCATTCATACCATGGCATGAAAATTGAAACTCGTGGGCCTGTTCGGTCATAGATTTCTCTTTACTATTTGATACTTACGAAACTTGGCCACGAAATACTTTTCAAGACCAAGGTCTTTAGTATTGTATTTCTGATTCAAGGCAACCCACAAATGTTTACCTGTCGTTGAAGGAGAAGGACTATATCAAACAAAACATTTGACAATGTGGATAAAATACAAGAGCAACATAGGGTGTCATTCTCCTTCTACTCGACGATTCTATTTGAGCTTCTAGGGTCAGTAATATCGGGTAGGGGACAATCTGACTCGATATACAAATGCAAGGTTAACCAAATTTTCATACACTACAACCAGCATTTAAAATATGGTCTGACAAACTTTTTCGGCATTAAGAAAAAGTTAAACTTAGGTTGGAGGGTAGCAGACGCAGACATGTTCACTATAGTAAAAATGTTTTCTCTAAGATTATTGGGAAGAAACGTAGACATACATGCATAATAAAATAATATGCAACACATGTAAACATGCTCCAATCATAAACAACAACCGCAAATCTAAAATAAACCATAATCAAGATGTACTGAAAACAAAAACAAAAGCAAAAATCAGAAACTTATATGTGTGAGTCGCCCTTGCAGACTTGCATTAGAGAAATCAGTGCCCCGCTATGACTATGTATGGATATGTGTGCCTTCCTCACAAGACAAAACGTACACATAACTTGAAGATCGCTTATGTAGTTGGCTTTGACGTGGATTTTTACTTAGAGAAATTGTGCCCAAGATGTGAACGTCTCGCAAGTGTAAAACCGAGTCAAGGACTAAACCAATCGCCTATACCACCACTATTGTAAGTGAAACGTGAGATATATATACTTAAGATATGAAGAACACATCTAATGCATCCATGATGCACCTAAGGGAAGTGATAATTTTATAACACAACTTTCACAAATTAAAAATCAGAGCTAATTTTTTGTATTCCCAATTTCTTGGCTGCATTTTTAAAAGTTCCCGATGGACAAAGAAATGGCTGTTTGGCATAGCTAATTATCCACATGGGTCTTGTAGAGTTAAGCCTCGATGGCAAATCTACGTTAGACGATCGAGGTGAGATGTATCTGCGTCACCCAGATTGTGGAAGACTAAAGAAGTAGGTTTCCAAGAGCTATATAAGAACATTGCACAGATTAAAAAACATTGGCGGTTATTCAAGGCGTAGACACACCAGGAAAAGGTTACCGTCAACGCTCAAGGCCCTTAGATTGGGATTGGAGGATTATAAAGGTCTGTTTTAGCACATTAGGTGTTGGCTTTGAAAGGTGAGCACATTGAGCAGAAAGTCATTTTCATGAGAAAAAAAAACTTGTTGGTGGTTGTCCCTGTTAGTGAATATTTAATCTTCTGCTGCTATCTTTTTCAGTGTTTGATTTGTTTTGAATTCTTATAATGACTCGGAAACCATCACCACCCATCATAAATTAGTCTTGCGTATGCAACTATATTTGTGTGTGACGCTACGACGAACATCATTACGATCAGCAGAATTGACAAGAACCAAGTCGCTCTGCTCATGAATTAGTTGTTTTTTATTCTTATAGTTTACTTTTTCGTTTGTCTATATTTTCATAAGCAATTCAATTCAAACTATTATGTGAATTTCCCTCGAAGAATACTTCGATTAAACCAAATTTTGACAGCGTCAAAGAACTACGCTTGTGCAGTTGATCGAGAAACAGAAACCAAGCGATATTTTTCATGCTAGGCGGGTTTGGCCAAAACTATTAGGTATCTTTCTGATTTGTGTTGGTCATCCAGGGATTATTGGTATTTAAGAGCGAAAAGAAGAAAAGAATCATGTTTTCTTGATCTCCTTCAGACACCTTCTGCACCCTGCAAAATTCATGTTATCCTGAAAACAAAAATCACGAATTAACATAGCTTTGCTGGAGTTGTATACCAACCTTCATTTAGGATTTAAGTATTATTGATCGCTTGTGATTTGAGATCAACGTTCATGTACGTAGCACATTGTGATTGCAGTCTTCCACGGCTGCAACTTTTACTTTACAAAGCAACACCGGTAGCGATAATGAGATTAAGGTGACTCTATCAATCCATCGTCCACTTTCATTAAAGGGTCTCTTCATAACTTCAGTACGCCAATTGCTTGCCTCCCAACAGTTTCTTTAGATAAAACTGAACCTTCGTAAATGGGTGCAGAATCTCATGTTCCGTCATGTCATACTTCAAGTCTAAAAACAGGTTAACTGAAACTTGAACCCGTTAAATTTGTTATCAAGCGGAGTTTTAAGTCGTGTTGCTTCAGGTTTTTCTTGAGTTTCGTGAACGTCATTCATATTTATTTGTGTTTAAAAGCAAGTCACCGGGTGATTTTCCATGCCGTTTCAGATGGACATGAGAATGGACAATTCGGGTCGTACTAGTACCGAGTTTTCCTTTTCAGTATAAAATTGCTATATACAATTTAGGGGATCCACTATGTTGTGCCTACCACGTGAGACCCAATCCGGTAGCTGCTATCCAGGTCCCCCTAGGTGGCACATCCATTCATAAACACTACCATAAACTACACATCAGACAAAGTTTAAAGAGGAAAAAGCAAGCACAGCTACACATCAGACAAAGTTCAAAGAGGAAAAAGCAAGCACAAAGTGGAGGGGGCATCATGCAAAAGAGCACTATGGACGGTATGGAATGTGCCCGCATGGGTCCCCACCCCATATTGCTTGCTTGAAATTTATAATTAATTGTGCAGTCATATTGAGCGGGTGTTCAAATTCATGCTTTTATCTTTGGTGTGCGTGGAAATTTCGAAATTCCACCTAAAATTTTAAAATAATCAGCAACACACCATATGTGTGCATAGCGAATCCAATTATGGCGGAGGCCATGGGACTTAGAGCAGCTTAATTTGAATTGGTTAGGGCAGGAGAACAGGGAAGATTGATGATTGCAGAAAACATACCTCTCAATTATCTAACATTTCCTTCGCTCGGGCTCGGAGATGACAGAATGAGATGGCTCATGGACTAGCTAAAGCAACGATCAGGTTTCAGAACTCATCTTATAGACCTTGGGTAACTTGGTTGCTTGCTTGATATGTGTTTCCAAAGATTGGAAAAAGTTTCGAAATACACCTAAAAGATCACGAAATTTCAAACTCTAACATCACCTATGCATATTGCCGAAAATGCACATAATTTTGGTAACTTAAATAGAATCGTCCTTCCATCCCAAGTTAGAACTAATCTATGTTGGGTTAGTTGATCAAGTGTACATTTTCTCTCAGAAGAAGCATTTCACTTTCAAATCGATTAAGTAAGTTTATGCATTTTCCATCAAAGTCCTTTTTCCTTGTTACAAAATTCTCAAGGATAAGCAGACCTATCGGAAGATAATCCATGGACCTTTTGATTAACCATGAGTAGCTTAAGTGTGTTTCTAGTAATAAAGAAAAGCGATGTGTACTTTTAGAATTCACCATTTTGTCGTGTCTGTTTTTGTCAATATGAACACTTCTTTTAAATTATTGTCAATTCTTCGGTTATGATCGTTAAACTTTCTCTATTTCCTTTTTCTATGGTGGCTGGTGCATTGCTTTGGAGCACCAATTGGTTCGTGGTGCTTCTAATTTTACTTTGTCTTGCATTTGTTGCTTGGCCCCTAGGCTCAAATGGGTGTTGTTACTGTTACTTAAAATAATAACTAAACAAGAGTGGGATTTCCATTAGCACAACAAGGAAAATAGTTTAGTATTCAACACTATAAGAATTGAGAGAGCGAAAAATATGTAAAATTAATATTGGAAAGGTAATTGATACAAGTGCGGTCTATCGACATTTGTCATAAGTCTATTGGCATATCCCTTATTCATGTAGAGGTAATATAAAACTATTTTACCAAAGTAAGATATATGTGGCAACTAAGTTTATTTTTATAGCAGTTCTGGTGGGTCGTCCTTTTCTTTTCTGTATTTATAGTGGTTCCTTAGGTTGGCCCGTGGGGTACAGAAGGCTTTATCCTCTTTGAGACCTCCTTAATAGAACTCTTTCTTTTTCATGCTTTAGCATGTAGTTATGTTTGTAATGTTGCTTTCAAACCAAAATATTGACCAGTTACGAAATAACCAAGAGTTAAAGTCAGATGTAATATATATATATATTGAAGTTAACTCATTGGAGTTTGCAGTATTTTCTTGAATTTCCTGTTTTTTGTTTCATCCGGCGTACAGTAATATTTATACATTCAAGAACAACTTCTCTGGAAGCATCGATATACGTCAAAATCGATGTTATTGCTAAATTCACTATAAGAAGTACTAGACACTTTGTATACATCACTATCAGCATTCCTGTATACCACAAGATTCACTTCTTGTTTTTTCCTTTTTGATACCAAATTTTCTCAAACCATCTTAAGCCTTGTGGATAAGATGAAATCTAGATTGATTGTTCTTCTAGCATTTTATGGCCATCAATGACAGAAATATGGAGAATCCTAAAGCACTAGTTGCAGATCCCGTAAACGATCTGGATCATTTTCTTTGATTCAAAGAAAAACTAAAATTAAGATGTAAATCTTAATATCTTCTGCTTTATATAAAGGAGAAAAAAAGATGGTGTGTGTGTGTCTTATATATAGATATGTGTGCGTGTGTGGAGGCACCCATATACACAAATGTGTGTGGATGCTCTTATAACAGACTTAATAAACTAATTATACAAGATACTTCCAACCATCTCCTCAAATTGATATATTAGTACATAGCTTATGATAGAGGAATCTGGTAACCAAATTATAGCAAAATACCGTGAGATTAAGATGAATGGCATCATGCTTTTCCATTCTCTTTTTGTGTTGAAACTTTGGTAGCTATTTTTTTCTCGGTCATAAGTTCAAGTAATGAGGATTCGATTGTTATAGGCATCAATAGAACTCCTTCCCCGGGAGTACAATACTGGATTGAAGAATTACAATTATCATGAAAAATATTTTCTGATTACAGAAACTACTAGATAGAGGTTATAACTTGACAAAACTTTGTCATAGCTCAAAATTTCTCTTTTCCCTTGTTTGTTTCAAAGGCAGGAATAGAAACGTTTATCTGGAGAAAGCACGTTCATGCAAATTTGTTTCCCATAAGAAGAAAGTCTCACCTGAATGAAAATGCAGACCCACCTTCAATGCATTCTTCTTGTTAGCCCATATAAATAAGCGTCTATGTTCCTACATAAGCAGCTCATGCATTTTCTCATGTAAGGGTGGTGTTTGTTTCATGACGCGATGACATTTTTCCATATGGAAGGTAGTGTTCCATGTGATTGAAAACTATCACCCGCCTATGGTCTATGGGACACTTTTGTCTTATAAATTTTCTTATAGGAGGTGTTAATGCCAAAAATCGTAACACATCAATTGATACTCGATACAAAAGACAAAGGAACTTGTCAACATGGAAACAGTCACAGTCTGGTGCAGTAAGTCTCCAAAAAGTGGTGACATGGGTTCATGTCTACGAATCAGGTAATTAAGGATTCAAAAGTGGAAATCTGGAAAGTTAAAACTGGTCTATAGAAATTCTCTCAAAGGAAAGGAATCAATCGAATGTTACGTCCTCACCTCTACGGCTTTATAAAGAGAAAACATAAACAAGTCGAAATATCATTCAAGACTAATCTGATTTAAGAGTTTTTTTTCTCGTTTGTTCATTTTTCTTTCTTGGCTTAGACTTACCGTTTCTAATAGCCTACTTTTGTAAGATCTTCTCTTTAAAAGAATAGTTTTTTTTTTTTCTTTTTTCTTTACTCTTTTTCTTTTCTTAGCCTCCTATTAACCTCCTTTTTTCTCAAAACCATGTGTATATTTGTAAAGATAAGAGGATGGCCATTCTCAGCATCCTCACCCAGAAAAAACGGCTAGACGGCCATCTAACCGCTTTTCATGGGATCGTTACAACAACTCAGAGATAAGGGATAAGGGCTTCCAATGGAAAGCCTAGCTTGGGAATCCGATAGGGCAAAGCCAGGCATTGCTCTATAAATAGAAAGCATCGCATTCAACTAAACACAGAAACACAAAAGCAAAAGCCCTCTCCGAAAAATCCAACTATGGGAAACCAGAAATCTTACCTACTCTTTTGTTTTTCATCTCTCCATCTCGAGAAGTCCTAAGTCATCCGCTGCACATGTAAAATCTGGCAAGAGCTACTGCAGAAATTCGAAAGTTGAAAGATTCCTTAAATGGTATCAGAGTCTCATTCCCTACAATAAAAAAGATACAGAGTTAAGTTTTGTAGAAATGGGAAAACAAACAAAAAAAAGGAAGATAAGAGAGAGAACTGTTCTTCTTTTTTTTTGGCCGGTTGTCAGAAGCCATGAACTGTGGCCTGAGATACGCGGTAGGAAAAAGAGGCAGACAGTCTAACGAGGAACCCCACAGAAGCAAGAACGTCGTGAGCTAATGGAAGGTTACTAGTCATAGGAAAAATCCTATAAAGGGAAGAGTACAAATGGTCGGAGGTCGTCGCTTAGAGGCAAGCCACAATAAAAACCCTATAAAGTAAAAAGATTAAATGGTTGAAAATCGTCGCCAAGAGACAAATGGCTGGAAGCCGAAGCACACGGGACAAACGACTGAGGGCACTCACAATCGTAGCACAAGAGGCAAACTGCCGGAAGCCAAACCATAGGGGGCAAGCGGCCACATGTCGTTGCATAGAGGACCAACAATCAGAGGCCATCATCCCCTTCCCCCTCTCTCTCCTCCCTTATTGCTCTCTCAACTTCTCTCTCACTTTCCTGTTTTATACCGCCCTCAAAACCACATTCCAACCATTCTACCCTTGGTCAACTTTTGAGTAAAAAGACAACTTTACCCTCAAATGACCAAAAGTATAATTTTGCCCTATAATTGTTTATAAAATTTATGAAATATTGGCCAATTGAATTACGTTTTTATCCCTAGACAAGTGTATATTCACAATCTTGCTACTATGTTAAAAGATAGGATTGCCCCTATCTTTTAGAATATTGATAGATTTGTACTGAATGATAGATTTATCATCTTGTTCTTGATCAGTAGTGGATTTCACTAAAAAAACAAGTGCCACTTTACCATTTTGCCTTGGGCCTTTTTGGAAAATTACAAAACCTGTTAGAAGGGTAAAATTTTTGGTTTACCCCTAAAACTTTGAAAGAAATAAAAAATAAAAAATAATTATGGTGGCAAAAAAGAAGGAAAAATTATAGATTTATCCCTGTTTTGATTTTGAAAATAACATAATCAAGTTATGAAAAACTCAAAAATAGTATTTAAAATACGTTTGAAAATGCTTTTAAGTACCATGAGTTATTTTCAATTTAGTAGATGGATATTCTGTATTTTATATTTTAATAGTTGGTTGTCTATTATATGTTTCTTATTGAATGTTTTCTTATTAGATCGTTTGATTAATATTTTTTCCAAACATATAAAAATGAACTCTAGAATTTGTGTGTCAAAATTGGCAAAAACAAAAAAATTAAACGGTCTTAATTTTCAAACATGAAAAAGAAGAATCTCATTGGTACTTATACTAGAAGGTGTAGAGTATGTACTATAGAAAACAATATATCCACCACCCCTTGACGCTACTGAGCAACAAAAGGAAATGTATGAAACATTCTTAAAAGATGACATGATAGCAAAGACTATTATATTAACATTATATAGAGGTTGACTTGATTAGGGTCTTTGAAGAATATAAGACCGCAAAAGAGTTGTTTAAATCGATAACAGCCAAATATGATACAACAGTTAAATTACATGTTCAATTGTTGCTATAAAAATATAACTCCCATAAAATGAAAGAAAGAGATAATGTAGTGGAACATGTTGCTAATGGCAAGAGACTTAGTTATACCCAACTCAGTCATCCCAAAATCTATAAAGATATTCACTATACTGAATAGTTTTTCTCATTATGGAACATGATTGCTACTGCTCTTAGACTAGGGTCTGAGATAAGCCTTTTTGAATTACCCCTTAAGCTAGCAATTGAACGGGAGCATATGAATAAAAATAAGAAGGAAAAATTGCTAGTAGTTCAAGACAATATAGGGTCTAGCTCTAAAGCAAACCAGAAGAGAAATAAACCAAACAAAAAGATTGACAAAATAACAAAAAGAGCAATTAATTTTTTAAGAAAGCATAGGAAATCGCTTCTTGGGTCAAGTGCTTCAACTACGAAAAAATGGGATAGTATAAGAGGGATTGTCACAATAAGAAAATGATGAAAACACTTAGCAACACGGATGTTCGATAAAGCAGGATATAATCTGCATGATATCTGAATGTTTATACCTACATCGCCCGGTGACTGGCTGGTAGATTGGCTCAGGAGTTACAAGACACATCTCGAAAGACAAAAAAGGGGCAATGGACCTAAATGAATATAAACCATGAGAACATCGGGTATACATAGGAAATAATACTTTCTCAGTTATATTGATGTACAAGGCACATTGATTGTACTGACTGATATATTGATTGTGCCAACTATGAGGTGCAACCTGGTTTTGGTCCGTACATCGGTTAAGAAGGGCTTTGAGGTCATGTTCATTCTTAGAAAAGTGAATATAGGGAAGCATGGGAGAGTAGTTTTCTCTAGTTAGTTTGATGTAAAACATGGCTTATTCAAACTGAATATTAATGAAAGTAAAGATTCTTCTACTTATATTGATTGTGCATTTAATGTTGATATGAATGTATGGCATAAACGCCTATGGCATATAAGTCTAAAACAGTTATGGAAATTATCCAATTTTGACTTATTCTGAGAATTTAAGGAAAATAATTTTAGTAAGTGGGAAGCATATATATATAAGGAAAAATGACGAGAAAAACCTTTTCCAAAGAAACAATTATGACAACAATCCTGTTGAAAATTATTTACACAGATTTATCTTGACATGTTATAGTAAGATCACATCAAGGTAAGGTTTATTTCATAACTTTTATTAATGAGACACATAAATTTGAGACACTAGAAGCATTCAAAGAATATAAGGAGGAAGTTGAAATCAACTATGGTATACAATCAAAGTCTTGAGATCAGATAGAGATGGTGAGTACACCTCTACATAATTTTTAAAATTTTGTAAAGACTTTGGTATTGCAAAGCAAAATACAATCTCCAAGACACCTCAGCAGAATGGTGTATGTAGACACCCAAAATTTTTCTTTTAATTCTTACCTTTTTAGGAAAGTATCCATTTTTGGTAATTTTGGGTTTTCGAAGGAAAAAGGCACTAAACGAGTTGGTTTTGGTACCAAAATTTTATGAAAGCTTTAAAATGATGAAATAATACTTTTCTTTATGAAAAATTCGAATTTTGACAAAATTGGAAAAAAATGACGATTTTGCCCCTGGCATGGAAAAGCTGGATTTCGTTTTCTTAAAAGATTTATGACAAAAACATATGTTGAAAGCTTGCCTTTTGAAAAGATACAAGCATGTATAAGATAATTTGACACCTGAAAAGGTAGGTGGGTGCCCAAAAAGGAGAGCGGGCATCAAAAAGGGAAAGTGAGATTCCCAAAAAGAAAAGTTCATATTCGGAAAGAAATCAGTTGCCCGAGGGAAAAGTTGATGTTATCAAAGGAAAGAAAAGATGGAAGCAAGAACGAACGCTTCCGAAAACGAAGGTTTGGTATCAAACACCTTTCGTAACGTGTCTACGTTATGTTTGGGTATCGAGGTAATTAGTATTGATATACATCAATTTGCATCGTCATGCTATTGATATGTTATGATAAGAGCAATTTTAATATCCCAACACTCGTGGAAAGGATTGAATGAGCATGATAGTTGATTTTCAAAAACGTAACATGGGCTTAATAGAACACATTCATAGTAGAAAGGCATGTAACATGTATTTGCTTAACCACTGTTACAGCAAGTATGTAGGTGGAAGTTCAGAATGCTCAGGAGAACGTGGAAGGTGCAGTGAACAGGCTGATTAATTTGTCCGCTGAAAATGAAATTACTAATGCTGCTGTAAAAGTTGCTGAATCACAGATTCACTTGACAAAGAATGGGGATAGACATACGGACATTGTGGTTCCAACAGTATCAGGAAATATCTATGTTCCTGATGGAAGGGATGGCACTAAAGTATGCCCATTCCAATTTCGTACTCATGGGAGGATTATGAGCCAAGTTCTTTTACTTGATCTCAGTAAACGTGGAGAACAGCAGAAGGGGCTCATTCTTGCAGCAACTTCATTTGATGGGTATCGGTATCTTGTTCCCCCAGCTGCACAGATGATTGTTGACATTGACGAAACTTGATACAACGTGGTGACAGGAATCCATCTGGCAAGTGTTCTACCCTAGTTATGACGACCATCAAGTGGTATATTAATGATCAATGAAGTAGCTGATACAAACCCTGAAGAAGGTGTCCCCTGCTTGAATGATTCTTATGTCATGTCAGCATCAGGAGGTTAAATACACCATCAAGGCCACAAACATTCCCCTGACAATATCAAGGAGCTGCCGACCAAGGCAAGATGTGTATCTCTAACGGTGGCATCTTTACCTGTTTGCGGTTCATCATCAGGTATCCATGCCAATTATGTTGGTGATCTTTATTTTGCTGGTTCCACTGATCATGGGTCTGATTTCGCTGCTGAGAATTTGATCAGTAACTTAGATAGTCTAGACGTCAATGCCGTAGATAGTTTGATTTCTGATTTGATGCACCGTGAGGATTCTTTCGTTGACCATTCTAGCTCTCCTGGATCTGCTTCTATGTGTAAATTGGCTTCATTGAAGAATTGCATAATGAAGTCGTTAGAGAGAAAAGAAAATGAAATTGATCAGTCAGAAAATGAACTCAGGTCACTGTTCTCTGAAACTGAGGGCATTATCACTTGTCAGGCAGCTACTAATGCAGGTGATGGTGTTATGAAAGCGCTTGGGAAAAACACAAAAGACAGCTACCTGTTAAAAGGTTATGCTTTAAACACAGGCTGTGCTGCACAAGGAGTGCCTACAAGAGTTGCGCTTGCAAGAATCGCTTTCAATCTTCAAAAGACCAATATGCAACTAGGACGCTTATTGGATATGTATCAAATAAAAGCAGTGGATTTGATCGTTTCACAAAGTGTCATGAAATTACCTGCTCCTATGCTTGAAGACGAAGAAGAATGGCTTTTGAGTCTCTCACGATTCAGTTGTCGTTACCATCAACGTAATGGAACCATCTAAAGAGAATCAATCAAATCCGTGGCTGCTTATCATGTTGGCCAAACATAGCAAGCTGTGTTTCCTGCAAATGAAGGCAAAAGACGATCAAGGCAAGGAAAACACTCCACTTGCCATACGCCGCACCAGTTGGAGCAAACCCATTTTAGCAACTTCTCCACAACAAACGATTATTAATTTGGAAGGCATGTACAACAACCACTTACCAAGTTCAGCTCCCATCGATTTCTGCAAGGAACACCACAACAGTAAGGAGGACGTGTACAACATCCACTTACCAAATAGCACGATGATTGATTTCAGCAAGTAACGGCGGTGATCGACTCGATGAAGGCAGGTCCATCTATAGCAACGTGAAACAACCAGCTCCACCAGACTAGCTGATCTTCCCTTGCTGCCAAATCCAGCACCAACTTACCACGTTGAATCACATTAAGCCTCATCCAATTCCATGCTGGTGGTTGAATTTAGCAACTAACTACAGCAAGCAGTTGCCAGAACCAGCAGCACTTCCCAAATATGATTTTTGCAGCAATTACATGCCAAAAACGAATTTGATCAGCAAGGCAACTTGCCTTGCCCAATGCTACACCAAAGGGACACCTTTTGGCCTATAAAAGGAGCCTGAAGGAGGCTGCAAAGGGATCCTCCGGTGACAACAAAACCTCAATCTGGGAAAACCAAGAAAACAGGAACAGTCAGTCCGAAAATTTAGAGAAATAGAGAGAGAGAGAGAGAGAGAGAGAGAGAGAGAGAAAGGAAGAAAAGAAGGAGAAGAAGGAAGTCCGGCCTGGTTCCGACGTTCGACGATCGTCTGGCGAAGTGCTCCTACGTCCCCTCTCACTCACACAGGTTGGAATTCTTGCACAAATTGGTTTTAATCCATGAGAACCTGAAAAAGCACAGATTCTGGAAATTTGTACATGAATCAAGGCTTTGAGCCCATGTTCTTCATTTATATCGATACAAACATGCATAATTCCTTCATGAATGAAACAAAAATCTATGTTTGTATGATTTCCATGCTTTATTAGGACTGATACAGGTTGAACTTTGTTCTAGAATCATCTTAGGAACCTTCTGAAATTTTCTGTAAAACCGGTTTCTGAAACTGTCTGTGCACATGCATCTGATCACGGAATTTTTATAGACAAATGGATAAGCCAATTGCTTCTAACTTTTGCATGAATAATCTAGACATATCAACGTTCTTAGATAAAATTTTGAGGAATTGTTATGAAATTTTGCCTAGCCAATTATATCTGTGAAGTTTATACAAAATCCAGATTGCGTTTTACAGAAACAGAATGTTCAGTAACAGACCTCTGTTCTTTTGCCCATATCTCTGCAACCACTGAGTGAAATTGGATGAAATTTGATTCTTTAAAAACCTAACATCCGTTTCTTTCTAACACAACAAATTTCATCAAAATTGGATGACCGAGCACTGAGATATTGCTGTTTTTCTAAGCTTCTGATCTACAGAAACAGGGCTGTTCTGAATGTTATAATAGTTTCTGATTCTGTATTTAATTCTCAGAAAATAAAGAACTAAATTATAAAATAAAAATATATTCTGATTCTACACACACGTGTCTCTATTCTGTAAAAGTTTTAGTATTTTTGGAGAATCAGAAATATTTTTAAAAATTCAGAGAACAGGCCTCTGAAACTGAACAGGTTCTGCAAATCTAAAAATCTGAAATTTTTCAGAAATCAAGAACTTGAACACAAATCTGAACTTTGGAAAATCTGGTTTTTCCTTTTTCGAATTAACGGATTCAAACAAGTTTCAAGCGTCTAGGCTGACCCTTGAGCGCCGGTTCAAGAAGGCCTAAGTCGAAAAGATCTCACTTTTCCATAATCGTTCTAAGAAGTCAGAAAAGCATAATTTGTTAGTTTTGGTAAACTAACTGGCACGCTCATGCAACCCGATGTAGTTCGAGGGTTTGATTTCGAATCCCAAACAATTTGAAATAAAATCACGTCTACAGAATTGGCACGCCCGGTGGGACTTGAGTCTTAGAAACTTGTTCGAATCCGTGATACTAACTAAATTTTCAGATTTGTGATAAGATTTTCTCACAGGTTGATCATGTTGAGCTCAGAAGGATCTTGCGAGGTATCCAGCCGGGTCTCCCGCTCTACCAGCCGCTGCTCGAACAAAATTTCAAAAAGCTTTTCAAAAGGAGACAGGTTCGCTGCCCTAAGGGAGGGAATAAAGGTACTAAGAGAAGAAATCGACGCTTTAAGCCAAGAAGCTGAAGTAATCGAATCCTGCTCTTCCCATGATAGGAAAACCAAAACGAATAGGAAATCGAACCACTCTAGGAAGCCTAGGGTCGTTTCCAAAAGTGGAGAAGAACTTGAGCCCGAATCCTTTACCATGAAAGATCGAAAGGCTCTACATCAACTTTTGAAAAACCAAAAACATGAAAAAAAGTCCTATGCCTTATCAGATTTCCTGCCTTTCGACTACCAAACCGATAGTGATGATGAGATACCCAGCTTCCACCGTTATGATGAAAATGGAGACCCTAGGTCTCATCTCCAACTTTTCTCCCGAAGTGCCTATAAAAGAAAAAAGACTCCTCTAAGTGGGTCTATTGGTTCCCTCATTCTCTAAAAGGAAGTGCTACAAAATGGTTGGCCTCTTATGACTTAAGCCAGTTTATTGATTTTGAAGAATTAGCCAACTGTTTTATGCAAAGATTTTCTCACAATGTTGAAGTTACTCCCACTTTAAATACATTGAGGGACACCAAACAAGGCCCTAACGAAGACGCCCACGCGTTCATCGTTAGATGGAGATCAATCCTGGGGCAAGTCAAAGAACCTATCTCCGAAGGGTGTGCAGTGATGCTCATCCTAGACAATTTCAAAACTGATTTGAAAATCCTCCTTTCCTTACATGAGATTTCTACTTTCCAAAAATTGATCAAGAAAGCTTCCCTCTTCGAGACTAATTTGAAAAAGGGAACTTATGAAGATTTATGGAAAGGAAAAAGTTTTCCAAAAAAGTTTGAAAAACCTGGGGCATATGGGCCACATGCACCAGAGGGAGGAATAAAAGTACCAAAAGTGGCTAATGTTCGAGTAGAGCAAGGTTTAGCAGGACCCTCAAAACCTTCAGGGCAAAAAGATTTCGAAAAGAACCAAAAAAATAAAAAGAGATTTGAAAGGAGGGAGTACACTAACCTAGGACAACCACTCACAGAGGTCCTAGACATCCTATTGGCACAAGGTCTCACAACACTCCCAGAGATTCCCGAAGGGGCATCACCCCAAGGAAAGTTTTTAAACAAGTTTTGTAAATATCATAGGCTCAAGGGCCATGATACCCAACACTGCTACGCCCTGAAGAATAGGATAGAGGATTTGATCGAGCAAGGTAAGCTGCACGTGTCTGAAGAGCCGGAGTCACCCAAGGCCATTTTTAAAAAACCCTTCCCTAACCACGCCAGTACGAGTGGGAAGGAAAAAGAGGTATGCTCCCTATCACACTCTAATCATGCAGTGCATATCATGCATCCCACACCTCACTTTCCCAAAATAAAAAATGCCCAAGCAATAGTGATCCGAGGAGCGCTTAGAAACCCGCCCCCGGCTAGAGCCTTGGTAGTGATTCGAGGTGTCCCGAGACACCAAGTTAGAGCCAAAATAGGAACGAGCCCTAGGGATAGTGTAGAGGAAGTGACTAGATCCGGGAGGATCTATCAACCCCCACACTTAGCAAAACAAACAAGCAAGGGAGTGGTCGTTCTACCAGGCCCCCCACAAGCATGCATACCAAACTCATCCCAGGGTGTTGATAAAAAGGGTGTGGTAATAAACCCCTATGACCTAGAAATGCATCTTTCTAAACTACCCATAAACATGTCTATCTTGGAATTGATAAAAATTTCTTCCAAGCATAGACGAGTCTTAGAGGAGATTTTAGAGAAGACTAGAGTCGACACTACCATATCCCCTGAATCCCTATCTACCTTGGTTTCCCCCGTCTTTGCAAAAACTTCCATTGTATTCACGGAGAATGATTTGGGAAAGTATGATGTGATCCATAACCAAGCACTCCATATAGAAGTTGTGTTAAACGGCTACCCTATTAGTAAATGCCTAGTCGATGGAGGAGGAGGCCTTAATATCCTCCCTCTCCATGTGGCTTTCCAAATAGGAATCCCTACCTCTATGCTTGAACCGAGTCCCATAACCATTACAGGATATGATGGGAACCCATCCAACCCCTTAGGCTCCATAAAATTACCCATGAAAGTCGGACAAATACCTCACGAGGGATTGTTCCATGTCTTGGATATAAATCCCCATTACAACCTATTATTGGGAAGACCATGGATACACTCTCTTAGAGCCGTCCCATCCACCTTCCACAGATGTCTCAAAATCCCATGGAAAAATCGGGTAGTGGTTGTTTTTGGAGAAGACCATCCCCAATTAAATGGAATACAAACCTTTCCTTGTATATCAGGAGAACCAAATCAGGAAGTAAAGACCAATCGGGAAACTGCCAAAATAAGCCTCCCTGAAATAGCCAAACCTTCCAAAATGAGAGTAGTTCGTATTTTAGGCATGTCAAAACCTTCCAAATCCCTCCATCTTCCCAAAAGAACCATTAGGATAAGTAAACCTGCAATGGATAATTCATCTTTCCAAAATCATCATCTATATCAAAAATTTTCAAAATTCAAAAAACCTTGGAAGATGTTGCTAAATATGGGATATACTCCTTACCAAGGATTGGGGGTTCAAGGCCAAGGAAAACTAGAGCCTATTATACCTATGCCCAATATAGGACGCCATGGTTTAGGATATAACCTATCCATACCACCCGAGCCACCACCCGAAACCAATTGGGTTAAGGGTGCCTTAGAACCCGCTAAAACCGAGACCTATGGTTTAGACATCTTATTTGGAGTCTAATTCATAGCGTTTTCTTTGCAGGTTTGATGGAGGATCCCTCTTTTGAGAAAAATACAAAAAAAGTATATATTTCCAAAAACCAAAAAAATCTAGAAAAACCCAAAAACCCAAAAAAATGTTTGATTTCCAAAGATTTAGTTGTTTCCCCTTTTGTTATTTATGGTGAAAATTATCAAAAATCCAAAAACATGCTGGTTTCCCCTCCTGTTTGTTTTCAAAAATCCAAAAAAATAGAAAATTATGAAAACTCAAAAAAAATATTTATTTCCTAAAAACAGAAAGGTTTAGATTCAAAAATGTCTTCTTTTGATATTTTCCTAGAGACAAAGATGCTTGAAAATGATCAAGGTGAAAAGGAGGATCCCCTCATTCATGAGGATGATCTTGCCTCTAGCCTGCCTGAATTCCATAAAGTCCTAGACTTAGATAAACCTTCTAGTGCCGTAGGGGGAGATTTTGTGGAAGTCAACTTAGGGAGTGAGTCAAATCCAAAGAAAGTCAAGATAGGTCTTTGTTTGCATGAGCATGAGAGAGCATCCTTCATTGCATTCTTAAAAGACTATATAGACGTGTTTGCATGGACTTATGAGGATATACCTGGTTTAGATCCTCGTGTGGTAGAGCATCAGTTGCCATTAGACCCCCGAGTCAAACCCATAAAACAAAAACTTAGGAAAATTCATCCTGATATCCACTCCCAAGTAAAAGAAGGGTTAGAAGATCTTTTAAAAGCTGGATTTATAAAACCCATTGCATATTCTGATTGGCTTTCAAATATTGTTATAGTTAGAAAAAGCAATGGAAAAATTCGTATTTGCATAGATTTTCGAAATTTGAATAAAGCCACTCCAAAAGATAACTTTCCGCTTCCAAATATAGATTTGATAGTAGATAGCACTGCAAATCATGAAATGTTTTCTTTTATGGATGGCTATTCGGGTTACAATCAAATTAAACTAGCACCAAAAGACCAAGCCAAAACTGCTTTCACTACTCCTTGGGGTACGTATTGCTATACTGTTATGCCTTTTGGTTTGAAAAATGCAGGGGCCACGTACCAAAGAGCCATAACCACAATTTTCCATGATCAAATTCATGAGCTTTTGGAAGTATATGTAGATGATCTTTTAGTAAAATCAAAAACCCGAAATTTACATTTGGAAACTTTGCAAAAGGTTTTTGAAAGACTTAGGATTTATAAAGTGAAATTGAACCCTCAAAAATGTGTTTTTGGAGTGGAATCAGGGAAACTTCTAGGGTTTATGGTCAGCCAAAGAGGTATAGAGGTCGACCCTTCTAAATGTCGAGCCATCGTAGACATGCCTCCACCTTCTAATTTGACCCAAATTCGAAGTCTCCAAGGGCGACTTCAAGCAATTCGGAGATTTATCTCCAACTTAGCCACGAGATGTGAGCCTTTCAACAAACTCCTAAGGAAAGGGGTTAGGTTTGATTGGGACAGTGATTGTCAAAACGCTTTTGAAAGACTAAAATCATATTTGACAAACCCTCCCGTTTTGAAACCTCCAAAACCGGGAAAACCTTTGTTACTTTACATTTCCATTCATGAGAATGCATTGGGAGCTTTGCTGGCTCAATATGAAAATGATAGTCTTAAAGAATATGCTATTTACTATATTTCAAAAACTCTGTTGGCATATGAAAGAAAATATCCAGCCATGGAGAAGACGTGTTTAGCTTTGGTATGGGCTTGCCAAAAGTTTAGGCACTATTTCCTAGATCATGAGATCTGGATAGTATCTAAACTAGACCCTATCAAACATCTTTTCGAAAAACCTATCTTAACAGGTAGGCTTGGTAAATGGCAGCTTCTTTTGATGGAATATGATTTAAAATTCCATCACCAAAGTTCTATCAAGGGGCAGGCCTTGGCCGACCATGTTGCTGACTTACCTTTGAAAGATGCGTATTCCATACATGACAAAATGCCCGATGAAGGCATCTTTTCCCATGACTTTCAAAAATATATTTTATCAAATCATTTCAATAATAACCAAGTATGGAAAATGTATTTTGATGGGTCAAGAAATCAACATGGAGCAGGTGTGGGAATCTTGCTCATATCCCCTGAAAAGGCAGAAATCCCAATGGCTTTCCGATTAGATTTTTCATGTACCAATAATGTGGCTGAATATGAAGCACTCATACAAGGCCTAAAAGTCTTGAAAAATCTAGGGGCATCACGAGTGGAAATTTTTGGAGATTCCATGCTTGTTATAAATCAAGTTTCAAAAATTTGGCAGGTTAAGAATGAGAAGCTGACTCCCTACTTTGAATTAGCTATCCAATTGGTTAGCTCTTTCCAAGAATGCACACTCACTCACATAGGCAGGGAGGATAATAGTGTGGCAGACGCCCTGTCATCACTAGGATCTTCCATAAAAATAGACCCCTTTACGGGAGCTAGGTTTTTAGAAATCGTCCACCTGCCTAATCCATCCACACACAGTTTTGAAACCTGCCAAAATGACCAAAATAGCAATGAAAAACCCTGGTTTTATGATATTAGAAACTTTTTAGAAAATGGAAGTTTTCCTGATTTTGTTTCCCCTAAAGATAAGATTTTTATAAGGAAAGTTTCAACCCGATACGTTATCTTGGGAGGTGTCCTTTATAAGAAAAGTTTCACTGGGATTTTGTTGAGGTGTATAGATGACGAAGAGGCTAAGGTAATCATGCATGAATTCCATGATGGGGAATGTGGAGGTCATGTCAATGCTAATATGATGGCAATGAAAATACTTAGAGCAGGGTATTTCTGGTCCACACTAAAGCAGGATTGTCACCAACATGTTAGGAAGTGTCACCAATGTCAGGTACACGGGAACGCCATCCATATCCCATCATCAGCATTGCATTCAGTCGTGAGTCCATGGCCCTTCACCATGTGGGCATTTGACATCATAGGACCCATCTCACCCGTTGCCTCAAACGGGCATAGATTCATTTTAGGAGCAACAGAATATTTTTCTAAATGGGTTGAAGCTACTTCCTTGGCTAACGTCCAAGGGCAACAGGTAGTGGCATTCATTAAGAAAAATATACTTACCAGATTTGGAATCCCAAGGGATTTGGTTTCAGATAATGGCACCCCCTTTAAGAATGAAAAAGTCGAGAAATTATGTAGAACCTATGGGATTATCCAGCATTTTTCATCACCCTACTATCCCCAAGGTAACGGTCAAGCCGAAGCTACCAATAAGACCCTCATAAGCATAATAGAAAAGACCTTAGAGAAGGGTAGGGCATGGCATGAGAAATTAGATGAGGCTCTGTGGGCTTATAGGACATCCATTCGCACACCCACAAACACTACACCATTTGAATTAGTTTATGGTACAAGTGCCATATTACCCATCCATGCCAAACTGCATTCATACCATACTGCTTTAGCATTGGACCTACCTATAGAAACTCTACAAGAAGCCAGGTTGGCCGAGCTTGACCTTATTGATGAAAAAAGACTTCTTGCCATGAATCATGCATATGCATATAGGCAAAGGATAGCTAGGCACTATGAAAAACACATGAAAGCTCGCGATTTCAAGGTAGGAGACCTAGTCCTGAAAATCATCCATCATAGAGGCCCACATCCACTAGGAAAATGGCGACCCAAATGGGATGGCCCTTATGTCATAAGAGGAGCAACTTCTAATAATGCCTATTGGTTGGTTGATGCAGAAGGAAAGAATCTGGCAGATCCCATCAATGCCCAGTATTTGAAAAGGTATTACATCTAAAATCCCCCTTATTTCCATTTAAAAAAAAAAAAAAATATTTCCAAAAACAAAAAGGGAGGATTGGAGAATCTCCTCTAAATTTCTAGGAAAGTATACAGAATATGGATTACCCAATCCCAAGTTAGGAGGCTGGTGTGATATAAAAGGTAGAGTTTCAAAAACATCTCCTGATGATATTCCAAAGATCTTTGACTTGCCATACGAAACCTAGTTTTGAAAGAGCAGGATATTTTCAAATGACAGGTGCTATTAGGAAATAGGATGTTCCTATTCAAGTCAATAATCCAAAAGGATGAGTTGTTTCCCATTCAATATCCCTGAGGAGAGGAAAAAGTCAAAAGTCAAAAAAAAAAAAAAAAAGGGGAAGGAAACAAAACCTCCAATATAGAGGCCTTCCTAGAGAAAAAAAAAAGGAAAGAAAAAGCTCAAAAGAGCAGCTTCCGTTAAAATCCCATCTATTTGGAACCCCCGGACGCTTCAGAAGGGACCGCGGGTAATGCTTCCTCAAAAATCTTCACAGCTCATCCTTATGGAGAAAAGGCTCGTTAGGAAAGTCCTAGAGTAAGAATAGGACCTGCTCAATTTGGATCTCATGCTGTTCCCAAGATTAGGTCTTTGTAAAGTAAGGAGGGGAGCTTTGAAATGCTATCCAAAACTTTCCATCAAATCTCTACAGAGTAGTAAGCATCAACATCTAAATGAAGGAAAAGGTGAGAAATTGGAAGTATAATTTTCTAGAAGCTGACAGGAGTTTCCTTTTGAAAAGATGATTTCCAAAACTCCAAGCATCAAAAAGGCAATCTTAAGGAGTCATCCCAGTTGAGGCAGCTACCGTTTATAGGCATGAAATCTCATAACATTTGAAACATGCATACATAAACTGGTAGTCTATAGATCCCATAACATTTGACATGTGCATACATGTACTGGTCGTCCATAGATGCATAAAAGTTAGTTTTGTCTCAGTCCCTCAAATGAAAATCTCCTTATAGTAGTCATTTCAGGAAAAGAGATGTGAGGGAACAAAGGGGATCATATTTTCTCAAGATGTCTCTAAGGAAGAAAAGCAAATGGGTGTTGTCTTCTTTGCCATCATCCAAATAAATTTGGATGATGCCGAAGAGGGGCATCTGTAGGCACCCAAAATTTTTCTTTTAATTCTTACCTTTTTAGAAAAGTATCCATTTTTGGTAATTTTGGGTTTTCGAAGGAAAAAGGCACTAAACGAGTTGGTTTTGGTACCAAAATTTTATGAAAGCTTTAAAATGATGAAAGAATACTTTTCTTTATGAAAAATTCGAATTTTGACAAAATTGGAAAAAAATGACGATTTTGCCCCTGGCATGGAAAAGCTGGATTTCGTTTTCTTAAAAGATTTATGACAAAAACATATGTTGAAAGCTTGCCTTTTGAAAAGATACAGGCATGTATAAGATAATTTGACACCTGAAAAGGTAGGTGGGTGCCCAAAAAGGAGAGCGGGCATCAAAAGGGAAGTGAGATTCCCAAAAAGAAAAGTTCATATTCGGAAAGAAATCAGTTGCCCGAGGGAAAAGTTGATGTTATCAAAGGAAAGGAAAGATGGAAGCAAGAACGAACGCTTCCGAAAACGAAGGTTTGGTATCAAACACCTTTCGTAACGTGTCTACGTTATGTTTGGGTATCGAGGTAATTAGTATTGATATACATCAATTTGCATCGTCATGCTATTGATATGTTATGATAAGAGCAATTTTAATATCCCAACACTCGTGGAAAGGATTGAATGAGCATGATAGTTGATTTTCAAAAACGTAACATGGGCTTAATAGAACACATTCATAGTAGAAAGGCATGTAACATGTATTTGCTTAACCACTGTTACAGCAAGTATGTAGGTGGAAGTTCAGAATGCTCAGGAGAATGTGGAAGGTGCAGTGAACAGGCTGATTAATTTGTCCGCTGAAAATGAAATTACTAATGCTGCTGTAAAAGTTGCTGAATCACAGATTCACCTGACAAAGAATGGGGATAGACATACGAACATTGTGGTTCCAACAGTATCAGGAAATATCTATGTTCCTGATGGAAGGGATGGCACTAAAGTATGCCCATTCCAATTTCGTACTCATGGGAGGATTATGAGCCAAGTTCTTTTACTTGATCTCAGTAAACGTGGAGAACAGCAGAAGGGGCTCATTCTTGCAGCAACTTCATTTGATGGGTATCGGTATCTTGTTCCCCCAGCTGCACAGATGATTGTTGACATTGATGAAACTTGATACAACGTGGTGACAGGAATCCATCTGGCAAGTGTTCTACCCCAGTTATGACGACCATCAAGTGGTATATTAATGATCAATGAAGTAGCTGATACAAACCCTGAAGAAGGTGTCCCCTGCTTGAATGATTCTTATGTCATGTCAGCATCAGGAGGTTAAATACACCATCAAGGCCACAAACATTCCCCTGACAATATCAAGGAGCTGCCGACCAAGGCAAGATGTGTATCTCTAACGGTGGCATCTTTACCTGTTTGCGGTTCATCATCAGGTATCCATGCCAATTATGTTGGTGATCTTTATTTTGCTGGTTCCACTGATCATGGGTCTGATTTCGCTGCTGAGAATTTGATCAGTAACTTAGATAGTCTAGACGTCAATGCCGTAGATAGTTTGATTTCTGATTTGATGCACCGTGAGGATTCTTTCGTTGACCATTCTAGCTCTCCTGGATCTGCTTCTATGTGTAAATTGGCTTCATTGAAGAATTGCATAATGAAGTCATTAGAGAGAAAAGAAAATGAAATTGATCAGTCAGAAAATGAACTCAGGTCACTGTTCTCTGAAACTGAGGGCATTATCACTTGTCAGGCAGCTACTAATGCAGGTGATGGTGTTATGAAAGCGCTTGGGAAAAACACAAAAGACAGCTACCTGTTAAAAGGTTATGCTTTAAACACAGGCTGTGCTGCACAAGGAGTGCCTACAAGAGTTGCGCCTGCAAGAATCGCTTTCAATCTTCAAAAGACCAATATGCAACTAGGACGCTTATTGGATATGTATCAAATAAAAGCAGTGGATTTGATCGTTTCACAAAGTGTCATGAAATTACCTGCTCCTATGCTTGAAGACGAAGAAGAATGGCTTTTGAGTCTCTCACGATTCAGTTGTCGTTACCATCAACGTAATGGAACCATCTAAAGAGAATCAATCAAATCCGTGGCTGCTTATCATGTTGGCCAAACATAGCAAGCTGTGTTTCCTGCAAATGAAGGCAAAAGACGATCAAGGCAAGGAAAACACTCCACTTGCCATACGCCGCACCAGTTGGAGCAAACCCATTTTAGCAACTTCTCCACAGCAAACGATTATTAATTTGGAAGGCATGTACAATAGCCACTTACCAAGTTCAGCTCCCATCGATTTCTGCAAGGAACACCACAACAGTAAGGAGGACGTGTACAACATCCACTTACCAAATAGCATGATGATTGATTTCAGCAAGTAACGGCGGTGATCGACTCGGTGAAGGCAGGTCCATCTATAGCAACGTGAAACAACCAGCTCCACCAGACTAGCTGATCTTCCCTTGCTGCCAAATCCAGCACCAACTTACCACGTTGAATCACATTAAGCCTCATCCAATTCCATGCTGGTGGTTGAATTTAGCAACTAACTACAGCAAGCAGTTGCCAGAACCAGCAGCACTTCCCAAATACGATTTTTGCAGCAATTACATGCCAAAAACGAATTTGATCAGCAAGGCAACTTGCCTTGCCCAATGCTACACCAAAGGGGCACCTTTTGGCCTATAAAAGGAGCCTGAAGGAGGCTGCAAAGGGATCCTTCGGTGACCACAAAACCTCAATCCGGGAAAACCAAGAAAACAGGAACAGTCAGTCCGAAAATTTAGAGAAATAGAGAGAGAGAGAGAGAGAGAGAGAGAGAGAAAGGAAGAAAAGAAGGAGAAGAAGGAAGTCCGGCCTGGTTTTGACGTTCGACGATCGTCCGGCGAAGTGCTCCTACGTCCCCTCTCACTCACACAGGTTGGAATTCTTGCACAAATTGGTTTTAATCCATGAGAACCTGAAAAAGCACAGATTCTGGAAATTTGTACATGAATCAAGGCTTTGAGCCCATGTTCTTCATTTATATCGATACAAACATGCATAATTCCTTCATGAATGAAACAAAAATCTATGTTTGTATGATTTCCATGCTTTATTAGGACTGATACAGGTTGAACTTTGTTCTAGAATCATCTTAGGAACCTTCTGAAATTTTCTGTAAAACCGGTTTCTGAAACTGTCTGTGCACATGCCTCTGATCACGGAATTTTTATAGACAAACGGATAAGCCAATTGCTTCTAAATTTTGCATGAATAATCTAGACATATCAGACGTTCTTAGATAAAATTTTGAGGAATTGTTATGAAATTTTGCCTAGCCAATTATATCTGTGAAGTTTATACAAAATCCAGATTGCGTTTTACAGAAACAGAATGTTCAGTAACAGACCTCTGTTCTTTTGCCCATATCTCTGCAACCACTGAGTGAAATTGGATGAAATTTGATTCTTTAAAAACCTAACATCCGTTTCTTTCTAACACAACAAATTTCATCAAAATTGGATGACCGAGCACTGAGATATTGCTGTTTTTCTGAGCTTCTGATCTACAGAAACAGGGCTGTTCTGAATGTTATAACAGTTTCTGATTCTGTATTTAATTCTCAGAAAATAAAGAACTAAATTATAAAATAAAAATATATTCTGATTCTACACACACGTGTCTCTATTCTGTAAAAGTTTTAGAATTTTTGGAGAATCAGAAATATTTTTAAAAATTCAGAGAACAGGCCTCTGAAACTGAACAGGTTCTGCAAATCTAAAAATCTGAAATTTTTCAGAAATCAAGAACTTGAACACAAATCTGAACTTTGGAAAATCTGGTTTTTCCTTTTTCGAATTAACGGATTCAAACAAGTTTCAAGCGTCTAGGCTGACCCTTGAGCGTCGGTTCAAGAAGGCCTAAGTCGAAAAGATCTCACTTGTCCACAATCATTCTAAGAAGTCAGAAAAGCATAATTTGTTAGTTTTGGTAAACTAACTGGCACGCTCGCGCAACCCGATGTAGTTCGAGGGTTCGATTTCGAATCCCAAACGATTTGAAATAAAATCACGTCTACAGTGTAGCAGAAAGATATAATAGGACCTTATTGAATACGACAAGGTCCATATTAATAGATGCTTTTCTACTAAAGTTATTTTGAAGAGAAGCGATAAGTACAACTGTCTATATACTCAATAGATTATCGTATAAAGTTGTATTCTCTACACCATATTCTAAACACCCAAAAATTTCTAAAAAAAAATGATTTTTTTAGAATTTCGACCTTTTCGAAGAAAAATTTTATTTTTAGGTCTTTTAAGGCTTTTTCAAATAAAGACAACTTAACCGAACTTATTTTTGCACCAAAATTTTCTAGGAATCTTAAAATAAGTGTATTTTGAATCCATCTCAAAAATATCTAATTTTGATAAAAGGCCAAAAATATGACCACTCCTCAAGGCCAAATTCATAGGATTTTGCTATTTTAAAATATTGTCTTCAAAGAAAAAATGGTTTTGAATGGTTTTTCAAAGAAATAAATGAAAATGAGACATTGGAAACCAACCCATAAAGTGTTTATAAAATAACAAATTTATAAAACTTACAAAACCTCTAAAATTAAAAACCAAATTAAGTCTAAAACAAAGACCTCAAAAACTCGTCCGATCGAGGATAATCTTATTTCACAACCCTATACTCATCCAAAGGGTTAAAGTGGTCTAACACCCTACAACCGACAAAGGGTTAAAGTACTTAAAACAGTAAAGACCAACTCACAGAGCGAAAGCAAGTCATCCATTCAAACATTGGGGGTGACACTTAGTTGTGCTCCAAAAGTATTTGAAGATTTTGATAAAACTTAATGTTTTCAAATTATCTCAAATGAAATGATTTTAAATAATCAAAAAAAAAATATTTGAAACCATAAAATGAAATCATACCTTAATTTAGCAATGCATAATCTCGGGAGGCAAAGTGAGAAAATTAAGGGAGAAAATCCCAAGAAAGCGAGAGAGAGGAGGAGGAGGAGGAGGAGGAGATCATCTCCCAAGAGTGGAGGTGCTGCCCCAAGCCACTGGTCTTCCAAGCCTTCAAGCATTTGATCAAGGTCGGTCTTCTTCTCTTCTCTTTTCTTTTGTTTCTTTAATTCTTTAATTCTATTCAATTCATGTTGTAATTAAGGAGTATATATCTCCAAAAGCATTATAATATTTGAAGGAAGGTGCTCTAAAATTTCATCGAAGAGCAAAGGTAAAATCTTCTACCATTTGTTTGATTTGTGGTTGTTTCTACCTCAATATATATTGTAAACTTATATTCTCTGATCTCTTTTATACTTAAGTTATATGATAATTTCTTTTGATTATTGCACTTCCTCTCTAATATAATATAGTCTTCAACTGAAAAAAAATTGGATGAGCTAAACCATTAAAGATCAATCGGATGCATTCATTAGACTCTCAAAACAAAAAACTATGTTTTCAGCATTCTACATATGTCTAATCATTGATTTTTCTATCTTGAATCTGTCAACAAAAAATTTTGAAAATAGGTTCACACTTCATTCACACACACTCCATAATATTTTTAAGAATTTTAAGCATATAAAAAGTCATAAATAAAATCATGGAAACCAAACAAAATCGGAATAGAACCTAACTGCACTGCATATCTTGTAATAGAATCTGGGTAACAGTCCCTTAACTCTATCTATAGTGATCCAAAAACTCTGAAAATGCTTTTATTATAAAGTTGATTTCTAGCTTTTCAACTTAACCAATTTTACAAAAATCTAAGATCTATGGGTTGAGATACATGCATTTTTCTAAGCCTTTGTATTTCTGTCACAAGATTTGTCTTGAGTTTCAAGGTTAGGAACTTCACTGGTTTAATTTTGTTCATACACATAACCAAAAGCCAAAATAAAATTTCCAATAAACTACATACTGAGCCTATCTCAAGTAAATAGTTTAGGATTTTTGCAGATTCTAAAAATATCAAAAACATTAGAAACATCTATTGTTGGAAAAAAAATTGTTTCTATTTTTCATAATTGAACTTGAATTTTTGTCAAGGGAAAGATCACACGATTTTAGAAAGGTTTTTTAATTGAAAACTTTTTTCAAAAACATATTGAATCCTAAGACATTTTTTTAAGTATCTAAGTTGACCCTTGACCATCGATTCAAGAAGGCCTATGTTGAAAAGAACTCATTTGTTCACAATCTCCAAAGAAGTCATAACTCAATTTTGCACATTTTAGAAAACTTGTTGGCATGCTCGCGCACTCGTATTTGTGAATTGAATTTCAAGTCTCTTCATAGGCTTCGAAATTAAATTCTCATCTACAAATTTGGCACGCCCGGTGGAACTTGAGTCTTAGGAAATTGTTTTGATCCGGTTTTGATTTTCAAAACAAAAATCAATTTCAAATTGTGATCATAAACTCTCTTTTTAAATCCCTTGCTTTAAGTTCAATTTTCAACCACTCAATAATGTCAAGTTTGGATGATTCCTTTGAAAATATGTCAAAGAAGGCCTCATCAAACTTCATAAATTGGTTTTCCAAAACCACAAAGAAGTCTTCTCAAACCCGAGAATATAGAATCGCCTCTTTGAAGATGGAATTGAGAGAGATACAACTTGAAAGGAAAATTGTTGCCCTAAGCCAAGAGGCCAAGGCACATTGTTCTCATGAAAAACATTATCGGGTCCATAGGGTGACAAACAATGCCCAGAAAACCAAACCAAAACTTGATGAAGGATGTGAGGCCACAAATGTTGAAAGTGTTGGGATCGAATCATCTAACCTTTCTAATCATCCTAACACCCCTTCTCCATAGAAAACCCAAAAAAATTATATTTGGAAAAACCAAAAAAATATGAAAAATCTTCAAAAATAAAAAACATTTAAAAATCAAAAAGTTGCAAAGGATGAAATTCTGAAAATCCAAAGTAAAAATGAAGAAGTCTACATTCCTAGGAACACAAATGGAGTGGGGCATGAAGGTCTCTTCACACAAATCACTCTAAATTTTTTAAAAACATGCGCTCCGATGGGTTTCATTCCCATGAGCACCACTTTACACACTTCGAAGGTTTTCCCTTTCGAAGAAACACACATAAAGGAAGATAAGTATTGCACAAGCATAGGTTTGGAGGATGGAATCCAAGACCTTGCAAAGCAATAGGAGCTCGAAGCCATGAATGAGTTCGAGCTGCTTTGGGATGCCAACAAAGAAGATTGCTCTCACCATGAAAAGGTAGTCAAGCTCGAAAAACGTATGCTTGAAACTTATTTTCTCAAAACTCCCTACTCGATCCTTCCCTTCTTATTGTAGGATCGTTAAATCATTCATATGCATTCCGTGCATCAAATGACACTCATAAACCCACAAGCCCACTCAATGTGCCAAAGAACGTGGATTTTCAAGGTGCGCTGAATATCCTACACCAATAAAAAGAATTTCAAAATGAAAAACAAAATAAAAAATGTGGTAGACATGGTTATTCGTAAGGTATACATCGATATCCTAGGTACATCTAACCTTACCATGCATAAACAAATTCCCTTCAGCCTAGGTTTGTATAAAAAATTTAAGCTTACGGCCATAACTTCTCCCAACATCCACAAACATACCAAGGGACTGATCATGATTTCCTTTGAAAAACATATCATTCCATTTTGCAAGGGATCAAACATGCTCTACTTTTGCATCCAAATAAACTCACATCATTCACACTAGGGGCACATTGGGTTGCACTTAGGATCCATTACAAAAACATCAACCAAAATACACCTCGGGTGTGCATCCTTGATACACCCGAACCCCCAGACCCTCCTTAGACATGAAGCTAACTCTGAGTTTTTGTATATATTGTACAAGTTATCTCCAAAATCAAAAAAAATATGAAAACCAAAAAAATACAAAAGCTTTTTCAAAAAGGAGAGAAAAAAGGGGGAAAACAAAACAAAACCATTTTATCAAAAAAACTTGTCAATTTCCTTAGAGAAGATTTGAGTGATGTCAATTTACATGAAATTCCTCAAAATCAACAAAATCTTGGACTTGAAGAAATATTCAAGTTCCCTAGAAGGTGACCAACATAGGAGTCAAACCCAACCCAAAATGTATCAAAGGCTAGGATCATATCATGCATATTCATAAGCCATACCAAAAACCCAAGATGTCCAATGACATAGTGCATGTAGAAGTCATTCATGCATTAAAAATCATTCATCACATGCCACAATAGGGGTCGGCCATAGTGTATGAATGATCATGTCATCTCCACCAAACTAAGGGCTTGTAGCTTGCATTCCCTAAACATCTTTCATGAAGACTTGAATACATTGAGCATGTATCTCCATCATCTCATATGGGAATACATTTTTACATATGATGCATTCCATGCACATCATTTACCTATAAGAGATCCACATCCGCTTGGAAGGTGGCGGCCCAAGTGGGAATATCTCCATATCATAAAAGGGAAAAAAATTGATCATGCATATTGGCTCATTGACACCTAAGAAATAAACTTGGTAGACCCTATAAATGCCCAATATCAAAAAGATATAATGTTTAGTGTCTACCACAAATTCTTTTGAAATAATTTTTAAAAATAGATCTTTTTTAGTTTCTTGAAGAAGGGACCAAGTCGAATATATGCCTCTAAACTAGGAATTAATGCTCTATGAAAAGTGGAATGTTTTCAAAATTGATCAATAACAATTCAAAAGTCTTTATTTTACAAGATATGACCTAGTTCAAGATAGCAAAATATTTTCAAATAGTATGTACTATTATGAAATAAGTCATACTTGATTAGACCGAGTATCTAGAGGGATAAGTTGTTCTCCTATCTCGTTCTCTCCAAAGGAAAATTGGCAAAAAAAAAAGGGAAAAAAGAAAGAAAGGAAGAAAATAAACCTCAATATAGAGGTCTTTTTATGAAAGAAAAAACAAAAAACAAAACCTCCAATATAGAGGTTTCTTTTGAAAGAAAAGAAAAAGAAAATTCAAAGCTTGAAAAGAGTAATTTTTCATCAAAATCTCATTTTCTTTATATCACGGGATGCTTTGGAAGGGACCATAGGAAACTCTCCACATCCCCCTATAGCTTATCTCAAAAGAAAAAATGTTTGTCAATATGATCATAAAGTAGGAATAGAACCTACCTATTTGGATCTCATTTTGTTTGAGGATTAGGCCTTGTAGTATGGAAAATGGAGTTTTGAAATGTTGTTGACTTTTCTAACAATAAAAACCTTTACCAAGTAATTTTATATTAAAACCAAAGTAAAAGAAAATATAAAAGATAAAGTCCTTTTTCATAGAATCAAAAAGAAAGTATTCCTTTCGAAATGATTTTTACAAAACCTAAGGCATCAAACTAATGAACATGGAGGCCATCCTACTTAGAGCAACCAACTTTCATGGGAGCTCCCTAAAATCGTGGAGATCTAAAACATAAATCATTCATGCATTGCATCTTACATCTCATGCCCATGTGCATTCATAGATAGTCTTATTCATATATGATCCTTGTATTGGTTGACTACTATACAAGTTGAGTCACCTCTTCCTAGAAATCCTCTTCTCCATCAAAATTAGGATAACCCAAGTTCAAGAAATGAATCCCTTAACAACAATGAAAAAGTTCATATCTTGATTCAACTAAAATCAACTCTAGCATTCAAAAAATAAAAAATTTTATGGGTGTTATTTTTTGCTATTAATCAAATAAATTTATTTAATAACAAAGAGGGGCATCTGTAAACACCTAAAAATTTCTCAAAAACATTTGATCTTTTTAGAATTTCTGCCTTTTCCAAGAAAAATTATAGTTTTGGGTCTTTTAAGTTTTTTCAAATAAAGACACCTTAAACGAACTCATTTCTGCAACAAAATTTTGTAAGAATCTCAAAATAAGATTACTTTGCACCCTAATAAAAAAGATTTAATTTTGACAAAGGACAAAAATATGACCACTCTTCAAGGCCAAATTGGCAAAATTTTGCTATTTCAAAAGATTGTCTTCAAAGAAAGAATAGTTTCAAACTGTTTTTTAAATAAACAAATGAAAATGAGACAATAGGAACCAAACCCACAAAGTAGTTGCAAAATGACAAATTTATAAAACTTACAAAACCTCTGAAATTCAAAACCAAATCAAGTAAAAAATAAAGACCTCAAAAACTCATCTGATTGAGGATATTCCTACTCTAGGACCCTACACCCATCGAAAGGGTTAAAATAGTCCGATACCCTACACCCAACAAAGGGTTAAAGTAATTAAAATAGTACAAACTAACTTATAGAGCGAAAGCTTGTCAAGCATGCAAACAAACACTAAGATGAGACTCAGTTATACTCCAAAAGTATTTAAAGATTTTGATAAAACTCGATATTTCAAATATATCTCAAAAGAAATTATTTAAATAATAAAAAAGAAAATATTTGAAACCATAAAATGAAATCATACCTTAATCAAGCAAAGCATAATCTTGGGAGGCAAAGTGAAGAAAATTAGGAGAGAAATCCCAACGAAGTGAGAGAGAAAGAGAGAGAGAGAAAGGAGGAGAAGAAGAAAGAGATCATCTCCACGAGTGGAAGTGTTGCCCCCAAGCCGCCGATCTTCCAGGCCTTCAAGCATCCGATCAAGGTCAGTCTTCTTTCCTTTTCTTTTCCTTTGCTTCTTTAATTCTATTCAATTTATGTTGTAATTAAGGAGCAAATATCTCTAAAAGCATTGTAATATTTGAGGAGAGGTACTGCAAAATTTCATTTAAGAGCAAAGGTAAAATCATCTACCATTTGTTTGATTTGTGGTTGCTTCTACCTCATTATATATTATAAATGTATACTCTTTCATCTCTTTTATGCTTAAGCTATATGATAATTTCTCTTTATTATTATACTTACTCTCTAATAGAATAAAGTCCTCAACCAAAAATTTCTTTGGATGATCTAAACCATTAAAGATCGATGCATTTATTAGACTCTTAAAGCAGAAAACTCCATTTTAAACATTATACATTTGTCTGATCATTGATTTTTCTAGCCCAAATTTGTAAAAAGAAAATTCTAAAAATAGGTCTACACTTCATTCACACACAGGCCAACACTCCATAAAATTGTCAAGATATTTAGAAGTATGAAAGGTCATAAATAAAATCATAGAATACCAAACAAAATCGAAAAGAACTTAACTGCACTACACTTCTTGTAACAAAGTCTGGGTGAAAGTCCCTTAACTCTGTCAGTAGCGATCCAAAAAGTCTAAAAATAGTTTTGTTAGTTTCCAAAGATTTCCAACTTGACAAATTTCACAAAAATCTAAGATCTACAAGCTAAGATACAAGCATTTTCTAAGCCTCTTTATTTTTGCCACAAGATCTGACCCATATTCCAAGGTTAGAAACTTCATTGATTTAATTTTGTTTATATACAGAACCAAAAGCTAAAATAAAAATCTTCCAATAAACTAAATACATGGTCCTATCTCAAATAAATTTTTTAGGATTTTTAGAGATCCAAAAACTATTAAAAAATTAGAAACGTCTATTGTAGGAAAAAGAATTGTTTCTGTTTTTCAGGATTAACTAGAATTTTTGTCAAGGGAAAGATCACACGATTTTGGGAAGACTTTTAATTGAAAACTTGTTTTTAAAACATACTGGATCCTAAGACAATTTTTCAAGCATCTAAGTTGACCCTTGAGCATCGGTTAAAGAAGGCCTACGTTGAAAATAACTCATTTGTCCACAATCACCAAAGAAGTTAGAACTCAATTTTACAAATTTTATAAAACTTGTTGCCACGCTCGTGCACTCGTATTTATGGATTGAATTTCAAGTCTCTTCATAAACTTTGGAATTAAATTCTCATCTACATATATGAGATGTGGTTTGGAAGAAAATCCAATCTAAGTCATCTCAAGAGGTGGGGGTGTATCGCTCATGTGAAGATCCTTGATCATTCTAGAGATAAACTAGATAGTAGGTCCTTGAGATGTATATTCATCAAATATCCTAAAGGCTCTAAGGGATATCGATTTTATCGCAAAAACTATGAACTTATAGAGAGCAGAGATATTGAATTCCTAGAAGACTCTAAGAATGACATCCTAAAAAATGATGATGAGTGTGTTGGCAATCTAGTAGATCTACATCTATCATCATTTGAACTCATAGATGATCTTTCTTAATCAATCGAAACCTTAAGTGGGCACAAAAGACCTAGGGTCACACCATCCTACTTAAGGCACACTAACCTTACAAAGGAAGTGTCTAATTCGATAGATTTATATGAGATGACTGATAACTTGACTTATCGTCATGCTATTGGCTCATTTGAATCAGTAGACAAGGAAAAAGCCATGGATGAGAAAATTGAATACATTGAGAAAAACCAACTCTAGGAATTGGTTTATTTGCTAAAAGAAAGAAAAGTCGTAAGTTGTAAATGGGTTCTAAAAAATAAATATAAAGTCAATGGGACTATCGACAAGTTTAAAGCGAGGTTGGTTGCTAAGGATTTTTCTCAAAAGAGAGGACAAATTATATTGAGATATATTCCGTTGTTGCGAAATTTGCATTCAAACCTTTGAGTGTAAATTAAATGTCTGCGCCCTCCTCATGCCCCAATACGTTAAATATTTTCCTAACACAGGTCACCTAGTTCGGTTTTCATGCCTAAATCAAGTGTGCTTCCCAAGCACAAACAAGGGGCTATATACAATCAACTTCGTGGCTTAATAAAATATGCTATTAATTTTCAAATCTAAGGGGTAGTTTGCATGTCTTTGCATGACTACATCCATCCAAAAGGCACAATTTTCACTTCCACGTGAAAAGAACCAATGGAACCCTATTGGTCCAAACTTATTGGTGAGTTGTGCTAAAATACTTATTCCTTTATTTTCCTTGCAATGTCATTTGGACAATGACACAATTTTAGGCATCCTTTTTTCCATGGTATGCATCTTAATGGGTTTGGATATAATGTTCCTAATTAAACTTGTTGGGTGAGAATGTTAGAAAACTTGAATCTAACACAAAATTGGCATTTTCTTTAGAATGACTACAAAATGAGAATCTCGCACTAACGAACACCTAAATACTTCTGCAACAAAAAGGGTTACTATACTACTCTCTTTAAGGAGTGCTTAAGAACTAATCTTTAGGCTTTTTAATTGCCCCTAGACATAAAAGACCATGCACAAGAGTGGTCAAGTCCTTGGCAATATTGGCATACCAAGATGTGTAGTACAATAACTTCTTTGCATGCTTAAGGAGTTGCAGTAAGTTTCTTGAAAAACTTTGTTAGAGAAACAGGAGTACAAAGACAAACTTCGTAAGGCAGAATTAGTGAGAAAACTATAGGAGTGTTTAGAGGCGATTTCACATCTCTACAAATCATATCCTTTTTCCAAATTCTCTACACACTATTGGCTTTAGATCATTATTTATAATGACCAAAATCTAGTTCATGTCAAAAAACATGACCATTGAGAAAAGACACCCTTTTCTAAGAATTGCAACCAATCGGTATTTGTAAAGAGGCATGGTTTTTTAAGTCATAACTACATAATATTAAAGACTCCTTTTGTTTGTCTCAAGCATCATGTACATTCATGATGTCATCACACATCATGAGATAAACATAGCCTTTAGGCTATGTAACAACACTTTACTAACAAATACTAACCCAAAGTTAGCACCCTTTTAAGAAACATTACCTAATTTTTAAAAATCTTCTCACAATCCCCCACTATTTTTAAAATAAGTTCAAAAATAACTATCTTGAAAAGTTTATACCTTCAAATTAGTATTTTGTGATTTAAACCTATACCTAGTAAGAAGTGAGTTCCCTACTCATCCAAATTGGAATGGTAGATAAGCTTGAATCTTATAATTTATTTGAACAATCATGCACAACTTACATATATGATTATAGTATCAATAAAGCCATATTAAGGTCAAATTGTTTTATAGTAGCCATGTGTTCAATATCATTTTTCATAAGTGCTTTAAGAGTCCAAAGATAATATTATATTAAGTGACCCCATTTGACACTCACATAAGTAGACTCTATTAGAAGTACCTCAATATAAGTTCCAACAAAAATATGTAGTAGGTCTATTAAAAGCATTACTCAATCTATTTTTATCACTTTTTATTGGACCAAATACCTTTACCTTGTAATATTAATTAATATGTATTTGCAGCCACACTAATTATGCACTTTTTCTCATTGAACTCAAATGTTAAGTGTGAATTTGGTTTTGATCATCCACGGTCTTATCAGTAGGCTTGAAGCCTATCCTGATTGGTATTGTATGCATCAAATCCCTTCTAGGACCTTTGGTCAAACACACTATAAGATTCAACTTTGATCTAATATAGGTAGTGAAAATAACTCTATTCTTGATCATATCTCTCATATAATTGTGTGTCTGACCAATATATCTAAATTTCTCATTATGTATCTAGTCATAGCCTTTTGAAAGAGTACTTTGACTATAACAATTGACAAATATGTTGGAGTCAGCAATACAAATTTGTTTCATTAAAGAAACCGCATTCCCACCAATCATAAAGACTCATTGGCTTATACAAGCATGGGCTTCTATATAGGTTACTAAACTCAAACCTGAATATCTTTATAAGACAAAAAGACTTTCATTATAAACTAAGCTATAATTTACAATTACCTTAATATTCGTCAAATAACTTGTTAGTGGTCTTTACTTGGATTGTTTGTTTACTAGCTTAGGTTATCCACTGTGTATGTAAAATGGAGTAGAAATAGAAACATAGTCAAAAGCAATAAATTTCTTTAGTACTTTTTTTATATAATGAGATTGAGAAAGTGTTACACTGTCTTCTTTTGTAGTTATTCTATTCCTTAGAATAACATCAGCTACTCCGATATCTTTCATGTTAAAATTATTGGATAAGAATTTTTTAGTATTTTCAACTTTATTTAAATCAACACCAAATATATGCTACAAGCAAATCAAGACACCTTTTTCATAATAAAATTTATTATACACATTTGTTTAATTCATTAATTTTAAAATCATTTGCAAGAATCCCTTTATCAAACTTTTTAGTCCACTACTTAGGAGCTTGCTTTAAACCAGTTTGAAAAATACCATCAGCCCTTTAAATAGCACCATATACACATCCTTATCTAATCCACCATCTAAATATAATATTTTGATATCTATTTGGTAAATGACAAGTTTATAAATAGAAGCAAGTGTCCGAAGCATTCTAATTGTAGCAATTCTTACCACCAGTACATACATATATCAAAGTAGTTAATTACTTCTTTTAGGGTAAAGCCCATGTTAACTAGTCTTGCTTAAAATTTGTTGATGTCTCCATTACCTTTCATTTTTCTTTTGAAAACCTATTTGCAACCTATTGCTTTAAAAACAAAAGGGAGGCCCACTTATTTCTAAGTTTTATTTTCACTATCTCATCTTGAATCACTTCTTTCCAAAAAGCTACATCATGAGATCACTTTCAATGTTATCACAAAATGGTATAGAACTTCTAATATAGTCACATGTAAATTCTAATCCAAAGGTCTTTTGTTTCCTTTGTTTTTACTTCCTCTAGCTCTTGAACTCTTAGATATTAATATTAGTTCGATGAAGTTCTTGATTATGTCACTTTTACGAACATACTATTTGGGTTTAAGAATTGAGATAAATTCATATTCTTCAAAACTAGCATCCCTAGACTCAATTATCATATTTATGAGCTATGAGTCATTTGATTCAATTACTGTGAATCTATATACTTTACTATTTTCAGCACACTCCAAGAAGATACATTCAATTTCATTTTCACCTAGTTTCATCCTTTTAGGTTAAGAAACTTCTAGTATAGCCTAACAACCCTAAAATTTTAAATAATTAGGTTAGATTTCTTTTCTTATAGAGTTTTTATATGGGCTATCTTATTCCTTTTATTATGAACTCTATTTAAAACATAGCAAGTTGTTAAAATGGCTTCACCCTAATAACCTTCAGAAAGACCATAATAAGGTAGCATTGTGTTTTCCGTTTTTGCTAACATCTTATTCTTTCTTTCAGCTAAACCATTTTGTAGTAGTGAATAGGAAGTTATTTGGTGTATAATCTTAGTGGATTTTAAATAATTTAGATTGTAATATTTTTCTCTCCTATCCAATCTTAAGCGTTTGATAGAAGTTTAATGTTCAAGTTCTACTTTAGATTTCAAAACCTTTAATTTTTCAAAAGTTTTATCTAGAGATGATACCTAGTAATCACGACAATATCTGGTACAATCATTGATAAAATATTTCATGCCATCTATAGTAATACATCCACAACTCTAGAACTTCTTTCTACTCTAGTAAAAGGAAGTTTTGTGATCTTAGTGAGTGTGCATGAAGTACATGATTGATTGATTTTATTTGTTTTAGGAATAGATTAGATCAACCATGTCTTTTAACTTCCTAAAACTCACATGTCCCAATCAAAAACCTCACAAGAATCACCTTATCCTCTTCGAGCACTTGAGAGACTTGAAGTATTATTATAGATACTAAAGAAAATTGTCAATGGCTTTGCAATCTCGTCCTCCTTCTTATAGCTTAGGTTCAGAAGTTTTAATTTTCAAAGTTGCAGGAGATGCATGTGTTGTTTCACGAGGAACCAACACCTATCAAGCATCAGTCATCCCACGCAGTTCCACTTCAATTTGGTCCACCCGTTGCTGCTATTCTGGGAAGGAAGGAATCCGTTGCGAGAGCCTCTTTTGGCTCTCTTGCAGCTGCATCTGATTGAGCTGCAGATTCACCATCTACTACTAAATTTGCATCAGCAGACTCCATTGTCAAACGCTCGAAAGGTCCTTAATCCTCTGTTGTCTCGTTTGCCTTTTCTCATTGCTGTTAGCTGACTCTCGTCTGTTTCACCTGCGGTTGTGACAAACTCAAACACGTACAAGATGTAGTCACCTAACAAAAGAAAATTACAAACACGGACTTTATTCGGTTACAGGTTGCAACAATTACAGTATTTTACAACCTTAATCGACATTGAATTATTACAGTACAAACTCCAACTTTCAATAATTTTGTGACTTAGAATCAATACTCAAATAAAAGTAACTCTTATTGAAATTCGGTAACTGTTCGTAGAAAATTTTGTAAAAACTGTACTCGAGTTCTCGATCGTTTTTGTTCCTGTTCAACTTGTTTCCACTTCACTTAAGTGAAATAATAATCCTCCATTCGTTGGAGTGGTCTCCATCTCAATTATCAGTAATTATACTCAATTGATTCATATCAACACTCATTTCAACCAAAAAGGTTGATTAAATTCAGATCGGAGAAATTTTGTTTTAATCGAGGGAAATTCTTGCAGATTTCACTTGCGATTTTGCATATCACGGTCTGCCTTCACCTTGATCTTATTCAATTAACCAAGGTTTTCATAGTAAAAATCAGTCTCTACAACTACTAGTTTGTTGTAAATGATTCGACGATCACAAATCCACTCTGATCGCTTCTTGATGGTTATTTTCTTCAATTATATTCATCACAAGAGCACAATCTACCTGTCATCGTGTTCGTATACGTGTGGATCTATATTAAATGAGATTGATGAATGCCAGATCGATGAGATTACACTCCTCTTGGTCAGATCTAAGCATATTTCCCACAGAAAACCAGATCGGCCACATACCTTCTCAATTCTCACCGGAATTGGTAGCTAATTTTCATAGCAGACATTCCAGTTAATGAAGTCGATTGAACGGCTACTTCTCTCCTCTGCAAGTGTCTCTTCTCAATCCTCAAGAAATGCAGAGGTTAAAGGAGAACGGTATTCGTTAGGGACATGGTAAACCTCGAACATTGTATGAGGCGTCATCAAGCGGCCTTGGCAAAGCGGGTCCTCTTCTATCAAGATACTCAAGGTTGCTAATTTGTTATAGACCTTAATTGTATGTTTATTAGTACAATGCTAATGATTGTGGGAAAATGAGTCTTCTTCTAGCATTAAAAGTGTACTCATGCTCCATGTGTACAGGCTCTTCCAAAAGTTGATTCAAAACTAAGCCAAAATGCAATGAACCTCTTCCTTGAAGTAGACAAGGATATCCACGGAAGGGCTGAGAGACATGTCATGATTGAGGCTTTCCCTTTATGCAATGAAGAAAGTTTTGAGACCCTTGAATCCTAGATTGGGACTTCTGTATAAAATGGAGCAGCCTAGGAATATCTCGCTCGTCTTTAGGACGAAAGGACCATGTAGTTTGACCCTCGGGAAACATCCTCCTTGAGCCTCTTGAGAGTTCTTTGATCTCCACACCCTTCCAAAAGTTGGACTGTTTGAAGAAGGATTTGCTTGACTCATTTGTTGAGATTCTGGTGGATCGGCTAAGACCATAGAAAGCGCCAAGACATGGCAATCCTTCAGGACAGCCATTTGATTCAGTAGGAAGGGGTTGGTGTCTGTGGTCATTCCCTATCAATCAACCTGAGTCATCCATCTTTACTACCCAGTACTTGATATACTAGTTGTTATTGTATGTATCCACGTGGTGTCATTTGCAATATTCAGGTAACTTCTTTATTTCCTCTCCCGAGGGATTTGAATGATCCTTGAGAAACTATATATGTTGATCTTCATTTCCTCCTCAGATGGAATTGTATGTATTCGGTAGGAAGGGGTTAGTGTCTGTGTTCGATAACAAGGATCACACTAAGGTGAAAAGGCTCCTGTCATGAATCCTCTCCTTCTCTTTGTTACCCCAACACTCACCGGTTGTGGGTTGGTGCTTTAGGGATTGAGAAGGCTTTGAATAATGATTTCTACGGTTGCCAACAGAGGTTTGCCGCTATAATATTTCCCGCCACCTTCAACGTTCTCCAAGATTCATGTGACCACACCAAGTCAGGAAAATGAGTTGTAGTCAATTTGGAGGAGACTGAAATGGCCATGTATATCCGGAATGTCAGGCAATGCTAAGGTCAAGCATAAGCAACTACTTTTGTCTCTCAAATAGCCATGCTTGTCCTCGTATAGCAGCCAACTGGTTTACTACCACCATGGATAGTAAAGTAAAGTCTTTCTCAAAAGCTAGACGGGAGATCTGGCATGCAGATTCATTGGCATGAATCTATTGGGAACTGGATTGCCCCCACTCATATTGAGGCTATTGATGGTATGGTGCAAGCTTATCATTGGCACCTTAGACTAGAGCTCGTAATTGTTGCTAGAAGAGTTGGATGTTATGAGTTACTCTTGACTAGATCAAGTTGGCATATAATTTTGTCCCACCTCCGACTTGAAAATGAGTGTATTATCATCAGAAAAATTCAACTCTAGTGACAAGGAGGATCTCACTGGGTATTTCATATTAGAGAACGTAAACCTCTCTGTTTTCATAGGATTCGGATATGGCTAAATCGGTCATAGGTTTGGGAATTCGATACGCATATCCTAATTGTATGCCGTTGAGGATGAATAGTATGGTTCTCAATGGGTGCGGACTCCACTAAAGATACCGTATATTGGATGAATCAATAACAAAAGAAGAGGGTATTTACCATTGAAAAACTAAAACGTGTAAAAAGCACTACAAACTAACAAAGAAACCCTACAATCTATGGCTAAGCTATTACTAGAACTAAGGTAAAATAAAGAAAATTATTGTTAAATGATTCATCGATCTTGGGCTTATCGTGGACTCGTTCTATGTTACTCCTACTGTTTTCGAGCTCTTTCATGTTCTCTTTTGGTGATTGTGAACCATTAAGATTTTTGGTAATATCACGTATATACTCCAAGTAAAAAGGTTGTTTGTCCATGTTCTCGAGGAAAAGGCCGATTTCATGGAGGTTCCAATTTTACCAACATTTACAACAAGAAAAAACTAATTTCTCCTAAAAAAAAAATCTCACCATAAAAAGTCCTTCAAAAGCCCCTTCATCAACACCAACACTGGGTCTATCTAAGTGCCTTCAATGGGTAATCAAATCAGTTCAACAAAATCCCACTGGACTCGTCAGTCTAATATCCTTCTTACAAAGGTCGTCATGGGTTCATGTTGGAAAGTGGTGGTCTAGATCATAAATGAAAAATGAATAATCAAAAAGTCGACGATCGAGATCATCAAACATGAGGCCCATAAGACTGTTCCTCTGCAAAAAAAAATCTCTCAATAAGATAACCTTTTTGATCCCCTATATACGCTCACTCAAAACAATTTAACAAAAAAATTTAGATATTATCATATATATATATATATATAATGAAGCAACGTTATAGATATTATATCAGACTTATGTATCATAGATTTTACAAATTATGCATATGATAGAACTATGTAGAAACAAAGAATTCATGTAGTCAACCCCATCTAGTATGGAAAAAGGCTTAGTTGTTGTATTATACCCTCTCGTGTGATATAATATCTCATCAGGTTGCCTAATCCTAGGTTGAAAACACTGACTTCAATCTCAATATTCTTATAGATTCCAGCACACATAATGGATCAGGTCCCATAGGTGTCAAAGAACATGTGGTTCAGTCCTCAGCGACAACCATTTTCTATAGAAAACACGAATTGAACTCCACATTAAAAATATGTTACAACAACAACAACTAAGCCTTTTCTCATACTAGATGGGGTCAGCTACATGGATTCTTTGTTTCCACAGAGCTCTATCATTTGCCATGTTAGCAGTTAACTCACAATAAGCTAGATCATTCTTTATTGTTTCTTTCCAACACTTTTGTGGTCGTTCTCTACCTCTTTTAATACTTTCTAAATTTAGTTTTTCATACCTTCTTACCGGTTCTTCTTCTTATCTTCTTTCTATATGTTCAAACCATCTTAAACGATATTCTCTCATTTTATCCTCTATTGGTGTCACTCCTAATTTGTTTCTAATAATCTCATTATATATACGGTCTTTTCTTGTATGACCACTCATCCATCTCAACATCTTCATTTCTGTCACAGACATCTTTTGTACATGTTGATGGTTAACTGCCTAACACTGAGAACCATAAAACATGGCAGGTTTAATTTTTACTCTATAATATTTACCTTTTAACTTTAATGGTATCTTCTTATCACAAACAATACCTGATGCTCCTTTCCATTTTAACCAACCAACATTAATTCTATGCGTAACATCTCCATTGATTCTTCCATCACTCTGAAAATTTGATCCTAGGTATTTAAAACTTTCCTTTTGAGGATGTAATGTGTGTTAATTTTAATTTTTATGTCCTCTAAAGTAACCAAATGATCAAACTTACATTCCATATATTTTGTCTTTGTTCTACTAAGTTGGAGACCTTTGCTTTCTAATGCTTCTCTCCATAGTTCTAATTTTCTATTGACTTTTTCCTTAGACTCTTCCACTAACACAATGTCATCTACAAATAACATACACCAAGGCACTTCATCTTGAATATGTTTTGTTAACTCATCAATCACCATTATAAATAAGTATGGACTTAAAGTTGATCCTTGATGTAACCCAATATTAACTTCAAAAAAGTTTGTCATTCCTTCATGAGTCCTCACACATGTTTTTGCACCATCGTACATGTCTCTTATAAGGTTAATGTACGTCAATTGGATACCTCTTTTTTCCAAGGTTCTTCAAATAACCTATCTCGGTACCCTATCGTAAGCTTTTTCTAGATCAATAAATATCATGTGAAGGTTTTTCTTTTTTGCTCTAAAAAGTTGCATAAGACATCTTAAAAGGCGAATTAATTCAAAAGTAGATCTATCTAGCATGAATCCAAATTGTTTCTCTGTTGTACTTGATACTTGTCTTAAACTATGTTTGATAATTCTTTCCCACAATTTCATAGTATGGTTCATTAACTTGATACATCGATAATTCACATAATTCCGAATGTCTCCCTTGTTCTTATATATGGGTATAAGTATACTCGCTCTCGATTCCTCGGGCATCTTTTGGTTTCTCCATATTTCATTAAATAGTCTTGTGAATCAAGTGATTCCTATTTCTCTTAGTATTTTCTAAACTTTTGTAGCAATATTGTCTAGTCCTACCAATTTACCACCCTTCATATATTTAAGAGCCTCTTTGACTTCATTCTTTTGAATACACCAATATAAATTGTGGTTTATATACTTTTCTAATTTGGCTAACTCTCCTAAGCTAATACTAACATCTTTATTTTCATTAAAAAGCTTATCAAAATAATTTCTGCATCTATTTCTTATATCATTATTTGCCACTAGAATTTTTTTATCCTCATCTTTGATGCATCTAACAGAATTAAGATCTTTAGTTTTCTAATCTCTAGCCCTAGCTACCCTAAAAATATCTCTTTAACCCTCTTTTGAGTTGAGTTTTTTATATAAATCCTCCTAAATTTTAGATTTTGCTTCACTGATAGCCTTTTTCACTTCCTTCTTTGCTTTCTTATAAGCATCTAAAGTTTCACTAGTTTTGTAGCATGTAATTTATAACATGCCCTCTTTGCCTTGATTTTATTTTGCACTACTTCACTCCACCATTAAGCTTCTTTTTGTATCGGTATACCTCCCTTAGATTTACCTAACACATCTTTTGCCACTTTCCTAATATGTATAGCCATATTGTTCTACATATCACAAGGTGTACCAACATAATTCCAAGCATCTCCTTGAAGGACACTTTTTGTTTAAATATATCTTCTTTCTCGCTTTTGTGGTTCCACCATTTAGTCCGAATAGCTTGATGCACTCTTTTCTTCTTTGTCCATTTTTTTATTTGTAAATCCATAACTAAAAGTCGATATTGGGTGGTTAAACTTTCCTCTGGAATTACCTTGTAATCTTTACCACACCCTCTATCTTTTTTTCTACAAATAAAGTAATCAATTTGTGTTTGTGATAAGCCACTCTTAAAAGTAATTAAATGTTATCTCATCTTTTGAAGATTGTATTGACTATAAAGAGATCAAATCCTATAGCAAAATTTAAAATCTCCCTACCTTTCTCATTTATATCGCTAAAACCAAAGTTTTTATGAATACCTTGATATCCTAATGCCTCTTTACCGACATGTCTATTTAAGTCTCTTCCTAAACAAATCATCTCCCTTTGTGGAATCCTATGAATCACTTTATCTAACTCTTCCCAAAAAGTTGTCTTTATACTATTTTCTAGGCCTACTTGGGGTGCGTAAGCACAAACTATATTCAAAACCTCTGCTCCTAACACTAATTTCAACGTCATGATTCGGTCACCATATCGTTATATGTCTACTACACTATCTTTTAAATCTTTATTAATGATAATACCAACTCCATTTCGAGCCTTTTCTTTACTTGAGTACCATAATTTAAAACCTATATCCTCTATCTCCTTTATTTTTTCTCTAAACCACTTTATCTCTTGTAAACATAGAATATGAATCTTTCTCTGAATCATAGTATCTACCACCTCCATTAGCTTACCGGATAATGTTATGATATTCCAAGAACCAACACAAATCTTATTATCTATAACTAGCTTCCTTACCCCCCCAATCCGTCCATATTGAAAATATAGAGTCCCTCTCTGTAAATTATTCACTACATTCGGGCGACAATGTAATGGAACTAACTTCTTTATCCACACCCGTCCATGATATGGCAACCCTCTCTGCAATTAATTCACTACATTCGGGTGAAAATGTAGTGGCCCTTGCTTACTTATCATTGTATTCGGGCTTTGCGACACGTCGTTAGGTGGAGATGCCTCAAAGCAATGCTCATAATTTGTGTAATTCATGGTATAAAAATCCGACGATGTTTTACGCTGGCTGTCGGAAGCCTAACACAACCCTCCTCCTTTATCTAGGCTTGGGACCGACAATGCAAGGGTGATCCCTTACATGGGTGGAGTTACATTAAAAATATGTTATTTCTTGTAATTTTCTCAATTATCATAAACATATAAAACATACTTTAAGGGTTTCTTCTTTAATTTTTTTTTTAAGTTTTCATCTTGAGAATGTGTCTTTATCACTGAAAAATGCAAAATAGTTTTATATTATTTAATCACTGTTTTATGGAGGTCTAAAATGAGAGTTTCCAGTTTCTCGTGAAATTCTGCCTGTTGAAGCTTTTGCAGGTGAGTACAAGTACTGACGTCTCTCCTGGTCAAGGGGTTGACTCTAAAAGAACCTTCAAAAATAAAGATTTCAATAGCCGATTTGTGCACTAGGGATCTGCCTAACCCCGCCTTTTTAGAGTGTTGACGTCAACGATTTTTTTGTCCTTATGTTAATGTAATTTTTAGGATTCAAACAGGAACCAAAACCAGCTCGGTCCCAGATTCGGTTCCGGTCCTTGGTTAGAAGAAAACCGAATCCAATAGTTTGGAACCATTGCTTCTGGTTTACCCAGAATCGGCCATTTCCACATCTTCACAACCTTATGAGGGGCCTGTTCTGTCTTTAGCTTATGCTAACACTGCTTGGACTAAATAGTAAACACTGGATCTGGTCTTATGACCTCACTATCAAGTGGGCCAAGTTCCGAATAGTACCACCAAGATAGTGACGGATCCCTCGATGGATTTTGCTTTCTACCATGCTCTTATAATGCAATAGAAAGAGGCACTGAAAGGCTCAGAGTGTGTTCAAAGGAAGTTTTAAAACGTGAAGCTTTTTCTTGGTACAATGGGGAGCCCAAAGCCCACGCACCCCGGGTCGAACTCATTGCCTTCAACTTGCAGGAGAACTACTGCTCTTCGTGCTATAAAACATGATTTTGATTTTCTAGGTTTAGAAGAGATTATGACTTAAGATGAAGTATGACGATCCAAAGGATTGGTTGTTTAGCAATGTCTGAAACGTATCATCAAACTTTTTGTCAAGGAACAATCTTCCTTCAAGTTTCGAGGGAGATGGGAAAAAGGCACTAACTAGTTCAGGTTCTGATTCAGGATGATCTAATGGCTCCAAGCATAAAAGATTCAAAGCTTTTCCTTATTGAATCTAAGGATGTAAACAGGTCAGACTTGGGTCTAATTCGATCATTACTGAATTTGACTTGATCGGAGTTCGCAAATCAGGTTCTGGGTTCGTTTCATAACCAGAGGGAAAAGAAATCAAAACATGTGTTCCTAACAAGGGGGGTTTATTGTGTAGATTAGGGCTCGCATTTGGATTCAGGTGCAACACCACATACAAATTCCAGTTCTCAATATATTCTGATCCAATTTCACTTACTGGATCCAATTAATCATGTCTGGATTTGGATCAAACTTAAAGAAAGACCTAAAATGTGCTTTGAGTATGATAAACCATTCACAACATTACTTTTGAAACCGAGAGGATCTAATGGCATGTTTAATTTGTGGTGCTAGGACCTTGAGTCTAGAACAACCGGCCTAGACCCCCTACATGAGCTTATAAAAATGGTTTCAAGAAACTAAGTTTTGTTTTTGCAAAGCACCTAGGTCCAATACCCATGGCCCACCTCTCCCTTTGTATCGAAGTTTTCAACTCTAATGAACCTATGGAAAACTATATTTTCATGCCAACAATGCGTTCTGAGTTTGATGCACAATAGAATTTATAATTACAGACATCTTGTATAAAGCACGATGGACCCAAAACTCTCAACTCAGGTGGAACTCCAAGTCAGGGTGTTTTTTATATAAACCGATCCTTCATCTGAGGTAGGCAAGTTATATGAGTCGAACACCAGCTGCCCTTTAAATATTAAATTTTTTTAATATATTATTTTCATTACAAGTGAAAATCATTAGGATTTGGGTCATTTTGTTTACATTTCTGTCAAAAAATCAGAAGATTTTAGCATATGAGATGTAGATCGTGTGGAAACTAAAACCGGGTCATGTTTGGGCTGACCTTCTTTGCGGCAAACGATGCATCAGTAACACGACCCTATCCATATCCAGGACATGATGTCCTCTCAAAGTAATAAAATCAGGTCGTGTTGGGTTGACGTGTTCAAATGGGCATGTTGGTAAATATCCGCGTCGGTTCATCCACAGGACACACAATCCAACTCCTCTTATACTGCAATCAATCGTGTTCCACTAATTGGTTAATAATGGAAAAGTTAGAGGTGCAAAAGAGTCTTTGTGCTTTTGTTGAATATTTAACCAATAAATAATTAAAAGAAAAAGAGAGGGGATCGAAGGAATGTACCTTGAGGTGAAACACTTGCGTTAACGCGTCCAGTCAACCGAAACTTTTGTGGTTTGTTCGTTGATTCTCTCTCTCTCTCTTCTTTAAAAGTATAAGAAAAGGAAGAGCGAACCAGAAGGAGAAGAAAGAGAGAGTGTGTCTGGTGTTCTGAGAGCGAATTGAGATGTTGGTATTTTGAGGAAGGGAATGGCGTGATCGGTGGGATTTAGGGAAGGCCGGACTTTCCTGAAAGCGTCCTCTCCCTTCCCTCGATTTCCTTTCCTTCTTCTTTCTGATATTTTTCTCCTTTGCTGGAAGAACAAGAACACTCCAAGCTCTGTTTGTGTCGCGAACGAAAATGAAAAAGGAAGAGGAAAAACAAGGATCGTGAGACGCGGAGTTCCCTTATTTCCTCCTGCAGACAGAGTACCTCCGGAGCTTCTCTTCGGATTTCGTCCGTTTGACGTAAAAATCGCAGCAGGTACGTCAGATTCTTCTAATCTGATTTTCTTCTTGTCAGTATCACTGGCGGCAAAGCCACAGAGAATTCTTCTTTCTTCCGCTGTTGTCACATGGACACCTTAGCTTGCCTTGGTGTCCTGTTTTTCTTGTGTGTTAATTTACAGGGAAATGTACAAATCTACGCGTCTCGTGTCGTTTCATCATGTCATTATGACACGGTGCACGGCAAACTCTTTTTTCAATGTCCCAACAATCATTAGGCGTTATTTTAGGGAGATCTGGGTTTCTTACTAAACTCTATTTTCACGTGCTTTATTTTTAAGTAAAAAAGTGAAATTCTAGCATATCTTTCGTGAATGCATAGTGTTTGTTTTTCAGAATTCACTCGTCATTTTCAATTTAAAACTTCTGTGACACTTAGAATCAACTTGAATTATCTTTTCTACGGATCCGTTAACGCCAGCATATATGTTTGGTAGTTGATTAACTCTTTCAATTATCTCCAAATGTGCTTAAATTCGGGTAATACATGGAACCCAATAACTTAATGCTTCATGTTGTGAACTTATGAAAAATCCATGTGCTATTATTTGCTTTTGTGGGGTTGGCCAACAACATTATGGAGGAAGTTGGAAGTTCCCACTTTATCCTGTTTTTTCTGGATAACACGCATCCATCGTCACCTCCATTATTGGTTAAGCTGGGGCCGTTCCGACCTGCTTCGTGTTCTGTTCAGGATAATTAGATGAGCAGCGTGTCACAAAGCCCTACCTGGCTAGACACGGCTCGTATAGATCGTTTACCTGTTTTTATATAATATTCATGCACACACATGTAAATAAAAACAATTCTAAATCTAACTAGCTGGATACTTTCAGCTGTGCTCAATAGTCGATATTCATTTTTCACATTTAAAAAAGATTGGTTTTTAATTAATTAAAAAACAAAGTCGTGCTAAGAAACTTATTTTTGAAAATAGAGCAAGCTTGCCTTCGACTCATTTAGCTCGTGAAGTTCGATTAGATCGCACTCATGTTCGAGTCACATGACCATCCTGTTAGTGTCTCGAGGCTTATGGAACATCTGATTGAATTGCACTAATTTCCCTCCCAAAAAAATTCCTGGTATTTTAATTGGAAATATTCTAAGGAAAGAGTGCTGTCTTTTTTTTTCTTTGCTTTTTTTTTTTTGAGGTATAGGATAAAGAAAGAGGGTTGTAGTTGAATAAGACAATGTTCAAGGATTATTGATGGTGACTTAAATCCTACTTGCAATAAATGTTGAAAATTGTTAAAAGAATCAGTTCAGAAGAAAAGGTTAAATCACCGGGATCGTGTTGTTGACGCAGTAGTTTTTAATTGTCTTCCATATGGAAAACTGTCAAATAAACTATTAATGTGTGTGTGACTTGAGAGGGAAAGAAGTTAAAAAGGAGAGAAAAGACAAATTCATGAGACACAAAGGATGAAGGTTGCCTTTTTCTTTTCTCTTCATACAAATGCTTTCAAAGTATTCCAACCAACGCACGCAGCATGTTAAATCATCTCACAGGGCTACCATTAATGTGTGTGTGAGAGATCCTTGTGAGAGAGAAAGGAGTTGAAAGGAGAAATGAGACAAAATCCTGAGAGACAAAAGATGGTTTCCTTTTTCTTTTTCTCTGCATACAAATGTTTTCACGAATAGTGTTAGTTCATAACCTTCCCACAACATTTTCAATATTCCTAGTTTTTTGGGGGGATACAAGATAAGGACCCTCTGGGAGTAGAACTCCGCACCAGCAGCAACGGTGCTAGAGCACCCTGCCGTTGAGATGACGCTGGGTGCAATATCCCTAGTTTTATTGTTACATGCTTCCTTTTATTTCTATTTTATTTTCTTTAATGCCTTCTGTTTTAGGGCTTGATATAAATGCCCTCACGTTATGTAAGACGGTATTTTGTCTCCTTTGTTTTGATCAATAAAGGAACGGGAGCCAGTATCTTCTCTCTAAACGCTGGATTCTTGAACGTCCATTAATGGTTTTCATGGATATTCATTGCGTCACATCACTTTGGTTTACTTATTTGTACTTGAGATAGAGCATTTTGGTTAGGAAGAATTAAAAGAAGAGAATATATATATATATATATATATATATATATATATATATATGGAGAGAGAAGATGTGGTCAACGCTCAAACCTTATTCGTTCTCAACTATACTTTATCATTAGAGTTGTTTGATTTTTTAGATGAATGGTTAAAGTGATAAACAAAAATTATATAGTACATAGTGCATTAAATGCAAAATATAAAAGTCTAACTGTACTTTTAATTCAAACCTCTATTTTTTATCGCGAAAAATGTTTAAGTATCAAAAACCATGTCTGTTGCAACATGGAGATATGATCCATGATCAGTTCTTGGAGTGGGTCAGGATTGAACCCCACACTCATCCACCCATGTTATCGTGCTGAAGCTGGTCTCAAATTGGGGTGTGATCCTTTGGAATGAGTCAGGAACTCGTGTAGTTGGGCTAAGAGAAGGGGACATGAGATCCAACCCACCATAAAGAGGTCAATCCAGATCCAACTCAGTTGAATAATTTGCTCAAAGAGAGCAGAACTGAGCTCAGACCTAGGCTGCCTTGAACCCATCTAGACCGGAGCTAATCTCAACCAACTTGAATTGGTTCTTACCAAGCAAACTTGTACACAAATTTGATCCAGTCCACGATGTGTACCACCGTGGGTTGTCGGTCCAAACCAATCAATTTCTGAATCAACCGGACTCTCTGACTCTAAACCGGATCGATTGAATAAACCAAATCTCTCACTCACAAGTTTTCTGCTGTAGGGAGTTAATCAAATTTTACGGGAGCGTATCAGCTTTGGAATTTTATGGATATGTATCTTATTCGGAAAAGGTATAATCTTATTGAAAATGATATTATTTTTTTTAATTACGTTTCCATTTTTAATTTAATTATTTAATCTTGACTACCTAGCTAAGTGAACACGTGGCGTAATATGTTGGTTGCGCAAGTAATATTTGCTTTGACTGATGTTCGTGTTCTCAACATGTTACGCTCTTTGGTTTATAGGTATTGCGGGCGGCGTTCATATATGAAGCTTACACATGGTGCTTCTCAGTTGAATGACGTTCGGCACAAAGCTCCATTAGGTTTTACATGTCGAAGAAGCGAGCGAAATCAAGATCTCCAAGAACTCTGATCCTGCAACTCTGAGAAGGAAAGTTATTTGTGAGAGATAGAGTTTCGCGACCCACTTCGCCATTGAGGTTGGTTGAGAGGAACTGTTGTGGCACCATCTGAGAGTTTCCTTCGGGAAATTCCATTCAGGAAACATTTGCTTTCAGGGCAAATCTCCTTTAGCATGTCTTCTTATTTAATCTGTCCTAGTTAGAACCATTACAGGTTTGTAACGGGCAATTCTCCTTTGGCATTATATTATTATCTCCTTAGCATCATCACCAATCAAAATTGGAGGAGAGATATATCAACTTGGTCTCTGTATTGGACACAGTTGGATCGGTTGGAAAAAACTGAAGGCTGTCTGTTGGTGTTGGAGGAACTATCTCCGCAAGACAACAGCAGTTTTTCCTCAGAATAAAGTTAAACTGCAGCTATTCGATATTGCTTCCGTAGTAATACTGCTACTACTAAGGTGCTCTCTCTCTCTCTCTCTCTCTGTCTATCTATCTATTTAATATACGTGTCTGTGTCTGTGTATGTGCGAGTTCTGTAGTAAGTCGTAGCCTCTAACGCTGTCAGCTGTTCAAGAGACTTTAAAGAATTCCTTGATCTTTTAAATGATAAACGTTTCGCCATTAATTTTTTTTTGTAAATTTTCTTTTGCCATTAGTTATTTACTAAGATCTGCGCTTCGAGTAATTGGTTTTTGTTTCAGTGAGAGGGAACCATCGATCTTTGTTGCTATGGAGGCAATTCTAGAGACCAAATCGCTTCATCTGAATTAAGCAACTCCCATGCTGTTTAAGCTTTTAGGAGAGTTTGGATTGTTTACAAGCTACGAACTACTATAGCATATAATTTACTTGTAATGCTATCTTCGTTCACGGATTCGGAGTGTTGATTAGCATCAAGTAAAAGAAAAAAAGAGAAAATGTTTACCATGTTCAATGTGCTCAGTAGAGCGAGTTTCACAGACAGCAGTGATGATGAGGATCTTGATGATATTGAGTCCATGTACGAAGGTCAAGCTCAAAGCATTTTGTCAAGCATAGATGAAAGCATTGGTAAGATTGATGATTTCCTAGCATTTGACAAATGCTACGTGCATGGGGACATTGTTTTCTCTGTGATGGACCCCTCAGCACAACTGGGTAAGGTCATTGATATTGATGTTATTGTAGATTTAGAAAATGATCATGGGAAAATGGTAAAAGACATAAATAGCAAAGAACTTCTGAGGATCAGATCTTTCTGTACCGGTGATTACGTAATTCATGGCCCCTGGTTAGGTGTTGTTGATCGTGTAAAGGAGCTCGTGACCATTGTTTTCGATGATGTACATGGACTGGTACCGATTGTGAAGTTTGGAATCCGGCAAGCTCAACCATTCTTCAAGTTTTGCTATCCCTCCAGGCACTGGTACTTAATGCTAAACCATACTTCAATGAAGCATGCTATGGTAAGTGTAGATGCTAGAAAATTCCTGCTTCTGGTTCTTAGGCCTGAAGCGAATATTTTCATGTGTCTAAGTCCTATTTAAGCAAAAGGGTGTGCCAGCTAGCTTGCTTAAGCTAGCGAAGAAATATTTTGAAATCTGACTCCTAACGTGGCGACTGTGAGCAATCAAGCTCTTTTCGTCGCAGACCTTCTTACACCGATGCGCAAGGGTCAGTCTGTACGCTTAGAAAATCGAGTTTTTAAATATGAGAACCTACGAAAATGTTTGAGGTGTTCGATTCAGGCTGTTTTTGTATGATTTTCAAGTTTTATTTTACATGAATTTGCACGTGCCTATGTCTTTCTTTTTATCCCTTTTCGGGCCAACTAGGTGTGTGTTATGAACACGTGACCTAAGTGGGGCGAGTTTGAGCAGGAGTGTGGAGTTTGCTTTGATGCAATATGCGTCCTAACTCGTGGTATGGCATATATGCAATGCAAACTCACGCAACTCCAAAGGGAAAACCCGAATTGAAAGACAATGCGGAAGAGAAATGACTTGAATGTAAATTGCAAAAGAGAAATTGCAAAAGAGAAATATGGCTATATCTTAAGAGCGGAAAGGCTCAATTGTGCAAGTGTGTGTCGTGTATATATGTAAAGACTACGTACACTGTTGAACCTTAAAACCCAAATCTTAAAGACATAACCGAAAGGGAAATACTTATAATATATATGGGCCCGAAGGTCGGCAACGTGTTACGTGGGTGTTGTGTGTATATTGAAAGACAACTCACACGACTTAAATGAAACCCAAATATAAATTGCAATATGGCCTTAACTAAGGTCTTGGGAGTAAAAGCGAAAGCTCAATGTGTGTGAGTGTAGAATTGAAGTACTACGCACACGACATGAAATTAAACCCAAATATAATTGCAATAGGCCTTGACTAAGGTCTTGGGAGTAAGAGCGAAAGCTCAATGTGTGTGAGTATATAATTGAAATACTACGCACACGACATGAAATTAAACCCAAATATAATTGCAATAGGCCCTTACTTGGGTCTTGAAAATAAGAGCGAAAGCTCAATGTGTGTGTGTGAAAATTGAAAGACAACACACACAACTTAAGCAAAACCCCACGCAACTTAAATTATATAAGTAAGTCTATATCTTAAGGACTGATTAGGCCCATGTGTGTATTAAAATCGGGTGCAGCTAAGAGCGGAATAAACTCAAGTGCACGTATGTGTGGGTGTGCCAAACCACGTTATTACAAGTGGGGGGAGACAATGCTCCGTTATTACAATCCCGTATCAAATTTAATTAAGCTTAAGCAAGTCTATAAACAAGGACCGAGTTAGGCACTTACGTATAACTGGTCCGGGGGTGACTTGCTTGCGCTTGGGCTTGAGTGTCGCCTTGGGCTGCAAGAGGGAGTTCTTTGGAAGGGCGCGGCAAAGGAGGGTGCTGGCCGAATGGCAAGGGTGTGGCGGGTGTGGCATCTTGGCGCTAGCCGAACGGAGGGCTAGGTTGCTGCCTTGGTTGGGGTAGTTAAGGGTGCTTAGGGAAGGTAAAGGGGAGATAAGGTGTGGGGCTGTCTAAGGGAAAGGTGAGGTAGCGGGTGACTAGCTAGGGGCTGTCTAAGGGAGAGGTAAGGTGCAGGTGGTGCAGTCGGTTTAGATGGGCCGATTGGTGGAAGGTGGCAAGTGGTAGCCGGTTGGATGAAGTGGAGGTTAGGCTAAGGAAGGGTGGTGTGTGGTGGCTAAGAGTGGAGGGGGAGTGAAGAGAGGGTGGTGTTATGATGGGGTACTAACCAGAGGATGGCTGAAAGTTGGAGGTGATGCGGATGGCAAGGGAGCAGTCGAAGGGATGGAAGGTGGCAGGTTGGTGCAGTCGGGTGGCATGGAATGGAGCTGGTCGGAGGATGGTGGTGGCGTGGAGTGGAGCTGGCCGGGGTTGCAAGGTGGAGCAGGTGAGAGAAGAAGGAAAGGGATGAGAGAGGAGAGGGGGCTCGGCTGGCCCAAAAAAACATGAAAAACCCGCCCACTAGGGAGGGGGGTGTTTATAGGGCTTGGGTGGGTCGGTTTGGGCTGGTATTGGGGGGCTGGTTTAGTGGTTAGGTGGTGATGGTTTGGGGATAAGGTGGGCCAGATATTTAGGGGGGGCAGATATTTAGCTTAGGTGGTTTTAGGGATATGGTGTGCTAAGGATTTAGGTGGGCTGGTTTAGTGGTTTAGGGCTTAGCTAGGTGGGTTGGGCTTAGGGTGAGGTTTAGTGAGGTGGGTTAGGTGTTTAGGCTAGGATTAGGTTGGGATTAGGGGAATTAGGCTAGGTTTAGGGAAGAATTAGGGAAGTGGGTTAGGTGATTAGGTTGGGATTAGGGAAAGATTAGGGAAGTAGGTTAGGATTAGGTCGGGTTTAGGGCAAATGGCTAGGATTAGGGGGTTTAGCTTAGGATTAGGTTAGGAGCATCCCTTTGCATGGCCCATAGACCTAGTTGTATCATGTTGGTGCAACCCTAGGTTAGGTGTAGGTTCATACAAGTTTAAACCCACACTCATTAGGCTAATCCCACATGATTAACCCAAAACTTGACATACAAGTCAAGCTTAACACATTTCACTCATTTAATCCTCCCCATTCTCTCTCATGCCCAGGATTCCACGTGAATTTCAAGTGGGCCCCACCTCCATTTATGAGAAGGTGATGTGGGCCCTGGATGTGGGTATTGAATTGGATCTTTGGATCCAAATCCAAATCCAAATCCACATATATGTTTGGACTGGGATCTGGATATATATGATCCAAATCCGATCCAAAGCTGAATTCTGACTCCTTCAGGATATGTTCGAAGCGAACGGTTTGTGCGGGGTCTGACAGCATCAGTACTCCATCTTGCGTTGGGTCTTTGCCAACATTGTCGTCCGCTTCTGTTTTCACCTTCCGGAGATGATTTCAAAGAGTTTTGTTGATAACAGGGGCTTGGATGTTCGAGATTCTGGGGATGAATCTTCCACGAGAGTTTATGTGCCGGGCTTGACATGTGCTCCGGTTCCGGGCTCTCTTTTGCTCTTCTGGTCCTGCTTTCATCAGGCCAAGTCGCTTTGTGGGGTTTCAAAACATCTTTTAAAGGGTTTTAAAACTATATTATACATATTTTAAAACATATATAGTTTAAACATATGTACAGGGTTGCCTGGAAGGCTCCTGGGTTTCTAGACTCAAAATAGCCCTTTGAGGCAGCTTTTATAAAAACCAGGTTATTTGAGAAGTTCGTGGGATTTCGGGGTGTTTACAATAAGCAAATCGGCAAGGTGGAAGGGGAGAAGAATTCTGTTACTTACAATGAGAATGCATTTCTTCTTTCATGCAAGTCATACTTACTGCGAAAACCACCACAGGTATGTGCTTTCTTCAATAAATCTACTCCTAATGGTCTTTGAGACCCTTGTGTGGTGCAGCAGTGATGCGGAGAGAGAGAGAGAGAGTCGTTGCTATGTTATTACGTCCCATACTTTCCTACAAATTGTTGCTACACTTAGAAATTCAGTAACATAAGTCTTCAGGGATTCTTTGAAATCCTAACCCATGTGGAGAAAATCCAGCAAAATTTATGCAACGACTCTGTGATTGAAGTCTAAGTTGTTTCTAAGGAAATCAATAAACAATGGAAAATAAGAAAACAACAGTAACTTTCAGTTAATATATTATTATCATTAATCTCTCTCTCTCTCTCCATGCATCAACTGCACTGTACATGAAACTGGTTCCAGTCAACATAATGCAACTTGAGCTCAAGGACCCAAGCTGAGGAAGTAGATTTCGTATTGCATCTTTTGGACAAGTATAATGCAGAACAGATAGAAGGGATTGTTGCCAGGTTGTTTTGTGTATAAGATCTTGTATGCCAATTAATAATCTTAATCACTTACTTTTTTCTCTTTCTGTGCAGAACTTTGAGGCTCTCGTGGAGGAACACTTCAGGACGCACGCACAATCAATTCTTGCAGCCTGTAAAGATTATATAGAAGGAGCCCAAGATGGATGTGTTTCTGAGGATGGAAAAATCATAGGTGGTGATTGTGGCAGTTCAGCTGGTTTCAAGCTAATGCTTGCCAAGATTTTCCCTAAGCTTGTATCTGCTTTCGGTGAGAAATTGATCGAGTGTGGCGTTTTATCAATGTGGAAAGCTAAAAACTTCAACCAGGCTTTCTAGAACTAAGATTGATATAGGTGTCATATGAAACTGTTTGTGTGGTTGCTTTAGCTAGATGGTTTCACAATATTTTGAATAAAAAAGGTGGAAAACACTTGAGGTTAATAGGGTGTGGCTTCCTTCTGCTTTGAACTGGTTAATATTAGAGAATGCTTGGTTACCTTTATGTGTAAATTATTGGATACTTTGCCTGAATATTATTACAGTGCGTTGGTGTGAAGAGGAAAGAGCCATCATGCATGGATTGGGGAACTTATTGATATGTGAATACATTCAAAGATAGTATCCTCGTACATGTACTGCAATTTGACTACTGACGATTGAATATCCGTACCTTCCCAACATGGATGTGTTTAGATGTTTGATTTCGTTGTATTTTGTTTAAAGAAAGGATTTTTCTGCTTTCGTTTTTCACTTTTAACTGGTAAAAAATGTTATCGTACTTCTGAATCGTCTATTTGGCTCGTACATGTTATCATACAAGGTGGTATCAGCGACATGGAACTTAGTGGCCTTTCTAGGCTACCTTGGGCCGTTATCAAATTAATTTCAAAATAACAAGCTTATTTTATGAGACTAGGAAAGTTAATTTCTGTCCAATAGATTTTGAATTGTATGCTAGTACTGACCTACTCATAGACTATGATGTTATGTCGCTGATAGCATGACCCATCTATAGCTCAAAAGAATACCAAGTCCTTAATCATAATTTTGGTTCTCATTAAGAAAAATGAGGAGAGACAAATAGGAAGACATCTCAAGGATCTATGTAGAATGAAAACGCTCCAAATGCATCATAGCTTTCTTTTAATTCCAGCTCCTGAAAGGTATATATGTATGTATTCTCTTCTTCTTCATCATCGTCATATATATATATATATATATATATATATATATATAGATAGATAGATAGATAGATAGATAGATAGATAGTTATAGAGAGAGAGAGAGAGAACTTATCACATGCATAGTTTGATGAGATACGGTTAAATTAAGTTGGATCTACCAACTAGATTTCAAGAAAACTTTCCTCCTCGACCGGCTAAAAAGAATAATCCAACTGACGAGCAGTGAAACACGAACTACTTTCTACAAAATAATGTTGAATTCAGTGTTATCGCCAGTGACTTACGACAAACATCCCCTTTGTTTTCAGTACTATTTCCCCCACAGCAAGCACGCTATATTTGGGAGTTCTTTTTAGTTTTGAGATTAGTTTTAGAATTGTGACACCTCAGGTATTGACACCAAAAATTTTGCCGGAGTAAATCCAGCTTTCAAATTTATATATTGTTGGCTACCTAATGAAGTCCTCCTTTTCGGCACGGGACAGACTTTTGTACTGGTAAACCCTCTATGTATGAGGACCGATCTAATATCAAAATTATGCTGTTTTTATTTTGTGGAACAACCACTTTCCGGTTCAGATTAAGATCCATCTGGAAGATATATATGAATCATGTCTTGTCACATAAAAGTTTGTATTTCTTCGACAGACATACATGAAGGTACACTCTTTTGTAATATTTAATCAATCAAATTATGTCTAGCATGATGATGTTTATAATATATGTTTTCCTTGATAACATATTAAACTTATTAAGAAAACCTTTAAAAGAATTATATGTTCTAATTCTCATAGAACCGGCCACGACCAAAGTGGCACTGCTATATGCTAGCATTTCCTTGAACAAGTTACCTTGCTTTCTCCAAGTACTAATGTGCTTCAGCCAGTTAGGATGTGTTTGTATAACTTAACTTCTCAAGCACCCACTTGAGGAAGAGAATTCCTCCTCCATTCCGGCCTAGTAAGTGGTTGGGAAACGATGGAAAAGGGCAGGGAAGCACTTAAACCCGGCATGAATACATCGACTGATGGGGGTTTGGAACCGACTTGGTCCTTACGGATGATCGATCTGAGTCAAGTTTGCCATCTAGTTTGGCCATTGAGTCGACTGTACCAGGAGGTCAACCAAGTCCGTGCAGGTTGAGTGAGTTCTGTTTGGGTCAAACATGCCGTTCAACACTTATCGCGAGACACGTTCACTTAACTTATATCTGGTTCTATTGAAGTCTGGGTAAACCTGGATCCAAGCCCATTTGTCAATTGAATTAAGGTGATTTAAAGGTTTGAAGTTTGTGTTTGGAAACATATCTTCAGACTACTCAAGATAGCTGTATACTTTTGTTCCTTGTAAGAGCATGTCAGGAGTTGTGTCTTGATTGTGCGTGATGCTTATTAATGTTTTAGGGCGTGCTTGAACTGATGTTATAGCTGTTAAATCCATTTGATTCATATGGCTGTTGAATTCTTCACGAATCGCATGATTGTACAAATAAGATATGTGTGCTTATTACTATGCCTTTTGAGAATGATGAACGTACGAAAGATGGTTTATTTGAGAAAATTCTGATTTCCTATGGGTTATGAGACTAGATTAATGAATAAGAAAGATATTGGTCGTATGTGTGTGTGGTTTTTAGAGACTTGCATGCTTTTGTATGTTTGGCCTTGGATAATGTATATTCTAGTGCACTCTATCGTGGTAGTCGCAATAGGTCAAGGTCGTAGAGGCGTGGCCGGGATGACTCTCATAATTGTTGAAACTAAATAATGGATCATGCCCGTGACATGGATTTGTTTAATTAATTATAAGATTTTGTGTTTCTCATTTTTTATAACTTTTGCATGGTACTTTAAATGTATATGACCCTATTGGAAAGGGTTTAATGCACCTGCTGTGTGATCATTGTGATCATCCTGTAGTTATTTCCATGTTATTATGGAGATTTCTTCCACTCTCTTCGTCTTCGGCATGCCGTAGGATGAAGTTCGCTTCACCATCTATCTGCCTTTAAACCTTAAGATTGGATTATCCGCTCAACTTTTTCCTACTTTTGGATCACTCGTTTGGGTTGACTTGGTATGTGTTGTACGAAGTATGTGAAGCTTCGCTGCCTTGACTTTATGTCCTTATTCCATTATTTAGCTATGCTATACGGAGTTTGTAATAACCTGCATGGTTCTTCATATTTACCCCTGTATTGGGTCCGCCAAGCTCCTTGTTACTTGTCTATAATCACTAAAATTAAAAAAATGTAAGTTTCTTTCTTTTTTTATTTTCGTATATATTTTTAGAAAAGGTTGCTGTATGGCTTATGTGAATTGCTGATTGGTTGAGTAATTCCTTTAAGAGTTGATCATTTATGGAAATTCTATATCTCACATGGATCACGACTGCACAACAAAAAATTGTATAGGTTTGGTAACGAACTGAGTAGCTTGTGAGACTTGTGATGAGCTTGTTCATCTAAACGAACAAGATAGGAGATGGCTCGTTAAGCTATATGAACTGAGGATGAACACAATTGATTCATCTTGGCTTGTAGCAGCTTGTTAATGAGGTTTACAACTTTTATGTACATTATATTCTAGAAAGCCATGTTAACCATATGAATAGGGTTGGTACCGACGTTGTTGGATGATGGTCTTTTGGCTTTAGAAGCTTTGTATCAAATTAAAACTGACTCTGCAATCAAGAGAATAGGATGTCTACGAAAAAATTTCACAAAAGGATAATTTTTTAACTTTAGTGAGCAGCCCTTGCTAAGATTGCCTAAGTAAAGTGTTTGGCTCATCTTCAGTTCGGCTTAAATGAGCAAGAACAATATCTTGACTTGATAAGCAAGCCATGAAAACAACTCGTCCGAATAAACTGGTATACTTAAAAAATCCGTTGGACAAGCATATTCACATCTCTTACAACCTTTGCGGTCCTCCATTCTTAGTGCGAAAGCAATTTGCTTAGCTTTACGTCTGTCCCAAGGTCATTTCCTAATACATCTGTGGGGCAGGCTCAGGACACATTGAGTACATCCACTATACATGTATCATAAATATTTATTGAGTGTGACATTGGATCTATCAACTTTTTTTGGAACGTCATAAATTTTTGGTCTCGTAGTTCTAATAAATGATTCATATATTTTGACACCTAAGGAATCAGTGTGACATTGGATACACTCTATTTCTGATATGTTCATTAGATAGGCTCCAAGATACTTTGATCTCTTATGTTTCATGAAACATGCATGGTCAAATTAGTGAATACATGTTTTATCATAAATAAATTAGAATTCTAAATTACATACTATAATAATAAATAAAACAAAGAATGGTGTCTATGCAAGGATGCAAAGGCACCCCAAGTTACACAAGAGGCTTTCTATGGCTTTTGTTAAAAGTAATTGCTAATACTTTATTATACTTTTTATTATCAAGTAAACTATTAGTTATATAATTTTATACTAACAACAAATGCTATCATCTTGTTCATGCTCAAACAATATCCTCAGACCTGGTAGAAAAACCCGCTCAAGTAACTTGTTTTTATGGAATTCAGGTAGAGGATGTGAGGGCATGCTAGAGAGAAATGGCCTCTGCCTTGAGAGTGTATAAGACTCAGGCTATTCTTTGGATTCTTAAGAATCCTCGGATAAGTATTCCAATCAATTCTTCAGGATCCAAAGAAGAGTCATGAAGATGAGGTTTCAAAAGTGTGAACCCCACTCAAACAGCAAGTGCGAAGAACAAAAGAAGTGAATAAAAGGATAAAAGAAAGAAAAAAGAAGAGCAAAATATCATTTTTAAAGAAAAGATCTTATAAAAAAAGGAAGTTAACAAGAAAGGTAAATCTAAACTAAAGTAAAAGTTAAAAGAATAAACTACTAAGTAGGAAAGGTCGACACTCAGATACTGCTCTAGTGTAAGAATACTCACCTTCGAACTTGTATAGAATGTGCTTCACGAAGTACATTCCCTCTTTGATGGGACATTCCTTCTTATGTAAGGGCCTTCTTCTTACTATTTTGATTATTCAAGGTCTTACTAAATATGACAGATGGAGATCTTCCCTCAAACCTTCTTAAAAAGAGAGAAAATTTAGTGCAAGTTATCCATATGATTGATCAATCACTTGGGAAGAACACAAGTTTTTAGTTGAGACACAATTTGATTTAGTCACAGGGGTAAAGTATCTCTTCTTAGTTGTTCATTTTTTCTCATACTCAAAGCGGGTATCCATCATATTTATCGAGGTGTCCACGGAGCCTGAGAATTAGAGAATGTTCATCTTGCCATCAAATGCAAAGATACCCAACTTGAAAAAACGGTGCCCTCTACACCCATCACTCTAAGATTACCGATGACCTAGCTAGTATTGTTGTAGGCTAGGATTAGGTGAGGATTAGGGTGGTAGGCTAGGATTAGGTGTTTTGGGTTAGGTTTAGGTGAGGGAGCTCCCTTTGCATGGCCCATAGACCTTAACCACCTCATGTTGGTGCAACCCTAGGTTAGGTTTTGGCTAATTACAAGCTTAAACCCACTCAATTAGGCTAACCCACATGATTAACCTCAAACTTGACACACAAGTCAAGCTTAATTACAACACTCTTGATATTATCCATCCCCACTCTCTCTCATGCCCATAATCCCACGTGAAATTCAAGTGGGCCCCACCTCCATTTATGAGAAGGTGATGTGGGCCATGGCTATGGATATTGGATTGGATCTCTGGATCCAAATCCAAATCCAAGTCCACACATGGGTTTGGATTGGGATCTGGATATATATGGTCCAGATCCAATCCAAACTGAACTCTGACTCCTTCGAGCTGGGTTCGAAACGGACGATTTGTGCGGGGCCTGACATCATCAGTACTCCGTCTGCGTTGGGTCTTCGCCAACATGGTCGTCCGCCTCCGTTTCTACCTTCCGGAGATGACTTCAAATGACATTTTGATAAGAACGGGGTCTTGGACGTTCGAGATCCTGGGGGTATGGATGTGATACAAGAGTTGCTGTGCCGGGCTCGACATGTGCTCCGGTTCCGGGCTCTTCTTAGCTCTCCTGGTCCTGTCTTGGTCGGGCCAAGCTGCTTCGGGGTTTCAAAAACATGTTTTAAAAGGTTTTCAAAAGCCATATTGTATGTTTTCGAAATATAGAGTTCAAAACATATGTACAGGGTTGTCTGGAAGGCTCCTGGGTTTCCAGACTCAAAATGGCCCTTTGGGGCTGCTTGTACAAAACCAGGTTGTTTTGAAGAGATTCGTGGGATTTCGGGGTGTTTACAGAAGGCTAGGATTAGGTGTTTTGGGTTAGGTTTAGGTGAAGGAGCTCCCTTTGCATGGCCCATAGACCTTAACCACATCATGTTGGTGCAGCCCTAGGTTAGGTTTTGGCTAATTACAAGCTTAAACCCACTCAATTAGGGTAACCCACATGATTAACCCCAAACTTGACACACAAGTCAAGCTTAATTACAACCACCCTTGATCTTATCCACCCCCACTCTCTCTCATGCCCATGATCCCACGTGAAATTCAAGTGGGCCCCACCTCCATTTATGAGAAGGTGATGTGGGCCATGGATATGGATATTGGATTGGATCTTTGGATCCAAATCCAAATCCAAGTCCACATATGGGTTTGGATTGGGATCTGGATATATATGGTCCAGATCCGATCCAAACTGAACTCTGACTCCTTCGAGCTGTGTTCGAAATGGACGATTTGTGCGGGGTCTGACAGCATCAGCACTTCGTCTGCGTTGGGTCTTCGCCAACATGATCGTCCGCCTCCGTTTCTGCCTTCCGGAGATGACTTCAAATGACATTTTGATAATAATAGGGTCTTGGACGTTCGAGATCCTGGGGGTATGGATTTGATATGAGAGTTGCTGTGCCAGGCTCGACATGTGCTCCGGTTCCGGGCTCTCTTTGACTTCGTTGGCCCTGTCTTGATTAGGCCAAGCTGCTTTGGGGTTTCAAAACGTGTTTTAAAAGGTTTTCAAAAGCCATATTATATATTTTTGAAATATGAAGTTTAAAACATATATACAGGGTTGTTTCGAAGGCTCCTGGGTTTCCAGACTCAAAATGGCCCTTTGGGGCTGCTTGTACAAAACCAGGTTTGTTTAAGAAATTCGTGGGATTTCGGGGTGTTTACAAATACGAGAGTTGCTGTGCCGGGCTCGACTTGTGCTCCGGTTCCGGGCTCTCTTTAGCTCTTCTAGTCCTGCTTCGATCAGGCCAAGCTGCTTCGTGGGGTTTCAAAACATATTTTAACAGTTTTTAAAACATATTATACATATTTAAAACATATGTATAGGGTTGCCTGGAAGGCTCCTGGGTTTCCAGACTCAAAATAGCCCTTTGGAGCTGCTTTTACAAAACCAGGTTTTATTTTGAGAAATTCGTGGGATTTCGGGGTGTTTACAGATGCCCCTCTTTGGCCTTGTCCAAATTGATTTGGATAAGGGCAAAGATGACAAACACCCCTTTCAATGTCTCCCTAGATCTAACCACGAAAAATATGGGATCATCCCAATCTTTAGCAAAATCTCAGTGTTAAAACCCTGGTAGGAGGAGATATCACGCCAAAGGGATATGCTATGGAATCTGGTCCTAAATGGGATCATGTTTATGCAAGTGTCATGCGTGGAATGCAGATGCATGACATGGGTGTGGTGCCAAGAGTGGCGACCTCCCAGAGATCAGATGTGGTCGAACTCTAGAGACTTACAAGGCCTACTACTCCAAGTGAGCAGATCCTATGCTGTTCGATGTTCGATTTTTCAAAATCTATTTACAAAGCTATTTACAAAAGGGACAATTGTCTTGAGTCTCAATCCTAAGGATCTCGAGCTCTTCGTGTTTGCCCTCATTTGAGTCTTGACACTCGCTTATCTAGCGGAGGTTTTATAAGAAAACAAGCTATATTTCAAATTCCTACGCCTTACTCAAAACGTCGAATTCTCAAACAAGATGAAATTCAAGTAAGTAAATCCTATTTTTACTTTAGGATTCCTCGAAATGAACGATGCTTTAGCTTGGGATAAGCCAGGGATGGGAAAGAGATACCACGGTCCCTTCTGAAACATCCTGTGGTTTAAGGCACAGAAGGCGGAAAACTGCTCTTTTTGAGCTTTTTGGCCTCTTTTTCCTTTTTTTTCATAGAGGGTCTCCCTTTGGGAGTATTTTTTCTTTAATCCCTCTTTTTTCACAAGAGAATTGATTTTTCTTTTGAATTCTGGTTTCTTTCTTTTGGAAAGAGACTTTGGATGGGAAATTCCCTTTATTTGGGCCTTTGTTTTCCTTTTGGAAGGAGAAGAGAAGAGGGGAGGACTTACCCCAAGCTCACACTCGATCCATTCTAGATCAGCCTATTTAGAAATAGCACGTACTACTTGCAAGTATCTTGCTATATTGAACTAGGCCTTTCTCTGTAAGAAAAAGGATTTTGAAATGTAACCACGATTTTGAAGGCTCCACTCTTTTACAAGTGCGAATTCTCTCACTCAAGGTCACACGATTTTGCCTTTGCACCTTATTTTCATGTCTCAGGGCAGCTATCCCTAAAATATTTGAAAATGGGGAATTTAATCCAAATCCTATACATGATACTTCTTTAAGTATTGAATATTGATAGGATCTGCTAAATTCCTACCTTCTACATCGATCAACCAATACGAGTTATTCGTGGTGGTTGCTCGTACAACATAGGGTCCATCCCACTTGGGGCGCCACTTTCCGAGTGGATGTGGGCCACGATAGTGGATGGTTTTCAAAGTGGCGAGGTCTTATGTGTTTGCCATAGTGTCGGGCTATCCTTTGCCGGTATGCACGAGCATGATCCATAGCAAGGAGTTGCCTCTCATCTAGCCAATCTAGTTCGGCCATCCTAGCATGCTGAAGCGTCTCTAGGGGGAGGTCGAGTGCTATGGATGTATGGAATGAATGTAGTTGAGTATGAATGGGAAGAATGGCGTTTGTGCCATAGACCAATTTGAATGGTGTGGCATTCGTGGGAGTCCGGATGGAAGTCCTATAAGCCCATAAGGCTTCATCCAGCTTCTCGTGCTACGTCCTACCCTTCTCTAAAGTTTTCTCAATTATACTAATGAGAGTCTTGTTTGTGGCTTCAGCTTGGCCGTTGCCTTGAGGGTAGTAGGGCGAGGAGAAGTGGTGAGTTATGCCATATGTGTTGCACAACTTAACCATCTGCTCGTTCTTCAATGGGGTGCCATTATCAGACACAAGGTCTCGTGGAACCCCAAATCGAGCCAAGATATTCCTCTGGATGAAAGCCACCACATGTTTTCCCAGCACGTTGGTTAGGGAAATGGCTTCCACCCACTTGGAGAAATATTCCGTGGCTGCTAAAATGAATCGATGCCCATTTGAGGCTTTTGGAAATATTGGGCCTACGATGTCAAACGCCCACATGGTAAATGGCCAGGGGCTGACCACGGAATGCAATGCAAATGAGGGGATATGAATGGCGTGCCCATGCACTTGACATGGATGACACTTCCTAACATGATCGTGACAATCCTTTTTCAAGGTGGACCAAAAATAGCCCCCTCTAAGTATTTTCATTGCCATCATGTTGGCATTAACATGACCTCCACATTCTCCATCGTGGAACTCATGCATCACTATCCTAGCCTCCTCTAGATCGATACACCTAAGCAGGATGCCGGTAAAACTCTTTTTGAATAGAACCCTACCCAGAATGGTGTATCGGGTCGAAATTTTATGGATGAATGCCTTATCTTTGGATGTGGCATCCTTGGTGAATCCCCCATTTTCTAGAAATTGCTTGATGTCGTAATACCAGGGTTTTTCAATAGAGTCTGGGTTATTTTGGCAAATATCCAAATCGTGTGTGGATGGGTTGGGCGCATGCCATATTTCTAAAGACCGGGTCCCTGAAATGGGATCGACCTTTAGGGTTGAACCCAAGGAGGAGAGGGCATCGACGATGCCATTGTCCTCTCTTCTTATGTGTGTGAGTTTACAGGATTGGAAGGATGCAACTAATCGAGTGGCCAACTCGTGATATGGAAGTAGTTTTTCATTACGTACTTGCCAAATTTTCAAAACCTGGTTTATGACAAGGAGTGAATCTCCAAAGACCTCAATGCATGATGCCCCTAGAGTTTTCAAAATTCTTAAGCCTTGTATGAGTGCTTCATACTCAGCCACGTTGTTGGAACATTCGAAATCTAGGCGGACTACTATGGAAATCTCGCCCTTTTCAGGGGAGATGAGGATGACCCTAGCACCAGCCCCTCGTTGGTTTCGTGCCCCATCGAAGTGCATCTTCCATACTTGGTTTTTGAAATTGTTTGCCAAAATATGGTTTTGGAAATGGTTTTGCAATATGCCTTCATCAGGCATTTCATCAAGTGTGGGATATGCGTCCTCTAGGGGGAACTCAGCCACCTAATCTGCTAGGGCTTGCCCCTTAATGGAGATCTGGTGATGGTATTTCAGGTCATACTCCATTAGAAGGAGTTGCCACTTGCCCAATCTACCTGTGAGAATGGGTTTTTCGAACAAGTGCTTGATTGGATCAAGCTTGGACACTATCCAGATCTCGTGATCTAGGAAATAGTGTCTGAATTTCTGGTAGTCCCAAACTAGGGCCAAGCACGTCTTCTCCATGGCTTGATAATTTCGTTCATAAGCCAAGAGAGTTTTCGAAATATAGTAGATGGCATACTCCTTGTGGGTGTCATCCTCGTATTGAGCCAATAGGCCTCCTAAAGCATTCGCATGCATAGAGATGTAGAGTAAAAGCGGTTTTCCTTGCTTTGGAGGATTCAAAACGGGGGGATTAACCAAGTATGCCTTTAGTCTCTCGAAGGACTTCTGGCATTCGTCATCCCATAAGAATTTCGTGCCCTTCCTCAATAGCTTGTTGAAGGGTTCGCATCTAGTTGTCAGATTTGATATGAATCGGCGAACGGACTGTAATCGACCTTGGTGGCTATGGATTTGGGTGAGATTGGAGGGTGGAGCCATGTCTATGATGGCTCGACACTTAGAGGGGTCAACTTCTATACCCCTTTGGCTCACTGTAAACACCCCGAAATCCCACGAATTTCTTAAAACAAACATGGTTTTGTACAAGCAGCCCCAAAAGGCCATTTTGAGTCTGGAAACCCAGGAGCCTTCCAGACAACCCTGTACATATGTTTTAAACTCTGTATTTTAAAAATATATAATATAGCTTTTGAAAACCTTTTAAAACATGTTTTTTTAAACCCCAAAGCAGCTTGGCCTAATCAAGACAGGACCAGTGAAGTCAAAGAGAGCCCGGAACCGGAGCACATGTCAAGCCCGGCACAGCAACTCTTGTATCACATCCATACCCCTAGGATCTCGAACGTCCAAGACCCTGTTCTTATCAAAATGTCATTTGAAGTCATCTCCGGAAGGCAGAAACGGAGGCGGACGACCATGTTGGCGAAGACCCAACGTAGACGGAGTACTGATGCTGTCAGACCTCGCACAAATCGTCCGTTTCGAACACAGCTCGAAGGAGTCAGAGTTCAGTTTGGATTGGATCTGGACCATATATATCCAGATCCCAATCCAAACCCATGTGTGGACTTGGATTTGGATTTGGATCCAGAGATCCAATCCAATATCCATATCCATGGCCCACATCACCTTCTCATAAATGGAGGTGGGGCCCACTTGAAATTCACGTGGGATTATGGGCATGAGAGAGAGTGGGGATGGATAATATCAAGAGTGTTGTAATTAAGCTTGACTTGTGTGTCAAGTTTGAGGTTAATCATGTGGGTTAGCCTAATTGAGTGGGTTTAAGCTTGTAATTAGCCAAAACCTAACCTAGGGTTGCACCAACATGAGGTGGTTAAGGTCTATGGGCCATGCAAAGGGAGCTCCCTCACCTAAACCTAACCCAAAACACCTAATCCTAGCCTACCACCCTAATCCACCCCTAAACTAAGCCTAATCACCTAACCCACTTCCCTAATCCCGGCCTAATCCCAACCTAATCACCTAACCCACTTCCCTAATCCTTCCCTAAACCTAGGTTAATTTCCCTAAACCTAGCCTAAACCTAGCCTAATCACCTAACCTAGCTCACTAAACCTCACCCTAAAACCCAACCACCTAACCTAGCCCTAAACCCTTAAACCACCCCTAGCCCACAATCTACCCAAACCACTAGTTTTTAAAATATCTGGCCCTACCCTTTCCAACCCACCTTATCTTCATACCACCCTACCTAAACCACCTAACCACTACCCCAAACCCAGCCCTAATCGACCTACCCATCCCTATATAAACCCCCCCCCTTGGGGGCGGGTTTTTCGAATCTAGCCGCCTTCCCCAAGCCCAGCTGAGACCACTCTTCCCAGCCCAGCCGAACCTGCTCCACCTGCTCCGCCTGCACCACCACCATCCCTCCATCCCACCACCACTTGCACCGCCATCTCCACCACCTCCCGGCCGAGCCTCACTATCTGCCCATCTTCCTTCCAACCGAGCACCACCTTCTCCCCATTCGGTAAGTACCCCCCCCCAACTCTACCTAGCTCCTTCTCTACTCCCTCTCCACTCCTAGCCACCCACCATACCACCACCTTACCTACACATCAGCCCTTTGCTGCCACCATTCTCACTCAGCCGAACCTATCACAACCTAAACCACCGGCCACTACCTAACTACCCTAACTACACCCGGCCAGCCATTTCTTTTCCCCTAGGACTCCCATTCGGCCTTCCCTTAAACTCCCCTTAGGTCCATATTCCCTAACACTCTTTACTCTCCATTAGTGACCTACATATTCACTTGGCCCAGCCCCTTTAATTCCCCACATCAAGGCGACACCCACTTGCAGCCGGCCACCATCAAGGCGCCTATCCCGCGCCCCACTTGCAGCCGGCCAGCACCCTTTGTCGCTCACCCTCGCGGAGCTCCTGTTTGCAGCCCAAGGCGAAGTCCAAGCCCACGCTCAAGCAAGGCCTCTACGTACCAGCTACTCGTAAGTGCCTAAACTCGGTCTTTAGTTGTATACTTGCTTGAGATTCAATTTGATACGGGGTTGTAATAATGGAGCGTAGTCTCCCCCCGCTTGTAATAACGTGGCTTGGCACACCCACACACGTGCACTCTCTTAGTTGTGCACGATTTTGAACACACACGGGCCTAATCAACCCCTAATACATAAGTATATATATATATACTTTCATTTTCGAAGGGTTTTTGCTTAAGTTGGGTGCGTTGTCTTTCAATTCAAGCACTCACACACATTGAGCTTTCGCTCTTATTTGAAAGACCCAAGTAAGGGCCGACCTATACTATTTGGGTTTCATTTCATGTCGTGTGAGTAAGTCTTTCAATTCAAGCACTTTCACACACATTGAGCTTTCGCTTTTATTTGAAAGACCCAAGTAAGGGCCGACCTATACTATTTGGGTTTACTTTCATGTCGTGTGTGTAAGTCTTTCAATTCAAGCACTCTCACACACATTGAGCCTTCGCTCATATTCCCAAGACCTTAGTAAAGGCCTTATTGCAATTATATTTGGGTTTCATTTATGTCGTGTGTGTAGTACTTCAATTCAAGCACTCTCACACACATTGAGCCTTCGCTCTTACTCCCAAGACCTTAGTCAAGGCCATACTGCAATTTATATTTGGGTTTAATTTCATGTCGTGTGTGTAAGTCTTTTCAATTCAAGCACGCACCCACATTGAGCCTTCGCTCTTATTTGCAAGACCCGAGTAAGGGCTCATATACATAATCTATATACATATCTCCCTTCGGTTATTTCCCTTCGGTTATTTCCCTTCGGTTATTTCCCTTCAATATTGTCTTTACATTTCGGGTTTTCCCTTTGGAGTAGCGTGAGTTTGCATTGCATCTATGCCATACCACGAGGTAGGACGCATATTGCATCAAAGCAAGCCCCGCTCGAATTCGCCCATGTAGTGGAGTGTTCATAACACACAAACTAGGTGGCCCGAAAAGGGATAAAAGAAAAGACTTAGGCACGTGCAAATCCACGTGATCTAAAACATGCAATCGCATTTTAAAGACCCGAAATAGACACCTCGAACCGCTTCGTAGACTTTCCTCTCCAAAACTCGATTTTTGCAAAGCGTACAGACTGACCCTTGCGCATCGGTGCAAGAAGGTCTGCGACGACAAGAGCTTACTTGCTCACAGTCGCCACGTTTAGAAGTCAGTATTAAAAATATCTTCGCTAGCTTAAGTAAGCTAGCTGGCACACCCTGTTTGCATACATAGGCCTTAGACACACGAGAGGATCCACTCCGAGCCCTGAAAAAGGCGAGAGGCGGGGATTTTCGTGCGTCTACACTCACCATAAAGCCTAGAAGCTTCCTTGATTCTTCCCCGAATACACATTTTTGAGGGTTTAGCTTTACTTTGTAAAGCCTAAGCCTTTCGAAAATCTTTTGCAAACATTCGATATGATTGCATTGGGTTTTGGATTTCGCTAAGAGATCATCTACATACACTTCTACGAGCTCATGAATTTGATCATGGAAGATCGTGGTCATGGCTCTCTGGTATGTTGCGCCGGCATTTTTCAAACCAAAGGGCATGACTGTATAGTAGTACGTGCCCCATGGGGTTGTGAAGTGTAAACACCCCAAATCTTCTATATTTCAAAAACTCTCAAAAACTCTCGAAAAAGCTCGTTTGAGCCAAAAACGACAACCTATTTTGAAATGTGAAAACAGGTATAAAAGGCAAAAGAAGACCCTAGGCCCGAAAAGAATTCAAGCCCAGAGCTTCAGAAGCCGCTTCCTGATAAAAAACAAAAGAAAGTAGAGCCTGTTTGAAGAAAAAGCTAAAAACGGTGAAAACCAAGGAAAACGGAGTCCAAAACGGCAAGACAAAGTCCGGACGACAAAGTTGGGGAAAACCCAGCACCAGACGGAGGGCTGATGAAGCCAGTGCCCGCACAGATCATTCGCCTCGAGAAGCCAAGAAGGACTGTCCGAAGAAATTTTGATTTGGATCTGGACCATATATATCCAGATCCAAATCCATGTAATGAATAGTTGTAGACACGCGAAAATCCCTGCCTCTCGCCTTTTCAGGGCTCGGAGCGGATCCTCTCGTGTGTCTAAGGCCTATGTATGCAAACAGGGCGTGCCAGCTAGCTTACCTAAGCTAGCGAAGATATTTTTAACACTGACTTCTAAGCGTGGCGACTATGAGCAAGTAAGCTCTTGTCGTCGCAGACCTTCTTGCACCGATGCGCAAGGGTCAGTCTGTACGCTTTGCAAAAATCGAGTTTTGGAGAGAAAGTCTACGAAGCGGTTCGAGGTGTCTATTTCGGGTCTTTAAAATGCGATTGCATGTTTTAGATCACGTGGATTTGCACGTGCCTAAGTCTTTTCTTTTATCCCTTTTCGGGCCACCTAGTTTGTGTGTTATGAACACTCCACTACATGGGCGAATTCGAGCGGGGCTTGCTTTGATGCAATATGCGTCCTACCTCGTGGTATGGCGTAGATGCAATGCAAACTCACGCTACTCCAAAGGGAAACCCGAAATGTAAAGACAATACTGAAGGGAAATAACCGAAGGGAAATAACCGAAGGGAGATATGTATATAGAGTATGTATATGAGCCCTTACTCGGGTCTTGCAAATAAGAGCGAAGGCTCAATGTGGGTGCGTGCTTGAATTGAAAGACTTACACACACGACATGAAATTAAACCCAAATATAAATTGCAGTATGGCCTTGACTAAGGTCTTGGGAATAAGAGTGAAGGCTCAATGTGTGTGAGAGTGCTTGAATTGAAGTACTACACACACGACATAAATGAAACCCAAATATAACTGCAATAAGGCTTTTACTAAGGTCTTGGGAATAAGAGCGAAGGCTCAATGTGTGTGAGAGTGCTTGAATTGAAAGACTTACACACACGACATGAAATGAAACCCAAATAGTATAGGTCGGCCCTTACTTGGGTCTTTCAAATAAGAGCGAAAGCTCAATGTGTGTGAAAGTGCTTGAATGGAAAGACTTACTCACACGACATAAAATGAAACCCAAATAGTATAGGTCAGCCCTTACTTGGGTCTTTCAAATAAGAGCGAAAGCTCAATGTGTGTGAGTGCTTGAATTGAAAGACAACGCACCCAACTTAAGCAAAAACCCTTCGAAAATGAAAGTATATATATATACTTATATATTAGGGGCTGATTAGGCCCGTGTGTGTTCAAAATCGTGTACAACTCAGAGAGTGCACGTGTGTGGGTGTGCCAAGCCACGTTATTACAAGCGGGGGGAGACTATGCTCCGTTATTACAACCCCGTATCAAATTGAATCTCAAGCAAGTATACAACTAAAGACCGAGTTTAGGCACTTACGAGTAGCTGGTCCGTAGAGGCCTTGCTTGAGAGTGGGCTTGGCCTTCACCTTGGGCTGCAAATGGGAGCTCCGTGAGGGTGAACGACAAAGGGTGCTGGCCGGCTGCAAGTGGGGCGCGGGATAGGCGCCTCGAAGGTGGCCGGCTGCAAGTGGGTGTCGCCTTGATGTGGGGGATTAAAGGGGCTGGGCCAAGTATGTAGGTAGGGTCACGAATGGAGAGTATAGAGTGTTAGGGAATATGGACCTAAGGGGAGTTTAAGGGAAGGCCGAATGGGAGTCCTAGGGGAAAAGAGATGGCTGGCCGGGTGTAGTTGGGGTAGTTAGGTAGTGGCCGGTAGTTTAGGTTGTGATATGTTCGGCTGAGTGAGAATGGTGGCAGCAAAGGGATGATGTGTAGGTAAGGTGGTAGTATGGTGGGTGGCTAGGAGTGGAGAGGGAGTAGAGAAGGAGCTAGGTAGAGTGGGGGGTACTTACCGAATGGGGTGAAGGTGGTGCTCGGTTGGAAGAGAGAAGCCGGGTGGTTGGGAAGTAATGCAAGTGGTGGCATCTGACTGGGAGATGGTGGTGTAGGTGGCGATGCAGGTGGTGGTGGGATGGAGAGCAGGTGACGGTGCAGGTGGAGCAAGTGGAGCAGCTGGAGCAGCTGGGGAAGTGGAGGAAAGAGAGGGCCCAGCTGGGATTGGTGAGGGGTTCTAGCTAGGAAAACCTGCCCCAAGAGGGGGGGGTTTATATAGGGATGGGTAGGTCGGTTAGGGCTGGGTTTGGGGTAGTGGTTAGGTGGTTTAGGTAGGGTGGTATGAAGATAAGGTGGGCTGGAAAGGGTAGGGCCAGATATTTTAAAAACTAGTGGTTTGGGTAGATTGTGGGCTAGGGGTGGTTTAGGGGTTTAGGGCTAGGTTAGGTGGTTGGGTTTTAGGGTGAGGTTTAGTGAGCTAGGTTAGGTGATTAGGCTAGGTTTAGGCTAGGTTTAGGAAAATTAACCTAGGTTTAGGGAAGGATTAGGGAAGTGGGTTAGGTGATTAGGTTGGGATTAGGCCGGGATTAGGGAAGTGGGTTAGGTGATTAGGCTCAGATTAGGGGTGGATTAGGGTGGTAGGCTAGGATTAGGTGTTTTTGGGTTAGGTTTAGGTGAAGGAGCTCCCTTTGCATGGCCCATAGACTTTAACCATATCATGTTGGTGCAGCCCTAGGTTAGGTTTTGGCTAATTACAAGCTTAAACCCACTCAATTAGGCTAACCCACATGATTAACCCTAAACTTGACACACAAGTCAAGCTTAATTACAACACTCTTAATATTTTCCATCCCCACTCTCTCATGCCCATAATCCCACGTGAATTTCAAGTGGGCCCCACCTCCATTTATGAGAAGGTGATGTGGGCCATGGATATGGATATTGGATTGGATCTCTGGATCCAAATCCAAATCCAAGTCCACATATGGGTTTGGATTGGGATCTAGATATATATGGTCCAGATCCAATCCAAACTGAACTTTGACTCCTTCGAGCTGGGTTCGAAACGAACGGTTTGTGCGGGGCCTGACGGCATCAATGCTCCGTCTGCGTTGGGTCTTCGCCAACATGGTCGTCCACCTCCGTTTCTGCCTTCCGGAGATGACTTCAAATGACATTTTGATAAGAACAGGGTCTTGGACATTCGAGATCCTGGGGGTATGGATGTGATACAAGAGTTGTTGTGCCGGGCTCGACATGTGCTCCGGTTCCGGGCTCTTCTTAGCTCTCCTGGTCCTGTCTTAATCAGGCCAAGCCGCTTCGGGGTTTCAAAAACGTGTTTTAACAGGTTTTCAAAAGCTATATTACATATTTTTGAAATATGAAGTTTAAAACGTATATACAGGGTTGTCTGGAAGGCTCCTGGGTTTCCAGACTCAAAAATGGCCCTTTGGGGCTGCTTTTACAAAACCAGGTTTGTTTAAGAAATTCGTGGGATTTCGGGGTGTTTACAATAGTGTTTGGATTTGGGCCAATCCAAATAGTGTTTGGATTTGGGCCAATCCAAATAGTGTTTGGGTCGATCCAAATAGTGTTTGGATTGGATTGGATCTGGATCAAAATATCCAGATCCATATCCATAAAAATGTTTGGTTTGGATCGGATACGGATCTCAAAATATCCGAGATCCAATATCCATATCCAAATAGTGTTTGGATTTGGGTCTGGATCCAAACCCCAAACCCAAACCCAAATCTAAGACCCACCTCAAATCTCTATAAATAGAGGTGAGGGGGTCCATGTAAAGGGTTCATGCAAATATTTGGGAGGAGAGAGAGGGAGTGATAGACCTAGCCATGTGGGCTCATTGGGTGAGGTGGGTTCAAGCCATGTGGGCTATGTGGGTCTAGACCAAGGGGCTGCAACCAAGAGGTGGGCTGGATCAAGTGGCTGCAACCAAGCTTGGACATGGGCTGGACCGACTCCAAGAGGTAAGCCTAACCTAACCTAGCCATTCTCTCTACACCCCTCTAAACCTAACCCCCAACCTAGCCTAGGTTCGAACATACCTAACCCCAACTGGACCTAACCCCAACTGAACCTAACCCTAACTAAACCTAGCCCTAACCCAACCTAGGTTCGACCAAACCTAACCCTAGACTTGAACCAACCTAAATCTAACCGGACCGCGCCCTACGCGTCACCCAAACCCCCTACCGCGCCTGCCGCGCGCCCCGCGCCCAGTCCGCGCTCCCTGACGCCATCCCGCGCCACTGCGGCGCCCCTCAGCGCCCTGCCGCCCCTTTAGCGCCAGGACCCCCCCCCAGCGCGCCCAGCGCCAGGCGCCCGTCTGCTGCGCCAGGCGCCAGATGCCTCCCTGCCGACCTGACCACCCCCCTGCCGACCTGACCTGCACCCTGGCCATGACCTACACCCTAGGACAGATCCTAGGACAGACCCTAACCGTGCCCCATAGAACCTCCCTCAAAGCCACCTAGGATAACCCCCTCTTAGCTGCCCAAGGTGAACCGTGAGCCCACGTGCAAGCAAGTTGAACATGGACCAGCTATTTGTAAGTGTCTAAACTTGGTCTATTACATTAACTTGCTTTATATTCAAACGGGGTTGTAGTAAAGGAGCTTTGTCTCCCCCCGATTGTAATAATGTGGTTTGACACGCCCACACACACGTGCACTTGAGCCTTTCCGCTCTTAGTTGCACACTTTTGCATACACACACGGGCCTAACAAGCCCTTAATATATAGTTATATTTATATATTTTAAGTCAAGGGGTTTTTAATTAAGTCGTGTGTGTTGTCTTTCCATTTTCCACACGCACACACATTGAGCCTTCGCTCTTACTCCCAAGACCTTAGTCAAGGCCTATTGCAGTTATATTTGGGTTTCATTTATGTCGTGTGCGTAGTACTTCAATTCTACACTCACACACATTGAGCTTTCGCTCTTACTCCCAAGACCTTAGTTAAGGCCATACTGCAATTTATATTTGGGTTTTATTTCATGTCGTGTGTGTAGTCTTTCAATTCAAGCACGCACCCACATTGAGCCTTCGCTCTTATTTGAAAGACCCAAGTAAGGGCCGTGTTATACTATTTGGGTTTCATTTCATGTCGTGTGTGTAAGTCTTTCAATTCAAGCACGGACCCACATTGAGCCTTCGCTCTTATTTACAAGACCCGAATAAGGGCCCATATATACCTTATATACATATCTCCCTTCGGCATTTACATTACAAGTCATTTCCCTTCGGTTATTTCCCTTCGGCAATTTCCCTTCGGCATTGTCTTTTAAATTCGGGTTTTCCCTTTGGAGTTGCGTGAGTTTGCATTGCATCTACAACATACCACGAGGCAGGACGCATATTGCATCAAAGCAAACCCCGTACTCCCGCTCAAAATTCGCCCCATGCAATGGAGTGTTCATAACACACACCTAGGTGGCCCATAAAGGGATAAAAAGGAAGACTTAGGCACGTGCAAATCCACGTGATCTAAAATCTGAAAATCATACAAAACAACCCGAATCAATCGTACAAATATGCCAAGACTTAGGCTATTTCGATGTATGCACATCGTGCCTAAGTAGATTAAAATTTGAAAGACTTAGGGTCGTCCAACCCTTACAAAATCAAAATCGCCCAAATGCATGGTTTTCAAAAGGTTTTAAAACACTTCTTCATTCAAAATATATTTTGAGTTAAACTTGTTTCAAAACGAAGTCTCTAAGCGTACAGACTGACCCTTGCGCATCGGTGCAAGAAGGTCTGCGACGTAAAAATCCCGCTTGCCTACAATCGCCTTTCAAAAGTCAGATTATTTTCAAAACATACTTTGCTAGTTAAAGTAAACTAGCTGGCACGCCCATAAAGCGAATGTAGATTGCGAAAAGGTTCACTTCAGGCCTAAGAACCCGTAAGTGAAAATTTTCGGTTTCTACAGGATTGGCACGCCCGGTGGGACCCGAGACTGAAGCAGACTTCAAACAAATGAGTTATACTCAAATTTTTGAAAAAAAAAAAGAGTGTTTTTCGAAAAATCGTGCATACTTAGGAAAATTACATGAGAATGGATAGAAAGCTACAAAAATCTTCGTTGAGTAAACTAAAAGAGGTTTTCAAAACAGATAAAGCCCAAAAAGAGCTCGATGAGATTGAAAAGATATTTCAAAAGATGGATGCTTTAAGCAAGGAGCTTAAATCCCATCGATCACATAGCAACTCTTCGAGGGCACATACAGATCGTGAATTGAAAACCGATCTCAAACTCAACGAGGAATTGGAGATTAAAGACAAATCCCGGCAAAGGGATAAGTCATCCACTCCTACAACTTCAAGCTTTTCAAAATCCATAGAAAAACCAAAAAAAGATTTTTCTATTTCAAAAAACCAAAAAAATCTTGAAAATTTGGAAAAAGACCAAAAAATTGAAAAACAAAATTTTGGAATTTCGAAAACTTCAAGTGAAAGTCCTAAATCTAGGCACACACACACTGTGGGACATGAAACCCACACCCTACAAAGGAACGAGAGTGAAAAACAGGAAGGTTTCGAAAGGAAACGCCTCGTAAAACCCCGGGGGCTCAAAATAGAGTTACCCGGGAAATCGGCTTGCTCTCACCCTGAAAAGGTAGACAAGTGTAAACACCCCGAAATCCCACGAATTCCTCAAAATCCATCTGGTTTTATACAAGCAGCCCCAAAGGGCCATTTTTGAGTTTGGAAACCCAGGAGCCTTCCAAACAACCCTGTATATATGTTTTAAACTTTATCTTTCAAAAAACATATGATATAGTTTTTGAAAACCCTTTTAAAACATGTTTTGAAACCCCGAAGTGGCTTGGCCCGATCAAGACAGGACCAGGAGAGCCAAGAAGAGCCCGGAACCGGAGCACACGTCAAGCCCGGCGCAGCAACTCTTGTATCTGATTCACACCCCAGGATCTCGAACGTCCAAGACCCTGTTCTTACCAAAATAGCATTTGAAGTCATCTCCGGAAGGCAGAAACGGAGGCGGACGACCATGTTGGCGAAGACCCAACGCAGACGGAGTACTGATGCTGTCAGGCCCCGCACGAATCGTCCGTTTCGAACCCAGCTCGAAGGAGTCAGAGTTCAGTTTGGATTGGATCTGGACCATATATATCCAGATCCCAATCCAAACCCATATGTGGACTTGGATTTGGATTTGGATCCAGAGATCCAATCCAATATCCATATCCATAGCCCACATCACCTTCTCATAAATGGAGGTGGGGGCCCACTTGAGTTTCACGTGGGATCATGGGCATGAGAGAGAGTGGGGTTGAAAAATATCAAGAGTGTTGTATTAAGCTTGACTTGTGTGTCAAGTTTGGGTTAATCATGTGGGTTAGCCTAATTGAGTGGGTTTAAGCTTGTAATTAGCTAAAACCTAACCTAGGGCTGCACCAACATGGGGTGATCAAGGTCTATGGGCCATGCTAAGGGAGCTCCTTCACCTAAACCTAGCCCAAAATGCCTAAACCTAGCCTAAACCCCTAATCCACCCCTAATCTGAACCTAATCACCTAACCCACTTCCCTAATCCCGGCCTAATCCCAACCTAATCACCTAACCCACTTCCCTAATCCTTCCCTAAACCTAAATTAATTTCCCTAATCCTAGCCTAAACCTAGCCTAATCACCTAACCTAGCTCACTAAACCTCACCCTAAAACCCAACCACCTAACCTAGCCCTAAACCCCTAAACCACCCTTAGCCCACGATTTATCCAAACCCCTAGTTTTAAAATATCTGGCCCAACCCCTTCCAGCCCACCTTATCTACATACCACCCTACCTAAACCACCTAACCACTACCCACAGCCCAGCCCTAACCGACCTACCCATCCCCTATTTAAACCCCCCTCCTTGTGGGCGGGTTTTTCAAAAGTGGGAACCACCCTCTCACCCAGCCAGGCCCTCTCCTTCTCCCTTCTCTCACCCAGCCGGGACCACTCCCCACCTCTGCCTGCTCCACCAGCCGCCACCTGCTCCGCCACCTTCCCTCTTCCATCCACTACCACCACCCCTCAGCCGGACGCCATCACCTCCAACCAACCGAACCAGCCGACAGCCACCTGCCCGCCACCTTCCCACTTCATCCGCCACCTCTCCCCATTCGGTAAGTACTCCAAACTCCCTCAAAGCCCCTCTCTATCACCTCTCCACTCTTAGCCACCCATCCTACCTTCATCTCAGCCCTTTTGCCGCCACCACCTAAACCTAGCCGAACCTAGCATAACCCAAGTTGCTGGCCACTACCTAGCCATCATCTCCCATTCGGCCAACTCCCCTAGGTGTCCTATTCGGCCTTCCCACTAGCTCACCTTTTAGGTCCAGTTTCCCTAAACTCCCAACTCCCCTAGTGACCCTAAGAACCCACTCATTCAGCCATTTAAACCCCTTACCTTGAGGCGACATCTACTTGCCACCGGCCACCTTCGAGGCGCCTATCCCGCGCCCCCCTTGCAGCCGGCCAGCACTTTCAATCACCTACCTTCGCGGAGGTCCCACTTGCAGCCCAAGGCCAAGCCCACGCTCAAGCAAGACCTCTACGGACCAGCTACTCGTAAGTGTCTAAACTCGGTCTTTAGTCGTACACTTGCTTGAAATTCAATTTGATACGGGGTTGTAATAACGGAGCATAGTCTCCCCCCGCTTGTAATAACGTGGCTTGGCACAACCACACACGTGCACTCTCTTAGTCGTGCACGATTTTGAACACACACGGGCCTAATCAGCCCCTAATATATAAGTGTACATATATATTTCATTTTTGAAGGGTTTTGTTTAAGTTGGGTGCGTTGTCTTTCAATTCAAGCACTCTCACACACATTGAGCTTTCGCTCTTATTTGAAAGACCCAAGTAAGGGCCGACCTACACTATTTGGGTTTCATTTCTTGTCGTGTGAGTAAGTCTTTCAATTCAAGCACTCTCACACACATTGAGCTTTCGCTCTTATTTGAAAGACCCAAGTAAGGGCCGACCTATACTATTTGGGTTTTCATTTCTTGTCGTGTGAGTAAGTCTTTCAATTCAAGCACTCTCACACACATTGAGCCTTCGCTCTTACTCCCAAGACCTTAGTAAAGGCCTTATTGCAGTTATATTTGGGTTTTATTTATGTCGTGTGTGTAGTACTTCAATTCAAGCACTCTCACACACATTGAGCCTTCGCTCTTACTCCCAAGACCTTAGTCAAGGCCATACTGCAATTTATATTTGGGTTTAATTTCATGTCGTGTGTGTAAGTCTTTCAATTCAAGCACGCACCCACATTGAGCCTTCGCTCTTATTTGCAAGACCCGAGTAAGGGCTCATATACATAAGATATATACATATCTCCCTTCGGTTATTTCTCTTCGGTTATTTCCCTTCAGCATTGTCTTTTCATTTCGGGTTTTCCCTTTGGAGTAGCGTGAGTTTGCATTGCATCTACGCCATACCACGAGGTAGGACGCATATTGCATCGAAGCAAGCCCCGCTCGAATTCGCCCCATGTAGTGGAGTGTTCATAACACACACCTAGGTGGCCCATAAAGGGATAAAAGAAAAGACTTAGGCACGTGCAAATCCACGTGATCTAAAATATGCAATCGCATCTTAAAGACCCGAAATAGACACCTCGAACCGCTTCGTGGACTTTCTCCCCAAAACTCGATTTTTGCAAAAGCGTACAGACTGACCCTTGCACATCGGTGCAAGAAGGTCTGCGACGACAAGAGTTTACTTGCTCACAGTCGCCACGTTTAGAAGTCAGTGTTAAATATATCTTCGCTAGCTTGAGTAAGCTAGCTGGCACGCCCTATTTGTATACATAGGCCTTAGACACACGATAAGATCCACTCCAAGCCCCGAAAGAGGCGAAGAGGCGGGGATTTTCGCGCGTCTACAACAAGCCACAAAGAGGTATGCCTGAAACCCATCCTTCTCAAGACTCTCTTCTTCATATAGGGTCATCAGATGCATTGGATAACCCCTATGCACACACAAACCCACAAACTGTGCCAAAACTTGAGGATTTTCAAGGTGCGCCAACTGTCGCGCACCATTCAAAGGAATTTCAAAAACAAAAAGAAGTTCCGAAAATGGTAGACATGGAGACCCCTAATGCATGCATCGACATCTTAGGAGCTCATAACCCTACCATAGAAAAGCCCACTTCTTCGAGCCTAGTCTTGTGCCCTGGAACCAAGGCTATGGCTTTGAAACAAAAAAATCAATCCCTAAGGGCACCATGAGTTGAACCTAGGGACCAAGTCAAAAACTTCAAGGGACCTTGCATGGCTCCCCTTGAAGTAAATTTTTCCCAAAATGGGGTATGGAACCATAAGTTTTCCATAACCCTGCTATGTCCAAAACTCCTCAAGGAACCAAGCTTGGCTTTCCTTGAGGGCAAAGTCTCCCAAACCAGGTTTGTATGGAAGCCCAAGTCTTCCATCACCCCGGAATCCAAACTCCCGATATCCAAAAGGGTATATGTCCCCAACATGGACGATTCCATGTTCCAAGATCATGATTTATACCAAAATTTTTCGAAAAGCAAAAAGTCTTGGAACATGATTCTGAATATGGGATATAAACCCTACGCGGGCCTGGGAACCCGAAACCAAGGTAGGCTTGAGCCTGTCCTACCTAGAATCAATAGGGAACGATATGGACTGGGCTACAGCCCACCCATACCACCAGAGCCACCACCTAAGACCATCTGGGTCAAGGGTGCCCTGTAGAACCTCTAAAACCGAAACCCATGTCTTAGACCTATTTGATTAGAGTCTGATTCATGAATGTTTTCTTTGAAGGTTCAATGGAAGATCCCTACTTTTGAAAAAGACAAAAAAAATTGAAAACTCTCAAAATCTCAAAAACATTTGGAAAAACGAAAATTCCAAAAAGAAATTTTGTTTCAAAAGCCTTTGGCCATGTACAAAGCCCATTTTCAAAAAATTGTAAAAATGCTTTCAAAAAAATGTATATACTCCCTGAAACCAAGTATCCAAAAAGCTGGTCCTATCCACCCTTTTGCCTAGAGCTTTTTCAAAAATGAAAAGCTCGAGAATCACCAAAGCAAGGAGGAATAAACACCCCCAAGCTTCCTGAACTTCGCAAAATCCTTAACTTATGGAAAATTGGGGATTTTTAGAAATAAGTTAACTCATAGTGTGTGCATAAGCATCATGCATTACACTTTGAAATCATTCATATGCATCGAGTCTAGAAATCGAATTCAGGGTTTTGCAAAATCAAAGGGGCAATAAGAGTCGACCCCCTAAGTATCGAGCCTTCATAGGCATGTCTCCATACAAATCAAAACCAACACCTTCGAGGCAAATTTTAAAAAGGAAATGAGAATCTCGAAAAAGGGTTAGCATTTCACAAAAAACCTTTCATGGCTTTGAAAAGAAAGATTTTCTTCAACTTCTGGTTTATATGAAAACCTTGATTGTGTTAGGATAAAGAACATGAATCTCACGATGAAATATGGAGACCATGTCAAAACTAAAACCTGATGGCCATGACGATCACTTAGGGCTGGTTATGTTTCCCATCCTTGAGCAAAAAGTATCATGATCATGTTAGAAAAACCATGGAAGTGCATGGACATGAACATACCATTGTCCATCCAAAATCCCTTTGAAAAGCCATGGCCCTTCACCATATGGCCATGCGAAATTCCCATCAAGCTAGGGGCATTTTTAAATACAGCCCCTAGACACTTTCCATGGATAAGCGAATGCATCTCCTTCATGATTTGTGAGATACATTTCATGTGTTCATCGTTGCATAAAAACATGTATTTCCATTTTAAATCACATGGAGTGCATAGCATGCATCATATCACCCCGAAGAAAGCCCAAAAGGGTGGCAAACTCGAGTAGGAATGTCTCCATGTCTTCAAAAGGGCAACAAAAATTAGAAATTTGTTGATATTGTGGGTAGAAATTAGCAAAACCCCGAAAATGCCCAAATATTCAAAAGGGTTTATGTTGAATTCTTTTTCAAAAAGATTTTGAAAAAAATCGAACTCCTTTGAAACTTCTTGAAAGAAGGATCGAAGTAGATTGTATAACCCCGAATGGAGGAATCTATACTTTTCGAAAAGTAGAGTCTTCCAAAAATGAATTGGCGATATTTCAAAGAACCCCGGCTTACAAGATTAAGCCTTGTTCAAAATATCAAAATATTTTCGAATAGCAGATGCTATTAAGAAATAGGATGATCTCGTTTGAATTGAGTAACTAAAGGGATAAGCCTTCCCCCATCCTACTTTCTCTCCGAAAAGGAAAATTGGTTGTGTTCAAAAGAAAAACAAAAAAATGAGAATGCAAAAACTCCTCCAAAAGTGGTCTTCCCTTCATAAACAGGGAATACAAAAACTCCTCCGAAAGAGGTCTTCTTGTTTCAAAAGAAAAATGAGATATAAAAACACTCCTCCCAAAGAGGTCTTCCCTTCATAAACAGGGAATACAAAAACTCCTCCAAAGAGCTGCTCTGCTTTAAAGAAAAGAGGGATTAATGAAAAAATAGTCCCAAAGGGAGACCCTCTATGAAAAAAAGAAACAAAAAGCCAAAGCTTCAAAGAGCGATTTTCTGATTCTTTGCCTAAAACCACGGGACGCTTCAGAAGGGACCGTGGTATTTCTTTCCCATATCCCTACGGCTTATCCCCGAGGAAAAAGATTCAAAGTTGCGAAAATCCTAAAGTACGAATAAAATCGGCTTATTTGGATTTCATTTTGTTTGAGAACTCGACTTTGTTTTGTAGGAAATGGAACTTTGAAATGTTTTCCAAGTTTTCCTACCCAAAAACCTCTACTAAGTAGCAGGTATCGAAACCCGAATGAAGGGAAGTATGAAAAATGGAAGTCCTTTTCGATACAAGTTAAAAGGAGTTCCTTTTCAAAAAGAAATTTTTGAAAAATCCACGAATGTCAAAAAGACAAGAGTACAACTTGCTTAGAGCAGACAACCTCAAAAGGTCTCTCTCTCTAAAGCTCGAAAACCCGAAAAATGTCGAGAAGACATGGGTAAAAACCTGCTCAGAGCAGCCAGCCTCAAAAGGCTCTCTTCGGGATCAAAAACCAAAAATAAAATTATTCTCATGCATGCATTCAAAGAGTCGTTCATGCATGATCATACATATAGGGAAATAGCTAGGAAAAGCCCCCTTCTGCTAAAAATCCCCCGCTGTGGAAAAAGAAAACAGGGTTTTTGTGAAATAAATGGTGTATTCTCGAGAAAATTTCAGAGAAAAACCAAAATGGGGTGTTTCTTCTTTGCCATTATCCAAATACATTTGGATACCAAAGAGGGGCATCTGTAAACACCCCAAATCTTCTATATTTCAAAAACTCTAAAAAACTCTCGAAAAAGCTCGTTTGAGCCAAAAACGACAACCTGTTTTGAAATGTGAAAACAGGTACAGAAGGCAAAAGAAGACCCTAAGCCCGAAAAGGATTCAAGCCTAGAGCTTCAGAAGCCGCTTCCTGATAAAAAACAAAAGAAAGCAGAGCCTGTTTGAAGAAAAAGCCAAAAACGGTGAAAACCAAGGAAAACGGAGTCCAGAACGGCAAGACAAAGTCCGGACGACAAAGTTGGGGAAAACCCAGCACCAAACGGAGCACTGATGAAGCCAGTGCCCGCACAGATCGTTCGCCTCGAGAAGCCAAAAAGGACTGTCCGAAGAAATTTTGATTTGGATCTGGACCATATATATCTAGATCCAAATCCATGTAATGAATAGTGTTTGGATTTGGGCCAATCCAAATAGTGTTTGGGTCGATCTAAATAGTGTTTGGATTTAGATTGGATCCAAATAGTGTTTGGATTGGATTGGATCTGGATCAAAATATCCAGATCCATATCCATAAAAATGTTGGGTTTGGATCGGATACGGATCTCAAAATATCTGAGATCCAATATCCATATCCAAATAGTGTTTGGATTTGGGTCTGGATCCAAATCCCAAACCCAAACCCAAATCCAAGACCCACCTCAAATCTCTATAAATAGAGGTGAGGGGGTCCATGTAAAGGATTCATGCAAATATTTGGGAGGAGAGAGAGAGAGTGATAGACCTAGCCATGTGGGCTCATTGGGTGAGGTGGGTTCAAGCCATGTGGGCTATGTGGGTCTAGACCAAGGGGCTGCAACCAAGAGGTGGGCTGGATCAAGTGGCTGCAACCAAGCTTGGACATGGGCTGGACCGACTCCAAGAGGTAAGCCTAACCTAACCTAGCCATTCTCTCTACACCCCTCTAAACCTAAACCTAGCCTAGGTTCGAACCTACCTAACCCCAACTCGACCTAACCCCAACTGAACCTAACCCTAACTAAACCTAGCCCTAACCCAACCTAGGTTCGACCAAACCTAACCCTAGACTTGAACCAACCTAAATCTAACCGGACCGTGCCCTACGCGTCACCCGAACCCCCTACCGCGCCTGCTGCGCGCCCCACGCCCAGTCCGCGCTCCCTGACGCCATCCCGCGCCACTGCGGCGCCCCTCAGCGCCCTGCCGCCCCTTTAGCGCCAGGACCCCCCCCCAGCGCGCCCAGCGCCAGGCGCCCGTCTGCTGCGCCAGGCGCCAGACGCCTCCCTGCCGACCTGACCACCCCCCTGCCGACCTGACCTGCACCCTGGCCGTGACCTGCACCCTAGGACAGACCCTAACCATGCCCCATAGAACCTCCCTCAAAGCCACCTAGGATAACCCCCTCTTGGCTGCCCAAGGTGAACCGTGAGCCCACGTGCAAGCAAGTTGAACATGGACCAGCTATTTGTAAGTGTCTAAACTTGGTCTATTACATTAACTTGCTTTATATTCAAACGGGGTTGTAGTAAAGGAGCTTTGTCTCCCCCCGATTGTAATAATGTGGTTTGACACACCCACACACACGTGCACTTGAGCCTTTCTGCTCTTAGTTGCACACTTTTGCATACACACACGGGCCTAACAAGCCCTTAATATATAGTTATATTTATATATTTTAAGTCAAGGGGTTTTTTAATTAAGTCGTGTGTGTTGTCTTTCCATTTTCCACACGCACACACATTGAGCCTTCGCTCTTACTCCCAAGACCTTAGTCAAGGCCTATTGCAGTTATATTTGGGTTTCATTTATGTCGTGTGCGTAGTACTTCAATTCTACACTCACACACATTGAGCTTTCGCTCTTACTCCCAAGACCTTAGTTAAGGCCATACTGCAATTTATATTTGGGTTTTATTTCATGTCGTGTGTGTAGTCTTTCAATTCAAGCACGCACCCACATTGAGCCTTCGCTCTTATTTGAAAGACCCAAGTAAGGGCCGTGTTATACTATTTGGGTTTCATTTCATGTCGTGTGTGTAAGTCTTTCAATTCAAGCACGCACCCACATTGAGCCTTCGCTCTTATTTGCAAGACCCGAGTAAGGGCCCATATATACCTTATATACATATCTCCCTTCGGCATTTACATTACAAGTCATTTCCCTTCGGTTATTTCCCTTCGGCAATTTCCCTTCGGCATTGTCTTTTAAATTCGGGTTTTCCCTTTGGAGTTGCGTGAGTTTGCATTGCATCTACGCCATACCACGAGGCAGGACGCATATTGCATCAAAGCAAACCCCGTACTCCCGCTCAAAATTCGCCCCATGTAGTGGAGTGTTCATAACACACACCTAGGTGGCCCATAAAGGGATAAAAAGGAAGACTTAGGCACGTGCAAATCCACGTGATCTAAAATCTGAAAATCATACAAAACAACCCGAATCAATCGTGCAAATATGCCAAGACTTAGGCTATTTCGATGTATGCACATCGTGCCTAAGTAGATTAAAATTTGAAAGACTTAGGGTCATCCAACCCTTACAAAATCAAAATCGCCCAAATGCATGGTTTTCAAAAGGTTTTAAAACACTTCTTCATTCAAAATATATTTTGAGTTAAACTTGTTTCAAAACGAAGTCTCTAAGCGTACAGACTGACCCTTGCGCATCGGTGCAAGAAGGTCTGCAACGTAAAAATCCCGCTTGCCTACAATCGCCTTTCAAAAGTCAGATTATTTTCAAAACATACTTTGCTAGTTAAAGTAAACTAGCTGGCACGCCCATAAAGCGAATGTAGATTGCGAAAAGGTTCACTTCAAGCCTAAGAACCCGTAAGTGAAAATTTTCGGTGTCTACATGAAGGCGGTCTTACCCTGATCTCGTGGTCTTAGTTTGATTTAATTATAGCCTGAATAGCCATCCATAAACGAAAACATTTCATGATTTGCAGTACTATCGACTATCAAATCTATGTTTGGTAAAGGATAATTATCCTTTGGAGTGGCTTTATTCAGGTTTCTGAAATCGATGCATATTCGAATTTTCCCATCGGTTTTTCGAACTACAACGATGTTTGACAACCAATCAGAATACGCAATGGGTTTTATAAATCCGACTTTTAATAGATCTTCGACGATGCTGGGGTCTATGCCCAGCATGTCTTCATACATCCATGCAAACACATCTAAATAGGTTCGTAGAAATGCAATGAATGCTGATCTTTCATGTTCATGCAAGCATGCGCCTATTTTGATGGTTTTGGGATTGGAATCACTCCCTAGGTTCACCTCTATGAAATCTCCTCCTACTGAATTGGAAGGTGTTTGAAAATCGAGAATTTTATGAAATTCTAGGAGCTCAGAAGTGGGATCTTCCTCAAGGGGATCCACTTCTGGGCCTCGATCATTCTCGTGGGTTATAGACCCGAGGGAATTTGATGCGTGATTTTCAAAAAGACCTGGTTTTGTACACGGATTTTCAATTGATTTCGAAACTTTTGGTCTGGCTATGCAGACGACGTTCCTTTCGAAATCCTTTTCCAAAGTCCTACCAGGAGCAGCTATATACAAAATCTTTTTGGTATTTTCTAGATTTTCGATTGTTTTTGGGTTTTTATAAAACAAGAACCTTAGGAACTATATAAAGCACTCTATTTTCGAGTTTTTGTTTTTCCATTGTTTTTGGTTTTTCTTCTTTTTCGATTTTTTTGATTTTAAGTTTTTCAAATGTTTTTGTATTTTTCTGAAAGGGATCTTCCATCATACCTACAAAGGGAAAACACTACGGGTTAGACTCGGAATAGGAGGTCTAAATCATAGGTCTCTTCTAGGATAGGCTCCAGGGCACCCTTGACCTAGGTGGTCACAAGGGGTGGCTCTGGCGGTATTTTGGGAGTATAGCCGATCCCGTATCGGCTTGGGTTGGCCCTAGGAAGGATGGGCTCTAGGAGACCCTGGTTTTGTGCCCCTAGACTTTTGTAGGGCGTGTAGCCCATATTTAACAACATGTTCCACGATTTCTTATTTTTTGAAAAATTTTGATAAAGATCGTGGTCCTGGAACTTGTTGTCATCCATATTGTGCTCATATGGCTTCTTGTCTAGGGGTTTTGGAAATAGGGAATGCTTGGGTCTTCCTAGAAGGGTTAGAATCGGGAGGGGGCCTGCTTTGGGCGGCCCCTTCACACATACAACCTTCCTAGGGTTGCTTAACACGAGCCTTGGTGACTCAATCACAGTCTGTCCCAGGTTAGCCTCATGGGCCTGGGAACTCGACAAACAAGGGGAGTTTATGATCGCCTGAAGCTGAGGGTGATTCTCACCTAGGATCACCACGACTTGGTCCCTGAAAGGGATCTTGACACACCTGTGGAAGGTGGATGGCACAGCGCACAAACTGTGTATCCAAGGCCTTCCCAGCAACAGGTTATAATGGGGGTGGATGTCCAAGACATGGAACACCCCCGTGTATGTGATCCCTCCCATTTCCATCGGGAGTTCGATCGATCCTAAAGGCCTAGACGCATTCCCATCGTATCCGGTGATAACGATGGGACTTGGGTTCACAGAAATCAAGGTGACTCCGATTTGATACACCACATGAAGTGGAAGGATGTTGAGCCCTCCCCCCCCATCGACTAGGCACCTGTCCAGAGAGTGGTTATTCAGAACCACTCGATATGCAGGGTCTGGTTATGGGACTCGTAGGGTCAATCTACATCATCTTCCGAGAAAGTGATGGGCGATATGGCTCCTATTAAGGCCACTTGGGCAGACAAGGATTCTGGACTTATGCTCGAATCAACCTTGGCTCTTTCTAGAATTTTCTCTAGCACGAGTCTATGTCTAGGCGATGTTTGTATAAGCTCTAGGATAGACATGTGGATAGGAATCTTTGAAAGGTGGTTTTTGAAATCATAAGGATTTAGGACAACTTTCCCCTTGTCTGCTTTTGGCAGAACTCTAGGAATACATGCTTTTGAGGGGCCAGGCACACTGACCACCTTTTTAGCACTTTGTAGGTGCGGGGGTTGATAGATCCTCCCGGATCTAGTCACTTCCCCCACGACCAGCCTAGGGTTCGCACTAAAATTGGCTCTAAGTATGAGTTGAGGAGCACCTTGAAGTTTCAAAACTGGTTTAGCCGGGGATTCAACTTTTGGTGGTCCCCGGATGACGACTTGGGCGGGCTTCTTGTACAGTACAAGAGTGGGTGCACAAGTGGGTCGACTAGACTCAGATTTTTGCACTAGTTCCTTTGAAAAGGTGAGGGTACATATCTCCTTTCCTTTCCCACTGCTACTGGCGTGCTTGGGAAAGGGTTCTTTGAAGATAGCTTGAGGTGGCTCAGGTTCCGCAGTGACCTGTTGCCGGCCCTCTGCTATCAAGTTCTTGATTTTATTTAAAAGGGAGAAACAACGTTTGGTATCATGGCCTTTGAGCCGATGATACTTGCAAAATCGATTTAAATACCCCCCTTTGGAAGTGACTCCTTCAGGGATTTCGGGAAGTTCTATCATGCCTTGGGCAAGTAGGAGGTTTAGGACCTCCGACACAGGTTGCCCCAGCAGAGTGCATTCCCGTTTTTCAATTGGTTTTTGAAAGGTTCGCTCCCTTTTGTTTTCTATTTTTTCAAAATTTTTGGAAGTGCCTGCCACGCCTGGATCCACCCGGACATTGGCGATTTTATGGGGCTTTGCCCCTTTGTCCATCATGGGTAGCCCATAAGTGATGGGCTTTTCCAAGCGGGTTTTAGAAACGACACTTCCTTTCCATAGGTGATCGTATATCCCCTTTTTCAAGTTTGTTTCGAAAAGGGATGCTTTTTTGATCAACTTATGGAAAGTTGAGATCTCATGGAGCGAGAGAAAGGTCTTTAACTCGCTTTTAAAATTATCCAGGATGAGCATGACTGCGCTTCCTTCGGATATGGGCTCTCGCACTTGGCCCAAAAGTAACCTCCATCGTATAATGAAGGCATGTACGTCTTCGTTCATGCCTTGCTTCGTATCCCTTAAAGTGTTCAGAGTCAGCGTGACTTCTACGTTGTGTGCAAATCTTTGCATGAAGCAGTTCGCTAATTCTTCAAAAGTAGCGAACTGGCTTAAGTCGTAGGAAGCCAACCATTTGGTAGTTGTGCCTTTAAGGGATAAAGGGAACCAATACACCCATTTCATCGAGTCCTTTTTCTTCTTATGGGCTCGACGCGAGAAAAGTTGCAAGTGAGACCTAGGGTCTCCCATGCCATCATACCGATGGAAGTTCGGTATTTCATCGTCACTGTCTGTTTCGTAATCCATAGGAAGGAAATCAGACAGGGCGTAACTCCTTTTCTCTTTATTTTGCCCGTTCAACAGCTACTGTAGGGCTTTACGGTCCATTTGTGTGAAGGACTCGTGGTATTGGTTGCCTTCCATTACAGAGGCCTCTTTGTGCTTGCGAGGTTTTTTAGTTTTTCTTTTGGCCTTTTGTTCACCATTCGATGAACACGAATCGCCTACTTCAGCCTCTTGGCTGAGAGCATCGATTTTGGCCTCAAATTCCCTTCTCAGGTCCTCTATCTCGTCTAGTTTGATTTTGTTTTTCAAAACCCTTCTAGAGTGAGAACTTGATGCGCATGAGCCTTGGCTCGACACTTCACTTGGGTTGGATTTTGACATGCTTTCAAGCCTTTTTCAAAAATTCCTAAGTACAAGTAAAGAAAAGAATTAAAACAACACCTTTTTGAAAAATTTTCACAAGGTTCCTAGAGTAACTCGATTTTTGAAAGACTCACGTCCCACCGGGCGTGCCAAACTGCTGTAGACGCAGAAAATTCCCGCTCTTGGTTCTTAGGCCTGGAACGAACCTTTTCGTGTGCCTAACTCCTATTTAAACAAATAGGGCGTGCCAGCTAGCTTACTTAAGCTAGCGAAGATATATTCTAAACCTGACTTCTAACGTGGCAACTGTGAGCAAGCAAGCTCTTGTCGTCGCAGACCTTCTTGCACCGATGCGCAAGGGTCAGTCTGTACGCTTTAAAAATCGAGTTTTGAGTGGAAAAAGCCTACGAAAGCGGTTCTAGGTGTTTAATTCGGGTCTTTTTGGTATGGTTTCAGATTTTAGATCACGTGGATTTGCACGTGGCTAAGTCTTTCTTTTTATCCCTCTTTGGGGCCACCTAGGTGTGTGTTATGAATACTCCACTAAGATGTGGCGACTTTGAGCGGGAGTATGGGGTTTTGCTTTGATGCAATATGCGTCCTAACTCGTGGTATGGCGTATATGCAATGCAAACTCATGCTACTCCAAAGGGAAAACCCGAATTTAAAAGACAATGCCGAAGGGAAATGACTTGTAATGGAAATTGCCGAAGGGAAATACTTATATAATGTATATATGGGCCCTTACTTGGGTCTTGCAAATAGGAGCGAAGGCTCAATGTGGGTGCGTGCGAGAATTGAAGTACTACACACACGACATGAAATGAAACCGAAATAGAACTTGCAATATGGCCTTAACTAAGGTCTTGGGAATAAGAGCGAAAGCTCAATGTGTGTGAGTGCTTGAATTGAAGTACTACGCACACAACATGAAATTAAACCCAAATATAAATTGCAGTATGGCCTTAACTAAGGTCTTGGGAATAAGAGCGAAAGCTCAATGTGTGTGAGTGCTTGAATTGAAGTACTACGCACACAACATGAAATTAAACCCAAATATAAATTGCAGTATGGCCTTAACTAAGGTCTTGGGAATAAGAGCGAAAGCTCAATGTGTGTGAGTGCTTGAATTGAAGTACTATGCACACAACATGAAATTAAACCCAAGGATAGTATAACACGACCCTTACTTGGGTCTTACAAATAAGAGCGAAGGCTCAATGTGTGTGAGTGCGAGAATTGAAAGACAACACACACAACTCAAGCAAAAACCCTACGCAACATAAACTATATAAATAAATTTATATCTTAGGGGCTGATTAGGCCCGTGTGTGTTCAAAATCGTGCACAACTAAGAGCGAGGTAGGCTCAAGTGCACGTGTGTGTGGGTGTGCCAAGCCACGTTATTACAAGCGGGGGGAGACTATGCTCCGTTATTACAACCCTGTATTAAATTTAATTTAAGCAAGTCTACAACTAAGGACCGAGTTAGGCACATACTTATAGCTGGTCCGGAGGTGACTTGCTTGAGCGTGGGCTTGGCTTCACCTTGGGCTGCAAGAGGGAGCTCCTCGGAGTGGAACGGCAAGGTTGTGTAGCCGGGTGGCAAAGAAACAAGGGTGAAGCACCTTGGTGCTTGCCGGCTACTAGAGGGAGGCTGCCGTGGCGCTTTGGGCTAAGGTGACTAAGGAAGGTCACTAAGGTAGGGAAGGCTCTATGGAAGGTGGTACTAAGGGGAGCCTAAAGGGAATGTCTAAGGATATGGGTGTGGCTGGCTGGGAGAACTTGGGTGCAGTTGGCTAGGGATGGCTGACTAGGGATGGTTTAGTGGTGGCCAGCTGCTAGGGTAGTTAGGATGTTATGGATGGGAAGGGAAGCTAGGGTGTTGTGGAAGGTGGAACTAAGGGCTGGTGGAAAGTGGAAGGGGCAGGTGGTGTTGGCGAGAGGTTGTGGTGGTGTGGGTGGTTGAGAGTGGAGGGGGAGTGAAGAGGAGGTTGAGTTAGGTTGAGATACTAACCGGATGGTGAAGGAGGTCGGTGGATGGAAGAAGGGGCAGCCGGGTGATGAAGGAAGATGGAGTTCGGCCGGGAGGTGGTGGCGACGTGGAGTGGAGCAGGCTGGGAGGCAGTGGTGGTGCGAGGTGGAGCTTGACCGGATGGAAGTGGTGCAGGTGGAGTAAGGTGGAAGGTTCGGCTGGGAGGTGATTGGCCAAGATCGGCTGGGCCAAGGTCGAAGAAGCTTGAAAAACCCGCCCACTAGGGGGGGGGATTATAGCTTTTTGAAGGGCGGTTGGGGCTGGTTCTTGGAAGGTGGTAAGGTGGTTTAGGTGGTGGTGGTGTGGTGATAAGGTGGGCTGGTTTTGAGGAGGGGCTAGATATTTTACTTAAAGGGGTTTTAGGGATATGGTGTGCTAGGTTTAGGTGGGGTGGTTTAGGGGTTTAAGGCTTAGTTAGGTGGGTTGGTTTTGGGGTGAGGTTTAGTGAGGTGGGTTAGGTGATTAGGCTAGGATTAGGGAAATTAGGCTAGGTTTAGGGAAGGATTAGGGAGGTGGGTTAGGTGATTAGGTCAGGATTAGGGAAGTGGGTTAGGTGATTAGGCTAGGTTTAGGACGGGATTAGGGCAAAAGGCTAGGATTAGGGGTTTTGGCTTAGGATTGGGTTAGGGAGCTCGCTTTGCATAACCCATAGACCTTGTTGCATTATGTTGGTGCAGCCCTAGGTTAGGTTTTGGCTAATACAAGCTTAAACCCGCACTAATTAGGCTAACCCACATGACTAACCCCAAACTTGACACACAAGTCAAGCTTAATTACAATTACCCTCAAATCTTATCCTCCCCCACTCTGTCTCATGCCCATAATCCCACGTGACCTTCAAGTGGGCCCCACCTCCATTTATGAGAAGGTGATGTGTGCCATGGATGTGGATATTGGATTGGATCTCTAGATCCAAATCCAAATCCACACATAGGTTTGGATTGGGATCTGGATATATATGGTCCAGATCCAATCCAAACTGAATTCTGACTCCTTCAGGTTGTGTTCGAAACGAACGGTTTGTGCAGGGTCTGACAGCATCAGTACTCCGTCTGCGTTGGGTCTTTCGGGGGCTTGGAGTGGATCTTCTCGTGTGTCTAAGGCCTATGTATACAAATAGGGCGTGCCAGCTAGCTTACTTAAGCTAGCGAAGATATTTTGAACACTGACTTCTAAACGTGGCGACTGTGAGCAAGTAAGCTCTTGTCGTCGCAGACCTTCTTGCACCGATGCGCAAGGGTCAGTCTGTACGCTTTGCAAAAATCGAGTTTTGGAGAGAAAGTCCACGAAGCGGTTCGAGGTGTCTATTTCGGGTCTTTAAGATGCGATTGCATATTTTAGATCACGTGGATTTGCACGTGCCTAAGTCTTTTCTTTTATCCCTTTTCGGGCCACCTAGTTTGTGTGTTATGAACACTCGACTACATGGGCGAATTCGAGCGGGGCTTGCTTCGATGCAATATGCGTCCTACCTCGTGGTATGGCGTAGATGCAATGCAAACTCACGCTACTCCAAAGGGAAAACCCGAAATGTAAAGACAATACTGAAGGGAAATAACAGAAGGGAAATAACCGAAGGGAAATAACTGAAGGGAAATAACCGAAGGGAGATATGTATATAGCTTATGTATATGAGCCCTTACTCGGGTCTTGCAAATAAGAGCGAAGGCTCAATGTGGGTGCGTGCTTGAATTAAAAGACTTACACACACGACATAAATGAAACCCAAATATAAATTGCAATATGGCCTTGACTAAGGTCTTGGGAGTAAGAGCGAAGGCTCAATGTGTGTGAAAGTGCTTGAATTGAAAGACTTACTCACACGACATGAAATGAAACCCAAATAGTATAGGTCGGTCCTTACTTGGGTCTTTCAAATAAGAGCGAAAGCTCAATGTGTGTGAGAGTGCTTGAATTGAAAGACTTACTCACACGACAAGAAATGAAACCCAAATAGTATAGGTCGGCCCTTACTTGGGTCTTTCAACTAAGAGCGAAAGCTCAATGTGTGTGAGAGTGCTTGAATTGAAAGACTTACTCACACGACAAGAAATGAAACCCAAATAGTATAGGTCGGCCCTTACTTGGGTCTTTCAACTAAGAGCGAAAGCTCAATGTGTGTGAGTGCTTGAATCGAAAGACAACGCACCCAACTTAAACAAAACCCTTCGAAAATGAAAGTATATATGTACACTTATATATTAGGGGCTGATTAGGCCCGTGTGTGCTAAAAATCGTGCACGACTAAGAGAGTGCACGTGTGTGGTTGTGCCAAGCCACGTTATTACAAGCGGGGGGAGACTATGCTCCGTTATTACAACCCCGTATCAAATTGAATCTCAAGCAAGTATACAACTAAGGACTGAGTTTAGACACTTACGAGTAGCTGGTCCGTAGAGGTCTTGCTTGGGCGTGGATTTGGCTTTGGGCTGCAAACGGGAGCTCCGCAAAGGTAGGTGATCAAGGGTGCTGGCCGGCTGCAAGTGGGGCGCGGGATAGGCGCCTCGAAAGTGGCCGGTGGTAAGTAGATGGCACCTCCAAGTAGGGGGGGTTCAAAGTGGCTGAATGAGTGGGTTCTTAGGGTCACTAGGGGAGTTAAGAGTTTAGGGAAACTGGACCTAAAAGGTGAGCTGGTGGGAAGGCCGAATAGGACACCTAGGGGAAGGCCGAATGGGAAAGGATGGCTAGGTAGTGGCCGGCAGTTTGGGCTATGCTGGGTTCGGCTAGGTTAAAGTGGTGGTGGCAAAAGGGCTGAGATGAAGGTAGGATGGGTGGCTAAGAGTGGAGAGGTGGTAGAGAGGGGCTTTGAGGGAGTTTGGGGTACTTACCGAATGGGGAGAGGTGGCGGATGAAGTGGGAAGCAGGCGGGCAGGTGGCTGTTGGCTAGTTCGGTTGGGTGGAGGTGATGGCGTCCGGTTGAGGGATGGTGGTGGTGGATGGAAGAGGGAAGGTGGCGGAGCAGGTGGCGGCTGGTGGAGCAGATGGAGGTGGGGAGTGGTCCCGGCTGGGTGAGAGATGGGAGAAGGAGAGGGCCCGGCTGGGTGAGATGGTGGTTCCCACTTGGAAAACCCGCCCACAAGGAGGGGGGTTTAAATAGGGGATGGGTAGGTCGGTTAGGGCTGGGCTGAGGGTAGTGGTTAGGTGGTTTAGGTAGGGTGGTATGTAGATAAGGTGGGCTGGAAGGGGTTGGGCCAGATATTTTAAAACTAGGGGTTTGGGTAAATCGTGGGCTAAGGGTGGTTTAAGGGTTTAGGGCTAGGTTAGGTGGTTGGGTTTTAGAGTGAGGTTTAGTGAGCTAGGTTAGGTGATTAGGTTGGGTTTAGGCTAGGATTAGAGAAATTAATCTAGGTTTAGGGAAGGATTAGGGAAGTGGGTTAGGTGATTAGGTTGGGATTAGGTCGGGATTAGGGAAGTGGGTTAGGTGATTAGGTTCAGATTAGGGGTGGATTAGGGGTTTAGGCTAGGATTAGGCATTTTGGGTTAGGTTTAGGTGAGGGAGCTCCCTTAGCATGGCCCATAGACCTTGATCACCCATGTTGGTGCAGCCCTAGGTTAGGTTTTAGCTAATTACAAGCTTAAACCCACTCAATTAGGCTAACCCACATGATTAAACCCAAACTTGACACACAAGTCAAGCTTAATACAACACTCTTGATATTTTTCACCCCCACTCTCTCTCATGCCCAATATCCCACGTGAATTTCAAGTGGGCCCCACCTGCATTTATGAGAAGGTGATGTGGGCCATGGATATGGATATTGGATTGGATCTCTGGATCCAAATCCAAATCCAAGTCCACATATGGGTTTGAATTGGAATCTGGATATATATGGTCCAGATCCAATCCAAACTGAACTCTGACTCCTTCGAGCTGGGTTCGAAACGGACGATTCGTGCGGGGCCTGACAGCATCAGTACTCTGTCTGCGTTGGGTCTTCGCCAACATAGTCGTCCGCCTCCGTTTCTACCTTCCGGAGATGACTTCAAATGCTATTTTGATAAGAACAGGGTCTTGGACGTTCGAGATCCTGGGATGTGAATCAGATACAAGAGTTGCTGTGCCGGGCTCGACGTGTGCTCCGGTTCCGGGCTCTTCTTGGCTCTCCTAGTCCTGTCTTGATCGGGCCAAGCCACTTCAGGGTTTCAAAACATGTTTTAAAAGGGTTTTCAAAAGCTATATCATATGTTTTTGAAAGATAAAGTTTAAAACATATATACAGGGTTGTTTGGAAGGCTCCTGGGTTTCCAAACTCAAAATGGCCCTTTGGGGCTGCTTTTACAAAACCAGATTTGTTTAAGAAATTCGTGGGATTTCGAGGTGTTTACAGATCTAAAATCTGCAATCGTATCTAAAAGACCCGAATTAGACACCTCGAACCGCTTCGTAGGCTTTCTACACCCAAAAATTTGATTTTTCAAAGCGTACAGACTGACCCTTGCGCATCGGTGCAAGAAGGTCTGCGACGACAAGAGCTCACTTGCTCACAGTCGCCACGATTAGAAGTCAGTTCAAAATATATCTTCGCTAGCTTAGGTAAGCTAGCTGGCACGCCCTGTTTATATAAATAGGCCTTAGACGCACGAGAGGATCCACTCTAAGCCCAGAAAAGGCGAAGAGGCGTGGAGATTTTTGCGCGTCTATAGAGATTGGCACGCCCGGTGGGATGTGAGCCTTTCAAAAATCGAGTTTTAAGGTAGAAGTTTTGCGAAAATTTTGTTAAAAAGGTGTCATTTTAACTTGTTTTCTTTGCTTGTACTTAGGACATTTTGAAAAACTTGAAAAGCATGTCAAAATCCAATCCAAGTGAAGTGTCGAGCCAAGGCTCATGCGCATCAAGTTCTCACTCTAGGAGGATTTTCAAAAACAAAATAAAACTAGATGAGATCGAGGACCTGAGAAGGGAGTTTGAGGCCAAAATCGATGCTCTCAGCCAAGAGGCTGAAGTAGGCGATTCGTGTTCATCAAACGGTGAACAAAAGCCTAAGAAAAAATCTGAAAAACCTCGCAAGCACAAAGAGGCATCCGTAATGGAAGGCAACCAATACCACGAGTCCTTCACACAAAAGGACCGTAAAGCCCTACAGCAGTTGTTGAAAGGGTAGAATAAAGAGAAAAAAAGCTACGCCCTGTCTGATTTCCTTCCTATGGATTACGAAACAGACAGTGAGGATGAAATACCGAACTTCCATCGGTATGATGGCATGGGAGACCCTAGGTCGCACTTGCAGCTTTTCTCACGTCAAGCCCATAAGAAGAAAAAAGACTCGATGAAATGGGTGTATTGGTTCCCTTTATCCCTTAAAGGCACAACTGCCAAATGACTGGCTTCCTATGACTTAAGTCAGTTCGCTACTTTTGAAGAATTAGCGAACTGCTTCATGCAAAGATTTGCACACAATGTAGAAGTCACGCCAACTCTGAATACCTTAAGGGATACAAAGCAAGGTATGAACGAAGACGTACATGCCTTCATTATAAGATGGAGGTCGCTTTTGGGCCAAGTGCGAGAGCCCATATCCGAAGGATGCGCAGTCATGCTCATCCTGGATAACTTTAAAAGCGAGTTAAAAACCCTTCTCTCGCTCCATGAGATCTCAACTTTCCATAAGTTGATCAAAAAGGACTCCCTTTTCGAAACCAACTTGCGAAAAGGGACATACGATCACTTGTGGAAAGGAAGTGTCGTTTCCAAAACCCGCTTGGAAAAGCCCATCACATACGGGCTACCCACAATGGACAAAGGGGCAAGGCCCCATAAAATCGCCAATGTTTGGGTGGATCCAGGCATGGCAGGCACTTCCAAACATTTTGAAAAATTAGAAAATAAGAGGGAGCGAAACTTTCAAAAACCGGTTGAAAAACGGGAGTATACTCCACTGGGGCAACCTGTGTCGGAGGTCCTAGACCTCCTACTTGCCCAGGGCATGATAGAACTCCCTGAAATTCCCAAAGGAGTCACTTCCAAAGGGGGGTATTTAAACCGATTTTGTAAGTATCATCGGCTCAAAGGCCATGATACCAAACGCTGCTTCTCCCTCTTAAATAAAATTGAGAACTTGATAGCAGAAGGCCGGCTCCAGGTCACTGCAGAACCTGAGCCACCTCAAGCTATCTTCAAAGAACCCTTTCCCAAACACGCTAGTGGCAGTGGGAAAGGAAAGGAGGTATGTAGCCTCACCTTTCTAAGGAACTAGCGCAAAAACCAGAGCCTGATCGACCCACTTGTGCGCCCACTCTTGTATTGTACAAGAAGTCCGCCCAAGTCATCATTCGGGGATCACCAAAAGTGGAATCCCCGGCAAAACCAGTTTTAAAAATCCAAGGTTCTCCTCAGCTCATCCTTAGAGCCAAATTTAGCGCGAACCCTAGGCTGGTCGTGGGGGAAGTAACTAGATCCGGGAGGATCTATCAACCCCCGCACCTTCAAGGTGCTTAAAAGGTGATTAGTGTGCCTGGCCCCTCAAAAGCATGTATCCCTAGTGTTCTGCCAAAAGCAGGTAAGGACAAAGTCATCCTAAATCCTTATGACTTCGAAAACCACCTTTCAAAGATTCCTATTCACATGTCTATCTTAGAGCTTATACAAACCTCGCCTAGGCATAGACTTGTATTAGAGAAAATTCTAGAAAGGGCCAAGGTTGATTTGAACATAAGTCCGGAATCCTTGTCTGCCTAAGTGGCTTTATTAGGAGCAAAATCGCCCATCACTTTTTCAGAAGATGATGTAGATAGGCCCTACGAATCCCACAACCAGGCCCTGCATATCGAGGTGGTTCTGAATAACCACTCTCTGGACAGGTGCCTAGTCGATGGTGGAGGAGGGCTCAACATCCTTCCACTTCATGTGGCATATAAAATCGGAGTCACCTTGACTTTAGTAAACCCAAGCCCCATCGTTATCACTGGATACGATGGGAATGCGTCTAGACCTTTAGGATCCATCGAACTCCCAATGGAAACGGGAGGGATCGAACACACGGGGGTGTTCCATGTCTTGGACATCCACCCCCATTATAACCTGTTGCTGGGAAGGCCCTAGATACACAGTTTGTGCGCTGTGCCATCCACCTTCCACAGGTGTGTCAAGATCCCTTTTAGGGACCAGGTCGTAGTGATCCTAGGTGAGAGTCACCCACAGCTTTAGGGGATCATAAACTCCCCTTGTTTATCAAGCTCCCAGGCCCATGAGGCTAACCTGGGGCAAAATTATGATTGAGCCACCTTGGCTCGCGTTAAACAGCCCTAGGAAGGTTGTATGTGTGAAGGGGCTGCCCAAAGCAGGCCCCCTCCCGATTCTAACCCTTCTAGGAAAACCCAAGCATTCCCTATTTCCAAAGCCCCTGGACAAGAGGCCATATGAGCACAATATGGACGACAACATGTTCCAGGACCATGACTTGTATCAAACTTTTTCAAAAACAGAAAGTCGTGGAATATGTTGTTGAACATGGGCTACACGCCCTACAAGAGTCTAGGGGCACAGAACCAGGGTCTCCTAGAGCCCATCCTTCCTAGGACCAATCCAAGCCGATATGGGATCGGCTATACTCCCCGAATACTGCCAGAGCCACCCCTTGTGACCACCTAGGTCAAGGGTGCCCTAGAGCCTATCCTAGAAGAGACCTATGATTTAGACCTCCTATTCCGAGTCTAACCCGTAGTGTTTTTCCTTTGTAGGTATGATGGAAGATCCCTTTCCAGACTTAAAATCAAAAAAATCGAAAAAGAAGAAAAACCAAAAACAATAGAAAAACAAAAACTCGAAAATAGAGTGCTTTGTATAGTTCCCAAGGTTCTTGGTTTACAAAAACCCAAAAAAATCGAAAATTTGGAAAATACCAAAAAGATTTTGTACATAGCTGCTCCTGGTAGGACTTTGGCAAAAGGAAAGGATTTCGAAAGAAACGTCGTCTGCATAGCCAGACCAAAATTTTCGAAATCACTTGAAAATCTAAGTACAAAACCAGGTCTTTTTGAAAACCACGCATGAAATTCCCTCGGGTCTATAGCCCACGAGAATGATCAAAGCCCAGAAGTGCATCTCCTTGAGGAAGATCCCACTTCTGAGCTCCCAGAATTTCATAGAATCCTCGATTTTGAAAGACCTTCCCAATCAGTAGGAGGAGATTTCATAGAGGTGAACCTAGGGGATGATTCCAATCCCAAAACCATCAAAATAGGCGCATGCTTGCATGAAACTGAAAAGTTAGCATTCATTGCATTTCTACGAACCTATTTAGATGTGTTTGCATGGATGTATGAAGACATGCCGGGCATAGATCCCAGCATTGTCGAGCATCGTCTTCCCTTAGATGCAGGTGTAAAACCCATAAAGCAGAAGCTTAGGAAAATACACCCGAATGTACACACGCAAGTTAAAGAGGGTTTAGAAGATCTGCTAAAAGCCAGATTTATAAAACCCATTGCGTATTCTGATTGGTTATCAAATATCATTGTAGTTCGAAAAACCAATGGGAAAATTCGAATATGCATCGATTTCAGAAACCTGAATAAAGCCACTCCAAAGGATAATTATCCTTTACCAAACATAGATTTGATAGTCGATAGTACTGCAAATCATGAAATGTTTTCATTTATGGATGGCTATTCAGGCTATAATCAAATCAAACTAAGTTCACGAGATCAGGGTAAGACCGCCTTCACAACCCCATGGGGCACGTACTGCTATACAGTCATGCCCTTTGGTTTGAAAAATACCGGCGCAACATACCAACGAGCCATGACCACGATCTTCCATGATCAAATTCATGAGCTTGTAGAAGTGTATGTAGATGATCTCTTGGCAAAATCCAAAACCTGATGCACTCACATCGAATGTTTACAAAAGATTTTCGAAAGGCTTAGGCTTTACAAAGTAAAGTTAAACCCTCAAAAATGTGTATTCGGGGTAGAATCAGGGAAGCTTCTAGGCTTTATGGTAAGCCAAAGGAGAATAGAAGTCGACCCCTCTAAGTGTCGAGCCATCATAGAGATGGCTCCACCCTCCAATCTCACTCAAATCCGTAGCCTCCAAGGTCGCTTACAATCCGTTCGCCGATTCATATCGAATCTGGCAACTAGATGCGAACCCTTCAACAAGCTGTTGAGGAAGGGCACGAAATTCTTATGGGATGACGAATGCCAGAAGTCCTTCGAGAGACTGAAGGCATACTTGGTTAATCCCCCCGTTTTGAACCCTCCAAAACAAGGAAAACCGCTTTTACTATACATCTTCGTGCATGCGAATGCTTTAGGAGCCCTATTGGCTCAATATGAGGATGACACCCATAAGGAGTATGCCATCTACTATATTTCGAAAACTCTCTTGGCGTATGAACGAAATTATCAAGCCATGGAGAAGACGTGCTTGGCCCTAGTCTGGGCCTGCCAGAAATTCAGACACTATTTCCTAGATCATGAGATCTGGATAGTGTCCAAGCTTGATCCAATCAAGCACTTGTTCGAAAAACCCATTCTCACGGGTAGATTGGGCAAATGGCAACTCCTTCTAATGGAGTATGATCTGAAATACTATCACCAGATCTCCATTAAGGGGCAAGCCCTAGCAGATTACGTGGCTGAGTTCCCCTTAGAGGACGCATATCCCACTCTTGTTGAAATGCCTGATGAAGGCATATTGCAAAACCATTTTCAAGACCACATTTTGGCAAATTCTTTTGAAAACCAAGTGTGGAAGATGCACTTCGATGGGGCACGAAACCAACGAGGGGCTGGTGCTGGGGTCATCCTCATCTCCCTTGAAAAGGGCGAGATTCCCATAGCAGTCCACTTAGATTTCGAATGTTCCAACAACGTAGCTGAGTATGAAGCACTCATACAAGGCTTAAGAATTTCGAAAACTCTAGGGGCATCATGCATCGAGGTCTTTGGAGATTCGCTCCTTGTCATAAACCAGGTTTTAAAATTTTGGCAAGTACGTAATGAGAAACTACTTCCATATCACGAGTTGGCCACTCGATTGGTCCAGTCCTTCCAATCGTGTAAACTCACACACGTAGGAAGAGAGGACAATGGCATCGCCGATGCCCTCTCCTCCTTGGGTTCAGCCCTGAAGGTCGATCCCATCTCAAGGACCCGATCTTTAGAAATATGGCATGCGCCCAACCCATCCACACACGATTTGGATATTTGCCAAAATAACCCAGATTCTGTTGAAAAACCTTGGTTTTACGACATCAAGCATTTTCTAGAAAATGGGGGATTCGTCGAGGATGCCACATCCAAAGATAAGGCATTCATCCATAAAATTTCGACCCGATACACCATTCTGGGTGGGGTTCTATATAAGAAAAGTTTTACCAGCATCCTACTTAGGTGTATCGATCTAGAGGAGGCTAGGATAGTGATGCATGAGTTCCATGATGGAGAATGTGGAGGTCATGTTAATGCCAACATGGCAATGAAAATACTTAGAGGGGGCTATTTTTGGTTCACCCTAAAGAAGGATTGTCATGATCATGTTAGGAAGTGTCATCCATGTCAAGTGCATGGGCACGCCATTCATATCCCTTCATCTGCATTGCATTCCGTTGTCAGCCCCTAGCCATTTACCATGTGGGTGTTTGACATAGTAGGCCCAATATTTCCAAAGGCCTCGAATGGGCATCGATTTATTTTAGCAGCCACGGAGTATTTTTCCAAGTGGGTGGAAGCCATTTCCCTAACCAACGTGATGGGGCAACATGTGGTGGCTTTCATCCGGAGGAATATCTTGGCTCGATTTGGGGTTCCTCGAGACCTTGTGTCTGATAATGGTACCCCATTCAAGAATGAGCGGATGGTTAAGTTGTGCAACACATATGGCATAACTCACCACTTCTCCTCGCCCTACTACCCTCAAGGCAATGGCTAAGCCGAAGCCACAAACAAGACTCTCATTAGCATAATTGAGAAAACCCTAGAGAAGGGTAGGACGTGGCACGAGAAGCTGGATGAAGCCTTATGGGCTTATAGGACTTCCATCCGGACTCCCACGAATGCCACACCATTCGAATTGGTCTATGGCACAAACGCCATTCTCCCCATTCATACCCAACTGCATTCATTTCACACATCCATTGCACTCGACCTCCCCCTAGAGACGCTTCAGCTTGTTAGGATGGCCGAACTAGATTTGCTAGATGAGAGGCGACTCCTTGCCATGGATCATGCTCGTGCATACCGGCAAAGGATAGCCCGACATTATAGCAAACACATGAGACCTCGCCACTTTGAAGTGGGGGATCTGGTCTTAAAAACCATCCATCATCGTGGCCCACACCCCCTAGGAAAGTGGCGCCCCAACTGGGATGGACCCTATGTTGTACGAGCAACTACTACGAACAATTCATATTGGTTGATCGATGTAGAAGGTAGGAATTTAGCAGATCCTATCAATATTCAATACTTAAAGAAGTATCATGTGTAGGATTTGGATTAAATTCTAGTTTTCGAAAAATTTTAGGGATAGCTGCCCTGAGACATGTGAATAAGGTGCAAAGGCAAACTTGTGTGACCCTGAGTGAGAGAATTCGCACTTGTGAAAGAGTGGAGTCTTCAAAAATCGTGGTTACATTTCAAAATCCTTCTTCTTACAAAGAAAGGCCTAGTTCAATATAGCATGATACTTGCAAGTAGTACATGCTATTTCTAAATAGGCCGATCTGGAATGGATCGAGTGTAGGCTTGGGATAAGTCCTCCCCTCATCTCTTCTACTTCCAAAAGGAAAAACACGGCCCAAACAAAGGGAATTTCCCATTCAAAGTATCTTTCCAAAAGAAAGAAACCAGAATTCAAAAGAAAAATCAATTCTCTTATGAAAAAGAGGGATTAAAGAATAAATACTCCCAAAGGGAGACCCTCTATGAAAAAAGGAAAAAGAGGCCAAAGAGCTCAAAAAGAGCAGTTTTCCGCCTTCAATGCCTTAAACCACGGGACGCTTCAGAAGGGACCGTGTATCTCTTTCCCATCCCTGGCTTATCCCAAGCTAAAGCATGGTTCATTTCGAGGAATCCTAAAGTAAAAATAGGATTTACTTACTTGAATTTCATCTTGTTTGAGAATTTGACGTTTCGAGTAAGATGTATGAATTTGAAATATAACTCGTTTTCTTATAAAACCTCCGCTAGATAAGCGAGTGTTAAGACTCAAACAAGGGCAAGCACGAAGAGCTCGAGATCCTTAAGATCGAGACTCAAGACAGTTGTCCCTTTTGTAAATAGTTTTGTAAATAAGTTTTGAAAATCGAACATCAAACAACATGGGATTTGCTCACTTGGAGCAACAGGCCTTGTAAGTCTCTAGAGTTCGACCACATCTAGTCTCTGGGAGGTCGCCACTCTCGGCACCACACCCATGTCACGCATATGCATTCCACGCATGGTACTTGCATAAACATAATCCCATTATAGGACCAGAAACCGTTTGTATAACCCTTTGGCGTGATATCTCCTCCTACCAGAGTTTGTAAATTGAGATTTTGCTAAAAAAATTGGGACGATCCCATATTCTTCGTGGCTAGATCTAGGGAGACATTAAAAGGGGTGTTTGTCATCTTTGCCCTTATCCAAATTGATTTGGACAAGGCCAAAGAGGGGCATCTGTAAACACCCCGAAATCCCACGAATTTCTCAAATCTATCTAGTTTTGTAAAAGCAGCCCCAAAGGGCCATTTTTGAGTCTGGAAACCCAGGAGCCTTCCAGACAACCCTGTATATATGTTTTAAACTTTATCTTTCAAAAATATACAATATGGCTTTTAAAAACCTTTTTAAACATGTTTTTGAAACCCCGAAGCAGGTTCGGCCTAATCCAGGCAGGACCAAGAAAGCTAAGGAGAGCCCGGAACCGGAGCACATGTCAAGCCCAGCACAACAACTCTCGTATCAAATCTACACCCCCAGGATCTCGAACGTCCAAGACCCTGTTATCATTGAAACATTGTTTGAAGTCATCTCCGGAAGGCGAAAACAAAGGCGGACGATCATGTTGGCGAAGACCCAACGCAGACGGAGCACTGATGCTGTCAGGCCCCGCACAAACCGTCCATTTCGAACACAGCTCGAAGGAGTCAAAGTTCAGTTTGGATCGGATCTGGACCATATATATCCAGATCCCAATCCAAACCCATGTATGGACTTGGATTTGGATTTGGATTCAAAAATCCAATCCAATATCCATATCCATGGCCCACATCACCTTCTCATAAATAGAGGTGGGGCCCACTTGAAATTCACGTGGGATTATGGGCATGAGAGAGAGTGGGGGTGGATAAGATCAAGTGTGTGTTGTAATTAAGCTTGACTTGTGTGTCAAGTTTGGGGTTAATTATGTGGGTTAGCCTAGTTAAGTGGGTTTAAGCTTGTAATTAGCCAAAACCTAACCTAGGGCTGCACCAACATGATGTGGTTAAGGTCTATGGGCCACGTAAAGGGAGCTCCTTCACCTAAACCTAACCAAAAACACCTAATCCCAGCCTTCCACCCTAATCCGGCCCTAATCTGAGCCTAATCACCTAACCCACTTCCCTAATCCTTCCCTAAACCTAGGTTAATTTCCCTAAACCTAGCCTAATCCTAGCCTAATCACCTAACCTACCTCACTAAACCTCACCCTAGAACCAACCCACCTAGCTAAACCCTAAACCTCTAAACCACCCCTAGCCCACAACCTACCCAAACCACTTGTATTTAAAATATCTCGCCCTACCCTTTCCAGCCCACCTTATCACCATACCACCCTACCTAAACCACCTAACCACTACCCCAAAACCAGCCCTAACCGACCTAGCCCAGCCCTATATAAACCCCCCCCCTTGGGGGCGGGTTTTCCCATCTAGTAGCCCCACCTCTAATCTCGAGTCCTCCACTTCCCAACTCAGCCGAATCCCCTCTTGCTCCACCTGCTCCACATCCCACCACCACCTGCACCACTACCTTCCAACCGAGCACCACCACCACCACCATCACCCGGCTGAACTTCATCCCGAGCCTCCCAATCACCCGGATGATTCCCTTCCATCCGCCACCATCCCTTCACTCGGTTAGTACCCTACACTCCACCTTACTACTTCTTCACTCCCTCTCTACTCTCAGCCACCTAACCCACTACCATATCAACCTAAGACCAGCCACTAGTCGCCACCATTCCCACTCGGCTAGGCCATAACTACCCGCCACCATCTAGACACCTTAGCTCCATTCGGCCACCCTATCCGACTCCCTAAGACCTACCCATATCACCCCAATATACCTACTACACCCACTACCACTTGGCCCAATCTCCTAGCTAGTTCCCCGCCCTTACACCACTCCTAACCACTCTAGCAACCCGCCACCACCAAGTCCTCCTAGTCGGCCACTCCAACCGACTGTCATTTCATTCGGCCACCCTAACAACCCGATAACCTTAGGTGCCCCATTAGATCTTCCCTTGAGCTTCCCTTAGTGCCATACTCCCTTAGTGACCCTACTTAGGCCCTCTAGCCCAACACGCCAAGAACAGCCCTTTCCTAGCAGCCAGCCACCCTCAAGGCGCCGCTTCCGCGCACCAAGGACATCCGGCCAGCACCTCCCCTTGCCGTTCAACCTCGCGGAGCTCCCTTTCAGCCCAAGGCGAAGGCCAAGCCCACGCTCAAGCAAGGCATCTTCGGACCAGCTATTACTAAGTGCCTAACTCGGTCTTTAGTTGTATACTTGCTTGAGATTCAATTCGATACGGGGTTGTAATAACGGAGCATAGTCTCCCCCCACATGTAATAACGTGGCTTAGCACACCCACACACGTGCACTCTCTTAGTTGTGCACGATCTTGAACACACACGGGCCTAATCAGCCCCTAATACATAAATATATACATATACTTTAATTTTTGTAGGGTTTTGCTTAAGTTGGGTGTGTTGTCTTTCAATTCAATCACTCACACACATTAAGCCTTCGCTCTTATTTGAAAGACCCAAGTAAGGGCCGACCTATACTATTTGGGTTTTCATTTCATGTCGTGTGTGTAAGTCTTTCAATCCAAGCACTCACACACATTGAGCCTTCGCTCTTATTTGAAAGACCCAAGTAAGGGCCGACCTATACTATTTGGGTTTTCATTTCATGTCGTGTGTGTAAGTCTTTCAATTCAAGCACTCACACACATTGAGCCTTCGCTCTTATTTGAAAGACCCAAGTAAGGGCCGTGTTATACTATTTGGGTTTAATTTCATGTTGTGTGCGTAGTACTTCAATTCAAGCACTCACACACATTGAGCTTTCGCTCTTATTTCCAAGACCTTAGTCAAGGCCATACTGCAAGTTATATTTGGGTTTAATTTCATGTCGTGTGTGTAAGTCTTTCAATTCAAGCACGCACCCACATTGAGCCTTCGCTCTTATTTGCAAGACCCGAGTAAGGGCCCATATACATACTGTATATACATATCTCCCTTCGGCATTTACATTACAAGTCATTTCCCTTCGGTTATTTCCCTTCGGCATTGTCTTTACATTCGGGTTTTCCCTTTGGAGTAGCGTGAGTTTGCATTGCATCTACGCCATACCATGAGGTAGGATGCATATTGCATCAAAGCAAGCCCCGCTCAAATTCGCCCATGTAGTGGAGTGTTCGTAACACACAAACTAGGTGGCCCATAAAGGAATAAAAGGAAAGACTTAGGCATGTGCAAATCCACGTGATCTAAAATCTGCAATCGTATCTAAAAGACCCGAATTAGACACCTCGAACCGCTTCGTAGGCTTTCTACACCCAAAAACTTGATTTTTCAAAGCGTACAGACTGACCCTTGCGCATCGGTGCAAGAAGATCTGTGACGACAAGAGCTCACTTGCTCACAGTCGCCACGATTAGAAGTCAATTCAAAATATATCTTCGCTATCTTAGGTAAGCTAGCTGGCACACCCTGTTTATATAAATAGGCCTTAGACGCACGAGAGGATCCACTCCAAGCCCAGAAAAGGCGAAGAGGCGTCGGGATTTTCGCGCGTCTACATCTGGGCCTGCCAGAAATTTAGACACTATTTCCTAGACCATGAGATCTGGATAGTGTCCAAGCTTGATCCAATCAAGCACTTGTTCGAAAAACCCATTCTCACTGGTAGATTGGGCAAATGGCAACTCCTTCTAATGGAGTATGACCTGAAATACCATCACCAGACCTCCATTAAGGGGCAAGCCCTAACTGACTACGTGGCTGAGTTCCCCTTGGAAGACGCATATCCCACACTTGATAAAATGCCTGACGAAGGCATATTGCAAAACCATTTCCAAAACCACATTTTGGCAAACTCTTTCGAAAACCAAGTGTGGAAAATACACTTCGATGGGGCATGAAACCAACGAGGGGCTGGTGCTGGGGTCATCCTTATCTCCCCTGAAAAGGGCGAGATTCCCATAGCAATCCGCCTAGATTTCGAATGTTCCAACAACATAGCTGAGTATGAAGCACTCATACAAGGCTTAAGGATTTCAAAAACTCTAGGGGGATCATGCATCGAGGTCTTTGGAGATTCACTCCTTGTTATAAACCAGGTTTTGAAAATTTGGCAAATACGTAACGAAAAACTACTTCCATATCACGAGTTGGCCACTCGATTGGTGGGGTCATTCCAATCGTGTAAACTCACACACGTAGGAGGAGAGGATAATGGCATTGCCGATGCCCTCTCCTCCTTGGGTTCAGCCCTAAAGGTCGATCCCATCTCAAGGACCCGATCTTTAGAAATATGGCATGCGCCCAACCCATCCACACACGATTTGGATATTTGCCAAAATAACCCAGATTCTGTTGAAAAACCTTGGTTTTACGACATCAAGCATTTTCTAGAAAATGGGGGATTCGTCGAGGATGCCACATCCAAAGATAAGGCATTCATCCATAAAATTTCGACCCGATACACCATTCTGGGTGGGGTTCTATATAAGAAAAGTTTTACCAGCATCCTACTTAGGTGTATCGATCTAGAGGAGGCTAGGATAGTGATGCATGAGTTCCATGATGGAGAATGTGGAGGTCATGTTAATGCCAACATGGCAATGAAAATACTTAGAGGGGGCTATTTTTGGTTCACCCTAAAGAAGGATTGTCATGATCATGTTAGGAAGTGTCATCCATGTCAAGTGCATGGGCACGCCATTCATATCCCTTCATCTGCATTGCATTCCGTTGTCAGCCCCTAGCCATTTACCATGTGGGTGTTTGACATAGTAGGCCCAATATTTCTAAAGGCCTCGAATGGGCATCGATTTATTTTAGCAGCCACGGAGTATTTTTCCAAGTGGGTGGAAGCCATTTCCCTAACCAACGTGATGGGGCAACATGTGGTGGCTTTCATCCGGAGGAATATCTTGGCTCGATTTGGGGTTCCTCGAGACCTTGTGTCTGATAATGGTACCCCATTCAAGAATGAGCGGATGGTTAAGTTGTGCAACACATATGGCATAACTCACCACTTCTCCTCGCCCTACTACCCTCAAGGCAATGGCTAAGCCGAAGCCACAAACAAGACTCTCATTAGCATAATTGAGAAAACCCTAGAGAAGGGTAGGACGTGGCACGAGAAGCTGGATGAAGCCTTATGGGCTTATAGGACTTCCATCCGGACTCCCACGAATGCCACACCATTCGAATTGGTCTATGGCACAAACGCCATTCTCCCCATTCATACCCAACTGCATTCATTTCACACATCCATTGCACTCGACCTCCCCCTAGAGACGCTTCAGCTTGTTAGGATGGCCGAACTAGATTTGCTAGATGAGAGGCGACTCCTTGCCATGGATCATGCTCGTGCATACCGGCAAAGGATAGCCCGACATTATAGCAAACACATGAGACCTCGCCACTTTGAAGTGGGGGATCTGGTCTTAAAAACCATCCATCATCGTGGCCCACACCCCCTAGGAAAGTGGCGCCCCAACTGGGATGGACCCTATGTTGTACGAGCAACTACTACGAACAATTCATATTGGTTGATCGATGTAGAAGGTAGGAATTTAGCAGATCCTATCAATATTCAATACTTAAAGAAGTATCATGTGTAGGATTTGGATTAAATTCTAGTTTTCGAAAAATTTTAGGGATAGCTGCCCTGAGACATGTGAATAAGGTGCAAAGGCAAACTTGTGTGACCCTGAGTGAGAGAATTCGCACTTGTGAAAGAGTGGAGTCTTCAAAAATCGTGGTTACATTTCAAAATCCTTCTTCTTACAAAGAAAGGCCTAGTTCAATATAGCATGATACTTGCAAGTAGTACATGCTATTTCTAAATAGGCCGATCTGGAATGGATCGAGTGTAGGCTTGGGATAAGTCCTCCCCTCATCTCTTCTACTTCCAAAAGGAAAAACACGGCCCAAACAAAGGGAATTTCCCATTCAAAGTATCTTTCCAAAAGAAAGAAACCAGAATTCAAAAGAAAAATCAATTCTCTTATGAAAAAGAGGGATTAAAGAATAAATACTCCCAAAGGGAGACCCTCTATGAAAAAAGGAAAAAGAGGCCAAAGAGCTCAAAAAGAGCAGTTTTCCGCCTTCAATGCCTTAAACCACGGGACGCTTCAGAAGGGACCGTGTATCTCTTTCCCATCCCTGGCTTATCCCAAGCTAAAGCATGGTTCATTTCGAGGAATCCTAAAGTAAAAATAGGATTTACTTACTTGAATTTCATCTTGTTTGAGAATTTGACGTTTCGAGTAAGATGTATGAATTTGAAATATAACTCGTTTTCTTATAAAACCTCCGCTAGATAAGCGAGTGTTAAGACTCAAACAAGGGCAAGCACGAAGAGCTCGAGATCCTTAAGATCGAGACTCAAGACAGTTGTCCCTTTTGTAAATAGTTTTGTAAATAAGTTTTGAAAATCGAACATCAAACAACATGGGATTTGCTCACTTGGAGCAACAGGCCTTGTAAGTCTCTAGAGTTCGACCACATCTAGTCTCTGGGAGGTCGCCACTCTCGGCACCACACCCATGTCACGCATATGCATTCCACGCATGGTACTTGCATAAACATAATCCCATTATAGGACCAGAAACCGTTTGTATAACCCTTTGGCGTGATATCTCCTCCTACCAGAGTTTGTAAATTGAGATTTTGCTAAAAAAATTGGGACGATCCCATATTCTTCGTGGCTAGATCTAGGGAGACATTAAAAGGGGTGTTTGTCATCTTTGCCCTTATCCAAATTGATTTGGACAAGGCCAAAGAGGGGCATCTGTAAACACCCCGAAATCCCACGAATTTCTCAAATCTATCTGGTTTTGTAAAAGCAGCCCCAAAGGGCCATTTTTGAGTCTGGAAACCCAGGAGCCTTCCAGACAACCCTGTATATATGTTTTAAACTTTATCTTTCAAAAATATACAATATGGCTTTTAAAAACCTTTTTAAACATGTTTTTGAAACCCCGAAGCAGCTTCGGCCTAATCCAGGCAGGACCAGGAAAGCTAAGGAGAGCCCGGAACCGGAGCACATGTCAAGCCCAGCACAACAACTCTCGTATCAAATCCACACCCCCAGGATCTCGAACGTCCAAGACCCTGTTATCATTGAAACATTGTTTGAAGTCATCTCCGGAAGGCGAAAACAGAGGCGGACGATCATGTTGGCGAAGACCCAACGCAGACGGAGCACTGATGCTGTCAGGCCCCGCACAAACCGTCCATTTCGAACACAGCTCGAAGGAGTCAGAGTTCAGTTTGGATCGGATCTGGACCATATATATCCAGATCCCAATCCAAACCCATGTATGGACTTGGATTTGGATTTGGATTCAAAAATCCAATCCAATATCCATATCCATGGCCCACATCACCTTCTCATAAATAGAGGTGGGGCCCACTTGAAATTCACGTGGGATTATGGGCATGAGAGAGAGTGGGGGTGGATAAGATCAAGTGTGTGTTGTAATTAAGCTTGACTTGTGTGTCAAGTTTGGGGTTAATTATGTGGGTTAGCCTAGTTAAGTGGGTTTAAGCTTGTAATTAGCCAAAACCTAACCTAGGGCTGCACCAACATGATGTGGTTAAGGTCTATGGGCCACGTAAAGGGAGCTCCTTCACCTAAACCTAACCAAAAACACCTAATCCCAGCCTTCCACCCTAATCCGGCCCTAATCTGAGCCTAATCACCTAACCCACTTCCCTAATCCTTCCCTAAACCTAGGTTAATTTCCCTAAACCTAGCCTAATCCTAGCCTAATCACCTAACCTACCTCACTAAACCTCACCCTAGAACCAACCCACCTAGCTAAACCCTAAACCTCTAAACCACCCCTAGCCCACAACCTACCCAAACCACTTGTATTTAAAATATCTCGCCCTACCCTTTCCAGCCCACCTTATCACCATACCACCCTACCTAAACCACCTAACCACTACCCCAAAACCAGCCCTAACCGACCTAGCCCAGCCCTATATAAACCCCCCCCCTTGGGGGCGGGTTTTCCCATCTAGTAGCCCCACCTCTAATCTCGGGTCCTCCACTTCCCAGCTCAGCCGAATCCCCTCTTGCTCCACCTGCTCCACATCCCACCACCACCTGCACCACTACCTTCCAACCGAGCACCACCACCACCACCATCACCCGGCTGAACTTCATCCCGAGCCTCCCAATCACCCGGATGATTCCCTTCCATCCGCCACCATCCCTTCACTCGGTTAGTACCCTACACTCCACCTTACTACTTCTTCACTCCCTCTCTACTCTCAGCCACCTAACCCACTACCATATCAACCTAAGACCAGCCACTAGTCGCCACCATTCCCACTCGGCTAGGCCATAACTACCCGCCACCATCTAGACACCTTAGCTCCATTCGGCCACCCTATCCGACTCCCTAAGACCTACCCATATCACCCCAATATACCTACTACACCCACTACCACTTGGCCCAATCTCCTAGCTAGTTCCCCGCCCTTACACCACTCCTAACCACTCTAGCAACCCGCCACCACCAAGTCCTCCTAGTCGGCCACTCCAACCGACTGTCATTTCATTCGGCCACCCTAACAACCCGATAACCTTAGGTGCCCCATTAGATCTTCCCTTGAGCTTCCCTTAGTGCCATACTCCCTTAGTGACCCTACTTAGGCCCTCTAGCCCAACACGCCAAGAACAGCCCTTTCCTAGCAGCCAGCCACCCTCAAGGCGCCGCTTCCGCGCACCAAGGACATCCGGCCAGCACCTCCCCTTGCCGTTCAACCTCGCGGAGCTCCCTTTTTCAGCCCAAGGCGAAGGCCAAGCCCACGCTCAAGCAAGGCATCTTCGGACCAGCTATTACTAAGTGCCTAACTCGGTCTTTAGTTGTATACTTGCTTGAGATTCAATTCGATACGGGGTTGTAATAACGGAGCATAGTCTCCCCCCACATGTAATAACGTGGCTTAGCACACCCACACACGTGCACTCTCTTAGTTGTGCACGATCTTGAACACACACGGGCCTAATCAGCCCCTAATACATAAATATATACATATACTTTAATTTTTGTAGGGTTTTGCTTAAGTTGGGTGTGTTGTCTTTCAATTCAATCACTCACACACATTAAGCCTTCGCTCTTATTTGAAAGACCCAAGTAAGGGCCGACCTATACTATTTGGGTTTTCATTTCATGTCGTGTGTGTAAGTCTTTCAATCCAAGCACTCACACACATTGAGCCTTCGCTCTTATTTGAAAGACCCAAGTAAGGGCCGACCTATACTATTTGGGTTTTCATTTCATGTCGTGTGTGTAAGTCTTTCAATTCAAGCACTCACACACATTGAGCCTTCGCTCTTATTTGAAAGACCCAAGTAAGGGCCGTGTTATACTATTTGGGTTTAATTTCATGTTGTGTGCGTAGTACTTCAATTCAAGCACTCACACACATTGAGCTTTCGCTCTTATTTCCAAGACCTTAGTCAAGGCCATACTGCAAGTTATATTTGGGTTTAATTTCATGTCGTGTGTGTAAGTCTTTCAATTCAAGCACGCACCCACATTGAGCCTTCGCTCTTATTTGCAAGACCCGAGTAAGGGCCCATATACATACTGTATATACATATCTCCCTTCGGCATTTACATTACAAGTCATTTCCCTTCGGTTATTTCCCTTCGGCATTGTCTTTACATTCGGGTTTTCCCTTTGGAGTAGCGTGAGTTTGCATTGCATCTACGCCATACCATGAGGTAGGATGCATATTGCATCAAAGCAAGCCCCGCTCAAATTCGCCCATGTAGTGGAGTGTTCGTAACACACAAACTAGGTGGCCCATAAAGGAATAAAAGGAAAGACTTAGGCATGTGCAAATCCACGTGATCTAAAATCTGCAATCGTATCTAAAAGACCCGAATTAGACACCTCGAACCGCTTCGTAGGCTTTCTACACCCAAAAACTTGATTTTTCAAAGCGTACAGACTGACCCTTGCGCATCGGTGCAAGAAGATCTGTGACGACAAGAGCTCACTTGCTCACAGTCGCCACGATTAGAAGTCAATTCAAAATATATCTTCGCTATCTTAGGTAAGCTAGCTGGCACACCCTGTTTATATAAATAGGCCTTAGACGCACGAGAGGATCCACTCCAAGCCCAGAAAAGGCGAAGAGGCGTCGGGATTTTCGCGCGTCTACATCTGGGCCTGCCAGAAATTTAGACACTATTTCCTAGACCATGAGATCTGGATAGTGTCCAAGCTTGATCCAATCAAGCACTTGTTCGAAAAACCCATTCTCACTGGTAGATTGGGCAAATGGCAACTCCTTCTAATGGAGTATGACCTGAAATACCATCACCAGACCTCCATTAAGGGGCAAGCCCTAACTGACTACGTGGCTGAGTTCCCCTTGGAAGACGCATATCCCACACTTGATAAAATGCCTGACGAAGGCATATTGCAAAACCATTTCCAAAACCACATTTTGGCAAACTCTTTCGAAAACCAAGTGTGGAAAATACACTTCGATGGGGCATGAAACCAACGAGGGGCTGGTGCTGGGGTCATCCTTATCTCCCCTGAAAGGGCGAGATTCCCATAGCAATCCGCCTAGATTTCGAATGTTCCAACAACATAGCTGAGTATGAAGCACTCATACAAGGCTTAAGGATTTCAAAAACTCTAGGGGGATCATGCATCGAGGTCTTTGGAGATTCACTCCTTGTTATAAACCAGGTTTTGAAAATTTGGCAAATACGTAACGAAAAACTACTTCCATATCACGAGTTGGCCACTCGATTGGTGGGGTCATTCCAATCGTGTAAACTCACACACGTAGGAGGAGAGGATAATGGCATTGCCGATGCCCTCTCCTCCTTGGGTTCAGCCCTAAAGGTCGATCCCATCTCAAGGACCCGATCTTTAGAAATATGGCATGCGCCCAACCCATCCACACACGATTTGGATATTTGCCAAAATAACCCAGATTCTGTTGAAAAACCTTGGTTTTACGACATCAAGCATTTTCTAGAAAATGGGGGATTCGTAGAGGATGCCACATCCAAAGATAAGGCATTCATCCGTAAAATTTCGACCCGATACACCATTCTGGGTGGGGTTCTATATAAGAAAAGTTTTACCGGCATCCTACTTAGGTGTATCGATCTAGAGGAGGCTAGGATAGTGATGCATGAGTTCCATGATGGAGAATGTGGAGGTCATGTTAATGCCAACATGATGGCAATGAAAATACTTAGAGCGGGTTATTTTTGGTCCACCCTGAAAAGGGATTGTCACGATCTTGTTAGGAAGTGTCATCCATGTCAAGTGCATGGGCACGCCATTCATATCCCCTCATCTGCATTGCATTCCATGGTCAGCCCTGGCCATTTACCATGTGGGCGTTTGATATCGTAGGCCCGATCTTTCCAAAAGCCTCGAATGGGTATTGATTCATTTTAGCAGCCACTGAGTATTTCTCCAAGTGGGTGGAAGTCATTTCCTTGACCAACGTACTGGGGCAACATGTGGTGGCTTTCATTAGGAGGAATATCTTGGCTCGATTTGGGGTTCCACAAGACCTTGTGTCTGATAATGGCACCCCATTCAAGAATGAGCAGATGGTTAAGTTGTGCAACACGTATGGCATAACTCACCACTCCTCTTCGCCCTACTACCCTCAAGGCAACGGCCAAGCCGAAGCTACAAATAAGACTCTCATTAGTATAATTGAGAAGACTTTAGCGAAGGGTAGGACGTGGCACGAGAAGCTCGATGAAGCCTTATGGGCTTATAGGACTTCCATCCGGACTCCCACGAATGCCACACCATTCGAATTAGTCTATGGCACAAATGCCATTCTTCCCATTCATACTTAATTGCATTCACTTCATACATCCATATCACTCGACCTCCCCTTAGAGACACTTCAGCATGCTAGGATGGCCGAACTAGATTTGCTAGATGAGAGGCGACTCCTTGCTATGGATCATGCTCGTGCATACCGGCAAAGGATAGCCCGACACTATGGCAAACACATGAGACCTCGCCACTTTGAAGTGGGGGATCTGGTTTTGAAAATTATCCACTATCGTGGCCCACATCCTCTTGGAAAGTGGCACCTCAAATGGGATGGACCCTATGTTGTACGTGCAACCACAACGAATAATTCGTATTGGTTGATCGATGTAGAAGATAGGAATTTAGCAGATCCTATCAATATTCAATATTTAAACAAGTATTATATGTAGGATTTGGGTTAAATTCCAATTTTTGAAAACCTTTAGGAATAGCTGCTGTAGACGCGCGAAAATCCCCGCCTCTTCGCCCCTTTCGTGGCTTGGAGTGGATCTTATCGTGCGTCTAAGGCCTATGTATACAAACAGGGCGTGCCAGCTAGCTTACTTAAGCTAGCGAAGATATATCAATACTGACTTCTAAACGTGGCGACTGTGAGCAAGTGAGCTCTTGTCGTCGCAGACCTTCTTGCACCGATGCGCAAGGGTCAGTCTGTACGCTTTTGCAAAAATCGAGTTTTTTTAGGGAGAAAGTCTACGAAACGGTTCGAGGTGTCTATTTCGGGTCTTTAAGATGCGATTGCATGTTTTAGATCACGTGGATTTGCACGTGCCTAAGTCTTTTCTTTTATCCCTTTTTGGGTCGCCTAGTTTGTGTGTTATGAACACTCCACTACATGGGCGAATTCGAGCGGGGGTTGCTTCGATGCAATATGCGTCCTACCTCGTGGTATGGCGTAGATGCAATGCAAACTCACGCTACTCCAAAGGAAAAACCCGAAATGTAAAGACAATGCTGAAGGGAAATAACAGAAGGAAAATAACCGAAGGGAAATAACCGAAGGGAAAATAACCGAAGGGAAATAACCGAAGGGAAATATGTATATATCTTATGTATATGAGCCCTTACTCGGGTCTTGCAAATAAGAGCGAAGGCTCAATGTGGGTGCGTGTTTGAATTGAAAGACTTACACACACGACATGAAATTAAACCCAAATATAGATTGCAGTATGGCCTTGACTAAGGTCTTGGGAGTAAGAGCGAAGGCTCAATGTGTGTGAGAGTGCTTGAATTGAAGTACTACACACACGACATAAATGAAACCCAAATATAACTGCAATATGGCCTTGACTAAGGTCTTGGGAGTAAGAGCGAAGGCTCAATGTGTGTGAAAGTGCTTGAATTGAAAGACTACTCACACGACAATAAATGAAACCCAAATAGTATAGGTCGGCCCTTACTTGGGTCTTTCAAATAAGAGCGAAAGCTCAATGTGTGTGAGAGTGTTTAAATTGAAAGACTTACTCACACGACATGAAATGAAACCCAAATAGTATAGGTCGGCCCTTACTTGGGTCTTTCAAATAAGAGCGAAAGCTCAATGTGTGTGAGAGTGTTTAAATTGAAAGACAACACACCCAACTTAAACAAAACCCTTCGGAAATGAAATATATACGTACACTTATATATTAGGGGCTGATTAGGCCCGTGTGTGTTTGAAATTGTGCACGACTAAGAGGGTGCACGTGTGTGGTTGTGCCAAGCCACGTTATTACAAGCGGGGGGAGACTATGCTCCGTTATTACAACCCCGTATCAAATTGAATTTCAAGCAAGTGTATGATTAAAGACCGAGTTTAGAAACTTACAAGTAGCTGGTCCGTAGAGGTCTTGCTTGAGCGTGGCCTTGGCTTTGGGCTGCAAATGGGAGCTCCGCGAAGGTGTGTGACCAAGAGTGCTGGCCGGCTGCAAATGGGGCGCGGGATGGACGCCTCGAAGGGGACCGGTGGCAAGTGGGCGGCGCCTCCAAGTAGGGAGTTTAGAGTGGCTGACTAAGTGGGTCTTAGGGTCACTAGGTAAGTTAGGGACTTAGGGAAACTGGACCTAAAAGGTGAGCTAGTGGGAAGGCCAAAGAGGACGCCTAGGGGGAGGTCGGCCGAATGGGAGGTGGTGGCTGAGTAGTGGCCAGCCACTTGGGTTATCCTAGGTTCGGCTAGGCTTAGGTGGTGGCGGCAAAGAGGCTGAGCTAAGGGGAAGATGGGTGGCTAAGAGTGGAGAGGTGGTAGAGAGTGGTTTTGAGGGAGTTAGGGGGACTTACCGAATGGGAAGGAGTGGCAGCAAAGGTGGCTGTCGGCTGGTGGAAGATGGGAGAAGGAGAGGGCCCGGCTGAGTGAGGTGGTGGCGTCCGGCTGGTGGGGCAGTGATGGTGGATGGAAGAGGGAGAGTGGCGGAGCAGGTGGCGGCTGGTGGGGCTGGAGCTGCTGGGAAGACGGGTGAGAGATGGGAGAGGAAGAGGGCCCGGCTGGGAGTGGAAAGTGGTTCCCACTTGGAAAACCCGCCCACAATGGGGGGGGTTTAAATAGGGGATGGGTAGGTCGGTTAGGGCTGGGTTGTGGGTAGTGGTTAGGTGGTTTAGGTAGGGTAGTATGTAGATAAGGTGGGCTGGATGGGATTGGGCCAGATATTTTAAAACTAGGTGTTTGGGAAAATCGTGGGCTAAGGGTGGTTTAGGGCTAGGTTAGGTGGTTGGGTTTTAGGGTGAGGTTTAGTGAGCTAGGTTAGGTGGTTTAGGCTAGGTTTAGGCTAGGATTAGGGAAATTAATCTAGGTTTAGGGAAGGATTAGGGGAGTGGGTTAGGTGATTAGGTTGGGATTAGGCCGGGTTTAGGGAAGTGGGTTAGGTGATTAGGTTCAGATTAGGGGTGGATTAGGGGTTTAGGCTAGGTTTAGGCATTTTTGGCTAGGTTTAGGTGATGGAGCTCCCTTAGCATGGCCCATAAACCTTGATCACCCCATGTTGGTGCAGCCCTAGGTTAGGTTTTAGCTAATTACAAGCTTAAACCCACTTAATTAGGCTAAACCACAAGATTAAACCCAAACTTGACACACAAGTCAAGCTTAATACAACACTCTTGATATTTATCACCCCCACTCTCTCTCATGCCCAATATCCCACGTGAATTTCAAGTGGGCCCCACCTCCATTTATGAGAAGGTGATGTGGGCCATGGATATGGATATTGGATTGGATCTTTGGATCCAAATCCAAATCCAAGTCCACATATGGGTTTGGATTGGAATCTGGATATATATGGTCCAGATCCAATCCAAACTGAATCTCTGATTCCTTCGAGCTGGGTTCGAGACGGACGATTTGTGCGGGGCCTGACAGCATCAGTACTCCGTCTGCGTTGGGTCTTCGCCAACATAGTCGTCCGCCTCCGTTTCTGCCTTCCGGAGATGACTTCAAATGCTTTTTTGATAAGAACAGGGTCTTGGACGTTCGAGATCCTGGGATGTGAATCAGATGCAAGAGTTGCTGTGCCGGGCTTGACAGGTGCTCCGGTTCCGGGCTCTTCTTGGCTCTCCTGGTCCTGTCTTGATCAGGCCAAGCCACTTCGGGGTTTCAAAACATGTTTTAAAAGGGTTTTCAAAAGCTATATTATATGTTTTTGAAAGATAAAGTTTAAAACATATATACAAGGTTGTTTGGAAGGCTCCTGGGTTTCCAAACTCAAAATGGCCCTTTGGGGCTGCTTGTATAAAACCAGATTCGTTTAAGAAATTCGTGGGATTTCGGGGTGTTTACAGCTGCTTTGAGACTTAAAAAGTAAGGTTCAAAGGCAAATCGTGTGACCCTAAGTGAGAGAATTCGCACTTGTGAAAGAGTGGAGTCTTCCAAATCGTGGTTGCATTTCAAAATCCTTCTTCTTACAAAGAAAGGCCTAGTTCAATATAGCAAGATACTTGCAAGTAGTACGTGCTATTTCTAAATAGGCTGATCTGGAATGGATCGAGTGTGACCTTGGGATAAGTCCTCCCCTCTTCTCTTCTCCTTCCAAAAGGAAAACATGGCCCAAATAAAGGGAATTTTCCCATCCAAAGTCTCTTTCCAAAAGAAAGAAACCAGAATCCAAAAGAAAATCGATTCTCTTGTAAAAAAAGGGATTAAAGAAAAAAAACTCCTAAAGGGAGACCCTCTATGAGAAAAAAAAAGGAAAAAGAGGTCAAAAGCTCAAAAAGAGCAGTTTTCTGCCTTCTATGCCTTAAACCACGGGACGATTCAGAAGGGACCGTGGTATCTCTTTCCCATCCCTGGCTTATCCCAAGCTAAAACATGGTTCATTTCGAGGAATCCTAAAGTAAAAATAGGATTTACTTACTTGAATTTCATTTTGTTTGAGAATTCAACGTTTTGAGTAAGACGTAGGAATCTGAAATATAGCTTGTTTTCTTATAAAACCTCCGCTAGATTAGCGAGTGTCAAGACTCAAGCAAAGGCAAACACGAAGAGCTCGAGATCCTTTCGATTGTGACTCAAGACAATTGTCCCTTTTTGTAAATAAATTTTGTAAATAGATTTTGAAAAATCGAACATCGACCAGCATAGGATCTGGTCACTTGGAGCAGCAGGCCTTGTAAGTCTCAAGGGTTCGACCATATCTGGTCTCGGGGAGGTCGCCACTCTTGGCACCTGTAGACACGCGAAAAATCCCCACGCCTCTTCGCCTTTTCTGGGCTTGGAGTGGATCCTCTCGTGCGTCTAAGGCCTATTTATATAAACAGGGCGTGCCAGCTAGCTTACCTAAGCTAGCGAAGATATATTTTAAACTGACTTCTAATCGTGGCGACTGTGAGCAAGTGAGCTCTTGTCGTCGCAGACCTTCTTGCACCGATGCGCAAGGGTCAGTCTGTACGCTTTGCAAAAATCGAGTTTTTGGGATAGAAAGCCTACGAAGCGATTCGAGGTGTCTAATTCGGGTCTTTTAAATGTGATTGCAGATTTTAGATCACGTGGATTTGCACGCGCCTAAGTCTTTCCTTTTATCCCTTTATGGGCCACCTAGGTGTCTGTTATGAACACTCCACTACATGGGGCAAATTTTGAGTGGGAGTATGGGGTTTGCTTTGATGCAATATGCGTCCTACCTCGTGGTATGGCGTAGATGCAATGCAAACTCACGCTACTCCAAAGGAAAAACCCGAATGTAAAGACAATGTCGAAGGGAAATAACCGAAGGGAAATGACTTGTAATGTAAATGCTGAAGGGAGATATGTATATAGAGTATGTATATGGGCCCTTACTCGGGTCTTGCAAATAAGAGCGAAGGCTCAATGTGGGTGCGTGCTTGAATTGAAAGACTTACACACACGACATGAAATTAAACCCAAATATAACTTGCAGTATGGCCTTGATTAAGGTCTTGGGAATAAGAGCGAAAGCTCAATGTGTGTGAGTGCTTGAATTGAAGTACTACGCACACAACATGAAATTAAACCCAAATAGTATAACACAGCCCTTACTTGGGTCTTTCAAATAAGAGCTAAGGCTCAATGTGTGTGAGTGCTTGAATAGAAAGACTTACACACACGACATGAAATGAAAACCCAAATAGTATAGGTCGGCCCTTACTTGGGTCTTTCAAATAAGAGCGAAGGCTCAATGTGTGTGAGTGCTTGAATCGAAAGACTTACAAACACGACATGAAATGAAAACCCAAATAGTATAGGTCGGCCCTTACTTGGGTCTTTCAAATAAGAGCGAAGGCTCAATGTGGGTGAGTGCTTGAATTGAAAGACAACACACCCAACTTAAGCAAAACCCGACGAAAATTAAAGTATATATGTATATTTATGTATTAGGGGCTGATTAGGCCCGTGTGTGTTCAAAATCGTGCACAGCTAAGAGAGTGCACGTGTGTGGGTGTGCCAAGCCACGTTATTACAAGCAGGGGGAGACTATGCTCCGTTATTACAACCCCATATCGAATTGAATCTCAAGCAAGTATACAACTAAAGGCCGAGTTAGGCACTTACTAATAGCTGGTCCGAAGATGCCTTGCTTGAGCGTGGGCTTGGCCTTCGCCTTGGGCTGCAAAAGGGAGCTCCGCGAGGTTGAACGGCAAGGGGTGCTGGCCAGGTGCCTTGATTGTGGCCGGCTGCTAGCAAGGGTGCCGCCTTGATGTGTGGGATTAAAGGGGCTAGGTAAGGTCACTAGGGGGAGTGTAGTGTTGGGGGAGTATGGCACTAAGGAAAGCTCAAGGGAAGATCTAATGGGGCACCTAAGGTTGGTGGGTTGTTAGGGTGGCCGAACGAAATGACAGTCGGTTGGAGTGGCCGACTGGGAGGACTTGATGGTGGCGGGTTGCTAGAGTGGCTAGGAGTGGTGTAAGGGAAGGTAACTAGCTAGGAGATGGGGCCAGGTGGTAGTGGGTGTAGTAGGTGTATTGGGATGATATGGGCAGGTCTTAGGGAGTCGGATAGGGTGGCCGAAGGGAGCTAAGGTGTCTAGATGGTGGCGGGTAGTTAGGGTAGTTATGGCATGGCCGAGTGGGAATGGTGGCGTCTAGTGGCTGGTCTTAGGTTGATACGGTAGTGGGTTAGGTGGCTGAGAGTGGAGAGGGAGTGAAGAAGTAGTAAGGTAGAGTATAGGGTACTAACCGAGTGAAGGGGTGGTGGCGGATGGAAGGGGAGCAACCGGATGGTTGGGGATGCGCAGGATGGAGTTCGGCCGGGTGATGGTGGTGGTGGTGCTCGGCTGGGAAATAGTGGCGGATGTGGTGGCTGGGCGTGGAGTAGGTGGAGCAGGAGGGGATTCGGCTGAGCTGGGAAGTGGAGGACCCGGGATTGGAGGTTCCAGCTTCTAGATGGGAAACCCGCCCCCAAGGGGGGGGGTTATATAGGGTTGGGCTAGGTCGATTAGGGCTTGGTTTTGGGATAGTGGTTAGGTGGTTTAGGTAGGGTGGTGTGGTGATAAGGTGGGCTGGAAAGGGTAGGGCCAGATATTTTAAATACAAGTGGTTTGGGTAGGTTGTGGGCTAGGGGTGGTTTAGAGGTTTAGGGTTTAGCTAGGTGGGTTGGTTCTAGGGTGAGGTTTAGTGGGGTAGGTTAGGTGATTAGGCTAGGATTAGGCTAGGTTTAGGGAAATTAACCTAGGTTTAGGGAAGGATTAGGGAAGTGGGTTAGGTGATTAGGCTCAGATTAGAGCCGGATTAGGGTGGAAGGCTAGGATTAGGTGTTTTTGGTTAGTTTTAGGTGAAGGAGCTCCCTTTGCATGACCCATAGACCTTAACCACATCATGTTGGTGCAACCCTAGGTTAGGTTTTGGCTAATTACAAGCTTAAACCCTCTTAACTAGGCTAACCCACATGATTAACCCCAAACTTGACACACAAGTCAAGCTTAATTACAACACACACTTGATCTTATCCACCCCCTCTCTCTCTCATGCCCATAATCCCATGTGATATTCAAATGGGCCCCACCTCCATTTATGAGAAGGTGATGTGGGCCATGGATATGGATATTGGATTGGATTTTTCTGAATCCAAATCCAAATCCAAGTCCATACATGGGTTTGGATTGGGATTTGGATATATATGGTCCAGATCCAATCCAAACTGAACTCTGACTCCTTCGAGCTGTGTTCGAAATGAACGGTTTGTGCGGGGCCTGACAGCATCAGTGCTCCGTCTGCGTTGGGTCTTCGCCAACATGATCGTCCGCCTCTGTTTTCGCTTTCCGGAGATGACTTCAAACAATGTTTCGATGATAACAGGGTCTTGGATGTTCGAGATCCTGGGGGTGTGGATTTGATATGAGAGTTGTTGTGCCGGGCTTGACATGTGCTCCGGTTCCGGGCTCTCCTTAGCTCTCCTGGTCCTGTCTGGATTAGGCCGAAGCTGCTTTGGGGTTTCAAAAACATGTTTAAAAAGGTTTTTAAAAGCCATATTGTATATTTTTGAAAGATAAAGTTTAAAACATATATACAGGGTTGTCTGGGAGGCTCCTGGGTTTCCAGACTCAAAATGGCCCTTTGGGGCTGCTTTTACCAAACCAGGTTGTTTCGAGGAATTCGTGGGATTTCGGGGTGTTTACAGCACCCCACCCATGTCATGCATCTGCATTTCCACGCATAGACACTTCCATAACATGATCCCATTTTAGGACCAGAAACCGTTCTGTATATCCCTTTGGCGTAATATCTCCTCCTACTAGGGTCTTAAAAGTGAGATTTTGCTAAAGATTGGGACGATCCCATATTTTCGTGGTTAGATCCAGGGAGACATTGAAAGGGGTGTTTGTCATCTTTGCCATTATCCAAATCAATTTGGACAATGCCAAAGAGGGGCATCTGTAAACACCCCAAAATCCCACGAACTTCTCAAATAACCTGGTTTTATAAAAGCAGACCCAAAGGGCTATTTTGAGTTTGGAAACCCATGAGCCTTCCAGACAAACCCTTGTACATATGTTTAAACTGTATATGTTTTAAAATATGTATAATATAGTTTTAAAACCTTTTAAAATACGTTTTGAAACCCCACAAAGCGGCTTGGCCTGATGAAAGCAGGACCAGAAGAGCAAAAGAGAGCCCAGAACCGGAGCACATGTCGAGCCCAGCACAGCAACTCTCGTGTTAGATTCATTCCCAGGATCTCGAACGTCCAAGCCCCTGTTATCAACAAAAATCATTTGAAATCATCTCCGGAAGGTAAAAATAGAAGCGGACGACAATGTTGGCGAAGACCCAACGCAAGACGGAGTACTGATGCTGTCAGGCCCCGCACAAACCGTTTATTTCGAACATACCCTGAAGGAATCAAAATTTAGTTTTGGATTGGATCTGGACCATATATATCCAGATCCCAATCCAAACGTATATGTGGATTTGGATTTGGATCCAAAGATCCAATCCAATATCCACATCCATGGCCCACATCACCTTCTCATAAATGGAGGTGGGGCCCACTTGAAATTCACGTGGGATCTTGGGCATGAGAGAGAATGGGGAGGATTAAATGTGAGGGAAATGTATTAAGCTTGACTTGTGTGTCAAGTTTTGGGTTAATCATGTGGGTTAGCCTAATTAGTGTGGGTTTAAGCTTGTATGAATCTACACCCAACCTAGCGTTGCACCAACATGATGCAATGAAGTCCATGGGCTATGCAAAGGGATGCTCCTAACCCAATCCTAAGCCAAAACCCTAATCCTAGCCATTTGCCCTAATCCTAGCCTAATCCTAGCCTAATCACCTAACCTACTTCTCTAATCACAACCTAATCACCTAACCCATCTCCCTAATCCTTCCCTAAACCTAGCCTAATTCCCTTAATCCTAACCTAATCCTAGCCTAAACACCTAACCCACCTCACTAAACCTTACCTTAAAACCAAACCACCTAGCTAAGTCCTAAACCGCTAAACCACCCCACCTAAACCCTAGCACACCATATCCCTAAAACCACCTAAATTAAATATTTGGCTCCCCTTAAATATCTACCCCACCTTATTCCTAAACCACCACCACCTAACCACTAAACCACCCCCTCAAAACCAGCCCAACCGACCCTCTTAAAATCCTATAAAACACCCCCCCTAGTGGGCGGGTTTTTCAGATTTTTCAAGCTCCACCTTGGGCCAGCCGAGCCCTTCCTCTCCTCTCTCACCCCTTGCTCTCTTCTCTCACTTCACGCCACCACCACCTCCCGGCCAACTCCACTCCTTCCACCCGACTTCATCCACCTTCCACCCGGCTGCCTACCCTTGACACCCGCCACCTTCACCTTCCTCTCCGGTTAGTACCCTATCCTAACACCAACCTCTCTTCACTCCCTCTCCACTCTCAGCCACCACACCACCATCACCTCCCGGCCACCATCTGCCACCCTTCACCATTCGGCCAACCTCTGCCCGACTACATCACACCCGCCAGGCAAGGTGTAGTCGATTGTGGTTGGCCGACTAGTGGCAGGTAGTTAGGTGGTGGCCGGCTGGGGTAACTAGGGGTGCTTAGGAATGGCAAAGGGGAGCTACCTAGGGTGTTGGCTAAGGGCTGGTTTAAGGGAAGAGGTAAGGTTAAGGGTGACTAACTAGGGGCTGTCTTGGGATCGACTATACTCCCAAAATACCGCCAGAGCCACCCCCTGTGACTACCTGGGTCAAGGGTGCCCTAGAGCCTACCCTAGAAGAGACCTACGATTTAGACCTCTTATTCCGAGTCTAACCCGTAGTGTTTTCCCTTTTGTAGGTATGATGGAAGATCCCTTTTATAAAAATACCAAAAACATTTGAAAAACTTGAAATAAAAAAAATGAAAAAATTGCAAAAACCAAAAACATTGGAAAATCAAAAACTCGAAAATAGAGTAGTTTGTATAGTTCCTAAAGTTCTTGTTTTGCAAAAACACAAAAAAATCGAAAATCTACAAAATACCAAAAAGATTTTGTGCATAGCTGCTCCTGGTAAGAGTTTGGAAAAAGAAAAGGATTTCGAAAGAAATGTCGTCTGCATAGCCAGACCAAAGATTTTGAAATCAATTGAAAATCCAAGGGTAAAACCAGGTCTTTTGAAAACTCACGCATCAAATTCCCTCGGGTCTATACCGCACAAGAATGATCGAAGCCCAGAAGTGGATGCCCTTGAGGAAGATCCCACTTCTGAGCTCCTAGAATTTCATAAAATTCTCGATTTTGAAAGACCTTCCAATTCAGTAGGAGGAGATTTCATAGAGGTGAACCTAGGGAGTGATTCCAATCCCAAACTCATCAAGATAGGCGCATGTTTGCATGAGCATGAAAGATCAGCATTCATTGCATTTCTACGAACCTACCTAGATGTGTTTGCATGGACGTATGAAGACATGCCGGGCATAGACCTCAGCATTGTCGAACATCGTCTTCCCTTAGATGCGGATGTAAAACCCATAAAGCAGAAGCTTAGGAAAATACATCCGAATGTACACACACAAGTTAAAGAGGGTTTAGAAGATCTACTAAAAGCCGGATTTATAAAACCCATTGCGTATTCTGATTGGTTATCAAACATCGTTGTGGTTCGAAAAACCAATGGGAAAATTCGAATATGCATCGATTTCAGAAACCTGAATAAAGCCACTCCAAAGGATAACTATCCTTTACCAAACATATATTTGATAGTCGATAGTACTGCAAATCATGAAATGTTTTCGTTTATGGATGGCTATTCAGGCTGTAACCAAATTAAATTAAGTTCACGAGATCAGGGTAAGACCGCATTACTGCTATACAGTCATGCCCTTTGGATTGAAAAATGCTGGAGTGACATACTAGAGAGCCATGACCACGATCTTCCATGATCAAATTCATGAGCTCGTAGAAGTGTATGTAGATGATCTCTTGGCAAATTCCAAAACTCGATGCACTCATATCGAATGTTTGAAAAAGATTTTCGAAAGGCTTAGGCTTTACAAAGTAAAGCTAAACCCTCAAAAATGTGTATTCGGGGTAGAATCTGGAAAGCTTCTAGGCTTTATGGTGAGCCAAAGGGGTATAGAAGTCGATCCCTCTAAGTGTCGAGCCATCATAGACATGGCTCCACCCTCCAATCTCACACAAATTCATAGCCTCCAAGGTCGATTACAGTCCGTTCGCTGATTTATATCAAATCTGGCGACTAGATGCGAACCCTTCAATAAACTATTGAGGAAGGGCACAAAATTTTTATGGGATGACGATTGCCAGAAGTCTTTCGAGAGACTAAAGGCATACCTAGTTAATCCCCCTGTTTTAAATCCTCCGAAGCAAGGAAAACCTCTTTTACTGTACATTTTCGTGCATGCGAATGCTTTGGGTGCTCTATTAGCTCAATACGAGGATGACACCCATAAGGAGTATGCCATTTATTATATTTCGAAAACTCTCTTGGCTTATGAAAGGAATTATCAAGCCATGGAGAAGACGTGCTTGGCTCTAGTTTGGGCCTGCCAGAAATTTCGACACTATTTCCTAGACCATGAGATTTGGATAGTGTCTAAGCTTGATCCAATCAAGCACTTATTCGGAAAACCCATTCTCACTGGTAGATTGAGCAAATGGCAACTCCTTCTAATGGAGTATGACCTGAAGTACCATCACCAGATCTCTATTAAGGAGCAAGCCCTAGCTGACTACGTGGCTGAGTTCCCCCTGGAGGATGCATATCCCACACTTGATGAAATGCCTGATGAAGGCATATTGCAAAACCATTTTCAAAACCACATTTTGGCAAACTCTTACGAAAACCAAGTGTGCAAGATGCACTTTGATGGGGCACGAAACCAACGAGGGGTTGGTGCTGGGGTCATCCTCATCTCCCCTGAAAAGGGTGAGATTCCCATAGCAATCCGCCTAGATTTCGAATGTTCCAACAACATAGCTGAGTATGAAGTGTAGATGCACAAAAATCCCCAAAGCTTCGCCTTTTCAGGGCTTGGGGCGGACCCTCTCGTGCATCTAAGGCCTATTTATATAAACAGGGCGTGCCAGCTAGCTTACCTAAGCTAGCGAAGATATTAAATTGACTTCTAATCGTGGCGACTGTGAGCAAGTGAGCTATTGTCGTCGCAGACCTTCTTGCACCGATGCGCAAGGGTCAGTCTGTATGCTTTGCAAAAATCGAGTTTTTGGAATAGAAAGCCTACGAAGCGGTTCGAGGTGTCTAATTCGGTTCTTTTAGATACGATTGCATATTTTAGATCACGTGGATTTGCACGTGCCTAAGTCTTTCTTTTTATCCCTTTATGGGCCTCCTAAGTGTGTGTTATGAACACTCCACTACATGGGGCGAATTTTGAGCAGGAGTACGGGGCTTGCTTTGATGCAATATGTGTCTTACCTCATGGTATGGCGTAAATGCAATGCAAACTCACGCTACTCCAAAGGGAAAACCCGAATGTAAAGACAATGCCGAAGGGAAATGACTTGTAATGTAAATGCCGAAGGGAGATATGTATATAGAGTATGTATATGGGCCCTTACTCGGGTCTTGCAAATAAGAGCGAAGGCTCAATGTGGGTGCGTGCTTGAATTGAAGGACTTACACACACGACATGAAATTAAACCCAAATATAACTTGCAGTATGGCCTTGATTAAGGTCTTGGGAATAAGAGCGAAAGCTCAATGTGTGTGAGTGCTTGAATTGAAGTACTACGCACACAACATGAAATTAAACCCAAATAGTATAACACGGCCCTTACTTGGGTCTTTCAAATAAGAGCGAAGGCTCAATGTGTGTGAGTGCTTGAATTGAAAGACAACACACACGACATGAAATGAAAACCCAAATAGTATAGGTCGGCCCTTACTTGGGTCATTCAAATAAGAGCGAAGGCTCAATGTGTGTGAGTGCTTGAATTGAAAGACTTACACACACGACATAAAATGAAAACCCAAATAGTATAGGTTGGCCCTTACTTGGGTCTTTCAAATAAGAGCGAAGGCTCAATGTGTGTGAGTGCTTGAATTGAAAGACTTACACACACGACATGAAATGAAAACCCAAATAGTATAGGTTGGCCCTTACTTGGGTCTTTCAAATAAGAGCGAAGGCTCAATGTGTGTGCGTGCTTGAATTGAAGGACTTACACACACGACATGAAATTAAACCCAAATATAACTTGCAGTATGGCCTTGATTAAGGTCTTGGGAATAAGAGCGAAAGCTCAATGTGTGTGAGTGCTTGAATTGAAGTACTATGCACACAACATGAAATTAAACCCAAATAGTATAACACGGCCCTTACTTGGGTCTTTCAAATAAGAGTGAAGGCTCAATGTGTGTGAGTGCTTGAATTGAAAGACAACACACACGACATGAAATGAAAACCCAAATAGTATAGGTTGGCCCTTACTTGGGTCTTTCAAATAAGAGCGAAGGCTCAATGTGTGTGAGTGCTTGAATTGAAAGACTTACACACACGACATGAAATGAAAACCCAAATAGTATAGGTTGGCCCTTACTTGGGTCTTTCAAATAAGAGCGAAGGCTCAATGTGTGTGAGCGCTTGAATTGAAAGACAACACACCCAACTTAAGCAAAACCCTACGAAAATTAAAATATATGTATATATTTATGTATTAGGGGCTGATTAGGCCCGTGTGTGTTCAAAATCGTGCACAACTAAGAGAGTGCACGTGTGTGGGTGTGCCAAGCCACGTTATTACAAGCGGGGGGAGACTATGCTCCGTTATTACAACCCCGTATCGAATTAAATCTTAAGCAAGTATACAACTAAGGACTGAGTTAGGCACTTACTAATAGCTGGTCCGAAGAAGCCTTGCTTGAGCGTGGGCTTGGCCTTCACCTTGGGCTGCAAAAGGGAGCTCCGCGAGGTTGAACGGCAAGGGGAGGTGCTGGCCGGATGTCCTTGGTGCGCGGAAGAGGTGCCTTGAAGGTGGCCGGCTACTAGGAAAGGGTTCTTTTTGGCGTGTTGGGCTAGAGGGCCTAAGTAGGGTCACTAAGGGAGTATGGCACTAAGGGAAGGGAACTAGCTAGGAGAAGGTTATGGCTGGCGGATGGCTGGCCGAACGAAGAGGATGATAGTCGATTGGAGTGGCCGACTAGGAGGACTTGATGGTGGCGGGTTGCTAGGGCGGCTAGGAGTGGTGTAAGGGTAGGGTGGCAGCTAGGATGTGGGGTAGGAAAAGGTGGTTGTGGTGAGGTAGAGTGGACAGGACTTAGGGGGTTCAATGGGATGACCGGGTATAGCTAGGGTCATTAGGTAGTGACGGGTAGTTAGGGTGGTTATGGGCCTTGCCGAGTGGAAATGGTGGCGGCTAGTGGTTGGCCTTACGTTGATATGGTAGTGGGTTAGGTGGCTAAGAGTGGAGAGGGAGTGGAGAAGGAGTAAGGTGGAGGATAGGGTACTAACCGTGATTGAAGAGGGGCGGTGGATGGAACAAAGGAGCCGGGCGGTTGGGATGCGCAGGAGGCGATTCGGCCGGTGTGGTGGTAGTGGTGGTGCTCGGCTGGAGTGGTGGTGTTGGTGGTGCTCGGCTGGAGTGGGGGTGTTGGTGGTGGCACTGTGGGGCAGGTGCAGCAGGAAGGGAGTCGGCTGAGCTGGAAAAGGGGAGTACCCGGCTGGTGGAAGGTGGGGCTTCTAGATGGGAAAATCCCGCCCCCAAGGGGGGGGGGCTTTTATATAGGGTTGGGCTAGGTCGGTTAGGGTTGGTTTTGGGGTAGTGGTTAGGTGGTTTAGGTAGGATGGTGTGGTGATAAGGTGGGCTGGAAATGGTAGGGCCAGATATTTTAAATACAAGTGGTTTGGGTAGGTTGTGGGCTAGGGGTGGTTTAGAGGTTTAGGGTTTAGCTAGGTGGGTTGGTTCTAGGGTGAGGTTTAGTGAGGTAGGTTAGATGATTAGGCTAGGTTTAGGGAAATTAACCTAGGTTTAGGGAAGGATTAGGGAAGTGGGTTAGGTGATCCTCTCGTGCGTCTAAGGCCTATTTATATAAACAGGGCGTGCCAGCTAGCTTACCTAAGCCAGCGAAGATATATTTTAAACTGACTTCTAATCGTGGAGACTGTGAGCAAGTGAGCTCTTGTCGTCGCAGACCTTCTTGCACCGATGCGCAAG